>CM042684.1:202132447-203444056 GCA_023614405.1 Avena insularis
AACACTTCCTTCATCCTCTCCATGACAATTTCTCGATGATATTGCTTTGAAAGCTCCTGAACTGCTCCCAAGTAGGCTGAAAACTAGTGGAGTTTGCCTTGAGGTAATTCTCCCACCACAGAGCTGCATCTCCTTCGTAAGGTGAGTGGCACATTTTACCCATTCTTGCTCAGAACATCAAGAATCACCAAGAATCCTTGACATCTCACGCAACCAATCATCCGCATCAAGTGGCTGATCAGACACCTCAAAGTGGCGCGGGTTGAACTTCAGGAAGCTTTTGATGTCTCCTCGCTTGGGAGGTGGAGGTAGCGGAACAAACTCATTCCTCCTGACACTTTCTTCAAAACGTTGTTGGTTCTGCTGTATTGTACCCAAGGCATTGGCAATACTTGTCAACGCAGCCCCCAGTTCAGGTGGTATGTCCTCCTCAGAACGGCGTGGTGGTGCCATTCTGTGATTGATATAAAACACAAGTTAGTACCATAATGGAGAATAATAATAATCCAAAATAGTACCAAGATGGAATTAACCAAGATTAAAGGATACAATTCACTAAGATGATATTAAAATATCAACAAAGTTCAAAGCACCTAGAAGATATTAAGAATAACGCACGCGACTGAACAAGGAGTGTGGTACACAAGCTAACAAAGAAAGTTTTTCCGCAAATTTCGGCATTAAAATACCACTATATGCGCAAAACCACTTAACGAATCAAGATTAGTAACTCTACCAATTCAATATAGAAGAGCGAGTGATAAAAGTAGTGGTATGGTCGCGACTCCATCCTGCACTCAAATCATTACTCCGGACATGAATAAGTAAAACACATATCCCAACACCTTCTTGTAAAGATGAACCTAAAGATTAGTAACTACAGAAACGAACACCCCAAACAAGATAATGTCAGATAACAAAGAGTAAGACAGATCGCGTCGGGATACAACGAATCAGATAGATCACGTCGGTTTACAAAGGCTTGTCGGTATGGAATGTACCAACAGTTGATAACCAAAAAGGCAGATAGTTATAACATGTTGGATGCAACAGATAGACAAGGAATTCACACACACACACAGACAACCTATGGTACTACGGAACCCAGAACACGTGAATCCTAGTTTGAATTTTAGAAGAGGATTGAAAATGTTACACTTCCTTACCAGAAAAGGGTGGGTGGGTGGGTAAGAAGAAAAGTGGAAGCAGTCCTACTCTCACGTTTTGTTTTTCCCTAGTATACATAGCTACCAAAATATTTACTAGACTGACAACGACCATTTTGGTTGAGACCCTGAAGGGTGGGATGGATCTGATACCAATTGTAACTACCTCGGTGAATTACGCTCTTAGTTACATGCCTGGATGAGCGAAAATGGTTAAAATAGTACGGTGGGGCCAAGGGCCACTCACAGGTAGACCTTTCGGCCGTCCTAACCATTTTCAGCACATCGGGACAAGAACGAGCGGCGTAATCGGCAGGCGAAGTGATCAACTACATACACAAATGAGTATGTATGCAAGCCACATACAACAGTCCTCAGAGCCATTCCATCTAAAAAGAAATAGAAATATTGCAACGCCATACGGCAAGATCCAAATATCCTAGATAGAGATAATAATTTAGGATAGCTCCTCATACATCAAACATCAGAGTATCAGGCGGAAGCGGCAAACAAGATCCTAGTACGGATAAGAAGCAAATCGGCATAAGATGCCCCATAAATAAACACATCCCGCCCACAGATCTCACGGATCCCCGTTCCCGGAATATCTACACCGAGTGATCATTGCCAACATCGTCCGTCTCCTCCACCCAAAGATCCATCTTATGCAGTATACCTGTTCATCTGAATCAAACAATTTATCGTGTGAGACCCTAGGGGTAATCATCAAGTCTTTATGCCTCTAAAGGGGACATAACCTGGGGTGACGCAACTGCAGCAAAAGATAATAACTAACAAGTCTATAGATACTCGCTAACCATCCGCCTAACCAAAGATAGACAGATGTTCGTTAATTAAGAACAACAGTTACAACAGTATAATTAACAGATCCATCCTCCTTCTCGCTTACCAACGAGAAAGCAGACGAACAACCCCCCCCCATCCGTTGGCAGTTTTATTAACCATTCCATGAGTGTTGCACTATTTACTAGTCAGGTACTTAGTCAAATTATCAGCGGTACTTTAGTTATACTGGTCTATGATCGAGAAACTATGCTCCAAGTCGTCCATAACCGCGGACACGGCTTTTAGAAAGATTTACCCTGCAGGGGTGCACAAATAGCAACACACACTCGATCAACCTCGGAAAAACCAAATCAAAACCCAAAGAGGCATTCACGACAAAGCGATCACATGATTCATAAATGTTTCAGGGGGGCACCCCATTAAGCTACCCGCAACAAAGCTGGCTGGCTCCAAGATGGACCCAAGGTTTGCGTCAATGGCTGTAAACGACTGGGAACCCAAAAGTGTGACTGGGCTTGTCGATACCGCAAAAACACTCCGCATCCAAAACAGTACAGGTGCTCCTCGCACATTCTTAAATAAAGCAGTAAAACATGGCATAAGTACAGGATAGTAATAAAGCCCCAAACTACTTTGTGGCCCCAAGAAATAAGAATGAATCAAGCTCTGGCTCAGGGGGGTCCATGGCCTCTCGGATGTGGATAGTGCGAATAGTCAAGGAACAGGAATCAAGTACTCGGGGTCCTATGGGACACAAGTGAGCATGAAGAACCAAATAGCATATATTGCTCACCGGTGCCACTTTCATTAGTTATCCCATTACTACTCAGGTTAAGTTGTTTAGGTACCTCGTTATCCATCAGACTCTCACATACCCTACATATGCTGTTCTACGACCCACATGGCTCAAACAACTCCTGTAGTAATGGCTCGTGGGATGGAGGAACAAGCTTCGGTGGGGTTTAAAAGTAAAGGCTATGCAGTACTTGGGATTCAATTTAATGCAATCGCGACTCAATGATGTAAGAATAAGATAGAGGCAATAGGTACTATATGTATGCAAGCATGTGGTAGTGCTTGGTGGCGCTCGATTGAAGCGAGAGAAGGATCTGGGTAGTGCTCACAGGATTCCTGATATATCCTCGCCGCCTATTCATTCAAGAAGAACCAAACAAACAAGGGCCAACATAAATAGAGTGCACAAGCATATGAATTAAAATGCGACAAGCAAACAATCATGCCATGATGAATGATGCACAATTTGCATGGCAATAATGTAGCATGGCATGGGTGAGGTGTGGGGTACAAGATTAAAGCATTTTATTAAGTTTTTAGCCCGGTTTGCTCTCATATAAGTTGCTGTATACTTTATATTTATATGATGCATGCTGCAATTCAGAACATGGAATGCATAGATAGAACGGGCTCGTCGCGCTGATCGATTTAGACTTATTATTTGTCAAATTGGGAGTTATAAAACTAAAGTTATTAATTACTTAAGAAAAAGGGCATTTTATTGTAATTTTAATTAGCTCGAAAAATTAAAGTGCTCAAACATTATTTTGAATAGCATAATTGAATTCCTCACATTTTTCAGATTTCAAAGCATATATTACATGTTGAATTTGGATTTAGAATTCAAAAGATATTTAAAACAGATTTAAATTTGAATTTAAACAATTTCTGAAAAAGTTAAATCAAAACAGAAAACCAGAAATACTTTTTACACCCACCCAGACTTAGCCTCAGTCAGTGACAAGTGGGGCGACTGGGTGAAAGCAGCAATGAAAAAGATTTTGCACCGGTGCTAGCCAGCCCAGAGAATGACATGCGGGCCTGTTGAGGTGAGCTACCACGTGATGGAGGGGTGGGTTACCGAGGAACAGGGGTTTTTTTGCAAGAATGCCAGGGCGGCTGACAGGTGGGGATGCGAGTCCCGCGGGTTGAGCGAGAGATAAAAAAGGGGGCTATTTGTAAATCAACCACAGAGCCCTGTAGATCTTCTCTCTGAATTCGAACGACAGGTCGGTGCTCGACCGCGACAGAGCGCGGCGCGAGGGTTCGATCCCGTGACGTGGGGCGAGCGCGCTGCGGACAGGAACCAGTGCGGTAGGCTAACGGATGGTATTAGGAGGGCGGACATGGCCTAGGTAAGGTTCCCGCGATGCACAGCGAGAAGGCGACGACAAACCCGCCGTGCACAGAGGGCGTTCGGCACGACGTCCGGCTAGACTAGGAAGCGACGGTGAGATAGAAGATGTCTAGGAGGATCACGGGCTCACCCCGGGGTTGTCGGTGGGGTTGGATCGGGCAGGGGAGCGGCCGATCGGCGAGGATGCAGGAGCTCCGGTGACCTAGGGTTTCGGGTTGGCTCGTCGGTGTTTCGCGTGTGCAGGGCTTCTCCTTCTTGTTCCAGAGCTCAGGGGCGTCACAGGGATGGTCCTCGTCCTTCCTCGACACCCAGACGCCACGCCGCAGGCTTGTATCATCCAGAGATGGATGGATCCGGTCTCACGGGTAGCTGTGGAGCAGCAGGGGAGGAAGAGGAGGAAGGGACGTGGTCCGGGTAGATCTGGAGAAGGTCAGGAAGGGAGGAGGGAGTAGGTAGTAAAGAGGGAGAGGGGAGAGGCTACCGTGGGGGATCGGGGAAGGAAAAAGGTGGATCGGCCACCTTTTTGCTCTCCTCCCTCACGTGCTCGGCGTGGGGCTCGGCCTGGGTGGCTACAGGTGGGGCTTGGCCGGGAGAGAGGGACAGGCAGGGAGAGGCTCGGGTGGTGGAACCCTACGGCAGAAAGAGAGGAAGAGAGAGAGAGAGAGGGTCGGGTTGGGGGAGTAGATGGTTAGGGTTAGGGTGGCTTCGGCCTAGGGTTGGAGAGTGAGGGCTAGTGGGTCCCTGCTGGCAGAGAGAGAGAGGGAGAGGAAGGTGGTGAGGGGTTTTGGTATGCATGATCAAGTGAGAGAAAAAGATGGACATGGGGATGATCTTACAAGCTCATGCAAGGCACTACACAAGCGAGATTGATGAGGTAGAGATGAAGAGAGAAAAAGAGAAGAGCTCACAAGAGGAAGGTTCCACTCAAAACAAAGAAAAACCAAAGAAAAGAAATGGTGTTGATGATGGTTGCATGGCCCATGCAAAACATTAAATGCCATGTGTTATTCTTGTGAACACAAAATAAATAATCATGGCATTTATTCATGTGCATTCCAATAATATGGAGAAGGCCAAGCTAAGAATTAAAAGAAGGTTCCATATGGAGTGGATGGGGATGATCATCTTTGAATATATTTTGGAAGTGTTAGTGTGTATATTCCACTATGTGCATATTATCCTCAAAATATTCTAACATGAACAACATTCCCATATCAATCCATATGGAAGCATGTAGAATAGAAAAGGATCCATTCCAACCAACATGAGCTAGATGAAAGCCAAAGAAAAAATAATAACTCATGGTAAGTAAGGATGGTGGAATTATAAGGTGGTGAAAAGAAAGGTGATGGAGTTGAATAAAAGATATGCCCCCAACTCAACTTGGGCATTAAATAATATATCAATAGCCAAAAACAATATCAAGAGGCAAATACAATTAATAATGCATATGAGAGAAGAACCAAAGAAAAAGGGTTTTATATGATGCTCAAATGCAAGGTGGCATGATGACATGAGCATGATATAATTATGATGCAACAATTATATGTAGGAAGTAGCCATTATATCATTAAACCAAGTAGCATTACAATTCTTAGACAATTGGGATGCTACAAGCAATCACGCCCTTGGCTGCTTGTGGCGCCGGTGCAGACGCTCCCAAGAGTCTCTGGTGACGGCTTGTGGTGGCGGCGACAACGACCGGTGCAGCAGGAGGCTTCGTCCTTGGCGGCCGGACGACCGAGGTGGCACCGGTGGAGCGAGACCCAATACGAATCTGGGTCTTTGGCCAAATCATGGGATAGCCATGGCAACCTTCCAGGGTCAGGTGCTCGTCGGCTCCCGGAGGTTGCATGGGAGGGTCCATGTCTTCACACCCCCCCAACACCCGACCCAACTTGACACGCATCACGGCATCGTCCATGGGCTTGCAGTGCATCGTGCGGTTCGCCGGTTGTATTAGCTTGCCCGTGGCAACATCCTTCAACTCGCTGCCGGGCACCTTGTGCAGGAGCACGCACGGAGTGTCCTGAGGCATACATATATGCATCATGAGATGGCAGCCAATCAAAGGCATTAAGTAGAGCACGCTGACCAACTACTTATTTTACCTTGGTGAGGGCGCCGAGCTCGACTAATGTCGAGACATAGGCGGCCGGTGGCTGATCCTTCTTCTTCTCCGTCTCGGGTGCATTAGGAAGCACCACCGCCGCCGGCTGCTGCGCCTTGGTAGTCTCGGCAAGAGGGGGCAGCTCCGGCGCATCCAACTCGATCGGCTGCGCCACGGGGATGGAGGGCGGTGGGGTAACCATGTCTGGCGACACTTGGTGGCTCGAGGTGCTGCCGCTGGTGCTGGGCACTTGTATCGGCCCCACCTGACCATCCGCATTCCATTTTGCTATCCCCTCCATCAGCCGAGGGGGTAGCATCTCGAGCATCTTCTGCTGCACTATCGCGTTCACCTCGTCCTGGTCCACCTTACTGGCCTCTGGATGCGCAATCTTCCGCTTCAGCTCTTCCTTCTTGGCTTGATCCTGAGCCGCCGACTGGGTGCGCCTCTCCTTTCTCTTCTTGGCTTCCTCGCTATAGTACTCGTGGAACTTTGTGCTCGTACCAAAGCCAGAGATATGGCCAAATGACATGGGCGGCTCGGACTGTGGCCTCCCCTTGAAGGCGTTGGTCGCCCTGTTGAAAATCGTATCCCACGGCTCCGTCGAGCCCTGGGACGACGAGTCCAGTGCCTCGCGTGTAGCCTTCATTTCAGCGTCCTGCAGATAAGGAAAGGTGAACCCATTTAGGAACTTGCCTTCATTATTGAAAATGAAAGCAAATGGACCGCAGGTAAATTCTTTACCAGCTTACTCTCAAACTTCCTCAAATTGTCATCATCGGTGACGAATTCCTTGGAATCCTTGTCCAGATAGTAGCGGGCCTGGACAAAGTTCCGTGTCTGCTCGTCCGTGATTTTTAAAAACGGGTTTTCTTTCCCGAGACGCTCAACCTCGGCGTCCTCCCTTGCCCATATGGCCTTCTTTCCCTAGAACGCCGCTTCCACATCGGTGGTTACCTATGTTTTGTTCCCGCATTTCCCGACCCCACTCCGTCCATGCCTTCGCTTCGTCAGTCTCCATCTCCGCCTTGAATATCTTGAACTCGTCTTCATCGATCATGGGCTCACCCTTCTTGATCTTCTCCCAGCTTTCCTTTTTCGCGATCTTGTTCTTCACCCGGGTTCTCTAGCTGCTCAAGGCATTGGCCATCTTCGTGATGGCTAACCTGTTCACCTTATTGGATTTTTCCAGTTTGTGATTATGCAGTCTGGGAACCTGTACTGTCGGTGAAGCTTCTTAAGGCAATTTGCCACCAACCGCTCATTCGCTTCACTTCTCAGGCGCTTCGTGTTGATCGACATGCTTTCCCGGATGATACCCCCGAGCTGCATGCCGTACCCAGCGGCAACATCCGGAGGCTACAACGGAAGGCCACTTTCTGAGACCAGAGTGGTCTCGTCGGTGGTGTCGGCGAGCTTTTGCGGCTTCCGATCCTTCCTCAGCTTCTTATTCTTCTTTACGGATGGGTTGCTGCTACCGCCATCCATGCGGTCCCCGCCATCGGTCATGCGGCCTCCGCCAGCGGTCGTGCGGCCTCCACCATCGGAGGTGGTCGCATCCTCCTCCTTGGCTTTATCTATCCGGTAGTCCTCGTCCCCCTCTTGCTCATCATCCCCATCGTGGCCCGCAGTAGCTGCCACATCCTCATGCTGAGACTCCGCCGCCTCGTGCTGCGCTGCCGCCTCCCAGAAAGTGAGGTTCGCCGCTCTGGCTTGGTCTTCGACGCTCATGGCGGCCTTTGAAGTGCCGGCCCCATCGGCGACCGACATGTTTGCACACTTCTAAACAAATTAAAATAAGGAAGTTAGTATTAATTATTGTTGACAATACTTATTATGAGCTGTCTATTTCTCCCGAAGTGTCCATTCACTTCCACTTCGGTCGAGAAATGGGGCTCATATGTCAAAAAATTACTAAGTGTCGACCGAAAAATTCGGCATGACCTTCGCTAATTTTTTGACATATGAGCCCCATTTATCGACCGAAATGGATCGAAATCAACATTTCAGGAGAAATGGGCAGCTCGGGTTATTTCCCTGCAAACATTTCACATACAAAAATGCACAAATTGTGCTCCACAGCCACATATGGTGCTCCAACACCATACAACAGAAACTCCTGATGATGGTCTTTTCTTTTCTTTTCTAGCTGACAGAGATATAGCTAGCTAGCTAAAAGCATAATTCACTCACAGAGTTATACTGCAGAGATATACTATAGAGATATACTGGCAGAGAGATACTGCAGAGATATACATGATACACACTATTATTACCCACTGATCATTCTTTATTACTGCTAGCCTAGCATTTTTTTAATGGCTGACACATGGATGAAAAAGGAAATTCACTTCAAAGTTAACGGGTGGATTATTGTTTGGCTTCCTTGGCTTGAAAGGGAGTTAACATGACTGATGATGCAACCACCACCACCAGTGCACCAGAACATGCAAGTTAACCAATATTCAACAGGCAAGATTTGTCCTCTCCAATGATGAAGAGCAGGAGGCAGCTAGAACCATTAGGTCAAGGATAACATGATGATGCACTATTTATGAAGCAGGAACCCTCCATTTTCTAGTTGGAGAAGAATCAATGCCATGCACATCTGATAAGGATATGGGGTCAAAGTTTAGGTGGATTGGATTGCCACAAAAAACTAAACGAAATAAAAGCAGTGTAGCAGTTGGTGATGGATTATTCTAGCTGCAAAGAGAGGAGATACACATCATCTTGCCTAGCTCCAGCTTATAGATTATTATTATTATAGTTCATAAACAAATACAGCCTGCCTAGGTATTGTTGCTGCATTATGAACAGTTAGGGGTACACTCCTACAACTATGTTTCTGGTCTATGTCCAATTGTCCATGTCATAGGCACCATCAACAGCCTGCCAGAACAAGAAAAGGAGCACTACCACTAGTCTGCTACTACTTCCAAATTTCGATCCTCAGGCAGGCAGGCAATGTTTGTGTGTGTATGTACATATGTGACCAGCAGAATAGGATGGAGTGCACAGTGATGACAACGGTACCAGGCACTTGTACTAGCTTGTTCATTTTTGATAGAATGAAGCTAGTGATGGATCTCAACGACTAAAAGGAAGGGAAGGAGGAGAGGGGTCACCTGCGGGGTGGTGGTGGCGGTGGTCCTGGACGCCGGAGCGGGCCTCCTCCTCCTGGTGCTCTGCAGGGTGGTGGTGGCAGTGGTCCTGGACGCTGGAGCGGGCCTCCTCCTCCTGGTGCTGTGCGGGGTGGTGGTGGCGGTGGTGGTGACGGTAGTATTGGACGCTGGAGCGGGCCTCCTCCTCCTGGTGCTCTGCGGGGTGGTGGTGGCGGTGGTCCTGGACGCCGGAGGGAGCGGGCCTCCTCCTCCTGGTGCTCTGCGAGGCCACGGCGAGGCCTCCACGACAGAGCCTCCTCCTCCTGGACGATGAAGCCTCCTCCTCCTGGTGCTCTGCGAGGCCACGGTGGGTATGGTGGCCAGGCAAGGCGGGCGCGGCACGGCGGGCATGGCACGGCGGGGAGGGCGTGGCGGCGAGAGCGGAGGCGTGCTAGGGTTCTGTGGGGGATTTGACTCGATTTGGGGAAAAGGGGGCAGTGAGATTGAGGCCTCATCAAAACACTAAGTCAAAGAATTATGTGGTGCATCTGTATAGATACGCGCCATAGAATTGTTGGAGATGGTACAAAAGGCGCGTTGTGCTGTTGTTTGACAGAAACACTTGCTTACCACACTGGTTCAGCGCTTGCTCCTTTGTTCTGAACCTAGGGTGGCCAGGTTCGATTGCTGGCTGCCACATCTTTTTTTTGACTTTTTAAAAAATATTTTTAGGATGGTAATAATATATTAAAATCAAGAACTAATATATTTGCCTATTAAAAACAAGAATTAATATATTTGCCTCGATATTATATTATATATATGCTTGTGTCACACCCACATCAAAATCCGCATACATTAGTTTGTCAAAGTAATACATATATGTAGGCGCGCGAGCACACACGTGCATTAATTAGTACAAAAAAAGGCGTAAAAACCGCTAAGTCGGCTCCGAGGTAGCTAGTGTCTTTTCACAACAACTTTCTTGCCCTTCTTCTTCGCTGTAGAATACTTTAGGCCGGCCACCTTGAGATTTCTTCTCGTGTACGGGCAACCTTTTGCCGGTAGGGTAGTCTTCCTTCTTACTTTAGCATAAGTAGTTGGCTTGTCGAAGTACTTGTCGAATTCCTCTTCGATCTTGGGATCACCGTTCTTGTCGATGTCTTGCTTGTTGGTGGGTCCTTCCATTCCGATGATGCTCCTCTTGCCCCTCCTCACGACAAAACGGCTTGGCTTTGCCGGGTCGCTAATGAAGAAGCATTGGTCAACTTGGCTAGCGAGCACCCATGGCTCATTTTTCATGGAGGCGTTCTTCGATTTGGCATCGGGTATAACCATGGTGGTGAAAAACCGGCCATCTTTTTCAACGCTCTTGGCCCCTCTGACACGAAACATCGGCACCGTCACTCCGCAGTAGTCGAGTTCCCGTATCTCCTCGATCCTTCTGTAGAATCTTTCCTTGACATCAGTCTCGTCATGAGCGTATGATAGCATAGTTACTGCTGAGTTTTGGTATTCACTATTCTTGTCCTTCTCCTCGGTGTAGAATCTGTAGCCGTTGATGTCATATGTCTGATAGGTCCTAACGTTGCACCCGGGGCCCTGTGAGAGTGAGAATATGAGTTTCTGATCTTCGGTATAAGGCATCGACATTGGACTTTCCAGTAGCCTTTTCTTGAACCACCCCGTGAAGCTGACGTTGTGCTCTCTGGTTACGTCTCCCTTCTTCCTCGGCTTGCCCGTGTTGGCGAGCTTTTGCTCGATTAAGGTTTTGTGCTCATCCACCCAGGGGCCGACCAACTTTATGTGTTGTAGCGCGACTCGGTTTGCCCTATCAAAGTCGGCGTGTTCGAGTTCGATGCCGACGTGGAGTGCGTGTTAGCCCTCGCGGTGACCAAATCCAGCGAGCCTCCCGAGGTGCTTCCTGGTGGGCAGACCGACATCCTGGTTCTCGGTGCTTAGGTAGTTCTAGCAGAAGGAGATGCACTCGTAGGTCAGAAAGCCGTTGGCTATGCTTCCATCTGGACGGAACCTGTTGCGAACGAATCCTTTGATGACACTGTTTAGCCTTTCGAACGGCATCATGTTGTGCAGGAACACCGGCCCGAGATGGATGATGTCATCCACGACATGGACAAGCAGATGCACCATGATATCGAAGAACGCGGGAGGGAAGTAAATCTCGAGCTCGCATAGTATCTCGACGATCTCTTCCTGTAGCTTGCCGAGCTGCTTCACGCCGATAGACTTCCTAGATATGACATCAAAGAAGTTGCAGAGGCCAAATAGCGTCTCACGGACGTGCTCGTCCATTATCCCTTGGATCGCAACGGGGAGTATCTGCGTCATCAGCACGTGACAGTCTTGAGACTTCATCCCACTGAACCTCTTCTTCGCTACGTCCTGATATCTGCTTATCTTCCCAGAGTAGTCGTGCGGAACCTTGACTCCTAGGAGGCAACGGAAAAACCTCTCGAGCTCCTCCTCGCTTAGAGTGAAGGCTGCAGCTTTAAGCACCACCTCATTCTTCTTTGCCCTTTTGCGGCGACCCTGGGTCCCTTCCATCTGTTCATCGTCATCGTCGGCATCGTCACTATTGGGGTACTGAAGTTCCTTCTTAATGCCAAGCAATTTTAGGTCGCTTCTTGCTTTTGGCCCATCCTTGGTCCTATCCGGCATGTTCATCAGAGTGCCGAGCAGGCTCTCGGTAACATTCTTCGTGATGTGCATCATATCGAGGCTATGGGGCGTGTGGAGGATCTTCCAGTAAGGAAGGTCCCAGAAAACGGACCTCGCCTTCCATACTCCATGCAGCGGTGATGGCTGTTCCCTCGGCCGCTTCTTTCCTGGTGCAGGGCACTCTTCCCAATTGTCTAGAAGCTCCTTGATTTCTTCGCCGCTTAACGGTCGACGTGGGGCATTTTCAAGCTCGTCTTTGCCATTGAACAGGTCTCCGCGTTTTCTCCACGGGTGATCCTTGTGGAGCCACATTCGAGTCCTTTGGAACACGGTTTTCGAAGACCCAGGATCCCTCGGCAACTGCAGATGCTGGGTCTTATCCATGCACCTGACACATGCACAAAATCCGTGGTTCACCTGACACGCTACATATCCGTAACCATGATAGTCCTGCACCGTCGTGAGCAACACAGCTCTCAGGTTGAAATAATCTCCAGTGTAGGCATCCCACGTACGTGCCGGCGTCTCCCACAACGTCGCTAACTCCTCTTTCAGAGCCGAGATCTGAGATGCATGTCGACACCCGGTTGTTTTGGCCCCTGGATAAGGATACTCATGTGTACATACTGCTGCTTCGTGCACAACGAGGGTGGGAGGTTGTACGGCCATACAAACACGGGCCAGGTGCTGTGCGTGCTACTCTAGTTGCCAAAGGGATTGAGTCCGTCGGTCCTCATGCCTAGCCTAACGTTCCTTGGATCGAGCCCGAACTCATCTTGGAATTCGATGTCCAGCGCATTCCACTGGCTAGCGTCCGCGGGGTGTGTCAGGATCTTGCCCTTCTCTGGATCATCTTCCGGCTTCTCCCTCTTCGCGTGCCATTGCATAAGCTCTACTTCCTTAGGGTCTACGAAATACCACTACAGACGGGAAGTGATAGGAAAGTACCACACCACTTTTCGAGGAACTTTCTTGTTCCCTCTCTTGTACCGTCCCTGGCCGCACACCGGGCATGTGGTTCTATCCTTGTACTCGTTCCGGTAAAGTGCGCAGTCGTTGATGCATGCATGGTACTTCACGTACGGTAGGTCTAGTGGGCAAACTAATTTCCTCGCCTCCTCTATACTTGTTGGCAATGTGTTGTCCTTGGGAAGACGAGCGTGCCAGAATTTCATGTGAGCGTTAAAGCTAGTGTCGGTCCATTTGTGCTCCGCCTTCATATCCAGAGCCTTCAGCGTTACACTCAAGCGTGTATCCTCGGGCCGGCACCCAGGATACAATGGAGTCCTCCTGTCTACCTCCATCTGTGTCATCTTGGCTTTCTCTCTGGCTACAGCTCTCGTGTTGGCCGTCTGCTTGAGGAGTATTTCTTGAAGATGAGGGTCCCGCAAGGCCAAAGTTAGCAGCGTGTCCGTGCTCCTGTCTTCTCCACCGCCACCACCACCATCTGCTCCGGCATCGTCTCCTTCATGATGATCGTGTCTGCCAGCATCTCCTTCTTCATGATGATCATGTTCGTCGGCATCTCCTTTGTCATGATGACCATGTCCAGGAGACCCTTCGTCTTCTCCCCCGCCCCTGGCCTCTTCTTCATCATGGCCACCGCCATCTACCGACGGCTCCTCATTCACTAAGAAGCCAGGCATGAAACCGCGCGTCAATAGGTGAGACTCCAGTTGTCTGGAATCAGGGTTGATCCACTTCTGGTGTTTGCACGTTCGGCACGGACACCTTATCTTGGTCATGTTTTTCCGAACCATGTCGGCTACCACGTCAGCCTTGTATCTAACCACCCAGCGTTTGCTCATATGGATGACCATGGTCGCCTGCGTGTGAACATAGACCAAATTAAAGAGAGTATGTTAGAACCATGCACACACACGACGTGCACACATACATGCATGCGCATGATCGCCCGGGAAATTTCGGCATGACCTATCCTAAAGATAGGACATATGGCTAGTGCAGAAACTTGCCAAAATGGACGTGAATCAACATTTCGGCAAACCTCCATGCACCCGGCGCCGGCAACATGCATTCAAGCACAACACAACCTCACTCCACACAAGCAACATGTATTCAAGCACAACACAAAGCGAAGGAACATCATCTCTCACCATCGCACACCGCCCGCGGGACCATCTTCACCTACAAAACATCCATACACACCGCGCCGAGGCTCGCCGGCCACACAAAACATGCATCACACAAGTACCCATGCACACATGCCTCACAAATCTACAAACCCCATATGCATATATAGTGTAGCAAGAGGGGGTGTTGGGATGTGTGGAGGAGGAAAGTATGAGTGGTTTACTACCTTTACAAGTAGGAGTAGCTTCCCCTCACAAGTACATGAACCAAAGTAGGTCTAGCTATCAACAATGGAGGTGAGTATGAGCAAAATGGAGTGGGAGGGAGGAGGGGGACGAGCTAGCTAGTTGGAGGTGGTGGGAAAAAGGGAAAGGGGGGCTGCCACCTTTTGTAGATCTGTTTCGCACATTTTGTGGCGCATATGGAAAATGCTCCACAAAATGTCAAAATTCTATGGCACATATAGCTACATGCGCCACAGAAAGTGAGAATTCTGTAGCGCATATGCTATATGCGCCATAGAATTTTGACATTCTGTAGCGCATATGCTATATGCGCCACAGAATTTTGACATTCTGTGGCGCATATATCCATATGCGCCACAGAATTCTGGCCTGCCCATGTGCTGGGGTCAGGCCCACGTGGGCCCACAGGAATTCTGTGGCACATGTAGCTATATGCGGCACAGAATTCTCACTTTCTGTGGCGCATATATCCATATGTGCCACAGAATTGCAGGAATTTTTTGCATATGCGCCACAGAATTAATTTTAGTGGAGCATTTTTTGCATATGCGCCACAGAATTAAAATCTACCTATAATCGTTTTCCTATTAGTGTGTAACAAATGAGTGCGATGCTCCAGAATCAAACAACACTCTTGCAAGTACTGAGTTAACATAAAACATACCCAGCACGACATCGGGCGCTTCTTGGGCTTCCTCAGCATTCATATGAAACAGACGGCCATTGCAGTTGAGTGAATTCTCTAGGGCAAATCTTCTTCCGGGCTGAACACGGCGTTGCTGCTGAGCTAGGGCATTCACATTGGTGGTGGCTGCAACCTTCTTGGGACACTCGTTGGAGTAGTGACCCTTGACTCCAGATTCAAAGCAAGTAATCTGGGACTTTTCTTTGGCTGCAACACGCATGGCATTGCTTCTAGTCCTTGGGGCAGTATTTTTGTTGTTGTGGTTGTTGGACTTGGGCGGTGCACGGTTGAAGTTGTTGGAGTTTCCGGGGTGGTTGTTGTGGTTTCCTCCGGACTTCATGCTTCCTCTACTATGATTGGGCTAGCTTGGACGAGACATTGGGGGTCTATTGTTTCTTGGGGCATATCATGTGGATGGGTTGGGGCAATACTTCTGGGTATTGTGGGACCCAGTCTGGTGCATCATTCTACGCTTGCAGTTTTCATTCGCTTGGTTTATCTTCCCTTCTATCTGGATGGCAGAGTCGATTAGCTTTTCGAGGTCATCAAAACGGATGTTGACTAACACCGTCTGCATCTCATCATGCAATTCGTTGAGGAACCTTTCCTTCTTCTTGGCTTCAGTGTTGATCTCATCAGGTGCATACCTAGCGAGCGACAAAAAATTGTCATGATATTCAACTACCGTCATCCTTCCTTGCTTCAGTTCCCTAAATTCATCTCTCATCCCGGTAACTAATACTTGTGGCACATGGGTGCGACTGAACTTGATCTTGAAAGCTTTCCAAGTCATGACTTGACCGTTGTTCATTGTACGGGTGCTATTCCACCAGGCTCTTGCATCTCCTGCCAGATAATGAGTGGCAAATAGTACCTTCCTGTTGGCGTCAACTCCTGTGACTTCTAGATTATTCTCCATTGTTTGCAGCTAGTCATCAGCATCTAAAGGATCCTCAAAATTGTTGAAGATAGCGGGATTGGTATTTTGAAAATTCTTAAACTTGGATCTATGATGATCCTAATTTCCATGGCCTTGATTATTGTGGGCCATCTGAGCTATCTGTTGCAGGGTGGCTAGATTGGCTTGGCGCTCTGCTCTACTAGCTTCACGGTCAGAAACTAGCATCTGCAGAATCTGCAGCATCGGGTCCTGCGATGAGCTGCTTCCTCCTTAGTTTCCACGAGTCATCTGAAGATTGAGATAGATAATGGGGTAAGTGGGAAAGTTCTAAGGTTCATGGTTTTGTTTTCAAAGCTAAAACTTTGAGTTTGAACTCAGGTTTTGCAACAAACTTCATTTCATTCATTCATTCAAGCAAACCATACAACACACACCACAACACAAATGGAAAACAGATGGTTTTAAGAACCATTCTGTGAACTACGATACAGTGGGACCGATACAACTCATTCCTACGGTAGTGATCAAGTGCATCTACTCATCATCAATGAAGTCGGAGTAATCATCATCAGTGTAGAAATCCATGGCATCATCCTCCAGGTAGTCGTTGTCATCACTGAGGTATGAGTGAATATCCCCCTAGATGTCCTGACCTTCTTCTTCTTCTTTTGCTGCAAGATGAGCTTCTTGTTCCTGGATGGTCTTCTCGAGGTTGGCCACCTTCTTGCAAAGACGGGCGATGGTGCGATCCTTCTTCTCGCGCTGACGGTGAAGTGATTGGCGATCCTTGACGAGCATGGCGAAAGTCTGGTCCGTCTTTGCGGAAATGGCAAGGTTGTGGTTGGCATAGGCTCGAGCATTGTCCAATACCTTCTGCCTATCATACAGGAGGAAGTCAAGATTCTCCTCTTGGCGCTTCATCTTCGGGTGACTTGGCATCTCCAATGGCATTCCCATAGAATCACGCCTTGCGTAATGAGGAAAGCAAGTTCCCTAGATCAAGTTGATGTTTTGCCCATATAGACGGGCAAGAGCTTCATGCATAGCCCTGGCTAATCCATCTAGCCAGTTGTTCTCCCTCATGGTGAATTGAATCTTCTTAGAAAGGGGTTCTTCCATCTTGCCTCGAAGATCTGCAACTATCAGCCATTGTAGATCTCCTCCTAGAAAATCCATGAGTTGAGCTCTAAAGAATTCCGGATGCGGGCGCTCAAGGTACTCTGACAGTGCATCAATATCCCTCTCAAAGATCAGCTGGCCTCCATTGCCCAACTGGTAGAACTTGCAATACTGGACTTCCATCTATACGAATTTAGGATGAGTAAGTTAGTGAAGTGATCAAGTGTGTCCAATTTTATGTAGGAATGTAAGAATTTTTTAGGAACATGATTTTTTTGAAAGAATCAAGGATAAGAGTGGGAATAGGTTTTCATAAATACTCACTTCTTTGGTTTTGAAGCTAATTTTTTTTGTTTGGACGTCCATTCTAACTAGGGTCTCCCATGGTCAGGATGGCTCTGGTACCAACTTCTCAACACCCGGATTTTTAATCCCAAATGCCTGTTATGCCATACATCGCAATCCCAGGATTACCATTTTTGCAAGACATGACAGATTGGATATCACAGTACATCATCCATTACAAACCATAATAAGGTCTTACACAAATAAAGGTTCTCATGATCTAGTCTTAATACAATCAAGCAGCAAAAAAATAAGCGTATCGGTGGGCTCCATCTTTAGTGTCACAGGCAATGCTGATGATGGGAGATGATCCTAGTTGTTGTAGTCGTCCTGCTGTCCATCTTCCTGATAGTCCTCCTCATAGTCTGGCCACGGGAATAGCCAGGGACAAAGCCATGAGTACTCTTTAAGTACTCGCAAACTATCACTAACAAGTAAGGAAGTTCAGGTAGGAATGCTAAGCTCTAAGTTTATTGGCAAAAGCTAGATTTAACCTAAGCTGAGTTTAGAAGTAAAGAAAGATAAAATAATGTTCTAAAATCACCTAAGTGGGAACTTAGTTTTCATAGTCACAACCCTGTTGTTGTCAAGTCAAAGTCACAATTCATTTCACAATTTGTTTTGAAAACATCTGACGATGGAACAAGATGTGGCTAATCGCTCCATGACATGACGCTGACCATTCGAATAGTTTGACACTCTGTAGAGGTGGTACACTTTCACCACAAAATTCGATACATCCATCACAGATAACCCGCAATCATCATACTTAGTATGCGGATAATCAATCATAACCTTTCCTTTAAACACTCTAGTATAAGCACCTCTCCTATGAGCTTGGCCTCCCAGCCATGGCCATCTGCCATCCTGGGCACTCCATAGGTGGACATCATCAAGAGGTAGCCTCAGGTCAAACCTCTCCCACGAGGGAACCCATACTAATGCATATAAACTTCCGGCTAAGCCTTACCCAATTCAGGTATTGTGGTTGTACGGTAAAATTGGAATGGTATCGCATCCGAACCTCACCATCAGTTTTTATAAAGGGCTAAGGCTCATGCCTCAACATTTTCTTCATCAAATCCATTTGTGTTTCTCAACACATGTCAAAACATCTCAATAGAATGACTCATCATTCTAAGGTTTTCATAATCATTTTCACCAAGTATACCCATCTAAAGTAATCAAGTTTTATGGTTAGCACTAGCCACTAAGGTTAAGAGTGTTCACTAATGAGGAGTGCTAATATCAATCTCATGCCATAGAATGACATCTAGTATAGGACTAGTTTTATACTCTTTATGCTATCTATACTACTTTCCAAAAACTCACAAAGCATTACTAAAAGTAAAGAACTTTGATAAAGCAAAAGAGTAAAGCTTGCAAGTAAAACTTGGGATGGGTATAAATCAGAAAGTATAACCAAGCATGCCTAATGCATCTTGCTTAGGTCATCTTGTATAATTCTAGCTTGCTAATAATAGCTTGCCTTGATTGGTGCAGTGATTGAAGTTTTCTTCGTCTTCTTCAGGGTAAAACTCCTCCTCCTCGTAGACTTGGTCGGCACTATTGTCTATAAATGAATACGGGGTACACAATCACCAAACAATACTTAACTAATTCTAATTAGCACACTAAGGCACACACTTGATGATCTAGCATCATCACACTCATCACAAGATTTAATGAACTAGTTTCATTTATCTTATTTGAGAAAAGTAATTTCTACTCATTGAAATTAATTAAGATTTAATATTCTCCAATTAAAATATGGGATCATGTGGACACATGTCATCACAACATATTCTAATACATGGGAATGTGATTTAAAGGGTTGATCACATTTTATAAATCTTAAGATTACTATTTAATAGATTTAAAGTGACTAGAAATGCCTATATAGCATTATTTTGGTACTAGTCCAAAGTCACTGCATGTAAACCTAAATATTATTACATATTCAGTCAGGTATTATAAAATGTGATTTTTGAGAGTTGGAATCAACTCAAAACCTATTATGGTTGATTTTTGAAAAATATTTGAAGTTGCAAAAGTCTATGTTTGTTATTTTTGCTATAGATTATCTCTAACCCCAAATGATTTAAATCCACCAGGCTTGGATAGATAATTTAATTTCCTTTCTAGCAAAATTTGAATCATGGAATTTGGTTAAGTGAATCTCTCTGAACTGATTTTTTAATCTACTGATAGAATCTAGTTTTAGCTAAATTAGAAAAAGATTATTTGAATCGTTGGGCTACGCGCGGGAAAGGAAATGGGCCGGCCCAGCTGCACTGCGCGGCGCAGTGGGCTGCTGATAGGGGGGTCCCGCTTGTAAGCGACTCCTAAAACCCAAAGCGGTATGTTTCAATCTAAGCAGTGCGATTACACTACGATCTAACGGCTGTGGTTCATCGTCCCTCATGAATAGGGCTCCAGCGAGGACAAACCCTAGCGGAACGGTGGGGGTCTACGGGGGATCACCTGGGCTCTAGCTACGGTCGGTGATGGGGGCCTTCGAGCTGGTAGACGACGGCGGTTTGAGTAGTGGTCGCGGCAACTCCTGGTGCGGTCACAATCAATGGCTCCTCTTCTCCTCTTCGGCGGCAAACTCCGGTGGAATTCCGGCGGACTGAGGCTCGCCTTGCTCCGGGGAGAGTGGAGAAGGATTAGTGACGAGAGGGGAGTGGAATGGTGTGAGGAATTGAGGCGGAGGAGGCCTCTATTTATACAGCGGCGTGGGCGCAGCTCATCGGTGGCGACGCTACAGGAAGCTAGCAGCACGACTGGGGGTAGCGGGCAGTGCATGGTCTCCTAGCGGTCATCTTTGGCGTAAAGGCGAGGCATGGGCAGTCGCATTTGGTCGGGAGCGGGCGGTGCTCTGCGCGGCAGAGGCGGTGTTCGATGCGGCGCACGGTGGCTACGGGTTGAGTGGCGGCGAACGGGGATGTCTGGGCGGCTGCTGGGGTCATGGCGGAGTAGTGTGCGCAGGGTGAGGTCTAGGTGTGGCATGTGTGAGCTGGTCGGGCGCGGCGCTCTGGCGCGTCCTCGGCATGGCAAAGACGCTCTGGGCGCGGCTTTGCTGGGGTGGTCCACGGCTTGGCTTCACTCGGGAAGTGGACAGGGGCGGCGGTGTGGTCGCAGCTGCCTCCTAGACATTATGGGCGAGCTCGGGGCGGTCTGCTGTGAGCGGTCAATGTCAGGTGGCAAGGGGGGGTGCTCGGGTGGCAATGGACTGGTGCACATAGTGAGGGGGAGTGGCTCTATTGCGTTGGCTATGGTTGGGGGAGACAAGGGGAGTATAAATGTGTTAAATGGGGAACAAGGCATTTATCACAAACAGTAATAGTTTGGAAGCTATTTCCGTGCTCACCAAGTGTTTGATCTAATGGCTGAAAGAAATTTAAATTTGAATTTTTGGGTCAATTTTGGTGAGGGTGCTTGTCTCATGCTTGAGTGTCTAGGGTTGTTTGGGATTGGCAAGGGGAATCAGTTTGATAGATTTTTGGAAAAAGTGGGATCTTCCCATATGAATTGGATTCAATTTTCCATTGTCTATGTAATTGATTTGCTAGATGTTTTTGTAAGTTTGTAAAGTGGGCCTGGATACATTTTTACTTGGTCTAGCAAGGGTTGAAAAGAATTAGAAATGTTTATGTTAGAATTTGTCTTCTAGGAACACCTAAAGTGGCCTAGTGGTTAACTTTGGTCAAAATGACCATTTGCTTTATTTATTCTTATTTGATTTATTTTTCTTTGGATTTTGTTTGTAATTGGTCTAGATGATGTGGCATTCACCTTTAAACCATTTCACAACATTCAGAACAATCAAGCATGGCATATGCACTCAATTCTACACTGATGCAAACACACATGCATTCATATGTCTTTTTATTAATAAAAGTTTTTGTTAACCCTAAATTCGGTGATTAGGAACTTGATAACTTTGATTAAAGATTTGGGGTGTTACAATCCACAGCATGGTGCTGCGCGTGTGTGCCTTGGTATGGCGGATCTGTGTCTCTAGCGTGTTCGGCAGCCGCGCGTTGGTGTGGAGTAGGGATGTGGAGTACATAGTAAGGAAACCACTTTGGTCCTTGGTGGCACAGAAATTCAAAGTTTTCCGGTTTTCGAAATTTTCACTTGCTTCCCAAACATCAGGAGGGAAGGTTATTCAAAAGATCAGCCAAACATCAGGAGGGAAGGAAATTTTGAACCCGTTTTGAACATTGACCATTGGTTCAAGTCTGGCAAATCCAAACTTTGATCATTGACCATTAGATCAATACTGGCAAATCCAAACTATGCTAACCGTTGGATCTTCTTTTCCATTTTTCGCATCTAGAAAGATTCTACCGATAGTCTTTAGCACAATGGACGGTAGTATGCGCAAACCTCAAAACACACACTTCATTGGTCAGTTTCAGGGTCCTTGTGGTAAATGCATGCATGGACTTGGATGTAATTTTCATTTTTTATGAGGTCCTTGTTGTAACTTGAACTTCCACTGACCGTCTTAACTCTCAAGCACCTCACTCCTACGAGACCAAACATTAGATCGGCCATTCTCGGTACTTCTTATCTTATCTTTATCTTGTCTTATATCTTACAATACCATCTCACCATTGTATAGTGTACGAATTCACTTCGAACATTGACCGCTAGATCAAGACTTGCAAATACAAACATTGCTAACCATTAGATCTTCTATTTTCCCATAGCATTGAGAAAGATTCTATTAATAGTCTTTAGCACGATGAACACTAGTATGTGCAAACCACAAAACACACACACACACACTTCATTATTCAGTTTTAGGGTCATTGTGTTAAATGGATGGACTTGGATGCAATTTTCATTTTTTATGAGGTCCTTGATGTAAGTTGTACTTCCATCGATCGTGTTAACTCTCAAGCACCTCTCTCCAACAAGACCTACCATAGTTAAAAGAAAATGCAAACACACCAATTATCATACAAAATGGACCAATGGTTTCTTATACGTAATGCCCAAGTTTTTAGTAGTAGGATTTTTCAAGCTTCCTAGCAAACTTTGCACACTTTAGTGACTTCTTGTCGATTTAACGAAATTATATCAAACTTGAGCTACAAGTAAGCAAGATAGATTGCTCTTGAATTAAATGTATTTTCATAGGTAGATGGGTGCATCTTCTTCTAGTAAACAATGTCGTCGGTGTGAGTTTCTAACAATGAGGAAAGAAAATCCTCAGTTTTCTGACTGATGACAAGATGGTTCTTTTATGTAAAGAAAGTCTGAAGAATATGGATCTCAATGCCACGAGCCAAGATTTTCGACATATTAAGTGGACCAACATGTTTTACTTACGATTCCCATGTTTTATGAGTTTTCAAACTCCCTATATAGCTAATTAACTTTGCCCCACTTGAATGACTTCATGCCTATATTTATCGAAAATTGGTCAAACTTGAACTATAACAACTAAATTATTGTAGGTTGATTCTAAAGAATTACAAAAAACTTTTGGAGGTGTACCCATTGGGGGCTCAGTTAATATATCAGAAAACAACCGAGAGTTTTGATAATAGGTTTTTAACTCCTTTATAATTAAGATTCTGCATCTTGATAATTTAACAAAAAATTAGCTCAAACTTGAGCTACAAGTAAGTGCGATAGATTTTATTTAATTAAATGTCTCTTTGGAGGTAGATGGATGCATCTTCTTGTAGTAATCAGTACTAATGGTGTGAGTTTCCAACTATCAGGAAAGAACATTCTCAATTTTCCGAGTGATGATGTGATTATTGTTTGTTTTCGTAAACAAAGTCCAAAGAATATGGACCTGAACGCCACAAGCCAAGCTTTCAGACATATATAGTGGACCCTCATGTTGTACCTATGATTCCCATGTTTTATGAGTTTTCAGACTTATTCCTATAGCTAACTTAGCCCACTTGAAATTGATCTTATGTCGATTTATTGAAATTAGTTTAATTTTGAACTACAAGTAAATTGTAGGTTGCATTGAAAGTTTTATGTTTTTTGGAGGTAACCATTGGGGGCTGATTAAATATATCACAAACCACCACCGATAGTTTTTGCAACAAGTTCAACTTCTTGCTAAGATTTTGCATCTTGACAATTTAACAAAATTAGATCAAACTTGAGCTACAAGTAAATGCCATAGATTGCTCTTGAATTAATTGTCTTTTCATAGGTAGATGGGTGCATCTTATTTTAGTAAACAATGTTGTCGATGTGAGTTTTCAAATATCAGGAAATATCATTCTTAATTTTCCGAGTGATGACGAGATTGTTCCTTTCTGTAAAGACAGCCTAAAGAGTAATGGATCTGAATGCCACAAGCCATGTTTTTAGACATCTTATCTTACCACTATATAGTGTACGAATAACTTTGAATATTAACGATTTGATCGAGACTTGCGAATCCGAACATTTCTAGCCATTGGATCTTCTTTTACATTCTAGCATGTAGAATATTCTATTGATAGTCTTGAATAAAATGAATGCACTATGCATAAACCGCTCAAAACACACTTCTCCATAATACTAGAATCTTTTCCCTCATTTCTCTAGACCATGTTACCAAAAATTTCAAGTGTTAGGTAGCTAATAATCTTCGAGTTCTACACATGTTGATACAAAGGAGAAGAACCAAATATACACCCATACTTTATAGATGTTGATCAATTTTATATTTTTTCCACTTTACCATTTTATATAGTGATGATATGCCAGACGTCTATTATCTGAGCCTCATGTGCAGGGCATGGGCAACTTACTAGTACCTTATCTTATCTTATCTTACCACTATATAGTCTACGAATAACTTTGAATGTTCACCGTTGGATCAAGACTCGCGAATCCCTACATATCTAGCCGTTGGATCTTCTTTTCCATTCTAGCATCTGGAAGATTCTATTGATAGAGTTCGGCATAATAAATGATATGCACAAACCTTCAAACACACTTATCCATCATACTAGAAGCTTCTCCCTTGTTTCTTAGACCATGTTATCAAAAAAAAATCATGTGTTAGGTAGCTAATAATCTTTGACTTCTACATGATGATACAAAGTACAAGGATCAAATGTACACCCATACTTTATAGATGTTGATCAAATTTATACATTTTTCTACTTTACCAATTATAATTGTATATAGTGATGATATGTCATACGTCTACTATCCGAGTCTCACGTGCAACTTACTAGTAGCTAATAATTGTTGACTTCTACATGATCTTGCCACTATATAGTGTACAGACAACTTTGAATATTGATCGTTGGATCAAGACTCGCGAATCCCAACATTTTTAGTCGTTGGATCTTATTTTCCATTCTAGCATCTAGAAGATTCTATTGATAGTCTTCAGCATAATGAATGCACTATGCATAAACCTCGCAAAACACACTTCTCCATCATACTAGAATCTTCTCCCTCGTTTCTCTAGACCATGTTACCAAAAATTTCAAGTGTTAGGTAGCTAATAATCTTTGACTTCTACACATGATGATACAAAGTATCAGGACCAAATATACACCCATACTTTATAGATGTTGATCAAATTTATATTTTTTTGTGCTTTATCAATTATAATTTTATATAGTGATGATATGTCATACGTTTACTATCTGAGCCTTATTAAGGTGTGATTTTTTACACAATGCGGGAGTAGTATATTTTTTTGCTTAGACATATGGTTACCTCCGTCCACGCGCTTTACATGCCAAGAGAATAAAACGTTGGTAGGGGAAGAGGGCAGCAACAAAGAGAAGTTGAAGGCCGTTCCATGTCAGAGCAAAGTATGATGGGTTTCTGACACGAGGTACTCCTGCGGCCTTACAGTGTACACTCTACTAGTAGTAAATTTCATGATCTATGCATACAAAACAAATCATGTGTTTTCTCTCTCCTTCCCTATGCTCCATCTCTCCTCCCATTTCCCCTCGCGCACCGGTCTGGCTGATCCCCTCGCGTAACGCTTCGCATGTGTGCCTTGGTATGGCGTCTCTATGTCTCTGGCATGTTCGGCAGCCACGCGTTGGTGTGGAGTAGGGACGAGAAGTACATAGGAAGGAAACCACTTTGGTCCTTGGCGGCACAAAAATTCAAAGTTTTCCTATTTTTGAAATTTTCACTCGCTTCCCAAACATCGGGAGGGAAGGTTATTCAAAAGATCGGCCAAACATCAGGAGGGAAGACAATTTTGAACCTGTTTTGAACATTTATCACATTGAATAAACAAAAACAAAAAAAAGTTTTACCCATGATGTCCTATCATGTCTTGTGCACCACATGCCATGAAAACTGTAATCATGGGATTAGATAAGTTTTGGAAAAATAGCTTCACAATATTGTCCTACCATGTGTATGGACACTATCAGGTTTATTTCAACCTGAACGACCAAGGGCATCAAGGCCATATTGACATCATAGTTTACAATTTGATAGAGTTCCCACGATAGTTTGGTAGATGGGTGCATCTTGGCGTAGTAAGCATTGTTGCATGTGGGAGTTTCCAATAATTAGGAAAAAAGAATTTCAATTTTCCCAGTGCGAATGGTGATGTTTTTTGTGACAAAGTCCAAATAATATGCTTCAGAATGCCACAAGCCAATGGTTTCACACATACTGTAGTTTATCATGGTTCCTATCTAACTTTGGCTAAAAGTTAGTACATATTACGATGGGTCGTGACATGCGGTACTAGTACACATACTACTACGTAGTAGATTTTCTCTCTCCTTCGCCACCCTCTCACCATCCATCCACTATCCTCTCTATTTCTCCTTCCTTCCCATGTAAGCTTTCATGCAATCATGAGGCCCACACTATATCACCATCAATCATGTTCGGTGACTCAACTTTGTGAAGAGTATACGTATACTAGTAGTTACTGTAGCTAGATAAGAATGTACTACTATAGACACTTAATTTTTAACGGAGGAAGTAAGAGACATCGAGTATTTCAGCATGATCTGTATGATTCACTTCATTTTTGGATAAAGCGTGGCGCCTCCTGAATTCCCTGGGCCGAGAGAAATCAAGAACCGACAACTCTGCTATAATCCTTTTTTGTTGACGGGACGAGTCTGGTACAATCTATTTATAATATTTTGGGATAGTTTTCAGGATATTAACACAAGCACGACTATAAATATATATTATAAATTGCAACAGTACGCACCCCTACTTTCACCCAAAACACCGAACCCACCATTGCTTAGAACTCAATCTCTCTCTATTTCCTTCCAAAATGTCGTATGACAACTCTCTCTAGAACACGTCGATTGACCTAACAAATGGGAAAGGCCCTGAAACACCACCTATAAACCCAGACTCAGTCGAGGGGACATGGCTGCCACTGCTGTCTGACTCCTCTGATGAAGAAGATAGCCACTAGCAGCGTTGTTTTGAAGGGACACCACCACCAACCCTGTGCGACTCCGATAAGACGGAAGATGAGACTGGGGAAGAGGAGGAGTCTGAGGTCTACCTTGAGGAGGAGGCTGAAGAGGACGATAGGGAGGAGGCCGAGGATGATGACGGGGAGGAGGCCGAAGACGATGACGAGGAGGTCTCTTCCTGCCCCCCCACCGAAGAAGCGTGCCTGAGTGCAAAATTAAATGGCGTCTAGAGAAGAGGCGGGCAGTGTACTATATCTCGTTCTATGAAGCATCTTGGCTTTGGTAAATAATGTTGTCAATGAGAGTTCGGAACTTTTAGGAAAATCCTTTTCAATTTCCAAGTGATAGGATATGTTTTTAGTAATTAAGTACGTCCGAATAGTTTGGCTTAGAGTGCACTCACTGTATTCTAGCAAAATATAGATAATTTCCACCACATGTTAGTACTATATGAAAATACTTATTTCAATGTGTGTCATGATACATAGATTTTTTTTGTGGGAGGGGGGTGGTAATGATACATAGTTGAAACTTAAATGGTGTCCTCTTATATTTGTGCTTGCTTGGACGAAAATTACAAACATGGATTTGGACAACTTTTGAAAAACTTGCTACACAATATGGTCATAACCATGTATAAACATTGTTCACATTTTAAGCCAAGTTACCAATGTCAAGGTCATATTTGCATCACTTGTCCCGTTTATTGGGATAAATTAAAGAAAAGTAAAGAAAACAATAAAAAATGTTAAGCACTTATGTATGGTGTCCTCTTACGTAAATGATAAATATGAATTTTGACAAGGTTTAAAAACACGTCTTCACAATATGACCAGCGATGTCTTAACATACTTGGGTTTCAAGTTAAATAATGAAAAAATTTGTGCCCATTTCGGGTAGACGGGGTGCATCTTGGCATGGCATACTAATGTTGTTAATTGGACTTTTCAACTTTTATGTATAGAATTTTGTTAAATTATTTTAGAAGTGCCACATATAATTATTTTTTAAATAAAAGGCAAAGAGTATGGCTCTGAATGCCACAACACACTAAATTTCACACAAAATAGAGTATGTTTTATGGTTAACAAGTTTCATCAATTTTTAGGCCTTGTAGCTAATTTCTCATAATTAAATGACATTTTGTCAATAAAACCAAAGTAGGTAAATTTTGAACTACAAGTGTGTGATAGATTGCATGTAAATTTGTCAAAAATTCATATAGTATTAATTATTGTACCCACGGAGTCATACTGAAAACTGACTATTGTTTTGAAAGATACAACTTCTTTCTATGAATTTTCATGCTGACACATCTGACCATGTTTCAAAAAAGTGAAAGAAAATAAGGAAACATGCATAAAACCTTTTAGTAGTACTCCTATTAAAAATTCATACTTGTAAAACAGTAAAGACGACGCTATTAAAGTTGCAATACCAGGGACCTGGGCACCTTCACTGGCCCTCCACAATTAACCTTTCTTCCTCTTAGACTTTGCAGCTATGGATCCAAAGACCGGAGCTCCCCGTGGGAAGAAGAAGACCCAGGTGGCGGCTGATACATTGCAAGTGTACCTGTAATTTTTGATGTTCCATGGTTGGTTTTATCCACTTTCTTGTGTTTTGTCCACACTTTGGAGTACTTTTCATATGATTTCTTGGACTAACCTATTAACAAGAGCCATAGTGCCAGCTGCCTGTTTTCTGCTGTTTTTGGTTCCAGGCAAGTCAGAAAATGAATATTCTCGGAATTGCACGGGACAAAAGCTAAAGTGCCTATTTTTCCGGAAGTCATCAGATGCCAGAATACGAGACGGAGAAGGGCTGGGGGCCGGCCACACCACCTGGCCGCGCGGCCAGGCCTTGCTCATGCCAGGGGGTGGTGCAGCCGACCCAGACCTCGGCCTCCTTCCGCCTATATATTCCCTCGACGAAAAACCCTAAGTACCCGATCAAAATCCACGAAGAGTCTCAGAGTCATGCCATCTCCATCCCTAGATCGGGAGGGATCTGAAGCTCTTCCTGGCACCCTGCTCTATTAATAGTCTGTAGCCGCCGTCATCTCCATCCCTAGCTCTATTGATAGTCTTCGGCATAATGAATATTATGCACAAAACTAAAAACACACTTCTCCACGATACTAGAATCTTCTCTGTTGTTTCTCTAGACCATGTTATCAAAAATTTCATGTGTTAGGTAGCTAATAATCTTTGACTTCTACATGATGATACAAAGTGCAAGGATCAAATATACACCAATACTTTATAGATGTTGATCAAATTTATAATTTTTTGTTCTTTACCAATTATAATTTTATCTAGTGATGATTTGTCATACGTCCACTATCTGTGTCTCCTGTGCAACTTACTAGTAGCTAAGAATCATTAACTTTACCACAATATACTGTACAAACAACTTACTAAACATTGACTGTTGGATCAAGAGTCATGAATCCCAACATTTCAAATAGTTGGATCTTCTTTTCAATTCTAGCATCTTGAAGATTCTATTGATAGTCTTCATTACAAACCGCTATATACAAATAACTTTGAATGTTGACTGTTGGATCAAGACTCGCAAATCCCAGCATTCTAGTTGTTGGATCTTCTTTTCCATTTTAGCATCTAGAAGATTCTATTGATAGTCTTCGGCATAATGAATGCTATGCACAAACCTCAAAACACACGTCTCCATCATACTAGAATCTTCTCCCTTGTTTCTCTAGACCATATTATCAAAAATTTCATGTGTTAGGTAGCTAATAATCTTTGACTTCAACACATGATGATACAAAGTACAAGGACCAAATATACACCCATATTTATAGATGTTGATCAAATTTATAATTTTTTGTGCTTTACAAAATATAATTTTATATAGTGATGATATGTCATACGTCTACTATTTGAGTCTCATGTGTAACTTACTAGTAGCTAATAATCGTTGACTTCTACATGATCTTACCACTATATAGTGTACAAACAACTTTGAATATTAACCATTGGATCAAGACTCGCAAATCCCAACATTTCTAGTCGTTGGATCTTCTTTTCCATTCTAGCATCTTGAAGATTCTATTGATATTCTTCATTACAAACCACTATATAGTGTACGAATAACTTTGAACGTTGACTGTTGGATCAAGACACACGAATCCCAGCTTTTCTAGCCGTTGGATCTTCTTTTCCATTCTAGCATCTAGAAGATTCTATTGATAGTCTTCGACATAATGAATGCTATGCATAAACCTCAAAACACACTTCTCCATCATAAAAGAATCTTCTCCCTTGTTTCTCTAGACCATGTTATCAAAAATTTCATGTGTTAGGTAGCTAATAATCTTTGACTTCTACATGATGATACAAACTAAAAGGACCAAATATACACTCATACTTTATAGATGTTGATCGAATTTATAATTTTTTGTGCTCTACTAATTATAATTGTATATAGTAATGATATGTCATACGTCTACTATCTGAGTCTCGCGTGCAAGGCACGTGCAACTTAGTAGTATATATAGTGGACCAACATATTGTAATAACGATTCCTATGTTTTATAAGTTATCAAACTTCCTAGCTAACTCCGCCACTTGAATGACTCTTTGTACATTCATCAAAATTAGGTCAAATTTGAACAACAAGTAAATTGTAGGTTTCTTTGATAGTTTTAAGAAAAAGCTTTTGGAGGCACCAACCAGACAGTCAATTAATATACTCCGTATTAGAAACCACAGAGAGTTTTGACAAGAGGTTCAACTTCTTCCTAAGATTTTGCATCTTCACAAACTTGAACTACAAGTATGCGTAGATACTTGTCTCGAATTAAATGTCTTTTCAGAGTTAATTAATGAAAAAAAGTGACGTGATAACTTAGCTAGTTACCATAACATCACACATACCAAGACTAGTAGTATATGATTCTACTCCCTCTGTTCAGAAATATAAGGCGCTTTAGCTTTGTGAAATGAATGTATCTAGACGCCTTTTAGTGTATAGGTTCACTCTTAACCTCTACGAACCCATACACTAAAATACGTCTAGATACATTCGATTCGCAAAGCTAAAACATCTTATATTTCTAAATGTAGGGAGTACAACCTAATTAATTAGGCCTTTGCGTGACACTATACACATGTTGTTACGCACTATGATGAAGGTACATCTGCAAGTTACTGAAGTAGTCTAAGTTATTTAGCACTATGTGATCGTCCTAAATTAGAACGGAGGTGTACGTACTATATGCCTTAAAGGCACCTGTTCCGCTGCGCTTCAAGTTGTTCACCACTCGTGTTGGCTCTCACTAGTCAGACGGATAAAACCACTAACTTGTTGATTTGGTACTGTATATCATCGATCTTTTTTCGTCACTGATAGAGAATAAATTCTTTTGCCGCTTCCAGACACGTGCTCTCGTGGATCTACAACCAGTAGCTCAGATGACTACTACTCCCACGTGGCGCTCGAGTAATTGCGACCATCCGTTGATAATGAACGAGAAGCATTAGACAATGGATTTTCTTTTGGTGGATGGTTGATTTTTTTTGAGAGATTGTCGAACTTTTTTCTCTGTTGAACTGAGAGATGTTCGATTTTGGGTCAGGTAACGGGGGCGTAGAGGCCGACAGGGGAGAGGAAATTGGCGGTGTGGCAGGCAAGCTTATTTGAGGTGGTGTACAGATGGTACTGCCGTACTGGTAGCCCATTTTGTGTGCATTTTGTTGTTGTACTACACAAGAGTTCGAGAGCAGTAGTATTCCAGTTTTAGTTCCTTAATTACCGGTGGAACCTTTATGTGTTTATTAGTTATAGTAGTAGTAGTATAGTAGTACTTGTTCCAAATGTGACTGCACAAGATGATGAATGTAGAAGATCCAGGGATTATTACGTTCAGCAAGAGGAGCTGCACGTATACTCCAAACCGTCTCTATGCCATGACCATTTATTTGAGAGGACAATAAAGCTCCATCCCGTGCTAGGATAGCTTATGTTGTACTACTCCTAGAAAGGTCTGACCTATTTACTCGATAGGCACCAGGAAACGCAGAGAAGAGAGAAAAACCACGCTCGGTAGGCGGCAATCGATTTATTCTACTAGTATTTTCCTTTGCTCTCTGTCCTCTTCCTCTCCATCTTCTTGCTGATCCCCACTCGCCCACCTTTAGCACAAGCCAACGCCGCCATGTCGCTTTCGGAGTATCTCCGTAGCCTAGTTTGATAGGCACAATAGATTTAGTAGAGAGAAAGAAGTCATGCTTGGTTTTATTTCATTCCGTATCTCTATTTGCCTTGATCTCGATCCTCACTTCACCTCCAGCGTCCCGGCGATGGCCATTACCACTCACACACCAATACAGGCATGCGCCAACACCGCCATGCTGCTTTAGAATCAGCTCCGGTGCCCAGTTTGATAGACTGTTTTCCATCTCGCCCTGCCAGCTGCCGCTTTCTCTCTCCTCCAAAACCCCCAATCAAAACCAAATGCCATCGCCCCCCACCCGCTCGAGCTCTTCCTCGGGATGGCTCAATTGATCAATGACAGTGACACTTCTAGGGTGTTTTTTGATGCCCCCCCTTGAAAAAATCTCTACTAGATGTGACGTCATCACCGCCGCGAGCCTCGTCGCCTGCTGCAAACGTTATCTTTACTCAACAACACATAGTGCATCCCTATCGAAATCTCATCAGTTTGGTCTCCCCTCTGTTCTTCACGCTCACTCAACTAAGGTACCGCATGAGTACAATGTCTTCTACCGCGACAATCGCATGAAGCAGTTCTATAGGGGCAGCTACTATTGTGGCAGGGGCAAGCAGAAGCCACAGAAGAAGTTCGGGTGGACTTTGTGCAAGCTGACGCCACTGGACAGGTCCTCCTCTGATGTTGTGATGCCAGATTGTGAGGGTAAGAAGTGGGCAGGCGCCCATGGAGATTGGATCGCCACTGTTGGCCTCGCCTGGAACTGGGAGCCTGTGAATGTGTTTACTCGTCGCCGGATTCCTCTACCAGCGATCTTCGATTTTGAGGCCACACCCGAGGTACTTAAGTTTATCGCGACTGGTCAGCCTACTACTCTACTGAAGATAGCCATTTGCCGAGTTCCCATAGCTGCTGAGAACTATAAGGATTTCTCTGTCCTGGCCATCTTCGACACGGTAATTGCCTTCCTTGATGGTTCTCATGGTATGTGGATGGTTCTTGAGAACTAGTTCAGCATGTTCAGCTACCGCGATGCAATTATCCATAATGGAGTTGTCTATGCTGTAACTCACATTGGCAATGTTTATGCATGGGATGCTTGGGCATGGGGTAAAATTTCCATCCTTAAATTTTCAAGCTTCATCATTCAAATTTTCTCAGCTGACCTCTGAATGTGCTTTCCTTGCAAGGTCCTGTGCGAATTCCGGGGCCACCTGAATTAGACGGTAATCGTGAGTACAGTTCTGATCTATGGTGGTTAGCAAGATCTTCTGATGGTGATAGCCTTATTCTGATCAATACTATGGGTGTTAGTGCTAGGCGGTATGACACTAGTTATCCTATGGCTGAAAATGGTGGTTATCATCATGGCCGCAATATTCACACCTATTCTACTGGGTTTTGCATCCATGTGTTCTCAATTGACACTAGTAGGTTACTTCCACCGAGGCAATACGGAGGGTTTTAGACCTTGGAGAATTTTCTATCTTCCTTGGATTGAAATATCCAATTACCATTCCAGTTGGCGCTGCAGGACTTGGCCCTAGAGATCTAACGAGGAGCAACTGTGTATACACCTTGCTGCATGCAGTTAGTCCTGGTGGATTTAATATTTGTCCTGAAATATGTCGCATCAGTATAAATGCTCAAGACGCCGATGTTGGTTTCTCAACCAACATTGTCTAGAATATTCCTAAAAAAACATTGGCTGGAATTGGCGGCAGACTCCCTTTGATTCGTCCAAAGCTTGGCCAATGCGAAGGATTGGAACCGGCATAATTAACGGTTCAAGGGAGATTATATAGAATAGGGATTTGTGTATCTTGAATTATTTCCATCGCCTTATTTGTATCGTGTGGCATCAGCCATTAACTTGCTGTACTCTAACACTCATTTCGCCACAATATAGTGCAAGACCTACGATTTGATCAAACTCCTTTTGTATGCAAGCCATAGTTTTAGTTAGTGTGGGTTGAATATTCTGCAACTCGTTGCACCCACACCCCTTTATTATTTGTTGCACTTTCGAGTTCTCAAAAAATGTGAAATAAATCCGGAACATTGGCTATGTTGTATCTTGTGCATCTACAATATTCGGTCCTATAATAAGATCTTATGTGACTTGTGTCAATGAAAAAGAAAAACCTAAGCGAACAATATCTTGTGTGACTTTGTTCATTTTGTGGTGGCCAGGCCATGTACTAGTAATATTTTTGGGATGGAAATTTATAGATGAACTATATAAATATGATCTATGTTCATGATTTATTTTACATTTTCTAAAAATATGGAAGTACCACATGCAATAGCTTGTTGTCGGTGCAACTAGTTACAAATTATAATTTCCGTCATGGACGTACCTAGTGGATCCAAGCGCATGGTGCATACAGATTCTCACTGGCAGGTGGAGACGACCTTAACAGGGCCCATATGTCAGTGAATCAGAGCCACACAAAGTCATGCACGTTGCCTGACTTGAGCGAAATCTGGTGTCCATACACGTCTCTCATTTTGCTGCGCGGTTGCATGCTGTACACGTGTAATTCCATATACCTTATACTAGAACATATATAAACACATGCAACATGCCAAAAATACCACGGATACACCCGTACTGTGCATTATATCCGATATATATATTTTCGGTTCTGTGCTATGAGTTCTGCATGTAGAGGAACAAGATGAAAGTACATGTGTCCATGTCGCGGTACCACTATTAGTAGTTCGTCCTCCTATTTTCCATTCAAAATACTAGTACACTATGTTGAAATGAAAGTTGTAAATAGAAAACCCTCTGGTCAAACTGATGTGACTAGACAATATTGCACCTCTGATATATAGTAAGTAGGAGTATTGTCAAATTACTAGCTGCGTGGCGTGCTAGTCTAACATACAGTGAAGTCTAGGCGGCGGTGTCCTCGATGCTGCTGTTGACTAGACAGAGAAAGCAAGTAAAATCTCCTCTCTCGTTTTGTTTCTTTGCCTCTCCATCTTCTTCCACAGTCCCCACTCTGCCCATGATCTCCCCCACACTCTCTCTTCTAACGCTCCCCTCCTCCTGCGGAAAACCCCAGCCACACTTGGCATCCGCCTAAATCCATCCGGCTATGATGGCTGATTCGAAGCTCAGCGGGCGATGCAAGTGGGATCAACTCAGCGCGGAAGATGTTGACCTCATCGTTCAGCATCTAGTCATTTCCAGCACCGTCAGGCTAGCCGCATGCTACAAGCGGCTGTACGATCGTATCGCCAACAACAAAGATACGAAATGAACTGTTAACCATTGGAATGAGCCCTTCCTATTGATGCCTCAGCCTGCTTATTGGTTCGACGAGCACTATGATGATACGAGGGTACATTGTCTGCACGACACGGTGTACGACGTGGTGCCCCTCAACCATCCTCGGTGAACCGCCATCCTGCCCTTCATGCACGAAAAATTCTGGGTTGGCATGAACGGCGACTGGCTCGCCGCGGTGGATCAGTGCGGGGCCTGGTACCTAGCGAACATCTATACATATCGAGCAATCGACCTTCCATCGACAGATACTTGTGACATTGTGGCCGCCTCACATCTAGTATATAACTTGTAATGCTACTAGCCAGCCAGGGTTCCCCCAATTACATGTAGTCATTTCTGAACTCATTCACATTTCAAAAGTTTTTTTTGGCAAATCTGCAGGTCTGGAGAAAAGTTCAATAAGTCATGGATGGATCTCTTGAGCTATTAAAGATCGTAATCTGCAGAGTGCCCACAGAAGCTGGGGGTTACACAGAATATAAGCTCCTCATGTTGTTCGACGGTGAAATCGCCTACCTACAAGGCGGTAGCCAAGTTTGGAGATGTCTGGAGCATTCAGGTCTTGAAAGACGACAGTACTATGATGCCATTGAACACGGTGACCTCATTTTTGCGGTCACACGTCAAGGCTGCACCTACTGCTGGGATCCCACATCGGAAAGTAATTCTAGTTCCATGATGATAAATTATGAGTGATTCACTGAAGTTGTTCTTTAAATACCTTGTTTATGTTTTACCTTTCGTATGACTGAATGAGCACATGCTTTCTGTCCGAAGAAATGAATGAACCATTGCCAATAATGAATTTGTACCAGTAATATGCCTTCCAAAAATATAGTGTATAACAGCGTCCCTACACTACTCAGTTCATTCATTGTCAAAATATGAAAGGTATTATTAACCAACATCTCAATTGTTAGGGCAACACAGTGAAGCCAGGTTTCTTTATCTGTTTGTACTTTTAGGCCCTCCTCAGATTGTCGGAATCACATAGGATTTTTGTAGGACACCAATCTTTCCTTTTTGGATTTTGCCTTGGGATTCAGAGGAATTGTGTAGGATTTTTGTAGGATTTGGATCCTTAGGATTTTTTCTATAAAATGCTATTTGATTCGAAAGAGTATAATCCTTAGGAATTACTTCAAAGGATTCCTTTGCACTCTATTTTGGAGGAAAATTTCCATCCTCACCAACCTCTTTGTACAATTCCTTTGGTTTTCCTGTGCAATCAAACACCACTTGATCCAAAATACTATAGGCATCTAATCCTATAGAATTCAAGTGGACATGCCTCTATATCAAAAAAAGGTGGCGCTTCCTATTTGAAACTTACAACAACTAGGAAACTAAGATAAGCAAGAAATCGAAATATTCGGAATAGTAGAGTAATAAATGCAATTTCTAATGTTGTTAACTTATTGAGTAATATTATTGTCAGGATTTGCCTATTCACACTGTTAGCATGAACAATGAAGAATGCTGGTGTTAGAATATGTATGCCAGTAATGCACTTTTTGTCTCGAATTCGGATGTTGTAGGAAACAAGGAGCTTCCGTTTGTAATCCCAACACCTATTCTGAATGATCGGCCATGCATGTGGTTCCTCGCTCGATCGGCTGATGGTGAACGCTTGATGATCATAATTACAATGTATGGCATGGGGGTTGCCCATGGCGAAGATGGTGAAATCATTCCTCATGCTCAAAATAGGACTAACCTATGCCTATATCCTGCCTCTTGTGTCTACATTTTTGAAGAGGATCCTAGCTCTACTGGACCTCCAGGGGTCATTGTTTGGAGGCAGGTTAACAGCCTGGGGACAACTCTCTGTTTCTCGGTTTCAATTATCCAATCATTAACAAGATGATGAAGAAACGCGGATGCAAGGCTGCTGATGGCACATTGTTCCCATTCATGAGAAAAAACTGTGTGTACACAACATACAGGAGATTTCATGGAATACAATTCTCTTAGATTAAAGGCTGCAACCTGCAGCTAACTGAAGGTGAGCCTGTGTCATTTATCAGCCTTCCCAAAGATGGTTGGAACTGTGTGTGACAAGGAGCAATTTGGTTTAGGCCTAGTTTAGGTTTGGCATGCTCTTTGTGTCATCCCTATACTAAGCTGTGGATCTTTCTGGTGTATCGTTATGTCATCTTTTTTTGTATCGTGGTTCAACAGTTGACTGTTAGTACACTGGTTTTAGTGGCCATCTTGAATCATATTACATGAGCCTTGTCGTGCTTTTGTATTTAGTATTGTCTTCCATGGTATAATCCATGTAGCCGTGATTATTTCGTAGCGTGATTTCCATACTATATTTTTCAGTACTGTTACTGGCTTGTATATACGCGACTCGTGCATTTTGTTTTTTGAACCATCGCACCTCGTGCAGCTTTGTGTTTTGAGAGGAATATTCCTTCTTTCCTCTTAGAGAATAGGTAAAAGTAGGTCACTGCTTCTTATAGGGCCACGAAACAGGCCTTAATTGGGCCGTAATTGATCTTGGCTCGGTACGCCAAAGCAGGCCGAGACGCCCTAGGATGATAGCCGCAAATGTTTATGCTGATATTCTAAAAAAAGATAGTTAATGCACACCCTTCCAAAAAAGAAAAATTGTTTACGCAAACCCCATATTGTCTCTGATACATGGCATACTTTTGGGGCTACCGTGAAATTACTTGTTCAATACAGTATATATCCTTGCTCATTCTTCTGCATGTGAAATGAACAACTCAAGCTCGGATGTGACATGAACAAGTCAAGCTCTGATGTGCTGACATTGTACTGTCTGTGCTAGTGTACAAAATGGATGTATTATTGTGTTCGAAACTATGAACTAAATGTGCGAATTCTGAGCCTTTTTGCATGATGATAATGCCACATGTTGGCGCTAATTGCGGCATGTACTAATTTTATCATACGGAAGCATACAACTTCGAGTGATCAGTTTAACCTGGTGCTTACCTGAGCTGTCTGCGGCTGGGAAAGTCAAGGCCATTGTGTGTCTATCGCCAACAGTTTATATGGCATGATTACAAGGTTTTGACTACATCAAATTGATTGGGCACTTAGGCCGATTCAAAGCCACCAAAACCATCTCGAAATATATCCTTTGCTAAAAAGATGATTGCGCACTGTAAGACTTGATATGACACAATTTTATGTCAATTAGTCAAACTCTCTCTAGTACTTTCCATGTTCGAATCATCCGCTGCCCAAGTTCCTCGCTATGTTCGCTATCTATAATAAGGCGCAACATCGGTCACTTTTGTCCATTTCCAACTTCATTCTTTCGGATTCGGTATAGGTACAGACATGTCAGGTGGACCATCGATCTTTAGTTCAATATATTTTTACTACTCAGCCTATGAAAACGAATATTTCAACCCCACTTCGGACAAAAAAGTTCCCATATTCTTGTTTCAAAAGAAAAATCCTTAATTAGCCTTTCATGGTGAGCAGAGTATATATTATTTAGGGTACCAACTGCATTTTTTTGAGGATGGGATACCAACTACATTGAGTTTTCACTAAGGACCTAGAGAAAAGATTACACATTCGACCCAACACTGGCCCAAAACCTTGCAAATTCAGCCTATCGGGTCAGGTGGACTGCCGACCCCCGACATATTGAGTACATTGAATTTTCAGTGAGGAGGTTATTAAAAAATAGTACTACATTCTACCCAACTGTGGCCCAAAACCTTAGGTTGGTCGTGGGCCGCCAACCCTCAAGACATTATTACTTGGTTTTTTAAGCTTGAACCACACTGAAGAAGTTTCGGTAAGGAGCCCATGATAAGAAGCCCATTGGTTCACAAGATTGAACCCAAGTTATTTTTTATCGCCCAAAATTGTCTTAATTTAGTATTTCCGTGCCATTATGATAAAGTATAGGACAAGCTTCTCCTACCCATGTTGTATTTGTACAGAGCATTTAGCATATTTTTTTATGGCAAGTCATCAGGGTCGCTACCTTTTCATTTTAAGTGATTTCAACATTTCTAAATATAATCTTTTCTGGTAGTGGCATAGATGGTCCTGGCATAGTGGAAGCCAACGCGGTTCCCATTTGTTGAAGTCTTGGGTTATATTTCTAGTTTTTTCAATATAAATATATATGATATATAGTATAATCTCTGTTGTTATTTTACATTTTTCCAACATACACACGTTTCTTACACAGAGAAGGATGACATCTGGGACCCATCAATGTTGCCAAGGTCAAAACAGCGGAGTCCATCATACACACTTTGCATTTGCAGAGACGCTGACATGTTGGACCCAGAAGAGACCTTATACAGATGTTGCATCGAGCAATCAATGTTTCATTTACAGAGAGGCTGATATGTGGGACCCAGCAGCGCGACCTTCTATAGATGATGCATCGAGCAACATTGCCAGTTCGAAATAGGGAGGCGCGAGCGAGAAAAAAGTTCAGCATGCACATGTTTCTTGTAACGAGAGGCTAAAATGGGAGACCCAGCAGCGTGAGCAAACGGCAGATTCGTCAAGCAACGCTATCTAGTTCAGAACAAGGTAGTGCTAGAGAAGAAAAAAATTCTATCATACCCACGATTCTTCTAATGTGAGGCTGACATAAGGGACCCACAAACCTGAATTAAACGGCTGATGCAGCGAGCAACGCTATCAAGTTCGGAACACGAAGGCGCGACAGAGGGTAAAAAATCCATCATACACACGTTTCTTCTAATGAGAGGATGACATGTGGGGCCCAACATCGTGATTAAACGGTAGATGCATCGAACATCGCTATCAAGTTTGGAACAGGGTAGCGCGAGCCAAGGAAAAAATGCATCATACACATGTTTCTTCTAATGAGAGGATGACATATGGGGCTCAGGAGGTTGGTTAAACGGTAGATGCGTCGAGCAGTGCTATCAACTCGGAACGGGGTAGCGCCAACGAAGGAAAAAATTCCATCATACACACATTTCTTATAATGAGAGGATGACATGTGGGTCCCAGGAGGTTGATTAGACGGTAGATGCATCGAGCAGCGCTATCATCTTCTGAACAGGGTAGCGTGAGCGAAGGAAAAAATTTCATCATACACACACGATCCCTGTAATGAGAGGCTGTCATGTGGGACCTAGCAGCCTGACTAAATGGCAGACACCTCGGGCAACATTATCGAGTTCAAATCAGGGAGGCGCGACCGAAAAGTATGGTCCGCTAGAGACACTGACGTCCGGGACCCACACGCCTTAAAAGACTTCGGCGAGTAAACATCGCACGAGGAAACGAAAATCTTTCTTCTGCCACGCGCTGGCCAAGCTTCCTCCATGTTTTTAGTAGATTCGCCGTAGTAGAGGGCCGCGAAACCGGAAGAAAATAGTTTTCCATCGGCCACGGTCGAGCTGAGAATTTCATCGCGGAAGCCGCGCCTTCTACGAAGACCGTCGGGCCAATTCGTTGTGGAAGGAAACTTTTCTTGTAGTGAAAGAGTCTGCATCACTCCTTTGTTTTCTAAAGCTTTCCGAGCATCGCTTGTTGAGATGTCAAGTTTGAATTTGAGAGTGGGTTGCACAATTATCCTATTCATGTACGGAGTAATGATTTGAGTGCGGGGTGGAGACGCGACCATACCACTACTGTTATCATTAGATCTTGTTGCATTGAGATGGTGGATTAGTGCTATTACTACTCATTATATGTAAGTTAGAGGTGGCCTTATCTTTTGAGACATTACTTCGCCTTAGTTCTCCGAAGAGCTCTCGAAGAACATGAGCAAACAACCTCTTTTTGGTGGTGTTGACGATTTTAAGATAGAGAAAGAAGTTGTGTTAGTGGTTTCATGATAATCTACATGAAGCAAGAAGAATACGATCATCACCCTTCTTCCCCGTATCACGGAGTGGATCTCGGGACGAGATCCCTTGTTAGTGGTTTACAAAATCACTAGGGAAAAACCACTACTACAAAATCACTTGATGTTTACTATTTTACGAATCTTCATGACATCATCATGCATAGTTTTGTCTCTTAAAGATATTTACGCTAAAACCTATTTTGTCTCTGCACTAATTCCCCTCTTTTATATTTTTCTAAAACCTATTTAAAAAATGTTTGGTTTTCAAAATAAAAATAAAATGTTTTTTAAACTTGGGGGAGGCAGCCCAGCCAACCGAGGCCACCTACCACCCTAGCAACCAATACCCTAATCCTACCCTGCCCCGAATAACACAATGCCACACACGCACGCGACACACAACTCACACACGGTCCCGCATCCGACACCAGTGGCACGCATGCACGCACCCACCTCACAAACACAATACAAAACCCATTTTAATTTGGTTCTCCTCTCATATGCATTTATATTCTTATTAATTGTATTTTCCTCTTGGTAAATTGTATTTGCTTCTTGATATATTGTTACATGCCCAAATGGATTTGAGGGCATATCTTTCTAATTCTTTCCAACCTATCACTTGTCCATATCAACTTCTATGTGATCATACCCTCCTTCTACCATATATATGTATGTGGACTTTTGTATTTTTCCTTGGGTAGTTAAATTCAAGCCACACATAAATGTATGGTTCCTATCTTCTATTCATCATACCATGGTCAGATTGGTTTGATCCAAACCAAATTCAAAATGCCATGTAATATCCAATCCTCCAAATCCTGTTTATTTGTATTCTTAATTCTTGCAAAACTTGGATCTCTCTTGCATGAATATTTTGTTTTCACAAAATGCCTCACATGCATGGGTGCAATATAGCATGGCACATGCAATATAAAGCAACCTTTGTCTTCTCTTCACTTCCCCTCTTGTTTTCTATTGGCATTGTTTGAACCTTTCCTTTGAAGCTTGGCATTTGATTTTGTTTTCAAACCCAATCATGCTCAAGCTAAGTAAGACCACCTAATTAAACCTACCCCTCATGCACTAATACTATCCTATCTAGTCACATGAAATGACCCATCATTTTATGTGACATTAATCACACATGCATGGCCCATACAAAGGTTGCACCATCTCCCTTCCATGAGGTTCTTTATTTGAATTTGAAGGAAACTTGTTTGGATTATATTGCTACAAGTTCAATCTATTCAACCAACTTCTTTGGCCATCTACTTTACCCCTTCTTGATCTTTCTTTGGTTGATTTGAGCTTGTGGTTATTTGGAACATATCCCTATCTATACCTAATAATAAAGAAAGCAACGCTTTTATCAGCTAGCTTTTTTCTAGACCGTTTTTCCCTCCCACCAATTCAGGTATTATGCACTTCTGCCCCGTATTGGTTAATTAGTCTATTTCTTCCGTCTCCACCCGTACATCGTCTTCACGGCAGCGACCGAAACCCAACGCCTCGCTTGGCGGCGGCCGGACCTGGCGACGGAGGCAGTAGAAATCCAGGGCCTCACGGGGTGGCTGCCTGGACCTGGTTAGCGGTGGTCCGCGTCGGTGAGCTAGGGCGGTGCTAGAATCGGAGAAGGGGTGCTGGCGATGTGTCTTCGCGGCAACGACCAAAACCCACCGCCTCGCTTGGCGATGGCCGGACCTGGCGACGGAGGCAGTAGAAATACAGGGCGACCGAAACCCAGCGCCTTGCTTGGCGGCGACTGGACCTGGCGACGGACAGAGACTTCCAACCTCCTGATCTGGTTGCCACCGGCTTGGATAGGAGCTTGGCACCGTCCTCCTAATCTGCTTCGCCTCTCGGAGGTCAGCAGAGGGGCACGCCAGACGAGCTCAAGGTCGCAGTTCAAAGAGGACAGGGGCGCGTGGAGGTAGCCATGGCTGGCTGGGTCGAGGACCATCGGAAGCGCGCAGGGAGGATGAGATGGAGGCGAGCTCCTGGACGGCCAGGCTGGGAGGATGCTGCCGCTCTATAATAAGAGCATGGGACAACGGTGTCGTGCGCGTGGTGCTGGAGGCGCTGCAGACAAGGTCGACCTCCTAGAGGCGTCTGGAAGCTTTAGGCTTCCACGATGGGTGGCTGAGCGTCGAGGCTGACTCCATTTCCGTCCTCATTTTTCCCGAGCGCGGGAGCCGATGGATTGAACAAGAGGAGCGAAGCCGTGTAGAGAAGGAGAAGAATAGAGGGATTTTTCTGGTCCTATTTTACCTCACACGAAGGGGATTAAGCAGTTGGGGGTCAAAAAAAGGCAAGTGGACTCCATTCAACTTTGGTTAACGGCGGCAATGAATTTGATTTTTTATTACTTTATGTCTCGATCTAGATTAGTACTGTGTCAATTTTCAGAAGTTGGTTCTTGGGAATTCCATCGTTTGTTTAATGGTGATGGAATTGATTCGTTTTCTCTCGGATGGTTCTGGAGCTCTCGCAATGAACATGTGAATGTGCGCGTGACCGGCGGGGCCAATGTTATCATTCTGGAAGCATCCCGAGTCCCGTCTACCTGCCTATAAGCACATGTTTATTTGGCTTTTTTTTGAGATGTATTTGGCATTTATTTGGTTGCCACCACCACCAGCATTGATCGAACGTATCGCTTGGCAGCGGGCGGACTTGCGACGAAGGCAGTAAAAATCCGAGGCCTCACGGGATGGTTTCCTGGACCTGGGCGGCGGTGGTCCGTGTCGGTGATCTAGGATGGCGCTAGACTCGGACAAGGGGTGTCAGCGATGTGGTTGGTAGGGGTGAGCTCCGCGTTCAATAGTTGGGTCTGGGCATGGGCGGACCCGGAATGAAAATAAGCCGGTGTCACGCTACTAAGTCACATATTTTTTATCTAGAATTGGGGTTATCACACAAATGGATAAAATATGTCAAAAAATTACATGTTTACCCGGTGTCCTGTGACCCTGGGGCCTATAACCTAGGTACTCCCCTGGGTCTGGGGCTAGCGGTCGGATGCTGGAGAGATGATGGGGTTGGGCTTGTCGAGGGAGAGAGTTAGGATGTGGAGGAGCGCTCGGGTTGGGGATCGATCTTGTCTCTTCTAGCGGCGCTGCGTTCGGTCGATAGGAGTATTGGTGCATCGCTTGCGTGTAGGCTCCAGGGCATGGGGTGGGTGGGCTTGCGTCTGCGTTGTCATGTGGCGTGTGTTATTGGTTGGACGTGTGTCCGTGTGTGTTGTGTTAGGTGTGGGTAGGACCAGGTTAGGTTTAGGACTAGGTCCAGTAGGATGGCCCTTAAGACTTGGCTCGTGGATGTCTGTTTCTTTTTATTTTTTAAAGCATTTCCTAATTTCTATTTTACAAACAAGATCATTGGTTTTTCCTACCTATTTGCTCTATACATCATCTGACATTATAATCCACCAAATATGTATTGTAGTCCTCGCTTTTAACCGGGGGAAAGGGTTGAACTCGGTAGATTTCTGCAACCTATTCACTCCACCAAGTCAAAACAAGCAAAATAAAAGGCACTCCAACGCACCAAGTCATACTTCCTTGGGTAGCGTCGTCCATCGCGCAACGGTCATTTGCCGCCATGGCTGCCGAGTGGGAGAAACATCGTCGCTCTCTATCGATTTGCTGCTAACCTGTGTGACAACAGTATCTTTGTCCAGACTAATATATTTTGTGCGAATCCACACAGTTTGCTAAGGACGTGATGGATGGAAAGAAGGTAGAAACTGAGAAGATAATCCCCATGCTTATTGTCGAGTCATGAGAGAAGGGGTTATGAGAAATATAGGATGCTCTGGTGCGCTGGTCCTTTGGGGGCATAGCGCGATGACTTCATGTCCGTCTACTACAACAAGCTCTACTACGACAAGCTTTGCCCGGCTCCGGTGATGGAGGGGCGACGACGGCGGCGTGCCTTCGGCTCGTGTCAGTGTTTGTAGTCGTCGGTAGATTGTCCAATGACCTATTTGTAATTTTTATTACTTTTAGGACTATTTATACTGTTGTTGGTGATTATTAATAGATCGGTGGAATTTCAAAAAAAAAAGTGGCTGGCCAGTAATCTCACCTATAATCGGTGTGGTGCGTTCACCTTAAAATGGTATAGGAAGCAAGTTTCTAGATTTGCATCGATATCCAATTTTCATTAGAGAAATCCCTTTGAATATTTAAATTATTCTTTCATAAGTAATTTCTTGATATCCATGTTTTTAATTATTGTTATATAAGTTGGTGGTTGTGGATGTCCATGAAGGCGTATCTCATCCTAAGAAAACTCCAAACATGAGGGAGTTGTCGACGGTTAGTAGTTTATTGTGGCAAATTCATATAGGAGTTGGAACCGGTCAGTAGATGCGTTAGGAGAAAAGCACATCACCCGCGCCACTAACTTTCGTGGTTATAAATGTGACATCGGGGTTATGTGATTTGGGTTATGCGAGGTAGTCAAATAATAAATTTTAACCTGTAGCAACGCACGGGAATTTGTGCTAGTCTAGCTAATAAAGCTATCCCATCTATCTAAACCTATTTTCCTCTCTCACACATACACCACCATCTACCCTAATCCCCACCTAACTCTATTTGTTTTTTTTCAACCGGTGCCATGCTCATGGCTACCAAGCCTCCACATCACCCTTGCCCTCCCTTTCTTTTGTGTTTCACAAGTTGATCGCCACCACCTCTCCCTCCTGGTCCCCTTCTCCCTCTCTCTTGAGCAGCTACAGGACAAGAGAAGTAAGAGAGGAGAGAATATAAACCCACACCCTCTCCCTCTCACCTTTTGGCAAGCCAGCAAACCCCCATGTGACAACCCTGTCCTCCCTCATCTAACACTCCTCCATGCCCTAGGCCAGATCAAGATCCCCAGGCTCCTTCTTCGCCTTCTTCCTTCCTTTTTACCACGTCCTCATTGCCTAGCAAACTTAGATCGGACAGTTCTTCTTCCTGACGAGCTGCAGCACCCCAAGTCTAACAAGAAGTGCTATATGCTTCCTCCACGTCCTCTTCATCCCCCATGTACATGCCACCATCACCGGAGCCGTTGCAGGAGCCAGGTCCTGACGTGTACCGGGAGAAACTCTCCCCGAGCCCGTCAACGACCACCTTCGCATCGAAATCGTTCGCCTACACCGAGCCCCTCCCGGTGAGCCCCTTGACACCCTAGACATGGCCTCCCTCGACCTAGTGCCTTGTACCACCGCCGCCATGCATCAAGCGCTCTGCGCGCCACCGCCAGAGGCAGAAACCGCAATCTGCACCCTATCTTCCACAAGTCCTAGTCGTCGCCACGGTTCTCCTCCTCTCAAGTGCCCCGAACCAATATTGTAGGCATAAGTGCCAACTACACACTAGATAAAACCACACAAATTCGGTCACCACAGCCCTCAGAATCACACTCGCAAGATGGACAGATAACATTGTAAAATCTGACAGAGTTCGACAGTTTTGACCATAGAAACTCCCTCTATTCGTCAAAGGTTCCCGAGCGCTATAGCTCCCAAACACGGAAGTTGTAATCTACTGACTTCCTCCATCTTTCGTTTTTATACCATCTTCGAATTCATAATACATTTGTCGCCATCGTCCTCTGAAGTCAGCCCTTGTCACTGCAAAATGTTTCAGATTCACTTTTGACGTTTTCTTCTATGAATCTTGTTGATTTCCGGCACGTACTGACCTCCTTTGGGAAAACTTTGTTCACTCGAGTTGTAGAGAAAAGTGAGGTCTTCACCTTTCGTTATTACACCTATCTCAAATTCGGCTTCGTTTTGTCTAGATATTCCTCGCAAGTTGCGGTCCAGTTCTAAAAACGCGGGTTCAGTTTCGTCAGATTTCAGCAACCTCCTACACGGTTTTGCAAAACAACTCCTCTATTCTTTAAAATCTCAACCTGCCATCCTACCACTTCGCCACTTGTCACCCCCTCAAGCCCTGCGTCGTCAGCGACCTAGTCCGCATGTCATGGGCTGTGGGTAGCCAACCACCTAGTAAAAAAAGTTTGCCCTTATTTTCTGAATTCAAACAAAAACATAATAAAAAATAAGTATGAAATAATTAAAAACTTTTGAATGATTTGGAATTTGAATAAATGCTTAATATGAAGTATGCTCTATTTATGAATGATAATTCCATCGTATATTCAAATCTGTATCAAACTAGTCAAACATTTGACTTTGATCCCATTTGACCAAAAATGAATTTATTATTGTTTTAAATCTATAATTCTAAATAATATGTATAATTTATGTTTTTGAATTAGAAAATCATGAGGATTATGAATGTGCCATCCAAAATAATTTTTGAGCAATTTAAAATTTCAAAAATATTTAAATGCCTTTTCTTAATAAGTCTATGACTTTAATTTTGTAATTCTAAAATTGACAAATAATATGTCTAAACCGATCAGCGCGATGAGCCCGTTATGATTATGCATTTCATGATATGAATTGAAGTATGCATCATATAAATACTTAAAAAACTGAATGGTTTACAGAGTAAAATATGACTCAACATTTAATAAAAATGCCCATTTCTTGTTCTCACACCTCACCCATGCCATGCTATGTTATACCAAGCAATTGTGCATCATTCCATTATGGCATACCTTGTTTGCTTGATGCATATGAATTATATGATTGTGCAATATATTTATTTCGGCCCTTATGTATTTGGTTTTTATTCGGATAGACACTAAGGAAGGATAATACCAGGAGCCTCAGGAGTATTACCCGGATCCTTCTTATTGGACAACATAACTGCCAGTCAAGCAATTCCCCATGCTTGCATACATATAGTACCTATGCTTCTATCTTTATCTTGCATCATTGAGTCGCAATTGCATTAAATTGAATTCCAAGTATTGCATAGCCTTTACTTTTAAACCCCATCGAAGGTTATATCTTAATCCCATGAGCCATTACTAGAGGAGTTGTTTGAGCCATGCGAGTCGTAGAATTACATGTGTAGGGTTTGTGCGTGTCTTTGGATAACGAGGTACCTAAACAACTTAATCTCAGTAGTAAAGAGAGAACTAATGAAAGAGGCACCGATGAATATTATCTGCTATTTGGTTATTTAAGCTCACTTGTGTCCCATAGGACCCCGAGTACTTGATTTCAGTTCCTTAACTATTTGCAATATCCACATACGGGAGACCATATGGATCCCCCTTTGCCTGAACTTGATTCACACTTTATTTTTTATGGCCACAATGTAGTTTGGGGTTTTATTACTATCATGTACTTATGCCATGCTTTACTGCTTTATTTACGATTATGTCTATAGCACCTGTACTGTTTTCTAATAGAGTGTTTCCGCGGTATCGACAAGCACAATCACACTTTCGGGTTCCCAGTCGTTTATAGCCATTGATGCAAACCCTAGGTCCGTCTCTGAGCCGGCCAACTTCATTGTGGGTAGCTTAGTGGGGTGGCCCTCTGAAATAATTTATGTATCCTTTGAATGCACTGTGAGGCCTCGTTGCGTTTTATTTGGTTTTTCCTAAGGTTGATCATGTGTGTGTTGCTATTTGTGCACCCCTGCAGGATAAATCTTTCTGAAACCGTGTCCGTGGTTAAGAATGACTTGGAGCAAAGTTTCTCAATCATAGACAAGCATAACTAAAGTGTCGCCTTTAATTTGACCAAGCCACGACTAGTAAATAGCGCAACACGCATGGAATGGATAATAAAATTTCCAATGGATGGGATGTTCTTCCGCCTTCTTGTCGGTAAGCGAGAACGAGGGTGAGCGAGGTTTATTCATGTTGCTTATGTAACTGTTATTATTAATTAATGAGCATCTGTCCATCTCTGGTTGGGCGGATGTGTAGCGTATCTCTATAGAACTTTGTAGATATTATCTTTCGCTACAATTGTGTTACCCCCATATTGTTCTCTTTAGAAGCATTAAGACTTGCTGAGTACCCCTATGGTCTCACACACTACAAGAAATGTGTCAAATAGTGACCTTTTCTTAATGACCATGGATTTTTAGTCATAGATCGATGTGCATTTCAAACCAAATGGTCGTAGGACATTTAGGAAGGTCTAAACCTTGAAAACAACAACCTTTTCTATCAGGAAGGTCATAAATCAATTACATCAATACGTCATAACATAGACAAGACTGGTCTATGACCTTAATTTTAGGCCAATACGACCAATTTAAATGGTCATTAGTGCTAATATAGGACTCGTTGAAATGACCAGACTACCAACTAATCAGTTTCACCTACGTGTCAAATTTGGCGCCGCTCATCGAAAATTTTCCATGTAAGGTGGTCAATATTTTTCAAAAATAGTGTTGTACCATTTTGAATTATGCCTTTGGTGGTTTCTTCACAAAACGCCCCGTATTTGTCCCTCGAGAAATGCATGTGTGCACAATAGACCCAACCAATGAGAATAGAATGTCAGACTACCCATGGATCACCCCGCCAAAGCAGATCTCAGCCGTCCAGCTAGCCTCCATCTGACACTCGAAATTTTATTTCATGTTTCTCCAGCCTCCACGTCCTCCCACACACTTTGGATATGAAGTGGATGAAACACCCAGCAGTTCTATAGTCAGGCACCAGTGGTTTGATCAGGGGCAGTTCCGTGAAATCATACCACCAATCCAGATCGCGATCGAGAGAGACACCCAAACCATAATCCCCTCGCTCCTCTTCCCAGACCCACGGCCATGCGCGAGTACCCCGCCTTCCTCTCTTCTTTGCCTGCTAGCTCGCCGCCCCATCGCGCTGCCTTGTGCACTCGCACAAGCAAGCACCTGTGCACCACCCCAAGTTGCTGCCTCTTCTCCTCCCTTCACATCTACTACCCGTGTCTCTCCCCCGCCGCCCCATAACTCCTCTTTCCCGATCCAAATCCCCCATCAACCCCTAACGATTGCGGCGCTCGCGAGCTCGACGAACCGATGATGGCGTTCGGGATCTCGGACCATGAGTGGAGATTTGTTAATTCTATCAATTTAATCCTGCAAATGATGGCGGTTATCTCTTGTGATTTCGAGTTATACCATGATCATATCTATATCATATTCAAGTATCTTTGGCAAACCGGAGATTTGTTAAGGAACCATGGTGGATTATCATCCGTTATCATGTTTCACATCTTTTTTCCATATTTGCAAGGTTCTCTTTGTTACGAGAGAATCCCATCCTTTCATCTATAATAGATTTACTTAAATGTATGAGTTATCATCGCTTCTTTATCCAATATCCACTTATCGTGTCAACCGATGATTCAATCAACTATGTGGACAAGTAGGCATCTCTTTTCCTCATCTAAAGGACCAGATAATCTATTCTTTAAATTCATCACTTCCAACACAAATCCTTGCTCGTAACTTTGATCTTTCAAAGAGCGTTGAGATTAGAAAGTGTTTGGAGCATTCGTTCGTTCCTTTCGCCTCTTGAACGTGCTATTCTTGGAATATCTCAATAATTTATGGTGGTATATTGTGACGATATGCTTTCCTATTATATATCAATGGAAGAATATGACGAACATCTTCTTCACTTTCTCTCAAGATTCGTGAACACTGCCTGTGTGCAAAGTTCTCAAAGTGTAAGTTCTGAGTTTTTGAAGTCACCTATCTCGACCACGTCGTTCTGCTAAAGGCATTACTACAATTCTGGAATCATCAAGTTAACTACTAATTACATCCTCCACCTTCAACCAAATCTAGAGATTTTCCTTGTTTGGAAAGTTATCATCGTCGTTCCGTTGAAGTCTTCCTCAAGTCAGTTAAATTCCTCTCAGTTATTCTCAAGAAGGACAAGAATTGTTTTGGTCTTCGACTCGTCAAGGAACCTTTTGAACACCTCTCGTTTTATCTTCTGTCCTCACTCTTCCGAATGCCATAAAGACTTTCATGGTCTTTTGTAATTCTTTTATTCAAGTTTTGTGGTGCTCTACTTGATCTATCCATTGAATCTTTTATCGGTCTCTGTGATCTTCGTTCATATAGTTTTTATGGTCTAGGACTACTGACATGACGACAACATCATCATCATTATCTACTTTGGATCCGACGAAGTGTTTACATCACCTCCTTGCTTTCATACGAATCTTCTGGAATTCTACTTGTTGAGATCTTCGTCTAAATTTCTGAGAGTTGGGTTGCACGATTTTCCTATTCATGTGCGGATTAATGCTTTGGGTGCACGATGGACTGATCCCCATCTGACTAATCTTATCATTCGATCTTGTACATTGAATTGGTGGATTAATGCAATTTCACTCATTCCACGGAAGTTAGAAGTGGCATTTATCTCTTGATACTTTTACTGCCATCCTTGTTTTCCGGAATGTTCTCTCGACAAACTTGAGGAATAATCTCTTCTTGGGGGTCTCGCCTATTTCAACATGCAGAAAAATCTTCAATGATCTAGTGGAAGCTAATGCAAAATCTTCTCCACCCCCTTCATCCTACCGGAGCTCGACATCGTCAGGCAAGATGGATGGAAGATATATCTGACTTGTTTTTATCAAATTCTTTTCTCCTAGTAAAACAAATTATGGTTGATGCCATCAATTGCAAAATCTATTGCAATAACCTTATGGTTATAGAAGGCAATAAGCATATCTACAATAAACTCCAGATCTCCAACATTCTATTTCTTCTCAGAATTCCACCATAAACTTGTGTCACTCTTTCTCGAGAAGATAAAGCTACACACCTCCTTTGCATGAACCTTTGGTCCTTACTGGCACAACAAGAAGCTAATCCGAGAAGCCCTCAATTATAAACTTCTTCCGTTGTTATCAAGAACTCTTTGTTTGAAGACAATATGGTTTTCTCCAAACTTCATTTCTTAAATCCGAGGGAAGAAACAATGCTATTTTTATAGTGGTTGATAATTCTCCAAAGTCTCTCTTTTCTTCTAGTGGAACAAAGAATTATATTCACGTGCATCTGTTGATCTTTAATCCTAATGATGTGTCTTGTCTTTGTTTCCTTGATACATCGTCTTCTCAAATCCCTTCAAACATGGTTCAATTATTTTATCGTGTTCCTCTAAGAACACCTGAGCTATGTTCTTCCTACCTTCTTTGTTTCATGAAAATCCTTCAACTCTTCTATCCCTTTGTTTCTATGAACCAAAACTCTAGACTCGCAATAAGTCTATCAAGTTTTGCAAGGTATAGTGGTCCCATCATTCCGTTATTCATCATCTTGGGAATGTGAGGATCACCTTCGTTCCGAACACCCGCCTCTCCTTGTGCCTTTTATTTTTCCTAGGAATCTCGGGGCGACATTCTTGTTTAGTGGGGGAGAATTGTAGCAACCCAATTGTCTAACAATATCAATGTTACTTGCCTAGTCTATATATTGCTACTCCTACATCATTAATTGCATCATCATTATATTATTCTCATGTCACCATACCACATTGCATTTGAGCATCATATAAAACCCTTTTAATTTGGTTCTCCTCTCATATGCATTTATATTCTTATTAATTGTATTTGCCTCTTGATAAATTGTATTTGCTTCATGATATATTGTTACATGCCCAAATGTAGTTGAGGGAATATCTTTCTAATTATTTCCAACCTATCACTTTTCCATATCAACTTCTATCTGATCATACCCTTCTTCTACCATATATATGTATGTGGACTTTTGTATTTTTCCTTGGATAGTGAAATTCAAGCCACACATATATGTATGGTTCCTATCTTCTATTCATCATACCCATGGTCATATTGGTTTGATCAAAACCAATTTCAAAATGCCATGTAATATCCAATATTCCAAATCATGTTTATTTGTATTCTTAATTCTTGCTAAACTTGGATGTCTCATGCATGTATATTTTGTTTTCACAAAATGCCTCACATGCATGGGTGCAATATTGCATGGAACATGCAATATAAAGCAACCTTTGTCTTCTCTTCACTTCCCCTCTTGTTTTCTAGTGGCATTGTTTGAGCCTTTCCTTTGGAAGCTTCGTATTTGATTTTGTTTCCAAACCCAATCAAGCTCAAGCTAAGTAAGACCACCTAATCTAACCTACCCCTCATGCACTAATACTCTCCTATCTAGTCACATGAAATGACCCATCATTTTATGTGTCACTAATCACATACGCATGGCCCATGCAAAGGTTGCACCATCTCCCTTACATGAGGTTCTTTATTTGAATTTGAAGGAAACTTGTTTGAATTACATTCCTACAAGTTGAATCTATTAAACCTACTTCTTTGGCCATCTACTTTTCCCCTTCTTGATCTTTCTTTGGTTGATTTAAGATTGTGGTTATTTTGAACATATTCTTCTAAATTGTTTTCAATAAATAAATAAAAAACCAAAACAAATGAAAGAAAACAAATATATACCTAATAATAAAGGAAGGAGTGTTTCTATCCTTTGTCTGTCCAGAAATGACCAGATTACCCCTGAAATTCAGAAATATTTACCCACCTGTGCTACCCATAAGTCAACCTCCTCGTTTGGAAAAAACCACCCGACCACCATCGCATCTCTAGTACGGCGCCGCCCATACAACGATTCCATCTCCGGTACATAGCCGCCCGAGGAGCAAGGAGACAGAAGAGGGTGGGGCGATGCCTGCCATCGGAGTCCAAGAGGGAAGAAGCCTCCACGGTGATTCTCCATGGCACCCTGCTGCCGCCGGATCCCGACGCGAATCAAGAGTGGAGAAGTCGCCAGATTCAGTTTCGATGTTTTCTTCTATGAATCTTGTTGATTTCCGGCACGTACTGGCCTTTGTTGGGAAAACTTTATTCACGCGAGTTGTAGAGAAAAGTGAGGTCTTCAACTTTTGTTTTTACACCTATCTCAAATTCAGCTTCGTTTTGTCTAGATCTTCCTCGCAAGTTGCGGTCCAGTTCTAAAAATGCGGGTTCAGTTTCATCAGATTTCTGCAACCTCCTAGACGGTTTTGCAAAACATCTCCTGTATTTTTTTAAATCTCAACCCACCGTCTTTCCACTTAGCCACTTGTCACCCCCTCAATCCCTGCGTCATCAGCGACCTAGCCCGCATGTCATGGGCTGTGGGTACCCAACCGCCTAGTAAAAAAGTTTGGCCTTATTTTCTGAAATTCAAACAAAAACCTAATAAGAAATAAGTATGAAATAATTAAAAACTTTTGAATGATTTGGAATTTGAATAAATGCTTAATATGAAATATGCTCTATTTATGAATGATAATTCCATTGTATATTAAAATCTTTTCAAATCCGTATCAAACTTGTCAAACATTTGACTTTGACCCCATTTGACCAAAAATGAATTTAATATTGTTTTAAATCTATAATTACAAATAAGATGTATAATTTATGTTTTTGAATCAGAGAATCATGAGGATTATGAATATGCCATCCAATATAATTTTTGAGCAATTTAAAATTTCAAAAATATTTAAATGCCTTTTCTTAATAAGTCTATAACTTTAATTCTATAATTCCAAATTTGACAAATAATATGTCTAAACCGATCAGCGCGACGAGCCCGTTATGATTATGCATTTCATGATATGAATTGAAGTATGCACCATATAAATACTTAAAAACCTGAATGGTTTATGGGAGTAAAATATGACTCAAAATTTAATAAAAATGCTCATTTCTTGTTCTCACACCTCACCCATTCCATGCTATGTTATACCAAGAAATTGTGCATCATTCCATTATAGCATACCTTGTTTGCTTGATACATATGAATTATATGATTGTAAACAATATATTTATTTTGGCCCTTATGTATTTGGTTTTTATCCGGATAGACACTGAGGAAGGAGAATACCAGGAGCCACAGGAGTATTACCCGGATCCTCCTTATTCGGCAACATAACTGCCAGTCAAGCAATTTCCCATGCTTGCATACATATAGTACATATGCTTCTATCTTGCTCTTGCATCATTGAGTCGCAATTGCATTAAATTGAACCCCAAGTATTGCATAGCCTTTACTTTTAAACCCCACAAAGGTTGTATCTTAATGCCATGAGCCATTACTACAGGAGTTGTTTGAGCCACGCGAGTCATAGAATTGCATTTGTAGGGTTTGTGTGTGTCTTTGGATAATGAGGTACCTAAACAAATTAATCTGAGTAGTAAAGGGAGAACTAATGAAAGAGGAACCGATGAATATTATCTGCTATTTGGTTCTTTAAGCTCACTTGTGTCCCATAGGACCCCGAGTACTTGATTCCTGTTCCTTGACTATTTGCACTATCCACATATGGGAGATCCTATGGATCCCCCTTTGCCTGAACTTGATTCACACTTTATTTCTTGGAGGCACAAAGTAGTTTGGGGTTTTATTACTATCATGTACTTATGCCATACTTTACTACTTTATTTACGATTGTGCGTGGAGCACGTGTACTGTTTTGGAATATGGAGTGTTTCCACGGTATCGACAAGCCCAGTCACACTTTCGGGTTTCCACTCGTTTATAGACATTGACGCAAACCCTGGGTCCGTCTCGGAGCCGGCCAACTTTGTTGTGGGTAGCTTAGTGGGGTGGCCCCCTAAAATATTTTGTGTATCCTGTGAATGCACTGTGAGGCCTCGTTGCGTTTTATTTGGTTTTTCCGAGGTTGATCGTGTGTGTGTTACTATTTGTGCACCCCTGTTGGTTAAATCTTTCTGAAAGTCGTGTCCGCAGTTATGGACGACTTGGAGCACAATTTCTAGATCATAGACAAGCATAACTAAAGTGCCGCCTTTAATTTGACCAAGACATGACTAGTAAATAGCACAACAGCATGGAATGGATAATAAAATCGCCAATGGATGGGATGTTCTTCCGCCTTCTCGTTGGTAAGCGAGAATGAGGGCGAGCGAGGTTTATTCATGCTGCTTATGTAACTGTTATTATTAATTAACGAGCGTCCGTCCATCTCTGGTTGGGTGGATGTGTAGCGTGTCTCTATAGAAGTTTGTAGATATTATCTTTCGCTACAATTGAGTTACCCCCATGTTGTTCCCTTTAGAAGCATTAAGACTTGCTGAGTACCCCTATGGTCTCAAACGATAAATAGTTGGTTCAGATGGACATGTAAACTCCCAGGAAGGCTACTGGGTCAAAGAGACTAATGATGGTGGCAACGAATGTCAGGTGTAGAGATTCCGGAGATGGAGATCCGTGAGATTTGTGGGAGGGATGTGCTAAGTTCTGTGGCATCCTATACCGATTTGCTTATTATCCGTACTCGGATCTTGTATTCTATTTCTGCTTGATACTTTTTGTGATGTATGAGGAGATATCCTAAACTATTATATCTATCTAGGATATTTGGATCTTGCCGTATGGCGTTGAATATTTCTATTTGCATTGTTTCTCTATGGTATGACTCTGATGTCCATTGTAAGTCGCATGCATACATACTCATTTGTGTATGTCATGGTCGCGTTACCTGTCGCTTATGTTGCTCGCTCTTGTCCCGATGTTCTTGAAATTGGATAGGGTGGTTGGCTGGTACTGTGCCCTGCTCCGCTTCGATGGTCCTACACGTGGTTGGCCTTGGGCCTCCGCGATAGAATCCCTTATCCACTTTTGGGTTCATCCCGACTCATGCTTAGATCGTAATGTCCAAGGTATTACAATTGGTATCAGAGTCATTCTGCCCTTTAGGGTCTCAGCCAGATGGTCGTTGTCAGTATAGAAAATATTTCAGTAGCTATGTATACTAGGAAAAACTAAACGTGAGAGTAGGACTGCTTTCATTTTTCTTCTTACCCACCCACCCACCCTTTTCTGGTAAGAAAGTGTAACGTTTATCTATCCTCATCTAAAAATTCAAGCTAGGATTCACGTGTTTGGGGTTTCCATAGTACCATAGGATGTGTGTGTTAATTCCTTGTCTATCTGTTGCATCCAACCTTACTTCACAATCTTCCTTTGATTATCAACTGTTGGTACGTTCCATACCGACAGGCTTATTTTTAAACCGACGTGATTTATCTGACTCCTTGTAAACTGATGCAATCTGTCTTACTCTTTGTTAACCGACGCAATCTTGTTAAGGGTGTTCTTCCTTCCTGGCTGCTTTCACGGAATGTGGAGTTACTCATCTTTATCCGCTAAGTTGTTTTTCACATCTATTGGTATTTAATGCCGAAAAATGAGGAAAAAAATTCTTTGATACATTTGTGTTTCCGTAATCCTTTTCAGTCGTGTTGGATACACTATCCATATTCTTTTATTGGCATGTCCATGATAACTCTATCTTTTGCTACCAGCGCTTCAGTCTGGAGTTTTCACTTCATCTCCAATTCTTTTGGGCTAAATGCATAACTTGCCCCGATCTAATGCTTGCGGTTATAATTTGGTTCTCAGTATAGCTATATGACACCAATCATGAGTGGAATATGGTTAATGCTATCAATTTAAGCCTCCAAATGATGGAGGTTATCTCTTGTGATTTTGAGTAATACCGTGATCATATCTATATCATATTTAAGTATCTTTGGCAAACTGGAGATTTCTTAAGGCACCATGGTGGATTATCATCCGTTTATCATGGTCATATCTTTTTGCCATATTTGCAATGTTCTCTTTGTTACGAGAGGATCTCATCCTTTTATCTATAATAGCTTTACTTAAATGTATGAGTTATCATCACTTCTTTATCCAATATCCACTTATCGTGTCAACTGGTGATTCAATCAACTATGTGGACAAGTCGGCATCTCTTTTCCTCATCTAAAGGGACAGATAATCTATTCTTTAAATTCATCTCTTCCAACACAAATCCTTGCTCGTAACTTTGGCCTTTCAAAGAGCATTGAGCTTAGAAAGTGTTTGCAGCATTCATTCATTCCTTTCGCCTCTTGAACGTGCTATTCTTGGAATATCTCAATAATTCATGGTGGTATATCGTGACGATATGCTTTCCTATTATATATCAATGGAAGAATATGAAGAACATCTTCTTCACTTTCTGTCAAGATTCGTGAACACCGCTTGTGTGCAAAGTTCTCAAAGTGTAAGCTCTGAATTTTTGAAGTCACCTATCTCTACGACGTCCTTCTACTAAAGGCATTGCTACAATTCTGGAATCATCAAGTTAATTGCTAATTACATCCTCCACCTTCAACCAAATCTAGAGATTTTCCTTACTTGGAAAGTTATCATTATCGTTCCACTGAAGTCTTCCTCAAGTCGGTTAAATTCCTCCCAGTTATTCTCAAGAAGGACAAGAATTGGTTTGGTCTTCGACTCGTGAAGAAACCTTTTGTACACCTCTCGTTTTATCTTCTGTCCTCAATATGCCGAATGCCACGAAGACTTTCAGCGTCTTTTGTAATTCTTCTATTCAAGTTTTGCGGTGCTATACTTGATCTATCCATTGAATCTTTTACCGGTCTCCGTGATCTTCGTTCATATATTTTTTGATGGCCTGGGACTACTGACACGATGACCACATCATCATCATTATCTACTTTGGATCTGACGAAGTGTTTACATCACCTCCTTGTTTCCTTACGAATCTTCATGAATTCTGCTTGTTGAGATCTTCATCTAAATTTCTGAGAGTTGGGTTGCACGATTTTCCTATTCATGTGCGGATTAATGCTTTGGGTGCGTGATGGACTGATCCCCATCTGACTACTCTTATCATTCGATCTTGTACATTGAATTGGTGGATTAATGCAATTTCACTCATTCCACGGAAGTTAGAAGTGGCCTTTATTTCTTGATACTTTTACACCCATCCTTGTTTTTGATGGGTTTGTAGCATGGAAAACAAAAAATTTCTACCGCAAGAACAAACAAAACCCAGATTTAATCTAGACAAAAGCCAAGATCTAATCTATTAGACATGAGCAACGAGATAGATCGGTACTAACCCTCATAGAACCGAAAGCGTTACGAGATTAGATCTCGTGGATGATGTAGTCGATCACTTGCCGATCTCAAGATCGTGTGGACGATCCTTCCGGCGCCGCGTTCAGGTCTGCGCTTCCACACGAGAGTCAAAGCAGACCTTCCTCTCCCTGTTCCAGCGAGTAGTAGAGGTAGTAGATCTTCTCCACGGAATCCCAACAGCACGACGGCGTGGTGGTGGTGGTGGAGATGAGAATTCTGCAGGGCTTCGGCTATGCCTGTGCAAAAGAAAGGTGGAGGAGAGAGGCGGCTGAGATTGGTTATTATGATAGGAGGTGCAAGAGGGGGCGCCCCCTCCCTTCTATTTAAGGGAGGGAGGCGCGCCTGGGGAGGGGGAGTCCTAGTAGGACTCCCCTCCTTGGGCCGGCGGTGGGAAGGGGGGAGGAAACCTCCTCCCCCATGAATCCGTGTATTTCCCCACTTGGACTCCGTGATCCCTTTCTTGGTTTTCAAGTAAACTCCAAGAAATCCTCTAGAACCTTCCAGAACATTCTGAAACCTTCTAGAATCTCCATACAAACACTCCGGAACATTTCCTAACTTAGAAAATGATCCCCAATATATGAATCTTATTCTCCGGACCATTCCGGATCTCCTCGTGATGTCCCGGATCCATTCCGAGACTCCGAACATCATTCGGTCTCCAACGCATATTCTATATCTACTTAAAACAACTTCGAACCTTAAGTGTGTCACCCTACGGTTCGTGAATATGCAGACATGATGAAGACACCTCTCCGATCAATAACCATCAGCGGGATCTGGAGATCCATAACGGCTCCCACATACTCAACGATGACTTTGTGATCGATAGAACCATTAACATACGAAACCAATTCCCTTTGTCACGTGATATTCTACTTATCCGAGGTTTGATCGTCAGTATCTTCATACCTAGTTCTTCCTCGTTACTGATAAGTACTCTTTACTCGTTCCATGTTATGTCATACCTTGTGACCCAGTCACATGCTTGCAAGCTATCTAGATGACATTCCATGGAGAGGGCCCAGAGTATATCTATCTGTCATATGGATGGACAAATCCCAATCTTGGTCCTATGCACTTCAACACATACTTTCAGAATACCCAATGTCACCTTTATAACCACCTAGTTACGAAGCGGCGTTTGATGTCATCAAAGTACCCATCCGGTGATGGTGATTAACATAACCTCATGGTCGAAGGATTAGGTTACTATGTATTTGAAAGCTAACAGCAATACGAACTTAATGACTTGATCTTATGCTAAGCTTACTATGGGTGTGTGTCCATCACATCATTCTCCTAATGATATGATCTTGTTATTAACGACATCCAATGTCCATGATCAGGAAACTATGATCATCCATTAATCAACAAGCTAGTTTAACAAGAGGCTTACTAGGTACTCTTTTATGTTTACAAAACACACAAGTATTAATGTTTCCGGTTAATACAATTATAGCATGGGATGTAAACATTTATCATAAACATAAAGATATAATAATAACCACTTTATTATTGCCTCTTGGGCATATCTCCAACAGTCTCCCACTTGCACTAGAGTCAATAATCTAGTTAAAAAACTTGTGCATTCAACACCTATGGCTTTCTGGTGTTGCATAGGCACTATTGCTAGTGGTAAACATAATCTTCGAATCTGACACTTCCAGGTCCGTGTGTATTTGCATGTCCTTGCGTCTCTACGCATTACTCATTCTCTAATGAGATGGCATTGTATAAATTTGGTTCTTTGGTGAGACCATTAGTTCCTTGGGATTAAATCATGTTGATACAATTGTCATACAATGTATCTTCATAGTATTATTCCACTATGAACCACACCTACTTTGATAACAAACTACTTGACACAAATGCCCTCATTTGCTGCTACAATAGCAGTCATATACTTAGCCTTTTGTTGTAGTATCTGTCATAATGTTTTAACTTTGGTACTCAACCAAATCCGTTATGGAACTTCCTTTCCATTACAATGTGCCACCCATAGCTTAAATTGAGATAAACTTAATTTGTGACAAAACTAGTATCAATGCAACAATTTACAATGAACTATTTTGTCACCACTATATAAGTAATATATTATTAGTTCTTCCAAAGATCATAGGAATATCCCTACTATTGTCCAATGATCATCTTATGAGTCATTCTGGTATATGCTCATAACATTTAGAGCATAGGACATATCTGGATGTGTACATCTCAAAGAATGATTGATCAAAATATTCTTGTGATTTCACCAAGTGTCGAAACACTTGAATCTTGATTCAGTCCTTTTCGTGTGTCAAGAACCTTTCTTGTTGTTTCCATATTGAACTCATTCAACATCTTATCTATGTACATTTGGCAAAACCATATTAGCGCCTCAATCTATCCATATAGACATTGATGCCTAATTCTTGGGTTATGCCTAAGTCTTTCATCGAAATGAAATTCTTAACATGTGTCAATAAAAGATACATCATTTATAATCAACAATATGTCTTTCACATAATGTATTAGAAATATGTCTTAGCGCTCCCACTTAATTTCTTGCAAAATGCAAACATCTTCATCGTCTCTGATGAAATTAAACCTTTTAACGGTTTCATCATGGTGAAGGTTCCAACTCCGTGATGCTCACTTCAACCATTGAAGTTTTGCATACTCTTTTAGCATCCTTTGAATTAACAAAACCCTTTGGATCGTGTCATGTACACGTCCTAGGTAACCATTCTATTAGAAGAACTTGTTTTGTTTGTTCAACTACCATATACCAAAATATATGTAGTGGTTGCTACATTAATCCGTCCAGACTAAATATCGCTATGAAAGATCAAATCTTATCATAGTCAATTCCTTGAACATTGTCGTAAACTCTTTCCGACATGTCGACTATTTCATAGATGTGAAACATCCATGTCTATTTCTTTATAGATCCATATACGACTGTAAGGTCTTGCACCTTTCCAGAGGGTATTTCAAATTCAAAGCTTGATTTCTCGTGTATGGAATTATCACGGATTTTATGGCTTCAAGCCACTTAACAAAGTCAGGGCCCATCATTGCTTCTTTGCATGTAGTCGGTTCATCATTGTCAAACAACAATGATTTAACTCTCAAATCTTGGCATTTGATTACTTACCCGACCTACTTGGTTCAATAGTAACTTAGATCTCCGTGACCACAACCTTTGAGGCACGTGAGCCATGAGCATTGTTGCTGCCTCCGGGACACTTTCCGATGCTGCACAACTCAGCACATATTATCCAAGGTTCAACAACCTTGTCAAAGTTCTATTGTCCTCCCACTTAACTTTTCACCAAAAATTGCTTCTCAAGAAACTCGACATTCTAAGTGACAAACACTTTTGTCTCGGTGTTATGGAGGAATACCCAATGGTTATTCGAAATAACCTACAAAGACATGCTCATCCGACTTTGGTTGTAAACACTTTACTTATGCCTAGCATACCAAACATTTAAGAAAGGACAACCTGGGTTTTATCCCAAACCATGACTTATATGGTGTCATTTCAACGGATCACGATGGAGCTCTTTTCAGTGTAAAAGCGGTAGTCACTAAAGCTTTAATCTTTAAAATATAATGGCAGTTTTATAAATGACACCTTTGATCTTACCATGTCAAACAAGGTTTCATTACATATCTTGAACACTCCATACTCCTATGGTGTTTTGGGAAATGCAAATCCATGGAACGATTCCTCAAATCTTAGGTGTTTTGCTAAACATGTAACTCAAACATCTTTCTTTATGATCCAATCATAAACTTTTTATTTTCTTGTTACAATGATTTTCCACTTCATCTTGAAAGTCTTTGAACATCTTGAAATGTTTCATACTTCTTCCTTATTGAGTAAGTATATACATATACTCACTCAAATCTTCGGAGAAAGCATATGAAGTTGAAATCCATCGCCCACGACTACAAATAATGGACTATATACATCAATATGTACAAATTCCAATCAACTAGTCGTTTGTTCCTCTTTTGGCCTACGAACGGAGTTTTAATTATCTCCAAGAAAGTATCACAAGCGTCATTTGATCAAAATCAAAGACTCCAAAAATCCATAAACATGGAGTTTCTTCATGTATCCCTTTCAATATAATTTAAACGGCGATGTCACTTTGCAAGTGATCTTTCAATCATTTGTCTTGCGACATTTTAGCATTAGTTTTATGGTCGTTATTTCTCCAACCAGACTTGTATATCATCCATCTATTATGGAATACAATAACTATTTGAACAACCTTTTGTCGTCATAATACCTTATCAAAATAACAATTATTGAAACAAATCTTGAAGGTAAGCTTTGATGTTAACGAGCAACACAACAACCCTTTGTTTGTTTTCGATGAACATCATCACATATTCTCTTGCTAGTTACTTAGGCCATTGCAGTTCATGAATTGTGTTGTCCTATATGACACTTCATACCAACCAATTCGGTATCCAATACCGCAGAACCACATTGTTTAACAACCAAGGAATACAGCCATAACATGTATCTTCTATATACCTAAGTTGGATATCTCCAATCTTTTCTTTTCTGCCAAATATTTTATAGATTCTCTTTCAACAATTCCTTTTCTTTTAAAAGAATCTATCAACATCAATAGTGGTGTCATTCACATGACACATAGTACAAAGTGTGTATAGTCAAATACTAATTCCTTTGGACTTGCACTTTGAAGTGGATCACCTTCATCAAATGTTTGGCATTCTTTCAAAATTCCATTCTTTAGTAATCTTTTAGTGTAGTAAACATTTTTACTTACATCTTCTATTCATCATTATCATGATAACTTTCATGATCAAGCTGCTATAGCTTATAAAGGTGAATTGCGAGTATAATGTTTCTTTTCCAAAACCTTTTGGAGGATTAGGACGACTAGAGTCTCCAACCTTCACAAATTCTCATCAAATATGAGGACATATACTCTATCATGTTGTAACCAACACATTGTTTTAGATATCGCAATACCTTTCATATATGATGGTTTCTGAAAAATTGCTTTCAGCTCTTAGATAAACTTGATATTAAAAACAATCTTTTGAGTATCAAGAATCATGGAGGCAAACATGATACATTAGATACTAACACTGGAATTGTTACTCTTGATTTAATACTGTTTATTAAACTTCACAGAGTAAACGGAGTTTGCTGAAAGTTTGCAATATGACTTTTAAACTTTAGATTGACACTCAAAACAATACGATACCAGTTCGTAAAGCAAATATCCAGAATTTCTATAGTTCTACTATCTCAACTATAACTAAGCATAAGGTGGTGAACGGATGCCAATGACTATAACAAACTATGCAAATTCACTTTTATTGTGTTTATGATAAATTGAGTTTGACTAATCCAAATTACAAATGAACTCCCACTCAAAACAACATCCCTCCAGTTGTTTTAGTGATTACACGAACCAAATCCACTACACCAAGTCCGATCATCACGTGAGATGATGTAGCTTCAAAGGCGAACAATCAACATGTTCATCATATCATCCATATGACTCATGCTTTACCTTTCGGTATTCCGTGTTCCGAGACCATGCCTGTACATGCTAGGCTCGTCAAGGTTAACCTTAGTATCCGCATGTGCAAATATGGCTTGCACCCGTCGTATGCACACGTAGAATCTATCACACCCGATCATCACGAGATGCTTCGAAACGGCGAGTCTTAGCAATAGTGCTTACTAAGGACGAACACTTTATTACTTGATATTTAGTGAGAGGGATCATATTATAATGCTACCGTCGTGATCTAAGCAATACAAGATGCATAAAGGATTAACATCACAGGCAGTTCATAATTAGTGTGATATGATATGGCCCTTTCTTCTTATGCCTTCGATCTCCATCTCCAAAGAACGGACATGATCTCCGTCATCACCAGCATTGCGTCAAGGTCCGTGGCGCCGTTTCATGGTTGTCCATCATCACTAGCAACTATTACAACTACTTGGAACAAACCTATTACAAGATGAATAGACACGCAGGTCTTAACAGAATTAAAGACAAACATTAGGCTCCTGCCGGTTGCCATATTACAACAAGGATCATTGCATACATCAAATACAATGACAATCACATGTAGGCCATATCACATCACAAAACCCCTGCAAAAACAAGTTAGACGCCTCTAATTTTCTTTGCAAGTTTTACGTGGCTTGGGGCTTTCGACTAAGAACGCATCTTACCTACAAAACTGAACCACAACATTGATACAAGTGCTATCAAGTGCAAAGTGTAGATTTGATCTATACTATGATGGGAGAGACAGACACCCGCAAAGCCACTTGTGCAAAACGAGTTGCACGTCAAGCGTGGAGCAAGTCTCATGTATGGTGACATGTAATGTTAGCCTGAGCCGCGTCATCCCACCATACCGCAAGATGCAAAGTACACACATAGCAAAAGACAACACGAGCACCAACGCCCACAACCTCATTGTGTTCTACTCGTGCAACAGATCTACGCATAGACAAGGCTCTGATACCACTGAGGGGTTCGTAGCATGGAAAACAAAAAATTTCTACCGCAAGAACAAACAAAACCCAGATCTAATCTAGACAAAAGCCAAGATCTAATCTATTAGACATGAGCAACGAGATAGATCGGTACTAACCCTTGTAGAACCGAAAGAGTTACGAGATTAGATCTCGTGGATGATGTAGTCGATCACTTGCCGATCTCAAGATCGTGTGGACGATCCTTCCGGCGCCGCGTTCCGGCAGCGCTTCATGACGGTCACTGCAGTAGTCGCAGACCTTCCTCTCCCTGTTCCAGCGAGCAGTAGAGGTAGTAGATCTTCTCCACGGAATCCCAACAACACGACGGCGTGGTGGTGGTGGTGGAGATGAGAATTCTGCAGGGCTTCGCCTATGCCTGTGCAAAAGAAAGGTGGAGGAGAGAGGCGGCTGAGATTGGTTGTTATGATAGGAGGTGCAAGAGGGGGCGCCCCCTCCCTTCTATTTAAGGGAGGGAGGCGCTGAGGGAGTCCTAGTAGGACTCCCCTCCTTGGGCCGGCGGTGGGAAGGGGGAGGAAACCTCCTCCCCCATGAATCCGTGTATTGCCCCACTTGGACTCCTTGATCCCTTTCTTGGTTTTCAAGTAAACTCCAAGAAATCCTCTAGAACCTTCCAGAACATTCCCAAACCTTCTAGAATCTCCATACAAACACTCCGGAACATTTCCTAACTTAGAAAATGATCCCCAATATATGAATCTTATTCTCCGGACCATTCCGAATCTCCTCGTGATGTCCCGGATCCATTCCGAGACTCCGAACATCATTAGGTCTCCAACGCATATTCCATATCTACTTAAAACAACTTCGAACCTTAAGTGTGTCACCCTACGGTTCGTGAATATGCAGACATGATGAAGACACCTCTCCGATCAATAACCATCAGCGGGATCTGGAGATCCATAACGGCTCCCACATACTCAACGATGACTTTGTGATCGATAGAACCATTAACATACGAAACCAATTCCCTTTGTCACGCGATATTCTACTTATCCGAGGTTTGATCGTCAGTATCTTCATACCTAGTTCTTCCTTGTTACTGATAAGTACTCTTTACTCGTTCCATGTTATGTCATACCTTGTGACCCAGTCACATTCTTGCAAGCTATCTAGATGACATTCCACCGAGAGGGCCCAGAGTATATCTATCCGTCATATGGATGGACAAATCCCAATCTTGGTCCTATGCGCTTCAATACATACTTTCAGAATACCCAATGTCACCTTTATAACCACCCAGTTACGAAGCGGCGTTTGATGTCATCAAAGTACCCATCCGGTGATGGTGATTAACATAACCTCATGGTCAAAGGATTAGGTTACTATGTATTTGAAAGCTAACAGCAATACGAACTTAATGACTTGATCTTATGCTACGCTTACTATGGGTGTGTGTCCATCACATCATTCTCCTAATGATATGATCTTGTTATTAACGTCATCCAATGTCCATGATCAGGAAACCATGATCATCCATTAATCAACAAGGGAGTTTAACAAGAGGCTTACTAGGGACTCTTTTATGTTTACAAAACGCACAAGTATTAATGTTTCCGGTTAATACAATTATAGCATGGGATGTAAACATTTATCATAAACATAAAGATATAATAATAACTACTTTATTATTGCCTCTTGGGCATATCTCCAACAGTTTTCCGGAGTGTTCTCTCGACAAACATGAGGAATAATCTCTTCTTGGTGGTCTCGCCTATTTCAACATGGAGGAAATTATGGTTGATGGCATCAATCGCAAAATCTATTGCAATAACCTTATGGTTATAGAAGGCAATAAGCATCTCTACAATACACTCCAGATCTTCAACATTCTGTTTCTTCTCAGAATTCCACCATAAACTCGTGTCACTCTTTCTCGAGAAGATAAAGCTACACACCTCCTTTGCATGATCCTTTGGTCCTTACCGGCGCAACAAGAAGCTAATCCGAGAAGACCTCAATTATAAACTTCTTCCATTGTTATCAAGAACTCTTTGTTTGAAGACAATATGGTTTTCTCCAAACTTCATTTCTTAAATCCGAGGGAAGAAACAATGCTATTTTTATAGTGGTTGATACTTCTCCAAAGTCGCTCTTTTCTTCCAGTGGAACAAAGAATCATCTTCACGTGCATCTGTTGATTTTATCCTAATGATGTGTCTTGTCTTTCTTTGCTTGATACATCGTCTTCTCAAATCCCTTCAAACATGGTTCAATTCTTTTATCGTTTTCCTCTAAGAAGACCCGAGCTATGTTCTTCCTACCTTCTTTGTTTCATGAAAATCCTTCAACTCTTCTAGTCCTTTGTTTCTAAGAACCAAAACTCTAGACTCGCAACAAGTCTATCAAGTTTTGCAAGGTATAGTGGTCGCATCATTCCGGTATTCATCATCTTGGGAATGTGAGGATCACCTTCGTTCCGAACACCCGCCTCTCCTTGTGCCTTTTCTTTTTCTTAGGAATCTCGGGGCGAGATTCTTGTTTAGTGGGGGAGAATTGTAGCAACCCAATTGTCTAACAATTATAATGTTACTTGCCTAGTCTATATATTGATACTCCTACATCATTAATTATATCATCATTATATCATGCTCATATCACCATGCCACGTTGCATTTGAGCATCATATAAAACCCCTTTTAATTTGGTTCTCCTCTCATATGCATTTATATTCTTATTAATTGTATTTTTCTCTTAATAAATTGTATTTGCTTCTTGATATATTGTTACATGCCCAAATGTAGTTGAGGGCATATATTTCTAATTCTTTCCAACCTATCACTTCTCCATATCAACTTCTATCGGATCATACCCTGCTTCTACCATATATATGTATGTTGACTTTTGTATTTTTCCTTGGGTAGTTAAATTCAAGACACACATATATGTATGGTTCCTATCTTCTATTCATCATACCCATGGTCATATTGGTTTGATCCAAACCAAATTCAAAATGCCACGTAATATCCAATCTTCCAAATCATGTTTATTTGTATTCTTAATCCTTGCTAAACTTGGATCTCTCATGCATGTATATTTTGTTTTCACAAAATGCCTCACATGCATGGGTGCAATATTGCATGGCACATGCAATATAAAGCAACCTTTGTCTTCTCTTCACTTCCCCTCTTGTTTTATAGTGGCATTGTTTGAACCTTTCCTTTGGAAGCTTGGTATTTGATTTTGTTTCCAAACCAAATCAATCTCAAGCTAAGTAAGACCACCTAATCTAACCTACCCCTCATGCACTAATACTCTCCTATCTAGTCACATGAAATGACCCATCATTTTATGTGGCATTAATCACACATGCATGGCCCATGCAAAGGTTGCCCCATCTCCCTTCCATGAGGTTCTTTATTTGAATTTGAAGGAAACTTGTTTGAATTACATTCCTACAAGTTGAATCTATTCAACCAACTTCTTTGGCCATCTACTTTTCCCCTTCTTGATCTTTCTTTGGTTGATTTGAGCTTGTGGTTATTTGGAACATATTCTTCTAACTTGTTTTCAATAAATAAATAAAAAACCAAAACAAATGAAAGAAAACAAATCTATACCTAATAATAAAGGAAGGAGTGTTTCTGTCATTTGTGTGTCTAGAAATGACCAGATTACCCCTGAAATTCATAAATAATTACCCACCTGTGCTACCCGTAAGTCAACCTCCCCGTTCGGAAAAAACCACCCGACCACCATCGCATCTCCGGTACGGCGCCGCCCATACCACGATTCCATCTCTGGTACATTGCCGTCCGAGGAGCGAGGAGACAGAAGAGGGTGGGGCGATACCTCCCATCGGCATCCAAGAGGGAAGAAGCCTCCACAGTGATTCTCCATGGCACCCTGTTGCCGCCAGATCCCAACGCGAATCAAGAGGGGAGAAGTCTCCATGGTGATTCTCCATGGCACCTTGTTGCCTGCCGGATCCAGCCACGAATCCGTTGATGTCGCCAAACATGGAGGAAGATGCCGGCGGATGGAAGGAGCACGCGTCCTTCGCCGTTCGCCTCTACCGCTGCCCATCGCCACGCAGCCGCCTTCGCCTTCTCCAGTGACGCCACTACAGCCCCCATGGCATCGCCCGTGATACCGCCACGACATCGCCCATGAAACTGCCACGTTTGGTACGTACCTATGACTGAGACATTGTGTCTCTTCTGGTTGATTTGATTTAGTGGCTCTCGAGATTAACATGTGACAGAGGACCCTTTGTAGGTGTTGGTGAAGGCTCCCCCACAAGACTTCTTGCCTGATGGCTGGCAATTAAATTGTTAACGGAAAGTTTATTGCTTGTTCTGCTAACTCCATCAGCTTCACATTCCGGCTGTTGGGGATTCAACCCTGCCTTTACCGACCGTAGTTCTAAAATTCAGTCAACCTTTTGCATGTGCATGTTGATAGTAGTAGTGAAGATGCAAGTAGAGGGAGTTAAAAGAAGGTTCCAGGTAAACTTTGTCTGTGCTACGATTAAAGATTTGTAAAATGCTAAGAATAAATTCTTCGTATACATTTGTACCAATGTTAGTTTTTTCAAGGAGACGAAACAACTACATCCTTGCATTAAATTCAAAACCCAAATAATGAATGGACATTCACCATCACGGATGCACCTCTTGTCATCATTTTCTTATATTCTGATATTTATATAGACAACATTTATTCTCAGCCATGACCACAAAATTTCAAAATGAGCAGATGTAATGAAGTCAATTGAAGTGAAAAAACATTAGGTACATAATGTTCATATTATGTGGCAAATTAGCGATTTGACAACATCCAAAGGCTACAGGCACCCTATGAACTCAACAAGCTTAGGCCCTATTTGGAACAAAAGAAAATCGTAGGAATTTTGAAGAATAAAATTCACTCTTTATTTTTGTGTTCACTGGCACCTGTTCCTTGTAGTGAAAGTGCATTATTTTCAGTTTGGATAGCAATTATTTGTTGTGTTAGGATTTAATGAGTGCTTTGGAACTTCATTCACCCTAACCAAATTCGTTCTTTCTTATTTTCCATGTACTTGCAGCAATGCAAGCGATGCACTCGACAAGTTACGCTATCCGAGTGTCACTGAACCCTGATATTCTTAAGGATGGTTCTGAACTTCACATTCGCATCGAAACAGTCAAGGAAAGTGGAGTAATAACCATGATGTAAGTACAGTTTACTTCCTAGTGATCAATTGTGTAATTTATTCTTAGGAAATGACGTGTATCATGACCTGCATTTGCTTTTCATTAATTCTGGTATTGGTATGATGAGGTAGGAACTTGTTGATTCTCTTGGAACTATTGCAAGTAGTGGAACTGCAAAGTTTGTTCCCTCTGTTGTCTATCCTTCAAATCCTTTATGTTTATTAATTTTGATTGCTACCGACATCACCGTCCTGGTGCTGCAGAATGCCAGGCTCCCATCTTGTTGAGCTCCCTCTAGCCCAGCGAAGGGGATGCAGGATTGGTGCGAGGAAAGCTGTCAACACCCGGATTTTTAATCCCAGATGCCTGTTATGCTATACCTGGCAATCCCAGAATTACCATTTTTGCGAGACATAACAGATTAGATATCACAGTATATCATCCATTACAAACCATAAATAAGGTCTTATACAAATAAGGATCTCATGATCCAGTCTTAATACAACAAGCAGCGGAATAAATAATAAGCGTAGCGGTAGGGTCCATCTTCAGGGGCACAGGCAATGCTGATGATGGAAGATAGTCCTAGTTATCATAGCCGTCCTACTGTCCTTCATCTTCGTAGTCTCCTTCATAGTCTGGCCATAGGAATAGCCAGGGACAAAAGCCATGAGTACTCTTTAAGTACTCGCAAACTACCACTAACAAGGAGTGTAGTTCTAGTGTAAATGCTAACTCTAAGTTTAACTATAAGGTTAAGTTTGAAACCTAAGCTGAGTTCTGAAACAAAGAAAGATAAAACAAGGTTCTAGAATCACTTAAGTTGGGAAGCTAGTGCCATAGTCGCAACCCTGTTGTGGTCAAGTCAAGATTCATCATTCATTTCATAAGTCATTTTGAAAATATCTAACAAGGAAACAGTATGGCCACTCCAACTGTCCATAACCGCGGACGCGGCTATTCGAATAGTTTGACACTCTGCAGAGGTGGTACACTTTCACCACAAGATTCGATACATCTGTCAGGGATAACCCTGAATCATCATACTTAGTAATGCAGATAATCAAACATAACCTTTCCTTTACACACCCTAGTATAAGCACCTCTCCTATGAGCATGGCCTCCCAACCATGACCATTTGTCATCTTGGGCACAACATAGGTGGACAACATTGAGAGGTAGCCCTAGCTCAAACCTCTCCCGTGAGGAAACTAATACTAATTCATATAAACTTTCGGCTAAGCCTTACCCAATTCAGGTATTGTGGTTGTACTGTAAAAATTGGAATGGTATCGCATCCGAATCCAACCATCAGTTTTCGTAAAAGGGCTAAGGCTCATGCCTCAACATTTTCATCATCATAAATCATTTGTGTTTCTCAACACATGTCAAAACATCTCAATAGAATTACTCATCATTCCAAGGTTTTCACAATTCATTTTCACCAAGTATTCCCATCTAAGTGAATCAAGTTTTGATTTTTGTTCTAACTACTAAGTTAAGAGTGTTCACTAATGTGGAATGCTAATGTCAACCTCATGCCATAGAATGACATCTAAGGTTATCTATATAGGTCAAGTTTTATACTCTTTATGCTACCTTTAAAACAAGTAAAGGACTTTAATAAAGTAAAGGAATGTAAAGCTTGGAATTAAATCTTGGAATAGGTATAAGTCAAAGTGGTATAACCAAAGCATGACTAATGCCTTTGCTTAGGTTATCTACCTTGCAAGGGTTATCTTGAATTGTTAATGATGGCTTGCTTAGTGCTAGCTTGATAACAATAGCTTGCCTTGGGTAGTGCAGTGGTTGAAGTTTTCTTCCTCCTCCTCTTGGTAAAACTCCTCCTTCTCGTAAGCTTGGTCGGTACTATCGTCTATAAATACATATGGGGTACACAATCACCAAACAATACTTAACTAGTCTACTTAGCACACTAAGGCACACATTTGATGATCTAATATCAGCACAAACATCACAAGGTTTAATGAAAATAGTTTCATTTATTTTATTTGGGAAAAGTAATTTCTACTCATTGAAATTAACTAAGATTTAATATTCTACCATTAAAATATGGGATCATATGGACACATGTCATCACCACATATTCTAACATATGGGAATGTGATTTAAGGGTTGGATCACATTTTAACAAGTTCAAGTTTAATAATTAATGAGTTAAAGTGACTAGAAATGCCTATATAGCATTATTTTGGTACTAGTCCAAAGTCACTACATGTAAACCTTAATATTATTACATATTCAGATAGGTATGGTTAAATCTGATTTTTGAGAGTTGGAATCAACTTAAAAGCTATTATGGTTGATTTTATAAAAATGTTTGAATGTGCAAATGCTTCTGTTTTGTTATTTTTACTAGGAGATATCTCTAACTCTAAATGAATTAAATCCAACGGGCTTTCATATATCTTTTCAGTAGCTTTCTAACAAAATTGGAATCACTCAATTTGGATTTGTAAAACTCTCTGAATTAATTTTTAAACTAAGGGACAAACTTGGTTTTAAACCTAAATAGAAAAATCTATATTTGAATTAACTGGGTCGCGCGGGAAAGGAAATAGGCCGGCCCAGTGACGCTCCGCGGCTGACGGGTTGGTCCCGCTTGTCAGTGAGACTTAAAACCCGAAATGATATCTAGCGATCTGGGCGCTACGATTAGAACTTAGATCAATGGTCTGCAGTCGTCGTCGATGACGGACTCGTCGCCGGCGAGACCGAACTCTAAACGGCCAGTGGGGGTCTACTAAGGACGTACCAGGGCTCCAGCTAGTGCGGCGAGGCGGGTAAACAAACTGGACCGCGACAGCGGTTCTCCTGGTATTGGCGGCAGCTCGGGGGATGGCCTGGATCAACGGCGCCTTTCTCCTCCTTCCACGGCAGACTCCGGTGAAATTCTGGCGTTACGAGCTACGGCTTGCTCCGGTGGGGCTCTGGGAGTGTTCTGAGGGGGAGTGGATGAGAGTGGTGTGAGGAATTCGTGCTGGGGATGGCTCCTTATATAGGCTCGATGAGGGGACCAAGGGGGCGACGGCGAGCTCGTCGGTGACGACGATACATGGCCCTATCGGCATGGGCGGCGGAGGTGGATGGTGGCTTGCCTCCTAGCGGTGCTCTACGCTTAATGGCGCGTCTAGGGGCAGTGGCAGGTGGTCGGGAGTGTTGCACACTCTGGGAGATAGAGGCGGTGCTCGACACGGCGCTCGGGACTGTGGGTCGCGCGGTGGTGCACGGCCGTGTCTGGCGGGTTGCTTGGGTCGAGGCGGAGCGGCTTGCACGGTCTGCGATCGAGGCGGGGTATGTGGCGTGCTGGTGGTGAGGGCGATCTGGCGTGCTCTAGCTGCACGTAGAGAGAAAGGGTGGCGAGGCTGGGGAGTGGTCCAGGGGTTAGCAGTGGTCGCGGGGTGGACCGTGGGCGGCAGTGAGGTGACGTCGTGCTTCCTGGAGCGGCATAGAGGGGCTGGCGGTCTGCTGGGCTTTGGCAAGGTTGGCCGGCGAGCATGCCGTCGGGGCGACATGGCACTGGCGCCAGGGGCTAGAGATAGGGTTGGTTTTGGTCTGGTTGGACTTGGGGGAGACCAGGGTGATCAATGCACACCAAATGGCTCGACAAGTTTTGAGCTAATTTGATTCTGTCTGCAACCTGTTCGATCAAATGGCCGCAAGAGAAAAATGTTTGAATTTTGGGCTGATTTTTGGTGGAGTGTTGTATCTTATGCTCGAGCTTCTAGGTGTGCTTGGGTTTTGAAAGTGGATTTCATTTGAGTGGTTTTTGAATAAGTGTGATCTATACATATGAACTACATTCAAATTTCAATTGTCATTTAAATTTAGTGTTTGGAAGCTTTTGGAGTGAAACAAAGTGGGCCTTGGTACATCACTACTTGTACTAGCAAGGGGTGCAAAGAACCACAATTGTTTCTGTTAAGATTTGAGTTCTAGGAATAGCCAAAGTAGTCTAGGTGATTAAAATGGCACAAATGACCATTTGCTTATTTTATTCTTTTTGATTTTTTTTCTTTGGGATTTGTTTGGGAATGATCTAGATGATGTTTAATTCACCTTAGAATCATTTTACAACCAATGGATCACTCAAACATGGCAATACAAAACAACTCCTATTTAAATGCACACACGTATGAATGCTTAATCATTTTAAATGGAAAAGTTTTTGTTAACCCTAAATTGGGTAGATTTGATCTTGGTTAACCTTGGATTAAGTTTTGGGATTTTACAAACCTTCCCCCCTTAAACAAAATCTTGTCCCGAGATTTACGAAAGAAAACTAGGAACTAAAGAGATCTGGGAACTCTGTCCTAATGTAATCTTCTCGTTGCCAAGTGGCTTCTTCTTCGGTATGGTTGCTCCATTGAATCTTGAGAAACACTATACTCCTGGTCCTGGTGGTTCTGTAGGCTTCCTCTAGGATACGGATGGGCACTTCATGATACGTTAGGTCTTTGTTGATATCAACAGCTCGGTGATCGATGTTCTTGAATACTTTGGTCTTCTTTGGCACTTCTAGGCACTTGCGAAGCAACGAGATATGGAACACATCGTGGATGGCTGACATCTCCTCTGGCAGTTCCAGTTGATAAGATACTTCTCCTCGACGATTCAGAATCTTGAAGGGCCCGATATATCTAGGGGCTAACTTTCCTTTCAGACTAAAACGTTGGGTTCCCTTCAATGACGAGACCTTGAGATATAAAAAATCTCCGACATTGAAAGTCAGGTCTCTTCTTCTCTTGTCAGCATAACTCTTCTGTCTGGATTGGGCGGTCTTGAGGTGCTCACGGACTTTGTGAACCTTCTCTTCAGCTTCTCAGAGAATGTCGGGTCCGAAGATCTGACTCTCTCCTACTTGTGACCAATTCAATGGGGTACGACACTTTCTTCCGTACATGAACTCAAATGGTGCCATTTGCAAACTAGCTTGATAACTGTTGTTATATGAGAATTCTGTGAAAGGCAGGCAGTCTTCCCATTTTGATCCATACTCTAACACACAAGCTCTTAACATATCTTCTAAGATCTGGTTGACTCTTTCAGTCTGTCCATCAGTTTGTGGGTGCTAAGCGGTGCTGAAATTCGACTTGGTTCCTAATCCTTCCTAGACTTTCTGCCAAAATCTCGAGGTAAACTGGGTTCCTCGATCTGATACTATGGTCTTGGGGGTTCCATGCAGACTAACAATTCTAGCAATATACAGCTCTGCTAGTTTCAAACTCTGGTAAGTTGTCTTGACAAGTAGAAAGTGAGCTACCTTGGACAGTCTATCAACGATGACCCAAATTGAGTCATTTCCCCTACTAGAAGTAGGCAAACCGGTGATAAAGTCTCCGGAACCTGCAATGGTTGCAACAGTCCTGCGGGTCTCTATGCTCTGCTTTGACTCTTTGACAGATGTCACACTTGGCGATGTAGCTTCCAATTTCTCTCTTCATCTTGTGCCACCAAAATTGCTCCTTCAAATCTTGAGACATCTTCGTTCCTCCGAGGTGGATAGAATAAAGAGTATCATGAGCTTATTGCATGATAACTTGTTTTAGTTCCGAATCTGCTGGCACACAGATATGACCTTTGTACCACAGAACTCATTCTTCGTCTTCGGTGAATCTAGGTACCTTTCCTGTATGAATATGATGTTTGATTCGTCGATACTTTCATTTCCCTTCTGGGCTTCCTTGATTTGGCTAATCAAAGTGGGTTGAAGTTCAATGCTAGCTAAGAATCCTTTGCTAACCAGCTCAGTCCTAAACTGCTCCAACTCCTCATACAAACTTGGCTGCTTCTCCTTGATCATAGTGTTTAGCCTACACGACAATCTGCTAAGAGCATCTGCTACCACATTGGCTTTGCCGGGGTGATAGTGAATGTCAAGGTCATAATATACATCAAACGGCTTCTTGATATCTGGCATGATCAATATTGGGGCTAAAATCAATCTCTTCTTCAGCTCTTGGAAACTGGCTTCACATTTGTCGTTCCATTCAAACTTCTTGTCCTTTTTCAACAATTGGGTCATGGGTCTGGTGATGCCAGAAAATCCTTCTACGAACTTGCGATAATATCCCGCTAATCCAAGAAATGCACGGACTTGGGCTTGAGTGGTTGGGGCTTCCCATTCTTCGACATCTTTAATCTTGGTGGGATCAACAGAGACTCCTCCGGCAGACACAATATGTCCTAGGAATCCTACTTCTTTCAGCCAAAACTCACATTTGCTGAACTTGGCATATAACCGATGCTCTCTCAGGGTTTCTAGGATGATTCTCAGATGTTGCTCATGCTCTTCTTCTGACTTGGAGTATATAAGGATATCGTCGATAAACACAACGACAAACTTTTCTAGAAAATTCATAAAGATCTTATTCATGAGATTCATGAAATAAGCAGGGGAATTGGTTAATCCAAAAGACATAACCGTATACTCGTATAAACCATAGCGAGTAGTAAAGGTGGTCTTCGGAATATCCGTTGCACGAATCTTAAGTTGGTGATAACCAGTCCTAAGATCAATCTTTGAGAATACCTAGGCACGAGACAGTTGATGAAACGAATCTTCTATCTTTGGCAAAGGGTACTTATTTTTGATGGTGACGTCATTCAGCTATCTGTAATCTGTGCACAGACGGTTGCCTCCATCTTTCTTGTCGATGAATAACACTGGTGATCTCCATGGAGATGCGCTTGGTTGAATCAAGCCTGTTGCTAACATGGCATCCAACTGCTTCTTCGATTCCACTAACTCTGAGGGGTTCATGCTATAGGGTCTCTGGGCTATGGGTCCGGTTCCGGGGATTAGTTCAATAAGGAACTCAATATCCCTATCCCGGGGGCATACCGGGCAATTCATCTGGGAATACGTCGGGGTATTCACAGACTACTCTGACTTGGTCAATGGTGGGCAGGGCTAGACTCTTGTTGCACTTGAATTGACGGGGTAAGGTTTCAGATATATGCTCTACTGTTACTCCCGAGCTACTGGTCATGGTGATGGCTTTCTTAGCACAGTCTATCAGTCCTTTATGCTTTGACATCCAGTCCATTCCTAGTACTACTTCCAATCCTTTGGTTCCAAGTACTATTAGATTGCATAAAAATCTATTCCATGTATTCTGATAGGCACAACTTTGCAAAATTTTCTAGCTTTTGTAGTTGAACCGGGGATTTGAACTAACATGACATGCTTCAAGTTGGTTGGGTGAATCTTACTAGTGCATGCAAATTCTTCGGTGACAAATGAGTGCGATGCTCCAGAATCAAACAATACTCTTGCTAAAACTGAGTTGATAGAAAACATACCCAACACTACATCTGGCGCTTCTTCGGCTTCTTTGGCATTCATGTGGAAGAGACGGCCGTTGTGGTTGTGAGGGTTTCCTGGGGCAAATCTTCTTCCGGGTTGAAAACGACGCTTCTCTTGAGCTAGGGCATTCACATTGGCAGTGGCGGCAATCTTCTTGGGGCACTCATTTGAATAGTGACCCTTCACTCCACACTCGAAACAAGTGATCTGAGACTTGTCTTTAGCTGTGACGGGCACAGCATTGCTTCCAGTTCGGGGTGCAGTGTTGTTGTTGTTGTTGCTCTTGGGAGCGGCACGATTGAAATTGCTGGTGTTGCCGGAGTGATTGTTGTTTCCTCCGGACTTCACATTTCCTCCGCTACGGTTGGGGTAGCTTGGGCGAGACATTGAGGGTCGGTTGTTCCTTGGTGCATATCCTGGTGAGGGGTTGGGACGGTACTTCTTGTGACTGTTGGATCCAGATTGTTGCATCATACAACGTTTGCAGTTATCGTTTGTCTGGTTAATCTTTCCTTCCATCTGAATTGCAGAGTCGACTAGCTCTTCGAGATCTTGGAAACGGATGTTGACGAGGACAATCTGCATCTCATTATGCAGTCCGTTCATGAATCTCTCCTTTTCTTGGCCTCCGTGATGATCTCATCAGGTGCATACCTTACAAAGGACAAGAATCTGTCACGGTACTCCACTATAGTCATTCTGCCTTGCTTCAAATCTCGGAAATTCATCCCTCATTCGGGTGACTAGACCCTGCGACACGTGGGTGCGGCTGAACTTGATTTTGAAGGCTTCCCATGTCATCACTTGACCATGGTTCATTGTGCGGATACTGTTCCACCATGCTCTTGCATCTCCTGCCAAATAGTGGGTGGCAAAGAGAACTTTCTCGTTGTCATCTACTCTGGCTACTTCCAAATTGTTCTCCATTGTCTACAACCAGTCATCAGCATCCAGTGAGTTCTCTGAAGTACTAAAGATTGGGGGATTTGTATTCTGGAAGTTTTTCAGCTTGGATCCTTGATGATCCTGATTTCCATGGTTCTGGTTGTTGACAGCCATCTGGGCAATCTGTTGCAGTGTTGCTAGATTAGCTTGGCGCTATGCCCTGCTGGCTTCTCTCTCTGCGATGAGATTCTGCAGGATCTGCAGCATTGGGTCTTGCGATGAGCTGCTCCCTCCTTGGTTTCCACGAGTCATCTGAAGATTGAGGTAGATAAAGGGGTAAGAGGGAAAGTTCTAAGGTTCATGGTTTTGATTTCAAAGCTAAAACTCTGAGTTTGACTCAGGTTTTGAAACTAACTTCATTTCATTCATTCAAGAAAAGCACACGATACAAACACACACCACAACATCAAAGGAAAACAGATGGTTTTAAGAACCATTCTGCAAGCTACGATACAATGGGACCGATACATCTCATGCTACGACAGTGCTCTAGTGCATCAACTCATCATCGATGAAGTCGGAGTCCTCATCGTCGGTGTAGAAGTCCACAACATCCTCCTCCAGAAAGTCATCATCAATGCTGAGGTAAGAATCGATATCTCCCTGGATGTCTTCAACTTCCTCTTCCTCTTCCTTTGCTGCAAGCTGAGCTTCTTGCTCCCTAATGGTCTTCTCGAGGTCGGCCACCTTCTTGCAAAGACGGGCGTTGGTGCGATCCTTCTTTTCGCGCTGGAGGCGAAGAGACTGACGGTCCTTGACAAGCAGTGAGAAAGCCTGGGCCTTCTGGGCGGCAATGGCAAGGTTGTGGTTGGCAAACTCCCTAGCATTGTCCAATTCCTTCTGGCGATCGTACAACAGGAAGTCAAGGTTCTCCACTTGACGCTTCAACTCTGGGTGACTTGGCATCTCCATTTGCATTCTCATGAAGTCACGCCTTGCATAGTGCACAAAGCGGGTTCCTTGGATTTGGTTGACACTGAGGGCACATAGACGTGCGAGAGCTTCATGCATTGCCCTGGCTAATCCATCTAGCCAGTTGTTCTCTCTTACGGAGAACTGGAATCTCCCGGATGTTGGTGCTTCTATGCTTCCTCGCAGATTAGCGGTGACTAGCCATTGTAAATCTCCTCCTAGGGGTCCAGGAAGTTGAGCTCTAAGAAACTCCGATTGTGGGCTTCTCAATAACTCAGACAGTGAATCTAGATCCCTCTCAAAGATCAGTTGGCCTCCGTTGCCCAACTGGTAGAACTTGCTAAACTGATTTTCCATCTATAAGAATTTAGGATGAGGGAGTTAGTGAAGTGATCAAGTGTGTCAAATTTTATGTAGTAATGTAAGAATTGGAGGAACATGAATTTTTGAGAAAGAATGAATTCCCAAGGGTAAGAGAGGAAATAGTTTTTTCATAAATACTCACTTTGGTTTTCAAATTAAGTTTTTGTTCGAACGTCCATTCTAACTAGGGTCTCCTATGGTCAGGATGGCTCTGATAACAACTTGTCAACATCCAGATTTTTAATCCCAGATGCCTGTTATGCCATACCTCGCAATCCCAGGATTACCATTTTTGCGAGACATAACAAATTGGATATCATAGTACATCATCCATTACAAACCATAAATAAGGTCTTATACAAATAAGGATCTCATGATACAGTCTTAATACAACAAGCAGCGGAATAAATAATAAGCGTAGCGGTGGGGTCCATCTTCAGGGGCACAGGCAATGCTGACGATGGAAGATAGTCCTAGTTATGAAAGCCGTCCTGCTGTCCTTCATCTTGGTAGTCTCCTTCATAGTCTGGCCATAGGAATAGCCAGGGACAAAAGCCATGAGTACTCTTTAAGTACTCGCAAACTACCACTAACAAGGAGTGTAGTTCTAGTGTAAATTCTAACTCTAAGTTTAACTATAAGGTTTAGTTTGAAACCTAAGCTGAGTTCTGAAACAAAGAAAGATAAAACAAGGTTCTAGAATTACTTAAGTTCGGAAGCTAGTGTCATAGTCGCAACCCTATTGTGGTCAAGTCAATATTCATCATTCATTTCATAAGTCATTTTGAAAATATCTGACAACAAGCATGTAAGCCACTCAACTGTCCATAATCATGACGACTATTCGAATAGTTTGACACTCTGCAGAGGTGGTACACTTTCACCACAAGATTCGATATATCTATTAGGGATAACCTTGAATCATCATACCTAGTATGCAGATAATCAAACATAACATTTCCTTTACACACCCTAGTATAAGCACTTCTCCTTTGAGCATGGCCTCCCAACCATAACCATCTGTCATCTAGGGCACAACATAGGTGGAAAACATTGAGAGGTAGCCTCAGCTCAAACCTCTACCGCGAGGGAACTAATACTAATGCGTATAAACTTCCGGCTAAGCCTTACCCAATTCAGGTATTGTGGTTGTATGGTAAAAATTGGAAAGGTATCGCATCCGAATCCAACCATCAGTTTTCGTAAAAGGGCTAAGGCTCATGCCTCAACATTTTCATCATCATAAACCATTTTTGTTTCTCAACACATGTCAAAACATCTCAATAGAATGACTCAGCATTTCAAGGTTTTCATAATTCATTTTCACCAAGTATTCCCATCTAAGTGAATCAAGTTTTGATTTTTGTTCTAACTACTAAGTTAAGAGTGTTCACTAATGTAGAATGCTAATGTCAATCTCATGCCATAGAATGACATCTAAGGTTATCTAGATAGGTCAAGTTTTATACTCTTTATGCTACCTTTAAAACAAGTAAAGGACTTTAATAAAGTAAAGGAAAGTAAAGCTTGGAATTAAATCTTGGAATAGGTATAAGACAAAGTGGTATAACCAAAGCATGCCTAATGCCTTTGCTTAGGTTATCTAGCTTGCAAGGGTTAGCTTGCATTGTTTATGATGGCTTGCTTAGTACTAGCTTGATAACAATAGCTTGCCTTGGGTAGTGCAGTGGTTGAAGTTTTCTTCCTCCTCCTCTTGGTAGAACTCCTCCTCCTCGTAAGCTTGGTCGGTACTATCATCTATAAATACATATGGGGTACACAATCACCAAACAATACTTAACTAGTATACATAGCAGTCTAAGGCACACATTTGATGATTTAATATCATCACAAGGATCACAAGGTTTAATGAAAATAGTTTGATTTATTTTATTTGGGAAAGGTACTTTCTACTCATTGAAATTAACTAAGATTTAATATAATGTGGACACATGTCATCACCACATATTCTAACATATAGGAATGTGATTTAAGGGTTGGATCACATTTTTACAAGTTCAAGTTTAATAATTAATGAGTTAAAGTGACTAGAAATGCCTATATAGCATTATTTTGGTACTATTCCAAAGTCACTGCATGTAAACCTTAGTATTGTTACATATTCAGATAGGTATGGTTAAATCTGATTTTTGAGAGTTGGAATCAACTCAAAATCTATTATGGTTGATTTTATAAAAATGTTTGAATGTGCAAATGCTTCTGTTTTGTTATTTTTACTAGGAGATATCTCTAACTCTAAATGAATTAAATCCAACGGGCGTGGATAGATCTTTTCAGTAGCCTTCTAACAAAATTGGAATCACTCAATTTGGATTTGTAAAACTCTCTGAATTGATTTTTAAACTAAGGGACAAAATTTATTTTAAACCTAAATAGAAAAATCTATATTTGAATTAACTGGGTCGCGCGGGAAAGGAAATGGGTCGGCCTAGTGGCGGTCCGCGGCACAGAAGGCGGCTGAATGTTGGTCCTGCTTGTCAGCGAGAATTAAAACCCGAAACGGTATCTAGCGATCTGGACGCTACGATTAGAACCTAGATCAACAGTCCACAGTCGTTGTCGACAACGGACTCGTCGCCGACGAGACCGAACCCTAAACGGCCAGTGGGGGTCTACTGGGGAAGTACCAGGACTCCAGCTAGTGCGGCGAGGCGGGCAAACAAACTGGACGGCGACAATGGTTCTCCTGGTACTGGCAGCAGCTCGGGGGATGGCCTGGATCAACAACGCCCTTATCCTCCTTCCGCGGCAGACTCCGGTGAAATTCCGGCGCTACGAGCTACGGCTTGCTCCGCTGGGGCTCTGGGAGTGTTCTGAGGGGGGAGTGGATGAGAGTGGTGTGAGGAATTCGTGCTGGGGATGGCTCCTTATATAGGATCGACGAGGGGACCGAGGGGGCGACAACGAGCTCGTCGGTGACGATGATACAGGGCGCTATCAACATGGGCGGCGTAGGCGGACGGTGGCTTGCCTCCTGGGGGTGCTCTACGGCTTAGTGGTGCGGCTTGGGGCGGTGGCAGGTGGCCGGGAGCGTTGCGCGCTCTAGGAGACAGAGGCGGTGCTCGACACGGTGCTCGGCGACTGTGGGTAGCGTGGCGGTGCACGACCATGTCTGGCGGGTTGCTGGGGTCGAGGCGGGATCTGTGGCGTGCTGGCGGTGAGGGCGCTCTGGCGCGCTATGGTTGCGCGCAGAGAGAAAGGGCGGCGAGGCTGGGGAGTGGTCCAGGGGTTAGCAGTGGCCGTGGGGTGGACTGTGGGCGGTGGTGAGGTCACGCCGTGCTTCCTGGAGTGGCGGAGAGGGGCTGGTGGTCTGCCGTGGCGTTGGCAAGGTTGGCCGGCGAGCATGGCGTCGGGGCGGCATGGCACTGGTACCAGGGGCTAGAGATAGGGTTGGTTTTGGTCTGGTTGGACTTGGGGGAGACAAGGGTGATCAATGCACACCAAATGGATCGACAAGATTTGATAAAAAACAGTGATAGTTAGGCTAATTTGATTCTGTCTGCAACCTGTTCGATCAAATAGCCGCAAGAGAAAAATGTTTGAATTTTGGGCTGATTTTTGGTGGATTGTTGTATCTTATGCTTGAGCTTCTAGGTGTTCTTGGGTTTTGAAAGTGGAGTTCATTTGAGTGGTTTTTGAATAAGTGTGATTATACATATGAACTACATTCAAATTTCAATTGTCATTTAAATTTAGTGTTTGAAAGTTTTTGGGGTGAAACAAAGTGGGCCTTGGTACATCACTACTTGTACTAGCAAGGGGTGCAAAGAACCACAATTGTTTCTGTTAAGATTTGAGTTCTAGGAATAGCCAAAGTAGGCTAGGTGATTAAAATGGCAGAAATGACCATTTGCTTATTTTATTCTTTTTGATTTGTTTTTCTTTGGGATTTGTTTGGGAATGATCTAGATGATGTTTAATTCACCTTACAATTATTTTACAACCAATGGATCACTCAAACATGGCAATTCAAAATAACTCCTATTTAAATGCACACACATATGAATGCTTAATCATTTTAAATGGAAAAGTTTTTGTTAACCCTAAATTGGGTAGATTTGATCTTGATTAACCTTCGATTAAGTTTTGGGATGTTACAAAAGCTGCGGGGCCTGCCGGCAGTGAGTGCTCTTGGAGGTAGCCAGATCGACAGCGAGAAAAATATATGTCGGATGTAAGTTCAGCACTAGAAGCTCGGCAGCCCGCGGCAACCCCACTTGCGAACCATGGCTGCGGGATGTTGGGGGATGCGCCCCCGGTGGAAAGGAGGATGTGGGGAAGGTCGGGGAGAAGAAGTGGGGCGTGGCCTCCTGGCAGTGGTGCAGGGAGAAGAAGTGGGGCATGGCCTCCTGCAGGTGGTGCAGGGAGAAGAAGGAGCATGGCCTCCCGTTGACGTGACAGGTAGAACGAGGGTGCAGTGTCCCTGTGGCGGCGGCATGGCGAGCATGTGGCAGGCGGCGGCAAGACAAACACGTGGACGGTTGCGGGAGCTCCGCTTGAACAGGGAAGAAGGTGGGGAAGTTAGGCACTGGGCGTGCTCACCTGAGCTATATACCTCAGGTAGCCAGGCTAGCTATGTCCGGCTATGCAGCTTGCGGTGGCTACATAAATTGATGGCACAAAATTAAGTTATAATTGATTTTTCATGCGAAAATATCCTTACAAATTGGTTTTTTTAATGCGGGTACGAATTATGATTTTGATGTACATAAAAAATGAACACCATAAACTGAAATGTATTCCGTGTGAAGAAGATATTCTTATACTCGATACCTATATCTACCAATCGCAAGGCATCAAATTGGACAGAAGTGATTAACACAGTAAAGAAGGATACATCGGAAGTGTAGAACTACCTAGGCATCCTGTAAAAAAAATTGACATTCACGTTGATGGCCTCGGCCAATTTGTTCATCTCGCTGCCATTATCTATGACCAGTAATCAAGAAAAACCAAATCTATTATAGGAATTATTATTATTTCGTCAGTTTTGTAGTTATAAGGGACTAATAAAATAGCTATATAAGTTGACATATAAAGGTTGGACAAGGAGGGAGATGTTTAGCGCTAAAATGAGACCACTTTAAATTCACGAGTGATGTGGCGAGGAGGAAGAATATGTTGAGAAATTTCCAATCAATTCGTAGCAATGCACGGGCATTTTTGATAGTTCATATAAAGAGGAAAACCTTTCTAGCTAATATAGATACCCGATCTATCTAAACCTATTTTCCTCTCTCACACATATATGACCACCATCTACCCTAATCCCCATCTAGCTCTACTTGTTTTTATTTTCAACCGTGGCCATGCTCATGGCTACCAAGCCTCCACATCACCCTTGCCCTCCCTTTCTTTCGTGTTTCACAAGTTGATCGCCACCACCTCTCCCTCCTGGTCCCCTTCTCCCTCTCTCTTGAGCAGCTATGGGACAAGAGAAGTAAGAGAGGACAGAAGAGAAACCCACACCCGAACCCTCTCCCTCTCACCTTTTGGCAAGCCAGCAAACCCTCATGTGCCAACCCTGTCCTCCCTCATCTAACCCTCCTCCATGCCCCAGGCCAGATCGGGATCCCTAGGCTCCTTCTCCGCCTTCTTCCATCCTTTTTACCACGTTCTCCTGACCTAGCAAACCTAGATCGGCCAGATCTTCTTCCTGACGAGCTACAGCGCCCCAAGTCTAACAAGAACTGCTAGATGCTTCCTCCACGTCCTCTTCACCCCCCTATACACACCACCATCACCGGAGCACGCCGGATCTGTTGTAGGAGCCGGATCCTGGCGTGCACCGGGAGAGACTCACCGCGAGCCCGCCAACGACCACCTTCGCATCGAGCTCATTCGCCTACACCGACCCCTTCCCGGTGAGCCCCTTGACACCCTAGACATGTACTCCCTCGACCTAATGCCCTGTGCCACCGCCGCCATGCGTCAAGCGCTCTGTGCGCGCCACCGCGAGCACCGGAAACCCCGATCTGCACCCTGTCTTCCTCAGGTCCTAGTCGTTGCCACGGTTCACCTCCTCTCAAGTGCCCTGAACCAATATTGTTGGCACAAGTACCAGCTACGCACCAGTTCAAACCGCACACAAATTCGGCAACCACAGCCCTCAGAATCATCCTCGCAAGATCGATAGATAACATTGTAAAATCTGATAGAGTTCGACAGTTTTGACCGTAGAAACACCGTCATTTTGTCCAAGGTTACCAAACGCTACAACCCTCCAACGGAGAAACCCCAAACAGAGAAGTTGTAGATATATTGACCTCCTCCATCTTTCGTTTTTATACCATCTTCGAATTCGCAGTACATTTGTCGCCATCATCCTCTGAAGTCAGCCCTTGTCACTGCAAAATGTTCCAGATTCAGTTTTGACGTTTTCTTCTCTGAATCTCGTTGATTTCCGGCACGTACAGGCCTCCTTTGGGAAAACTTTGTACACGATAGTTGTAGAGAAAAGTGAGATCTTGAACTTTTGTTTTTACACCTATATCAAATTTGGATTCGTTTTGTCTAGATCCTCCTTGCAGGTTGCGGTCCAGTTCTTAAAACCAAGATTCAGTTTCGTCAGATTTTAGCAACCTCCCAGATGGTTTTGCAAAACAACCGCTCCATTGTTTTTAAATATCAACCCGCTGTCCCTCCACTTCGCCTTGTGACCCCCACAAGCCCTGCGTCGTTAGTGACCTGGCCCGCATATCATGGGCTGTGGGTAGCCAACCTCCTAGTAACAAAAGTTTGGCCTTTTTTTCTGAATTCAAACAAAAACCTAATAAGAAATAAGTATGAAATAATTAATAACTTTTGAATAATTTGGAATTTTAATAAATGCATAATATGAATTATGCTCTATTTAGGAATGAGAATTCCATTGTATATGCTCTATTTAGGAATGACCCCATTTGACCAAAATTGAATTTAATATTGTTTTAAATCTATAATTCTAAATAATATGTATAATATATATTTTTGAATCAAAAAAACATGAGGATTATGAATATGTCATCTAAAATAATTTTTGAGAAATTAAAATTTTGAAATTATTTAAATACTTTTTCTTAATAAATCTATAACTTTAATTCCGTAATTCCATATTTTATAAATAATATGTCTAAATCTATAACTTTAATAAATCTATATGTTTAATTCCGTTCTGATTATGCATTTCATGATATGAATTGAAACATGCATCATATAAATTCTTAAAAACCTGAATGGTTTATGGGAGTAAAATATGAACAATTAATAAAAATGCTTATTTCTTGTTCTCACACCTCACCCATGCCATGCTATGTTATACCAAGCAATTGTGCATCATTCCATCATGGCATAGCTTGTTTGCTTGATGCATATGAATTATATGATTGTGCAATATATTTATTTTGGTGCTTGTGTGTTTGGATTTTATCTAGATAGACACTGAGCAAGGAGAATACCAGGAGCCTCAAGAGTATTATCCGGATCCTTCTTATTCGGAAAACAAACTGCCAGGCAAGAAATTCCCCATGCTTCCATACATATAGTATCTATGCTTCTATCTTTCTCTTGCATCATTGAGTCGTGATTGCATTAAATTGAATCACAAGTATTGCATAGCCTTTAATTTTAAAACCCACCGAAGGTTGTATCTTAATCTCATTAGCCATTACTACAGGAGTTGTTTGAGCCATGTGAGTCGTAGAATTGCATGTGCAGGATTTGTGCATGTCTTTGGATAACGAGGTACCTAAACAACTTAATCTGAGTAGTAAAGAGAGAACTAATGAAAGAGGCACCGATGAGCATTATCTGCTATTTGGTTCTTTAAGCTCACTTGTGACCCGTAGGACCTCGAGTACTTGATTCATGTTCCTTGACTATTTGCACTATCCACATACAGGAGACCCTATGGATCCCCCTTTGCTTGAGCTTGATTCACACTTCATTTCTTGGGGGCCACAAAGTAGTTTGGGGATTTATTACTATCTTGTACTTATGCCATGCTTTACTACTTTATTTACGATTGTGCGTGGAGCACCTGTAATGCGGAGTGTTTTCGCGGTATTGACAAGCCCAGTCACACTTTCGGAATTCTAGTAGTTTACAGCCATTGACGTAAACACTGGGTCCCTCTTGGAGCCGGCCAACTTTGTTGCGGGTAGCTTACTGGGGTGGCCCCCTGAAATAATTTATGAATCATGTGAATGCATTATTGTGAGGCTTCATTGCGTTTTATTTGGTTTTTGCCGAGGTTGATCGTGTGTGTGTTACTATTCATGCACCCCTGCAGGGTAAATCTCTCTGAAAGCCACATCCGCAGTTATGGACGACTTGGAGCACAATTTATCGATCATAGAGAAGCATTACTAAAGTGCCACCTTTAATTTGACTAAGACATGACTAGTAAATAGCGCAACACGCATGGAATGGATAATAAATTGCCAACAGATGGGATGTTCTTTTGCCTTCTCGTCGGTAAGCGAGAAGGAGGGCTAGCAAGGTTTATTCATGTTTCTTATGTAACTGTTATTATTAATTAACGAGCGTTCGTCCATCTCTGGTTGGGCAGGTGTGTAGCGTGTCTCTATAAAACTTTGTAGATACTATCTTTCACTGCAATTGTGTCACCCCTAGGTTGTTCTCTTTAGAAGCATTAAGACTTGATGAGTACCCCTATGGTCTCACACGATAAATATTTGGTTCTGATGGACAGGTATACTCACAGGAAGGCTACTGGGTCGAAGATACTAATGATGGTGGCAACAACTGTTAGGTGTAGAGATTCCGGGGATGGAGACCTGTGAGATCAGTGGGCGGGATGTGCTTAGTTCTGTGGCATCTTATGCCGATTTGCTTCTTATCCGTACTCGGATCTTGTATTCCGCTTCCGCTTGATACTCTATTGCGTGATGTATGAGGAGATATCCTAAACTATTATATCTATCTAGGATATTTGTATCTTACCGTGTGGTGTTGAATATTTTTGTTTCTATTGTTTCTAGATGGTGTAACTCTGATGTCTATTGTAAGTCATAGGCATACATAATCATTTGTGTATGTCATGGTCGCATTACTGGTCGTTTACGTTGCTCGCTCTTGTCCCGATGTTATTGAAAGTGGATAGGGTGGTCGGCCGGTACCGTGCCCTGCTCCGGTTCGATGGGCCTACACGTGGGTGGTCTTGGGCCTCCGCGGTAGAATCCCTTATCAACTTTTGGGTTCATCTAGGCTCGTGCTTAGAGCGTAATCTCCGAGGTATTACAGTTGACCCCTTCCTCCTTGCTCGCGTCCTAGAGGTGTCGTCGTCAATTCCCTTTCCCCTCGAGCCCAGCACCATCCCCACTGGCAGAGAGAACCCCACAACCGGCTTCGTCCCCTTGCTTTATCGCCATGTATCACCTTCCTGCACCACCGACGTGTCCCTTCCTCCTCGACCAGGTTCCCTTCCACTACCGTTTCCTAGGTGCCTCCAGCCGTGATGCCACCTAGCCTCGACTTCACGCACCTGGAGCCGCACCACCGCCATGCTCCTACCTCTTCCTCGGTGCTGCATGCCACCAACGCATAGCACCCCCTATGCGGATTCCCTTCCTGCGCGACCTGACTGCCCCTTGCTATCTTCGGCCACCCTGCGAGCCTTCCCCCCCACCGCCAGACCCAGCACCCTCGAGCTCTCCACCGCGGCCTCACCTCTGTGCACGGGTCTGCCTACTATCTCGTAATTGATGCCTGGGCGTCTCCGGCCATGTATCCAATCGCCACCCTCGCTTTGCCCGTCCTCATGCCCCGCACGGATCCAGGCACCGATGTTTCCTCCCGTAGCCACTCCGGCAGGTGGGTCTCTACAGTTTTGTCGCCCTACTGGCCATGGTGTCAAGGATCGGTCCCTCCATGTCTTGGACTAGGTCGTCCTTTGCTTCCCATGTTGATATGGCGCTAGGAGGGATACATGAGATCATCACGTCGATCGTGGGTAGATGGAACCACCAATTGACATGCCAGGGTCCTACTGCATCCAAATCCGTGGCTGCATATGACCTACTTCCTAAGTAGGTGCTCTCATTTGTTCTTCAGTCCGGAGGTGTTTTGTGCTATTGAGGTGCTGCCCTATGTACCCACAATATTGGAATAGTTTTCCTTGTTTATAGCCGTGATATTAAACGACACTCCAATATCTGCCCCGATGGTGTGGTGGTGCTGTGTGGATGAAGGCCATGTGAAGTTGGCATGATGCCACTTGAAGAGTACAAAATCCCACGAAAATCTCTGATCCTGCCGGACTATTGGCACTAGGGGTACCCTATCCCGCTGAGTCGCCAGGCCGACCGGATGCACCCTCCCGAGGAGTATGATCCTCAAGAGGAGAAACGAAGTCAAGAGCCTCGGCAAGCATCTAGACTGGCCTCGCCATGGGATGGAAGCCTCCCGTAGAGGCCTCAAGAGGGGACACGTCCTTAGCCACGAGCATGTCCTACAAGATGATGCACCAACTGTCTGTCTAAGAGACGACCGGTCTACCCCGAGAAAGCGAAGCACGCCCTGCTCCCCCTACTCATGACATAGCCATTTCGGTGCAAGGAGACTAGGGTGACGATGCAAAGAAGAAGGACGGACATCCCCTACTCCGACACTGCAGCTGGCTGGCTAGCGGCTGCATGAAGACAAGGTGGATCAGATTCCTTTTGGTGAGAATGTGGTAGCCCTTCCCGCCCATAGATTAGGGGAAGAGGCCCGAAGTCGCCCTATATAAGGAGCCCTTATCCTACCTTAGAGATGGTTATCCCTTGAGATCTAAAACCCTAGAATTTCATGCTCCATTGTACCCTCTTGTAGCACACGAGAAATACAACAAAGCACGCACTACAAGAAAAGTTTCCTTTCGCAATGACTTCGCCCGACGGTCGTCGTGGAAGACGCCTCTTCCGCGACGAAATTTTTGGTTCGGCCGAGGCCGTTGGAAAACTTTTTTTCGGTTTCGCGGCCCTCTACTACGACGGATCTGGTAAAAACATGGAGGAAGCTCGGCTGGCGCATGGCAGAAGTAAGATTTTCGTTTCCTCACGCGATGTTGACTCGCCGAAGTCTTTTGAGGTGTGTGGGTCCCGGACGTCAGTGTCTCTAGTGGACCATACTTTTCGGTCGCGCCTCCCTGATTTGAACTTGATAACGTTGCTTGAGGCGTCTATCGTTTAGTCAGGCTGCTAGGTCCCACATGTCAGCCTCTCATTAGAAGGATCATGTATGTGATGGAATTTTTTTCCTTCGCTCGCGCTACCCTGTTCTGAAGTTGATAATGCTGCTCAATGCATCTACCGTCTAATTAACCTCCTGGGACCCACATGTCATCCTCTCATTAGAAGAAACGTCTGTATGATGGAATTTTTTCCTTCGCTGGTGCTATCCTGTTTCGAGTTGATAGCGTTGCTCGACGCATGTACCGTTTAACCAACCTCTTGAGCCCCACATGTCATCATCTCATTAGAAGAAACATGTGTATGATGGAATTTTTTTCCTTTGCTTGCGCTACCCTGTTCCAAACTTGATAGCGTTGTTCGATGCATCTACCGTTTAGTCACGATGCTGGGCCCCACATGTCATCCTCTCATTAGAAGAAACGTGTGTATAATGGATTTTTTACCCTCTGTAGCGCCTTTGTATTCCGAACTTGATAGCTTTGCTCGCTGCATCAGCCGTTTATTCAGACTAGTGGGTCCCTTATGTCATCCTCACATTAGAAAAATCGGGGGTATGATGCAATTTTTTTTTCTCTAGTGCTACCCTGTTCCAAACTAGATAGTGTTGCTCGACGAATCTGTCGTTTGCTCACGTTGCTATGTCCCCCATTTCAGCCTCTCATTAAAAGAAACGTGTACATGCTAAACTTTTTTCTAGGTCGCGCCTCCCTGTTTCGAACTGGCTACATTGCTCGATGCAGTATCTATATTAGGTCGTGCTGCTGGGTCCCACATATCAGCCTCTATAAATGAAACATGCATATGGTGGACTTTTTTTGGACATGTCCGCTATTTTGACCTTGGCAACTTGCTAGGTCCCAGATGTCAACCACCTCTGTGCAGGAAATGTGTCTATGCTGGGTCCCAGCTGATAGCCTCTATTTGAAAGAAACGTTTGTATGTTGGACTATTTTTTAAGGTCCCAGATGTCAGCCTCAGAGTACAAAAAATGCTCATACATGCCGAATTAAAAAGATTATAGGCTAACTCAGGGTAGATGCCCTATTTGTCATGGCTCACTCTTAAATTGAATAGGCTATGATCGGTGGCCACAAGACCATGAAAAGGCCGAATTAGAAGGTATTGCGCTATGCTTGGGGCTGATAGGCTAATTTCATGGGCTATGTTTGGGCCTACTGGGTCCGACATGTCAGCTTCTCTATAAGTGCAACATGTGTATGATGGACATTTTTTCGGCCGCGTCCGCTGTTTTCACCATGGTAGCCATGTATGGTCTTACTGCTGGGGCCCTTATGTCAACCTCTCTAGCATGTTCTGGCTTGTGGGTCCCTGATGTAGCCTTGCGTGTTCTGTCTAGTGGGTCCCTAATGCGAGCCTCTCTGTACAAGTATTTAAACTTTTGTTTCGAGCCCAACCTCGAAACAAACTCAAGGGACACTGCATGCTGGTAGGTCCGTGATGTCAGCCTCTCCGTAATGCGATATTGCTAGAAGAACAAAATGTAAATCCAAGATACGATTCGAACAAAAGACATTCAAATCAAATAAACGTAAACTGAGTGTGTTGCCACTACAACAAAGATATATATAGAATAAATATCATTAAACTCTTATTAGTACTACAATTTATGTATTAGTCTTCTTAAAACTATTTTGTGTGTCTATGTTTATCTCTTTTAAAATATAAAAGGGCAGCGCTCCTGGCATCTCAATTTATAAAATGCCACATAATAGAGTATTTTCTTAAAAACATGGGTATGTAGAGTTTTTATTTTATTTTGAGAGCGGGGGGGGGGGGCAATGCCCAAAAGGCCGAATTAAAAAGAGTTTGGCTATTCTACATAGGCTGCTATGTGTGGGTTATACTCTGTAGGCTATGCTCCATGGGCTTCATTCTCAAATTTGAGTGGGCTATGCTCAGCAGTCTCCTGACCCCTAAAATGCCAAAATAATATGTTCTCGACTATGCTCCATGGCTCCTTTCTCAAATTTCACTGGGTTGTGATCAGCAGTCCCCTAACCCCGAAAAGACCGAATAAAAATGTTCTGGGCTAAAGAGGAGCCGAATGAGCTACAGAGTACTAGATGTCTTCTCCTGGTTAATAAAAATTGCATTGTGATGTGCTCGGCCGGATTCGAAACAAACACCTCATAGAGGGGGGGGGGGGAATCGATAATTCTTTTTTGCAAGTATTCATGTCAAAATTTAGTAGTACAAAATAAGGTAGAAAAATTATCAACAGATTCGAAGTTCATATTCAGGAGTACTTGACCAATTCAGCAATACAGACACTGAAATACAAATAGCAGTAGAGAGAGAACCGGTTTTTGTTTCAACTCTAAAAACCTTGCCGCGCGATCAGTTTGTCCTTTTCACAAAACACACTCGACCATTGGAGAAAGTAAAACTGACGATCAAGTCTGCTTTGAGTACCTTCTTTTCACATCAATGCCTGTGTGACCCCCGTATACAACCCAAAATGCCCAGGTCTCATCTAGATTGTGACACGGCCATGTTTCAAAAGAAAAGCAAGACTATCTACTGCCCTTGATTTAAACAAGTACCAGTACATCAGTATCAGTTCCACGAAATGTTTTAGTAATAATAACTATAGAACATTTGAGAGATTCAATAGCTTTCCTACTTAAAATTCAATAGTAGTACAAAGAGAATCATTTCTTGTTCTAGCTCAAAAAACAGACTCGATCATTGGAGCAAGCAAAACTGACAATCAAGTGACAATGCCTGTGTGACCCTCCATATGCACCCCAAAATGCCCAAGACTCATATAGATAATTGTGACAATGCTAACTTTCAAAATAAAAGCAAGACAAACTGCTGCACTTGATCTAAACAAGTAATAGTACATCACTATTAGTTAAACAAAATATTTCAGTAATAGCGATGACAGAATAAAGGCAAAGGAAGACCATCTCCTGTCCTTGGCCTAAACAAGTACTGCCAGTACTGGTATATAGTAGTACAAAATAGTCCGAAGTACAAGAACTATTGCTATACTAGTACTACTATGCATCCAAAATCCAACCTCCAGTACACGTAAGTCTGTGGTATGTAGTGAAAGTGGGATACAAAAAATCTGAGGTAGTAGAATGGTCAATTTGGAATTTCCCTCGCGATGGATGCATATTGAGTAATATAGGCCCTGGGTCTAAGAAGTTTTAAGGTACACCACCATGGAATGCTTATCCTTCTGCATGATGCCAGGCACCGCCCTGCTCCCAGGAGTGAAGGAATTGCGTACTGCACCCTCCCAAAACCCAGCCTCTGGTGACGGGTGATAGATGGTGAACTGCACATTGTACAAGGGCGATGAGCACCTGTCTGGCTTGATGCACACGACGATACGATGATGTCACCCCACTCGAGCATGTAAAATAGCACAGCGAACACCGTACCATCATCCCCAGATCCGATGTTCTCTAGTCTTGATGAGCTGGCGTCGACAATGGTGAGAGATGAACCTGGGATTTCTAAAGGAAGTAAGAATCGGCGGACTAAATTGCAGCATGTTAAATATGCATATAAGAAGTTCTCAGGCGCCTGAGATCTAGGCACTCCCAGGAAAAAAATACAGAGCCATGTTTCAAAGGAAATGTTAGATCATCTCCAACATTTGATCTAAACAAACTTGGATGGCATATCATCATCAGAATCATGATGGTCATATTTGCCATCTCCCACATTGTGGATGCAAAATGACTAATCCAGTGTGAACCTATCATGTTTCTTAATCAGGAAATTAAGGTAAGCTTCAGTAATCGTGATGGAGGTCGGCGACGCGCTACTCTTCGGCTCAAAAAACAGGCTATCTTCGGTGAACTCCTCCAGGTCCTCTCCAATCATTGAAGGTTCATAAAAGTGCAACTCCACCATGTACTGCAGAAACAAGCACGCCGCCAACCTAACACACTGGACAGATACTGTAAGGCCATAGTCGAGCATGTCAAATCGCACAGAGAACAATGTACCATCGTCCCTAGATACCACGGTCTCTACTCTCCATTAGCCAGGTGCCAACAAAGGTTGAGAGATGTACCTGTGTTCCTCGCCATAGTGGAACTCTGCACTTCAATTGAGTGGGCTTTTTCGAGGTGAGCGAGGAGCGCTATGGGTGGGGCAGCAAACTCGTAGCCATGCTCTGTGTAGTTGCACGGGCCATCCAGGCATGCCATCTTCTGGTTGAGAAAGTCGTGGAAGGCGACCAATTTCCCGAAGCCAACATTAGGGCATCTGCTACCTTTTCCGCTGACAACTTGGCGGTGCAACTCCTTGGAGCATGTGGCCAGCCGGACGGTACTGGTAGTGTCCATACGCATAGCAATTTCTCCGAAGGCATCGTCGCTGACCTTGCTCTAGCCACCATTCCGAATGTTGTGCATCGAATCCTCCATTGCGTCCGAATGGACTGGGGGCGAGGGAGGATTCAAATATGATTGTTAGGGTTTCTTGGAGGAGAGTGATGGAGGCCTGCAAGAACCAATGCAGTGGGCGAGAAATGGCTAGGAAAATTTAGGAAGTGCGATGCTCGAGAGGATCCAAAATGCGCCTAGCCAGCGTTAGCGAATGGGGAACACCGGAGATGGGGAAGATGGGAGGCTCTTTGAATGAGGGGTGTTAATTTTGCGTGTTCCCTCGTCAGTCTTCTGCAGTGGATCGAGGAAGCTTGCTGGAGTTATAGCTAGAGTGCTAGACTAGCAAGCTATCACGTCCTGACTCAGTATTGTATTGTCTCGTCACATAGACTGTGTTTCAGGAAAGGACGTGAACCCACAATTCTCCCCTCCCTGCTAGATAGCGTGCATCGTAGAATCGCTTTTCTAGCACGCGGAGAATTTGAACCCACATGCCCAACTCTAATAATTAGGACTACTAAAAAACTATAATAATAGGTGAAGCTCAAAAAATAATTATAATTTTGAGCCACGTCCATAGAATATCCATTGTATATTTGGTTCTTATACTTTGTATTATGTAGTAGTAATCAACCTATTAGCTACCTAATAGTACTCACCATGCTCTAGAGAAATGAGGAAGAAAATTCTAGAATTATTGAAAAGTGTGTTTTGAGGTTTGTGCATATCTTTCAGTGTGCTAAAGACTATCAATAGTATCTTCTAGATGCTAGAATGGATAGAATTAAGATCCAACGGTACTTTATGGACATAGATCGAAATTATAATTATTTTTGGGCTTCACCTATTATAATTTTTATATAAACTAGTAAAAGGCGCATGCCACACATGTATATATTGTATGAAATGTGATTAACAAACATTAAGTTGTTATAAACCAATAGTCTTGTTTGAGAAAAATGCATACATTAAGTCTATTAATAATAACTATCTACACATATTGAGAATACAACCTACTATGCTATAAATTTGGGGGGGGGGGGTGACATGATGGTTCTAGAACATGGTGGAGTTTGCTCTAGGTAGTACTCAACACAAATCCACCAGCTCTGAACCATTGGATCTAACAGGCCAACAGTCGGGATTGGTACTATGGATCCAATTCAAAACTGCTCCTTTATAGTAGTAGAGAAAAAATGATATGGCATATACTTCTACTATCTGATTCTCACGTGCAAGGCATGTGCAACTTACTAATAAGATATATAACACGGATATCTTTGAACATCGATCATCGGGTATAGATTGATAGATTCCAACATTGCTAATTGTTCGATCTCTTGCAAATTCAAGAAAGAATCTATCGCGCTTACTTGTAGTTCAAATTTGACCTACTTTCTTTAAATCGACAAAGTTATTTGAGTGCATGGGCGTAGTTAGATAATATATAGGGAAGCTTGAAATGTCCTGAGACTAGGGAATTGTAACAAAACTTGTCCGCGTTTTCTGAAAAAATTGGGTGGTGGCATGTAACATGCCAAAACTCTAATCCAAGTGATCAAGACTCAATCTACCCCATTTAGGGTTAACAAAAACTTTTTCTATTTAAAAATCTTTAAGCATTCATATGTGTATGCATTTAAAATAGGAGTTGTTTGAAATGCCATCTTTGAGTGATCTATTGATTGTAAAATGATTCTAAGGTGAATTAAACATCATCTTGATCATTCCCAAAGAAAAAGAAATCAAAAAGAATAAATAAAGCCAATGGTCACTTTTCCATTTTAATCACCTAGCCTACTTTGGCTATTCTAGAACTCAAATCTTAACACAAACAATTGTGGTTCTTTGCACCCCTTGCTAGTACATGTAGTGATGTGCCAAGGCCCACTTTGTTTCATCCCAAAAACTTTCAAATACTAAATTTAAATGACATTTGAAAATTGAATGTAGTTCACATGTATAGATCACACTTATTCAAAAACCGCTCAAATGAATTCCATTTAACAAATCTTAGTAACCACAGTCTACCAAGCATCAGATCAAAGCATCCACCAAAAATCAACACAAAATTCAAAATTTTCTCTCATGTGGCCATTTTGTCGAACAGGTGGCAGACAGAGATCAAACTGCCTAACTAACACTGTTGCTAGTTAAGCCATTGTCCCCCATTGCACCCTCTCTACTCTCCTTTGTTCCCCCTGAGTCCAACCAGACCCTCATCGGCCTACCCCTAAGCCTGGAGCAGCAGTGGAGCGCCGCCAAATTATGGTCACCGCTGTCCACGGTCCACTCCTCGATCAACCTCAGCCGCTGGACCACTCCCTAGCATCGCCGCCCTTTCTCTCTGTGAGCCAGCCAGAGCGCGCAAGAGCGCGATTGCCGCCAGCATGCAGTAGACCTCCCCTTGACACCATATTGCGCATGCCACTCTGCCTTGACACCAGCACCCCGCCAGACAAGGCCGTGCATCGCCACGCGACCCATAGTCCCCGTGATCGCTGTCGAGCACCGCCTCTGTCCCCCAGAGCGCATGAAGCTCCCGACCACAATCCACCGCCCCTAGCGTCGCCATTAAGCCGTAGAGAACCACCAGCAGACCAGCCACCGTCCGCCTACCTCGCCACGCTGGTAGCCCCTCTGTTTCGCTGTCACCGACAAGCCGCGCCCATGCCTTTCGTTCTCACCGTCGCGCCTATATAAGCAGGCCTCCCTAGAACCATCTCCTCACACCATCCCACTCGCCTTTCTTCCCTGAAAATTTCCCCTCTTTCGCTGGAGCCGCTCGAGACACGGTTCGCCGGATTGCACCTGAGGAGTACGCTGCAGAGGAGGAGACGCTGCCGTCGATTCCGTCCACCTCAGCCCCTGCCGCTACCTCGCCTGAGTCCGCCGTCGCTGTCCAGTTCAATCGCCCGCCTCGCCACACTAGCTGGAGCGCTGGTGCGTCCCCAGTAGACCCCCACTAGCCGTTTAGGGTTTTGTCTCGCCGGCGATCAGTCCGTCATCGACGACGACTGTGGACCGTTGATCTATCATCTAATCGTAGCACCCAGATCGAACCATACCATTTCGGGTTTTATGTGTCGCTGACAAGCGGTACCAACCTGTCATCCACCCCCTGTGCCGCTGAGCGTCACTAGGACGACCCATTTCATTTCCCGCGCTGACCCAATAATTCAAATAAGTGTTTTTCTATTTAGATTTAGAATCAATTCTATCCCTTTGTTCAAAAATCAATTCAGGAAGATTTACTGAACCAAATAGAATGATTCCAATTTTGTTGGAAAGATTGTGAAAAGATCTATCAAATCCCGTTGGATTTAATTCATTTAGAATTAGATATCTCTCATAGTAAAAATAACAAGACTGAAGAATTTGCACATTCAAACATTTTTATAAAATCAACCATAATAGATTTTGAGTTGATTCCAACTCTCAAAAATCACATTTAACCATACCTATCTAAATATGTAATAATATTAGGGTTTGCATGAAGTGACTTTGGACTAGTACCAAAACAATTCTATATAGGCATTTGTAGTCACTTTAAATCATTAATTATTAAACTTAAACTTATGCAAATATGATCCAACCCTTAAATCACATTCCCATATGTTTGGATATGTGGTGATGACATGTGTCCATATGATCCCATATTTTAAATGGAGAATATTAAATCTTAGTTAATTTCAATGAGTAGAAATTACTTTTCTCAAATAAAATAAATGAAACTAGTTCATTAAACCTTGTGATGCTTGTGATGATACTAGATCATCAAATGTGTGCCTTAGTGTGCTAAGTAGACTAGTTAAGTATTGTTTGGTGATTGTGTACTTCGTATGTATTTATAGACGATAGTGCCGACCAAGCTTACGAGGAGGAGGAGTTCTACCAAGAGGAGGAGGAAGAAAACTTCAACCACTACACTACACAAGGCAAGCCTAGCACTTCAAGTAAACTGAGCAAGCTATTGTTAGCAAGTTAACACTTGCAAGTATTATACTAGCAAGCCATCATTAACAATGCAAGCTAACCCTTGCAATCTAGATAACCTAAGCAAAGGCATTAGGCATTGTTTGGTTATACCACTTTGACTTATATCTTTTCCAAGTTTTATTTACAAGCTTTACTTACTTTACTTTACCAAAGTCCTTTACTTGTTTGAAGGTAGCATAAAGAGTATAAAACTTGACTTATATAGTTAGACTTAGATGTCATTCTATGGCATGAGATTGACATTAGCATCCCACTTTAGTTAACACTCTTAACTTAGTAGTTGGAACAAGACTCAAAACTTGATTCACTTTAGATGGGAATATTTGGTGAAAATGACTTGTGAAAACCTTGGAATGATGAGTCATTCTATTGACATGTTTTGACATGTGTTGAGAAACACAAATGGTTTATGAGGATGAAAATGTTGAGGCATGAGCCTTAGCCCTTTTACAAAACTGATGGTTGGGTTCGGATGCGATACCATTCCAATTTTACCATACAACCACAATACCTGAATTGGGTAAGGCTTAGCCGGAAGTTTATATGCATTAGTATTAGTTCCCTCGCGGGAGAGGTTTGAGCTGAGGCTACCTCTCAATGTTGTCCACCTATGCAGTGCCCAAGATGACAAATGGTCATGGTTGGGAGGCCATAATCATAGGAGAGGTTCTTATACTAGGGTGTGTAATGGAAAGGTTATGTTTGATTATCTGCATACTAAGTATGATGATTCAGGGTTATCCCTGACAGATGTATCGAATCTTGTGGTGAAAGTGTACCACCTCTGTAGAGTGTAAAGCTATTTGAATAGCCGCGTCCGCGGTTATGGAGAGTTGGAGTGGCCATACTGTTCTGTTGTCAGATGTTCTCAAAAACAACTTATGAAATGAATTGTGACATGACTTGACCACAACAGAGTTGTGATTATGATGATTAAGTTCCCACTTAAGTGTTTTCCAAACTTCTTTTATCTTTCTTTATTTCTAAACTCATCTTAGGTTTCAAACTTAACTTTACAAATAAACTTAGAGTTAGCATTTACACTAGAACTATACTACTTATTAGTGATAGTTTGCGAGTACTTAAAGAGTACTCATGGATTTTGTCCCTGGCTATTCCTATGGCCAGACTATAAAGGAGACTACCAAGATGAAGGACAGCAGGACGACTATGATAACTAGGACTATCTCCCATCGTCAGCATTGTCTGTGACTCCGAAGATGGACCCCACCGCTATGCTATTTATTCCGCTACTTGATTGTACAAAGACTGGATCATGAGATCCTTATTTGTGTAAGACCTTATTTATGGTTTGTAATGGATGATGTACTGTGATATCCAATCTGTTATGTCTCGCAAAAATGGTAATCCTGGGATTGCGAGGTATGGCATAACAGGCATCTGGGATTAAAAATCCGGGTGTTGACAAGTTGGTATCAAAGCCATCCTGACCATAGGAGACCCTAGTTAGAATGGACGTCCAAACCAAAACTTAGTTTCAAAAACCAAAGTGAGTATTTATGAAAACTATTTCCTCTCTTACCCTTGGGAATTCTTTCTCTCAAAAATATTCATGTTCCTCCAAATTCTTACATTACTACATAAAACTTTGACACACTTGACCACTTCACTAACTTTCTCCTCCTAAATTCTTATAGATGGAAGCTCAATACAGCAAGTTCTACCAGTTGGGCTACGGAGGCTAACTGATCTTCAAGAGGGACTTAGATGCACAGTCTGAGTTCTTGGAGCATCCTCATCCAGAATTCCTTGGAGCTCAACTCCCGGGTCCACCAGGAGGAAATTTACAATGTCTAGTGACTGCTGATCTTCCAGGCAAGATAGAAGCACCAGTATCTGGGAGGATTCAGTTCTCCATGAGGGAGAACAACTGGCTAGATGGATTAGCCAGGGCAATGCATGAAGCTCTCGCACGTCTATGTGCCCTCAGTGTCAACCTAATCCAAGGAACCCGCTTTGTTCACTATGCAAGGCGTGATTCCATGGGAATGCCGCTAGAGATGCCAAGTCACCCAATACTGAAGCGTCAAGTGGAGAACCTCGACTTCCTATTGTACGATAGACATAAGGAGTTGGACAATGCAAGAGAGCCAGCCAACCACAACCTCGCTATTGCTGCCCAGAAGGCCTAGACTTTCTCACTACTAGTCCAGGATCGTCAGTCTCTGTGCCGTCAACACGCCAAGAAGGATCGCACCATCGACCGTCTTTGCAAGAAGGTGGCCGACCTCGAGAAGACCATCAAGGAGCAAGAAGATCAGCTTTCCGTAAAGGAAGAAGAAGAGGAAGGTGAAGATATCCAAGGGGATATTGACTCCTACCTTAGCAATGATGATGACTTGCTGGAGGAAGATGTCGTGGACTTCTACATCGACGATGACGACTCCGACTTCATCGATGATGAGTAGATGCACTAGAGCACTGTCATAGCATGAGGAGTATCGGTCCCATTGTATCGTAGCTACAAAATGGTTCTTAAAACCATATGTTCTCCCTTTGATGTTGTGGTGTGTGTGTGTTTATATCGTGTGCTTTGTTTGAATGAATGAAAATAAGTTAGTTGCAAAAACCTGAGTCAAACTCAAAGTTTTATCTTTGAAATCAAAACCATGAACCTTAGAACTTTCCCTATTACCCCTTTATCTACCTCAATCTTCAGATGACTCATGGAAACCAAGGAGGGAGCAGCTCATCGCAAGACCCCATGTTGCAAATCCTGCAGAATCTCATTGCAGACCGGGAAGCAAGCAGGGCAAAGCACCAAGGTAATCTAGCAACACTGCAACAGATCGCTCAGATGGCTCTCTACAACCAGAACCATGGAAATCAGGATCATCATGGATATAAACTCAAGAACTTCCAGAATACAAATCCTCCAATCTTTAGTACCTCAGAGAACCCACTGGATGTTGATGACTGGTTGCAGACAATGGAAAACAAGTTAAAAGTAGTTGGAGTGGATGCCAACGAGAAGGTTCTTTTTGCCACCCACTATCTGGCAGGATATGCAAGAGCATGGTGGAACAGTATCCACACAATACACCATGGTCAAGTGATGACATGGGAAGTCTTCAAAATCAAGTTCAGCCGCACCCACGTGCCGCAGGATCTAGTCACCCGAATGAGGGATGAATTCCGAGAGTTGAAGCAAGGTAGAATGACTATAGTGGAGTACCATGACAGATTCCTGTCCTTAGCAAGGTATGCACCTGATGAGATCAGCACAGAGGCCAAGAATAAGGAGAGATTCTTGAACAGACTGCATGATGAGATGCACCAAGAAATACCGTCCCAAGCCCTCTGCAGGGTATGCACCAAGAAACAACCGACCCCCAATGTCTCGCCCAAGCTACCCCAACCGTAGCGGAGGAAATGTGAAGTCTGGAGGAAACAACAATCACTCCGGCAACACCAGCAATTTCAACTGTGCCCCTCCCAAGAGCAACAACAACAACAACCACACCAACAACACTGCACCCCGAACTAGAAGCAATGATGTGCCTGTGGTAGTGAAAGACAAGTCTCAGATCACTTGTTTTGAGGGTGGAGTGAAGGGCCACTATTCCAATGAATGCCCCAAGAAGATTGCTGCCACTTCAAATGTAAATGCCCTAGCTCAACAGCAGTGTCGTGTTCAACCAGGAAGAAGATTTGCCCCAGGGAACCCTCACAACCGCAACGGCCGTCTCTTCCACATGAACACCGAAGAAGCCCAAGAAGCGCCAGATGTAGTGTTGGGTATGTTTTCTGTCAACTCAGTTCTAGCAAGAGTATTGTTTGATTCGGGAACATCACACTCATTTTTCACCAAATAATTTGCATGCACTAGTAAGATTCACCCAATCAACCTGAAGCATGTCATGATAGTTCAAATCCTTGGTTCAACTACAAAAGCTAGAAAAATTTGCAAAGTTGTGCCTAACAGAATACATGGGATAGATTTTTAAGCTAATCTAATAGTACGTGGAACCAAATGATTGGAAGTAGTACTAGGAATGGATTGGATGTCAAAGCATAAAGGATTGATAGACTCTGTGTAACTACCTCGGACCCTACGCTCTAAGTTCAAGCCTGGACGAACCAAAAGTGGTTAAGGGTTTTACAGCGGAGGCCCAGGGACACCCATGTGTAGGCCCGTCGGCCGCCCTAACCACTTCCAAGAACATCGGGACAAGAGCGAGCGGCGTAGGCAACAGGCGAAGAGATCAAATACATACACAAGTGAGTATGTATGCAAGCTACCTTACAACAGTTCTCAGAGCCATACCATCTAAAAGAAATAGAAATATTGCAATGCCATACGGCAAGATCCAAATATCCTAGATAGAAATAATAGTGATGGATAGCTCCTCATACATCAATCAACAGAGTATCAAGCGGAAGCGGGAAGCAATATCCGAGTACGGATAAGAAGCAAATCGGCATAAGATGCCACATAAGTAAGCACATCCCGCCCACAGATCTCACGGATCCCCATCCCCGGAATCTCTACACTGAGTGATCGTTGCCAACATCATCTGTCTCCTCCACCCAGTATCCATCTTGCGAATACACTTGTTCATCTGAATCAAACAATTTATCGTGTGAGACCCTAGGGGTACTCAGCAAGTCTTTATGCCTCTAAAGGGGACATATACCTGGGGTGACGCAATTGCAGCGAAAGATAATAACTAACAAGTCTACAGATACTCGCTAACCATCCGCCTAACCAATGATAGGCGGATGTCCGTTAATTAGAAACAACAGTTATAACGGTATAAAGTAACATATCCATCCTCCTTCTCGCTTACCAATGAGAAAGCGGACGAACAACCCATCCGTTGGCAGTTTTATTAACCATTCCATGAGTATTGCACTAATTACTAGTCAGATATTTAGTCAAATTAAAAGCGGTACTTTAGTTATGCTTGCCTATGATCGAGAAACTGTGCTCCAAGTCGTCCATAACCGCGGACATGGCTTTCAGAAAGATTTACCCTACAGGGGTGCACAAATAGCAACACACACTCGATCAACCTCGGAAAAACCAACTCAAAACCCAACGAGGCATTCACGACAAAGTGATAACAGGATTCATAAAATATTTCAGGGGGCCACCCCATTAAGCTACCTGCAACAAAGTTGGCCGACTCCGAGACGGACCCAAGGTTTGCGTCAATGGCTATAAACGACTGGGAACCCGAAAATGTGAGTGGGCTTGTCGATACCGTGAAAACACTCCGCATCCAAAACAGTACAGGTGCTCCACGCACAATCTTAATAAAACAGTAACATGGCATAAGTACAGGATAGTAAATAAAACCCAAAACTAGTTTGTGGCCCCAAGAAATAGAAATGAATCAAGCTCTGGCTCAGGGGGGTCCATAAGGCCTCCCGGATGTGGATAGTGCAAATTGTCAAGGAACAAGAATCAAGTACTCGGGGTCCTACGGGACACAAGTGGGCATAAAAACAAATGACAGATATTGCCCACCGGTGCCTCTTTTATTAGTTATCCCATTAATACTCAAGTTAAGTTGTTTAGGTACCTCGTTATCCATCAGACACTCATATACCCTACACATGCTGTTCTACGACTCGCATGGCTCAAACAACTCCTGTAGTAATGGCTCATGGGATGGAGGAACAAGCTCGGTGGGGTTTAAAAGTAAAGGCTATGCAGTACTTGGGATTCAATTTAATGCATTCGCGACTCCATGATGCAAGAATAAGATATAAGCAATAGGTACTATATGTATGCAAGCATGTGGTAGTGCTTGCCTGGCAGCTTAGTTGAAGCGAGGGATGGATCTGGGTAGTACTCACAGGATTCTGATAATTTCGCTTTCGGCCTATTCGAAAGAAGAACCAAACAAACAAGGGCCAACATAAATAAAGTGCACAAGCATATAAATAAAATGCGACAAGCAAACAAGCATGCCATGATGAATGATTCACAAATTACATGGCATCACATAGCATGGCATGGGTGAGGTGTGGGGTACAAGGATAAAGCATTTTATTAAGTTTTTAGTCATATTTTGCTCCCATAACACTTGCTTTCCACTTAATATTTATATGATGCATGCTGCAATTCATATCATGGAATGCGTAGTTAGAACGGGCTCGTCGCGCTGATCGATTTAGACATATTATTTGTCAAATTTGGAGTTATAGAATTAAAGTTATTAATTAATTGGAAAAAGACATTTTTATTGCAATTAACAATTTCGAAAATTTAAATTAGTCGAACATTGTTTTGGATGGCATATTTGAATTCCTCACATTTTTCTGATTCAAAGACATATATTATTTGTATTATTTGGAATTACCAAAAATAAAGATGTTAATTTCTGAATTTTAAAAACATATTTGCATTTTTCTGGATTGTTTTTATTATTTAGAAAAGGTCACTGAAACTTTTTGTACTTAGGAGGAACTAGCCCGAGACGCTGACGGGTGGGACCGATGCTGACTCAGGTGCAGCCGACGCTGCGGGAACTGGTCTGGGATTTTCTCACGCAGGCTCAACTAGCCGCGGAGGTTGACAAGCGAACGGACGGGGCGCTGGGTCCACTGCGTGTGCGCCACAGGCGTGCCATGCAGATCCGGGAGTGCGGGTGGAACAACAGGAAACCGAGGTGCCTTTTTGTAAAAAGGTAGAGGGGCTGACTGGTGGGGCTGGAAGGACGGTGGGGTGAGGCTTCCGAAAACACAGGGACTTTTTAGCAAAAGGTTCTGGAGGGGGGCGATCTGACGAACTGACTTTCCTCACAGAAACAGCTAGCTACAACGATTTGGCGAGGACGATCTCGGGTAAACCGCTACAAATTAAGGCATGCTCGAAAAACAAAAGTCGTAGATGTCGCTTAGATCTCCAACTCTCGTGTTCAAGGTTTCTCAAATGGAGGTCTACAACGACCGGAATCTTGCGAGGAACAGAGACATAAAGAACACGTCCGGCGCGGACTGGATTTCGTCAGGCACACATGAGCTGAAGCGATCTTGTGAGGACGTTTACTACCGCGTCACTGAGCCAAATTGACCGTGGCCTACCTCATTCGAAAGAGGGTAGATAGGGCTACGATTTTGGTTCAGGATGTAACGATGGAGGATGTCTTGATTGATGGGAAAAACGCTGGAACAAAGCGGTACAAGCTGCGCTACTGCGGCTTGTCGTCGTGGCGTGGCGAGCGTCGTCTTGTGATCCGGCGTCTTGTATGTGATAGGGACGGCTGGGACGGCATCAGGGACATAGGAGGTTGCTGGAGGAATGGGTATTCTCACCTCCCGCTCGTCGGCAAGCCGAGCAGGCCGGAGCGGGGAGCGAAGAGGAAGCAGACGGTGGTGGTCGGCGCGGCGGCTGCGGTGGCACAGCCTCAGCAACGGTGTCCAGGAGGTAGCAGCGCGGCGAGGCGATGGTGGCGATGGGTTTCGATCTAGTGTTCCTGAGATGCAGGGAGATAAGGACATGGTGAGGAGCTCCTATGGTCGTGCCTGCCTTCTCCCTTGGTTTATGCAAAACAAGGAGGGACACGAGCCGCGCGTGAGCACGGTACCGCAGAGGCACGTGCTCGCCATCCGGGAAGAGGAACAGGGTCACGTGCTGGGCTCTCTGCCGGCTGGGTCGAACTAGGTGAGGCAAGGAGGGGCTCGGCCGGTGCAGCTGGGAGGAAAAAGAAAAGGAGGCGTGTCGCTGGTTGCTTTGCATGCTCAAGCATGAACCGGCCCAAGACAAAACTCCAAGATCAAAACAAACAAGGCAAAAAAACGAAAAGAAGGGAAGCATGCATGGGTGGTCTTATTATTTCATGTGCCTAGAGGATCTTGATATTGCATGTGTCACAAACACATGTATGTGGGGCTTATTTTGTGAAAACAAAATAATACATGCATACACCCTACCAAAAGAGAAAGCCATCAAAGAGTTGGACAAGGATTGATCTAAAAGATGGTTTGGAGGTTGATTTGAATTCATTCAAATGAGTTCCTCAAATGAGAAAAATTCCATATGCATCCAAGGAAAACAAGAGATCAAGCAAAGAATGGTTATCTTGCATGGTTCCTGCCTAAGAATAAATGCCATATTTATTCTGGTGAAAACAATTGTGAATACCCATGGCATTTATCAACACATGCTTCAAAATATGGAATTAAGGCCAAGCCAAAAGAATAGAGTTGATGTTCCATGTGGAGTAGATGGAATGTGCTCACATTTGAATATAATTTGGACATGCTAGTGTGTATGTCCCACTAAATGCATAAATAGCCTCAATATATTCCAACATGAGCATACATTCAAAAACAAACCATATGGAAGCTTGACAAGGAATACTACTCACATAGCATGCAAAGGTGGCCATGTGGCTCTCCACATATCAATATTGTGAAAACAACATGATGCATATATGGGAGCATGTGGAAGTAGAAGTGGATCCATGTTAAATATATGTGAGCTAGACAAAAGCCAAAAGAAGTGCAAAAGCCCACATCTAGCTTGGATGGTGGAATTATGGGGTGGTGACAAAGAAAAGTGGTGGAGTTAATAAAAGATATGCCCCAACTCCACTTGGGCATCAAGCATTTATCAAGAACCAAATACAATGTATCAGGAGACAAATACAATTAATAGTGCATATGAGATAAGAACCAAATGAAAAAGGGTTTTATATGATGCTCAAATGCAATGTGGCATGATGACATGAGCATGATATAATTATGATGCAACAATTATATGTAGGAAGTAGCATTTTATTATTAGACCATGTAGCATTACATATGTTAGACAGATGGGATGCTACAACTCTCCCCCACTAAACAGGAATCTCGCCCCGAGATTCTAGGAAGAAGAAGAAGACACGAAGAGGGTAGGATACTTGGCACGGAGCTCATCCTCGCGTTCCCAAGTGGCTTCATCAACAGAATGGTGCGACCACTGCACCTTGCAGAACTTGATAGACTTGTTGCGAGTCTTTCTTTCTGCGACTTCTAGGATTTTTGTGGGGTGTTCTTGATAAGACTGGTCTTCTTGGAGATTGATGAGCTCATGGTCCACGGTCCTGCCGGGATCCTTGAAGCACTTCTTGAGTTGAGATATATGGAAAACATCATGGACCTTGAGTTTTTCAGGGAGCTCAAGAGCATAAGTAACTTCTCCTCTTCTTCCATGAATTTTGAAAGGACCGATGTATCTAGGAGCCAGCTTCCCTTTGATACCAAACCGGTGCGTGCCTCTCATGGGAGTGACACGAAGGTAAACGAGATCACCAGGGACATACTTCATGTCCGTGTGCTTTCTATCGTAGTTGCTCTTCTGGTGACTTTGAGCAACCTTCAGGTTTTCGAGAATGATGTGAACCTTCTCCTCCGCCTAAGTTACAATGTCGGGGCCAAACAATGTTCTTTCACCTGTGCCCGAGCAACCAATCAGAGTTCTGCATTTGTGGCCATAGAGAACCTCAAATGGTGCCATCTTTAGACTTTTCTGGAAGCTATTGTTGTAAGAGAACTCAGCATAAGGAAGGAATTCTTCCCACTTCATGCCGAAAAAGATGACGCAAGCACGGAGCTTATCTTCCAGAATCTGATTGATCCTTTCAACCTGCCCTTGTGACTGAGGGTGGTAAGCTGTGCTGAAGTTCAACTTTGTTCCCAAAGCATTTTGGAAACTTCCGCAGAACTTGGAAGTGAAGATGCTTCCACGGTCTGAGCTGATCTCAAGAGGAACCCCATACAAAGAGATAATTCTGTTGATATAGAGCTCAACCAACTTAATTGCGGAAATTGTTTCCTTGACAGGAAAGAACTGAGCCACTTTAGAAAGCCTATCGATGACAACAAAGATTGAATTGTTGCCTTTCTGCGACCTTGGAAACCCAGTTATGAAGTCCATCTCTACTTTCTCCCATTTCCATTCCGGAGGCTTCAGTGGCTGTAGAAGACCGGGAGGTTTCTGATGGACAGCTTTTACTCTACGGCAGACATCACACTCGGATACATACTTGGCACAATATTGTTTCAATCCAGGCCACCAATATTGTGTTTTCAAGTCCATGTACATCTTTGTGCTACCAGGATGGATAGAAAGGATAGAATCATGAGCTTCTTTAAGAACTTGCTCTCTCGAACCCGGATACTTCGGAACAAACATCCGGTGCTCAAAGAATAGAGTGCCTTGGTCGTCGACATGGAAGGACTCATACTTCGGCAACTGAATGTTGGAGATGATGTTTTTGGTGAAAGCATCACCTCGCTGACTAGCACGAACCTTTTCTTCCAAGAGAGGGGTTGCTAGAAGATTCATAAGATACCCTTGATCCACAATTTCAAGGTTGAGCTGGCGGAATTCCTCGCACAAGAGAGGCTGTTGTTCTTCCACCATGAGGTAGTTGACATAAGCTTTTCGGCTGAGAGCATCGGCCATGACATTAGCTTTGCCAGGAGTGTAGTTGATGGTTAGATCGAAATCATAAATTGCTTCAATCCACCTCCTCTGACGAAGGTTGAGATCAGGCTGAGTGAAGATATACTTCAGGCTTTTGTGGTCAGAAAAGATCTCACAACGGTTCCCAAGCAAGTAGTGCCTCCATACTTTTAAGGCGAAGACAACCGCTACAAGTTCAAGATCATGTGTTGGATAGTTGAGCTCATGAGTTTTCAAATGACGAGAAGCATAAGCAACGACTTGCTTTTCTTGCATGAGGACCGCACCCAATCCTTGCAATGAGGCATCACATAATATCTGGAAAGGCTTTGATGTATCTGGAGGAATCAATACTGGTGTGGAAGTGAGCTTCTCTTTGAGTGTTTTAGAGCTAGCTTGACATGCAGGAGACCAAAGGTATTTCTTGCCTTTCTTGAGGAGATCGGTAAGAGGCTTCGCAATCTTCGAGAAGTTCTGAACGAAGCGACGGCAGTAACTAGCCAAACCAAGGAAACTCCGGACTTCTTTGACATTTTTGGGTGGAAGCCACTCAACAATTGTCTGAACAGTTTCTGGGTTGACAGAAATGCCCTTAGCAGAGATGACGTGACCTAGATAGGTGACTTCAGGCAGCCAGAACTCACACTTGGAGAGCTTTGCATACAGGCGGTTCTCACGAAGCTTGTTTAGGACACACCGAAGGTGTTCTTCATGTTCCTCCTTTGACTTAGAATAGACTAGAATGTCATCTAGATAGACCAAGACGAACTTATCAAGATACTCCATGAAAACCGAGTTCATAAGCCTCGAGAAGGTGGCAGGTGCGTTGGTGAGACCGAAGGACATGACCGTGTACTCGTACAGGCCATAGCGGGTGGTGAAAGCTGTTTTGGGAACATCTTCCTTGTGAATCTTGATTTGATGATATCCACTTCTCAAGTCAAGCTTAGAGAATACAACAGCTTCAGCTAGATGATCGAAGAGATCATTAATCTGCGGAAGGGGATATTTATTCTTGATGGTTTTTGCATTGAGAGCCCGATAGTCAACACAAAGTCTATCAGTCTGGTGTCGCTTCTTCACAAAGATTGTTGGGCTGCCCCAAGAGGAAGTGCTATGCTGAATGAAACCCAACTTCTCTTATTCATCAAGCTGACGTTTGAGCTCAGCCAACTCAGCAGGACCCATTTTCTAAGGCCGCTTGGACATAGGATCGGTTCCAGGTTCAAGCTCAATCACAAACTCGACCTCTCGGTCAGGAGGCATACCTGGTAACTCTTCGGGAAAAACATCTGGGAACTCACAGACCACCGGAACACTCTGAATAGCCTCCATAGCATCATCATTCAGAGGAAACAAAGAGAAAAGCTAAATTGCATGAGTCAGACTTGGAGAATATACTATATGGCCTTCAGGAATTTTCAGAGAAACCGAGCGTTCAGCACAATCAATCACAGCTGCATTTGCTGTTAACCAATCCATGCCCAAGATAACATCAATGGAAGAATTGCCCAGAATAATTAAGGAAGCCGGGAATGAAGAACCACCAGTTAGAATTTGATTGCCATGGCTGATTTTGGAAGATGCCATTGTTGCCCCAGGAGAAAGGACCATCAAGCGCTTAGGAAGCGCATCCATTGCTAACTCATTCTCATTTGCAAACTTGTGAGAAACAAAAGAATGCGATGCACTAGATTCGAACAAAACTCGTGCAGGAACTGAGTTGACAGAAAGCGTACCCATCACAACTCCAGGTGCATGTTCAACTTGAGCGACGTTGACACAGTTAGTAGGACCAAATGTGGACCCGGGCTTGGTGTTGATGTTGAGAGCCCGTGGTGGAGGTGCACGAACCATAGAAGGACTTGATGCAGGTCTTGGAGGTGGTGGAGGAAGAGCTTTGTTGTTCATGGGACAACTCCAATGTTGATGCCTAGTGTTCCCACAAGTGTAACAAGCACCAGGTGGATGTGGAGCAGCATAGCCAGGGACTCCACCAGGTACTCCAGGGTAGTTGTGGTTGTAGCCCCTAGAAGTAGCATTGAAGGAGTTTGGTGGCCTTGCCGCGTAGCTTGAAGGTCTTGGTGGAGCCGGGAGCGGCGGTGCGGTATTAGGAACCCACACGCGGCGCTTAGAAGGAGCTGTCATAGCTGAAGAGCTTGCTGCGTCACGACTGTGTTTCTTGGACTCCTCGAACACTTGCCTACTGGCTTATTCCTGTAGAGCTGTATGTTGGAGTTCCAGAAAAGACCCCAGCCTTGCATGAGTGATTGCAAATTTGATAGATGCATTGAGCCCTTGCCTGAACCTCTTTTGTTTCTTCTTGTCATCAGAGATATCATCACCACCATACCGAGAAATATTCATGAAGTTTCTGATATAGGTGTTGACATTATCATTGCCCTGCTTGAGGTTGAGAAACAGTTCCTTCATCCTTTCCATGAAAATTTCTGACAGATATTGCTCTTTGAAAGCCCCAGTGAACTACTCCCAAGTAGGCTGAAAACCAGAGTGGTTTGCCTTCAGGTAATTCTCCCACCATAGAGCTGCGTCTCCCTTCAGAAGGTGAGTGGCACATTTTACCCATTCTTGCTCAGGAACATCAGCAGTCATCAGCAACCTTGACATCTCACGCAGCCAATCATCAACATCCATTGGCTGATCAGACACCTCAAAGTGGCGCGGGTTGAACTTCATAAAACCTTTGATGTCTCCTCGCTTGGGAGGTGGAGGTAGTGGAACAAACTCATTCCTCCTGACACTTTCTTCAAAGCGTTGCTGGTTCTGTTGCATTGTTCCCAAGGCATTAGCAATACTTGCCAACGCAACCCCCAGTTCAGGTGGTATGTCCTCCTCATTGCGGCGTGGTGGTGCCATCCTATGATTGATATAAAACTCAAGTCAGTACCATAATGGAGAATAATAATAATCCAAAATAGTACCAAAATGGAATTAACCAAGATTAAAGAATACAAATTACTAAGATGATATTAAAATATCAACAAAGTTCAAAGCACCTAGAAGATAGTAAGCATATCGCACACGACTGAACAAGGAGTGTGGTACACAAAGCTATAAAAGAAAAAAATTCCGCAAATTTCGGCATTAAAATACCACTATATGCGCAAAACCACTTAACGAATCAAGATTAGTAACTCTACCAATTCAATATACCAGAGCGAATGATAAAAGTAGTGGTATGGTCGCGACTCCATCCCGCACTCAAATCATTACTCCGCACATGAATAAGTAAAACACATATCCCAACTCTCTTCCTTCTTAAGATGAACCTAAAGATTAGCAACTATGGAAACAAACACACCAAACAAGATAGCGTCGGATAACAAAGAGTAAGACAGATCGCGTTGGTTTACAACGAATCAGATAGATCACGTCGGTTTACAAAAGCCTGTCGGTATGGAATGTACCAACAGTTGATAACCAAAAGGCAGATAGCGATAACAAGTTGGATGCAATAGATAGACAAGGAATTACACACACACAACCTATGGTACTATGGAATCCAGAACACGTGAATCCTAGTTTGAATTTTTAGAAGAGGATTGAAAACGTTACACTTCCTTACCAGAAAAGGATGGGTGGGTGGGTAAGAAAAAAAATGGAAGTAGTCCTACTCTCGCGTTTTGTTTTTCCCTAGTATACATAGCTACCAAAATATTTGCTAGACTGACAATGACCATTTGGCTGAGACCCTGAAGGGCGGGATAGCTCTGATACCAATTGTAACTACCTCGGACCCTACGCTCTAAGTTCAAGCCTGGACGAACCAAAAGTGGTTAAGGGTTTTACAGCGGAGGCCCAAGGCCACCCACGTGTAGGCCCGTAGGCCGCCCTAACCACTTCCAAGAACATCGGGACAAGAGCGAGCGGCGTAGTCAACAGGCGAAGAGATCAAATACATACACAAGTGAGTATGTATGCAAGCTACCTTACAACAGTTCTCAGAGCTATAACATCTAAAAGAAATAGAAATATTGCAACTCCATACGGCAAGATCCAAATATCCTAGATAGAAATAATAGTGAAGGATAGCTCCTCATACATCAATCAACAGAGTATCAAGCGGAAGCGGGAAACAAGATCCGAGTACAGATAAGAAGCAAATCGGCATAAGATGCCACATAAGTAAGCACATCCCGCCACAGATCTCACGGATCCCCATCCCGGAATCTCTACACCGAGTGATCGTGGCCAACATCATCTGTCTCCTCCACCCAGTATCCATCTTGCGAATACACTTGTTCATCTGAATCAAACAATTTATCGTGTGAGACACTAGGGGTACTCAGCAAGTCTTTATGCCTCTAAAAGGGACATATACCTGGGGTGATGCAATTGCAGCGAAAGATAATAACTAACAAGTCTATAGATACTCTCTAACCATCCGCCTAACCAATGATAGGGGGATGTCCGTTAATTAGAAACAACAGTTATAACGGAATAAAGTAACAGATCCATCCTCCTTCTCTCTTACCAACGAGAAAGCGGACGAACAACCCATCCTTTGCCAGTTTTTTAACCATTCCATGAGTATTGCACTAATTACTAGTCAAATATTTAGTCAAATTAAAAATGGTACTTTAGTTATGCTTGTCTATGATCGAGAAACTGTGCTCCAAGTCGTCCATAACCGCGGACACGGCTTTCAGAAAGATTTACCCTGCAGGGGTGCACAAATAGCAACACACACTCGATCAACCTCAGAAAAACCAACTCAAAACCCAACGAGGCATTCACGACAAAGCGATCACAGGATTCATAAAATATTTCAGGGGGCCACCCCATTAAGCTACCCGCAACGAAGTTGGCCCACTCCGAGACGGACCCAAGGTTTGCATCAATGGCTGTAAATGACTGGGAACCCAAAAATGTGACTGGGCTTGTCGATACCGCGAAAACACTCCGCATCCAAAATAGTACAGGTGCTCCACGCACAATCTTAATAAAACAGTAACATGGCATAAGTACAGGATAGTAAATAAAACCCAAAACTAGTTTGTGGCCCCAAGAAATAGAAATGAATCAAGCTCTGGCTCAGGGGGGTCCATAAGGCCTCCCGGATGTGGATAGTGCAAATAGTCAAGGAACAAGAATCAAGTACTCCCGTGATGCAAGAATAAGATAGAAGCAATAGGTACTATATGTATGCAAGCATGTGGTAGTGCTTTCCTGGTAGCTTAGTTGAAGCGAGGGATGGATCTGGGTAGTACTCCTGGGATTCCTGATAATTTCCCTGCTCGGCGTCTATTCGAAAGAAGAACCAAACAAACAAGGGCCAACATAAATAAAGTGCACAAGCATATGAATAAAATGCGATAAGCAAACAAGCATGCCATGATGAATGATGCACAAATTACATGGCATAACATAGCATGGCATGGGTGAGGTGTGGGGTACAAGAATAAAGCATTTTATTAAGTTTTTAGTCATGTTTTGCTCCCATAACACTTGCTATCCACTTAATATTTATATGATGCATGATGCAATTCATATCATGTAATGCGTAGTTAGAACGGGCTCGTCGCGCTGATCGATTTAGACATATTATTTGTCAAATTTGGAGTTATAGAATTAAAGTTATTAATTAATTGGAAAAAGGCATTTTTATTGCAATTAACAATTTCGAAAATTTAAATTAGTCAAACATTATTTTGGATGGCATATTTGAATTCCTCACATTTTTCTAATTCAAAAACATATATTATTTGTATTATTTGGAATTACCAAAAATAAAGATGTTAATTTCTGAATTTTAAAAACATATTTGCATTTTCTGGATTGTTTTTATTATTTAGAAAAGGTCACTGAAACTTTTTGTACTCAGGAGGAACTAGCCCGAGACGCTGACGGGTGGGAGCGATGCTGACTCAGCTACAGCCGACGCTGCGGGAACTGGTCCGGGATTTTCTCATGCAGGCTCACCTAGCCGCGGAGGTTGTCAAGCAGGGCCGGGGACGGTGGGTCCATCGCGCATGTGCGCCAGCCGGGGCGTGCCACGCGGCAGATCCGGGGGAGTGCGGGTGAAACAACAGGAAACCGAGGTGCCTTTTTGTAAAAAGGTAGAGGGGCTGACTGGTGGGGCTGGAAGGACGGCGGGGTGAGGCTTCCAAAAACACAGGGACTTTTTAGCAAAAGGTTCTGGAGGGGGGCGATCTGACGAACTGAATTTCCTCGCAGAAACAGCTAGCTACAACGATTTGGCGAGGATGATCCCGGGCAAACCGCTATGAATTAAGGTATGCTCGAAAAACAAAAGTCGTAGATCTCGCTTTGATCTCCAACTCTCGTGTTCAAGGTTTCTCAAACGGAGGTCTACAACGGCCGGAATCTTGCGAGGAACAGAGGCATAAAGAACACGTCTGGCGCGGACTGAATTTCGTCAGGCACACATGAGCTGAAGCGATTATGCGAGGATGTTTACTACCGCGTCACTGAACCGAATTGACCGTGGCCTAGCTCGTTCGAAAGAGGGTAGATAGGGCTACGATTTTGGTTCAGGAAGTAACGACAGAGGATGTCTTGATCGACGAGAAAAACGCTGGGAACAGGCGGGTGCAAGCTGCTGCAGCTGCTGTCCGCGGCATGCGAGAGCGCCGTGCGCGCGGCGACTGACGCGGTCTGGCGTGCGCGCGCGATAGGGACGGCTGGGACGGCATCAGGTCCAGAGGAGGTTGCTGGAGGAAGGGGTATTCTCACCTCGCGCTCGTCGGCAAGCCGAGCAGGCCGGAGCGGGGAGCGAAGAGGAAGCAGACGGTGGTGGTCGGCTGACGCGGCAAGGGCGGCATCGGCAGCTGCAATGTGAGGCGATGGTGGCGATGGGTTTCGATCTAGTTTTACTGGGATGCAGGGAGATAAGGACGGGGTGAGGAGCTCCTGTCGTCGTGCCTGCCTTCTCCCTTGCTTTATGCAAAACGAGGAGGGACACGAGCCGCGCATGAGCACGGTACCGAGAGGCACGTGCTCGCCATCCGGGAAGAGGAACATGGTCGCGTGCTAGGCTCTCTACCGGTTGGGTCGAACTAGGTGAGGCAAGGAGGGGCTTGGCCGGTGCAGCTAGGAGGAAAAAGAAAAGGAGGCGCGTCGATGGTTGCTTTGCATGCTCAAGCAAGAACCGGCCCAAGACAAAACTCCAAGATCAAAACAAACAAGCCAAAAAAAACGAAAAGAAGGGAAGCATGCATGGGTGTTCTTATTATTTCATGTGCCTAGAGGATCTTGATATTGCATGTGTCACATACACATGTATGTGGGGCTTATTTTGTGAAAACAAAATAATACATGCATACACCCTACCAAAAGAGAAAGGCATCAAAGAGTTGGACAAGGATTGATCTACAAGATGGTTTCGAGGTTGATTTGAATTCATTCAAATGAGTTCCTCAAATGAGCAAAATTCCATATGCATCCAAGGAAAACAAGAGATCAAGCAAAGAATGGTTATCTTGCATGGTTCCTGCCTAAGAATAAATGCCATATTTATTCTGGTGAAAACAATTGTGAATACCCATGGCATTTATCAACACATGCTTCAAAATATGGAATTAAGGCCAAGCCAAAAGAATAGAGTTGATGTTTCATGTGGAGTAGATGGAATGTGCTCACATTTGAATATAATTTGGACATGCTAGTGTGTATGTCCCACTAAATGCATAAATAGCCTCAATATATTCCAACATGAGCATACATTCAAAAACAAACCATATGGAAGCTTGACAAGGAATACTACTCACATAGCATGCAAAGGTGGCCATGTGGCTCTCCACATATCAATATTGTGAAAACAACATGATGCATATAGGGGATCATGTGGAAGTAGAAGTGGATCCATCTTAAATATATGTGAGCTAGACAAAAAACCAAAAGAAGTGCAAAAGCCCACATCTAGTTTGGATGGTGGAATTATGGGGTGGTGACAAAGAAAAGTGGTGGAGTTAATAAAAGATATGCCCCCAACTCCACTTGGGCATCAAGCATTTATCAAGAACCAAATACAATGTATAAAGAGGCAAATACAATTAATAGTGCATATGAGATCAGAACCAAATGAAAAAGGGTTTTATATGATGCTCAAATGCAATGTGGCATGATGACATAAGCATGATATAATTATGATGCAACAATTATATGTAGGAAGTAGCATTTTATTATTAGACCATATAGCATTACAGATGTTAGACAGATGGGATGCTACACTGTGCTAAGAAAGCAATCACCATGACCAGTAGCTCTAGAGTCTCAGTAGAGCACATATCTGAAACCTTGCCCCGTCAATTCAAGTGTAACAAAAGGCTAGCCCTACCCGACCAAGTCAGAGTAGTTTGTGAATACCCCGACGTATTCGCAAATGAATTGCTCGGTATGCCCCCAGATAGGGATATTGAGTTCATTATTGAACTAATCCCCGAAACCGGACCCATAGCCCAGAGACCCTATAGTATGAACCCCTCAGAGTTAGTTGAACTAAAGAAGGAGCTGGATGCTATGTTGGCAACAGGCTTGATTCAACCAAGCGCATCGCCATGGAGATCGCGTATTTTGTTCGTCGACAAGAAAGATGGAGGCAACCGTTTGTGCATAGATTACAGGAAGTTGAATGACGTCACCATCAAAAACAAGCTGAATGCCAAATATAGAGGATCTATTTGATCAATTGACTCGAGCAACTGTGTTCTCTAAGATTGATCTTAGGACTGGTTATCACCAACTTAAGATTCGTGCAACGGATATTCCTAAGACTGCCTTTACTACTCGTTATGGTTTATACGATTATACGGTTATGTATTTTGGATTAACCAATGCTCTGCTTATTTCATGAATCTCATGAATAAGATCTTTATGAATTTTCTAGATAAGTTTGTCGTTGTGTTCATTGATGATATCCTTATCTACTCCAAGTCAGAAGAAGAGCATGAGCAACATCTGAGAATCATCCTTGAAACTCTTCGAGAGCATCCGTTGTATGCCAAGTTTAGCAAGTGTGAGTTGGCTGAAAGAAGTAGGATTCCTAGGACATATTGTGTCTGCCGGAGGAGTCGCTGTTGATCCTGCCAAGACCAAAGATGTCGAAGAATGGGAAGCCCCAACCACTCAAACCCAAGTCCGTGCATTCCTCGGATTAGCTCTCCTTGTTCAGTTTTTTTGTTTTCTTAATTCTTTTGTTGCTTTTTCATAGTAAGTCCAAAATAATTGTTTTTTGTTTCTATTTTTTTATAAAATTCATTAGAACATCCTAGGGTATTAATTAGAAATACTTTGATTACTTAAAAATAGTGGATTTACTAATCCCACATTAGTCCATTGTAGGGACAATATCATAATTCAAAATATGATTTTGGAACTAGGGAGTGACTATTCTCGTTTAGGGGTTGACTCTTACCAAAAACTTTCGGTGGATATTTGAAGAAACATCATATGGTGAGTCTAAAAATGATTTTTAAAAAAATCATGAGCATTAGATCATGTACTTGTAGTTCAAACCAGACTCACTTCCTGCCGGTTCGGTAGGAATTTGTCTTTTCCACCAGGGGAGGACGGAAAGGTTTCATATCTCTCGGTTGGGAAATTGTCCATGTAAGGTGGTCTAGTATTTTTGAAAAATGCTGCGGTAGCATTGTGAATGAGTATTTTGGTGGTTGCTTCACAAAAACCCTCATTTTTTGCGCTCTGAAAATGGAAAATGGATTTTTCTTGCGACGAAATAGAAAATTTCCTCCTGCAACATTGGTCACCATCCCATGATCCACATGCGTGCACAATACGGGCACATTATCGCAAACTATGCCCTGATTCTAGCCATACATTGCTCATTTGACAAGAAGACCATGAAACCTCGAACATGATAGGTCATTTTGTGAAGGTTTTTTTGAGACATACTCAATTTGCCAAGTTTGGTATTTTTCCTTGCAACTATGTCACATATCATGACTCCACGCAAAGGATTTACATTGTTCGGACCGTTTACTAATTTTTTATGCCCATTTCGAACTATGGTAAAACGGCGGGACTGAAGGTTCTTAGCTAGGGGATGGGCCTTGCAAAAATTTCGGTGGATCTCTGAAGAAACATCATATTGTGAGTCTAAAAATGATTTTTTAAAAAAACCATGAGCTTTAGATCATGTACGTGTAGTTCAAAACAGACCCACTTCCTACTAGTTCGGCAAGAATTTGTCTTTCTCACCAGGGGTGGACGAAAAGGTTTGATATCTCTCGGTTGGGACATTGTCCATGTAAGGTGGTCTAATATTTTTGAAAAATGCGACGGTAGCATTGTGAATGAGCATTTTGGTGGCTGCTTCACAAAAACCCCCGTTTTTTGCGCTCGGAAAATAGAAAATGGATTTTTCGTGCGACGAAATAGAAAATTTCCTCCTGCAACATTGTTCTCCATCCCATTATGCACATGCGAGCACAATATGGGCATATTATCACAAACTATGCCCTGATTCTAGTCATAACATTGGTCATTTGACATAAAAGCCATGAAACCTAGAACATGATAGGTCATTTTGTGAAGGTTTTTTTGAGACATACTCAATTTACCAAGTTTGGTATTTTTCCTTGCAACTATGTCACATAACATGATGCCACGCGAAGGATTTATATTGTTTGGACTATTTTTTAATTTTTTATGCCCGTTTCAAACTATGGTCAAAACGACGGGCATGAAGGTTCTTAGCTAGGGTCCGAGCCTCGCTAAACTTGCATTGGATCTCTAAAGAAACATCATATTGCGAGTAAAAAAATGATTTTTTTGAAAAAATCATGAGCATCAGATCATGTACCTGCAGTTCAAACCGGACCCACTTCCTACTGATTCGGCAGGAATTTGTCTTTTTCGGCAGGGGTGGACGGAAAGGTTTGAGATACCTTGGTAGGGCAATTGTCCATGTAAGGTGGTCTAGTATTTTTTAAAAATGGGATGGTAGCATTTTGAAACTTTCATTTGGTAGTTGCTTCACAAAACTCCCCGATTTTGGCACTCAAAAAATAGAAAATGGGTTTTCCATGCGACGAAAAGGAAAACATCATTCTACAACATTGTTCGCCATCCCATGATGCACACGCGTGCACAATATGAGCACATTATCACAAACTATGTCATGATTATGGCCATAACAATGGTCGTTTGGGCTAAAAGCCATGAAACCTCGAACATGATAGATCATTTCTAAGAAGATTTTTCCGAGATGCAATCAATATACCAAGTTTTATATTTTTTCTTGCAACCATGTCACCAAATATGACACCACGCGAAGGATTTACATTGTTCGGACTATTTTTGAATTTCTTATGCCCCTTTCAAAGTTTTCCTGTTTCAAACTTTGGTCAAAATGGCGGGCAAGAAGATAGGGGATGAGCCTCGCTAAACTTGCATTGGATCTCCAAAGAAACATCATATTGCGAGTATAAAAATATTTTTTTTAAAAATCATGAGCATCAGATCATGTACCTGTAGTTCAAACTGGACCCACTTCCTACCGATTCGGCAGGAATTTGTCTTTTTCGGCAGGAGTGGATGGAAAGGTTTGAGATACCCCGGTCTGAAAATTGTCCATGTAAGGTGATCTATTATTTTTTAAAAATGGGTTGGTTCCATTTTCAGTTAGCCCTTTGGTGGTTTCTTCATAAAGCACCGCGATTTTCACACTTGGAGAATGGAAATTAAGAGATGTGAGGACAACCGTTGGATCATACGAGAATGGACGGAAAAGATTGCAATCTGGGGTGTTGACACAGATCAATGATTTATCGAGCCCGCACCTACCTAATCCACGCGTGGACCCACTCCATCGTCTCATCCCGCACTACATTGGGTCGACGACGAAACCCTCACAACTCACAGCGTCTCCTCCCTCCCCTCCTCCGTCCTGTGCTTTCTTCCACCTCCGCCGCCGCCTAGATCCCGGCCAACTCTGGCAACTCCCTGCCCCACCGACCATCTCTCTAGACACCGCCTCCTCCCCTCTCTCTCTGTTCCACCTCGTGGAATCATAAACCCACACCTACAACAAAAACCCTAGTTCGGTATCTTGGCGATTCACAGAGGGGCAGGAGGTCCATGGCGATGGCAGCGACATTCCTGCGTCAGGGGCGCCGGCGGAGAAGGAGGTCGACGCGCAAAAGGAGCCTGGTGTTGGGCTTCTCCATCAGCTCGCATCCCACGGATCTGGCTGTCCCGATCCCTCCATACCGCCATATTCGGCCGCCCACACATGTTAAGTTCTTCCCCATCCCCTTCTCTCTGAATCCCCATACCCCTATCTCCCTATGACTCATGTCTTTCCACTATAGGGACGGCCATCAACGCATCGTTCATGACAAGAGCATCGCCAGATCCCCTCGTCTCGGTCACGCAGCCATCGGATCCGCTTCTCCCCGACAAGGCCGCGTCATATGCACTTCACCTGGACAACAAGCCCTATGTGTGGTGGCTGACAAGGCAGCCGCCAGATCCGGGTACAATAGCGTCCTGCTCTCTTTGAATTGTTCATGGGGCAAAGCTTTACACTATAACAATTGAAATCTGTCGATGTGGTATGGTTTGGGCTCGATGTATGCAGGGTTGGTGCTCGATTTATGGTATCACGTTCTATGGAGGCGGTCTCAACTGACTTTAAGTTCTAATAAACAGTTATGTAGTTAAATGCGTTGTTCCAACTTGTCTTTAGGTTTCTGTCAAAAAAACTTGTCTTTAGGTTTAGGGTTTTGTTCTTGTAATCTTTATTCCTGTGTAGTTTTGACGCAATCTTGGTTAATAGACGATAAGTAGCAAATTTGATGATTGACATTGTATCATTTTCTGTCCAATGGTGTCTTTTGACAAGTTTATGCTTTCTTGATGATGTACATCTGTTCATGTGGAGATGGTATTCTAGTGGACACTTGTAGTCACTTGTAATGAGTGTTTTTGTGCAGATGGTTGTCTCGTAGCTATAGGACCTTTGATCATGTTATGTACTTTTGGTTGATTGAGCCTTACACTATTGGGTAAATGGTATACTAAAGAGAATTAAGTACTATAGCAACACTGATGATACACACTAATCGAGCATGTGGTTTGTATGCTTACTCCTATCTGGATCATGCAAAAATCCTTATTCTATTCTGCCAAATTTGATTGTGGTTCCCTTTGTGTGCTTGGACTAGTAGCTACTAGTGATTGCATCTTCATTCATGTCCAGTCCAATCTCAGTGGAATGTATGTGCCTTAGATGCTTGGTTCTACTTTGTATGTGGCTACTGTATGTTATGATGCTTGGTTCTACTTGTGGTTACCTCAAGTGTGGATAAGATATTTATCCGGTGCAATCTTGGCAGTAATCCACACGTGTAAGCTTGGGTCACATAAATTGAAAAATGATGCTGACGTGTTAACTTAAGCACGCATACTATCTGTGGTTTTACTACTGATGTGTTAACTTAAGCACACCATGTTAACTCAAGTTATATATATGGTTTATGCCTCAAGTTGTTTATGTGGCATATCCCTTTTTCGCTACTGTATTTCGAACAGACTGATTAATTTTTTTCTTTATTATCTTGCACTGGATTGGTACTGTCATTGCCCTGTACTAATATATCTTAATTCCGCTAACACTGATCCTTGTGTATGGTCTATAGTTTGTTCATTCAATTGTTATCTCACAGTTATCCCTTTTGGTTGCATGATACATGTGTATCGAATCATTATGAATGTTGGCGGGAGCACATGGTGGACTTCTACACGACGAGTTCCTGTAATGGCATGTGTTAACGGTGACAGTGACCAGATCTTCTTGACCTACAACTACCCATTGTGTAAGCTCTCATGCTTCAGGATCAAATCCTAGCTGCTTCAACATCTATTCATTATTCTATTTCTAGTTGTTGTGTTATTGTCAGAAGGTGTATATCCATGTCCCAATCAGAGAGTTGCTGGAGTAGTTAAATTACATCACTAAATAAATAAGTAAGAGTCAATGATCCCATGTTATGCAAAGACAGTTGTAAAGAAGCTTTCTTGATTCTTTGCAATGTTTATTTTTGTATATACTGTAGAATACTGAAACTTTTTATTTACAAATTGGTTGCCAGGTTGATTTGTTGTACTTTAGGTATGTCTAATGTGGTTGTTCCTTGTTTACAGGAGCTCAAGAGCCAAGAAATCTGAAGTGAGTGAGATTGTTATCTGTCTCTTCTTGTAAAGTGAGCCGTGAAGAGTAGCCAGCAAATAGTAGTCACTTCTTGTAATAGTTGGGCATATATCTGTAATAGACTTAAAAGATTGTAATAGCCAGTTTTAAATAATTTCATCAGTCGTAAGATTGTTATCTGTCTCGAATATTGATTATGTATGTAATCTCAAACTGGTGAATAAAACCAATGACTGAAACGAATATGCCTTTTTGGTTATCTGTTCACTCCTATGTGTCATGAATATTGACGAATGGAGCCAATTTGTGAGATTTACTTGACAGATGGGACCTATTTGAGAAGTGGGACCAGGTCCTGAAATAAGGATAAATATAAATTTAAATGGACTGTAAATAGGCTATGGCCCATAATATAAAAAGGCTGTAATTTTTCGATTGGCCCATGTAGCAGATGAGTACTAGCAAGAAAAAAACACATGCTGAAATCTGGGCTTGGCCCATTTAAATGATTGACGTGGAGCGGGCTGATTTTTCGCCACGTCGGATTGGCCACGCAGGATCCAACGTGGCATGACCAGTTTAGCCGTGACGATATCAGATCGCCATAACGTCTATGACGATCCAATATCGTCATAGACGATTATGAAAATTTCACAAAAATCGTCGTTATAGTTCATTTGCGATGCCCAGATTTTGACGATCTCAAAATCGTCATAGAATCGTCATAAACGGACTATTATGACGATTCTGTGACGAAAATAGAGGGTCATATATAGCCAGATTCCTTGTAGTGAGTTAGCAGCCGTAGTTTTGGCATTGAAGACCTGACATCATTATCTGATGGGTAATCTTTGTGAGATTTATTTAGATCACAAAAGCTTGAAGTATATTTTCACTCAGAAGGAGCTGAATATGAGGCAAAGGAGATGTATAGAGTTAATCAAGGATTATGACCTTGACATTCACTATCACCCCGACAAAGCCAATGTGGTAGCGGATGCTCTTAGCAGATTGCCATGTAGGCTAAACACCATGATCAAGGAGAAGCAACCAAGTTTGTATGAGGAGTTGGAGCAGTTCAGAACTAGTTAGCCAAGGATTCTTAGCTAGCATTGAACTTCAACCCACGTTGATTAGCCAAATCAAGGAAGACCAGAAGGGACATGAAAGTATCGACGGAATCAAACATCATATTGGTACAGAAAAGGTACCTAGATTCACCGAAGACGAAGAAGGAGTTCTGTGGTACAAGGGTCGTATCTGTGTGCTAGCAGATTCGGAACTAAAGCAAGTTATCATGCAGGAAGCTCATGATACTCTTTATTCTATCCACCCCAGAGGAACGAAGATGTATCAAGATTTAAAAGAGCAATTTTGGTGGCACAAGATGAAGAGAGAAATCGGGAGTTACATAGCCAAGTGTGATATCTATCAAAGAGTCAAAGCGGAACATCAGAGACCCACAGGACTATTGCAACCATTGCAGATTCCGGAATGGAAATGGGATTCCGTCGGAATGGACTTGATCACCGGATTGCCTACTTCCAGTAGGGGAACTGACTCAATCTGGGTCATCGTTGATAGACTGTCCAAGGTAGCTCACTTTATACACGTCAAGACAACTTACCAGAGTTCGAAGCTAGTAGAGCTGTATATCACCAGAATTGTTAGTCTGCACGGAACCCCCAAGACCATAGTATCAGATTGAGGAACCCAATTTACCTCGAGATTTTGGCAGAAAGTCCAAGAAGGATTAGGAACCAAGTTGAATTTCAGCACCGCTTATCACCCGCAAACTGATAGACAGACTGAGAGAGTCAACCAAATCCTAGAGGATATGTTGAGAGCTTGTGTGTTGGACTACGGATCAAAATGGGAAGACTACCTGCCTTTCAAATAATTCTCATACAACAACAGTTATCAAGCCATTTTGGAAATGGCACCATTTGAGTTCCTGTACGGAAGAAAGTGTCGCACCCCTTTGAATTGGTCGCAAGTAGGAGAATGTCAGATCTTTGGACCCGACATTCTCTGAGAAGCCGAAGAGAAGGTTCACAAGGTCCGTGAGCACCTCAAGACCGCCCAGTCCAGACAGAACAGTTATGCTGACAAGAGAAGGAGAGACCTGACTTTCAATGTCAGATATTTTTTATATCTCAAGGTTTCACCATTGAAGGGAACCCAAAATTTTAGTCTGAAAGGAAAGTTAGCCCCCAGATATATCCGGCCTTTCAAGATTCTGAACCGCCGAGGAGAAGTATCTTATCAGCTGGAACTGCCCGAAGAGATGTCTGCCATCCATAATGTGTTCCATATCTCGTTACTTCGCAAATGCTTAGAAGTGCCCGAGAAGACCGAAGTTTTCAACAACATCGATCACCGAGCTGTGGATATCAACAAGGACCTGACATATCATGAAGTGCCCATCCTTATCTTGGAGGAAGCCTACAGAACCACCGGGACTAGGAGTATCAAATTTCTCAAGATCCAATAGAGCAACCATACCGAAGAAGAAGCCACTTGGGAGCGAGAAGATTACATTAGGACAGAGTTCCCAGATATCTTTAGTTCCTAGTTTTCTTTCGTAAATCTCAGAACGAGATTTTGTTTAAGGGGGGAAGGTTTGTAACATCCCAAAACTCTAATCCAAGGGATCAAGACTCAATCTACCCCATTTAGGGTTAACAAAAACTTCTTCTATTTAAAAATCTTTAAGCATTCATATGTGTATGCATTTAAAATAGGAGTTGTTTGAAATGCCATGTTTGATTGATTTATTGATTGTAAAATGATTCTAAGGTGAATTTAACATCATCTAGATCATTCCAGAGCAAATCCCAAAGAAAAAGAAATCAAAAAGAATAAATAAAGCAAATGGTCACTTTTGCCATTTTAATCACCTAGCCTACTTTGGCTATTCCTAGAACTCAAATCTTAACAGAAACAATTGTGGTTCTTTGCACCCCTTGCTAGTACAAGTAGTGATGTGCCAAGGCCCACTTTGTTTCATCCCAAAAACTTTCAAACACTAAATTTAAATGACATTTGAAAATTGAATGTAGTTCATATGTATAGATCACACTTATTCAAAAACCACTCAAATGAATTCCATTTAACAAATCCTAGCAACCACAGTCTACCAAGCATCATATCAAAGCATACACCAAAAATCAACTCAAAATTCAAAATTTTCTCTCATGCGACCATTGTGTCGAACATGTGGCAGACAGACATCAAACTGCCTAACTAACACTATTGCTAGTTAAGCAATTGTCCCCCATTGCAGCCTCTCTACTCTCCTATGTTCCTCTTGAGTACAACCAAACCCTCACCGGCCTACCCCTAAGCCTGGAGCAGCAGTGGAGTGCCGCCACATTATGGTCACCGCCAGCCAGAAGTGGGCAACACGCCAGGGACCGTGCCGTGCCAAACCAGCATGCCGACTAGCTCCGCCCAACCCTACCGCTGCCCACGATCCACCCCTCGATCAACCTCAGCCACTGGACCACTCCCCAACATCGCCGCCCTTTCTCTCTGCGAGCTAGCCAGAGCGCGCCAGAGCGTGATTGCCGCCAGCATGCAGTAGACCTCCCCTTGACGCCATACCGCACACGCTGCTCCGCCTCGACACCAGCACCCCGCCAGACACGGCCGTGCATCGCCGCGCGACCCACAGTCGCCGTGATTGCCGTCGAGCACCGCCTCCGTCCCCTAGAGCGCGTGAAGCTACCGACCATAATCCACCGCCCCTAGTGTCGCCATTAAGCTGTAGAGCACCACCAGCAGACCAGCCACCGTCCGCCTACCTCGCCATATCGGTAACCTCTCTAATTCGCCGTCACCGATGAGCCGTGCCCATGCCTTTCGGTCTCACCATCACGCCTATATAAGAAGGCCTCCCCAGTAACATCTCCTCACACCATCCCACTCCCCTCTCTCCCCTGAACAGTTCCCCTCTTTCGCCGGAGCCGCTCGAGCCGCCGTTCGCCGGAATTGCACCGGAGGAGGCCGCTGCAGAGGAGGAGACGCTGTCGGCGATTCCGTCCACCTCAGCCCCAGCCGCTACCTCGCTTGAGTTCGCCGTCGCCGTCCATTTCGATTGCCCGCCTCGCCGCACTAGCAGGAGCCCTGGTATGTCCCCAGTAGACCCCCACCGGCCGTTTAGGGTTCGGTCTCGCAGGCGACGAGTCCCTTGTCGATGACGACTGTGGACCGTTGATCTATCTTCTAATCGTAGCGCCCCGATCGTCCCATACCGTTTCGGATTTTATGTGTCACTGACAAGCGGGACCAACGTGTCAGCCGCCCTCTGTGCCGCTGAGCGTCATTGAGCCGGCCAATTTCATTTCCCGCGATGACCCCATAATTCAAATAAGTGTTTTTCTATTTAGATTTAGAATCAATTCAGTCCCTTAGTTCAAAAATCAATTCAGGAAGATTTACCGAACCAAATTGAGTGATTCCAATTTTGTTGGAAAGCTTCTAAAAAGATCTATCCAAGCCCGTCGTATTTAATTCATTTAGAGTTAGAGATCTCAAAAATCATTTGCACATTCAAACATTTTTATAAAATCAACCATAATAGCTTTTGAGTTGATTCCAACTCTCAAAAATCACATTTAACGATACCTATCTGAATATGTAATAATATTAGGGTTTGCATGGAGTTACTTTGGACTAGTACCAAAATAATGCTATATAGGTATTTCTAGTCACTTTAAATCATTAATTATTAAACTTAAACTTATTCAAATATGATCCAACCCTTAAATCACATTCCCATACGTTAGAATATGTGGTGATGACATGTGTCCATATGATCCCATATTTTAAATGGAGAATATTAAATCTTAGTTAATTTCAATGAGTAGAAATTACTTTTCTCAAATAAAATAAATGAAACTAGTTCATTAAACCTTGTGATGTTTGTGATGATACTAGATCATCAAATGTGTGCCTAGTGTGCTAAGTAGAATAGTTAAGTATTGTTTGTTGATTGTGTACTCTGTATGTATTTATAGATGATAGTACCGACCAAGATTATGAGGAGGAGGAGTTCTACCAAGAGGAGGAGGAAGAAAACTTCAACCACTACGGTACACAAGGCAAGCCTAGCACTTCAAGTAAACTGAGCAAGCTATTGTTAGCAAGCTAACACTTGCAAGTATTATACTAGCAAGCCATCATTAACAATGCAAGCTAACCCTTGCAATCTAGATAACCTAAGCAAAGGCATTAGGCATGGTTTGGTTATACCACTTTGACTTATATCTTTTCCAAGTTTTATTTACAAGCTTTACTTCCTTTACTTTACCAAAATCCTTTACTTGTTTGAAGGTAGCATAAAGAGTATAAAACTGGACTTATATAGTTAGACTTAGATGTCATTCTATGGCATGAGATTGACATTAGCATACCACTTTAGTGAACACTCTTAACTTAGTAGTTGGAACAAAACTCAAAACTTGATTCACTTTAGATGGGAATATTTGGTGAAAATGACTTGTGAAAACCTTGGAATGATGAGTCATTCTATTGAGATGTTTTGACATGTGTTGAGAAACACAAATGGTTTATGAGGATGAAAATGTTGAGGCATGAGCCTTAGCCCTTTTACAAAACTGATGGTTGGGTTCAGATGTGATACCATTCCAATTTTACCGTATGACCACAATACCTGAATTGGGTAAGGCTTAGCTGGAAGTTTATATGCATTAGTATTAGTTCCCTCGTGGGAGAGGTTTGAGCTGAGGATACCTCTCAATGTTGTCCACCTATGCAGTGCCCAAGATGACAGATGGTCATGGTTGGGAGGCCATACTCATAGGAGAGGTGCTTATACTAGGGTGTGTAAAGGAAAGGTTATGTTTGATTATCTGCATACTAAGTATGATGATTCAGGGTTATCCCTGACAGATGTATCGAATCTTGTGGTGAAAGTGTACCACCTCTGCAGATTGTCAAACTATTCGAATAGCCACGTCCGTGGTTATGGCAGTTGGAGTGGCCATACTGTTCCGTTGTCAGATGTTTTCAAAAACAACTTATGAAATGAATTGTGACATGACTTGACCACAATAGAGTTGTGATTATGATGATTAAGTTCTGACTTAAGTGTTTTCCAAACTTCTTTTATCTTTCTTTGTTTCTAAACTCAGCTTAGGTTTCAAACTTAACTTTACAAATAAACTTAGAGTTAGCATTTACTCTAGAACTATACTACTTATTAGTGATAGTTTGCGAGTACTTAAAGAGTACTCATGGCTTTTGTCCCTGGCTATTCCTATGGCCAGACTATGAAGGAGACTACCAAGATGAAGGACAGAAGGACGGCTATGATAACTAGGACTATCTTCCATCGTCAGCATTGCATGTGACTCCGAAGATGGACCCCACTGCTACGCTATTTATTCTGCTACTTGATTGTACTAAGACTTGACCATGAGATCCTTATTTGTGTAAGACCTTATTTATGGTTTGTAATGAATGATGTACTGTGATATCCAATCTGTTATGTCTCGCAAAAATGGTAATTCTGAGATTGCGAGGTATGGCATAACAGGCATCTGGGATTAAAAATCCGGGTGTTGACATGGCACTTTATTTTTTTGACTGGGGTATATCCCGAAGGAGTGAGATGCTTCAATAGTTAACACAGCTAGTGCATGTGTACATGTTACACCAAGGACCTTAAAAAAGTTAAAATTGCATCCAAGTCCATACATTTAACACAAAGGACCCTACAATCAAGCAATTAAAATTAGTAGTCGGGTCCTGCTCCTCCATCACGGAGCTGAGCCATTCTCTTCGTAGTAGTACCACGTCAAACCTCAAGCCAGCTTGCCCAACTCTAAAAAATAGGACTACTAAAAAACTATAATAATAGGTGAAGCTCAAAAAATATAATTTTGAGCCACGTCCATAGAATATCCGTTGTATATTTGGTTCTTATTCTTTGTATCACGTCTAGAGAAATGACGAAGAACATTCTAGAATTAATGAGAAGTGTGTTTTGAGGTTTGTGCATATCTTTTAGTGTGCTAATGGCTATCAATAGTATCTTCTAGATGCTAGAATGGATAGAATTAAGATCCAACGGTACTTTATGGACGTAGCTCGAAATTATAATTATTTTTGGGCTTCACCTATTATAATTTTATATAAACTAGTAAAAGGCACGTGCGACACACGTATATGCTGTATAAAATGTGATTAACAAACATTAAGTTGTTATAAATCAATAGTCTTGTTTGAGAAAAATGCATGCATTAAGTCTCTTAATAATAACTATCTACACATATTGAAAATACAGCCTACTATGCTATGAATTTTGGGGGGGGGTGACATGATGGTTCTAGAACATGTTGGAGTTTGCTTTAGGTAGTACTCAACACGAATCCACCTGCTCTGAACCATTGGATCTAACATCCCAATGGTCGGGATTGGTACTATGGATCCAATTCAAAACTGCTCCTTTATAGTAGTAGAGAAAAAATGATATGGCATATACTTCTACAATCTGATTCTCACATGCAAGGCATGTGTACAACTTACTAATAAGATATATCACACGGATATCTTTGAACATCGATCATCAGATATAGATTGATAGATTCCAACATTGCTAATTGTTCGATCTCTTGCAAATTCAAGAAAGGATCTATCACGCTTACTTGTAGTTTAAATTTGACCTACTTTCTTTAAATCGACATAAAGTTATTTGAGTGCATGGGCGTAGTTAGATAATATATAGGGACGCTTGAAACTTCCTAAGACTAGGGAATTGTAACAAAATATGTCCATGTTTTCTGAAAATCGGGTGGTGGCACTTTATTTTTTTGACTAGGGTATGTTCCGAAGAGTGAGATGCTTCAATAATTAACACAACTAGTGCATGTGTACATGTTACACCAAGGACCTTAAAAAAGTGAAAATTACATCCAAGTCCATACATTTAACACAAAGGACCCTACAATCAAGCAATTAAAATTAGTAGTCAGGTCCTACTCCTCCATCGCGGAGCTGAGCCATGCTCTTCGTAGTAGTACCAGTAAGCTGCACGTGCCTTTAATGTGAAACTCACATAATATACAGAAGCATGACATGTCATTAATATATAACATTGTAATAGGTAAAGCTTGAAATATCTATGAATTTGAGCCACGTTTCTAAAGCATGAGTGTATATTTGGTTCTTGCACTTTATATCATGTAGAAATAAACGTTTATTAGCTACCTAATGATTTAAAATTTTAGAACCATGTGAAATGCATCGTATGGGCACCTAGAGGGGGGGGTGAATATGTGCTACTTGAAATTTTAATGCTTTTTCACTTTTAGGCTTGACACAAAAGGTAAATTCTCTAGATATACTATTATATATAATTTCCCTATATGCAAACCTAAACACGAGCGAGTAAAGGCGAGTAAAGTGAGGAACGTGGAAACCGTGATGAAGCACATAGAGACACAGGATTTGTTTTATCGCAGTTCCTTCCTTATTAAGGGAAGTACATCTGAGTTGGAGGGGTGGGAAGTACTAAGACCGCCACGCCACCATAGGCCTCACCCTGTTCTCCGATGGATCCCGCCACCAAAGGCCTGATCCACCTTTCCACTATAGGAACCCTTCGAGGCAGGAACCAGCGCCTTTACACAACTAGCGGGGCACAACTCCACAACCGAATTAGAGGCTGCCGTAATGACAGCAAGCTACCACAAGAACAATAGTTATCAATAATAAAGCACAAGATTTAGATATCAACGAGAATACTAGATCGGGGATTCTCCAAGTGAATGGAGAGGAGTTGATGCGCTTGATTCGTGATGATGATGCGTGATGTCTCCTCCTTCAATTTCCCCAAAGATCGAAGGCTTCGGGTGGTTGAAGTGGGAGAACTCGGGGGAGAGCTTTGGCAACAGATATGTTCTTTTTCGAATGAATCAAGAGATCTGACCAAAGGGGTTAGTGGGGATTTTATATCCCCTAGCCAAACTGAGCCGTTGGAGCCATTAGGTGCCGGATTATCCGGCTCAAGTGAGGGCTGAATTATCCGGCCTGGGGAATACTCCGCCCTAGACTCAGATTATCCATCAAATAATCCGCCCTCGAATAGAAGCTCGCTCAGGGCGGTCCTTGGCATCTTCTTCTGAGGACCGGATTATCTGGCCCTAGGGGAGGGCCGGATTATCCGACTAGGGGAAAAATTCGCCCCAACTACGGATTGTCCGGGGGAAAATCTGCCACTAGATGGAAGCTCGCGCAGACGCTCTCTTAGGCAATTTCCCTAGGGCCAGATTATCCGGCCCTAAAGAAAGGCCGGATTATCTGGTCCAGGGAGAAAAAACGCCCTAGCACCGGACTGTCCGGGGGAAAATCAGCCCCCAGACAGAGGCTCGCGCGTGGCCAACCCTGGCCAAGATGGTCAGGCTAGATTATCCGGCCCTTGATGGGGGCGGATAATTCGGCCCCCAAACACCCAAAACTCTTTCCTACAACACTTAGTGCACATTAGAAACTCCACGGTATTGTTATCTAACACACAAAACACAGGGAACCATGAAATGTGCTTTCACCATGGTCTAGAGAAACAATCGAGAAGATTCTATAATGATGGATAACTGTGTTTTGACGTTTTTCTACATATATATCTTATCTTATCTTACCACTATATAGTGTACGAATAACTTTGAATATTGACTGTTGGATCAAGACTCACGAATCCCAATATTTCTAGCCGTTGGATCTTCTTTTCCATTCTAGCATCTAGTAGATTTTATTGATAGTCTTCATCACAATGAATGGTATGCACAAAACTCAAAACACACTTCTCCATCATTCTAGAATCTTCTCCCTCGTTTCTCTAGAGCATGTTACCAGAATTTTCAAGTTTTAGATAGCTAATAATCGTTGACTTCTAAATGATATACAAAGTACAAGAACCAAATATACACCCATACTTTATAGATATTGATCAAATTTATATTTTGTATGATTTACCTATTAATTTTTTTTATAGTGATGATATGTCAGATGTCTATTATCTGAGTCTCACGTGTTGATCAAAAGGGACGTGCGACACACGTATATACTGTATGAAATGTGATTTAACAAACGTTAAGTTGTTATTAACCAATATTCTTGTTAGAGAAAAATGCATACATTAAGTCTATTAGTAATAACTATCTACCCATATTGAGAATACAACCTACTGTGCTATGAAATTTTAGGGGTGGTAAAATGATGGTTCTAGAACATGTTGGAGTTTTCTCTAGGTACTATTCAACACGAATCCAACTGCTCTAAACCATTGGATCCATAGAACCAATCCTGACCATTGGGATGGTAGATCCAATGGTTAAGAGTAGCTAGAGTCGTGTTGAATAGTACCTATAGCAAATTCCAACATGTTCTAGAACCATCATTTCACCATCCCAAAAATTTCATAGCACACTAGGATGTATTCTCAATATGGGTAGATAGTTATTACTATTAGACTTAACGTATGCATTTTTTCTCTAACAAGAATATTGGCTCAAACAACTTAACGTTTGTTAAATCACATTTCATACCACTTTATCATTATCAATTTGTTTTCACCCATCAACTCAGTCATCAACGTAGGGCCCACAAATTGGGGAGGTCGCGGTCACCTTGGAAGCACCACAAAATTATGACTGGGCCATCAAGTGCAGGAAGTAGAGTCAGCATTCCATCCAATCGCTCACCCTAGTCATCGTCGGTGATATTTGACACACGCATCGGCTTCATCAGTGACATTGATTGTCTCCTCGCTTCAGTAATCTGGCACATTAATCTTGGATCACCTCCTTCCTATTTAATCTCTCCCCTTCCCCGCACCAAACCATCTCTAATCCCCCGCTTCCAGCAACCATCTCCGTCCTCGTCTATCATCCATGGCCACCTTCCAGCTGCCGCCTGCCGTACCGGAGCGCAAAGACCCTGACATCACCGCATAGGAGGACAATTTCCTGCGCATTTGGGCTTTCTCCTTGTGGAGAACAAAGTGGTAGCTGGCGTGCGCCTTCCTCGATGCTGGGTACGATGACCGCAAGTACCAGATGTACGGCATCTATGACAATCCGGACGGGATGTTGAAGGTCAAGTTCATCAACTTCAGGGACGCCAGGCCTTCCACTGCGGCTACGAGATGGTGGTGTTCACCGGCTCCAACATTTTCACCAACTACTGGAACCGGTTCCCAAACAACGGCAACTTCATCCACAGTGTTCTCCCAGAGCTACCGATTGCTCCGGAGGTGCCGCCTCATTTTCCTGCAGTGCCACCGATGGATCAGGAGGTGCCACCGCCTTATCCGAAGTGCCGATGAGTCAGGAGCCGGCTCTGTCGCTGGAGCTGTTGTTGGTGCCGATGTCACGAGCTATCGCTGGCGGCGCAGACTAGGTGCTAGGAGGCACCGGACCTATACTAGTTCAGCAGCGAGTCTAATATAAAGTTAATGGTTGTATGAAGTTTCTTCTGGTACTACTCATAAAAAAGTTTCTTTTGGTACTACTCACTGTACCCTGTAGTACTACAAATGACGATCTATTGAATATCCTTCCGCCCAGATGTTTGTGAAGGAAGTGAATATTTCGAAACCGGGAAAGTTTGAATTGCTACTCTATTGTAAGGACCAAAATGGTTCCCACCAACGCAGCTGACGAACACGCCAAACAAAGACACGGAGCCGCTGACACAAGGCAGGTTGTCGGTCGATGCGCGTGCGCAGTGCCATGTTGTGGACGAGGGAGAGATCAGCTAGACGGGGTGTGGGGGTGGTGATGGGGGAGTGAAGGAGAGAGAAAACACATTTTGTTTTGTGTGCATATATATTGTGGTCCTGAAATTTACTCTACTCATTGTACCCTATACCTCGTGTCAGGAACCCATCCCAGCTTTGCTCTAACATCGCACTGCCTTCAAATCCTCCTATTCGCAGCTCTCTCACTGCCTCCTCTGTGCTCGTAGTCTCTTCTCGCTCATTATTTTTTTAACTGAAATGTGATTTAGATATTAACATAAATTCTTCTTACTTGCTTTTCAGAAAATAAATTCCTGTCACTTGGAAAATTGAAATTGATTTTTTTAATATCTTTGATTATTCTCAAAAGATGGCCAAATTTGTCGGCATGCAAATTCTTGGATATGGGATCATGAGCATAAAGTCTGATGTAGAGATATGGCCTTGACCTTGTGGTCGTTTGCCTTGAAATGCAAGACTTTTTCATACTCATTGACAACTATGCTGAAATTCGTTGAAATTTCACCACTCACTTTTAGGTTAGCATTTTACACGTTCGGTGGGAGTACATTCTACATCAAGGACCTAAAAATAGGGAAGATTACATCGAGGTCCACATATTTAGCACAAATGACCCTAAAATTGAATAAAGAAAACAGTCGGGTTCGGCTCCTTCTCGAGAGAGTAGCTAATCGAGCCACACTCTTCATACTACTTCATCTTTGATTATTTTCAAAATATGGCCAAATTTGTCGGCATGCAAATTCTTGGCTATGGGATCATCATCATAAAGTCTGATGTAGACATATGGCCTTGATCTTTTGGTCGTTCGGCTTGAAATCCAAGGATGTTCATACTTGTTGACAACTATAAGCTGAAATTTGTTTAAATTTCACCACTTACATTTAGGTTAGAATTTTAAACGGTAGGTGGGAGTATATTTTACAACAAGGACCTAAAATGGGGAAAATTTACATTGAGGTCCATACATTTAGCACAAAGGACCCTAAAAATAAGTAAGCAAAATAGGCAGGTTCGGCTCCTTGAGAGAGTAGCTAGTCGAGCCACACTCTTCATACTACATCATCGATTGTTATCAAAATATGGCCAAATTTATCGGCATGGAAATTCTTGGATATGGGATCATCAGCATAAAGTATGGTGTAGATATGGCCTTGACCTTGGTCGTTCGTCCTGAAATACAAGAATGGTTCATACTCACTGAAAACTAAGATTAAATTCATTTAAATTTCCCCACTTACTTTTAGGTTAGAACTTTACATGGTCGATCAGAGTACATTTTAAATCAGGGACCTCAAAAAAGCAAAAAATACATCGCCGTCCATACATTTAGCATAAAGGACCCTAAAAGGAAAATTTCTGGTTCAACTCCTTCTTGAGAGGTCAGCTGATATGAGCCAAACTCTTGATACTACTTCAGCTTCGATTGTTTTCAAAACATGGCCAGATCTATTGCCATGCAAATTCTCTGACATGGGATCATCGTCATATAAAGTATGATGTTGATATGGCCTTGACCTTGGTCGTTTGGCTTGAAATCCAAGAATGTTCATACTCATTGATAAGTAAGCTTAAATTTGTTTTCAAAATATTACTACGTCATCTTCGATTGATTTCAAAATATGGCCAAATTTGCCGTCATGCAAGTTCTTGGATATGGGATCATCACCATAAAGTATGATGTAGATATGGCCTTGACCTTGGTCGTTCCTCTTGAAATACAAGAATGGTTAATACTCGTTGACAACTAAGCTTAAATTCTTTTAAATTTCACCACTTACTTTTAGGTTAGAACTTTACACAGTCGATCGGAGTACATTTTACATCAGGGACCTCAAAAAAGTAAAAATTACATCGAGGTCCATATGCATTTAGCATAAAGGACTCTAAAAGAAAAAAAATCTGGTTCGGCTCATTCTCGAGAGATCACCTGATTTGAGCCAAACTCTTAATACTATTTCCTCTTTGATTGTTTTCAAAACATGGCCAGATCTGTTGCCATGCAAATTCTGTAACATGGGATCATCAACATAAAGTATGATGTTGATATGGCCTTACCTTGGTCGTTCGGCTTGAAATCCAAGAATGTTCATACTCATTGACAACTAAGGTTAAATTTGTTTAAATTTCACCATTTACTTTTAGGTTAACATTTTACACGGTCGGTGGGAGTACATTTTACATCAAGGACCTAAAAAAGGAAACTTATTACATCGAGGTCTATACATTTAGCACAGAGGACCCTAAAAGGAAAACTTTCTAGTTTGGCTCCCTCTCGAGAGATCAGCCGTAGGCCAATACACAATGTTGATATGGTCATGACCTTGGCTGTTCGGGTCAAAACCAGGAATGTTCATACACCGTAGGCCAATAGACATTGTGAAGAAGCCAGAGCATTTTGTTTGTATTCAAAGGTGTCAAAACACATGTTTCTCATTTTTTCTTAGCATTGTATATAGTGTACGAATAAATTTTAATATTGACCGTTGGATCAAGACTCGACTCCCAACATTGTGAGACATTGGATCTTCATTTCCATTTTAGTATCAAGAAGATACTTTTGATAGTCTTTCTTTTCTTATCTTACCACTATTATATTGTAACATCCCAAAACATCAATCCAAGCTTATCAAGATCAAGTCATCCAAAAATGGGGTTAACAAAAACTTTTCCAAATTTAAAATGAAAGCATTCATATATGTGTGCATTTAAAATAGGAGTTGTATTGAATTGCCATGATTGTGTGATCCTTTGCTTCTAAAATGTTTCTTAGGTGATTTAAACATCATCTACATCATTCCCAAACTTTTCCTAAAGAAAATCAAATAAAAAAGAATTAAAATGAAGGAATGGTCATTTTGACAAATTTAACTCTCATACCTACTTTGGCTATTCCTAGTACTCAATTCTTAACTGAAACAATTCTTGATCTTTACACCCCTTGCTAGTACACATAATGAGGTACCAAGACCCACCTTTTGATCTACTAAAAACCTTCTGTAAACTATTTTAAATGACAGTTTAAAATTGAATCTAATGCATATGCATAGATCACCCCTATTTCCAAAACCATCAAATTGAGCACCATTTTAAAAAACCTTGCCACCAGAGACTACCTATCACTAGTGGAGATCACCCAAAATTTTTGAACTCAAAATTCAAAACTTTTTCTCTTGCGGCCATTTCATCAAACACTTGGCAGGCAGAATCACACCTCTAATCCTAGCTCACTGTTTTGAACAGAGTTTTGCCCCCATTTGATCCCCATTTACTCCCTCTGTCTCCCAATGATCTAACCAAAGCCTAAACACCCATCCCCTACACCCCTAGCAACAATGCCATGCCGACCCGAGCCATGCCTCACCGGCCAAACTTGCAACCGCTGCAGCAAACCACCCCTCTCCCCCTCTCCATGTCTAGGAGGCAGCCAGCACCGCACCGCCCCTCTCTGTCCCTTGCCCGAGCCAAGACCAGCCATGGACCACAGAGGAGAACCCGCGCCAGTGCCATCGAACCATGCCGACGCCGCCCGCAGAGCGCGCACTGTCCCCGCGTGCACAAGCCGCCGCTCGACACCAGCCCGCGCCCACCGCTCCGCCTCGACCTAGAGAACACCCCAGACACCTCCGTTTGCCGCCCAAAGCCCCACAGCCACCGCTCGCCGTGGACACGGCCGCTTCGGCCGCATAGAGCGCCACCTCACCCCGACCGCATGAGACTGCCCCTACGGCCGCATTGAAGCGCTAGAGCACCGCCAGGGGACCGCCAATCGATCGCCATCCCTAGCCATGCCGCTAGCTCGCCGTAGCCATGTCTCCACCGTCGACCGCCCATCCCGCTCGGTCTCACCGTCGAGCCTATAAAAGGAGCCCTCCCCAGCACCAAAGACTCACACCATTCCACTCCCCTCACCTCTCTAAACCTCAACCACCCCTCGCCGGAGCAAGTGGAATGGCCATACTGTTTCGTTGTTAGATGTTTTCTAAATAACTTGAAATGAATAATGAACTTTGACTTGCCCACAACAGGGTTGTGTAGATGATAATAGCTTCCCAACTTAAGTGATTCTAGAACTTTACTTTATCTTTTCTTGCTTCAGAACTCAGCTTAGGTTTCAAACTTAACTTGATAGTTATTTTTTTAAATTCAGCACTTTAACTTAGAATTATAACCCTTGCTAGTAGTAGTTTGCGAGTACTTAAAGAGTACTCATGGCTTTTGTCCCTGGCTATTATCATGGCCAGACTATGAAGGAGATTATCAAGATGATGGTCAGCAGGACGGCTATGATAACTAGGACTATCTGCCTTCGTCAGCATTGCCTGTGCCCCAAAAGATGGACCCCACCGCTATGCTATCGTTTATTTCCGCTGCTTGTTGTATTAAAGACTGGATCATGAGATCCTTATTGGTGTAAAACCTTATGTATGGTTTGTAATGGATGATGTACTGTGATATCCAATCCGTTATGTCTCACAAAAATGGTAATCCTGGGATTGCGAGGTATGGCATAATGGGCATCCGGGATTAAAAATCCGGGTGTTGACAAGTTGGTATCAGAACCATCCTGACCATAGGAGACCCTAGTTAGAATGGATGTCCAAACCAAAAACTTAGCTTCAAAACCAAAGTGAGTATTTATGAAAAACTATTTCCCCTCTTACCCTTGTGAACTCATTACTTCTCAAAAATACATGTTCCTCAAAATTCTTACATTACTACTTAAAATTTGACACACTTGATCATTTCCTCATCCTAAATTCTTGTAGATGGAGACTCAGTTCAGCAAGTTTTACCAGTTGGGAAACGGAGGTCAGCTGATCTTCGAGAGGGATCTTGATTCACTATCAGAATTACTAGGATGCCCACATCCGGAGTTTCTTGGAGCTCAACTTTGAGGACCCCTAGGAGGAGACCTACAATGGCTAGTCACCGCAGATCTTCGAGGAAGCATTGAAGCACCAACTTCTGGGAGAATTCAGTTCTCTGTGAGAGAGAACAACTGGCTAGATGGATTAGCCAGGGCAATGCATGAAGCTCTCGCACGTCTATGTGCCCTCAGCGTCAACAAGATTCAAGGAACCTGTTTTTCCTAGTATGCAAGGCGTGACTTCATGGGAATGCCGATGGAGATGCCAAGTCACCCAGAGTTTAGGCGTCAAGTGGAGAACCTCGACTTCTTGCTTCTTGACCGACAGCAGGAACTGGACAATGCCAGAGAGTTAGCCAACCAGAACCGTGCCATCGCCGACCAGAAGGCCCAGCCTTTCACACTGCTCGTCCAAGATCGCTAGGCTCTTCGTCGCCAGCGTGCCAAGAAGGATCGCACCATCGCCCGTCTTCGCAAGAAAGTGGCCGACCTCGAGAAGACCGTCAAGGAGCAGGAAGCTCAGCTTGCCGCCAAAGAAGAAGATGATGAGGGAGAAGACATCCAGGGAGATATGGATTCTTACCTCAGCAACGATGACGATTTTCTGGCAGAGGATGTTGTGGACTTCTACACTGATGATGAAGACTCCGACTTCATTGACGATGAGTAGATGCACTAGAGCACTGTCGTAGCATGAGATGTGTCATCTCATTGTATCGTAGTTTGCAGAATGGTTCTTCAAACCATCTGTTTTCCCCTTTGATTGTTGTGGTGTGTTGTATCGTGTGCTTGCTTGCATGAATGAGAATGAAGTTAGTTGAAAAACTTGAGTCTAACTCAAAGTTGTAGCTTTGAAAACCCAAAACCATGAACCTTAGAATTTCCCTCTTACCCCTATATCTATCTCAATCTTCAGATGACTCGTGGAAACCAAGGAGGGAGCAGCTCATCGCAGGACCCAATGATGGAGATCTTGCAGAATCTCATCGCAGACCGTGAAGCAAGCAGGGCCGAGCGTCAAGCCAACTTAGCGACATTACAGCAGATCGCCCAAATGGCTCTCAACAACCAAGGACATGGAAATCAGGATCACCATGGATCTAAACTCAAAAAAATTCAGAACACCAATTCCCCAATCTTCAACCAATCTGAAAACCCATTAGATGCTGATGACTGGTTACAGACCATGGAAAACAACCTCAAAGTTGCAGGAGTTGAGGAGAATGAGAAAGTTCTCTTTGCCACCCACTATCTCGCGGGAGATGCAAGAGCTTGGTGGAATAGCATCCGCAACATGAACCATGGCCAGGTGATGACCTAGGAAGCATTCAAGGTCAAGTTCAGCCGCACCCACGTGCCGCAAGGTCTTGTCAACAGGATGAGAGATGAATTCCGTGAACTGAAGCAAGGAAGATTGACTGTAGTAGAGTACCGTGACAAATTCTTGTCACTTGCCAGATATGCACCGGATGAAATCAACACGGAGGCCAAGAAGAAAGAGAGATTCTTAAACGGACTGCATGATGAGATGCAGACTGTCCTCGTCAACATCCGTTTCCAGGATCTTGAAGAGCTAGTCGACTCTGCCATTCAGATGGAAGGGAAGATTAACCAGGCAAACGACAACCGCAAGCGTCGTATGATGCAGCAGTCTGGATCCAGTAGTCACCAGAAGTACCGTCCCAACCCCTCACCAGGATATGCACCAAGGAACAACCGACCCCCAAATTCTCGCCCAAGCTACCCCAACCGTAGCGGAGGAAATGTGAAGCCCGGAGGAAACAATCACAACTCCGGCAACGCCAACAACTTCAACCATGCCCTCCAAGAGCAACAACAACACCCCCAGGCTGGCAGCAATGTTGTACACTGCGATCGAGGACAAGTCCCAGATCACTTGTTTCGAGTGTGGAGTGAAGGGTCACTACTCCAATGAGTGTCCCAAGAAGACTGTCGCCAATGCCCCTATGAATGCCCCAGCTCAGCAGCAGCGTCGTGTTCAACCAGGCAGGAGATTTGCCCCAGGGAACCCGCACAACCGCAACGGTCGTCTCTTCCACATGAACGCAGAAGAAGCCCAGGAAGCACCAGATGTCGTGCTGGGTATGTTTTCTGTCAACTCAGTTTTAGCAAGAGTATTGTTTGATTCTAGAGCATCGCATTCATTTGTCACCGAAGAATTTGTATGCACTAGTAAGATTCACCCAACCAACCTGAAGCATGTCATGATAGTTCAAATCCCCGGTTCAACAACAAAAGCTAGAAGAATTTGCAAAGCTGTACCTATCAGAATACATGGGATAGATTTTTATGCCAACCCAATTGTACTTGGAACCAAAGGTTTGGAAGTAGTACTAGGTATGGACTGGATGTCAAAGCATAAAGGACTGATAGACTGTGCTAAGAAAGCCATCACCATGACCAGTAGTTCTAGAGTAACAGTAGAACATATCTCTGAAACCTTACCCCGTCAATTCAAATGCAACAAAAGTGTAGCCCTGCCTACCATTGACCAGGTCAGAGTAGTCTGTGAATACCCCGACGTATTCCTAGATGAATTGCCAGGTATGCCCCCAGATAGGGATATAGAGTTCATTATCGAATTAATCCTCGGAACCGGACCTATAGCCCAGAGACCCTATACCATGAACCCCTTAGAGTTAGTAGAACTGAAGAAGCAGTTGGATGCCATGTTAGCAACATGCTTGATTCAGCCAAGCGCATCGCCATGGAGATCACCAGTGTTATTCGTCGACAAGAAAGATGGAGGCAACCGTCTATGTACAGACTACAGAAAGTTGAATGATGTCACCATCAAGAACAAGTACCCCTTGCTAAAGATAGAGGATCTATTTGATCAGTTGACTGGAGCTTAGGTATTCTCAAAGATTGATCTTAGAACTGGTTATCACCAACTTAAGATTCGTGCAACGGATATTCCGAAGACCGCCTTTACTACTCGCTATGGTCTATACGAGTATACGGTTATGTCTTTTGGATTAACCAATGCCCCTGCTTATTTCATGAATCTCATGAATAAGATCTTTATGAATTTCTTAGATAAGTTTGTAGTTGTGTTTATTGACGACATCCTTATCTACTCCAAGTCAGAAGAAGAGCATGAGCAATTTTTGAGAATCATCCTAGAAACCCTGAGAGAGCATCAGTTATATGCCAAGTTCAGCAAGTGTGAGTTTTGGCTGAAAGAAGTAGGATTCCTAGGACATATTGTGTCTGCCGGAGGAGTCTCTGTTGATCCCAGCAAGATCAAAGATATCGAAGAATGGGAAGCCCCAACCAATCAAACCCAAGTTCGTTCATTTCTCGGATTAGCGGGATACTACCGCAAATTCGTAGAAGGATTCTCAAGCATAGCCCGACCAATGACCCAATTGTTGAAGAAGGACAAGAAGTTTGAATGGACAGACAAGTGTGAAGCCAGTTTCCAGGAGCTGAAGAAGAGATTGATATCAGCCCCAATTTTGATCATGCCAGACATCAAGAAGCCGTTTGATGTGTATTGTGATGCATCAAAGATTGGTCTAGGATGTGTATTGATGCAAGATGGCAAAGTCATCGCGTATCTGTCTCGACAAGTGAAGCAGCATGAGCAGAACTATCCGACCCATGATCTTGAGCTAGCAGCGGTGGTTCTAGCATTGAAGACATGGCGTCATTATTTGATGGGTAATCGCTGTGAGATTTACTCAGATCATAAGAGCTTGAAGTATATCTTCACCCAGAAGGAGTTGAATATGAGGCAAAGAAGATGGATAGAGTTAATCAAGGATTATGACCTTGACATTCACTATCACCCCGGCAAAGCCAATGTGGTAGCGGATGCTCTTAGCAGATTGCCATGTAGGCTTAACACCATGATCAAAGAGAAGCAACCAAGTTTGTATGAGGAGTGGGAGCAGTACAGGACTGAGTTAGTTAGCAAAGGATTCCTAGCTAGCATTGAACTTCAACCCACTTTGATTAGAAAAATCAAGAAAGCCTAGAAGGGGAATGAAAGTATCGACGGAATCAAACGTCGTATTGGTACAGGCAAAGTACCTGGATTCACCGAAGACGAAGAAGGTGTACTGTGGTACAAGGGACGTATATGTGTACCAGCAGATTCAGAGCTGAAGGAAATTATCATGAAGGAAGCTCATGATACCTTTATTCTATCCACCCCGAAGGAACAAAGATGTATCAGGATTTGAAAGAGCAATTTTGGTGGCACAAGATGAAGAGAGAGATTGGAAGCTACATCGCCAAATGTGACATTTGTCAAAGAGTCAAAGCGGAGCATCAGAGACCTGCAGGATTGTTGCAACCATTGCAGATTCCGGAATGGAAATGGGATTCCGTCGGAATGGACTTTATCACCGGTTTACCTACTTCTAGTAGGGGAAATGACTCAATCTGGGTCATAGTTGATAGACTATCGAAGGTAGCCCACTTCATGCCAGTCAAGACAACCTACCAGAGTGCAAAACTAGCAGAGGTGTACATTGCTAGGATTGTTAGTCTGCATGGAACCCCCAAGACCATCGTATCAGATCGAGGAACTCAGTTTACTTCAAGATTTTGGCAGAAAGTTCAGGAAGGTTTAGGAACCAAGTTGAACTTCAAGATCGCTTATCACCCATAAGCAGACAGACTGAGAGAGTCAACCAGTTTTTGGAGGATATGCTTAGAGCTTGTGTGTTGGAATACGGATCAAAATGGGAAGACTGCCTACCCTTCGCAGAATTCTCATATAACAACAGTTATCAAGCTAGTTTACAGATGGCACCATTTGAATTCCTATACAGAAGAAAGTGTCGTACCCCTTTGAATTGGTCGCAAGTAGGAGAGAGTCAGATCTTTGGACCCGACATTCTCCGAGAAGCAGAAAAGAAAGTTCACAAAGTTCGTGAGCACCTCAAAACCTCCCAATCCAGACAGAAAAGCTATGCTGACAAGAGAAGGAGAGACCTGACTTTCAATGTCGGAGATTTCGTATATCTCAAGGTTTCACCATTGAAGGGAACTCAATGCTTTAGTCTGAAGGGAAAGTTAGCTCCGGATATATCAGACCTTTCAAGATTACGAACCGAGGAGAAGTATCGTATCGGCTAAATTGCGAAGAGATGTCAGCCATCCACAATGTGTTCCATATCTCGTTACTTCGCAAATGTTTGGAAGTGCCTGAGAAGACTGAAGTTTTCAAGAATATCGATCACAGAGCAATGGAAATCAACAATGACCTGACCTATCGGGAAGTACCCATCCGTATCTTAGAAGAAGCCTACAGAACCACCAGGACTAGGAGTATCAAGTTTCTCAAGATTCAGTGGAGCAACCATACCGAGGAGGAAGCCACTTGGGAGCGCGAGGATTACATTAGGACAGAGTTCCCAGATCTCTTTAGTTCCTAGTTTTCTTGTAAATCTCAGGACGAGATTTTATTTAAGGGGGGAAGGTTTGTAACATCCAAAACTTCAATACAAGATTATCAAGATCAAGTCATCCAAAAATGGGGTTAACAAAAACTTTTCCAAATTTAAAATGAAAGCATTCCTATATGTCTCCATTTAAAATAGGAGTTGTTTTGAATTGCCATGATTGTGTGATCCTTTGCTTCTAAAATGTTTATTAGGTGATTTAAACATCATCTACATCATTCCCAAACTTTTCCTAAAGAAAATCAAATCAAAAAGAATTAAAATGAAGAAATGGTTATTTGGACAAATTTAACTCTCATACCTACTTTGGCTATTCCTAGTACTCAATTCTTAACAGAAACAATTCTTGATCTTTACACCCCTTGCTAGTACACATAATGAGGTACCAAGGCCCACCTTTTGATCTACTAAAAACCTTCTGTAAACTATTTTAAATGACAGTTTAAAATTGAATCTAATGCATATGCATAGATCACCCCTATTTCAAAAACCATCAAATTGAGCACCATTTTCAAAACCCTTGCAAACAGAGACTACCTATCATTAGTGGAGATCACCCAAAATTTTTGAACTCAAAATTCAAAACTTTTTCTCTTGCGGCCATTTCATCAAGCACTTGGCAGGCAGAATCACACCTCTAATCCTAGCTCACTGTTTTGAACAGAGTTTTGCCCCCATTTGATCCCCATTTACTCCCTCTGTCTCCCAATGATCTAACCAAAGCCTAAACACCCATCCCCTACACCCCTAGCAACAATGCCATGCCGACCCGAGCCATGCCTCGCCGGCCAAACTTGCAACCGCTGCAGCAAACCACCCCTCTCCCCCTCTCCATGTCTAGGAGGCAGCCAGCACCGCACCGCCCCTCTCTGTCCCTTGCCCGAGCCAAGACCAGCCATGGACCATAGAGGAGAACCTGCGCCCAGTGCCACTGAACCATGCCGATGCCGCCCGCAGAGCGCGCGCTGTCCCCGCGTGCACAAGCCGTCGCTCGACACCAGCCCGCGGCCACCGCTCCGCCTCGACCTAGAGAACACCCCAGACACCTCCGTTCGCCGCCCAAAGCCCCACAACCACCGCTCGCCGTGGACACGGCCGCTTCGGCCGCGCAGAGCGCCACCTCACCCCGACCGCATGCCACCGCCCCTACAGCCGCATTGAAGCGCTAGACAACTGCCAGGGGACCGCCCATCGATCGCCATCCCCAGCCATGCCGCTAGCTCGCCGTAGCCATGTCGCCACCGTCGACCGCCTATCCCGCTCGGTCTCACCGTCGAGCCTATAAAAGGAGCCCTCCCCAGCACCAAAGACTCACACCATTCCACTCCCCTCACCTCTCTGAACCTCAACCACCCCTCGCTGGAGCAAGTGGAGCAGCAGCTCGCCGGAATTGGAGCCGGAGCCGCCGCCTCTGGAGAAGAAGGGTGCCGTTGATTCCGGCCACCCCAAGCTCCGCCGCGACCACGCCTCGCCTCGCCGTCGTCTTCCACTTTGTTCGCCCGCATCGCCGACCCTGCTGGAGCCCTGGTACGCCCCCAGTAGACCCCCACCGAGCCGCTAGGGTTCGAGCTCGCCGGTGACCCGTCCGTTGTCGACGACGACCCTCAGCCGTAGATCTAGCCTCTAATCGCACGACCCATAGCACGGCGTACCGTTTCGCGTTTTAAGAGCCACTGACAAGTAGGACCCCCTGTCAGCTGAGCCCCGTGCCGCGTAGCGCCACTGGGCCGGCCCATTTCCTTTCCCGCGCAAGCCCGTAGATTCAAATCTAGGTTTTTCTTTTTAGTTAGAATATAGTTTCTGTCCAGTATTTCAAAATTCAATTCTGTGAGTTTGACAAATCCAAATTACATGAAACTAATTTTTTTTGAAAGGTATTGAAATGCTCTATCCAAGACCGTTGGATTTAATTCATTTAGAGTTATAGATTTCTCCTAATAAAAATAAGAAGACAGAAGCTTTTGCAACTTGAAACATTTTTGTAAAATCAACCAAGTTAGCTTTTGAGTTGATTCCAACTCTCAAAAATCACATTTCATCATATCTATCCAAATATGTAATAATATTAAGGTTTACAGGCAGTGCCTTTGGACTAGTACCAAAATAATGCTATATAGGCATTTCTAGTCACTTTAAATCATTAAATAATGAACTTAAACCAAAGTAATATTGATCCAACCTTTAAATCTCATTCCCACATGTTAGAATATGTGGTGAGGACATGTGTCCACATGATCCCATATTTTGGTGGTGAATATTAAAGTGGAGTTAATATTTCAATGAGTAGAAATTACTTTTCCAAAATAAAAAGGTTGAAACTATTGAATTAAAACTTGTGATGTTTGGGATGATAATAGATCATCGATTGTGTGGTTTAGAATACTAATTAGCCTAAGTTAAGTATTGTTTGGTGATTGTGCACTCCCTATGTATTTCTAGACGCTAGTACCGACCAAGCCTTCGAGGAGGAGGAGTTCTACCAAGAAGAAGAAGAAGAAGAAGAATAAGAAAACTTCAACCACTGCACCAACCAAGGCAAGCTATTAGTGGCAAGCTAACCCTTGCAAACATGATTAGGTAAGCTATTGTAGCAAGCTAGAATAAAACTAGATGGTTTAGTAAAGATGCCTTAAGCATACTTTGATCACACCCCCTTAGTTTACACAAAGTTCTTTAATTAATTTTGAAGGTAGCATAAAGAGTATAAAACTTGACCTATTTAGGAACCTTTAGATGTCATTCTATGGCAGTGATATTGATCCCACCTTTCCACCTTAGTGAACACTCTTAACCTAGTGTTTTAGAATAGATCAAACTTGAGTCACTTTAGATGGGAACACTTGGTGAAAATGAGTTATGAAAACCTTGGAATGATGAGTCATTCTATTGAGATGTTTTGACATGTGTTGAGAAACACAATTGGTTTATGATGATGAAAATGATGAGGCATGAGCATTAACCCTTTTTATAAAACTGATGGTTGGATTCGGATGCGATACCATTCCAAATTTACCGTACAACCACATTACCAGAATTGGGTAAGGCTTAGCTGGAAATTTATATGCATTAGTATTAGTTCCCTCACGGGAGAGGTTTGAGCTGAGGCTACCTCTCAATGATGTCCACCTATGCGATTGCCCAAGATGGTGATGGTCATGGTTGGGACGCCATGCTCATAGGAGAGGTGCTTGTACTAGGGTGTGTAAAGGGAAGGTTATGTTTGATTATCTGCATACTAAGTATGATGATTCAGGGTTATCCCTGACAGATGTATCGAATCTTATGGTGAAAGTGTACCACCTCTACAGAGTGTTAAACTATTCGAATAGCCGCGTCATGATTATGGACGATTGGAATGGCCATACTGTTTCGTTGTCAGATGTTTTCTAAATAACTTGAAATGAATGATGAACTTTGACTTGCCCACAACAGGGTTGTGTAGATGATAATAGCTTCCCAACTTAAGTGATTCTAGAACTTTACTTTATCTTTTCTTGCTTCAGAACTCAGCTTAGGTTTCAAACTTAACTTGATAGTTATTTTTTTTAATTCAGCACTTTAACTTAGAATTATAACCCTTGATAGTAGTAGTTTGCGAGTACTTAAAGAGTACTCATGGCTTTTGTACCTGGCTATTATCATGGCCAGACTATGAAGGAGATTATCAAGATGATGGTCAGCAGGACGACTATGATAACTAGGACTATCTGCCTTCGTCAGCATTGCCTGTGCCCCAGAAGATGGACCCCACCGCTACGCTATCGTTTATTTCCGCTGCGTGTTGTATTAAAGACTGGATCATGAGATCCTTATTGGTGTAAAACCTTATGTATGGCTTGTAATGGATGATGTATTGTGATATCCAATCCGTTATGTCTTGCAAAAATGGTAATCCTGGGATTGCGAGGTATGGCATAACGGGCATCCGGGATTAAAAATCCGGGTGTTGACATATATATAGTGTGCGGACAAAAGTATAAAAATTAATTTATGAAAATATATTAAAATTATATGTCTATATATTTTTAATAAATATATGCATGTATTTGAATTATTAATGACTGACAAAATGTTTTTACTGTCTAGTGATTAAAAAATTAAACATAGTTGAAAACCAGGGTGTAAGTGTGAGATGTTTTCTTTTCTACGTTGCTTTGGATCACTTTGGTCCATCGGATGAATATTGGGTGGTAGATACAGGGGGCATGTTGATCCGAGTCGCCCTAGTAGTGGGCACGCGGAGTAGTAGTTGAACAATTTCAGAAAACACTTAAAATCCAAAATATAAACATTAGCAACAAAGACAGTTTACAACCAAAATACACCCTTCCTAGTGACAAAAGAGGCCTTGCCTCCAACTACTACTATATTAACTACTAAACGAGTGGTACTTTTCTATAACTAAATTAACTAGTAATACATCATTACCATCATATTAGGATCACTTAGCCAAATATTAAGGTCAATTCATCCTGTCGATGCAAACATAGAAAGACAACACCTTGATTGTCCCGTACTGTCCATCAGCCACGGTAATGTACCATGGCGGCACCGTGAGGAACGTCAGATCTTTGAGGCCAACACTGCCGGGCAACACACAGCTCGTCGGCTCAATGACCCCATTAAGGGTGTCCGCCGAGAAGTCCGCCAACGACTGTGGGCCAGTCGCGCATAGCTTTCCCCTGTACCAGGGCCACGAGCATTAGGCCGCCCTGCCGCACACCAAGGAAACGGCGGCGGCCTGCCCGAGCTCGCCGATGATGAGGCTGAACATGGTAGCATCATCACCGTAGACATGACCATGGATGGTAGAAAGGACAGTAATGGCATCATTACTATACACTCCATGGGCTGGCCATACGATAGCCTATGTACTCGTACCTTGTGGACGCCGTTGAGGTGCAAAAGGAGCTCGACCGGCTAGACGGTGAATATGCAATGACCTTGTGGTCGTCGAGCTCGTGGTAGGCGACCATGGTGAGGCAGCCATCGTGGGGGCATAGAACAGTTATCGGTGCTAGCTCTTCTTTGTCCATCACCAGCTAGCTCTTGGTGGAATCTGCCGACACGGCCAATGTTGGAGTGGTTCCTTGGAAGCTCGGCTCGCTGATGTAGTTCTTGCAGTTGTGAATTTTTATGCTGCATTTAGTTTTTTTGAACAAAGGCTGCAGAAAGTTGATAGGTGAGAGTAAATCAGACATTTAATACCCTATACAGTACTGTACTAGACAAACAGATCCTACACACATGAGTGTTAAGAAGGTCTACGCCTTTTTTTGGAAATGGAGAAGGGTCTACACCTAGAGAGAGACGGAGAATCCTGGGGCCTGGCGCAAAGTGTATAGTGCTGTTGGGGAGAGAACGAGGACTACATGCATGTCTTCAACACCATTTGCATTTTATTCTATCTGCATGTCTCTTCTGGCTCTTTCTTTCTCGGCATGGCAGACTCGTGTCTCTTCTCCAATTATTTCTTGTGGTTAAATCTTGTCCAGATACAGAGTACTAGTAGTAGTACATTTAAACTAGTACTCTAGTAATACGGAGTATATGTCTTTTTATACTTGAGTTGTACTACCAGTACTCCAATAGTAATACAGTACATATGTCTTCTTTTTACTATACTACTACTCTAGTAGGTAGGCATCTGCGGGCGGTGGTTAGCGGGCGGCGGTGGCTATTTGCGGCTTTTTACTACTCCTAGGGCGGCGGGCGGTGGCAGTAGGGTTCTAGTAGTACGGAGTAGTACTTGAGTACTCATGCTCACTGATTCATGAAGTAAGACTCCAGTAGTGTACTGTTGTCCTGTACTACTCAGATGCAGTTGTCATCATACCACGGTTCCTAGGGATACGCCAGAGGCACAGGTTCTCAAATGCACGTCCTAGGTGGGCCCCGATGCCTAGCGATTGGATAAAGCCTTGCTGCCTGACCACACAACCAAGGAAATTCATTTCGCTAGCCTCTACTATACTATTTCTCAGTGTGTTTCGAAATTAAGTTCACACCTTGCGATAATCTGTTCAGTGGACCCACCAGGTAGTCAATGTATCAAGAACGAGTGAGAGTTGTTTGGTAGGATTAAACTTCTTTCTAAGAATACACATTCCTAGAAATTTGACCGTGTTTTGAAAACAACCAAAGAGACTATGACTCACTGTTTTTTGAAATTTTGGTTGTGTTTCGAAATTAACTTCACACCTTGTGATAATCTGTTCAGTGGACCCACCAGGCAGTCAATGTATTGAGAACGAGTGAGAGTTGTTTGGAAAGATTCAACTTCTTGCTAAGAATATGCATGCCTTGAAAGTTTGACCGTGTTTTGAAAACAATCAAAGAGAATATGACTCACCGTGTTTTTAAAGTTTGGCTCTGTTTCGCAATTAACTTCACACCTTGCGATAATCTGTTCAGTGGACCCACCAGGCAGTCAATGTATCTAGAACGAGCGATAGTTGTTTGGCAAGATTCCACTTCTTGCTAAGAATATGCATGCCTAGAAATTTGTCCGTGTTTTAGAAACAATCAAAGAGACTATGACTCATCGTGTTTTGAAATTTTGGTTGTGTTTCGAAATTAAGTTCACACCTTGCGATAATCTGTTCAGTGGACCCACCACCAGGCCGTAGTCAATGTATCGAGAACAAGTGAGAGTTTGGAAAGATTCAACTTCTTGCTAAGAATATGCATGCCTAGAAATTTGACCGTGTTTTCAAAATAATCAAAGAGACTATGACTCATAGTGTTTTGAAATTTTGGCCGTGTTAAGATATTAAGTTCACACCTTGCGATAATCTGTTCAGTGGACCCACCACTAGGCCGCAGTTAATGTATCGAGAACGAGTGAGAGTTTGGAAAGATTCAACTTCTTGCTAAGAATATGCATGCCTAGAAATTTGACCGTGTTTTGAAAATAATCAAAGAGACTATGACTCACCGTGTTTTGAAATTTTGCCCGTGTTTTGAAATTAACTTCACACCTTGCGAAATTTTATTCAGTGGACCCACTACCAGGAAGTCAATGTATTGAGATGAGTGACATGTTGGAACGATTCAACTTCTTGCTAAGAAAATGCATGCCTATAAATTTGACTGTATTTCGAAAACAACCAAAGAGACTATGGCTCACCGTGGTTTGAAAATTTGCGTGCATTTCGAAATTAATTTCACACCTTGGAAAATCTGTTCAGTAGACCCACCAGGCAGTCAATCTATCGAGAACGAGTGAGAGTTTGGAATGATTCAACTTATTTCTAAGAATATGAATGCCTAGAAATTTGACTGTATTTTGAAAACAATCAAAGATGCTATGACTCACCGTGTTTCGAAATTTTAGCTATGTTTCAAAATTAACTTCACACCTTGCGAAAATATGTTCAGTGGACCCACCACCAGGCAGTCAATGTATGGAGACGAGTGAGAGTTTGGAAAGATTCAACTTCTTGCTAATAATATGGATGCGTAGAAATTTGACCGTGTTTTGAAAACAAACAAAGAGACTATGACTCACAGTGTTTTGAAATTTTGGTTGTGTGTTTGGAAATTAACTTCACAATTAGTGGAAATCTATTAAGTGGACCCACTACCAAGAAGTCAATGTATCGAGACGAGTGATAGTTTGGATATATTCAACTTCTTGCTATGAATATGCATGCCTAGAAATTTGACTGTATTTCAAAAACAACCAAAGAGACTATGGCTCACTGTGTTTTGAAATTAACTTCACACCTTGCGAAAATCTGTTCTCTGCACCCACCAGGCAGTCAATGTAATGAGAATGAGTGAGAGTTTGGAATGATTCAACTTATTGCTAAAAATATGCATTCTTAGAAATTTGATCATGTTTTGAAAATATCAAAGATGCTACGACTCACCATGTTTCGAAATTTTGGCTGTGTTTTGAAATTAACTTCACACCTTGTGAAAATCTATTCAGTGGACCAACCACCAGGCAGTCACTGTATGGAGACGAGTGAGAGTTTGGAAAGATTCAACTTCTGGCTAAGAATATGCATGCCTAGAAATTTGACCGTGTTTTGAAAACAAACGAAGAGACTATGACTCACCGTGTTTTGAAATTTTTGTTGTGTTTTGAAATTAACTTCACACCTTGCGAAAATCTATCCAGGGGACCCACTACCAGGAAGTCAATGTATCGAGACGAGTGACAGTTTGGACAGATTAAACTTCTTGCTAAGAATATGCATGCCTAGAAATTTAACTCTATTTCGAAAACAACCAAAGAGACTATGGCCACCGTGTTTTGAAATTTTGTGTGTGTTTCGAAATTAACTTCACACCTTGCGAAAATCTGTTCACTGGACCCACCGGGCAGTCAATGTATCGAGAACGAGTGAGAGTTTGGAATGATTCAACTTATTGCTAAGAATATGCATGCCTAGAAATTTGACCATGGTTTGAAAACAATCAAAGATGCAATGACTCACTGTGTTTTGAAATTTTGGCTGTGTTTCGAAATTAACTTCATGCCTTGCGAAAATATGTTCAGTGGACCCATCACTAGGCAGTCAAAGTCTGGATACGAGTAAGAGTTTGGAAAGATTCATCTTCTTGCTAAGAATATGCATGCTTAGAAAATTAACCGTGTTTTGTAAACAAACAAAGAGACTATGACTCACCGTGTTTTGAAATTTTGGCTGTGGTTCGAAATTAACTTCACACCTTGCGATAATATTTTCATTGGACCTACCAGGCAGTCAATGTATCGAGAACGACTGAGAGTTGTTTGGCAAGATTCAACTTCTTGGTAAGAATATGCATGCCTCGAAACTTTGACCATGTTTTGAAAATAATCAAAGAGACTATGACTCACCATGTTTTGAAAGTTTGGTTGTGTTTCGAAATTAACTTCACACCTTGTGATAATATATTCAGTGGACCTACCATGCATACAATGTATCGAGAACGATTGAGAGTTTGGAATGATTCAACTTATTGCTAAGAATATGCATGCCTAGAAATTTGATCATGTTTTGAAAAAAAATCAAAGTAGCTATGGATCACCGTGTTTTGAAATTTTGTGTGCATTTTGAAATTAACTTCACACCTTGTGAAAATCTGTTCACTGGACCCACTAGGCAGTCAATGTATCGAGAATGAGTGAGCGTTTGGAATGATTCAACTTATTGCTCTAAGAATATGCATGCCCAGAAATTTGACCGTGTTTTGAAAACAATCAAAGATGCAATGACTCACCGTGTTTCGAAATTTTGGCCGTGTTTCGAAATTAACTTCACACCTTGCGAAAATATGTTCAGTGGACCCACCACTAGGAAGTCAAAGTATGGAGACGAGTGAGAGTTTGAAAAGATTCATCTTCTTGCTAAGAATATGCATGCCTAGAAATTTGACCGTGTTTGAAAACAAACAAAGAGACTATGACTCACCGTGTTTTGAAATTTTGGTTGTGTGTTTTGAAATTAACTTCACAATTTGGGAAAATCTATTTAGTGGACCCACTACCAGGAAGTCAATGTATCGAGATGAGTGACAGTTAGGAAAGATTCAAGTTCTTGCTAAGAATATGCATGCCTAGAAATTTGACCGTATTTCGAAAAGAACCAAAGAGACTATGGCTCACCGTGTTTTGAAATTTAGCATGCGTTTCAAAATTAACTTCACACCTTGCGAAAATTTGTTCACTAGACCCACCAGGCAGTCAACGTATCGAGAACGCGTGAGAGTTTGGAATGATTCAAGTTATTGCTAAGAATATGCATTCATAGAAATTTAATCGTGTTTTGAAAATAATCAAAGATGCTACAACTCACCATGTTTCTAAATTTTGACTGTGTTTCGAAATTAACTTCACACCATGTGAAAGTCTGTTCAGTGGACCCACCACCAGGCAGTCAATGTATGGAGAAGAGTGAGAGTTTGGAAAGATTCAACTTCTAGCTAAGAATATGCCTGCCTAGATATTTGACCGTGTTTTAAAAACAAACAAATAGACTATGACTCACCGTGTTTTGAATTTTTTGCTGTGTTTCAAAATTAACTTTACACCTTGCGAAAATCTATCCAGTGGACCCACTACTAGGAAGTCAATGTATCAAGACGAGTGATAGTTTGGAAAGATTCAACTTCTTTCTATGAATATGCATGCCTATAAATTTGATCGTATTTCAAAAACAACCAAAGAGACTATGGCTCACCGTGTTTTGAAATTTTGCGTGCGTGTCGAAATTAACTTCACACCTTGCAAAAATCTGTTCACTTCACCAACCAGGCAGTCAATGTATCGATAACGAGTGGGAGTTTGGAATGATTCAACGTATTGATAAGAATATGCATACCAAGAAATTTGACCGTGTTTTGAAAACAATCAAAGACGCAATGACTCAACGTGTTTCGAAATTTTGGCTGTGTTTCGAAATTAACTTCACACCTTGCGAAAATCTGTTCAATGGACCCACCACCAGGCAGTCAAAGTATGGAGACGAGTGAGAGTTTGGAAAGATTCATCTTCTTGCTAAGAATATGCATGCCTAGAAATTTGAACGTGTTTTGAAAATAAACAAAGAGACTATGACTCACCGTGTTTTGAAATTTGGTTGTGTTTCGAAATTAACTTTCCACCTTGTGATAATATTTTCATTGGACCCACCAGGCAGTCAATGTATCAAGAATGAGTGAGAGTTGTTTGGCAAGATTCAACTTCTTGCCAAGAATATTCATGCCTCGAAAGTTTGACCATGTTTTGAAAACAAACAAAGAGACTATGACTCACCGTGTTTTGAAAGTTTAACTGTGTTACCAAATTAACTCTGCACCTTGTGACAATCTGTTAAGTGGACCCACCAGACAGTCAATGTATCGAGAATGAGTGAGAATTTGGAATGATTCAACTTATTGCTAAGAACATGCATGCCTAGAAATTTGACCATATTTTGAAAACAATCAAAATGGCTATGGCTCACCGTGTTTTGAAATTTTGCGTGCGTTTCGAAATTAACTTCACACCTTGCCAAAATCTATTAACTAGACCCACCAGGAAGTCAATGTATCGAGATCGAGTGAGATTTTGGAATGATTCAACTTATTGCTACGACTATACATGCCTATAAATTTTATAGTGGTTTGAAAACAATAAAGGCTATGACTCATTGTGTTTCAAAATTTTGGCTACGTTTCGAAATTAACTTCACACCTCGCGAAAATATGTTCAGTGGACCCAACAGGTAGTCAATGTATCAAGAACAAGTGAGAGTTTGGCAAGATTCAACTTCTTGCTAAGAATATTCATGCCTAGAAATTTGATAGTGTTTTGAAAACAAACAAAGAGAGTATGACTCTCCGTGTTTTGAAATTTTGGCTATGTTTCGAAATTAACATCACCCCTTGCGATAATCTTTTCAGTGGACCCACCAGGTAGTCAATGTATCGAGAACAAGTAAGAGGTGTTTGGAAAGATTCAAATTCTTGCTAAGAATATGCATGCCTTGAAAGTTTGACCATGTTTTGAAAACAATCAAAGAGACTATGACTCACCGTGTGTTGAAAGTTTGGCTTTGTTTCGAAATTAACTTCACACCTTGCGATAATATGTTCAGTGATCCTACCAAGCAGACAATGTATAGAGAACGAGTGAGAGTTTGGAATGATTCAACTTATTGCTAAGAATATGCATGCCTAAAAATTTGACCGTGTTTTGAAAACAGTCAAAGTAGCTATGGGTCACCGTGTTTTGAAATTTTGGGTGCGTTTCGAAATTAACTTCACACCTTGTGAAAATATGTTCACTGGACCCACCAGGCAGTCAATGTATCGAGAACGAGTGAGAGTTTGGAATGATTCAACTTATTTCTAAGAATATGTATGCCTACAAATTTGATCGTGTTTGAAAACAATCAAAGAGTCTATGACTCACCGTGTTTCGAATTTTTTTTGCTGTGTTTCAAAATTAACTTCACACCTTGCGAAAATCTGTTTAGTCGACCCACCAGGCAGTCAATGTATCAAGAACGAGTGAGAGTTTGGCAAGATTCAACTTCTTGCTAAGAATATGCATGCCTAGGAATTTGAACGTGTTTTGAAAACAAACAAAGAGACTATGATTCTTTGTGTTTTGAAATTTTGGCTATGATTCGAAATTAACTTCACCCCTTGCGATAATCTTTTTAGTGGACCCACCACCAGGCAGTCAATGTATCGAGAACGAGTAAGAGTTGTTTGGCAAGATTCAACTTCTTGCTAAGAATGTGCATGCCTCAGAAGTTTGACCGTGTTTTGAAAACAATCAAAGAGACTTTGATTCACCGTGTTTTGAAAGTTTGGTTGTGTTTCAAAATTTACTTCACACCTTGCGATAATCTGCCAGTGGACCTACCAGGCAGTCAATGTATCAAGAACGAGTGAGGGTTTGGAATGATTCAACTTATTGCTAAGAATATGCATGCCTATAAATTTGACCGTATTGTCAAAACAATCAAGTGGCTATGGCTCACCGTGTTTTGAAATTTTGCGTGCATTTCGAAATGAATTTCACATCTTGTGACAATCTGTTCAGTGGACCTACCAGGCAGTCAATGTATCAAGAACGAGTGAGAGTTTGGAATTATTCAACTTATTGCTAATAATATGCATGCCTAGAATTTTGACCATGTTTTGAACACAATCAAAATGGCTATGGCTCACCGCGTTTTGAAATTTTGCGTGCGTTTCGAAATTAACTTCACACCTTGCGAAAATGTATTCACTAGACCCACCAAGAAGTCAATGTATCGAGATCGAGTGAGATTTTGGAATGATTCAACTTATTGCTAAGAATATACATGCCTAGAAATTTTACCATGTTTTGAAAATAATAAGAGAGGCTATGACTCACTGTGTTTCAAAATTTTGGCTATCTTTCGAAATTAACTTCACACCTCGCAAAAATATGTTTAGTGGACCCCCCAGGTAGTCAATGTATCAAGAACACGTGAGAGTTTGGCAAGAATCAACTTCTTGCTAAGAATATGCATGCCTAGAAATTTGACCGTGTTTTGAAAATAAACAAAGAGACTATGACTCTCCGTGTTTTGAAATTTTGGCTATGTTTCGAAATTAACATGAACCCTTGTGATAATCTTTTCAGTGGACCCACTAGGTAGTCAATGTATCAAGAATGGGTAAGAGTTGTTTGGAAAGATTCAACTTCTTGCTAAGGATATGCATGCCTTGAAAGTTTGACCGTGTTTTGAAAACAATCAAAGAGACTATGACTCACCATGTTTTGAAAGTTTGGCTGCGTTTCAAAATGAACTTCACACCTTGTGATAATATATTGAGTGGACCTACCAAGCAGACAATGTATCGAGAACGAATGAGAGTTTGGAATGATTCAACTTATTGCTAAGAATATGCATGCCTAGAAATTTGATCATGTTTTGAAAAAAAATCAAAGTAGCTATGGATCACCGCGTTTTGAAATTTTGGGTGCATTTCGAAATTAACTTCACACCTTGCGAAAATCTGTTCACTGGACCCACCAGGCAGTCAATGTATCGAGAATGAGTTAGAGTTTGGAATGATTCAACTTATTGCTCTGAGAATATGCATGCCCAGAAATTTGACCGTGTTTTGAAAACAATCAAAGATGCAATGACTCATCGTGTTTCGAAATTTTGGCTGTGTTTCAAAATTAAATTCACACCTTGCGAAATTATGTTCAGTGGACCCACCACCAGGAAGTTAAAGTATGGAGACGAGTGAGAGTTTGAAAAGATTCATCTTCTTGCTAAGAATATGCATGCCTAGAAATTTGACCGTGTTTGAAAACAAACAAAGAGACTATGACTCACCGTGTTTTGAAATTTTGGTTGTGTGTTTCGAACTTAACTTCACAATTTGGGAAAATCTATTTAGTGGACCCACTACCAGGAAGTCAATGTATCGAGATGAGTGACAGTTAGGAAATATTCAAGTTCTTGCTAAGAATATGCATGCCTAGAAATTTGACCGTATTTCGAAAAGAACCAAAGAGACTATGGCTCACCGTGTTTTGAAATTTAGCATGCGTTTCAAAATTAACTTCACACCTTGCGAAAATCTGTTCACTAGACCCACCAGGCAGTCAACGTATCGAGAACGCGTGAGAGTTTGGAATGATTCAACTTGTTTTTAAGAATATGCATTCATAGAAATTTAATCGTGTTTTGAAAATAATCAAAGATGCTACAACTCACCATGTTTCTAAATTTTGACTGTGTTTCGAAATTAACTTCACACCATGTGAAAATCTGTTCAGTGGACCCACCACCAGGCTGTCAATGTATGGAGAAGAGTGAGAGTTTGGAAAGATTCAACTTCTAGCTAAGAATATGCCTGCCTAGATATTTGACCGTGTTTTAAAAACAAATAAATAGACTATGACTCGCTGTGTTTTGAATTTTTTGCTGTGTTTCAAAATTAACTTCACACCTTGCGAAAATCTATCCATTGGACCCACTACTAGGAAGTCAATGTATCAAGACGAGTGACAGTTTGGAAAGATTCAACTTCTTTCTACGAATATGCATGCCTATAAATTTGACCGTATTTCAAAAACAACCAAAGAGACTATGGCTCATCGTGTTTTGAAATTTTGCGTGCGTGTCGAAATTAACTTCACACCTTGCAAAAATCTGTTCACTGGACCCACCAGGCAGTCAATGTATCGAGAACGAGTGGGAGTTTGGAATGATTCAACGTATTGATAAGAATATGCATACCAAGAAATTTGACCGTGTTTTGAAAACAATCAAAGATGCAATGACTCACCGTGTTTCGAAATTTTGGCTGTGTTTCGAAATTAACTTCCCACCTTGCGAAAATCTGTTCAATGGACCCACCACCAGGCAGTCAATGTATGGAGACGAGTGAGAGTTTGGAAAGATTCATCTTCTTGCTAAGAATATGCATGCCTAGAAATTTGAACGTGTTTTGAAAATAAACAAAGAGACTATGACTCACCGTGTTTTGAAATTTGGTTGTGTTTTGAAATTAACCTCCCACCTTGTGATAATATTTTCATTGGACCCACCAGGCAGGCAATGTATCAAGAATGAGTGAGAGTTGTTTGGCAAGATTCAACTTCTTGGTAAGAATATGCATGCCTTGAAAGTTTGACCATGTTTTGAAAACAATCAAAGAGACTATGACTCACCGTGTTTTGAAAGTTTAATTGTGTGACGAAATTAACTCGGCACCTTGTGACAATCTGTTAAATGGACCCACCAGGCAGTCAATGTATCGAGAACGAGTGAGAATTTGGAATGATTCAACTTATTGCTAAGAACATGCATGCCTAGAAATTTGACCATGTTTTGAAAACAATCAAAATGGCTATGGCTCACCGTGTTTTGAAATTTTGCGTTCGTTTCGAAATTAACTTCACACCTTGCGAAAATCTATTAACTGGACCCACCAGGAAGTCAATGTATCGAGATCGAGTGAGATTTTGGAATGATTCAACTTATTTCTATGACTATACATGCCTAGAAATTTTACCGTTTTTTGAAAACAATAAAGGCTATGACTCACTATGTTTCAAAATTTTGGCTATGTTTCGAAATTAACTTCACACCTCGCGAAAATATGTTCAATGGACCCAACAGGTAGTCAATGTATCAAGAACAAGTGAGAATTTGGCAAGATTCAACTTCTTGCTAAGTATATGCATGCTTAGAAATTTGACAGTGTTTTGAAAACAAACAAAGAGAGTATGACTCTCCGTGTTTTGAAATGTTGGCTATGTTTCGAAATTAACATCACCCCTTGCAATAATCTTTTCAGTGGACCCACCAGGTAGTCAATGTATCGAGAACGAGTAAGAGTTGTTTGGAAAGATTCAACTTCTTGCTAAGAATATGCATGCCTTGAAAGTTTGACCATGTTTTGAAAACAATCAAAGAGACTATGACTCACCGTGTTTTGAAAGTTTGGCTTTGTTTCGAAATTAACTTCACACCTTGCGATAATCTGTTCAGTGATCCTACCAAGCAGACAATTGATAGAGAACGACTGAGAGTTTGGAATGATTTAACTTATTGCTAAGAATATGCATGCCTAAAAATTTGACCGTGTTTTGAAAACAGTCAAAGTAGCTATGGATCACCGTGTTTTGAAATTTTGGGTGCATTTCAAAATTAACTTCACACCTTGCGAAAATATGTTCACTGGACCCACCAGGCAGTCAATGTATCGAGAATGAGTGAGAGTTTGGAATGATTCAACTTATTGCTAAGAATATGTATGCCTAGAAATTTGATCGTGTTTGAAAACAATCAAAGAGGCTGTGACTCACCGTGTTTCGAAATTTTTGCTATGTTTCAAAATTAACTTCACACCTTGCAAAAATCTGTTCAGTCGACCCACCAGGCAGTCAATGTATCAAGAACGAGTGAGAGTTTGGCAAGATTCAACTTCTTGCTAAGAATATGCATGCCTAGGAATTTGACCATGTTTTGAAAACAAACAAAAAGACTATGATTTTCTGTGTTTTGAAATTTTGGCTATGATTCGAAATTAACTTCACCCCTTGCGATAATCTTTTTAGTGGACCCACCACTAGGCAGTCAATGTATCGAGAACGAGTAAGAGTTGTTTGAAAAGATTCAACTTCTTGCTAAGAATGTGCATGCCTCGGAAGTTTGACCGTGTTTTGAAAACACTCAAAGAGACTTTGACTCACCGTGTTTTGAAAGTTTGGTTGTGTTTCAAAATTTACTTCACACCTTGCGATAATCTGTCCAGTGGACCTACCAGGCAGTCAATGTATCGAGAACGAGTGAGGGTTTGGAATGATTCAACTTATTGCTAAGAATATGCATGCCTATAAATTTGACCGTATTGTCAAAACAATCAAGTGGCTATGGCTCACCGCGTTTTGAAATTTTGCGTGCATTTCAAAATGAATTTCACATCTTGCGAAAATCTGTTCACTGGACCCACCAGGCAGTCAATGTATCGAGAACGAGTGAGAATTTGGAATTATTCAACTTATTGCTAATAATATGCATGCCTAGAATTTTTACCGTGTTTTGAAAACAATCAAATAGGCTATGACTCACCGTGTTTCAATTTTTTTGTTGTGTTTCAAAATTAACTTCACACCTTGCGAAAATTTGTTCAGTGGACCCACTAGGAAGTCAGTGTATCAAGAACGAGTGAGAGTTTGGCAAGATTCAACTTCTTGCCATGCATGCCTCAAAATTTGACCGTGTTTTGAAAACTATTCTAGAAAGAAAAACGAATTCATAAAAAACCTCACAAATTTCAAATTATAAAAAGCAACAAAAAGAGCCTCAAAAATTTTAAAATATAAAATGGAAGAGGTAGGAGAGAGGGAAATCAATTTTCTTTTTCTTGTGGGCAATCCACAAGCTTGAGGTGCACCTTAATGCTGATGTAGTCGCAGGTGCCTCGCCGATGAGCATCGATGGGACCGACGCTAGCTCGGGCAATGATTATGATGTTTGCATGTCTGCTGGATTCTTTTGGTCTATATAGACCGATGTTTCGTGCTTGCTTCATTTTGCAGGCGACGTAGCCTTTTTGACATGCCGTGGTGACCACTAAGGGATAGGGGACAGCACGTGGCACGTTGGGCGTAGTTGAGTTTTAAAATCAATATGACATTAAATAATTTCAAATCAATAGCCCGGAAATGTCGCGCAGGGAGATGATTTACGTGGACTATACATATGTTATTTTTTATCCATGGAATTTAATATACTACTAATCCGTATTTCACTTATAATGATTGATATTGGTAATTAAAGAATACATGCGGGCTTCTAGGTTCTTCCTTTTAGTATTAATTACCTAAATTCACGTGAGTAATTAACGTGTGTTTCTCTGTATTGGCACCCGAACGCAGGCATAAATTAAGGGGAGGACGTAATTTCACCTTTCTCGGTAATACAAGAGGTTTTATTGCGTCGCAGTGGAAGATGAAATGACAAACAGAGTACTTATGCTAGTACTAGATCGCAAACACCATTCCAATTTGAACTTGATAATACTAATATTCAATCTCTAAACATAATTACAGAAAGGAAGTAGAGGTGAAATTAAACATAATTAATTCTTCGTCTTCTTTGACCTGGATCCTTCCGCTGTCACTTTCGTGATGGCGTCGTACTTCCCCTTCCTGCGGCATCCCCCATCTCTCACCATCTTCTTCTTCTTCAAGCCTCCTGCTTGCTTCAAATTCCTTTTCTCATTGTGGATGAAGGCAGGATCGAGTGCACTCTTCTTGGAGACGAAGTCGAGAAATGGCGATAAATCTTCCGACCCCTGATCCTCCTGCTCATGCTCCCTCTTCTTCTTGCCGATGGAGGATGGATCAAGAGAACTCTTCTTGAAGATGACATCTCCTTCATAGATGAAATGCCAATGATCCTCCTCCTCCTCCTCTTCGCTCTCGGCCGGCGGCGTCCCGTCCATCAGATGATGGTAAGCAGGGTCCTCGTCAGAAAAATTACCTTCCGTTGTGTCAGAATAGTATGGCCTGTCAACGGACTCCCCGCCTTCACTATGGTGGGGACTGTTATCCCTGTTCACCCTTGCGTTGGACTCGTGAATGGAGGTGCACTGACCGAAGGATCTACGCAGCATTTTTGTGTATGTGGTGGATTGGCCAGCCTAAAGGGACAGGCATAGACAGAGAGAGTTCTTCACTGTGTGTGTTGTGCCTAGATGGGAGAGGTGGTCGTTGTTGATGGCCCCTTAAAAAGGCTTGCTCGGGACATCCAGGAGTTGCCACGTTCCGTAGGAGCAGCCTAGCAGTTCCCTTCCATCGTTTTTATACTCCCTTCCATCGTTTTTTTACAAAAGTTCCCTTGCATCGTTGAAACAAGATCGAACGGTTGGTACTCCTTCCGCCCGAGAGCATCAGCAACGAGGGTATTACAAGTACCACCACATGTTGGGCAGGTTTTTGCACATAACAACAACCATAGACCTTTTCTGTGCAAAATACATACATTTTCTGTAATCGTTGTACATAATACATAACCAGTCATTGAATGTTTCTTATTTTTTGGGAAATGTTTCATAGTTAATTATATAATATATTACTAAAATATAATTTTTATCTAAATTAATAGTAGGTAAAGCTCAAAAAATAATTATAATTTTAAGCCACATCCATAAAGTATCTAGTGTATTTTTGGTTCTTGTAAGTTGTATCATTTTGAAATCAACCTACTCGTAGGTACATAATTCCCAACATGCTGTAGAGAAATGATATATAGATTCTATAATGTGGAAAGTGTGTTTTGAGGTTTGTGCATAGCGTTCATTGTGCTAAAGACTATATCAATAGAATCTTCTAAATGTTAGAGTGAAAGGAAAATCCATCGGTAAGCAATGTTGGGATTTCCAATCTTCATCCAACGGTTAAAGTTCAAAGTTATTCGTACACTACACACTAGGTATGCTAAGATAATTAAATGTATAACATGTCATTAAAATATTTGTGGTTTTTTGCATAGCGTTCGTTGTGCTAAGGACAATCGATAGAATCTTCTATGTGCTAGAATGGAAAAAAAGATCCAAGAGTTAACATTGTTGGGATTTGCCAGTCTTCATTCAATTTTCATTGTTCAAAGTTATTTGTACATTATATAGTGGCAAGATTTGCCAGAAGTGACACGCTACTTCCTACTAGTAAAAGGCATGTGCCACACTCGTATGTACTGTATAAAATGTAATTTAATAAATATTAAGTTGTTATTAACCAATAGTCTTGTTAGAGAAAAAAGACATACATTAAGTATATTAATAATAACTATCTACACATATTGAGAATACAACCTACTGCATTATGAACTTTTTTTGCAGGGAGGGTGGGGGTGACATGATGTTTCTAGAACATGGTGGAGTTTGCTCTAGGTACTACTCCTTCAACATGAATCCACCTGCTCTGAAACATTGGATCTAATAGACCAACCATTAAGATTGCTGATATGGATCTAATTCAAAAATGCTCCATTATAGTAGTAGAGATAATTCGAAAACATTGACGATGCTGCTATATGTGCATGACCAAAAAACTTTTGGATAATCTCAAGGAAAAACATGGACGCATGTATCAATGAGCGTGAATGGACAATAAGAGTTGTGAGGACAGATTACTTGTGGGGCCTAGCAACCCCACATTTCTTCTTGTTTTTTAATGAGCTTACCTCATGGGTGGCTTTGATATCGTTGTTCAGGTGCACTATACTATTCATGTTAGCGGAATAGTGGGTTCCCAAAAATTTCTTTTAAACATAAGGTTGAACACTCCTAGCCATAGTGATTCAAAATTTATCAATAAAGGGGATTTATTTATTGGGTGGCCGAGTGGTTGCACCACACGTCATTGTCATGTACTTCCTCCATTGAGAAATATAAGACGTTTTAGCTTTGTGAAACGAACGTATCTAGACGTCATTTAGTGTATAGGTTTGTAGAGGTTCGGAGTGAACCTTTACATTAAAAGGCTTCTAGATACATTGATTTCATAAAGCTTAATGTCTTATATTTTGGAACAGAGAGAGTAGACATGATTTTTGCTAGGAAGGGCAAACACTGATGAATGCTTATAGGAAGGCTAGGAAATTGGAAATTGTGTTCCATTGATAAACCTTCGCGCTCCTCTTCCTAGAGTCAGATTTTAGCAATTCAATACAAAAAGGTTGTTGGACATGCTCCAAAGCCCAATAATTTTTCTTTTTAAATAAGAACAATAGTTATTAGCTCGAATAATTAATTGCGGTCTACGTATGTTGTACTACTGTAATTCATATAATATGCTATGTGTGCATGACCGAACAACTTCCGAAAAACCTGAAGAAAAACGTGGCCGCATTATTGAATGAGCGCGAAGTAAGGCTGGCAATGGGTAGGGTAGAATAATATCATACCCACTCCCTTTTAGTCAATGGGTAGAAAATTTTAATCATACCCGTACTCGCGGGTATAAAACTTTACCCATGCCCGTACTCATGAGAAATATCGAAGTTTAGAAGCCACAGTATCATACTCTTCCCTATTTTTCTTCATCCCATAGGTTGTAACTCTACAGGTATGTTTTACTACTATTTCAGTTTAAATGGGTAGGGTATGGGTCTATCTACTCGTGCCCGTACCCATGACTTAACGGGTTAGGGTATGGGTATTACCCATGGGTATAAAATTGTGCCCATACCCTACCAACACGGGTACAGTACCTGCGGGCACTCGTGGGTAAATTGCAACTTTCACATTTTTTTCGATGAAAATACCGTTGCTGCTTACCTTATGAATGGTTTGATATCGTCCCTCAGGCGCTAGATTATTCACGTTAGTGAAATAGTGGGTTCCCATATTTTTGTTTAGAATAGAAGTATGAACACTCCCAACCATAGTGATTGAAAACTTATCGATAAAGGGCACTTTATTTTTTTAAAGCTCAAGGCGCTTTATTATTACACTCGATTCCCCATACCATCGGCCTACCATTCTACTATTATTAGTTGGACTATGGATAAACAAATTCACTCGAGTTGGTTGGGGCTTTAATCATAATTTTCGTGCTCACTACATGTCTTGGTGACAACATCTTCATACGCATCGTCGTTCATGAATAGAGATAATAAGAAAATATATCAATGCCATAGTATTTTAGTGCCTACCAAAGTAATACTTTAGTTTTCTCTATTATTAGTTTCTTTAAAAAGGGGTCTGACCTCTTTCTCAATTATTTTAAAAAACATAGTTTTGGAGAATACTTCAGTTTAAACCCATATTATTTGTTGGAACAAAACACTAAAAGGTATTCAATAGTTCAGTTTATTTAGAAATCAAAATGTTTTCTAAATAATTTAAAAATACTTTGATGCCAAACTCGGCCTTAATATCTGAACCGAGCTAATCTGGCAATGGATGATCAATATTTAGATGCCAAATGGCCAAATGAACCCTTAATTTCTGAACTGAGGCAGTATGGGCCATGGATGATCACCGATGTGCCTCTCGGCCTTTGATTCTAGAGAGTATCGCTTACCAATTTACCACTACTTGGACTATACATAAATCTGAATTTAGTTAAGCGGGAAAATCTCCTGCTATCCAATGTTTCAAACATCTTGGAATCCCCCTTCTACCCCTAGTGAAGTCGGTTCGTTGGGGCTTCAATCATAATTTCCCTGTTCGGTACCTCTATTCCCTGCCCCCCTTACCACCGACCCCCCCAGACCCACACCCACACCCACACACAATCCTCTCCCCCAGCTGCGCTAGCCCTGTGGAAAACCCTAGATCTACCTTTAGAACATTAGATCTGATTCACCGCCGTCGCCGTGCACTGCACCAGATCTGCTTCACCGACCCACTCTCCTGGCGCACCAAACACATTCCCACCACCAGGAATCTGCTTCTTCGTCGCTGTCGTCCAGCGCTCGGAGGAATCCTTGTTCTGCTTCACCTTCGCCGACAAGCACCGCAACCGCAGCACCCTCGACAACCTCGACGTCACCAACCAGGATTCGCATCATGCCTAAACGCTACCGCGACTGAGGTAACCATATCTCCTTGGAGTTTGGTAAGATAAATATGTAGCAGTTAACTGTATTTTCTATTGGTGTTACCCGTATCTTCCTAAATAATTTTTTGTAGTCAGGTTTAACCGTAAGGCATTCAACCTCGATTTTGTATGTCATGGCAAAATATAAGTCACCCAACGGTTAACACATTTCTTTCCATTATCTACTTTAGTATGTGTCCATATGTGATGCGATTATAATTTCTCTCTGGCTTGGCGTAGGCTATGGCACTAATTGTTATTTCTTGCTTGATGCTTTTGTCCTATGTATGTAGTACACGTTTACATTCGTTATACTGCTTCCACTAAGATGTCTGTTTCATTTTCTTCTGCTTACCCCACTATTCCTAATTGTTTGTTGTTGTTATGCAATGAATACGTGCAGTTTACACTAGAAATCGTAGAATGAATGGCCCCTATATTCTCATAAGTATCTATTGCTTTTTTATCACTTCATGCTAACATCTGTGTGACTGGAACCTTTTTGTGTCCATTATTCGCTGCACCATTATGAAGAGGACCCACACTGAATTATGGAGACCACCAGTACAATAACTTGATGCATCGGACATCGTCGACGAACATACCTATAACCAGATCAGCAACCCTGAGACTCTACATAGAGGTAGTATAAGGACGCCCCCTTTTTTAAGGTTTGAGTCCCTTGGTGTCATGCCATTGACTCTAGTTGAGTTGTTATTTTTGTTGGAGGCACTAGGGTGATTATAACAGGGCTAGAAATGCAACAGAATCCAATATAACAGAAACAAAAGAATCATAAAGAGTCGCCCACTTCAAATCTCACTCTGGTATCTACACGTGTATGGCTATTTTAATACGAGGCACATGATAGTACACTTTGTGTTTAGCAGACAATCAAAAAATTTAAACATTCTAACTATTTGATAGATTGTTTGGCCATTTCTCTAAAATGATTTTGCTATTCTATTAGAGGCACCCGTCTGCATGAGGTCCTTGTGTTGAGTGCCTACATTTCTATAACAGACCAAATAATCTTTTGAAAATATTTGAGAATGAACATGGTAGTTTTGTTTCTTTGTATGATGTTGTAACTTCTTTCATCTTAGTTTCACCCTTCATTAAGTAGAGCAGTCATTTCACATGGCAGAAGTGACAGTTGCACACTATCTCATCCCTCTATGAAGTCAACTGTTCCAGTTATTCCAGAAGAAAGAGATGTATGATGCCGTGCCGTTACTAATTGCTTTATTCCTTTTAGCAAAAGGACTGATTTGAAATTCGTTGGTTTTTGCTTTCCTTGGTAATTATGCTATATGATGATTCTTTTTGTTTTAGGTTGCAAATATAAATATGAAGGCAGAATAGAAAACAACTACCTCAAGTGTAGATCTCTTTGGACAGAACAGTAGTGACAGTGCGTATTGCTCATGTAGGTACACGATCTCGACAGCTCTATACATTCCAGCAGAAAGAGTTTTTGGTGCTGCACTCCAAGATGCACTTGATGTAGTTGGACAGGAAGCCAACAAAACAGATGGACTAGTCTCCATAGCAAAGAATGAGTTATCTGAGTTGAAAAATAGGCAAGCTTTGACGGAGAATCTACTTAATAATATCCACAACAAGTCTCGTGGTAATCCCGCTGTTACATGTGAGGCGGCGCGAGCTCCCTAAAAGGAACATTTTTGAAACTAAGATTATATTGTTTATCAGCTGTGTTGTACTCCGATGATGCTTTACGAGCTACGAAATTTTTCAGGACTGAAATAATTTACTAATTTTCTAGTTATAAGTTTTTCTCCACAGTTCCAGAATTTATTTAGCATTTTAGAGAACTTGTGTTCTTTGTTTATCCACGTTTATGTCTATGACGATCTTATGAAGAAAATGAGATCGTCGAAAGTTGGTGATATCTTCATAACCATCTATGATGATATTGGATCGTCATAACATCTATGATGATATTGGATCGTCATAACATCTATGACGATACAATATCTTCATGGGCCATCTAGCCTAGCCAAGTCAGATCCCATGTAGAAACATTGTGACAAAATTAAATTGTCTTAAATAAAACCAGCCTAGTCCATTTCTTTAGTCCATATGGGCTCAGCCAATAATTTCAACATTTTATTTACTACATCTTTGCCTTTTATGGTCTATTTCTCTATTGGGCCTTAGCCTTTTTATAACCTTTTCTATTTTGGGTCTTGGCCTTTCTAAGGTCCATCTCTTTTTGGGCTGGTCCTACCATGGGTCCCAATAGTCAGATTATTCAAGTAATTTGGTCCCACATGTCAGTTTCTATTGTCTAACTGGTCCCACTTGTCATGTTTATTTACCAACAACTTGACAAGAATTAATCAACAAACAATTTAATCAGAACCGAAGGAATAGATGGCATCATTCTGATAACATCAACAATCAAGTCTATTCCAATGTTCCAATCACATATACAAAATAATAACCGAGAAAGACAGGAGGATGCAACTGAATCTAGCCCAAAATTTAAACCCCAACAAACACCTACAAAAGGCTGCATCAATCATCTACATCCAGCATCAGTTGATAGTAAGAAACAGAGCATGTACATCCAGCTGAACTCGGCTCTGACCTCTAGGTTCTCCCACCAGCTACATCAGCACCCGCGAACATTGAGTGGGCAATGAAAAACAAGAGAACCTTAAATTTTGGAGAGGAACATCAGATTAACTCCAGGAACCTTGTGCTATCATGGGAAAAAAGAAGCTTATACTAAGATTAAGTATACACGCAAACATAAAAAAGGTTGCTACCATCTATAGACATGAGGTTTTCATACTGCATTAACTGGCATTTCCATCGATTATGACTAGAATTCCATGTAATGTATTTACATGGAATTTCCACCATTATGATCCACGATGCACAACATAGATAGTATAACCAATATGTCAATATCTGCTTTTACCTTGAGAGGAGAACGCAACACGACACCAACACATACGCGTCCAGAAGACGAAAATACCACGAAATACATATCACATTTCTGCAGAACAAAGAAGTCACCCACAGCAGTACTCAGGAAGAAACAATACAAATGTTAGTGTATTGACACAGTTGCACAAAGCTGAAATTTTAAACACAGGCAACACGAAGAAGCAATCAAAAGCTTAAAGTGGCAAATTTATTATCCCTAGCAGCGTGAAATTAATATGTGAACAGTTCAAGATAAGAGTAGGTAATAAACTCACATGCAACAAAATTAATATTATTTTAGACCACAATATGTATACAGAGTCATATTGAACTATTGAGTGCCTATAGTTGCAAATATACCAACATCTATACACCTATTGACTGTTTAGTTGAAGTAACAGTATTTGAACAATAAGAATCATATGACGAGGGATGTCATAAGTTACGGCTCAAGGTTTTCATGGGTTCAGACTTAAGAACACATAACCTAATAAACCAACATCCTACACTGGCCTAAACATACTGACACCGACTCTGGTAATAGCATTGGCAGCATGACTGGACAATAGTCATATCAAATTCATCATAAACAGTAAGTAAAGTTTGTGCACTTATAATAATACTAAGAAACAAATTCATCATAAACACTAAGTAAAGTTTGTTCAATTATGATAATACTAAGAAAATATACCAACATAGAAAGCACATTCTTGCACAAGTTTATGAATGCATTAACTTCCTGCCGAGAATACAAGGATGATCCAATCCGGATCAGCAGGACCTGCGGACCAGTCTGGCGGTTCCCCTGCTCTTCTGTGTGGATGCAGAGGTTGGAGACACCCGATCCATGCGAGGATCCAATTCTGAAGTAATCATTAGCTTCAATAAGTGCATCCATAAGCATTTGTGAATCATTTTAACTCGGTGACTGCAAATATTTCCAATGGTATTAGCAGCAGCAATATAAATAAACTTACTTGCTTGGATATTCCAATATGTAACTAAATATGCATGCTCTAGCCTTAGTCTATGTATTAAAAGCCAAACCAAACTAATTTTGTTCTTATGATTTCAAAGCCTGCAAAAACTTAACGAACATAGCGTTATGCAATCGTACTGTTGTACATCATTTAAGAGAGGACAGAGTACTCATGATGCAACGTTCTCTGGTGTGAATTTTCTTTGTTTAGGGGTGGCTATATCAGGTGGTGCTAGATCAGCGAAAAGAACTATGACGGGCACCTATTATGCTGTCAGATTCTACTAGAAGCACTAGTACACTGAAATAGAACAATTTTACTAGAGGAAAGCAAGTACTAATGCAAACAACAGAAGTGTCAAAACTAACTTCAATATCAAAGGAAGATGTACTAAAAAATATATTTACTAACACGATGCAAGTAAACATTTGTGTTTCTTAACTAACTTTCTTCCATCCAGAACAATAGGTTTACAACTTGGCTCAAGAATGAACCAAACCTGTGCCTAACACATTTGTGGACCAATATGCATAGGTAACTTTCTAATATGCATAACCAATATGGACCGAGATATCATTTGCATAGGTAACTCCATATTTTAATTTCCATTTACGACTTGCCTTCACTTGACCTGCAATGAACAAAGAACACTAATATGAATAATTATTTTTTAAACCTGTGGCAGTTTTGTGGTAGCTCCAATAAAATGACATGTACTTGCCAATACTACTAACACTAGCATACTGCAATTTGACCATAAAGCATTCAAGCCACTTAAAATAATTAATAGCATTGAGTTTGAGATTTAGCAAAGTCAAAAGATAATATATTTGAAGTAGAACCAGAGTATAAGCGTATGAAACAGTTTCTATTGGGTTCTCAAGAGGAATCGAGTCCCCTATTTTTGGCTGCAAGGCATTATTGAATGGCATGTTAAGGAAGTGAATAATGAGATAATGCCTTCCAATATGTACTGTAAGAAGGCACTCAATTAATAAACCACAAATTTTTAATAGTACTCTGCCTTTTCTTTGTTCAACCAAAAATTGCATTGAGAAATTTCACTTCTCTTGCTATCAAGTGAACAATCAAACAAATTTGAAGACCACGAAGCTTATAAGTTTTGTTTTGTTTAATCATTTTACAACTCGCATGTTAAGCCTACCAGTGTAACTAGTGATACATGAAATCGGTGAAGAATCTTCACTTACATGACCTAGCAGTGTTATATTTATCCTTTTTAATCTCTCGCTGCTCTAAATTATGTTATATGTTGATCCAAATTATACAAAGTATAGGCCAACTTCTGACGGAGCGGAGCGAGGCCCGTTGCCGGAGGGTTGGGCCGATGTGGATCATCAAAGACCTAGGTTTCCACCGTCATATAAACTTCTTATAAGCCGCTGGCTGGGATAAGTTGCATCTGTGAAATCCCCGACATTGTGTAAACACTCCCCGTTATAGTGCAGTTTCGCTGGCTGGCGCCTGTGGTTTTTCCCTTCTCTTTGTTGGAGAGGGTTTTCCACGTTAAATCTATGTCCCCTTTGCTGCGATTTTATTTTCGTTATTCGTTATTTACTTGTCGCAAAGCTAAAAGATTAAAAAAACAGTGAAGGTGAGGCTACAGATTGCGGACCTTACCTTGCTTGGGGATTTGTATGAATTCGGAGCAGCCAGAAGGTGATCGTGGACATGTGCTTATGGTCGATGACGTCACGCAACCGGTTGCAAATAGAGGCTGCGGCGTCCTCTTCGGGCCAAACCGTCTCTAGATGTTGGGGTCTTGGGGACGGGCATGGTAGTGGAGGAGGCTTCACTTGTGAAGGTAATAACAGTCGTGCAGAGAGGGAGCCTGTCCTCCGATCCACGGGAGGAATCACGGGCAGCGGCGGCTCCTCCTATGCTTGCATCGGTCACGGAGGAGAGGGGTGGAGGGGCCCTGTTGGTAGGATGGGCTACACGATGTTGAGGGAGCTGGGGCGGTCGCCTCCTCAGGAGCGTCAGCAACATCGCTTGGGGAGAGATCTATGTTCAGATGGTTCTGGAGGGAATGGCGGCGGTGGATCTGAAGAACAAGGGGAACAGGGGTGGGAAGTGCGTGGAGGGAATGATGGTAGGGTGGGGATTAGGTCGCGGTGATGGGATGATTTGCCGGTTCGGCCGAGTTAGGTGTGTGTTCGCGAGCAGGGAGTAGAATGGAGATCGACAGCACATGGTGGCGGCACGAGGGGAGACAATAGGGAAATGGGGGTTAGGGTTGCCTGTCCGTGAGAGGAGGTAGGTGATGGCGGTAGATCAGGGAGTTGGTGAAGCTGCGGGCACGGTGGGATGTGGGTTGACAATGATGTCAGTGTGTTTCGTCGGTAAGAATCCATCCGTTGCATCGGAACTAAATGGGCCAGATCAGTCTAATAAGGATGATCCGTGGGAGGCGGTTTTCTGTGTTTTGATTGGTCGGTTCATAAAAAATCTTTTTTTCTAAAATACTAGACCACAAAATATGAAGCAACCACCAAATAAAAGTTTCAAAATGGTACAACACCATTTTTCAAAAATACAGTACCACCTTACATGGACAATATCCCAACCGGGGTATCGCAAACCTTTTCGCTCATCCCTCGTAAAAAAGACAAATGTCTACCGAATCGGTAGGAGGTGCTTTAGATTTGAACTACATGTACATGATCTGATGCTACTGATCTTTTTCAAAAATCATTTTTAGATTTACAATATGCTATTTCATCAGAGATCCAATGCAAGTTTAGCGAGACTCGGCCCCTAGCTAAGAACCTTCATGCCCACCATTTTGACCATAGTTTGAAACGGGCATAAAAAATAAAAAATGACCCGATGTCAACACCCGGATTTTTAATCCCAGATGCCTGTTATGCCATATATCGCAATCCCAGGATTACCATTTTTGCGAGACATAACAGATTGAATATCACAGTACATCATCCATTACAAACCATAATAAGGTCTTACACAAATAAAGGATCTCATGATCTAGTATTAATACAAACAAGCAGCGGAATAATAAGCGTAGTAGTGGGCTCCATCTTCAGGGTCACAGGCAATGTTGACGATGGGAGATGATCCTAGTTGTCGTAGACGTCCTGCTGTCCATCTTCCTGATAGTCCTCCTCATAGTCTGGCCATGGGAATAGCCAGGGACAAAGCCATGAGTACTCTTTAAGTACTCGCAAACTATCACTAACAAGTAAGGTAGTTATAGTAGGAATCCTAAGCTCTAAGTTTATTTGCAAAAAACCAGATTTATCTAAACTGAGTTCAGAAGTAAAGAAAACTAAGTAAATGTTCTAAATCACTTTAAGTTGGGAACCTAGATTTCATAGTCACAACCCTGCTGTGGTAAAGTCAAAATCATAGTTTACTTCCCAAGTCATTTTGAAAACATCTGACGACGGGACAGTATGGCCACTCCAACTGTCCATCACCGCGAACGCGGCTATTCGAATAGTTTGACACGCTGCAGAGGTGGTACACTTTCACCATAAAATTCGATACATCCCTCAGGGATAACCATGAATCATCATACTTAGTATGCGGATAATCAATCATAATCTTTCAATTACACACTCTATTATAGGCACCTCCCCTATGAGCTTGGCCTCCCAGCCATGGTCATCTGCTATCCTGGGCACTACATAGATGGACATCATCAAGAGGTAGCCTTAGCTCAAACATCTTCCGCAAGGGAACCCATACTAATGCATAAAAACTTCTGGCTAAGGCTTACCCAATTCATGTATTGTGGTTGTACGATAAACTATGAATGGTATCGCATCCGAACCCAACCATCAGTTTTTATAAAGGGCTAAGGCTCATGCCTCAACATTTTCCGCATCAAATCCATTTGTGGTTCTCAACACATGTCAAAACATTTCAATAGAATGACTCATCATTCCAAGGTTTTCACAAATCATTTTCACCAAGTATTCCCCTCTAAAGTGATCAAGTTTTATGCTTAGCACTAGCCACTAAGTTAAGAGTGTTCACTAATGCGGGATGCTAAACTTCAATCTCATGCCATAGAATGACATCTAGTATAGGCCTAGTTTTATACTCTTTATGCTATCTATACTACTTTCCAAATCCTCACAAAGCATTAAACTAAAGTAAAGACTTTGGTAAAGTAAAAGAGTAAAGCTTGCAAGTAAAACTTGGGATTGGTATAATCAAAGGTATATAACCAAAGCATGCCTAAAGCATTTTGCTTAGGTTAAAGCTTGCATAGATCTAGCTTTCCAATAATAGCTTGCCTTGATTGGTGCAGTGATTGAAGTTTTCCTCCTCTTCTTCAGGGTAGAACTCCTCCTCCTCGTATCATTGGTCGGTACTATCGTCTATAAATAAATACAGGGCACATAATAACCAAACAATACTTAACTAGCTCTAATTAGCACACTAAGGCTCTCACTTGATGATCTAGCATCATCACAATCATCACATGAAATAAGGAACTAGTTTTATTTAGTTTACTTGATAAAAGTAATTTCTACTCATTAAAATTAAGTAAGATTTAATATTCTCCAAATAAAATATGGGATCATGTGGACACATGTCATCACCACATAATGTTACATGGGAATGTGATTTAAAGGGTTGGTCCCATTTTATAAAGTTTAAGATTATTATTTAATAAATTTAAAGTGACTAGAAATGTCCTAATAGCATTCTTTTGGTACTAGTCCAATGTCACTGCATGCAACCTTAGTTATTTTTAAATATTCATATAGGTATGGTCAAATGTGATTTTTGAGAGTTGGAATCAACTCAAAAGCTAATATGGTTGATTTTTGAAAAATGTTTGAAATTGCAAAAGTGTTTGTCTTGTTATTTTTACTAAAGATTATCTCTAAATACAAATGACTTAAATCCAACGGGCTTGGATAGATATTTTAGTTATCTTTCTAACAAAATTTAAATCATGCAATTTGGTTTAGTGAAACTCTCTGAATTTATTTTTGAATAAGTGGACAGAATAGGGTTTTAACTAAAAAGGAAAATCCTTATTTGAATTTCCAGGCCTGAGAGGGAAAGCTAAACAGGCCGGCCTAGCCGCATTGCACAGCGCAGTGGGCTACTGACAGGCGGGGTCCACCAGTCAGCGGGACTAACTACGCGAAATGGTATCCACGCATCTGAGCCGTGCGATCTAGTTATAATCCAACGGCTGGGAGTCGTCATCAACGCCGAACAGCTCCGGCGAGGAAAATGACCTAGCCCGGCGGTGGGGACTGGCGGGGCTTACCTGGGCTCCCGCTAGGCTCGGCGATGGGGGCAAACGACGTGGTAAACGATGACGAGGCGAGGCGCGGTCACGGCAGGGCTTGGGGTGGTCGGAATCGATGGCGCCCTTCTCCTCCAGCAGCGGCGGACTCCGATGAAATTCCGGCGGGTGGTGCTCGCCTTGCTCTGGGGAGAAGTGGGGGAGTGGCTGTGAGGAGTGGGGAGTGCAGTGTTGTGGAGAATGGAGGCAGGGGTGGCCTCCTTTTATAGCACGGCGAGGAGACTGAGCGGTGCGGTGCGAGCTCGACGGTGGCGTCGCTATAGGAGGCTATCGGCATGGGCGAGGGCGTAGGACGGTGCGGTGCTCCTTGGCGGTTCACACGAACTTAAAGGCGAGGCGTGGGGAGGCATTGTTCGGATAGGCGCATCCCACGCTGTGAGGCGAGAGGTGTTTGTGGCAGTGTCTGGGGTGAGGTGATCATGGCGGGCTAGTGCACGCGAGGCGGGGGGAAGGCGTGAGCTGGGCTAGCTGGTCGGGCGCGGCGCACCGGCGCGCTCTCGGCATGGCGCAGAGAGGTTTGGGCGTAGCGAGCTAGGGTGGTCCAGGGCTTGGCTTCGATCGTGGGGTGGACAGGGGGTGGCGGTAGGCTGCAGCGCACCTCCTGGACATCCTGGATGTGCGCGGGACGGTCTGCTGCGAGCTGGCCGTGGTCGGCCGGCGATGACCAAATTCGGGCGGCGCTACATTGTGCAAACGGTGAAGGGGGGATCTGGTCTGGGGCTGGGTTAGACTTAGGGGAGACAGAGGAGTAAAGAGGGGACCAAATGGTCGACTATTACTATGCACAACAGTGAAGTTAGGCTAGAGGGTTAATTAGTGTCATTAGGGTGTTTGATGAAATAGCTGCATGAAGCAAAGTTTGGAATTTTTGATTCAAAATTTTTGAGTGGTTTGATCTTAAGCTTGAGTAACTATGTTTGCTTGGAGAGGTCAAGGGGAATTGATTTGATAGGTTTTTTAAAAAGTGGGATCTTAACATATGAAATATATTCAATTTTCAACTGTCCATTTAATTTATTTGTAAGATGTTTTTGTATGTTTGTAAAGTGGGTCGTGATACACTTTTACTTGGTCTAGCAAGGGGTGAAAAGAAATAGAATAGTTCCTGTTAAGAATTTTCTTCTAGGAACACACAAAGTGGCCTAGTGGTTAACTTTTGTCAAAATGACAATTTGCTTGATTTATTCATATTTGATTTCTTTCTCTTTTGATTTGGTTTGTAAATGGTCTAGATGATGTAGTATTCATCTTTAAACCATTTCACATAATTTAGAACAATCAAGCATGGCACATACACTCAATTCTACACTAATGCAAACACACATGCATTCATATTCTTTTTCTTAATAAAAGTTTTCGTTAACCCTAAATTGGGTGATTAGAATTTGATAATCTTGATTAGAAGATTTGGGGTGTTACACCCGAACAATATGAGTCCCTCGCATGGTGTCATATTATGTGACATAGTTGCAAGTAAAAATTTCAAACTTCGTATATTGATTGCATCTCAGAAAAACCTGCTTAGAAATGAGCTATCATGTTGAGGTTGCATGGCTTCCACGTCAAATGACCAATGTTATGGATAGAATCATGACATAGTTTGTTATAGTGTGCCTATATTGTGCACACGTGTGCATCTTGGGATGGTGAAAAATGATTCAGGAGCAAGTTTTCCTTTTCGTCGCACCAAAAATCCATTTTCTATTTTTTGAGTGCAAAAAATGAGGTGTTTTATGAAGAAACCACCAAATGAAAGTTTCAAAATGGTACAACACCATATTTCAAAAATACTATACCACCTTACATGGAAAATATCCCAACCGGGATATCTCAAACCTTTTCTCCGTCCCTCGTGAAAAAGACAAATGTCTTCCGAATTGGTAGAAGGTGGGTCAGATTTGAACTACAGGTTCATGATCTGATGCTCTTGATTTTTTGCAAAAAGCATTTTTAGATTCAAGATATGTTATTTTATGAGATATAAAATGCAAGTTTATCAAGGCTCAACCCCTAGCTAAGAACCTTCGGGCATAAAAACATCAAAAATCATCTGAACAATGTGAATCCTTCATGTGACATCATATTATGTGACAAAGTTCCAGGTAAAAATATCAAACTTGGTATATTGAATGAATCTCAGCAAAACCTTCTCAGAAATGAGCTATCATATTCAAGGTTTCATGGCTTTCACGTCAAATGACCAATGTTATGGATAGAATCGCGACCTAGTTTGTGATAGTGTTCCCATATTGTGCACACATGTGCATCTTGGGGTGGCGAACAATGTTGCAGCAGAAAATTTCCCTTTTCGTTGCACCAAAAAGCCATTTTATATTTTTTGAGTGCCAAAAATGAGGTGTTTTATGAAACAACCACCAAATGAAAATTTCAAAATGGTAAAACGCCATTTTTGAAAAATACTATACCACCATACATGGACAATATCCCAACCGGGGTATCTCAAACCTTTTCGCCCATCCCTCGTGAAAAGACAAATGTCTAGGTCAGATTTGAACCACAGGTACATGATCTGATGCTCATGATTTTTTGCAAAAAACATTTTTAGATTCATAATATGATATTTTATCAGATATTCAATGCAAGTTTAGCGAGGCTCAGCCCCTAGCTAAGAACCTTTATGCCCGCCATTTTGACCATAGTTTGAAACGGGCATAAAAAAATAAAAAATGATCCGAACAATGTGAATCCTTTGTGTGGCGTCATATTATGTGACATAGTTACAAGTCAAAATATCAAACTTGGTATATTGATTACATCTCAGAAAAACCTTCTAAAAAATGAGCTATCATGTTCGAGGTTTCATGGCTTTCACGTCAAATGCCCAATGTTATGGCTAGAATCACGACATAGTTTGTGATAGTGTGCGCATATTGTGCATGCATGTGCATCTCGGGATGGCGAACAATGTTGCAGGAGTTAGTTTTCCTTTTCGTCGCACCAAAAAGGCATTTTCTATTTTTCAAGTGCGAAAAATGAGGTGTTGTATGAAGCAACCACAAAATGAAAGTTTCAAACGATACAACACCATTTAAAAAAAATATATCACCTTACAAGGACAATATCCCAACCGGAGTATCTCAAACCTTTTGGCCTGTCCCTCGTGAAAAAAGATAAATGTCTACCGAATCGGTAGGAAGTGCGTCAGATTTGAACTTCAGGTACATGATCTGATGCTACTGATTTTTTATGAAAATCATTATTAGATTCACAATATGCTATTTTCTCATAGATCTAATGCAAGTTTAGCGAGGCCCATCCCCTAGCTAAGAACCTTCATGCCCACCATTTTGACCATGGTTTGAAACAGGCATAAAAAATAAAAAATGATCTGAACAATGTGAAGCCTTCGCGTGGTGTCATATTATATGACATAATTGCAAGTAAATATATGAAACTTGGTATATTGATTGCATCTCAGAAAAACCTTCTCAGAAATGAGCTATCAAGTTCGAGATTTCATGGCTTTCACGTCAAATGACCAATGTTATGGCTAGAAGCGTGACATAGTTTGTGACAGTGTGCTCATATTGTGCACGCGTGTGCATCTTGGGATAGCAAATAATGTTCCAAGAGGAAGTTTTCCTTTTCGTCGCACAAAAAAGCCATTTTCTATTTTTCGAGTGCCAAAAGCAAGGTGTTTTACTAGGCAACCACCAAATGAAAGTTTCAAAATGGTACAACACAATTTTTTAAAATTACTAAACCACCTTACATGGATAATATCCCAACCTTTCCGCCCGTCCCTCGTGAAAAGGACAAATGTCTGCCGAATCGGTAGGAGGTGGGCCAGATTTGAACAAAAGGTACATGATCTGATGCTCGTAATTTTTTAAAAAATCATTTTTAGACTCAAAAAATATTTTTTCTTCACAGATCTAATGCAATTTGAGTGAGACTTGGCACTGAGCTAAGAATCTTCATGCCTGCCGTTTTGACCATAGATTAAAACGGGCTTAAGAAATTCACAAATAATCGGAACAATGTGAATCCTTCGCATTGCGTCATATTTTGTGACATAGTTACAAAGAAAAATATTAAACTTTGTATATTGATTGCATCTCGAAAAACCTTCTCAGAAATGAGCTATCATGTTCGAGATTTTATGGCTTTCAGCCTAAAAGACCAATATTATGACTAGAACTGTGGCATAGTTTGTGATAATATTCCCACATCATGCATGCATGTATATCATGGGATGGCAAACAATGTTACAGGAGAAAGTTTTTCCTGTCGTCGTACCAAAAAGATATTTTATATTTTCCGAGTGTCAAAAATGGGGAGTTTTGTGAAGCAACCACCAAATGAATTTTGCAAAATGCTACCACCCCATTTTCCAAAAATACAAGACCACCTTACATTGATACTGTCCCAACTAGGGTATCTCAAACCTTTCCGTGTACCCCTCGAGAAGAAGACAAATTCCTGCTGACTTACTAGGAAGTTGGTCAGATTTGAACTACAAGTACATGATCTAATGCTCGTGATTTTTTGCAAAATAATTTTTAGGTTCAAAATATGTTGTTTCTTCAGTGATCATATACAAGTATAGCGAGGCTCGGTCTCGAGCTAAGAATCTTCATGCCCGTCATTTTGACCATAGTTTGAAACGGGCATAAGAAATTCAAAAATGATCCGAACAATGTGAATCCTTCACGTTGGGTCATATTTTGTGACATAGTTGCAAGAAAAAATATCAAACTTCGTATATTGATTGCATCTCGAAAAAACCTTTTCAGAAATGAGCTATCATATTCGAGGTTTCATGGCTTTCATGCCAAAAGAAAAATGCTATGGGTATAATTGTGCCATAGTTTGTGATAATGTACACATATTGTGTATACGTGTACATCATGGGATGGCGAACAAAGTTGCAGGAGAAAGTGTTTGTTTTCGTCACACCAAAAGGGCATTTTTTATTTTCTGAGTGCCAAATGGGCATTTTGTGAAGAAACCACCAAATGAATTTTTAAAATGCTACCAACCCATTTTATGAAAATACTAGACTACCTTACATTGACAATATTCCAACCGGAGTATCTCAAACATTTCCGTGCACCCCTCGTGAAAAATACAATTTCCGGCCGAATCGGTAGGAAATGGGTCACATTTGTACTACAGGTACATGATCTAATGCTCGTCATTTTTTGAAAAATTCATTTTTAGGTTTATGATATGTTGTTTTATCAGATATCTAGTGCAATTTAGTAAGGCTCATCCCCTAGCTAAGAACCTTCATGTCCGCCATTTTGATCATAATTTGAAACAGGCATAAGCAATTCATAAATAGTCCGAACAATGTAAAACCTTTGCGTGGTGTCATGGTATGTGACATAGTTACAAGGAAAAATACCAAACTTGGTATATTGAATGCATCTCGAAAAACCTTCTCAGAAATGAGATATTATGTTCGAATTCTCATGACTTCTAGGCCAAACACCCAATGTTATGGCTAGAATCGTGGCATAGTTTGTGATAATATTCCCATATCATGCATGCATCTGCATCATGGGATGGAGAATAATGTTGCAAGAGGAAGTTTTCCTTTTCATCGCACGGAAAAGCGATTTTCCATTTTTCGATGCAAAAAACATAGCGTTTTGTGAAGCAACCACCAAAGGGTTTGAGATACCCGTCAACATGCAATCACCACATTTTTCAAAAAATACGAAACCACTTTAAATAGATAATGTACCAACCGGGGATATCAAACCTTTCTGACCACTCCTCGTGAAAATAAAAAATTCATGCCGAATCGATAGGAACTGGGTCCGATTTGAACCAGGTGTACATGATTTGATGCTCATGTTTTTTGTAGAAATCATTTTTAGGTTCACAATATGTTGTTTTATCAGAGATCCAGGAGAAAGTTTAGCGAGTGTCAAGCACAATTTTTCAATTGAAAACCCTTGTTTCAAAATTATATTTTAAATTATGATATTGTCCCTACAATGGACTAATGTGAGATTAGTAAATCCTCTATTCTAAAATAATAAAACTATTGATTATTACCAAAATAAGAGGATATACTAAAGTTTACAAAAATTTAGGGACAAAAATCAATTCATCTGGACTTCTTCTGAAAAAATATAAAAGAATTAAAAAAATAGAAAAAGAAAAAATTCCTAAATGGACCACCCTAGCTGGACCAACCCTTATCTACCAGGCTCCAAGGCTCATGCCGCCAAGGAAAAAGAAAAGGAGAGAGGGTACGAGGAGTCTGTCCGCCAAGGCCCATTCCCAATCAAAGATTGCTATATTCATAAAGGTTTAGCGCGGTACTACAACAGAAGAGAAGAAGTGGTCTGGTGGTTGGGCGCCCGTTCCTCCGAGGAGGTCTCTAGTTTGAGTCTGGCGACTACCTAATTTTCTCTCTATTTATTTACGTATTTGCCAATCCAACATATCTACTTTGTTTCAGTAAGTCCAATGCGCGTAAGTATAGCACATTATGATGGTGTACCGTGGTGGTTCGCATCACTAAGGAGTGAGCGAGGTCACAGGTTTGACCCCATTTTTGCGCTATTTATACGTGGATTTGGCAAAACAAACATATCAACTTAACTGCACATCAATATAACATGAATGATAATGTAATGTGGTGGATCACATCACTAAGGAGTTAGTAAGGTCACGGGTTCGATCACACTAAGCAGCTCTTTTTGATTTATTTGATTATTTTCTTAAGAAGCGTGTCCTATTGGTCAGATCGGTGGTGGGTCCATGGTGTTAGTCTGGTTGGTGGGCCTACATGTAAGGTAAATGTATATATTGACACATGGACATACATATATATACAAATTGACATATAGACATGCCACGTAGGCATAATTGCTGATGTGGCCAACCTGTCAATTCAATGTATCATATTTTACTATGAGAAGGTCACAAGTTAACACATTTATTGTAGTGGAGGAGTATGACAGCAGAAAGAGGCATGAATAGAGCAATAAGTGCAATAGGCCCTGACTCCCTAGATCCCCAGACCCATAGCTCTGGCAAAGGACCTGGGGACTAGGGGAAGGGCGTAGCAGTGGCACTGGGAGCTCGGTCTCTCGTGGGAGGCCATGTAGCTAGAGGCATCGTTGTACCCTTGGAAGATGCGCAGGCCACACCTAGGCTTAGCCCTCTTAAGGTGACTCTCAGCTCTCGCTCCCTTCCGACTAGGTGATACTTCTTCGCCCCCATAGGGGTAGGGTCCTCGGGAAGGGAAACAGCTACATTTGTTGCAAATTTCTGTCTTCCTTTCAGCTAATTGATATTTTTGCCGAATGTTCTTTTTTCCCACATGCTTACCACGTTCTCGTGTATCTATCATAAGAGCAGGAGTTGGGATGGTCCCTATCACCTTATCGCTCCCCTCGATGTTGGGGCCCTAAAGTGTCGAGCTATGAACTTGCGGACTAGCTCCAGCGATAAGTCACCCCATCCATGATTCCCAGTGCTCGAGACCCTCGTATGGTGTATAAACGAAACGAGTCAGCACTAGAGACATGACCTGACTAGGATGTACTCGTCCTCGGTCAGGACTGCTAGAATGTGCGATACCTATGATCTCCTCCTCGAGAAGATCACGTGCTAGCATGGGCCCTACGATACTCTCCTCGAGAGACTTACGGGGTGGCTTGTGAGGAACTTCCCTCTTGCGGCCCAACTCTCCTAGACCTAAAGTGTTGAGCTCTGAACGTATGGCCCGTTCCTTGGCTGCAAGTCACCTCACCCACGGTTCCTGGCCTTTAAAAAATATCATCACGATGGCTCATGAGGCACTTGCCCTCTATGGCCTAAGCTCTCCAGGACCTAAAGTGTCAAGCTCTGAACTTATGGCCCGTTCCTCGACTTTAGGTTACCTCACCCACTGATCCTGGCCTTTTCAAAATCAAAAAACCCCATGCTATCTTGATGGCCTTCTCCTCAAGAGGTTTGCGGGGCGGATCATGAGGCACTCACCCCTCTAGAAGCCATAAAATTACAGGGCCTAGTGTGCTGAGCTCTGAACTTGTCGCCCGATTGCAACAGTATGTTACCTCATCCACGACTCCTGGCGCCTATAACTTTATACATAAGTTCATTGTAGGGATCCCCACGACACACATATCAACCCCACGGTCATCCCTCCATGAGACCCAAATGAAAGACAAAGCCCTCGAGAGAAGCATAGGAAAATACATACTGGGAGATTACAGAGGAGGCATCAGGTCCAAAGCATAGCCACCACACCAGAGTCCACATAACGGATTACAGTGAAAGGGCCTCTCAAGCCGACGGCTCCAAAATGTTGTCTTTGGAAGATGGCTCATCACTCCCCTCGGCGCTGGATGAGCCGCTTTGGGAACCACAGTCTTCACGACCTAGGGCCTCGGCAGCCTCAACAGCCTTGCCCTCTTCAGTCCACTCGAATATCAGGAGTAAGTCATCGACGTGCTCCTCTAGGAGCTACTGGAAGCGGGCGATCTCACTTGGCAGGGTTCCTCGGGAGTGCGCCACCCTCTACAGGAGCGCCCTCCAGGGGAAGTTGGCGTCATGCTGGTAGAGGGCACATAAGACGTGGGTCGTCATCACCCGCATCATCCTCTAGGACTCATCCAGATGGTAAAAGTGGTAGAGCACGGCTCTCCCCTCCGACACCCTATGATCCGGTCGAACAGTGGCAGAAAGGCACCATCCGTGTTGGCATCGGCAAGAGGCTAGGTGTAGAAGTCGGTCACTCCGAAATCCCGAAGAGTGGCGGACGCACGCTTCGCAAGCAACCGGTACATATTGCACCGCTCCTTCTCCAGCACCCGGAGGTTCTGCTCTACCTCGTCGCGGAGGTCCCAACGCTTATGGAGTTCTTTATGGGCGGCTTGCAGCCCCTTCAAGGCGTCCATATCGACGATAGCTTGGGCCAGACGCTCCTCCACCCTACATAGGGATCCCTCTAGCTGTGCCTTCTTCTGCAAGAAGCGTGCCTGCTGAGTTTTGTACATCCCTAGGTAGTCCTCTCGGAGGGCTAGGCGGAGCTGCAAGAGCACCTCTTCGTTAGCCTCCTTCATCTACTTCTGCTCCTCGGCGACTGATGTCTACAAGTGCACATATTGTTTTTAGCTAGTTTCTAAGTATAGATATCGATCTCACAGGGAGCCCAAAGGTAAGTGTTTATGGGCGAAGTCTCTGTCTCACTCAAAGTTGTCACAGGTCTTCGAGTGAATTGACTGCAAGTTTGAAATAAGAATGAAATTTGGATTAAAATGGATGTATTTAAATAAAACTAAAATGTAAAGTTCAGAATAAAAATCAAAAAATTAAAGAACAATTTGGTTGTTTGTTATTTTCTACAGATGACGAAGAAGGCGCGGGGAGATACAGTTCATGGTGATAGTGATTGTGCCAGGTGGACGAGTGATAAATGTAACAATTGTAATCTTATAAGTATATGTGTAGGCGAGCAACCCATAATTAGCTAGAACTCCTCTTGGTAAATTTCATCCCAACTTCAATAATCCTACTAGCCTGTTACAAAAATCATGATTAGACACTAGACGATTAAGACCCTTCAGGTTACTTAGCAATTAAGCTCATTGGATCGGACTAATGCAATAAGCATAGTAGTTCCTCGTTATCCTCGAGTCAACTAGTTTCCCATTGATACCCCCGTGTCACTCGAGGGTCGCTGGTATGCTAGCGAACAAGATCCTATTTATGTAGAACAAAGTATCATTATGTCTAGGCCCTTAATTGGACAACAAGCATTAGGCATCCCACATATAGTCAAGCACACATAATATAATAATTAAAATAAATCACAAACTAATGGAAAATATATGGAGGCACATCACATCTCACCAATCCCTTACATCTCCCAAGCCTAAGGAACTTACTCACACATGAGAGAAGAAAGTATCATCGATATAATTAAATAAAGGGAGTTCTTCTCGATATTATCGTGGAGATCCACAATAAGAATGGAAAATTAATCCAACATAATTCAAGATAGGAAGAAACAATCTCAAACCCTAATCTTGCAAAGTGAAGATCTCTCTCTCTCAAGTACAAGTAATGGCTATGGGGGTGTGATGGCTAGGGGGTCGAATATCATGGAGCGAGATGAAGAACGTCTTCCACTTCTTCTTCAGATCTCTTCTATCTCCTTTCTGGATGGGATGGTGGATCCTGTGTTATGATTTCACATCTGGCCTCTTCATAGAAGTTGTACCTTTTGACAAGACGGAGGCGGCGATAGCTATACGGCAGGAACTATATGGCCGAAAAAATGATCCCACCATATAGTTGCTCATTAAAGCCTCTGTATGCCTCCCTCGATTGCTTCGAAAGAGAGACTTGCTTGTTTTTGCCTGAATATTGTGTTTCTCTTGTTAAAACCTTCTGTTGTCATTAAGAACCTGAAACACACATTAAAAACTAAGTTTTCTTTGCTACCGAAGTATTAGTGTTAGGTAAAGCAAGAAAACGATCAAATACGAGAGAAAACCATCAATAAAAACCATAAAAAATGTGTCGAATCTTAAACACGAAAATACAAGTATTCACAAGATTGCACTGAGTCCACTTCCTAACCACGTATATCTTGCTAGCAAATAAATCATATGCCCGAGCAAGTATCAAAAGTTTAACTAGGAAGGTGAGACAAATTCATTTGGTGTCTCTCTTTGTTGAGAGACGAAAACTTTTCGCTTTTATTTCTTTAATCAATTAAGAGTACTCAAGTTGGCACCAAAACATTCAATTTAAGAACAACTCATATATTCCCATGTCAAAATTTCAAGACTCTCAAAGCAGATTTTTTCTTTCCTTGCCTTTCAGAAACTTTAGCTCTTTCATAGAGAAATCATGCCACCGTTTTCAACATGTTAATTGGGATTGTGTTGTGCACTCGTGACCATGCCAATAAATAATTGTTGAGCAATAGTGGACCAGAGGAGTACTACAACTTCACTTGGAATGTGAAACCACGAGGATACTAAATTTTCACCCGTCATAGCATTGCTGCTATTGACGTTTACATAACTCAATAACCGAAATCAAGTGGTTTCCCACAGTTATATTGTTCGTTGGCCGGCGGAGTTAATAGTTCCCCATGGAGTACGATAGTGTTGTAATGACTCGCGTAAAGAAATATCTTACGGTAATTATTAGAAAAAGCAGTGGCATAATCTAAACTACTTCGAAGCATCCATTTTATTAGACAATTTCATTCAAGGGTACTATCCAGTCTATTTACATTAGGCTCAAATGGGATGGAGTAGTTCTAAAATCAAATCCTTTGGGCTAAACATGGACACATGTCATCTTTTAGATGCTTTTTCTTGTTGTCAAAATGTAGGAAGTATTTTTAACCAAGTTCATTGCTCATTGTTTGAAAGCTAAAAATGAGACACTAGCAAAGGAATACAATTTATAGGATAGCAAGCTAAGTGGGGAGTGACTCCAGTGCAAGCGAGTAAATAATTATAGGATCAATTCAAGGTTGCAAAAAAGGTGATGAAAAGAATGTGATACCTCCTCTTGCTTGCTTTGTTCTCGTACTTGAGTCGAACCCCCTCTATATTTCCCTATTGCCAAGTCACCTGAAATTGAGCAATCTCCGAGAGAAACAAAGAAACGAATTTGCAATAAAGGTTACAACTATTTTTTTTGTATTTTTGGTTTAGAAATGCAAACTGAAAGTAAACATGCAATTTTGAAGAAGTAAAATAAATAAAAATAAGAAATAAAATTATGAATGCAATGTTTGGAGGTTTTCAAAACTCCCCCAAGCTTAGGCTATTGCCAGCCTCGGTTGTTTCCATTATTCTACAGCTAGTGCGGATACTGTTGATAGTAGTTGGGGAAGTTGGTCATGAAGTGACTGAAGTTTTGAGTTAAGGCACTCACATCTTTATTCACTCCTTGCATAGTGTGGTCATTCTCCCACCGCGTTGATTGAGCTACTAAAATTCTTGGTAGGGGACATAGTTGAACCCGTGATGTGGCTGATTGGGCCATGGGTCCCAGGGTCCCCCTGCTGCTGCTGTTGTCCCTCCCAAGCAAGGTTGTATTGCTTCTCCTGAACTTGCTCCTGCTCATCCTCATCCTGCCCCTCTCCTTCTTCATCTTCCTCTTGATCAGGATAGAGTTCAGCAATGATCTCCGTCACCTGATCCTTGGTGAGGATCCAGGTGTCCTTCTCCGCAATCAAGAAGGCTTGGGGACAGGGCAACATAACCTGCTCAACCTGCACATCACCAGGATAACCAAACTGATATGCTCGGATCCTCCTGTTAGCTCGGTAAACACAGAGGAAGCCACAAGCAGTCAAGTATTTGACATCCATAAGTTTGGAGTCATCTACAGGTTGCATCATAGGCAAGACCATGTTTATTTGATGAGCAAGGTGGGTTACCAATCCACCAATGCGAATGTCACCTTTCGTCTTGTTGCTTTGGTGACGGAAGTGCTGGATGAGTAGAGACCTTGGATTGGGACTTTGCGGTCCATTGGGGAAGAGTCACTTGGTGATCATTGCCATGTCCGCATTGTCCATCAAACCGGTATCTCCTCTTCCCAACAGTGTTTTGGCGAGGAACAAGGTGTAGTAGAGAATTGTTGGGTTCTAAATGGTGGACATCTTCTTCTGATAGAAGTCCGTGCCACCATTAACAGAAACAACCTCCCAAGTTTCTCCACTTGTGATGTTGTATAGGGTAGTAACATTTGCCTCCCCATCGAGAGGGAAGCAGAAAGCATTACAAAATTGTTCAAAAGTTATTTCATAAGGTTGCCGGTTCATGGTGACTTACCGTGCATGCATTACCTTTGTCCCTGTTATCATCATAGAAGGAGGCAAGGAACTCATAGGTGAGCTCGATGTAGGTGTTGTGACTTTCATAGGCGAGTCACGCAAGTCTTTAATTTGCACACATGAGGTCGAAGTTCGCCCTCAACCATACTGCAGCGAGAAAGCTATCATCGGCCCAAAGTGTGGGCAGCATCCTCCTTGATGAAACTACAACCAACTTGGGGTTGAGCTTGGCCCGGTGCCCCGAACTCTCGCCATGTTGGCGCTAGCCCTTGCGAAAAATGCTACAAATTTTGTTCATCTTGATGCACTGAAAAATGTCACCATAAAACCTTAGGCATATAGTTTCTACATGATATACACACGATTCTATGTGGAAAAATTTAATCCTCACATGAGAAATTAAGAGGAAAAGCAAAATAAACTTGAGTTCATCCACTAGATCAATGTGAGCGTTCAACCATGGAAATCTTAAAATAAAGCATGGATAGGGAGAGAAACATATTGATCTGTTCATTGCCCCACTCAACCGAATGAAATCCACAAAGAATCAAGAGTTCTAGTTGGGTTTGGAGAGGTTTGGAGAGAGAATATGAGAGTAAAAAGTGAGGAGGGAGAAAAACCTAGCCGCCCTGGCGTGATTATGAGGTCACGCCGAACTATACGCCCGCAACTATACGGGCGGGATATGTTGTTTCTGCCATACAGTTGTGGCGGCGCCACCAGCTAGGGTTTCTTTATGTAGAACACAGCTATACACACACAACTATATGGCCGGATCATAATGATCCCGCCGTATAGTTGGTCGTTAAACCATATGTATCCTCGAGATAAATTTTCTAAAACAGGCATCGATATCTATATGACCAGAACTATACGGCTGGATTTTTTATTCTTGCCATATAGTTGGTCGTTAAACCATCAGTACTTTTGAGAAGAAAATGTACGAAGGCATCGATATCTATACGACTAGAGCTATATGGCCAGAACTTTTATTCCCGCCGTATAGTTGGTCGTTAAATTCTCTGTGCCCATGCAAGAATTTTTTTTGATGGCAAAAATATCTATATGGCCAAACTATACGGCCAAAATTTTTATCCCTGCCATATAGTTGGTCGTTAAACCATCAGTACTCATCAAATTATTTTTGTTTCTTCAAGAATACCTTCCTATCCTGAGACTTAGTGAAACACTTTGTTTTTGACAGAAAAATGACAGTTGAAATTATCCACCAAAAAAAGCATGTATAGAGAAGAATATCTAGCTCTACCTATCTTCTTCCCCTCAGTTGGAGGTTCACGTTTTGATTTTGAATAAAATGATTAAGCTTGTTTTTGTAGATAAAACTCAAACTTTTATTTTTATACTTATTCTACACTTGTTCAATTGATATTTCTATGGGCGAGCTTCCACAAAAATTTCTGTGAAAACGCGATGAACACTTTATTAAGGATGTGTTGACTCCCATTGAGCATTTTATTAAGGGCGGTTGAATAACTCAACCCCTTCTCCATTCTCGAATTCTTACCTTGGGTTGCCCCTTATCAAAGGAACTTACCACATGAACTCGTTCTGCTGGTGGAATATATCTTTCTCCTTCTTCTAGCTTCTTTGGAAAATACCGGATGATTTCAGCATCATAAACATTGAAGATTAATTTTCCTTCAGCACAATCAACTGATGCTCCTGCAGTACTAAGGAAAGGTCTTCCAAGTATTATAGATAATTTTTCATCCTCTGGCATTTCAAGAATAATAAAATCAGTGGGAATAACATGCTCATCTATTCTAAGTAGAACATCCTCAATCATACCAATGGGTTGTTTAGTGGACTTGTCAGCCATCTATAAAGTGATAGTAGTAGGGTAATACTCCCCTAATCCTAACCTTTTATAGAGGGAATATGGCATTACACTAACTCCTGCACCTAAATCACACAAGAATCATAGATAACCTGGTCTAGTGCTTTGTTTTTTTGATCTGGATAAGGAAGCTTTTGCTCACCTTTGTTATTTTTTTCTTTTACCTTTTTTGGGGGATCAGGCTCTTTTGTTGATTTCTTTTGTTGTTGCTTATCACTTTTCTTCTTCTCTACTACAACAACTTCATCTTCATTTCTTGTCTCTTTTTCTTCTCTTGGATCAATCGTCTTTGCATCAGAGTCATAACGGTCATCCTGTGCATCATTTTGGTCCTCCTTGGTTTGATCTTGTGTTTCTTGAGCAGTTTCATCTTGAGGGTCCACTAGTGTATCATCTTCTTGGCTTGCTTTGAGCAAGGCTTTTTCTTTTCGCTCTTTCTCAACTTCATATTCAGGTGGTCCTAATAGTCCTATAACAACTGCACCTCTTCTTGTAACAACATTAGTACAAAGAGGAACATCTAGATCACCTCGAAGAAAAATTTGACAACCAGATGCTAGTTGTTCGCATTGACTTTCAATCATACTAAGATACTTGTGAAATAATTTTATTTCTTGGCCAATCTTGTCATAATTTTCCGTGAATTCTGCCAAAATCTTTTTATGTTTTTGAAAATGTTTATGTAGGTTATTGTGAGATTTTGCTTGTCGATGTTTTAATTCTTGAAAAAAAATTCTAGTCTCCTCTTCTTCAGTAAAAACTTGTAACAAGTCTACTTTGTTTTCCTTAACAAGTTCAGAAGGTATACCTTTTTCTTTCATTGTTTTGCGTACTTTAGGCATAAGATCATGATTTATATGAAGCATCCATTTTTCTATCTTAGTGCTGAAATCAGGATTGTATAAAGAATCAGTCTTATCCCTAGTGGACATCAATTCCAAACATGGTTTAATAGTTAAAGTATTTATCGATCCTCCTGCTGATAATCAAGCAACTCTCTGCTTTGATATGAAGATCGTGGTAAAATAAATGGCAAATAGTTGATTCAGAATAGCTATGATTAGGAACTTTATTGATCATTCCAAAGAATCTATCGCAGGCTTGTGGGTAGTTTTCTCTCACATTCTGACTAATATTTCCTATGCTCTTTATAGTTTAAGTTACCTTTTTAAAAGGATAAGACCTGTTTATAAATTTGACAATGCAGTTTTCCCAACATTTAATATAATGGCGAGGGAGAGAATATAATCAATCTAGAGCTTTACCTTTAAGAGACCAACGAAAAAAAATTAGACAAGAGAAGTCTCTCGGCAAACCTTTTGGTCCAAGTGTTGTCATCAAATCGTCAAACTCTCTAATATGTCTTCCTGGGTCTTCATCTTCCCTTCCACTGAAAGCTTTTTCCTGCAAAATTTTAATAATTCCACCATCAAATCGATATTCTCTAGCTCCAGGGTTAGGAAATTCTATTGGTTGTTTAAGGAAAGAAGAGTTTGGAGCACTGTATTCTCTGAGAGTTTTCTCAGGTTTCTTCAGAGTTATCCTATAAATAGACATGATTTCCATAGTAACACTTAGGTTTTCAACTTCAACCTTGTCTGATCTTAAATTTTTTTAATAATTTCTATGCACCTTTTAATAGGCACGCTCTCAAAATAATCTGGTAAATAGGTCCTACCAAAGCGTGTAGACCCTTTGTCTCCTAGGGAGACCATTTTCTAGTAGTAACACCTAGAATGTCAAGAGACAAACACTTAGCGCTTAGCTCCCCAGCAACGGCGCCAGAAAATAGCTTGATGTCTGCAAGTGCACATATCGTTTGTAGCTAGTTTCGAAGTATAGAAATCGATCCCATAGGGAGCCCAAAGGTAAGTGTTTATGGGTGAAGTCTCTGTCGCACTCAAAGTTGTCACATGTCTTCGAGTGAATTGACTGCAAGTGTGAAATAAGAATGAAATTTGGATTAAAATGGATGTATTTAAATAAAACTAAAATGTAAACTTCAGTAATAAAAAACATAAAAGTAAAGAACGATTCGGTTGTTTGTTGTTTTCTACATATGAAGAAGAAGGCGTAGGGAGATACAGTTCATGGAGATAGTGACTGTGCCAGGTGGACGAGTGATAAATGTAACATTTGTAATCTTATAAGTATATGTGTAGGTGAGAAACCCATAATTAGCATGAACTCCTCTTGGTAGATTTCATCCCAACTTCAATAATCCTACTAGCCTGTTACCAAAACCATGGTCAGAAACTAGACGATTAAGACACTTAAGGTTGCTTAGCAATTAAGCTCCTTGGACCGGACTAATGTAATAAGAAAGTGGTTCCTCGTTATCCTCGTGTCAACTAGTTTCCCATTGGTATCCCCGTGTCATTCGAGGGTCATCGGTCTGCTAGCGAACAAGATCCTATATATGTGGAACAAAGCATCATGTTGTCTGGGCCCTTAATTGGACAACAAGCATTAGGCATCCCACAGATAGTCAAGCACACATAATATAGTAATTAAAATCAATCACAAACTAATGGAAAATATATGGAGGCACATCACATATCACCAATCCCTTACATCTCCCACTCCCAAGGAACTTACTCACACATGAGAGAAGAAAGCATCATTGATATAATTAAATAAAGGGAGTTCTTGTCGATATTACCATGGAGATCCACAATAAGAATGGAAAAGTAATCCAACACAATTCAAGATAGGAAGAAACAATCTCAAACCCTAATCTTGCAAAGTGAAGATCTCTCTCTCACTCTCAAGTACAAGTAATGGATATGGGGGTGTGATGGATAGGATGTCGAAGATCGTGGAGCAAGATGAGGAACGTCTTTCCCTTTTTCTCCGGATCTCTTCTATCTCCTTTCAAGATGGGATGGCGGCTGCTGTGTTATGATTTCGCGTCTGGCCTCTTCAAAGAAGTTGTCCCTTTTGACAGGATGGAGGCGGCAGCAGCTATACGGTGGGAACTATACGGCCGAAATAAATGTTCCCGCCGTATAGTTGCTCGTTAAAGCCTCTGTATGCTTCCCTCGATTGCTTCCAAAGACAGACTTGCTTGTTTTCGCCTGAATATTGCGTTTCTCTCGTTAAAACCTTCTGTTGGCATTCAGAACCTAAAACACACATTAAAAACCAAGTTTTCTTTGCTACCAAAGTATTAGCGTTAGGTAAAGCTAGAAAATGATCAAATATGGGAGAAAACCATCAATAAAAACCATCAAAAATGTGTCAAATCTCACAACTATGTGGCCCTCCATGAGGACGAGGCCCGGACCTCCTCCTTGTGGAGGGCCACATACTGCTCCCTCTAAGCGACCCTCGGGCGATCTTCTTTGACTTCCTGCTCAGAGAAGGTGAGTGCACGATCGCGCATGCAAAGGTCGTGGGCAGCATGAGTCAGGTCCCCGTAGGAAGTCCCTTCCCCTCTAGAGGGGAGGGTTTGTTCCTCGGCCGAAGTAGGAGTCCCCGTGACGCCCCGAGGCGCCTCCTCAAGGGCCCGGTCACCTCTTGAGATCCTCGCCTCACCACGGGTTTCCCACTGCTCCCAGGCCTGGCTAAGAGCAGCCCGCTCCTTGTGGAGCTGACACCATTCTCTGGCTAGGCGATGCTCCTCCGCAGCAATATCAGCAACGAACCGATCGAGCCTAGGATGAGAGGCCGCCACCACACCATGCTGGTGCCTTGACTTGTAGAGGGAGGCATACTCGAGCAACGACAAGGCTAGCATGATTGTCCCCGTGTTCACGGGAGCTCGTGGGCTTCCCCCGCTTGGTTCTCCCTTTTCATTGCAAGCTGTCGATGGGGTCGAGACCTGCGGGCCCACGGGGTCTTCAAGTGGCAGAGCACCGCCACCTCCGGCAAACATCTCATAGTCAGGATGACTCTCATCAGCGGAACAGTCCCTCGTCTCGCCCCTCACCTAGAGAGGCGGGGAGGATCCCTCGGAGTCCTCACTAACCAGGAAGGGGCCGGAGTGTCCCTCAGCATGCCCTATCACTCTTCCTCAGCCGGACATCACCACCTTTGTCTTCCTCTTCTTATCATGCCTAAACCCGAATGGCAGGGTGACAACGCGGGAAAGGGAAAAGGGTGAAAAGGGGGCCTCACGACGATGAATCACCTCCCACCTTCTGCTCCCACCAAGGACTAGTTGGCCCTCCTTGCACCCGGCAGAAGAAAGGCGCCGCCATCGCTTGGCCTTGGGCGCTTCTCGGCCACCCACATCGAGACAGGAGCAGCTCTCACCCCAGGCTCAACACGCCCCCTCCCCCCATGGTTACCTCCACCGGTGGAACCACAAGATCAAGCACTAGGGAGATCCTCGGTGTCCTCCTCTGAAGACGACATGCAAATGATCATCCTCCCACGTCGAACAAGTCAGGATGACTCGGAAGCACCACCTGGCTCTACATCCTCGTCATCCAACTTGACTAGAGGGCACTCGCCCCTAGCGCCAAAGGTTGGTAGACCGTGTGAATGGAACATGCATCGCCCTACATGGACAAGAGGCGCGTGCCATAGGGAAGCTTCGCTACCGCCTCCACGCCCAGGAGTAGGAGAACCTCCGAGAGTCTTACCGCGTCCCGGCCAGGCGACATGGTCCATATGGACCTCCAGTGCTCCTAGAGGGGAGCAATGTGCTACCGCAGGAATTCCATCACCACCATCTCACTAGTCAAACCCTGGTCCCTCATATGCACCACGCCCTCGGGACTCATGAAGGCGGCCGCCTCGTGGACCCATCCTAGGATCTCCACCGCCGCCCCCGCGGGAGCACGGAGCTAAGGCCAAGCCCGGTCGGCATCCACTAGCACCCAACTATGGTGGAACTCCGACGCTGCTCCAAAAATGGAAATCGGCAAGAAATCCACCTCATCTTCGGCAAAGAACCCGACATCGCCGAGGCGGTCCTCCGGCAAGAAGACGCAAGGGCAGTAGAAGTGCTGAGAAAATGCCAAGGATGGCATCACCCTGACAAAGGCCTCGCACCAGAACGTGAAAGAAGTCAGAAGGGTCACGCTTCACGGGTGAAGGTGGAGGAGCTGGATGTAGAAATGATCCAAGACGGTGATGAGGAAGAAGAGAAAGGTGGAATGAGGCCAGCAGTGATGGAATGTGTGAAGACCGGGGCCGCGGCAGCATGCCACCTGCTTCCCCCAACACCAGCACACCACATTCACGAGGCACCCCACTCGTTCGAGTCGGAGGCCATCAGCTTGCAGACTTTCTCTAGCCCCTGCTCGTTGATGATGGTCACCGGTGGCAAGGCCCCCATGATCGACAGGGGAAGCTTGACGTAGTGGAGGCGGCATGTGCTCACTTGAGCGCCATCAGTAGTGCTTCTGAAATGGAAGGAGTGGCATCGGAGAAAATACGTGGGCAGGATGGTGGCGAAAGAAGATGGAGTTTGGCAAGTCCCCTCTATTTTGGGGTTTTTATGGGTGATGCATCTCGCGAGGCCAAACAACAGAAGTGGCGGTTCCCGCATAGGGCGTGCACCATGTCCTGCATGGGTACATGGAAGCCGTGGGAAGCCCCTTCGGGGATCGTGTCGTGACATCACTACCCATGGGCCCGACTCTAGTTTGTCCCTTGACTTTCTCGTCCCTTCGTCAGACATGGGTAAGCCAAGCGACCGGGGGCTACTCTCGTACTATTGGCACCAAGGGTACCCCGTCCTGTCGAGTCGCCAGGCCCACTGGATGCACCCTCCCGAGGGATCGCGAGGAGCGTGAGCCTCAAGAGGAGAACCGAAGCGAAGAGCCTTGGCTATCGTCTAGACATGCCTCGCCACGGGATGGAAGCCTCCCATCGAGGCCTCAGGAGGGAAACATCCTCAGCCACGAGCGTGTCCTACAAGACAACATGCCAATGGTCGGTCCAAGCAATAACCGGTCTACCCCAGGAAAACGAAGCACGCCCTGCTCCCCTTCATGGAAAAGTGGAAGGGAGCGACGTAGGGCGGGGGCAACACCTGACATAACCGTTTTGGTGTAAGGAGACCAGGTAACGATGCAAAGCAGAAGGACAACCGTCCCCTACTCCGGCGCTGCAGCTGGCTGGTGGCCGCTGATACGTTGCTAACATATCCATAATTTTTGATGTTCCATGCTTGGTTTTATCTACTTTCTTATGTCTTGTCCACACTTTGGAGTACTTTTCATATGATTTCTTGGACTAACCTATTAACAAGATGCCTCAGTGCTAGTTGCCTGTTTTCTGTTGTTTTTGGTTCCAGGAAACTTAGAAAATCAATACTCTCAGAATTGGACCGGACAAAAGCCAAAGTCGATATCTTACCGGAAGACTCACGCATCCAGAAGACGAGACGGAGAGGGGCCACAGGGTGGCCACACCATATGGTGGCGCCGGCTACCCCTGGCCGCGCCACCAGGTGGTGTGGGCCCCCTGGCCGCCCATCGACCTTGCTTCTTTGCCTATAAGATGCCTCCCAAAGCAAAAACCTTAGATCATCAAGCCTCCAGCCACGAAAAGTTCCGCAGCACCACCGCCACCGAAGGGGAGATTTGGGGGACAGAAAGTCTCTGTTCTGGCACCCTGCCGAGACAGGGAAGTGCCCCCAGAGCCATCTCCACCACCATCTCCATCACCATTGCTGATTCCCATGATGATGAGGGAGTAGTTCTCTCTCGAGGCTAAGGGCTCTACCGGTAGCTATGTGTTCATCTCTCTCTATGCATGATCATATTGTGATCATGAGCTTTGTAATCAAGTAGATCTACCTTGCTACTCAAGTGCTTTAATAGATCCCTGCTCTCCCCATGTGTGTGAAAGTGACAGCGTGCACACCATGGAGGCACTTAGGCTAGAGATTACAAATACTTGTTATGAGTTATATTTGGAGTTGGATGTTTCTATGAAATTGTGGTGTTTGTTGGAACCATCTAGAGCTCAAGGTGACAGTGTGGGGTTATCTAGATGGGGAAAAAGCGAACTTTGAGGTGTGCTGTTATAGCCCTACCATGGATTAGAGTGTCCAACCGGAGAGTAGTTAAGAGTAGTATCATAAAGAGAAGATATTTATATGAGAGTGTTCACTAGTGAAAGTATGATCCCTTGGCCTTGTTTCTAAGCAATTGAAACACCATTTGCAACTAGATCTATTACATGTTTGCTTGCTGCCTTCTTTATTTAAGTTTTCCTTTAGTCTTTTCCCACGTCAACCACACGCCAGCAAGCTATTTTCTAGCACCGTTACCACTTATAATTATCTATACCACTTGTATTTCACTATCTCTTTGCCGAACTAGTGCACCTATACACCTGACAAGTGTATTGGGTGTGTTGGGGACACAAGAGACTTCTTGTATCTTGATTGCAGGGTTGCTTGAGAGGGGATACCTTTGACCACTTCCTCCCTGAGTTCGATAAACCTTGGGTGATCCACTTAAGTGAAAACTTGCTGCTGTTCTACAAACCTCTGCACTTGGAGGCCCAACAACTGTCTACAAGAATAGAAGTGCGTAGACATCAAGCTATTTTCTGGCGTCATTGCCGGGGAGGTAAGGTAAAAGGTACTCACATCCTCCGATGTGAGTGCTCGAAGTTATTTCCTTTAGATTCTGCAATTTTGTCTTTGTGTTTATTGTTTTCACTAGTTAGGCTTAATGGAAAACAACAACAACATTAGAGAGATTTTTAGTATTTATCTCGAGTTAGGACATGAAGTGTTTGAAGAGAAAATTAAAAAACCTATGGAACTTTATTTGCATGCTAATAGCAATGTTGTTAGTATGAATTCTTTGTACACCATTATTGCTAATGCTATGGAAAAGTCTAAGCTTGGGGACGCTAGTTTTTATGAAAATGATCTTTTTAGTTCCCCAACTTTGGAAGATAGCTATTCTATTGCTTATGATGATACCAAACCTCCAATATATGATGATTACAATGATGAATATGATATTTTCAGTCCACCTACTATTGAGGAGGAAATTAATTATGATTACAGTATGCCTCCTATATTTGATGATTATGGTAATGAAAATAATAATGATAGCTATTTTGTTGAATTTGCTCCCACTATAATTAATAAGAATGATTATGTTTATGTGGGGAGTATTAATTCTTTTATGCATGTGGCTCATGATAAGAATGTTTCTTGTGATAGTTATATTGTTAATTTCATTCATGATGCTACTGAAAGTTATTATGAGAGAGGGAAACATGGTTTTATGCATCTCAATAATATTAAGTTTCCCCTCTTTATGTTGAAAGTCTTGAAGTTGCACTTGTTTTGCTTTCCTATGCTTGTTGCTTTGTGCTTTCATGACTTGTTTCTTTACAAGATTCCTATGCATAGGAAGTGGGGTAGACTTAAATGTGTTTTGAATTTGCTTCTTGATGCTCTCTTTTACTTCAATTCATATTTCTTATGTGAGCATCTTCTCAAACTATCATGCCTAACTTAAAGGTGTTAAAGAAAAGTAATTATTGGGAGATAACCCAAAAGTTTTAGTTAAGTCTTGAAAGTTATTACCTCTGTAATAACCGCTCCTTATAATTTTTCTGTGCTTTTTGTGCCAAGAGTAACCTCTAATGAGAGAGAAGTAATGATTGGGAAAGTTGCTGTCCCGAAATAGATTTCTGTGCTTCACCGTAAAAATCCGTGTAAAATCTCTGTACGTCATTTTCAGGCGTGAATTTTTGTGCTTCTGACCTAGGTTGTTATCTAACTTTATTTAGTTCAACACTTTTTTATTTGAGAAACAGAAGGTCTTCGAAAAAAATCGTCTTTACCTGCTGGTATGTTTTGACAGATTTCTGCCATTTTCTACATTTGCTTCTTGTTGGTTCCTTTTTGAGTTATTTTGGGGAATTGTGATTTTTGAGGGAAGTGCTACAGTAGCTAATGTTTTAATGGAAGTTTTATTGGTGTTGAAACTTAACCTAAAGACTTATTATCTTGAGTACACTAATGTTGCTAATAAAGATTGTGTGAAGTTTTGTATGAAGGAAAAAATTTAGGTGTATGGAAGGAATGAGTAATGAGATGAAGGATGGAATAAAGCTCAAGCTTGGGGATGCCACGCGTGTCAACCCAAGAAATATCCAAGAAGTACAAGCATCAAAGCTTGGGTATGCCCAAGGCATCCCCTTATTCATCAATAAAAATCCCAGGTTTCTTCCAAACGCTTCATTTTTATTGTTTCATGCACAATTGTGTTGTTCTTGGAGCGTCTTCTTTTTCGTTTTCATTTTGGTTTTTCGTTTACTTGTTTTTCTTAGTTTGCTGAATAAATTGGTTGGACCCCCTCTTTCATGCATTGGTTTTCAAATAGTTTGGTTTGGTTTGGAAAAAGAGTAGGAAAGTTCATGCTTAAGTGGTAAAGAGAGCTTGTTTTTAACTGTGGCCTATGCTTTGTCATGCCATGCTTGATATTGTTTTGGATTTGTGCTTAGTATTCTTTGTTGTAGCATGACTTGTTATAAACAATTGAGATTGCTTAATGTGCCTTTGAAGAATCATGCTTTGTTTTAGCATATTAAAGCATAGTATTGTGGCATTCTCCTTTGATGCTTTATTTGGGTTGACTTGGCACATGCTCACACCATGTTATGACTATCCCAAGTCACCATAAGCCTTTATGATCCTTTAGTTTTCAACTTGTAGTATCACTTTATGCTTTGATCAATGATGTTTTATCGCTCTGCATTATTATGGCCATTATTGCTCTCTTAGCTTGTCGCTCCCAGTCTTTTGCTAGCCTCCACAACCAAGTATGAGTTCCACTCATGCATCCAACTCCTAAACCAAGTTATTCCAAAGAGTCCACCATACCTACCTACTAGCATATGCTATTCCAAGTATATTCATGTTTTTATCTACCTTCCGAATTAAACTTGTTATGAGAAAACTAGTGATTAAAGCTCTCACGAACTTGATGGCACACATTAGTTTTCTTGCCCTTAATAAACTTGAACCATTGTGTCGTCTATGTTGTATATGCTTGCACTTATTTGTTGGGGATTAGCAGAACCATGCTGTCATGGGGAACGCTTTCAACATTGCACTTGTACTTTATACCTAGTTGATATCATGCTCTTTTGTCTATGGATGTCGTCGGTGTGAAATGAAAGGGGAGCTTGTAAGTCCATGGAGTTATGTATATGTGTTAGAGAAACGCCTGGGCCGCTGGTCTAATCCATGTTGTCATGGTGGAAACCTGCAGCGTAACCATAATGAGCTGTCTATGAAGCATTCTTCTTATAAAAAAAGAGTCAGATATTGATAACAAAGAGAAAAAAGATTATGAAAAGAGGAAAGAGAGAAAAAAGCACCATATTCCCATGGTAAATAAGAAGATTGCTGAGATGTTTGTTGTCTGCTTGCCTTGTCATTTTGATATGGGGATTCTTCCGTATCATCGGGCAAGGGGTACCCCGTTGGCGGTTCTCTATGATACACATGTACTTACGATGACAAGAACTTACCCGTGACTAAACTTGAGTAGCATGAGGAGCGACCCTCGTATTCAAGGGACATGAGATGTCCAACTTATACTTCGTCAAGCATATACACCATAGTTTGTTCACTTTAAACCTTAATCACTTCAAGATGCTTATGATAGGGGCAATGAGAGCTGAAAGCTATTAAGTACCATAATTTTTGGAAGCTCTTTATGAGACTTGAATCCCTACTACCTTCTATGAAGGCCTTTCTTTTACTTTTATGTTGAGTCTCCACCTTCTATCTTTATGCACCTACTTTGAGAGCATAGTGGCCATTCTTAGTTCTATGTGCATTGTCCCAAGACTTGTTGATTGATGCATAACTTTGAAATTGCTTGTTCTTAAACTATTGGTATCTAGTCACTCTTATGAACTTTGAAGGTGTCCCATTCATTTATGTTTGCTACTCTATGAGGGACAAGCTGAATGCCACTATGCTATGTTTTCTTTATGTGAAACAAACAAATGTCTTGCAAAGCATTGTTATTCATTAATCTTTTGTTTGTGCCTTTTCATGTTGCAACATAGTTTCTTTGTCTTATTGCTAGAACTGTCTTTCATGTTATGATTGAAGTACTATGATCCCAGCTTTGAATGTTTTACAAATACTTTGATCAAGTTTATGATGGTGCATGTCACCTAAAAAATTATTATTTCTTTTTATCACTTACCTACTCGAGGAGAAGCAGGAGTTAAGCTTGGGGATGTTGATACGTTGCTAACGTATCCATAATTTTTTATGTTACATGCTTTGTTTTATCTACTTTCTTATGTTTTGTCCACACTTTGGAGTACTTTTCATATGATTTCTTGGACTAACCTATTAACAAGATGCCACAGTGCCAGTTGCCTGTTTTTTGCTGTTTTTGGTTCCGGGAAAGTCAGAAAATCAATATTCTCGGAATTTTACCGGACAAAAGCCAAAGTTGATATTTTACCGGTAGACTCACGGAGCCAGAAGACGAGTCAGAGAGGGGCCACAGGGTGGCCACACCATATGGTGGCGCGGGCTAGCCCTGGCCGCTCCACCAGGTGGTGTGCGCCCCCTGGCCACCCACCGACCTTGCCTCTTCGCCTATAAGATGCCTCCTGATGCAAAAACCATAGATCATCAAGTCTCCAGCCACGAAAAGTTCCGCAGCACCGCCGCCACCGAACGGGAGATTCGGGGGACAGAAAGTCTCTGTTCCGGCACCCTGCCGGGATGAGGAAGTGCCCCCGGAGCCATCTCCATCGATCTCCACCACCATCTCCATCACCATTGCTGATTCTCATGATGATGAGGGAGTAGTTCTCTCTCGAGGCTAAGGGCTCTAACAGTAGCTATGTGTTCATCTCATTCTCTATGCATGATTATATTGTGATCATGAGCTTTGTAATCAAGTAGATCTACCTTGCTACTCAAGTGCTTTAATAGATCTCTGCTCTCCCCATGTGTGTGAAAGTGACAGCGTGCACACCATGGTGACACTTAGGGTAGAGATTACAAATACTTGTTATGAGTTATATTTGGAGTTGGATGTTTCTATGAAATTGTGGTGTTTGTTGGAACCATCTAGAGGTCAAGGTGACAGTGTGGGGTTATCTAGATGGGGAAAGCGAACTTTGAGGTGTGTTGTTATAGCCCTACCATGGATTAGAGTGTCCAATCGGAGAGTAGTTAAGGGTGGTATCATAAAGAGAAGATATTTATATGAGAGTGTTCACTAGTGAAAGTATGATCCCTAGGCCTTGTTTCTAAGCAATTGAAACACCGTTTGCAACTAGATCTATTACATGTTTGCTTGCTTCCTTCTTTATTTCAGTTTGCCTTTAGTCTTTTACCATGTCAACCACACGCCAGCAAGCTATTTTCTGGCACCGTTACCACTTATAATTATCTATACCACTTGTGTTTCACTATCTCTTTGCCGAACTAGTGCACCTATACACCTGACAAGTGTATTGGGTGTGTTGGGGACACAAGAGACTTCTTGTATCTTGATTGCAGGGTTGCTTGAGAGGGGATACCTTTGACCACTTCCTCCCTGAGTTCGATAAACCTTGGGTGATCCACTTAAGTGAAAACTTGCTGCTGTTCTACAAACCTCTGCACTTGGAGGCCCAACAACTGTCTACAAGAATAGAAGTGCGTAGACATCAGCCGCATGCAGAAAAGGTGGATCAGAGTCCTTTGGGTGGGAATGTGGTAGCCCATCCCGCCCATAGATTGGGTGAAGAGGCTCCACTCTGCCCTATATAAGGAGCCCTCCTCCTTCCTTAGAGGGGGTCAATCCTTGAGATCTAAAACCCTAGACTTCCATCCTCCATTGTCCTGTCACGAAGCACGCGAGAAATACAACAAAGTAGGATTAGGGGCTTTACGTCCTCACGAGAGTCCCGAACTAGGGTAAAAAACCCTGTGTCGCCTCTTTATCGTGTGATTGCTCCTCTGTCGCTGTCGTCGCCGACTTTCCTTTGAAACCATGTGTTCAGCCCCCTCTCGAACAAAGGTATCGTTGGACCCTAGTTTCCTTCATGGGGCAAATCTCCGACAGATCCCGTATTTTGCTAAGATCTTCCAAAAACCTCTTATGTGAACCCAAGTTCTCCATCAATTGCAAGATCTTCAACATGGACAAGAAGTTCTCCTTCATGGATCTGATGTTGCCGCTCCAACCCAAAGACCGTGCTCGACCCTATCAAACACCAAGTCCCTGGTTCTGAACCCCAACATGTGAACCCTATTTCTTCTATAATAATAAGATGAATCTTGTTCCATATCAATTATACATGCTTGCATACATATTATCATGTGGATTTTGTTAAATAGGAATTCACCTAAATTAAAGATGTAGTGTTTATGTGGGATATTATTTTCTTATTCCGACTCCATTTAAATTGTGGAGCTCACTGGATGTCATGTGGTGACATGTTATCCAACATTTAAATTGCGGGGTAGATAAATAATTTGAACCTTCTAATTAATGGTCGGGATCTCGATTCTACTTAATATTGCAATATTGCATCGCATCTTGGCATGCCATGCATCATATCATGAACATGTCGGATCTTCTGCCGTAGTATTAAATAATGCATATGGTGTTCCTTCTAGTGCTTTGCCTCTTCTTGGAATAGGACGTTGAGTTGATGTGAGCAACGGAAAGTTCTTTAGATGTGACTTTAGCAATGTTTCCCATGAGAGTATCCTCCCCCTTCTACCTATTTTTTCTTTATGTCTTTAATTCTCTCTATTGCTATCCATGTTGTGATGCTCTAGTTTTCCATACCACTTATACCCCTTGCAGCCTATATTGCCTTGGACACTTCCTTTTGCCCGCTATTTTGGTATATAGTTGGCCTTGAGAGTCATTGTTTGCTTGCTCGGCTGTCGGTTAGAGTTGTCGAGTTCCATAGTTGTTGGGAGGTTGGCACATGCTTAATGCTAGGAGTAGTCATGGTTCTAATTACAACTTGATAACTCAAATGATGGGAGTAGTTATAACTAATAAAGTGGCACCGGTGGGTAATAGTTGAGATCTGGTTTTTATCCCATCCACTTGTGTCCACCTAGGACCCGAGTACTTGATGCATGTTCCTTGACTGTCGCACTATCCACAAGATGGATACTTTATGGATCCGCCTTCTCCTGAGCTTGATTCTAATCTTAATTCTTGGGGCCACAAACTAGTTAGGGGATTTACTACTATCCCGTATTTATGCCATGCTTTACTGCTTTATGTACTACTGTTGCTTGAGGAGAGAGGTTTACTATTGTATTGTTTAGGAAATGTGCTATGTTTCCGCGGTATCGACAAGCCTGATCACACTTTCAGGTTCCCAGTCGTTTACATCCGTCGATACAAACAATAGGTCCATCTCGAATCCCAACCAACTTTGTTGCTGGTAGCTTAGTGGGGTGGCCCCTCGAAATCAGTTTTGAATCATATGAATGCTTTGTCATGATGCCTCGTTGCTTTCTTTGGTTTTTCCCAAGGTTGATCATGCGTGTGTTGCTATTTGTGCACCCCTGCAGGGTAAATCTTTTCAAAAATCCATGTTCATGGTTATGGACTACTTGGAACACGGTGTCTCGAACATAGACAACTCAAACTAAAGGAGTGTTATAAATATGACTTTGACATGACTAGTAATCAGCTCCCCTACAACAAAATGGTTAATTAAAAGTGCCAATAGATGGTTATATTGGAATGTCTTTTGCTATCTATATCCGACTAGTAAGTATCGCGACTACAATGGAATGGATTAATAAAAACTGCCAAATGTGTGAGTTCCTCAGAAGGACTTCCTCGTTTGGTCTCGAGGGGGAAACTCCATGATGGGTTATGTTTGGTGCTATTATCCGTATGGTTCCAAATATCTCTCTCTTTACCGTCTCTAATCGCCGACAGTTGTATCGAGTCTTTGTAGGTTTTTTAGTGCAAGCTTTGTTGCCGCTAAGCCCACCATACCTATGTAGGGGAGAGCAACCGACTTATAAGACTCATTGTGTACTGACCTTAGTACTGACCTCTCCCTTTTTCCTTTGCCCTCTGTCGACACCCCTTTTTATTTGACATGTGTGAGTTCAAGGATGTTAGCAAGGTTTTGCTTGGCCTGGGCAGGGTTACGAACATTGTTGGTTATTCTTTAGGACTCTTAGTACAATTTGCATATTATCCGTACTCGGATGTTGTATCATTTTCAATGTGATTTGGATCTTTGTAATGTATGTCTATATTCTTGACACATTGAGTCATCGTTGTATATATATATGTGATTATGGGTTCCATTATGGACTATTGTGTTATGGTATTACATTGTTTTCCACTCGCACGGATGTGCTTGGTGGGCACCATTGAATTGTTTCTATGCGGGTTAATCTGCATAGGTTCGATTCGAGGGTATTACAAATAGCCCTGCTTAGTTGTTGGCCTATATATAAACCACCTCCTTCTTATTGTAAACCTAGACTTGGATAATTGAATTAGAATAAACTTATTTGTGGATCTATCTAGTTTAAGTCTCATGCTCCTTGACAAGGAGCACCAATTGTATCCAACCTCTTGGAGTATGCCATAGTCCATTCAAGTTGTACAAGGCCTTGGAGTTGGTGTTCCTTATTCACGTTGTCAAGATCTTACCAAGCCTCCCGCTCGTCGTGCCAGTTAGAGAGAGAGTGTTCTTTCCCACAACTGATCCTAGGGATTGTGTCCGACCAACAGACGTTGGCGTGAGTTATAGGTTGTTTTATGTATCACGTGTGTGTTGTGTTCGTCGTGTTCTTCGTGTGTGAGTTCACTTTGATTTCATCCTCCCTATATCCTCCTCACAATTCCACCATGATTCTAGGGAATTCGTGAAAGATTGGGCAACCCTAAGGGGTCACCCTAACATCGTAGGAGTAGCCTTAATAGTTAAAACCAACAGATCATATGTGGTAATGATCTTGTTGATAGGAAGAAATCACAAGCATAGACATTGTGTTATAATCTGTGTACACTCACTTAAGAGGCATCATAGATCATAACAACAATGCTTATACCCTATGCACAACCATTAAACATTGATTCAATAACTAATTCACAACATTAAGTGAGATTATCAAGAACAGGAATAGTAATTAACTATACATTAACAATGCCAACTGTCAATTGATCCATGAAATGAAATCTCAAGCAGCATCCTCTTCATCCCCTTGGAAATGTGAGTCCAGAGGATGAAGAACACACTTTCAATGACACCATCTCAATATTCTGTCTGCATAAAGATAAGAACCCTGAATTCAGAACATAAGAGAATCACCAAATCTAATTGAACTATAAACTTTAATTCTAAACAGAGGTAGTATTGAAGAACAAATAAGAAACCGAATACTCACTTGAGTTATAGATTTTAACTGAAAAACGATAGACAATTAATGTATACTAAATAAAAGAACTTAGCTTAACAAGATAATCAGGATATTGATCATGCAAATGAAAGGATGAATACACAATTAACCATAGCAATCCGACCTTACCCTAAGCCATTAATAGAAAAATCATGCTTAGACCTAAAAATCATCAAATAGTAAACACTAGATTAAGTAAACTTGACAGATAACCTAAAAATTAAACCCTGCCAAAAAATTATGCATAACCTAGCAAGATACAAAACCCTAGTACCATCTAGATCACCCTAGAATCTACCAGGAACTCTATAATCAAAATAACTAGATAAAACAATAGAAGAAGAACCCTAGAAATTAGGGAAAATACCCATCAACCAGGAGTAGAGATTGGTGTAGAAAAGAAAGAGAGAGGAGAGGGGTTACTTTCAAAAAGTTAGAGCCTAGCTCACCACTAATTGATTAGAGAAGTATAGTAGGAAAGACGGCAGTGGGAGGCACAGGGAGTACCCCATAGTAGGCATCTCAACCTGAACCTGACACAACAGCTAGAGGAGGCAACATAGACACCACTAAGAACCATCTCAACAGTGAGGGAACCCTGGAGTAACGCTAGACAACCACCATGATGCCTTCACCGAAACCCTAGATCAGGTCAAGGGTTGCACGCGAATGATTAGAAGCGAGAGAGATGAACCTGTGCGGTAAAGGGTAGAGTAGGAGGAGGGGAGTAATTGAGTGGAATCACGGTGGTGGGAGATGCCGAAGACGGCCCAGGTAGCGAGGCACACCGGCGGTGGCACCATCGCCATCGCCTTAGGTGCGAGAGAGAGAGTGAGGGGTGAGACTGGCGGGTGGACCCAGTGGTCCAATCACTTAAGTGGATAGCCATTTAACAAAAAACAACCCTATACAATTTAGAAGAGTAAAATAAAAATACCCCTAAATAGAGAAAATGAGTAGAATAGAAAATGTAATTTTGGAAGATGTTTAAAAATAGTTATGAAGGAATGAAGAATATAAGTTAATAAATAGAAGATTAAAACCCTAAAGAAAATAAAAATTCCCAAATAAACAAAGTAAAAATAATTCCAAATAGAGAAAAATATGTGTGATGGTAATTCCTATTTTTAGGAATTATAAATAGAGATAATGAATAATCCCCTAATAAAACTCTACAATACATATTAAATAATCAATAAGGAGAATAAATACCAAAAATTAGTAAAATAACCCATTAAAAATACAAACCTTGAATATCCATGAAAATTAAGTGTGGAATGAATTCCAAATAATATTATAGCTAATACTTAACAAAATAGACTCTAGAAGAATTTACAAAAAACCCAAAGTGAAATAAAATTCACCACATGAAATACCTTTAAAACCTAAAACATTTAAATTAGGGGGAAGGGAACAACCAACCAAAAATGATTATCTAGGACCCTTAACCATACATTTGGATTTTATACATTGTTCTTATCGGACAATGATGCTTCTTTGTAGAAACCGAGGTCCAAAATAGTTTAGAACCCATGGATTATCTTAATCCCAAAAACCCAAGCAAGTTCACTCTTGCATACCTTGTGAGACCAAACTTGCAATATTCATTACAGGGGAATGCTTACATGTCCATTGATCTATTTTAGAAAGAATTTTCAAAATGTTATCACCTACACTCAAAATAAAAAACTATTTTTATAACAAATATGAGATATTGATTACCGGCACAGCGTAGTCAGATAATCTAAAATGGTGGGGGTGGAATCATTGATAAGATATGGGAAACCATATTGTGGATATTCCATTGTACCGGGTATACACTTAGGATTAACAACCATTGTAGTTAGTGATTGTTGTACCATACAATAACGCGCTACCCACAAGTTCTGTAATGGGACAGAGAAGTTCACTATTATATAATTAGCTTCTGGCGACAGTTCTCCACCATGGGAGAGAGGAAGTTTTGGATTCCTACTCCTAGAGACAGTTGGTGATAAATCGTCTTTTTCTGAGTCGGTTGGCCCAACCGTCTCTAGAAGTTCACGTCAGACGGTTCATATTAACAACCACCTCCATTAATACAAGTTTCGGAGACGGTCGAAACTATGAACTTACGGTGCGCTGGGAGACGGGCGCCCATACGAACTAGCTCTAGTAGGTCGAACTTTCTACAATTGTCCTGACTGCCCGTGAAACATGGAGACGGTTTATAGGATGAACCTACTCCAAGGGCTAGGAGACGGGTTCTAAGTTGAACCTACTCCAACGAGTTAGGGGACGGTTAAAAATATAAATTGCCTCAAATACAACATGATGTCTGGGTTTGTCTGTTTGATCTGTGTTTTTATTTTCATGCCCGGAGCATCCGGTATAAAACCCGGAGATTCTAGGTGTCTTTTGTAGAGTTGCTTCATTTCATCCAATTACTCGTCAAACCGCATTACAAAGACCACAAATTTCAACTAAATAACACTTAGTTAAGCACGACTATAGTTCAACTCCCATGTTATTACACCTGCTGATAAAATGAGTAACTAATTGGACATACAAATATGAAAGTATTGGATCAGAATACAAACTTATGACAATCCAGGTAAAAGAGTACTTTGCAAATAATGGGACTCTCACATCACCATCTTTGAGTCCTTTGCCATCATCAACACATGATTAATGATAAAGTCAGACACTTCCCAATGGATCAGAGTCAACTCATTGTCCGATAGTGCCATCACGTCAATGCGAGGATCCTGTAAATAATAATAATGATTAACAGGTACAACTCTAAAAGACTATGTTTGTGGAATAATAGAAGATGTTATAATAACTTCTTTGATAGTTATGCCTATGAAATCCAAGGCATCATTAAGTTAATATGGTGGACAATATAGAACCCACACAAGCTGGTTAGCCTACGCTGCTGATGGAACTATGAAAAATAGAGTACAAGATACTTTCAATATGTGCTCAAGGGGAATATAGTTAATGTTATTAGAGGTTCCTGTTATTGCAGGAAACTAACCGAATAACCAATGCGTTGGGTTCCATTTTTATAACATGCGACTTTCTTCTTAGTTTGACTTTGTGCTTGCTTGTAATTACTACTTGGAAACATTTGCAAAGGTGATGACAATAACACAAGTATGTATATCATGTACACTGATGTTTCCTTCGTGAACATATAAATGTATCTTATGTACATGACAATAATCACTCGCCTATCAACAAGCTTGGTTACATCCATGTAAACTGTCTTCCAGCTTAATTCAAAATCAATATAATAGACATCACCATTCGCAAGTGACATGCAGACAAGAACCCAGTGATAACTACAAAGAGTGAATTGATGTTGTATCAGACTTTCAGAATGAACAAATTAATTCCTAACTTATATAATGCATCATTAATTTACATTACACTACAAGGCCATATGATAAGATCCTTGGCAGTGCTCTTCATCATAAGTAAAATGATGTAAGCCTCAACACCCCTCACGTCTCTTGCCATGAGTTGCTGCGAAGCATATTGAGGGACACAAAAGATTACATTTTCTTTATCATGTGAACACAAACCGTATTTCCTACATAAGTAGATGCATATATTGTGAGACGTAGAATTTGAACTACTAGAAAGGCTTATATTTTGGAATAAAGGTAGTATATCGGAAGCTATAAGGATAAATAATCACACTATGAGGAATTTTATGATGTTTTCACCCATGTAAGACATCCTGAACATCTCTTGCAACTCCGTGTAAGCGACTTCGAACTGGATGGATGTGTTCAACTTACCAAGTCTATACTTCACCATGATCTCTGTGGACTTGCTCTGCACATTCACATTAACATGACTCCTTAACTTTCCAAAACACAGACCCGCCGTATCACCGTGCCCAAAGTTTAACATAGGCCTTGACAAAAAGGTTTCCTTGTTGGAAGTCTTTTCCGGCAGGGGCACACTCTTTGGGGTTCTTCCTGCAATGGGTTTGTCATTGCTACATGGTGCCTCCATCGACTCTTTTACCCCGCTTGCTGCGATGGGCTCTTTCTACTCTCTCGCGGAGGTAATCCCCTTCGGGTTTTCATCATCTTGTAGTGTGAGGGGTGCTTCATATACCTTTGTGGCCATCATCTCCAACTCATTTCCCTCACTTTGGACGGTACTTAATTTGGTCTTGTCCGGGCTCATGATTTCAGTCTCTTCAACAGGACATTCAAGTTGTGGTGCAGAGGGTTGTGCTACCAATATTTGTAGGGTTTGCACAATCGAGGGTGGGTTACTACTTCTCTGTAGCATGGCACAGGGACAATCTCAGTTGGATCGGACGCTTTAACGCGTATATCTGACTTTGGCCACTGGATGAAGGTGCCCCTCACTCCGTAGAGGGTGGTGACTTCGTTGTTGATGGGGATCAGGAGAAGGTGGCGATGGTAAGGAGCTAAAACACTATCGATTTGTACCTTAGAATGTAGAGAGATAAAGGAAACATTGTGTATGACCTACACTTCACTTGCAGGATACACGATGCCAAATGCAGCATCCATGGGGTCCCCTGAGTTGGTGTTCATCACTGTTAGCCGGAAATTTGTGGGAACCTAAATGACAAGTCCATGTAAGATATGATTTTTATAATCTGATGTTCTTAAAGATGAAACATAATTTGGAAATTTACCTTCAGGCCATCACGTGGACACACACCTGTGTCATTGACATCTACAACTATGGATCCACAACTACTCCGACATAGATCGATGGTTGGTGGTGGCGAGGGGGCACTCGACGCTAGAGGCCCGTAACTCTGATCTTAACTCTTACAGTATTTCAGCTTTAAGAGAAGACCTTGAGTGCAAATTCTTAAGTCTTTTGTGGTCCCACTTGTCGTCTAAAGTCCGGTCGCAACCCTATTTCCATTACGCGTAGCCACCTACTCCCCTCGTGCAACCAGGATGCTCCGGGTTCCCCAACGCCTTTACGAGCACATCTCCCTCTAAGATGCCATGCTGATACTCCTCATCATACTAGACCTATATAAAAAAGATAATGGACATCAATGATAAGAAAGGTAAACATAGTTATGAAGTGATGGATAAATTTAGCATGTGAACTCTCACCACTTTCTTATATTTAAGGGCACTCTCAAGATGACTGAATTGCAGCATCCCCGTACTCTCATCACATGACACCACTCTAGCTTGTTTCCCTGGAGTATCTAATGTGAGACAATACTGGTGTGCATCCTTCCAACACCGCCTTAGCATCCTCTACCGCCCATATCTTGGACATGCCGACATACCTGTTAGTCCCCATGTTGTGGGGGCTCTTGAAATTCTTGGCTCGGTCTCTTGCAACATCACTCTTATCTTTAATCTCATCGGTAGTCTTCATCTTAACAAACTCAGTCCATTCACCTAATGTGATCTGTGGGTACAATTCAACGGGTCTTCTTGGAGTGTCATATTTTCTAATGAACTCCATCACGAACTTGTTCTTCCAAGCATTCCATGCCTTGCAAGAAGACAACATGACATGCCATTCAACACGAGGAATGATCCTAGAGCTAATTAGGAGGATAAAGTAGCCGAGTATATCTTCCCTGATACCATTGAGATCATTTTATTCTAAAGGCTTACAGCTGGGCATAGTGATACAAACTCGTTCCCGGGTAATGGTCCCTCAAATTTTCACGAACTTTGTTTTAACACCCTCTTGATCAATTGGTATTCCACTAGAAAAATCGATCTCTAGCACGTCATACTTCGTCTCCGGGTCAGGGCGTTGTGATTTCCTCCGGCGAGAGCCATTATACTTTCGCTTAACACTCTTCTTTATTTGTCTAGATGTAACCGCTATGAGGTAGTGCCACTCTTGTAGCATAGAGATTCATGAGAAAATTCGAACAACTTTGATAACAAGGAAATTCCTATAACATAAATAACTAATATGCCTCTAGTTATTATGAATTCGAACATATACAATCACTAAATTAAATGACAAATCCCTAAAATACCTAACAAGAAATTCACCAACTAAATAACCTGGTGTCGGAGAGCTTAACGGCATTGTCGTGGTGGGAGGCACCATCCCGTCCCCGATGGTTCTGGTGGGAGGCACCAGCCCTTCCATGCCGGTGGTTGTGGTGGGAGGCACCGTATCGTCCATGCTAGTCTCAGTGTGAGGCATTATCCCATCTATGCCCCTGATGGTGGGATGTAGTCAGGTGTTACGCCATGCATTCTCTTGCGCACCATTCTTCTTCTTCGCATCCTTGGAGGGCATGATCTATGGGAGGGGAGCGCCGGCGGGAGACCAACAAAGAGAGCGCAAGTAATGGGAGCAGAGCGGGAGGGAGAGGCGAGAGAGGGGGTTGGAACTGGCGGCGAGAACGGAGAGAGGGATTGGGAGCTAGTGGCGGCGAGACTGGGGAAAGACACAAAATTTGAAATAATTTGGAGGAAACATGGCTAAATCATCCCGCACATCACAAACTCAACCGCGGAAACGATATTTCCAAACCATCCGATATGACACAGACATTTTAGATATTTTTGGTTTTCTAACCTTGGACGTATAGATGCACAAACAAAAGTTGAAGCTTTATTGCATTAACTAGTATTTCAGGTATCTAACCTTGGGATAAATAGGTAATGTTTACATGCCTCTCCTAATCGGAGCTATGATAAAAGGGATATGTGTTCCTATGTGAGTGGTCCGGATATGACAGAATTTCGGATATCGAATTCTCATATAAAAATAAAAATGCCTTAAGCTTGTAAAACATTGAAGAATTTTTGCATGGCCTCATATTTTTAGCATGTGTCATCAGGATAAATAGGACAAGTCAATACGAACATCATAAATGTAACTTTCTTCATAAAGTGGAGTACCTCCTACGAAGTTCAATTGATTTAGATCAACAACTCTCATGCTTCAGACCACCGAAAACCAAGTTTCAAAAAAATAGACTATTTGTTTCTGGTGGGATTATGTACATGTATCCATCTAGCATTAGGAACGAGTAATATGAAAATAATATGCTGTATAATAATTATTTACCCATTTCTAAGCATTTTTTATGAGGATAATGATAAAAAATACATATAAGTTGAAAACAATTCAAGGTTTGTTACAGCGCCACTGCAGCATTGCTGAATATATCGAGGAATTCAACAATCTATCACGTTATGCTCCAAACGATACTGATACTGATGCTAAGAGGAAGGAAAAGTTCCTAGATGGACTGAATGATGAACTTTCCATGCAATTATCAGTTGCTTATGTTCCAACTTATCAATCACTGTGTGACAAAGCTAGAATTTTAGAGAGTAAGAAGGATAAAGTTGAGAACAGGAAGAGGAAGCATAGATTTGACAAATATCACTCAGGATCATCACAGAAGATGTGTTCATTCCGAAAGGACAATGGGGGTTCTGGATCACATCAGCATGAAGGAAATGGACATAATCACCTGAAGGGAATATGCCCGATAGGCAATAATAAAGTGGTTATTATCTTATTCCATGTTTATGATAAATGTTTATTTTGCATGCTATAATTGTATTGATAGGAAACGTTAATACATGTGTGTTTAATAAACAAATAAAAGGTTCCTAGTAATGCCTCTCTTATAGACTAGCTCGTTGATTAACAAGATGATCAAGGTTTCCTGATCATGGACATTGGATGTTGTTAATAACGAGGTCACAACATTGGTGGAATGATGTGATGAACATTCATCCGAAGTATAGCATTACGATCAAAGTCATTATGTTTATATTGATATAACATCATACGAAGTAATCTTTATCCTTAGACCATGAGATCATGTTAATTACTAACACCGGAAGAGTATCTTGATAACATCAAACGTCACACCGTAATAGGGTGACTATAAAGGTGGGTTCGATTACTCTGAAGGTGTTATGTTGAGGCTCATGGATCAAGAGTGGGATTTGTCCATCCCGATGATGGATAGATATACTCTGGGCCCTCTCGGTGATATCACATTGAAATAGCTTGCAAGCAAGTGATGTGATCACTAGAATGTTATATCACGGGAACAAGAAAAGAGTGCATGTCGGTAACGAGATCAAACTAGGTATGGAGATACCGATGATCGAATCTCGGACATGTAATATATCGCGGGACAAAGGAATTTAGGTACTAGCGTTAAAGGTTCTCACGATCACAGAAGTCGTCGTTGAATGTGTAGGAGTCAGTATGGATCTCCAGGTCCCGCTGCTGATTATTGATCGGAGAGGGGTCTCGATCATGTCTGCATTATTCGTGAACCGTAGGGTGACACACTTAAGGGATACCGACACCATTTGGAGCAAATATGTTTCAGATAAAGATTTAAGAAAGCGTTGGAATTATTTCAATAGACATCGAAACTGTTTCGGGTGAAAATGCTGAAATTGGTTATGCATGTAATATTGAAATATTGCAGGGGGTTTTATGTGAATGTTTGTTAATTAAAGTAATTAACAAAATTCTGAATAAAAATAATAAAAGAGTTTTATTAAATGAGAGAGCATTAAATTTGGAGAAATTTAATGCATTTAAAGTGGAGACTTTAAAAGAGAATGTGAAGGGGCAAATTTATGTGGTGGGAGTTACCACCACATGAATGGAGGAGGTGAAGAGTCACCTCCTCCATGCGCTGGCCATGAAGGAGGGGCACCCCCCTCCTCCTATGAAAGGCCACCCCCTCCTCACTTCTCACACACACCTCTTTGTGAAGGATCTCTCTCTCCCTCTAGTATTATTCCCCCATGGTCTCGGATTTGCGAGATACATGTTCCTGGTGGCTTTATCTGGAAAGGAGTTGCTGCTTCCGCTGCTTTGCTAGAGCGAGGGATGGAGGTTGTCGGGGTACCGGACGTGTGTGCAATCACGGATGCACCGCTGCTTTGCGGTGCTGGACTTGGTGATGCTGGAGCTGGATCTGATGGACGTGCTGGAGCCGGACCTACTGGACTTCATCACAATCTTGAGATCGGCAAGTGTACGACTACATCAACCACGAGTTCCTACTCGTTAACAAAGCTCGTTGTCTATGAGGGTAAGTTCTCGTTGGATGTATGTCCACCCGTTGTTTTGTACCTAGTAGATAGATCTTGGCGTGTAGTTCACAGCGTAGGAAATTTTTTCTTTTCTATGCTGCGGACCCAACAGTGGTATCAGAGCCTGATCTATGCGTAGGTGCTTAGCACGGGTAGTACACATATGTTTATATGTGGGCGATGATGATCATGTTATTGCTTCTTTCATGTATTTTGGATATTGGTGGCATAGTGGGATGAAGCGGCCCGGACCAATCTTACATGTCATCGTACATGAGACCGGTTCCACGACTGACATGCAACTTGTTTTGCATAAGTGGCTGGCGGGTGTCCGTCTCTCCTACTATAGTCAATATATGATTTACAACGAGTTGCTAATAACTTAGTTATCCTCGTTGTGGTTCATGTTCGTAGGTAAGAACGGTTCTATCTCCGAAAGCCCTAAGCCACGTAAAACTTGCAATTGATAAATTAGAGGCGTCTAGTTTAGATCATTGCTGGGCTAGTGTATTGATATGGTATTGTTGTAAGTAGATGTATGATAGATACTCTTACAACACACTCAACGTGTAAGTTCTATAGACCTTGGCCTTACACACAAAGGAATGATAGAGATCATACCACGATGCAAGTGATAGAGATCAAATGCATGGACCATATCATCTCACTTTACAAATTAGATGTTAGCATCTTATACTGCTAGTTTGGCGTTTTCTTTAGCACTGTAAGATGATCCCTCCTTTAGATATCAAGATAAAAATGTGTTCTTCCTTAAGTATACACCGTTCTATGGATCGTGTTTCGAGACATCACGTGATGATCGGGTGTTCTCAACTCTACGCTTTCATGCAACGGCTGTAAGACAGTTTTACACACGCGAATACTAAGGTTCTTACTTGGCGAGCCTAGCATGTACAGACATGGCCTCGAAACACAGACCGAAAGGTTAAGCATGAGTCACATAGTTGATGTTATGACCATATTGATGCTCTCCTTTGAATCTACACCGACTCACGTGATGATCGGACTTGGTGTAGTGGATTTGGTTCATGTAATCACCAAAAAGGCACGAGGGATGTCGTTTTTGAGTGGGAGTTCATTTCTAATTTGGATTAGTCGAACTCAATTTGTCATAAACTAAATCAAAGTGAATTTGCATAATTTGTTGTAGTCATTGGCATTCGTTTTCTACCTTATGCTTAGTTTTTATTTGAGATAATAGAACTATAGAATTCTGGATATTTACTTTACGAACTGGTATCGTATTGTTTCGAATGTCAATTTAAAGTTTATAAGTCCTATTGCAAACTTTCAGCAAACTCTATTTACTCCATGAAGTTTAATAAGTAGTATTAAATCAAGAGTAAGAATTCCAATGTTAGTATCTAAAGTATCATGTTTGCCTCCATGATTATTGATATTCAAAAAGTTGTTTTAATATCAAGATTATATTGGAGCTGAAAATTGTTTCAGAAACCATCATGTGTGAAAGATCTTGTGATATCTGAAACAATGTTTTTGGTTGCATTATGATAGAGTATAATTTAGCAAAATACATGTTCTCATAATGTATGAGAATTTGTGAAGGATGGAGATGTTAGGCATCCGAATCCACCAAAAAGGTTTTGGGAACTGATATTATACTCATGATTCTTCCTTATAATCTATAGTAGCTTGATCATGAAAGTTGTCATGATAAGGATGAATAGAAGATGTAAGTAAAATGTTTACTACACTAATAGATTACTAAAGAATGGATTTTTGAAAGAACACCAAACATTTGATGATGGTGATCCACTTCAAAGTGCAAGTCCAAAGGTATTAGTATTTGACTATATACGCTTTGTACCATGTGTCATGTTGATGACACCACTATTGATGTTGGTAGATTCTTTTAAAAGAAAAGGAATTGCTAAAAGAGAATCTATAAAATATTTGGCAGAAAATAAAAGGTTGGAGATGTCCAACTTAGGTATATAGAAGATATACATGTTATGGCTATATTCCTTGCTTGTTAAACAATGTGGTTCTTAGGTATTGGATACCGGTATTAGATGCCGAATTGGTTGGTATGAAGTATCATACAGGACAACGCAATTCATGAACTACAATGGCCTAAGTAACCAGCAAGAGAATGAGTGATGTTGTTCATTGAAAACAAATAAAGTGTTATTGTGTTTTTCGTTGTAATCAAACCAAGCCTTCAAGATTTGTTTAAATAATTGTTATTTTGTTCTGGTATCATGAGAACAATGGCTGTTCAAATAATTACCGTATTCCATAAAGGATGGATGAACTTTTACAAGTCTAGTTGGAGAAATCACATCCATAAACACTATTGCTAAAATGTCGCAAGACAAATGATTGAAAGATCACTTATGAAGTGACATCATTGTTTAAATTATATTGAAAAGAAAACATGAAGAAACTCCATGTTGATGGATTTTTGGAGTCTTTGATTTTGATCAATTGACGCATGTGAGACTTTCCTCGAGATAATTGAAACTCCGTCCATAGGCCAGAGAGGAATGGATGACTAGCTTATTGGAAATTGTGCATGTTGATGTGCATAGTCCATTATGTGTAGCCATATGCGATGGATCTTTTTGCTTCATATGCTTTCTCCGAAAATTTGAGTGAATATATCTGTATATTTACTTAATAAGGAAGAAGTATGAAACATTTGAAAATTGTTTAAAGACTTTCAAGATGAAGTGGAAAATCATTGTAACAAGAAAATAAAGAGTTTATGATTCGATCATAAAGGAAGATATTTGAGTTACATGTTTAGCAAAAACACCTAAGACTTGAGGAATTGTTCCATGATTTGTGTTTCCCGATAAACCATAGGAGTATGGCATATTCGAGAGATAAAATCAAACCATGTTTGACATGGTACGATCAAGGGTGTCATTTATAAAACTGCCATTATGTTTTAAGGATTGAAGCTTTAGAGACTACCGCTTTTACACTGAAAAGAGCACCATCATGATCCGTTGAAATGACACCATATGAGTTATGGTTTGGGATAAAACCCGAATTTTCTTTTCTTAAATTTTGGTATGCTATGCATAAGTAAAATGTTTACAACCAAAGTTGGATAAGCACGTCTTTGTAGGTTATCCCAAAGAATTTGTTGGGAATTTCTCCGTAACACCAAGGACAAAAGAGTTTGTCGCTTGGAACGTCAAGTTTCTTGAGAAGGAATTTTTCGTGAAAAGTTAAGTGGGAGGACAATAGAACTTTGATAAGGTTGTTGAACCTTAGCTATATGTGCTAAGTAGCGCAGCGCCGGAAAGTGTCCCGGTGGCGACCACAATGCTCATGGCTCTCGTGATTACAAAAGGTGTGATCTCGGAGATTAGAGTTCCTATAGAACCGTGTGGGTCGGTAAGAATCAAATAGTAAGATTTGATAAGCAAGTCGTTATTGTTTTGACAATAATGAACCGACGACATGCAAAGAAGCGATGATGGGCCCTGACTCCATAAAATGACTAGAAGTCATAGAATCCGTGATAGTATCCATACACGAGAAATCAAGTTTCTGAACTTGGAAGACCCTCCGGAAAGGCGTGAAGCCTATCGGTCGTGTTTGGATCATAAAGAAATAAGACATGGATGTTTAACATCTATGAAATAGTCGACATGTCGGAAAGAAGTTTACGACAATGTTCAAGGAGTTGACTATGACAAGATAAGATCTTTCATAGCGATATATAGTCTTGATGGATTAATGTAGCAACCACTACATATAATTTGGTATATGGTAGTTGAATAAACAAAACAAGGTTCTTCTAATAGAACGGTAACCTAGGACATGTACATGACATGGTCCGAAGGGTTTTGTTAATTCAAAGGGTGCTAAAAGGGCATGTAAACTTCAATAGTTGAAGTAAGCATAGCGGAGTTGGAATCTTCACCATGATGAAACTATTAAAAGAGTTTAAATTCATCGAAGATGATGAAGATGCTTGCATTTGCAAGAAATTAAGTAGGAGCACTGAGACATATTTCTAATACATTATGTAGAGGACATATTGTTGATTGGAAATTATGTACCTTGAATTGACACATGTTAAGGATTTCATTAAAATAAGATTTCGATGAAAGACTTCGGCAAACCCAGAATATTAGGCATCAATATCTATATGGATAGATTAAGGCGCTAATATGGTTGTGCCAGACATACATATATAAGATATTGAAAGGGTTCAATATGAGATATTGAAAGGGTTCAATATGGAAACAACAAGAAAAGTTCTTGCTGCATGGAAAGAATTGTATTCAGATTCAAGTGTTTCAACACTTGGTGAGTAAAATCACATGAAGATTCTGATCGATTATACCGTGATATGTATATATCCAGAATGTCCTATGATCTAAAGGTTATGAGCATATACCAGAATGATTCATAAGATGATCATTGGACAATAGTAAAGATATTCTTATGAGCTTTGGAATAACTAAGAATATATAATGTATAAGTGACAAATAGTTAAAGGTAGTTCATTGTAAAGTGTTACATTGATACTAGTTTTGTCACAAGATATAAATTAAATTTATCTCAATTTAAACTATGGGTGGCACAATATAATGGAAAGGATGTTCCATGATGGATTTGGATGAGTTCCAAAGTTGAGATATTGTGACGGATACTACAACAAAAGGCTAAGTATATGACTGCTATAGTAGAAGCATAGGAGGGCATTTGTGTTAAGTAGTTTGTTATCAAACTAGGTGTGGTTCAAAGTGGGCTAATACTATGAAGATATATTGTGTGACAATAATATCAACATATTTTGAGCCGAACGAACTAAAGGTCTCACCAAAGGACCAAATCTATACAATGCCATCTCATTTGAGAATGAGTGATGCGTAGAGACACAGAGACATGCAAATACACACGGACCTGAAATTGTCAGACCTAGAGATTATGTTAACCACTAGCAATAGCGTATATGCAACACCAGAAAGCGATAGGTGTTCAATACGCAAAGTTTTTCAAACTAGATTATTGACTCTAGTGTAAGTGGGAGACTGAAGGGAATATGCCCGAGAGGCAATAATAAAGTGGTTATTATCTTATTCCATGTTTATGATAAATGTTTATTTTGCATGCTATAATTGTATTGATAGGAAACGTTAATACATGTGTGTTTAATAAACAAATAAAAGGTTCCTAGTCATGCCTCTCTTATAGACTAGCTCGTTGATTAATAAGATGATCAAGGTTTCCTGATCATGGACATTGGATGTTATTAATAATGAGGTCACAATATTGGTGGAATGATGTGATGAACATTCATCCGAAGTATAGCATTACGATCAAAGTCATTATGTTTATATTGATATAACATCATACGAAGTAATCTTTATCCTTAGACCATGAGATCATGTTAATTACTAACACCGGAAGAGTATCTTGATAACATCAAACGTCACACCGTAACAGGGTGACTATAAAGGTGGGTTCAGTGCTACGAAGGTGTTATGTTGAGGCTCATGGATCAAGAGTGGGATTTGTCCATCCCGATGACGGATAGATATACTCTGGACCCTCTCGGTGATATCATATTGAAATAGCTCGCAAGCAAGTGATGTGATCACTAGAATGTTATATCACGGGAACGAGAAAAGAGCGCATGTCGGTAACGAGATCAAACTAGGTATGGAGATACCGATGATCGAATCTCGGACACGTAATATATCGCGGGACAAAGGGATTTAGTTACTAGCGTTAAAGGTTCTCACGATCACAGAAGTCGTCGTTGAATGTGTAGGAGTCAGTATGGATCTCCAGGTCCCGCTGCTGATTATTGATCGGAGAGGGGTCTCGATCATGTCTGCATTATTCGCGAACCGTAGGGTGACACACTTAAGGGATACCGACACTATTTGGAGCAAATATGTTTCAGATAAAGATTTAAGAAAGCGCTAGAATTATTTCAATAGACATCGAAACTGTTTCGGGTGAAAATGCTGAAATTGGTTCTGCATGTAATATTGAAATGTTGCAGGGGGTTTTATGTGAATGTTTGTTAATTAAAGTAATTAACAAAATTCTGAATAAAAATAATAAAAGAGTTTTATCAAATGAGAGAGCATTAAATTTGGAGAGATTTAATGCATTTAAAGTGGAGACTTTAAAAGAGAATGTGAATGGGCAAATTTATATGGAGGGAGTTACCACCACATGAATGGAGGAGGTGAAGAGTCACCTCCTCCATGCGCCGGCCATGAAGGAGGGGCACCCCCCTCCTCCTATAAAATGCCACCCCCTCCTCACTTCTCACACACACCTCCTTGTGAAGGATCTCTCTCCCCCTCTAGTATTATTCCCCCATGGTCTCGGATTAGCGAGATACATGTTCCCGGTGGCTTTATCTGGAAAGAAGTTGCTGCTTCCGCTGCTTTGCTGGAGCGAGGGACGGAGGTTGTCGGGTACGGGCGTGTGCGATCACGGATGCACGCTGCTGCAGTGCTGGACTTGGTGATGCTGGAGCTGGATCTGATGGACATGCTGGAGCCGGACCTGCTGGACTTCATCACGATCTTGAGATCGGCAAGTGTACGACTACATCAACCACGAGTTCCTACTCGTTAACAAAGCTCGTTGTCTACGAGGGTAAGTTCTTGTTGGATGTATGTCGACCCGTTGCTTTGTACCTAGTAGATAGATCTTGGCGTGTAGTTCACACCGTAGGAATTTTTTTGTTTTCTATGTTGCGGACCCAACATCACCATCATCACAAGAATCACCACATCAACAATGGAAGTGGTAGTAACAATGTGAATGGTACTAACAATGGAGATAACCTTGGTCAGAATCAACATAATGATCCTAAGAAGGACATTAGCCAGTTGGAGTGTTACAATTGTAAGCAACTTGGACACTTTGCAGCAGACTGTCCTGAGAAGAAGAATAAGAATGTTGGAGACTCTAATGGGAGCAATTCCAATGTGACCCATAGAGGACATGTGAACCACATCAACATGTATGGAACCCTTGAAGAACTAGATGATGTGGATGGTAAGCTTTAGCTAACTCAATTCAGTGGTATAAGAATCTCAAGATGGAGAAACGTTAACAACCTTTGGATGTCAATCATTAAACCCTTAGCCAAGTGAATCATCAAATGCAACCCAACAAAGTTTCCTTTTAAGGGTGGTAGCACCCAAGTATCCTAAAACCCAACCTATTCTTTCTAGCCTTCTCGAATCTCGGGACGAGATTCCTTTTAAGGGTGGTAGTCTGTCACATCCCAAAATTTTCTAAATTTTGAAATGTGAAAATTTTAAACAAAATAAAGAACCAAGTTCTTTGAAATTCAGAAGGAACAAAAACTTTTGGAACATTTAATATAATGCCTCCAAAACCCAAGCCAAATAAAATGATTTTGTTTGTGAAGTGGTGTGCATGTTTTAAAATCCCAAATCATGAGGCATGCATGAGCGCCGCCAGTCCGTGGCCAGAGTGCTGAGCACCGTTCGATCTGTCGCCAACAGCCAGGATTAGATCCTTAGCCGAAGCGGTATGGGCTAATCTGGATCGCCCGTTTCCACTTAGAATCCATCGGTCCATGTTGATCGATCCAACCGAACTGGTATGGACCAATAGGAACACGTCACGTAGGCCTGAGCGTCTGTTTAAATTAGAAAATAGACAGATTATGTATTAAACTTAGAAATTCAATAACTTTTGACCCACAATTCAGAAAACTGCAAATTTGGTGTCTATGGATTCAGAAAAATAAGACCTTTATTATAGAGGCCTTGTTTCACCCTTTAGCTTCTAGAAAATAGGAGTTTTAGGCAGAACCTTTTTAGGAGTATTTTACCCATAAAAATTGTTTTGTAAATTATTTTTGGGTGAATCTTTTTGCTATGGATTGCAAATTGAACCCTCTATCTAGTAAGACCAAAATATAAATTTGGTTGACTATACGTAATAGTATGGAAATTATTTAGTGAGTTTGGCCTTTCCAAATGATAGAAATTATTGGTAATTGTTACAATTACACAAATGGTTGCATTTGTAATCTTGCAATTATAAAATGTTCAGAAAACACTTAGTAATGTTCAAAACCTTGTTATAACAATTTATGCAATAAAAATTGCCATCTTGCATGCTTGCATATTTTGCATGATTTTTGTATTGCCATTAGTGTTGACTTTGTGCATGTTTTGTCTTGGTTGTTTTGTTTGATAGATTGTGTGGATTGTCAAGTGTGTTACTGCGAAGAGTGTACCAACACCACCAACTACTAAGGAAAGTGACACTATCATCCATCTCTTACTATTTTCATTACACTTAGTGGAGTTTTGTAGTATGCATGATAGGACTACTATGTTACTATGCTATGCTATGTCCTATTAGGATATCCCTTAGTGGAAATACTGTAGTTGTAGTATGCTTAGCCCTGCTATAGATTTGGGGTGGAATATACCATATTGTGATTGTATGAAGTGTTGGAAAAATATATGTTTTGTATAATAAAACAAGTACTCAATGAATCACCTGGGTGGAAAGGGGATACTCAGTTGTGAATAAGGTGTCAACAAAGGGAACCATGTCTATGGCTACCTCTTTCGTGTGTGCACTAGGAGAATACCACCCAGGAACTTATAGATTGAACATGTTTCTCGTACAGTGGCTTTCGTGTACAACCACATGCCAAATGGGCTCTGGCCTAGTCAATTACATAGTGGAAGACCCTTGCATTGGTACCTCTTCAGGTTAACTAGAATTATGTATTGGAGGTATATCCTTGCATTGGTGCCTGGTAGATGTGCTGGCATTATGTATTGGGAGGACTTCTATGGAAAGAGTTTGTCACATTCTCGATCTGTCGGTACTCCATCTTGGTGAGTAATAATCCAGCGGCCACTGGTGGCGTCAAGACGAGATTGTGTCTTGTGGGTAAAGTGTATAACTTCTGCAGAAGATTAAATTCTAAGTAATTAGCCGTGTCCCCGGTTATGGACAACTCTGAGCAACTAAGGCTTGAAGCTATGGAAGATCTCGACATTCCAATTTCTCAAAGTAAAACTTGATGGTGTCAACAAGGGATTAGAAGAACTTGGAGTTTTGCCAAGGAGTTCAGAAAGATGTTGAAAGATCAAAACTATTTTTTTCAAAGATAGGAGAAAACCATGTTGCTTTCTCAAATAAGCCTAAGCTCTACTTAGCCAAATATGCATGTAGTGATAGTCCAACTTATTCACAAACTTGTGACACTTGACAATACATTCAAAGTATTGACCCTTTGTGGCTGCAACCTATCATGTTGCAGTTTATTCTATTGATGAGTGAGGAATGATGATTGGATTTCGAGTCTGCACCGAACATGTTTGCCTATGGCACATGAAGATGAAGGACTCCATGCTTTACTTGTATTCTGCTGCTTTGTAATAAGATAGCCTATGGCTATGAGTATGTAATAAAGTATTCATATTCTGGATCATGCGATGTAATATGACCTTTCTATATTGATATTACATCTTAAACTGTGGGTGCTAGCTATTCGATCCAGGGACTAGCACTGTAATCACAGGGATTCGAACCAAGCCAGGTTCGGGTCTTTACAGATTATGTATCGAAGCTTTGTGTTGCACGAGGTTCGTAACCCTAGGAATTGGACAAACCCCTTGTTAGGAATGAACTTATATTTTTATACTTATTAGATTTTCTCGTATACCTTGCTCATTCTTTACTGAATCTCTTATCCTTCAAACATGTAGAAACCATCCTTTTGCTTTCTCTAAGGACCTTAAGGGATGGATCATGCCAACAAGAAGTTCAAGATACAAGTTGCGACAAGTCCTCGAGCTTGCAAAATATGTGGAGAAGTAGGCCACACCTCTAAGGAACATCAAGATCAATGTCCCTTTTGTGATCACAACCATCCAGTTGGAGAATGCCCCACATCTCAAGTCACGTGTTTCCTATGTGAAGGAACCAACCACATTCCTGCCAAGTGCCACCTCGACTTCATAGTGCAACAAGTGAAAGAACAAGTCAAAGATGGAATGTATCAAGCTCTTAGGAAGAAAGAAGAAAACCTTAGCCATATCACCTGCTTCAAATGCAAGAAAGAAGGACACAATATCAATGAATGCCTAGAGAATGAAGTTCAAGAAAACCACAACAACACTTCAAGAAAAAGTACTCGAGACATGACAAAAGTGTTTTGCCATCGCTGTCGAAAGATAGGACACTTCACCGATGATTGCCCAACTCGAAAGAGAGCTCCCACTGATGTTATCATAGTGCGACCCATGAGACATTAGATTGCCTACCAATCATCATGTTTGAGTTATCGATATCGTGTGAGCATATGGATCATGCCGACCTATGTGGTATGACTATACTAGGTTGCTTGTTTCAAGAAAACTTGTTGTTTTCTTCTATAATGAGTTAAAGTCAGAAGTTGCTAAGTGATTGGTTGCTTGATGAATGTTTGATTGAACTGGTTTGTTTTGGGTTGAGTGTGTTAGAACTCCCTTAGACCTATCTATCTATCTATCATTACTTATCCCTATTAAACCAACAGATGCCTCCAAGACGTGTTAACGACCATGATAACAGTGGAGACAACAACAACAATGAAAATGAGATGCAACAGATGATGACTGCACAGACTCAGCTAATGCAGATGATGACACAATTCATGACAACCATCAACAATCAGAATCAGAACAACAACAATTATCACGTTATGCAACAATATATTGCTGAATATATTGAGGAATTCAACAATCTATCATGTTATGCTCCAAACGATACTGATAATGATGCTAAGAGGAAGGAAAAGTTCCTAGATGGACTGAATGATGAACTTTCCATGCAATTATCAGTTGCTTATGTTCCAACTTATCAATCACTATGTGACAAAGCTAGAATTTTAGAGAGTAAGAAGGATAAAGTTGAGAACAGGAAGAGGAAGCATAGCTTTGACAAATATCACTCAGGATCATCATAGAAGATGTGTTCATTCAGAAAGGACAATGGGGGTTCTGGATCACATCAGCATGAAGGAAATGTACATAATCACCATCATCACAAGAATCACCACATCAATAATGGAAGTGGTAGTAACAATGTGAATGGTACTAACAATGGAGATAACCTTGGTCAGAATCAACATAATGATCCTAAGAAGGACATTAGCCAGTTGCAGTGTTACAATTGTAAGCAACTTGGACACTTTGCAGCAGACTGTCCTGAGAAGAAGAATAAGAATGTTGGAGACTCTAATGGGAGCAATTCCAATGTGACCCAGAAAGGACATGTGAACCACATCAACATGTATGGAACCCTTGAAGAACTAGATGATGTGGATGGTAAGCTTTAGCTAACTCAAATTCAGTGGTATAAGAATCTCAAGATGGAGAAATGTTAACAACCTTTGGATGTCAATCATTAAACCCTTAGCCAAGTGAATCATCAAATGCAACCCAACAAAGTTTCCTTTTAAGGGTGGTAGCACCCAAGTATCGTAAAACCCAACCTATTCTTTCCAGCCTTCTCGAATCTCGGGACGAGATTCCTTTTAAGGGTGGTAGTCTGTCACATCCCAAAATTTTCCAAATTTTGAAATGTGAAAATTTTAAACAAAATAAAGAACCAAGTTCTTTGAAATTCAGAAGGAACAAAAACTTTTAGAACATGTAATATAATGCCTCCAAAACCCAAGCCAAATAAAATGATTTTGTTTGTGAAGTGGTGTGCATGTTTTAAAATCCCAAATCATGAAGCATGCATGAGCATCTTGACTTGGTTGCATTTTAAAAACCTAAGAGAAGTGAAAATATCTCAAACCCTAAAACTCTAATTATTTGCACTAAGAACAACACAATACTATGGATATACTCCATATTTAATTTATACAAGAGAACTCCTATGTGAGCTAAAAAGATAAAGGGCAAAATAATAAAACAATAGAAATTGGTTTCATCCAATTTGGAGCCATGGATAAAAATATATGAATTATTTGGGAATAGAATTAAGAAAATGCAATATTATCTATTAAAGTCAAAGTGAATAAATTTGATTAGAAAAATTTGAGATAGAAAGTAAATGTGTTCTACAATGCCCTAAAAACCTAATTTGAGTTTTACAAATTTTTAGAAATTTGTTTGACTCAAATTGGATCACTAAATGAAAAGTTTTTGGAGAAAACAGAAAAAGAAAAACTGAAAAGAATAAGCAAAGAAAAAAAACAGCAGCAGCAGTCGGCCCACACCCCAGCCCAACAGAAGCCCACCCGGCTCTTCCCTTCTCCCCCACTAATTCTTTCTCACCGTCCCCCTATTCACCCCCTCTCGCTGACGCGCTGGCCCCACCTCCACGTCACCCTCCACCTCACCTTCTTCCACCGCGACGAACTGCCTCTCTCCCTCCCTCTGCCGTTTCTAATCTGTTCTATTTCGAGCGTTTCCGCGAATTAATCTCCACTCCGACGATGCCCTCTTAACCGCCACCCCCTCCTCTCCGTTTTCCCTCAAACCCCACAACCCCGGAGCCACTAGGCCGCTCGGAATCGAGCTCGGACCGCCACAGACGCCGACGGACTCCGGCGAGGATTTCGGCGAGAACTCACTGCCCTGTGTCCTCTCCTCTGTCCTGTTAGCTTCTCCATGCTCTGCCGCGCCTACTGACAATGCCCATGCCTTTTTCTGTGCCCTAGGTCGTCGCCACGGTCATCATCCGAGTCGTTTCTGCCGCCGCCGTTCACCAACGAGCTCCGGCGAGGAATCCCCGGTGAGGCCGAACGCCCCTCCCTCCACCACGACCACCATTGAGACCATCGAGACTGCCGGAACCTGCCGGTAAGATCGCCGCTTCCCCTACCCCTCTAGAACCACCGGAGCGCCACCCTCCTGATGTCTGTGCCGCCAGCGCCGCTAGCTTAGTCTTGGCAGTCTTGAGCACCGTCTGTCGCCCGATGGCGAGGATTAGATCCTTAGCAAAGCAGTGCCGCTAATCTGGATTGCCCGTTGCCACTTAGAATCTAACGGCCCACATTGATCGATCCAACCAAACCGGTATGGACCAATAGGAACACGCCACGTAGGCCTGAGCGTCTGTTTAAATTAGAAAATAGACAAATTATGTATTAAACTTAGAAATTCAATAACTTTTGATCCATAATTCAGAAAAATGCAAATTTGTTGTCTATGGATTCAGAAAAATAAGACCTTTATTATAGAGGCCTTGTTTAACCCTTTAGCTTCTGGAAAATAGGAGTTTTAGGCAGAACCTTTTTAGGAGTATTTTACCCATAAAAATTGTTTTGTAAATTATTTTTGGGTGAATCTTTTTGCTATGGATTGCAAATTGAACCCTCTGTGCAGTAAGACCAAAATATAAATTTGGTTGACTATACCTAATAGTATGGAAATTATTTAGTGAGTTTGGCCTTTCCAAATGATAGAAATTATTGCTAATTGTTACAATTTCACAAATGGTTGCATTTGTAATCTTGCAATTATAAAATGTTCAGAAAACACATAGTAATGTTGAAAACCTTGTTATAACAATTTGTGCAATAAAAATTGCCATCTTGCATGCTTGCATATTTTGCATGATTTTTGTATTGCCATTAGTGTTGACTTTGTGCATGTTTTGTCTTGGTTGTTTTGTTTGATAGATTGTGTGGATTGTCAAGTGTGTTACTGCGAAGAGTGTACCAACACCACCAACTACTAAGGCAAGTGACACTATCATCCATGTCCTACTATTTTCATTAGACTTGGTGGAATTTTGTAGTATGCATGATAGGACTACTATGTTACTATGCTATGTTATGTCCTATTAGGAGATCCTTTATATATCCCTTAGTGGAAATACTGTAGTTGTAGTATGCTTAACCCTGCTATAGATTTGGGGTGGAATATACCATATTGTGATTGTATGAAGTGTTGGAAAAATATATGTTTTGTATAATAAAATAAGTACTCATTGAATCAGCTAGGTGGAAAGTGGATACTCAGTTGTGAATAAGGTGGCAACAAAGGGAACCATGTCTATGGCTACCTCTTTCGTGTGTGCACTAGGAGAATACCACCCAGGAACTTAGAGATTGAACATGTTTCTCGTACAGTGGCTTTCGTGTACAGCCACATGCCAAATGGGCTCTGGCCTAGTCAATTACATAGTGGAAGACCCTTGTATTGGTACCTCTTCAGGTTAACTAGAATTATGTATTGGAGGTATATCCTTGCATTGGTGCCTGGTAGATGTGCTGGCATTATGTATTGGAAGGACTTCTATGGAAAGACTTTGTCACATTCTCGATCTGCCGGTACTCCATCTTGGTGAGTAATAATCCAGCGGCCACTGGTGGCGTCAAGACGAGATTGTGTCTTGTGGGTAAAGTGTACAACTTCTGCAGAAGATTAAATTCTAAGTAATTAGCCGTGCCCCCGGTTATGGACAACTCTGAGCAACTAAGGCTTGAAGCTATGGAAGATCTCGACATTCCAATTTCTCAAAGTAAAACTTGATGGTGTCAACAAGGGATTAGAAGAACTTGGAGTTTGGCCAAGGAGTTCAGAAAGATCTTGAAAGATCAAAACTATTTTTTTCAAAGATAGGATAAAACCATGTTGCTTTCTGCAAATAAGCCTAAGCTCTACTTAGCCAAATATGCATGTAGTGATAGTCTAACTTATTCACAAACTTGTGACACTTGCCAATACATTCAAAGTATTGACCCTTACTTGTATTTTGCTGCTTTGTAATAAGATAGCCTATGGCTATCGGTATGTAATAAAGTATTCATATTCCAGATCATGTGATGTAATATGACCTTTGTATCTTGATATTACATCTTAAACTGTGGGTGCTAGCTATTCGATCCAGGTACTAGCACTGTAATCACAGGGATTCGAACCAAGCCAGTTTCGGGTCTTTACAATTCACTAGTATTTTAGGTATCTAACCTTGGGATAAACAAGTAATGTTGACACGCCTCTCCTAATCGGCACTATGATAAAATGGATATATGTGCCTATGCGGGTGGTCTAGATATGGAAGGAATTCCGGATATCGACTTCTCATATAAAAATAAAAAATGCCTTAAGCTTGTAAAACATTGAAGAAATTTTGCATGGCCTCATATTTTTAGCATGTGTCATAGGGATAAATAGGACAAGTCAATACGAACATCGTAAATGTAACTTTCTTTAGATAGTGGAGTATATCCTATGAAGTTCAATTGATTTAGATCGAAAACTCTCATGCTTCAGAGCATCAAAAACCAAGGTTCTAAAAGTTGGACTGTTGGTCCATTGGGATTGTGTACATGAACCCATCTAGCATTATTTCTAAAAATAATGTATTGTATAATAATTATTTACCTATGTCTAAGCCTTTTTATGAGGGAAATGATAAAAACTACATATAAGTTGTAAAAATTCAAGGTTTGTTACATTCACTAGTATTTTAGGTATCTAACCTTGGGATAAAAACAAGTAATGTTTACACGCATCTTCTAAGTGGCGCTATGACAAAAGGGACGTGTGTGCATATGTGGGTGGTCCAAATGTGTCCGGAGATATCGAATTTTTGTTTAAGATGCCACCTCTTTGCACCAAAGTCTCATAAGCCCACGCAGCCGCATTCCACCAAAGTCCCCGCCACAGGCTACCACACGATGAAGGCCGTCAATCTACTCTGAGACCCTGCCATACTTGTCGTCGGTGTCGACCTCCAGAAATGGCAAGCGATTTCGGTAACTCCTTCTTCCATTTTGTGCGAATCATAGTAGCATTTTTCTAAGATGTAACACTCATCGTCCATTACTGAATGTAGATTAGATTCTCTAGGATTCAGACGAACAATTTCGGTCCCTCCAGACTTGCGTTGATTATCCGACCTTTTGCCCCTTCGTCATTTTCTTGAAATTTGTAACTTATCTCCCTATGGTAGATTTGGACGCTCAATTAAACAGCTCTACTCGACGAGAGGATTTGAGGGAAAAAAGAGAGAAAGAGCTCATGGGGATGAAGATGAATTTCCTAATAAGAGGGCTTCTAGAAGAAGTAATATATAGCAAGGCAAAAGGCAGCTCATTACAGCCAGCCAAGAAGGCATACGACAACACATAGAAGGCAAAGGCAAAGGGAAAGAAACCAGTGGCAAAGAAGCCAAATAATACCAAAATGGCCTAAGAAGGCACAATGGACAATGTTGCCGAAAAAGCTAAAGTACCCAAATTACCATATGTATTAAACTAGTGATGCAGATGTCGAAGAGAGAGTATGAAGTTCTTCGGTGGGATAAAGGTCCTTATAAATTTGATCAGGATCCAAATCTAAGGGATGAGTACTTCCATAGATTTTGTCAGATGAGCATCTATGAAGATGTGTTTACACCAATGAAAGATAAGATTGCTCCTTAGAAAGTAAACGATTTCACTTAAATCGGTAAGAAGGAGGAGACTTTTGTCCCCATCGTTAGGCTTTATGAGGCGTATAGCCTGAAGGAGATCATGGAATTCTCACATTACTACCATCAACACTTGATTATGCAGTTCTATGATACCCTATATATTGATGATAGTGATCCTAATAATAAGTACTTTTATTGGAAGACGGACATATCTAGATGTAGAAGATCACTTGCTGATTTTGGTGAAGCTAATGGAATCACAATGGTTGAAAAGGACAATCCTAATTTAATCCGGCTCCATGATGATGATCCAAAGAATCCCATTGATCTTTGTATGTGCTATGATCCCTGCGCAACCGATGTTATTTATGGGAATATCAAAAACCTCATGCTCGTGTTTCATACATTGCAAATAATTTTTCATTGGACTTTGTATGTGCTAACATAAGGGGTTATTTTTAGAACCTCCTTTGGCACATAGCAAAGAAACAACCAACTATGAACCAGAATTTTTCATTGGACTCTTGTATCTTGAGATAATGAATAAAATGGTTGATCGCCAAAAGTCACTTGTTCATGCTCCATTCATCTAGGCTTTTATTGACCATGTCACTAGGAAAGATCACGATGATGAACAAACCATGTTCTTCACCCCCCTTCTTTTCACCAACCAGCTGAAGTGAAGCCCCTGAAAGGTAACGTGTCATCCCTCTCTAGCATGTGCCCACGAGGGTCATTGGAAATTCCTGGGTCCGTCCTCTAGGAAAACATAGAGAGGCACATGTTGATGCTTAAAGCTATTAACGAGGTCTTGGACATGGAAAGTGCAAACCATGCGCAGTTTCAACAAGATCACCTTCGAATTGAGGCAAACACAAGGATGCTAATAGAAATCAAGGTCCAACTTAGTTTGTTCACTGATGATGACAAGGGTAAATCGGAGGGCCACCTACACATTAGAATGGTAGGAAACACATCTGCCACTACTGCTAGAGAAGATGGAAAAGATGGCGAAGATGGAAAAGATGGAGAAGATGTAGAAGATGGAGAGGATGGAGAACATGGAGAAGATGGTGGAGAGGATGGAGAATATGATGGAGATGATGGATAAGATAGTGGAGAATATGGATAAGAGTCATTTCCTGTAGCAACATACACTGATGACGAGGAAGGTAATAACAATCCCCATGACGATAGTGATGACAGTCTCCATGGTGATTATGGCACTGCTGGATCAGATGAATTCTATATGACCACATCATTGGTTATTTCATATAACCTTATTTATGTATCAAAATTTATGTGTGTGAGACTATGTTTAGTTGCCAGACCCTTCAGATTACATTGTCCGGGTACTCCGCTTTTATTCCTAGACACTCCGTATAATGTTGTTTTTAGAAAAATCTCATATGAGTTGATGTTTTTAGTTGCACCCTAGTTGACCAGTTTAACCTTATTTAATATAAATACACAAGTTATGATCATCGTATGAAATACACAATCATCCATACAAGTTCATAGAAATCCATAGAATTTATCTAGGAAATACATTTATTACATTGTCATTCGGGATGAACTTGTCTTCGTCTTCGTTTTTGTCTCCCTGAGTGACCAAGCTTGCAGTGCTGGTTGTCTCCTTGTTGTATTTTTCCTCAGAGATCATGTTGTCAACACTGATGATACTCCTTTTTTAGTCCATAACCACGTGTCAATTCTTATTCTTCGGGTCGACAATGTTGAAGACTTGATGAACTTGTTGAGCTAATATGAACGGATCATTGCTAAAAGCCACATGGCCGAGGTTCACTGTAGTATAACCCCCGTCATTTGGTTTCACATAATACTGAGGAACCCAACACTACAAAAAATGTGATTATATGTGACGCTCATTATGTGATGATTCATTAAAAAACGTCAGAGATTCATCAAAATTGTGATGTTTTTTCCTAAAACATGACTTTTTTTACTGAATCATCACTAAATGTGCATCACAGATAATCACATTTGTTGTAGTGCAACAACAATGTAACAGTGCAATTTGGACATCGACATAGTCTAGCTCCCAAAGCTCTTCTATGTATCCGTAGTAGAAGATGTGTTACCCCGGTTTGTTCTTCTGCATATAAGCTAACATCGCTATTTTGCATCTTTGTTGTTGCATCTTTTGCTTTCATAGCAAATGTGTACCCATTGATTTTGTACCCCTGAAACTGCCTAGCTTTCCATGTTGGTCCTCCTACTAGACAAGTAAGAACGAGATCATTGGTATGGACTTTTCGTAGTCACTTTTTGAACCAGTTGTTGAACTCATTCTCGTGGAGTTTGTCAATTGATTTTTTCATCAGATGCAGTTGTTGTAAAATGCATTTGTTTTCATCCAAGAACAAAGTGACAATATCAAAGTGTTTCAGCACATGGAAATGTGCCTTAGAATAACCATCTGCAGTTGGATTGATCCTCCTCTTTCCGACCATTCCGACACCATGAAGCTTTCCAGAATTGATAGAATAGGGTACACCAATCAACTCAAGACGCTTCATGTAATTAAGGCAGAACTCAACGACCTCTTTGGTTACATAGCCCTCGACAGTTCTCCCCTATGGACATGCTCGGTTCCTCACGTAGTTCTTAAAAATTACCATGTATCGTTCAAATGGGTACATGCTTCTCAGATAGACGGGACCACACATTCTTATCTCCTGCACAATGTGAATGATGAGATGTACCATGATATCGAAGAATGATGGAGGGAATATCATTTCCAACTGGCATATTGTCTCCACCACATCTTTTTGTAGGCTATATATATCATTAGGATCTATCATCTTTTGAGAAATTGTGTGGAAAAAATTACACCACTTTGTTGGGGCTTGTGGAACATGTGGTTTCAAAACTCCCCTAATTGTAATAGGTAGCGTCTGTATCATCATAATAAGGTAATCATGAGGCTTCATGCCAGTTAGTTTGTTTCCTCTCATTGAAACAAGCTTCCCCATGCAGGCAGTGTAGCCTACTAGAAATGTCATGCCATATACAGATTCATAAACGTTTTTGCCTCTGCTTTGGTACAGACAAATTCTACTAGTTCCTTCAAGTCGTGTATAGGTTCTTCTAACTAGCCTCTTACTTCACTAGCTTAAAGTCATGCATTGACACTATCTCTAGTTTTGTCCTGCATGTTTAGCGACGTCCCTATTAAGCAATCGCACACATTCTTCTCTACGTGCATCACATCAATGGAATGTCGCATGTCGATATCCTTCCAGTAAGGCAGGTCCCAAAATATTGATCTCTTCTTCCAGATTGAATACTCCTTTTGATTGGGAAGCTCTTTATTTGTAAATGTTTTTTCCTCTTCCCTTGCGTTTGATACCTTTTTTCCCTTTTCCAAGAACGACATTCAGGTGTTGAACCATTGCATAGATCTGGGTGCCGGTTAAATCTAGAGGAGCCACATCTTTCTCATCTGTATTATCAAACTTGTCTCTTATACTACGATATTTATGTTTCCTTGCCAAAAACCTAAGATGTCGCATGTACACCATCTTCCTACACTTATGAAAATACCGAGATAATGTGTTGTCTAAGCACTTGACACACCCATTGGGCCCTTTGATAGTCTACCCAGATGAGTTCCCTCAGGACGGATAAACATTGATGGTAATGAACATCATGCACCTCATGGTAAAGTCTTGCTTGAGAAGACCATCATATATTTGTACTCCCTGAATCCAAAGAAGTTTCAAATCTTCCACCAATGGTGCAAAGTACACATCAATGTCATTGCTAGGATGCTTCGATCCCTATATTAGTACCGCCAGCAAGATGTTCTTTCGCTTAATACACAACCATGTAGGAAGGATGTAAATGCATAGATTCATGGGCCAGGTGTTGTGGTTGGTACTCATGTTGCTGAACAAGATCATTCCATTGGTGCTCAGTGCAAACCTTACATTCTGAGGATCCTCTACGAAAGGATGACCATCACATTCCATAAGGTTAAGCCTATCAATGTTCATCTATTATGGCGAGTCGGCAGGGTGTCTTAGAATTGAGTCCTTAGTGCGCTTCTCCGCATGCCAATGCATAAGTTTTGATGTATCAGGGTTTGCAAATAAGCGCTTCAAACAAGGAACAATGGGGAGGTACCAAAAACCTTTTACCGGAATGTTCTTTTTCTTCTTCTTCTTCTTATTTCCTGGCTTCATTTCCATATCATACCCGTTGTCATCATCCATATCCTCATCCTTCCATGGCTTGAATCTACGAGCTTGGTACACTAGGAATTCACGCAGATGTTTATGATAATCTCCATGGAACAACATACAATCATATTCACAAGCATCTATTTTCTCAACTTCCATTCCCAACAGACAGACGATCTGCTTAGCTTTGTAATAATTCTAGGGCATGTTGTTTCCCTCTGGAAGTAAGTCATGTAAAAATTTCAGCAAGCGAGTTATACTACGACGCAGTGGCCAACTTTGTGTGCTCCAGCTTACAATTTGTATACATTGGCATCTCTGAGTCTCTTAGCACGCACGCAAATTTGTCGCACAGTTTCTCGCCCTTGCTGTCAAAGTCTTTTTCAAATCTCCACAACATATGGCTCAACTCTTATTGTTCAACAATGTTATCAGTGTCATATAATGATGCATGGTAATCATATCCATACTATGTCGATGGGAACACAATGGTAGGCTCACCATCATCCTTTTCAGCATCTTCTTGTTCATCATCATCCCCCACTATACTTTGTTGTTCACAGTGATTGCTCCAACATTCGTATCCCATCATAAACCCCCTTGTGATCAAGTGTGCCTAGAACCTAGAAATGTATGTAGAACGTATCTAGTTTTTGAAGTCCAAACATGGGCAACTGACCCACTGGTCATTCCTATGACCCATATCTTCTTCAGCAGCTTCCAAGAAACCTGCAAGGCCATTGATGAACATCTCGGATCCACGATTCTTACGGTACATCCACTGTCGCTCCACCTTCAAAATAACGCACGTCAAAATTTACATATAGTTCCAAGACAAATAAGGGGAAAATAGAATTACAGGAAAAATATCAGAGAAAACAAAGCCCAGACCACCCGGGTGGATACACAGACGACCCGTATATGTGGAATTCTGAATAATTATGGTGTCTCTCCAAAATTTGACCGTTAAAGACTCTAACATGCATCTCCCTTTCCCCCTACGACTTCATTTCCCTCTCTCAGGATCCCTCCTTGTCCCGCAATCTCAAATCGCCCCCAAATCAGCACTATCGAGATCAGATCCGACGAGGTCAGTTCCACCATCGTCTGGATGGTGAGGCGACGTCGAGTTCTACAACTCGTCATCGGAGGAGGTACACTTTCCCCAATTTGATTAATTTGTGCTGATTCCTATGGCATTGTGATTTTCCCGATTCGATTTCTTTTGCCGAATTTCTAGGAATGGGAGTGTGCATGCGGTTTAAAGTTGTAGCACCCTGGTAAAAACACTACTAGAAAATCTCCCGATTCTTTACTATGGTGTGCATCATCATGATAGCATGATCATGTCATAATGCCACATTGCATTTGAGCATCATTATGTCATCATGCATATGTTAGCCAAAAACTATTTTACCAAAAGCATACCTTTGTTTTCTAAATACCCTCTCTGTTTATTCAACTCAAATCCCGGTCTCTTCTAGACATTTGGTTTGTCTAAAAACCTATTTACAAATGTTTTATTTTAAATGAAATAAAATAAATAAAAAATAAAACCATATTATTATAAAATCCCCGAGGAGGCAGTCCAAACAGAGCCTGACAGGGCCAGACTACCTACTACCCGAACCAAACCCTACCTACCCCAACCCTAGCCCTAATGACACCCAACCTCCGGTCAACCACTACACACCAGAACCCATCCCAAAACCAACAAGACCCGGTCCCGCTACACACGTGACACACACCATAGAAAAACCCAGACACGCACTGACACACCCACGCGCTACACGCTTCATGCCCCGCAGTGCAGCAGCCGCACCTGGCCCCACCAAGCATGATCCTCCCCGCGGTCACACGGTCCCACCCGACTGTCCCGCCCAGTAACCACCCCGTCGCCAGGACCTGAGCCCCTGCCGCTCGCTCTACCTCGATCCCACCCCACCACGCACAGTACCTAGTCCTACCCCCACCGACGCGCCCCCGCTCCCTGACCAACCCACTCTCACCCTATCACAACTTCTCTGTCGACATCCCCTTCTGTCTGCCTCCAGCAAGCCTTGCGCCACCTCGTGCCCACGCCAACCTCCTTCTCTCTCGTCTGTGGCCACCACCATTGTCACAAGCGAGCTCGCCACCCCCTGCTTGCCTCACCCGCGGCCTCGCTCGCCTCTACCGCCATCGTGTCTGCATCCAGCCACCTTGCAGTGCCCCAAAGCCCCCCTCTCTCTCATCGTAGTCGACCTCCACCCCTCCTTGTTGCCCCGCCATAGCAGCACCACCCTGACATCGTCGGCTTCTCCGTCACCAGGCGCTTCTCTGCCAGCAGGTGCTCTACCTCCGTCGGTCGCTGTTACCTTCGACCTCTTCTCCACGTGGCCTCCTCACCTCCCGACGCTCTCCGTTTGCATCCGCCAAGCTCGGCCGCGCGTGTGTCCATCTACGACACACCACCCTGAAGCTCCTCGTCTCCCTCCCTGACGCCTACAAGCAGAGTCATCGCCAAGGCCGCATGCATGCTTCTATCTGTGAGTGCCCGTGTTGCCTCCATGCAGCTACTTAATCCATCTTCATGTCCTGGTGTGCCTGCAGTGTTACTGCTCCTTTTGGTCACCCCTGATGTGCGTGTTATATATACCTTTCTTTTGGACGGCACTCTATTTATCCTTGCTGCCTTATTAGGGCTATGTACCTGGTGGTCTGCTATAGGTCATGTAAGTGAAGAAACTTGTGGTGGCCGTGTGGTGATGTTGTGAAGATGGTAATGTCCAAGACCGAGACGAGGAGCCATGTTTTGTGCGAGGCTAAGAATGATGCTAAGATCATTCTATCGACAAGATCATCGACATGTAACCAAAGACCTCGATCCCAGACTGGAAGACCGCACCCGGTGTTACGCCAAGGCCTTTGCTCCTAACATGTGACCCCTTTTATGTTGCACCCCGCTAAAATCACTATCAGAAAATCGCTCGTTGTTTCTACTTTGTGCATCATCATGACATCATCATGCATGTTTGTTCATAAAAGTACTTTGAAAAACCCTATTTTGTTTTCTAATTAGCCCTCCTTTAATTTAAAATCATAAAACCAGGTCGCCCTGGATATTTTATTTGTCTAAAATCTATTTATAAAATATTTTAAAAATTAAATAAAAATAAAATATTTTCAGTGGGGAAGGCAGCCACCGGCCAGGCCAGCCAGCAGCCAGCCTCAACCCCAGAAATAAAACCCTAATCACCCCAAACCCTAGCACACCACCCTACACACAGCCACCTGCCGCCGCCACTCTCATACTACCACACACGCCGCACACAACCACCGCCCGCCCACATGTACGCGGCCCCACTACCTCGCCCGACCCCACCACCACGTCCTGACCCACCCTGGCTTAACACACGCATGCGCGCGTGACCCACGCAGACGCGGCACGCTCGCGATCCCACCCTAGCGCCCCACTAGCGTGACGCCCTGCCTCGACTCGGTCAACCTCACCGACCCACCTCGCGTGCCCCTCCTCGATCGGACCCCCATCTGACGAAGTCCCCGACCGCCCCATCCCTCGCGATCCCCACCCCACCTCTCTCGCCTCGCCCACCTACCGTGCCTTTCCCACCCTCCCCATCGACCGAGCACCGCCGCCAAACTCGCCTCGCACGACGCCCTCCCTGGCCCGCATCACCAGCAGCCACCGCCGCTGCGTGCGCCATCGCCTGGGCGCCCTCTCCCTCGCCGTGGCCCTTCCTCGAGCCCTCCCTGTCGAGGTCCTCCGCCCCGTGGACGCTGCTCCGACCCGTGCCTCCTCGAAGCCTCCCCAACACGCCGGAGTCGGCCCCCCCACGCGTCCTTGCCATGTTCCTCGGTGCCCGCCCCTCTTCTGGCCTCCGCCCCGTGCACCCCGCTCCCTTCTCTGCTCTCCGCGTGCCGCCGAGCTCCTCCCCGAACCCCTGGCACCCTCGTCTCCACAGGCCCAACGCCTTCCTCTGCCACCGCGGGCCCCCTCTATCACCGCCGTGTCGCCCTGCCTCCTTGCCGGGACCCCCATGTCACCCGCCGCCAGCGCCCCTCGACGCAGAGCTCCTCCCTCCCCCGTGTACCCGCCGTCCTCCCCGCCTCTGCCTTCACCGGAGCTTCTCGCCGCCGTGGCCTCCGTCTTCGTCGACCTCGGTGACGCCGCGCCGGACGTCGACCCCCTCTCCTTGTCTAGCCCTAGCGTCACCGTGCCGTAGCGAGCTCTGCCGCCGGTCCGCGCCTACCCGCCTACCTCTCTGCACCTCGTGTGTGCCCCTCCACTTGTTTTCCTTGCGATTCTGACCATTTGTTCCCGTGGCAGCACGTCCTCGCATCGCACGCCAGCTTCTTCTGGTGCTTGGACCGCTTGTGCTGCTATACTCTTCATCAGGCAGCTCCCGCTACGCTATGTGTGTTTTGTTTCTTGGGTCTATCAACCTTCCCCGTGATCGTGTACCGTGTTGTCATCAAGTTCGACTGACCCAAGTGCTGCAACGACACGAACGTCCTGGAACAACCCCGACAAGTCAAGATAGACCACCGATGTTAATTCAAGATCGTCACCAACAACCAAAGTTGGTGCCCCAAGATCTCCGACACGGATAAGGTGGCCGAAACCCCGAACCAGAGATCTTCTTCATGGCACGTCAAGCTCGCCTTCCCCGAACCCAAAGACCCCAAAACCAGAAGCCCTAGTGCCAAGGATCCGATGGCCGAGACCCTGAAGACCCCAATTCCGAAGACCGATCTCGGAGTCCAAAGGTCGAACCCCGTCGACCTCTCGGAGCGCCAAGTTCTTCTTTCCGCCGAGACCGACCCGGACACCTTCGGAACCCCAAGATCTTCCAAACCCAGATGTGTGACCCTAAGCCCCTTTTTTTTATAATATGACATTATCAACTATCGCATAATAAATTGTTCATGCTTGCATGCATATTTGGGTGTTTGGGGCTATTTCAGCAATTCATATAAATTAAATATGGAGTCTATATGCGGGTTATTCTAGTCTTATATCGGCTCCATTTAAATTGGTGTAGCGAACCGATGCCATGTTTCACCCTATTAATACAACATTTAAATTGCGGGGTAGTGAAACAACTCGAACCATCTAATTAATTGTTGGGGCCCCGGTTCCGCTTAATATTGCCTAATGGCATCGCATCTTTGCCATGCCATACATCATACATACATCATGCCGAATCTTTTGCCGTAGTATTAAATAGTGCATCTGGTGTTTCTTTTAGTGATTTTCTTCTTCGCGGATTAGGCCGTTGAGTTGATGCGAGTATCGACAAGTTCTTCGGATATATCTCCGGCAGTGTTTTCCTAAGCGAGCATCTCTCCCCCTTCTACCTATTTTGCATTTATAGTCTTTATTTTCCTCCTGTTGATCTATTGCTATCCGTGTCGTGATGCTTTAGTTTACGTGCACCAGTTATATCCCGTGTAGCCTCTATATTGCCATGGACACCTCCTAATACCTGTTGTTTGGTAGATAGCTGGCCTTGCGAGTCGTAGTTGCTAGCTCAGGTGTGATCTCATGTTGTCGAGTACCACAGTTGTTGGAATGCTGGCAGATGTTTATGGTGGAGATGATCATGTCTTTAATTACAACTATTAAATTGCTATGATAACTAATGAAAGTGGCACCAGTGGGCAATAATATGTTATTTGGTTTTTCATGCCCACTTATGTCCTATAGGCCCCGAGTACTTGATACCTGTTCCTTGACTATTCGCACTATCCACATCCGGGAGAGTCTATGAATCCCACTTAGCCAGAGCTTGATTCATTTCGTATTTCTTGGGGCCACAAAGTAGTTTGGGGCTTTATTACTATCCTGTACTTATGCCATGCTTACTGCTTTATTTACGATTGTGTGTGGAGCACCTGTACTGTTTTGGAACGTGGAATGTTTTCGCGGTATCGACAAGCCCAGTCACACTTTCGGGTTCCCAGTCGTTTACAACCATTGTCACAAACCCTAGGTCCGTCTCGGAGCTGGCCAACTTCGTTGCAGGTAGCTTAGTGGGGTGGCCCCCTGAAATATTTTATGAATCCTGTGATTGCTTTGTCGTGAAAGCCTCGTTGGGTTTTGATTTGTTTTTTCCGAGGTTGATCGTGTGTGTGTTGCTATTTGGGCACCCTTGCAGGGTAAATCTTTCTGAAAGCCGTGTCCGCGGTTATGGACGACTTGGAGCACAGTATCTCCATCATAGACAAGCATAATTAAAGTAGTGCTATAAATTTGACTTTATATGTGACTAGTAATCAGTTTCACTACAATAGAATGGATAATAAAAGTGCCAACAACTGGTGTGTATCGTGTCATGCTATACCTGCCTAGTAAGTATTGCAACTCCAATGGAATGTGATAAAAGTGCCAACAACTGTTGGGTTTTTGGGATTCCTTAGGACAATTATATCTAACTAGTAAATGTTCCAACTACAACGGAATGGTAACTAAAACTGCCCACTACTTATGCTATCAGGATGACTCATGATATCTATATCTGATTAGTAAGTGCTTCAACTATAATGGAATGAATAAAACTGCCAACTGTGTGAGTTCCTCAGTTTGACTTCCTCGTTTGGTATCGAGGGGGAATACCAGGATGGGTACGATTGGTGTTAGTATAAGGTTGGTTCCGGATAGGTCTTTCTTATCCCTCTCTAATAGCCGACAGATGTATCGAGTCTCTATAGATTGTTTAGTGCATGTTGTGCTGCCGCTTCAGTCCACCATACCTATGTAGGCAAGAGCCGCCGAATTCTAGCCTCGCCGTGTACTGACCTTAGTACTGATGCTCCTCTTTTTCCTTTGCCCTTTGTCGGCACCCCTTTTGTTTTAGCAGGTTTGAGATCGACGTCATTAGCAGGGTTACCCTTCCGGCTTGTCACAAGGGGTTATGGGCGCCATTGGTTATCCTCCGGGCTCTTAGCCCCATTTGCATCTTGTCCATTTTTCGGACGCGATGCATTCAAGGTGATTTAGATCTTTGTATTGTATATCGGTATTCTTGACTCATGGAGTCGTGTTGTATATATATCTGTTCTGTGGGTCCCATCAAGGACTGTTGTGTAATGGTATTACTTTGTTTTCCACCCGCACGAAAGTTCCTGGTGGGCGTCCTTGAATCGTTTCTATACGGGTTTGGCGGAAAAGGGCAAAAACTTGCATAGGGCCGATTCGAGGGTGTTACATTTTATGATAACCTATTTTAATGATATAATACAACCTGTTGCACATTAATTTGTTCATGCTTACATCTCATCATGTGGTTTGGGGGCACTTTGTCGACTCACCTAATAATTAAATATGGAGACTATATGTGGGCTATTCTAGGATTATATTGGCTCCATTTAAAATTTGTGTAGCGAATCAATGCCATATGTTGCCTTGTTAACACAACATTTAAATTGTGGGTACCTAAAAAACATGAACCATCAAATTAATTATCACGATCCCGATTCCGCTTAATATTGCCTATCTGCATCGCATCTTTGCCTTGTCATGCATCATATCATAATCATGTCGGATCTCTTGCCGTAGTATTAAATTGTTCATCTAGTGTTTCTTTTAGTGCTTTGCTTCTTCGATGATTAGGCTGTTGAGTTGATGCGAGTCTCGACAAGTTCTTCGGATAATGTAGCTCCGGCAGTGTTTCTCAAGCGAGCATTCTCCCCCTTTCTACCTATTTTTATTTCTAGTCTTTGCTTCCTTCCTGTTGATCTATTGCTATCTATGTTGTGATTCTTTAGTTTTCCATACCATTTATATTCCTTGCAGCCTCTATATTTCCTTGGAAATCTCCTATTGCATATTGTTGGTAGACAGTTGGCCTTGCGAGTGGTAGTTGCTTGCTTAGGAGTTGGTTCGAGTCGTCAAATGCCACAATGGTTGGGGGTTGGCACATGCTTAATTGTGGAGACAAACATGGTTCCATTTATCACATGTTAATTAAATGTTAGAAGTAGATATAACTAATAAAGAGGCATCGATGGGCAATAGATGAGATCTGGTTGTTATCCCGCCCACTTGTGTCCACTTAGTACCCGAGTTCTTGACACATAATCAAGAACGAGCGTGCTAACCACATGTGGGGTGTCTGGCACCCCTATCGGCTTATTACCTGATTTCAAACAACTATACTAGGGGCCACAAACTAGTTCAGGCTTTATACGTTACCTAATGTACTTATTCCATGTATAAGATATTTATTACCTGTTGCTCCATGGACATTTATTATTGTTGCGTAGGTGCGGCAATATCACCGGAATATATTGTCTATGGCCTCTGCTCGCGTGACAAGTCCATATAACCTCTAGGTCCGTACGAGAATTATCTATACCTCGTACGGGTAGCTGTTTTGGGTGGGCCCCATGTACTTACTTTGATTCTAGGAAAGTGTCGTGTCCAAAGCACCACCGACATACTGATGGGTGTATGCTAATTGATCTGGCAAAAAGTATGGAAGTTCATGTGGATACAGTGGTGCACCCCTATAGGGTTAAATCTTTTCAAAAAGCCATGTCCGCGGTTGTGGACGAATTGGAGCATAGTTTCTCGATGATAATAACTACAACTAAATTTTACAGTTATAATTTGGCTTCTATATGATATGACTAGCAAGTTGGATAACCACCATGGAATGAATGTATTAAACTGCAAACCGTTTGAGTTTCCTCGGAATGACTTCCTCGTTTGGTTTCGAGGGGAAATACCAGATGGGTATGATTGGTGGTAGTACCAAGATGGGTCCACATCGGTCATTCTTACCTCTGTCTGATAGCTGATAGTTGTACCGAGTCTCTATAGGTTGTTTAGTGCATGCTGCGTTGCCGCTTCAGTCCACCATACCTATGTAGGCAAGAGCCACCGAATTCTAAGTCTCACCATGTACTGGCCTCGGTACCGACTGCTCTCTTTTTTGCCACTTGCCCTTTGTCGGCACCCCTTTTGTTTTAGCAGGTTTGAGATCAACATATTTAGCAGGGTTGCTCTTACGGCCTGGCCTGGGCAGGGTTATGGATGCCATTCGTTATTCTTCAAGTCTCTTATCCCCATTTGCATCTTATCCGTACTCGGATGTTGTATCGTTTTAAAGGTGATTTAGATCTTTGTACTGTATATCTGTATTCTTGACTCATGGAGCCTTTGTTATATATATATATATATATTATGTGGGTTCCATCGTGGACTATTGTGTAATGATATTACTTTGTTTTCCACCCACACGTATGTTCCTGGTGGGTATCCTTCAATCGTTTCTATGTGGGTTTGGCGGGAATCGCTAAAACCTGCATAGGTACGATTTGAGGGTGTTACAAAAGGGTGGATGTATCGAGTATCACCTTGTTATAGAAATCAAATTGAATGTTTTAAAGATTTATAGTCCACAATGGAAGCAATGAGGAAATCAGATGAAGACATGAGAGAGGCGGAGGAGAATCTTGAATTAGCTATGGAGGCAAACAAGAAGATTGAGGAAGCAATGAGGAAGGCCATAGAAAATGCAGATATAGTGCATGAGGCTAAACAAAAGATTGAGGAAGCAAAGAATAAGGCCGAAGAAAAAGTAGAGATAGCGCACCAGACAAAAAAGAAGACTGAGGAAGCAATGAAGAAGGCCGAAGAAAAAAGCAGAGATAGCGCAATTGGAAACCCAGAGGATGAAGGAAGCAATGGAGAAAATATGTGAAGAAAAAATGCGGATGGAACTTTAATTTGAGGATATTCTCGATGAGCATAAGAAGGATGTCAACAATACTCTTTCGGTGCTATTGTTATCCTAGTTACAGTCTTAATCTGAATGTTAGGATAGTTAGATGCGCAATGAGATTGTCAATTTGATGCTCTGTACGGTTGATGACCAACAGAATAATTCAGTTAAGTGTGGTGTATGGATAGTCTAGGTAAATCCAATTATGTGTATTTGGAAAGGGGGAAAATACGTGCCTTCTAAAAATACAGATGAGACGGGGTTTTCCAGACACCCCTAATCGCTAACAACCAGCACTGGCTATGTACCTATAGCCGAGGATGTAGGATATATAGGCCTAGTCAGTGAGCCCTTAGTCGGGCCACATTCTGGGCTCTCCCCTATAAAGTTCTACGGATCTGGGGTTAGCAGATGCCTTGGACAACAAATGGTGCAACAATTGGGTCTCCCACGGACGGTATGACTTAGGAGTACGAAAGGAAGTGGAATCACCTAAATTATGGTATATCTCAAGCCTGGAGATTCGATATTGGCCTGTATGGAACAAAGGATTATGGCACCGGGTGCCACATACGCGTTTCCAGGGAGAACAAACCAAAGTGGGATTGGTGCCTTTGCTAGGGTCGACAAATGAAAGGTTATGTTTGATTATCCGAACCCCCGTGTACCATGCGTAATGGGTCGTGGTTGAATCCCAGTGGATGTATTGATTCTTGAGTGTAAAGTGCATAAACTTTGAAAAATATAATATATTGAAATACTCTTGTCCATGGTCAAGGACAGTTGGAAAGGTGATCACTAGGAGTACCCAAGTGGTGTTTTTGGAAAGGATGAGAGAAAATGAGGAGGTCATGGGGTGACCTGAGTTTAAGGCTTTTGTTTTGACCATAGATGGTTGAAGATGTTTAAAAAGGGTTTTTCTCAAAAAATGTTTTCAAAAGGTTTTTTAACAAGGATATGGAGATATCCAGCTTTTAATACGGAGACATGTTTTCAAAGATCTTTTTCAAAAAATATATAGAGATGCCATATCTACAAGAGAAACTAGGCTTTCAAAACCAACCATAGCTAGAGCTATCTCGCCATAGCCCAACTGCATTACCTTGTTTACCTTATCTTGGTGGTTTGCGAGTACATTCAAAGTAATCACTGGAATTGTCCCTGGCTATTTACTTGGCCAGATATTCAGAAGCATGATGGATAATGGATTCGTTGACGTGTATGCAAGCTAGGACTTCTTCCTAGTCAGGGTAATATAGGTTAAGGCATGATTGGGCTCGATGTTTGAGGAAGATGCACTGCTGAAGATGGTGTGGCCATAATGGCATCAATGTTAGTCTTGTCATTGTTAAGTTTTGGATCTTATAAAGATCATGGGAACATGAATATGTGAATAATAGAGATTTCTACAGCGATAAATCCGGGGGACCCCACAGACATGGTATCAGAGCCATCCTGTTTATAGGAGACCTTAGTTAGCATGGATGTTAGACAGGAAAACAAATACGTTGGAAACACCCTTTCGCAAACTATTTTCTCAACTCCTTTAGAAAAGCTCTATTTCTTACCTCCACCTAGTTTAAAGTATTTCGAAAAAGTTTTATTCTCTCTCTTGTCCAAATTCCAAACATATGGGTTTAAAATAAATAGGACTTGGAATCCGGTGAAGACGATGATAACAAGATGAAGAGAAACCAATGCTAGCAAACACAAGGAGACTACAAGATCACTCTACCAATGGAATCCTCATGATGAAAAGAAAGCGAGTGCTAGAATACCAAGAAGCGTCGAATGATACGGCAAAGGCTTCATATGCAAGATAGTGACCTAGACCACAATAGCGTGATATCCAAGATCAATAGTCCTAAGATAGGATTCCCCTATATCGTGATTAGCTAACTCCTTGGTCCCCATAGTAGACTGTGTTTGCTTTCCTACATGTATTATGTGCTGCTTGATGTGTGTTGTTTGTTCAATGATGAGTATTGTGTCCCTATCGCTCTACTCACCCTGTACGTGTGTTCTAGCTTTATTAACCTTAATCAATTTTGTTTTGGGATTGATACAAAATCTAGGAAAACTACCCTAGGATCTTGTTCCCTCCACTCTAGCCCGGTGTCCATGTTAGTCGTCAATATCGAGACCCATACCAACCTATGGTGTAGAACAAGAGCAGAGCAGAACGGAAGATTTCTAGACACCAAGGCTCGATATTGTCACGTTAGAACACCTCGAAGACTTCACCTCAGTAGGATGGCCTGATAGTAGAAACGTGTGAGACTCACACCCCAAGACTCGTCCCTAACACTACGCTCCATGGCTCACTTGTTGATGATAGAAAGAGTCTTTTAAAGTCTGAAGTCTAGCACCAAAGGGATCCGTACAACCCACAAGAAACCATAGACTTTCTGACCAAGACAGGAAGTGAAGACCAAACTCCACCAACATTTTGTATAATAGATATCCCGACAGGCACGCCAGACCGACTACTATATTCGTCCCCTATGCCCAAACCAACTGGAAATTCCTCACCAAAAGGCCCGAATAATCCAAAATCTTGAAGGCAAGGACGCATGAGACAGCGAGTCTACTCCACCATCGAGCAGAAGAAACACAAAGATCTCAAGTGAAGACGGATTCTCTAGGGCTGGATGGCTCTACCCTGACTAGAAACTAGACCTCGTCAACAACATTGGACATCTACTCAACCTTCCAGTACTGAAAAACCTCAGACTCAAGACACCAAGAATACCTAAAGCTAGAAAGACTACCCCCTCCAAGGTATTTGAAGCAGCCTAAGGAGTCATTTTGCAAGAAGATCTTACGGATCCCCTCCTCTACTATTTTAGCTGAATACTCACCTAAAGGACCACCTATTCGTTAACACCTCCCAATTTTAACCGGTCTAGAAGACCCACGAATTCCACTGCTCCGATAGGGTAAGTATAAATAGAAGTAGTATATGAGCCTTGTAGCACATAGTTTGTGAACGTCATCTGAAGATTCCAACTCCAAATAGAAGGATACAATATTCACCTAACATCCTCCTATGATTCCAAGAAGGAAGGACTTCGTTAGCTCCGAGCTACCTTAGTTTAACCCTAAGGGGGAAAGACTACGTATTTTCCACTATAATAGAATGAGTGCTTGATCAAAGGCAACCTCCGAAACTCCGACTCGTCGAGCTATCCAAGCTCTAGAAGGAAGATAAGAAGTTCAACCTTCACCGACTAGATGGGAAGCCTACCTCCTCAAGATACACAAGGACTCCGCCTGCATCTCCGAAGATCAAGATGAAGCACCATAAGTGATTCCACCAGCACCCTCTAAGCTAGACTCCCAAACACTCAAGGAGCAATACTAACCAAGCATGGACCTAGTACTAACATAATAGTCTTGTGGTAAGCCTAGTATCTCCGAGTTACCGCAGACATAGTACGACCCCTTGACGCAATTCCCCCAACCTTATCTCTCTCCCGAATCTCGGGACACGACTCTTTTAAGGGGGAAAGGTCTATAACATCCCAATCTCAGCAACCTTGTTTAGTTGTCAGAATGCAAATATCAAGGGGAACAAAAACTTTTTCTTCTTTAGTGACGAGGTGTTTGTTTGCTTGTTTATGCTTATGCATCTGAATGCATAGTAGATGATATACCTCTTAGTGCACCTTCAGTTGCCAATAGTATTTAACAAGATAAATGTTTTGGCTTATCTTACATAGTCCCAAATGTTCTGGCATTTCAAAAACAAAAGACAAGATGCCCTTGACACCACAAATATGTTAGCTACTCTATTGAAAAAACTATGAAGATATATATGATATCATCTCCTTATGTTTTCAAGACAAAACTTCCAAATACTCCTACCTCTAGTTTCCAAAATTCTTTACCAAAACTTTTGAATTCCAATCTTGGTAGAAGTACCAAGAACTCTAACCTACTTCAAACCCAACCTTTTCAAAATACCCATCTTTACCTCAAGCTAAGCTTGATGGTACCCTTAATAGTAGACTTAAGATGTTGTTAAGATGAATTGCCTTGATCTGCTGTTTGACTTGCTTGATTAGGAGGTAGTGTGAGCTACCCTAGGATCATCCTTTAGAAACAAACTACCCAAAAAAAAAATCCTACTCCCTTGAGAATAAATCATCAGAACATAACAGGAATATAAACCCTCTCCCTGTTATCAGGAACATCTTGGATAAGCTACTTAAAAACCCTAACTCTTGAGCTAAGGCCTAGTGCCACCTTTACCATCATACTTGGGATGTAACCCACCATATCCTATAGCCTCCCTTGATCAATGGATCCGCTCCCTAGCTCCCACAAGCTTCTCTTGACCCTTAGTCACTCAAGTGACCATCTGTTCTTTCTTATCAGACTCCTTTTTGAGTCAATCCCTTTTTATATCCTCCATGGTAGAAAGGACCAACTCAAGACATGGACCCCCTCTACTTAACCCAATGTTCAACATCACCCACTTTGTGATGAGTTTGGAACCTTGCATCCCCTCAAAAACATCACCTCTTGTCTCCTAGTCAAAAATCGCAAGTCTGCCAAAATTTGGTTAAGTCTGGAACTGTTATCAACATCACTTCTTTGAGTCTCTCCCTTTTCCAAACCTTGTGAATTTTTGGAAATGCACTTGAACCTGGTAGACCATATTAATTACATCGAAATACCACCCTTTCCCTTGTCTAGGTAATCCCTCGGCCCACTTGTTCTTGATGGTTTCGCAGGCAATAATTTTTTTGGCAAATATTATCAACTTACCTATTTTGGCAAAAGCTGCCAACTCCATGCCATCTTATTTTGACCAAATCTTTGCATGATAGTACTCTAATTTTGAGTGTCTATCCATACATACTTCACTAGTATCCATTAGATCCTTGTTCTTCTTAAACCCACAATGTTTTTTAGGCTAGTTAATATTATGTCATTACACCCTTAATTTTAACAAACTTTGCCTCCATTCCTAGTAAATCCCAAGCATGATCAACCTCAATCCTATGAACCTTTTTGATCTACATCACATGGGCTACCAAACCATATGCCCCATCAATAAAATGGATCTTTCGATCCTCTTCTATAGCTTTCCAAAGGTAGTATTAAAATATTAAAACCAAAGATCCCAAAAAACACTCAGATCCAAATCTTTCCTATTTGATTTATTCTCCAACCCCACCAGGGATCACCACTAACTTCCCCACTCACCTCTGATGTTGACCAACCACATCCTCCTTTGATCAACCATTGACCATGTGGAAAACAAAGACAAAAAGAAACTAAATAAAAAGCATCTTTGAAAACATAATCAAGTCAAAACCCTCAAAACTACCCTAAACAATTATTTTCACTTAATCACCCGAGCACTCATCCAACTCCTCGTGGCACTGTAGATATACAGTAAACCACCTCCACCTCTTTGTATTTTGTTCTTGGAGGGAAGACAATGAGAGGGGCAAGAATTTCTCCCAAAAATCTCCCCATCAATCAATGGTAGAAATTCACCCCTTTTCCTCCACTCCTCTATGTCTAACAGCAACCCACACGCCACCATACATGGCCCAGCTCCAAAACCATATACCCCTCCCTCAAGATAGCCTCCAATGGGTGTCGAGCTAGTCACCTAGGACACCTTATCAAACACCACCCCACCTCCCCTCCTGGTCACTTTGGACCATGCTCCGCAGTGGAGAAGCAGTCTAGCACCTTCCCCACCCTTGCACGCCTCGCCTCCCCCATGCTCTCACCAGACCTAAGAAAAACTAGTGTGCTCGAATTTCCCTCGAGCAGTTCGCAGGTGACGCGACCTGTCCTCGACCACCTCTGACCAGCAACTCTCGGACGCTCGCGTGGCCAAAAACATGCGCATACAACACAGCTACTACTCCACCACCATGCATGCACAATCCCTATCCACCCCCCTCACCCTAACCCGGGCATACACGCAGCTCACCATGGACCGGGCCACCCCAGATGCAAGGCCACAGACCCCTCTTCCCTCCTTTTCCTTGCCATTTCTCTTTCTCACCCACTTCGACACACCACTAAGATCGGAGGCCAAGCTTACCTTCCTATCTCATGGAGAGAAACGGTTGTCCTCCTCGATGATGGAAGCTTGTGATGAAGGTTGCTGATGCCACTACTCCGCTATTCCCTCCCTCCCTACCTCATCTTCGTCTACTACTCGAGGCCTTTCTAACACACCCCCTCTTGGTTCTAGGAAACCTTGGTGCCTCTGTCTCCACTGAGCACCTGTCATGCTGCCATCGACTACGTCGTCGCTGTGGGCTGGTACTGTCTAACCAGGATGTCCCCTCCACCGAGTCAAGCTTCCGTATCATCACCGCCCTCTCGCCATCACCCAGCAGCATCCTAGGTGAGCTCCTGTCGGACCTCTGGTTGTGCTAGGGTTTCGCCTTGGCGAGTTCTTCACGAGGAGGATGACAAGTCTCTCCCGTTGATCCATGATACATTGCAAATGTATCCATAATTTTTGATGTTCCATGCTTGGTTTTATCCACTTTCTTGTGTTTTGTCCACACTTTGGAGTACTTTTCTTATGATTTCTTGGACTAACCTATTAAAAAGAGCCACAGTGCTAGCTGCCTATTTTCTACTGTTTTTGGTTCCAGGAAAGTCAGAAAATGAATATTCTTGAAATTGGACGGGACAAAAGCCAAAGTGCCTATTTTTCTGGAAGTCATCAGATGCCAGAATACGAGACGGAGAAGGGCTAGGGGCCGGCCACACCACCTGGCCGCGTGGCCAGGCCTGACCCGCGTCAGGGGTGGTCTGGCTGACGCCAGCACCCCCTCGGCCTCTTATTCCGCCTATATATTGCCTTCGGGGCCAAAACTCTAAGTACCTGATCAAAAATCCACGAGAGAGTCTGTAGCCGCCGTCATCTCCATCGCTAGATCGGGAGGGGTCTGAAGCTCTTCCCAGCACCCTGCCAGAGAGGGGAATTCACCCTGGAGGCCTTCTTCATCACCATGCAAGCCTCCGGTGTGATGCGTGAGTAGTTCATCATTGGACTACGGATCCATGTAGTAGCTAGATGGCTAGTTCTCCTCCTTTGTGCTTTCATGTTTAGATCTTGTGAGCTTCGTTCATGATCAAGATCATCTATTTGTAATTCTGCATGTTGTGTTTGCGGGGATCCGATGGATATTGAGATGCTATTTCAGATTGATTATTGATTCTATCATGTCTTTGTTATTTGTGATCTTGCATGCTTTCCGCTGTTAGTAGCTATCTTGGCCAAGTAGATGCTAGCAACTCCAAGAGTTAGTATTTATGCTCGATAGTGGGTTCATGCCTCCGTAATCTGGGAAGAGTAAATCTCTAAGGTACTAGATGTGATGTTGCTACTAGGGAGAAAACAACAATACTTTGTTCATAGAACAATCGTATTGTTTACATTACATGCAATTCGTAAAGCAATAATCTGTTGCTTGCAACTTAATACTGGAGGGGGTTCAGATGATAATCTAAAGGTGGATTATTAGTCATAGATGCAGTTGGATGGCGGTCTATGTATAATATTATAATGCCCAATCAAGTTCCAAAGGAGTCAAGATGATTAGTATATGCATGTATTGCTTTCTCGATGTTTGTCGATTGCCCCACTGTAATTTGTTCACCCAGCATGTTATCTATCTTAAGGAGAGCCACCTGTAGTGAACTATGGATCCCGGTCCTTTCTTTTACATACAATCTACAAACTGTTTACTGTTTTGTGTTTACTTTCTGCAAACTATTACTTCCTTCCATTTGATACGTTTAATCCTTTGTTTTCAGCAAAACCGGTGAGATTACAACCTCATCGCAAGTTGCGGACAAAGTTCTGTGGTTGTGTTGTGCAGGTCTCCACGTTGCTACTAGCACCGGTAGTGCGCCCTGCCAAGGCTCAGCTAGCAACACCTTTGGGGTGTTTCCTTGCTCCTACTCGTTCGATTAAACCTTGGTTTCATAACTGAGGGAAACTTGCTGTTGTGCTCATCATACCTTCCTCTTGGGGTTCCCCAACGAGCTTTACATCAACACTGAGCCATCAAGCACTTTTCTGGCGCCGTTGCTGGGAGTCAAGGACATCTTCACAAGGGAAGTCCCTCATAACCAATCTCTTTACTTTGTTATTTTTGTTTTGCTTAGTTTCTTTTTGCTTAGTTTGCTTGTCTCTTTATCAAAAACACAAAAAAATTAGTTCTACTAGTTTGCTTTCTTATTTGAAAACACAAAAAATTGACTACTCTTGAAAACACTAAGTTGTGTGACTTCACTAGCACCAACAACAATGATTTTATGAGCACACCCATTTCTCCACCTGTGCCTGAAGATACTTTCTTTGAGATAAAACCTGCTTTACTCAATCTTGTTATGAGAGAACAATTTTCTGGTATTAGTAATGAAGATGCTGCTGCCCATCTAAATAACTTTGTTGAACTTTGTGAGATGCAAAAGCATAGGTATGTAGATGGTGATATTATTAAGCTAAAATTGTTTCCTTTCTCTTTGAGAGGAAAAGCTAAAGAATGGTTGAATTCCTTAACTAGGAATAGTATTGATTCTTGGACTAAGTGCAAAGATGCTTTCATTGGAAAATACTTTCCTCCTGCTAAGATTATATCTATGAGAAGTGAAATAATGAAGTTTAAACAATCTAATAATGAACATGTTGCTCAAGCTTGGGAAAGAATGGAACCTGTGTTTAAGAATTGTCCCACTCATGGACTGACTGCTTGGTTGATCATCCAAACTTTTTATGCAGGATTGAACTATTCTTCAAGGAACCTATTGGATTCTACTGCTGGAGGTACCTTTATGACCATCACTTTGGGTGTTGCAACAAAGCTTCTGGATAATATGATGGTTAACTATTCTGAATGGCATACTGAGAGAGCTCCACAAGGTAAGAAGGTAAATTCTGTTGAGGAAACCTCCTCCTTGAGTGATAAAATTGATATTATTATGTATATTCTTGTTAATGGGAAAGCCCATATTGATCCAAATAATGTTCCTTAAGCTTCTTTGGTTGCTCAAGAAGAGCAAGTTGATGTGAACTTCATAAGAAATAACAATTTTGGCAATAATGCTTATAGGAATAATTTTGGTAACAACAATTATAAGCCATATCCTCCCAACAATGGTAATGCTTATGGAAGTTCCTACAACAATAATAGGAATGCTCCCTCTGAACTTGAAGTTATGCTTAAGGACTTTAGTAGTAAACAAACTGCTTTCACTAAAACCATTGAGGAAAAACTCTAATGCTGAAAGAAATATAGCATCTTTGGCTGAAGCTCAATCTTCTTTGAATAAAATAGCTGCTAAACTTGAAACTAGTGATAATCCCTTTGCAGCTACTAATGCTATACAAGTAAGAATTGATGAAAATGTTAGACTATTAGCTGAATTACATGCTAAGTGGGAAAGAGAAGATGAAATTGCTAGAAACATTAGTGTTTCTACTATTACCACCACTAGTATTGAGACTAGTAATAGTTCTACTACTTTAGATGATAATTATGATTTTGATCTTGATGGTTGCAATATCTCTGAAGTTATTAAGTTCCTACAAAAGCTTGCTAAAAGTCCTAATGCTAGTGCTATGAACATGGATTTTACAAAACACATTACTGATGCTCTCATAAAGATTAAAGAAGAAAATATGAAACATAAAGCTTCTATTCCTATAAAACAAGAAGATGGTTTGGAACCCATCATTAATATGAAAGTGAATGACTTTGATTTTAAAGCTTTATGTGATCTTGATAGTAGTGTTTCTATTATGCCTAGAAGGATTTATGATATGCTTGATTTGCCTCCACTTGAAGATTGTTATGTGAATGTCCCACTTGATGATAATGCTAAAAAGAAACTCATGGGGAGTCTTAATGATGTTCTTATTATGGTTAACAATGCCTATGTCCTCGTTGATTTCTATGTTTTGGATGTTGGATGCAACACTTCTTGTCCTATTACTTTGGGAAGACCTTTTCTTAGAACTATTGGTGCCATTATTAATATGAAAGAAGGCACCATTAAATATCAACTCCCACTCAAGAAAGATATACAACACTTCCCTAAGAAGAGAGAGAAGATTTCTTTTGCCTCTCCTATGAAAAACAATTTGGTCTTAATGCTTTTTCATTCGAGAACACTTGATTTTTTCTTGCTTCATATGCCTAACTTAAAGGCGTTAAAGAAAAGTACTTATTGGGAGATAACCCAAAAGTTTTAGATGAGTCTTGGAAGTTATTACTTCAGTAATAACCGCTCCTTATCCTTTTTATTTGTTTTTTGTTCCAAGAGTATCCTCTAATGAGAGAGAAGTAATGATTGGGAAAGTTGTTGTCTCGAAACAGATTTTTGTGCTTTACCATAAACATTCGTGTAAAATCTCTGAATGTCTTTTTGAGGCATGAATTTTTGTGCTTCTGCCCCAGGTTGTTATCTAAATTTCGTTAGTTCAACACTTTTTGATTTGAGCAACAGAAGGTCTTCTAAAAAATTTGTCTTTACCTGCTGGTCTGTTTTGACAGATTTCTGCCATTTTCTGCATTTGCTTCTTGTTGGTTCCTTTTTGAGTTCTTCTGGGGAATTGAGATTTTTGATGGAAGTGCTTCAGTAGATAGTGTTCTAGTGGAAGTTTATTGGAGTGGGAACTGAACCTTAAGACTTATTATCTTGAGTGCACTAATGTTGCTAATAAAGATTGTGTGAAGTTTTGTATGAAGGAAAAATTTCAGGTGTATGGAAGGAATGAGTAATGAGATGAAGGATGGACTAAATCTCAAGCTTGGGGATGCCACGCGTGTCACCCCAAGAAATATCCAAGAAGTACAAGCGTCAAAACTTGGGGATGCCCAAGGCATCCCCGTCTTCATCAATAAAAATCCAAAGTTTCTTCCAAACGCTTCATTTTTATTGTTTTATGCACAGTTGTGTTGTTCTTGGAGCGTCTTCTTTTTTGTTTTAGTTTTTCGTTTGCTTGGTTTGCTTAGTTTTCTGAATAAATTGGTTGGACCCCCTCTTTCATACATTGGTTTGCAAATAGTTTGGTTTGGTTTGGAAAAGAGTAGGAAAGTTCATGCTTATGTGGTAAAAAGAGCTAGTTTTTGACTGTGGCCGATGCTCTGTCATGCCATGCTTGGTATTGTTTTTGCTTTATGCTTAGTATTATTTGCGGTAGCATGACTTGTTATAAACAATTGAGATTTCTTAATGTGCCTTGGATGAATCATGCGCTGTTTTAGCATATTAAAGCATAGTATAGTGGTATTCTCCTTTGATGCTTTATTTGGGTTGACTTGGCGCATGCTCACACCATGTTATGACTATCTCAAGTCACCATAGCCTTTATGATCCTTTAGTTTTCAACTTGTAGTATCACTTTATGCTTTGATCAATGATTTTTTGTCGCTCTACATGATTATGGCCATTATTTCTCTCTTAGTTTGTCGCTCCCAGTCCTTTGCTAGCCTCCACAACCAAGTATGAGTTCCACTCATGCATCCAACTCCCTAAACCAAGTTATTCCAAAGAGTCCACCATACCAACCTACTAGCTTATGCTATTCCAAGTATATTCATGCTTTTGTTTACCTTCCAAATTAAACTTGTTATTATAAAACTAGTGATTAAAGATCTCAAGGACTTGATGGCACACTTTACTTTTCTTTCCCTTAATAAACTTGAACCATTGTGTCGTCTATGTTTTATATGCTTGCACTTATTTGTTGGGAATTAGCAGAACCATGTTGTCATGGGGAACGCTTTCAACATTGCACTTGGTACTTGTACCTAGTTGATATCATGCTCTTTTGTATATGGATGTCGTCGGTGTGAAATGAAAGGGGAGCTTGTAAGTCCATGGAGTTATGTATGTGTTAGAGAAACGCCTGGGCGACTGGTCTAATCCATGCTGACATGGTGGAAACCTGCAGCGTAACCATAATGAGCTATCTATGAAGCATTCTTCTTATAAAAAAAGAGTCCTATATTGAGAAAAAAGAGAAAAAAAAGTGATTATGAAAAGAGGAAAGAGAGATATGGGAAAAGAGGAAAGAGAGAAAAAAGCACCATATTCCCATGGTAAATAAGAAGATTGCTGAGATGCTTGTTGTCTGCTTGCCTTGTCATTTTGATATGGGGATTCTTCCGTATCATCGGGCAAGGGGTACCCCGTTGGTTCTCTATGATACACATGTACTTACAATGACAAGAACTTACCGGTGACTAAACTTGAGTAGCATGAGGAGCGGCCCTCGTATACAAGGGACATGAGATTTCTAACTTATACTTCGTCAAGCATGTACACCATAGTTTGTTCACTTTAACCTTAATCACTTCAAGATGCTTATGATAGGGGCAATGAGAGCTGAAAGCTATAAGTACCATAATTTTTGGAAGCTCTTTATGAGACTTGAATCCCTACTTCCTTTTATGAAGGCCTTTCTTCCATCATTATATTGAGTCTCCACCTTCTACCTTTATGCACCAACTTTGAGAGCATAGTGGCCATTCTTAGTTCTATGTGCATTGTCCCAAGACTAGTTGATTGATGCATAACTTGATATTGCTTGTTTTAAACTATTTGTATCTAGTCACTCTTATGAACTTTGAAGGTGTCCTATGCATTTATATTTTCTACTCTATGTGGGACAATCTAAATACTATTATGCTATGTTTTCTTTATGTGAAACAAACAAACGTCTTGCAAAGCATTGTTATTCATGAATCTTTTGTTTGTGCCTTTTCATGTTGCATCATAGTTTCTTTGTCTTATTGCTAGAACTTTGTCTTTCATGTTATGATTGAAGTACTATGATCCCAGCTTTGATTGTTTTACAAATACTTTGATCAAGTCTTTGATGGTGCATGTCACCTCAAAAATTATTCTTTCTTTTTATCACTTACCTACTCGAGGACGAGCAGGAGTTAAGCTTGGGGATGTTGATACATTGCAAATGTATCCATAATTTTTTATGTTCCATGCTTGGTTTTATCCACTTTCTTGTGTTTTGTCCACACTTTGGAGTACTTTTCATATGATTTCTTGTACTAACCTATTAACAAGAGCCATAGTGCCAGTTGCCTGTTTTCTGTTGTTTTTGGTTCCAGGAAAGTCAAAAAATGAATATTCTCGGAATTGTATGGGACAAAAGCAAAGTGCCTATTTTTCCAGAAGTCATTAGATGCCAGAATACGAGACAGAGAAGGGCTAGGGGCCGGCCACACCACCTAGCCGCGCGGCCAGGCCTGGCCCGCGCCAAGGGGTGGTCTGGCTGACCCCAGCACCCCCTCGGCCTCTCCTTCTGCCTATATATTGCCTTCGGGACCAAAACCCTAAGTACCCGATCAAAAATACACGAAAGAGTCTGTAGCCGTCGTCATCTCCATCCCTAGATCGGGTGGGATCTGAAGCTCTTCCCGGCACCCTGCCGGAGAGGGGAATTCACCCTGGAGGTCTTCTTCATCACCATGCAAGCCTCCGGTGTGATGCTTGAGTAGTTCATCCTTGGACTACGGATCCATGTAGTAGCTAGATGGCTGGTTCTCCTCCTTTGTGCTTTCATGTTTAGATCTTGTGAGCTCCGTTCATGATCAAGATCATCTATTTGTAATTCTGCATGTTGTGTTTGTGGGGGATCCGATGGATATTGTGATGCTATTTCTGATTGATTATTGATTCTATCATGTCTTTGTTATTTGTGATCTTGCATGCTTTCCGTTGTTAGTAGCTATCTTGGCCAAGTAGATGCTAGAAACTCCAAGAGTTAGTATTTATGCTTGATAGTGGGTTCATGCCTCTGGTAATCTGGGGAAGTGACAGAAATCTCTAAGGTACTAGATGTGTTGTTGCTACTAGGGAGAAAACAACAATCCTTTGTTCATAGAACAATCGTATTGTTTACATTACATGCAATTCGTAAAGCAATAATCTGTTGCTTGCAACTTAATACTGGAGGGGGTTCGGATGATAACCTTACGGTGGATTATTAGTCATAGATGCAATTGGATGGCGGTCTATGTATAATGTTGTAATGCACAATCAAGTTCCAAAGGAACCAAGATGATTACTATATGTACGTATTTCTTTCTCGATGTTTGTCAATGCCCCGCTGTAATTTGTTTACCCAGCATGTTATCTATCTTAAGGAGAGCCACCTCTAGTGAACTATGGATCACGGTCCTTTCTTTTACATACAAACTACAAACTGTTTTGTGTTTACTTTCTGCAAACTATTACTTCCTTCCATTCGATACGTTTAATCCTTTGTTTTCAGCAAAACCGGTGAGATTGACAACCTCATCGCAAGTTGGGGACAAAGTTCTGTGGTTGTGTTGTGCATGTCTCCACGTGGCTACTAGCACCGGTAGTGGGCCCTGCCAAGGCTCAGCTAGCAACACCTTTGGGTGTTTCCTTGCTCCTACTGGTCCGATTATACCTTGGTTTCACAGCTAAGGGAAACTTGCTGATGTGCTCATCATACCTTCATCTTGGGGTTCCCCAACAAGCTCTACATCAACACTGCGCCATCAATCCACATCTAATCCAACGACCCATGCTCCCCGATACCCATTCACCCTCGCCCCCTCACTGATGAACGGAGCTTGACTGGTGATTTGAAACCCCGTGTCCCGCGCTTGCTCCTGCCTTCGAGCTAGGCCAGTTACCTTTGAGGTTTTATTATTATCCCAGAGATGAAAATTATGGCTCTTTAGTTTAAATCTTTTAGAAAATGTAAAACCTCTGTAAAACCGTAGCTCTAGTGTTTCACATGACTATAGGGGTTCTGTGAAATATGCAGAACAAAAATTAACCAAAAATCTTACCTAGTATTTAATTAGTAAATTAAACACCTAGATGTAACCTTTTTCACCTAATAATTCCTTTAAGGAGCTTGGTAAATCCAAATATGATGAATCCAAAATTTACTACGAGGTATTGATACCTTCGATCTGGATTATGGATGTAGTATAATAGTCTTTTTCCCTAGAAGACCTAGGTTTATTCGAACCTTGGCAAACAATGCTAATAGGAAATAAAAAAAGGACACGTCTACAAGACTTTGTTTCTTTGTTTTACCTTCATTTACTGGACCAATCTAGTTTACTTTATTGTGGGTTCAAACAATGGATGGAGATAGGCCAGGGTTGAAGATCCACCTACAACTGCACATCATATGGGATAAACTATAATAATAAGCAAAATCATGTGTAATGTTTTAATAGAGATAATCTCGTGTGGGCAAGACATCCTAATATACTAGAGCCCCTGAGAGGCAATATGCATATCAATAGTCTTTTGATCCAACCGAGTTCACCAAGAAGCATCGGGATACAAAATTATTAAGTGTAAAACACAGATCAAAGCATTAAGTGGTGATGTTGTTGTGATCCCGAATGGCTCGCTAAGCGAAGACTGTACTACCCTTTCTGTCACTGGAGTTCTTGTGAGATTGCTACTAGCCAAGTATCCCACCTCAAGCCTTTATCAATCTATGGGGTATTAGGTACCTACAAGTCCAAAGATCGAGACAAGAGACAAAGAAACAAAATATAAAAATCCCTCTTTCAAAACATTCACAATGTTTTACAAAAGTTTTCAACAAAGATATGGAGATGCTATATCTACAAAAGAAACTATTTGAGAAAAGAAACTCTTATGGAACCCTCCTACTACAACAACCATATTGTATATCCTCTTATTATTGTACTCTTGAGGTGGTTTGCATGTACATTCAAAGTACTCACTGGTATTGTCGCTGGCTATTAACTTGGTCAGATTTGAGAAGTAAGTGAAGAAGGTGACATTTACGACTATGCGATTTAGGACGTTCTGCTAGTCAGCTGCGTGTAGGTTAACGCATGCCTCGGGCTCGACACTTTGATAAAGTACCGTTGATGATGATTGATGTAGACATAATGGAAATTGAGGTATGACTTGTATCCACTTAAGTAATGGATGCTTACTTTGATACTTCTTGGTTATGCATAACAGGGAATCTTGGAGGATTAATCTGAGGAACCCCATATACTTGGCATTAGAGCGATCCTGATTGTAAGAGACCATATTAGCACGATTGTTAGATAGGAAAACTATTTTGGAAACACTGACTTCCTAAAAAATTCTCAAAGCTTTTCGAAAGATTCTACTTCTTATCTCTCTCCAATTTAAACTATCTCGAAAATGATTTCTTGTACTTCTCGTCCAAATTTCAAACATGCAAATTGAAAAAAGTAGGACCCAGGAACAAGGTGAAGATAGTGAGAACGAGATAAAGAGAATAAACTACCAACAAACACAAGAAGACTACAAGATCACCCTATGAACGAAATCCTCATGACCAGAAGAAGCGAGTGTTGCAATACAAACAAGAGTCCAATGCTATAGCAAAAGCTTCTTATACAAGATAGTAACCCAGAGCCTGATAATGATGATACCTAGGGTCAATAGTCCTAAGATAGGATTCCCCAATACTGCGAGTAGTTAACTCCTTAGTCCCTCTAGTAGGCCGTGTTTGGTTGACTAACAATGTAATGTCTTGCTTCATGTGTGCTATTGCATTTCTAGGTTAGGAAGAACATGGTGACTCCATCACTATATTCACCTTGTATGTGCGTTCTGGCTTGATTGATCTTAGTCAAATATGTTCTAGGATCGATACACCACCCAGGAAATCAGTCACCCTTTGTTAGTTGACACTATCGAGACCCATACTAACTCAGGGTATAGAACAGTAGATAAGAAAGGAGTTTCATTAACCCAGAGTTCGACATCATCAAGTTAGAACAAATCAAAGACTTCACCTCGGCAGAATGGATCGACAATAGTACTTCATCAAACTCACTCTTCAAGACTTGTCACTAACATGGCCCGCCATTATTCACCTAACGACAATAGCAAGAATCCCGTTGAAGCCGGAATTCTACCACCGAAGGATCCCACCATCCACAAGAAACCACAAGACTTGCTAACCAAGATAAGAAGTGAGGACCTGACTATACTAACCTTCGGCATAATAGAGCTTCCGACAGCCCCAAAGGACTAATTCTTTTATTTGACCCCTCTTCCCAAACCAACAAGAAGTTCCTCACTAGAAGGCCAAAATAGTACAAAATCCTGAAGACAAGGATACATGAAGGCAACGAATCTACTCCTCCATCAAGAGGAAGCAACACAAAATGAATTCAAGTGAAGACGGTTCATATGAGGATGTATGTCTCTACTATGATTGAATACTAATACAAAACATCATTAACATCTAACCTAGACAGAACTAACCTCTCTAAAGCTTCATTAGGAAACCACGCCTAGCAAGGTTTGCGAAATAGGATGTTGCTCAAGGACCTCGACTCACAACCTAGGGATATACATCAGTCTCTTAGCATCATGCCACCACTCCAAGAAGGAAGATCTATACTAGCCTCGAAGAACCATAGTGAATCTGTAAGGTGGAAAGACTGCGTCTTCCCACTCCATTCTAGAAAACCGCCCACTGGAAGATACTTCAGGAAGATTACCATTCTGATGTCCTTCTCTAATCATCAACATGAGAGTCCTCATCTAGGAAAAATAACAAAAGACAGACCCCGTCAACAATATCAGACGTGTACTCAACCTTTCAAGTATCCAAGAAGTTCAGAGTCAAGGCAGCAAGAATACTTGAGGTCGACAAGACTACCTATAGAGACAACATTTACTAAATATTACATGAAAACCCTCTACTACTTCAGCTAAAGACTCCATGAAGGACCTCTGATCCACTAGCCCCCTCAACTTTAAAACATTTAGAAGATCCACAAATTCAACTACTCAGATAAGCAAAGTACGAATAAAAGTAGTATAAGAGCCTCGTATGACCTAGTTTGCAGATGTCATTTGAATGCTTAAACTCCTGAGAAAAGGTTGCACCTAACATCCTCCAATGAACTCCGAGAAGGAAGATCTTTTGTTATCTGCGAGATACCTTAGTTTAACCCTAAGGGGAAAGACCGCATCTTTACAACCAAAAATAGAGCAACCCTCTATCTAAAGCCACCTCCGGTGTTTTTATCCCAAGTCATTGAATAGGATACATTAAGCCCCTAAGGTGATGTGGTAGATCCTTATAGGATGGACATCAAGTTGTAGATTCTATCCTTAGAAGGGTACTTCACGAAGATCCAGTTAGAGGTAGTTCACTCCACGTAAGCCCTCGAGGTATCGAATCTAAAAGGAAAATAAGATCACCCTTTGCAACTAGGTCTGGAACTTGCTCAACTCCCCATGCACCCAAGAAGATGGAAGTTCAACCTCACCAGTAAATTAACCACATTCGAAGACTAAGTAAGTAAGTTAGTACGCTTGAGACACATAGTAATACCTGGACTAAAAATCTCCTAACCTTACTCTCCCGAATCTCGGGATAATATTATTTTAAGGGGGAAAGGTCTGTAACATCCCACTTTCAGTAACCCTAATTAGTTGTTCAGAATGCAAAAATTAGGGGGAACAAAAATATTCTTGTTTAGTGATGCAGTGCTTGCTTGATTGTTTGTGTTTATGCATCTGAAAGTGCATTAGATGTTATACTCCCCTACCTCCCCTTCATTTGACAAAAGCTATCTAACAAAACTCTCTTTGCTTAATTTACATATTCTCAAAGGTTCTGGCATTTCAAAACTATTTTCCTAGCTTCTATCAACAAACTTATGGAGATCTATATGATCTAATCTCATGTTTTCAAGATAGAATTTCCAACTACTCTTACCTCTAGGTTTTCCAAAACCATTTATAAAATTGAATTATACTCTTGGTAGAAATTCCAAGGATTCTTACCTAATTCAGAACTCCACCCTTTCAAAATACCCATCCTTACCTCAATCTAGGCTTGATGGTAACCCTAGTATTAGTTTGATTTGCAGGTAAGATGAAATTCCTTGATCTACTGTTTAACTTGTTTGCTTACGAAGTAGTATGAGCTACCCTAGGAGATCATCCTCTAGTATCAAGCTAGAACAAGAATACAAACTCTAAGAACGTTATCCAACCTTTATCTGATCTCTGGACACTAGAGTGACCATCCTACATCTTAACCTGATCAAATTGAGAGTTAATCCCATATAATAGTTTCCAACTCAATGAAGACTAACTCTAAGCCTGGATCCCTTCTACTTAATCTATACTTTAACCTCATATACTTGATGATGAGTTTGGAACCTAGCATCCTCTCAAAAACCACCCCCTTTTGGATCCTAGTCAAAACCCCTAAAACTGCCAAAATTTGACCGAGTCTAAAACTAATATCAACATCACATCTTTGAGGCTCTCTCTTTCTCAACCCTTGTGCACTTTTGGAAATGAACTTGAACCGTATTGTAGACCATCCTAAGGAATTTTAAATCCCACTCTTTTCCTTGACTAAATCATCCCTTGACCCTCTTGTTCTTGACGGTTCTTCAGCCAAGAAAACCATATTTTCTGCAGAACTTATCAACATGCCAAATTTGGAAGAAGCTCCCATTTGCATGTTATCTTACTTTTTCCAAATCTTTGCTTGATTATATTCTACTCATGAAGGTATATCCATACATACTTCACTTGTTTACATTGGAGCCTGATGTCTACGCACGCTTCTATTCTTGTAGACAGTGTTGGGCCTCCAAGTGCAGAGGTTTGTAGAATAGCATCAAGTTCCCTTAAGTGGATCACCCAAGGTTTATCAAACTCAGGGAGGAAGTGGTCAAAGGTATCCCTCTGAAGAAACCCTGCAATCAAGATACAAGAAGTCTCTTGTGTCTCCAACACACCCAATACATTTGTCAGGTGTATAGGTGAACTATTTCGATGAAGAGATAGTGAAATACAAGTAATATGGATGATTATAAGTGGTAATTGCAATCTGAAATAAGAGTGGCAGCAAACAAACATGTAACAGGACTGATTGTAAATGGTGTTTCAATGCTTAGAAACAAGGCCTACGGATCATACTTTCACTAGTGGACACTCTCATATAAATATCTTCTCTTCATGGTGCTACCCTAAACTACTCTCCGGTTGGACGATGTAGGGCTATAACATCACACCTTAAAGTTCACATTCCCCATCTAGATAACCCCTCACTATCACCTTGAGCGCTAGATGGTTCCAACAAACACCAATATCTCATAAAGACATCCAACTCAAATTATACTCATGATAAGTATTTATGTAACCTTAGCCAAAGTGCCACATGGTGTGCACACTATCAACTTCACACACGTGGGGATAAGCAGAGATTCATTAAAGAACTTGAGTAGCAGAATAGATCTATAGATTACAAATCTAATGATCTCAATAAGATCATGCATAGAGAGAGAGATGAACACATAGTTATCGGTAGAGCCCTTATCCTCGAGAGGGAACTACTCCCTCCTCATCATGGGAGTCAGCAACAACGATGGAGATGGCGGTTGAGTCGATGGAGATGGATCTGGGGCCACTTCCCCGTCCCGGCAGGGTGCTGGAATAGAGACTTCGGTCCCCCGAATCTCCTCTTCAGCGGCGGAGGTGCTGCGGAACTTTTCGTGGAATTCTGATCTGGTTTTTAGGGTTTTCGTCCTGGGGAATATATAGGCCAAGAGGGAAGGTTGGTGGGCGCCCGAGGGGCCCACACCACCCCCTGGCGCGACCTGGGCTAGCCCGCGCCACCAGGTAGTGTGGCCACCTCCTGGCCCCTCTCCGTCTCGTCTTCTGGCTCCGTGAGTCTTATGGTAAAATATTAACTTTGGCTTTTTTCTAGTCCAATTTCGAGAATATTTATTTTCCAGCTTTTCTTAAACCAAAAACAGCAGAAAACAGGAAACTGGCACTATGGCATCTTGTTAATAGGTTAGTTCTAGAAAATGTATAAAAATACCTCAAAGTGTGAACAAAACGTAAGAAAGTATATACTAAACAAGCATGGAACATCAAAAATTATAGATACGTTTGCGACGTATCAAAGCCATGTGCTTATAAAACCCTCATAGTTTCTGAAGCTAAATAATAATCTGCTATTGATACCCTTATTTTTAGCAGAGTTTGGCATCAATTCTTGGAGCACTCAATCATGGTCAACACCAAACCCCTATACCATGATGATCTACATCACTTGGTCTATATATCCATCTATCCCATGAACCAAGGGGAGCTCTGAGCACCTTGATCGAACAAGGATTTGATGGTATAAACATATTAGTCCCTAAGATCCTTTATTTCCTATTTTTTTCTAAAATCAATTTTGATTCCCAAAACCCAAGGTTGGAAATGATAGATACACTAGGTGGATATCGTGTACCTTGGAGATAAAAAAATTTAAAATGTTTTCCCTAAATATTTTGGATCAAAACTATTTATTTCTCTAGTTTACCAAAATTTCAGAACTCCTTCTAAAGAAAGTTTTTTTTCTACAAAACACTTCTCCAACTTTAGGCACAATTGAGGCCTATATACTGATCTCTATCTTCCCACTTCAAAAATAAATAATTTTGAAGAGCTTTAATAATTTTTTTTGCCTATTTTCTTAAAAGGAAGAAATGAGAAAATAATTGTTTTAAATACTGTCAATATATCTTGGGAAAATTCTCCAATGTGTGGTTTGATTATTAGAATCATCCTACTCCAAAAAAATCTCTGTCCAATTCAAAAATATCAGATGAATTCATTTAAACCACTTCAGCACTTTTTGAAAACATGAAAATAAATGGGGCTAAACACCTCTAAAAAATCCCAAATAAATACTAGAGATTTTTATTAACCATAGCTATCTACCAGCCTCATTATACCATCTTGCCAGGATAAAGTTTTGAGAAAGTTCTTCATTATCATCAAAGATGAAAATTTTGAGTCTTGACAATAATTTGAACTAAACCATCTTCTAACCCACCCCCAATTCCCATGGTTGACCAGCACAACAACCATAACTTCCCTATGGTCGAAGTACACTTTAGCCCTAGCACTATAGCAAACCTCTCTATTTGTCCTTTGAGGTTGGAAAGGAAGCATACAATGGACATGTCATATATAGCTCCTTTATTGCTTGCTGCTGCAGCACCCCTATTCCTCTACCACTCTGCTCGACCCAGAGCACACACACCACCCCTCCAGCACCCATGGCTCTAACACTAGCTGGCCCTATACCCCCTCTCTCTATTTATTTTCTTGGCCAAATACACATGGGGAGCAACCAAACCTTGCATGGCAATGCTTATTTGCCACCTCTCTTCCTACCTGCAGTCACTCATGACCTCTCCACCGACCCATTCGACCAATACTTAGCCACCTCCCTCTCACCAAACGCCTCATGCACCATGTCCACCATGGACCTCCTCACTTTGGTTTATAAGGCCAGAGGACACCACTAGCCTCGACACCAACTCATTTCCACCCCAGACCTTCTGTATCATCTCCCCTAACCTTCCCAGCTCTCCCCTGGTCGTGCTCTTCTAGGGAGAAAAAGACCTACCCTCTCGAAAACTCTATAAGAACTTGACCGTACCGAGGTTGCACTACTCCTTTTCACTCTAATTTTGTGTGGCGTGAACCCCTAGTCAAGCCACATCTTAACCCCCTCCTTTTATTTGACATACAGATGTCCCCGGGAGGTGTTCCGGCGAGCTGTCGAGGTTCCCCGCTAGCACGGTTGCATGCTACGTCCTCCCGGTGCTCAACCCACCCTTGTCGCCCCTCGGTGGAGTCGCCATGAACCGATTTGCATCCCCTTGTTGCCTTCCCACTATCTTCGCCTCGCCCAGGTGAGCTCCTGGACTGCTCCAACCCTTGTTAGGGTTCCATCTCTGCCACCACTGGCACGAGAAGGATGACGAATTAGCATCATCCAATGGCATCTAATCGGATGGCTGACAACTACCTATACCGCTTCACGACTCTCCTCTCACTAACCGGCAGGCCCGTCCTCGGCCATTCAAACATGCGCCCTCCCACACACAGTTTCACCCGGTGGGCCAATTTCTCCTCTTTGCGGCCCGGCTCGCTCAGATCCAGCCCAGCTCCCCCTTTTCCTTTCGGATATGTACCTGCCGAATTTTAATCCAAGAGAAAATAAAAAATACCCATAACCATACAGATTAAAAAATTTACCTAACAGGCAGAGCAAGCCCCAAGTAAAAATTAATATTCCTTATTTTCTGGGGATTAATTTACTAAGTAGTACCTCTTGCAATCAATAAAAATCCCAGTGACTTTCACAAATCCAAATGGAATGAATCCAACTTCCTCTAGAATGTTTTTGAATTACCTATGATCTAGCACTAGGATCATGCCCAGTCGAGCTATAGTTTTGCTGTAGCAAAAATGACAAAAACAATTCATTTCTGCCTTTAGAAAATTCCTTGGTCCAAATCATAACTTCTCTTGACTTGATTCCAACTCCCAGTATAGTGGTACTACCAATCCTACCCAAACCCAGGTGATGAGGAATTATTGAGCCTCTGGTTAATTTTGGTGAATTAAACTAATCTATTTAGTGTTGTTTCACCAAATAAATCTCATATGTAGATCTACAACTCCAAAGATGATGATTCCAATTGCTACTTGAAGTTATTTATAATGCCTATCCACTATCCTTGGTCTCATACTAATTAGACCTATATAGTGGAATTTGGGATTTCACCACGGGGCATTCTGGTAATTATTTTGAAGTGAATCCACCTCTCAAAAATCATAAACTGAAAAATCTACAAATACCTCTGAGGATAAATTTATTTGATCTACAGATTTTTTTGGTAATTTATTTGCCAAAACAAGGGTTTGTCTCACTAGAAAATATATAACTAAATAAAGAAAATTGATAAAATGCTGAACCCCCTTTTAGGGGATTTTTTATTTCAATACCCATCTATTGATATCATTTTTTGTACATTGGCATCATAAAGAACCAAGAATTGGATTTAAACCCCATAATTAAGTGGTATTTGGGACTTAAATCATGAAAGAAGTTTAATAAAGGAAAATAAAGGAATTCCATGTACTATGAACTCAAGTTATCAAAAGCTACTGAAGTGTATTAATGCAATTGCTTGCTGTATTGTATTGGTTCTTGTTTTCCTTGTGTAGATTGTGGTACTTTGTTTGCTTACATGTATTATCCTTGATGATGATAGTTCCGATCATATCGAAAACCAGAAGAAGATGGTTAATATTTGTTAATATGGTATTCTAAGAAGCCTAGGGACATATTGGCATATTGCTGGTCATAGGCAAGTAACCTACTTTCTCATAAGCCTGTCACTAATATTTTAATTATGCATGTTTTATCTACTTGTTTATGAAAAACTTCACTGTTTCTATCTGATGATCTATATTTGGTTGTGGCTTGGTTCCTCCAAACCATTACCCAATTTTACTACTAAGTACAACCCCCTTGATGGCACCTACTTGTCCCTAGTATTGTAAGTGGTGTACACCATACCCCTTTGAAGACCTCATTTTAGCCAAAGCAAAACTATAGGCTGGTGATTACTGCAAGTGCACAGACCAATTGTAGCTAGTTTCAAAGTAAAGATATCGAACCCACATAGAGCTATTGGTAAGGGTCTTTATGCCCCTCGTTACTATCTACCAAAGAATACTTGTAAGTTTTCTTTAATCTCAAGTAAATGGTGTTTGAATGATTTATGGTTGTTTGTAGAAAAGTAGTTAAAACTAGTAAAAGAAAACAAGTAACAAGATCGTATTAAGGCGTGGTTAAACTCAATAGGGCTAAAACATTCTCGGGGATGTAGGACACACCACTAGCATAGGACTATTATTGTATGTAATCAAGATAACATACTTATGTCATGATAAGTGTGGAGAGAGCCCCATAATAAGATGTTCACAACAAGGCTCGTAGGAAGCCACTTTGATGAGCCAAGGGTGAGGTCACCTCTAAATAACCACTGCAATGGCTAAGAGAAATCACCCATACAAACGACCGCAATTAAGGGTTTCCCCATGGATATCGTAATTACCTTATGGACTGCCTCTTTAACCCCCCTTTGACCGTGTAGGTTACGAGATGGCGCCAATCTGTCATGAGGCATTCAAGGTATGGTTCCAAGACACGTCCAAAGGGTTTCTTCCTCCCTTTAGTCCTGAAGACAAATGATATGTGGTCGACTTCACATATCATCTAAAGAGAGAAATCCAACACAAATCATAATTATATCATAGAAAAGCAAGTCATATGGATACAAGAATAGATCATCTTCATTACAAGTTCATAGTGGTGCTAGGGTTTCTCCCTCTACCCAAGAACAAAGGAACTACTCACTCATGGAATCAATCAATAACATCATCATAATCAAATGAATGGATTAAATTACGGGGGTAGATCTAACGCAAACCACAATTGGATCTGGAATTACAAAGTGATCTAATTGATGAAAGATGGAGTAATGGTGGTGATGAAGATGCAGCGGTTGATTATGAAGAGGATGATGTGTTGTCCTCCAATGATTCGTGAAGCAGCCGAGATTTTACTCCAGCCGGGTTCCTCCTTCTAATCCCTCTCAGATGTGGTGTTTCGTGGTTTTTGGTGGCTGTGAATGTCGAATCTCTCTCTCGTCTTCACCGGGGAGAAGTATTTGATGAGGCGCTCGTGATGGTGCCTAGTACGGGCTAACGGTATGGGCAGGCTCCGCCCGTACTAGTGGTCGTTATCGGAACTGATGCTTCCTCCTTGTTTGTTATTCTTCCAGGTGCGAAGGTAAATTCATAAAATTACTTTTATCACATAGAAATATCATATAATTACAGAATATGACAACTCTAATTGATATGTTCATATATGACAGCATGATTTGGGATCCTGTTGAAACAATAATGAAATAGCGCGCGTAGGCGCAGTGAAATACAAAAATCCCTACTCTATTTATGAAAAAACAAAAGGTAAATATGCTTCAATTTTGGACGCATCAACTTCCCCAAGATAGTCTCTTGCTCGTCCCCGAGCAATATGGTGGCTTATGTACAAGATCATCATGTTCATGAGACACGAGATGTTACAATAAATGAGGCAAAAATTGAAACAAGAGTATAACATCAGATGTAGAGATACGTCGGGGGGTATTACCATACCCTTACATATTACATAACTTAGAGTCTTCCACACCTTTTTATAGTATCAATGAAATTATAAGAAGCTACTAGTGAATCAACTTATCATATAATCATGGAGTTTAGAGATGTGTAGCACTAAGTTTAATAGTGAAGATTCATGATCATTTTCTCTTTTCTTCTTTCTCTCTCTTTTTTTATGTTTGATTCTTTTGGTAGTTGCTTTCCTTTTCTCTTTTTATATTTGCATATATATAATTTTCCTTGATCCCTTTTTCTCTTTTTATTTTGAGCAAGCTATTTGATCATGCTCACTACTTCAATGGCTTTCGAAAACTCTTAATCATAACATGCTACCAGAATTCTTCTTCTCATAACTTAATCAATACCTCTATAGGTGTGGAAGTCCCTAAACTTATGACAGCTGTACAAGTATCATAACACTCAACCTAGTTCAATCATCTAATATAATAATCATGAATCAAACACAATTTCAATTATCATAAAGTCTCATAAATTAACGGATATAATTCTTTTCTTGAACAAAGGGAACTCGAAGTTGATGCAACTACTGCAAATTCGGAAACTTAGACCTAACAATGCATGCAGAAAAGTAAACATGATAAAACAGTAAGATAGATTACAAGGTTCTCATAGATCCCCCCAAGATTGGAGTCAATCTGGGTGGATCAAATAATCCCTTGTGATTATTTGATACCGTGGCGTGCTTCATGGTGAAGAGGCTCCAGAATCGCGAAGACTTACACGGAGCATCTTATTTGATGTCTCCAAGATCAAGATGTGGATCCGGCGTTGCTCATTGACTTTCTCCAATTGCTCAACAAGAGCCTTCTACATATCTATTGTTTGCTTCTGAGCGTTGATGGGTCTGAGGCTGATGTTGAGATTCGCTTCTAACCCCTTCATTATCTTCAAGTCCATTTGGTCCAGGTAGAGGCCAAGTAGTTCAATATGTTTGGAAGATCCTGGAGATTTTATCTCAATCTTCTTGATTTTTTCAATCAAAAATCTCCATCTCCTTGAATCTATAAATCAAGTTGAACTTGATCAAAGTCGCTTTCTCTTCCAATTCCCAGGCTAAACACCTTGCGCCCTTCTTTTATTGTTTCCATCATCTTGAATCCATCCTCATCTTCTAGCTTCTTCTGTTTTGCTACAGCAACTTTGTCTCCCTCCATAATCCTTGAAGACGATCCATAGAATCTTCCTTCTCTTGAAGGGTGCTCCATGTAGAGGTCATTGTCTCTATATTGTTTATGAGGACGAAGTAGATCATGGAGAAGATCTGTATTATCAAGGAAAAGATATTCTAGGGGACTTATAAAGGGTTAGAGGCAAGGTAAAATTTGTATTGAGAGGAAAATGGTCGCCCAAAAAAAGAATCATAACAAATAAGGAAACAATAAATGCAAAAGAAAGAAATTCGGGTTGTAACGACCAATTCGGTACGGGTGGCGCCTGCACGGTGCGCCCGTACCAGGTCATTTCCAAAAACAACACGGGATGAAGTCGGTAAAAGCTCAACCGACTAAGTGGTACGTGCGGGTTCCACCCGTACTACCAATCCGTACCAACCTCGTAACCCTCTTTTTTAACATAAAAGTGCAAAGAAGAGTAGAAGCAGGAAGGCACCGAACCAATGACGACCGGTGGTACGAGGGAGTGCACCTGACAAGGGGTTAACTCATCAATGCCCATCGCAGATGGACTTAGGTTCGAGGAAGTGGGGAGCGCTAGAGGCATCGATCGGCTAGCAAACAAGCACACAGGGGACACGAGGTTTACCTAGGTTTAGGCCTCGCAGAGGACCCTACTCCTGCTTGTCTGCTCTTGGAATTGTCGAGGAGTCGAATTTAAAGGGGTGCGTAGATGCAATGTAGCGATGGTGTGGAAACTAGGGATGCAGATATCCTCCTCGCTTCCCCCTTATAGCCTTTATATAGATAGGCTAGGTCTCAGAATAACAGGCCGAGTCGGTTACATATTAGGGTTTCCCCTTTAAACTTCTATCTTGTATTTTCCATATTCTGCAAGGGGTCGAAGTCTCCCAAGTCACCCGAATCTCAACTGGTCCTTAGCAACGTCGTGGTCTTCTGTAACACCCCAGCATTAGAGCTTAGAAATAAGCTGAAACAGGGTGTGTGCATTGCATTCATGCATAGAAAATCCGGATAATTTTCGCGCTTTTAAATAAAACTTGTCAAAGAGATTGAAGCTTCTCTTAACTTGGTGGAACTGAACTAGATAATCAAGTTGACTGCGATAAGTTTGAACATGACCTTTGCTAAAACCTTATCTTTGGGTAATATAATTTGATCTAAGGGTAGATCAAATGTAATAAAACTAAGTCACAACACACTGCTTAATATGGAGTACTAGATCTTCTAGAGATCATTACATGGTATTCCATACAACAACTCAAGGTTGAATACTTAATGTTTTAAAGATTATATTAAGGTATTATCTACAACAAACCCTGAATACCAAGTTAAGTATATAACTTAAGTAAAGAAACTCTACAGCTAAATCTTGATACACTTTCTTGACATAGTTATTTATACCATGAGTATCATGGTAGTTCCTGGACACTAAACATTAACTCTTATCACAAATAGAGTAGAAAAGGAAGTCAAGACAAGACCATTCATCTCATATATTTTGTTCCCTTATTAGTAGGTGACATTCATGTTTAACTTAGTCCTAGTGTCAATTGATCATCAATGATGAGTAAGCAATTTCTGACCTAGAAATTATTGACCTATTATATTAACCTTCCAAAGACCTTAAGTAAATTAATAAGAAGAAGGAACTAGTTATGGTAGAGTGTACCATCATCAATTGATTGAGATCCTTAGTGGTGATCAAACCATTGGATGTTGGAGGAGTTAACTCACTCCTGAGTTAACTAGAGAAAATATCTAAACCCAAGAGTTCAGCTAGTGATCATGAAGCTATGAGAAAGCTAGTAGTATTAGAGTGTCCAATAATAATCTTGTTAAGTCAAGTAGATATAAAGATGGAGTAAGCTTCCTTAACAAGATAAATCCTATAGAGAGACTAGTACAAGCCTACCAATTAGTTGAACATAGATCATGAACAAACAGTTAGAATCTTAATCTTTGCTTGATCAAGGGCTGGTGGTCATTATTCTCAAGTCATTTGAGAATAGATGACTAGGTGTTGAAGTAGATTTGTTATACCAAATTAGGCAAAACCTTAGTAAGCTGAACCATCTAGCTTGATCATGACAAGTCAAGCTAGAGTTGGATGAAGTATATAATATGAGTTTTATGGAGTACTTGGAGGTATAGTAGTTTAACAAAGTTAATACAAGAACAAACTTGTATTGTGGAGAGTAGTACCATACCTATACCAGAGGATTGATCTCACATAAGATATAGTGAGAATTGTAATCTGGCAAGCCTTGGAAGTAGATGCAACGTTAATTTGAAGGAGTTAATGGATGTAGTTAGAAGTAGCTACATTGATGGGTTTGTCAAGGGTAGTTTAGTGATGGTAGTTACACTAGGAGAAGAATGAAGGAGGAATAATGTTGAAGTGGCATGACCATGTCATCATATGATGATGGACATGGTGGAGTCAGATTATTGACTTGTTTAGGAAGATGAGATCGATGTGAATAAGATAAGAGAGATTTATAGAGTATATTTAGGAAGGGTATTCCTAATCTAAAGATAACCTGAGTGAGATATTAAGATAAGGATTCTTTGGAAGCCTTAACCAAGAACATATCAACCAGGACAAGGCCCATGTCTACCTCTCTGTCTAAAACCCCAGAATCAAATTGATAGTGGAACCATTTCCTATTCCTAAGTAATCATTTAATATTATCTCTTGGACAAATGAAGCTTCCAAGAGATAAATAGAGAACCAGATAAGTGTTCATGGATGGAAGCCTTGTCCACCTTATTGTCTTACAAACTAATAAAGACCTAGTCTCATATACTATCAATATCACATTAAGAAAGTAATCTCCATAGCTCACTCTAAGTGGAGGAGTCACCTTGGTCACAAAAGTTGATGGCAATATCTCTTAGCTTTAATAATCATCCATATCTCTAATTGAATATGAGTTATTAAATCCTCTCAAAACCCATATACCTATATTTGAATAAACCTTAGTATTTGTCCACCAATGATTGTTATTGATTCATAATGACATAACCAAGATTGTTCCATGGTAATTCTAAATACTCCAAATCAAGTAGAATTCAAATAAAATAAATCACCAAATATGGAGAATCATGAAATTCAAATCACCATATCATGAACCACAAGGTTTAATACCTTAGAAGGAATATATATAAATTCTTTATGAGACTAAGTATGAATAGGGTCCTATATATAATACACCATTTTTAAGCCTTACCATTATAATTATCAAGTGAAAATGGAATCATTTTTATAATCTTATTATAAGAAACAAATCTATCAAACCTAATCCTTAATTACTTTATTTAATAAATGCTTACCTATATAATAGTAGCTTTTGGAATGCACGATCAATAATAGGTAAACCAACTAGTGTCAAGACCTCTAAAATATTTGTAGTATTGTACAAAAATTTTGGAGTTTAAATGAATTGAAATTCAAGTGGAAATATAAAGGAGAAAATAGAAACAAAATAAAGAAAAAGAAGAAGAACTATCTGCATAACTGGCCGACGGCCCATTACCTCCTTGCTACTCATCGCCGCGTGTGTGTCGCGCAATCTCCCGCTTGCATCTCCATGGCCCAGCAGCACCCCGGCCCAAATACCAGTTTAGTCATCTGTCACGTTGTCGTCATCCTCACGCAGGAAGCAGCTGCGTGGCTGCGCTGCCGCCCTCGATGCTCCGCCATGTTGCGATGTGCGCCGCCACATCTAACCTCGACGATAAGAACGCTCTCACTTTCCTCTTTCTCCCGGTACCCAACTCACTCTCTCACGTGATCTCTGCGCCATTTCCCTAAAATCGAAACCCTAGCCCCATTGCGGGCGCCGATGGGCTGGCCATACGAGACCTTGTCGAGCTCCATCGAGGTGCCTGGGAGCTTCATCTCGTCGTCTTGGTGTAACACCCCGTCCACTCCTGGGCCCGGGGGGTGTCACTCCTGACAGCTTAATAGGATATCTAGACTGGCCCCACAGACCAACACTAGTCTTTTCTGCGCACTTTGTCCTCACTCGTGCGCCCCCCGTTACCCATTTCCCGGTCGTTCACCCATCCTAGAATTGCTCTAGGCCAAGCTCGCTTAACCTTAGAGTTCTTTTCGAATGAGCTTCCAAAAAGAAGTTGCAACTTGTTGATATGGGTATCCTATCAATCCTATTAAGCCATGTGCCTGGATCTCACATACACCCACCCTTTAGAAGATCGATGCCCTCAGGGATCAAGCACACCCCAGGAACGTTCCCTCTTGGCACGCGTTTGTGCGTCCAGTGCCGGCACATGTGCCATGCCGTGTCCACTCCGGGCCACACGCGCCATGCTCCACATGTCCCGCCACTAACCCGCACACACCCGTTTAACCGCGAGGTCGGCTCTGATACCACTTGTAACACCCCGTCCACTCCTGGGCCCAGGGGTGTCACTCTTGGCAGCTTAATAGGATATCTAGACTGGCCCCACAGACCAACACTAGTCTTTTATGTGCACTTTGTCCTCACTCGTGCGCACCCGGTTACCCATTTGCCGGTCGGTCACCCATCCTATAATTGCTCTAGGCCAAGCACGCTTAACCTTAGAGTTCTTTTCGAATGAGCTTCCAGAAAAGAAGTTACAACTTATTGATATGGGTATCCTATCAATCCTATTAAGCCATGTGCCTAGATCTCACATATGGATCGTTTGGCAGAAGGAATCGAGCCCTCTCGCTCGCCATCAACGCCACCTTCCTCGACTCTTCGCCGCTAGTCGTCACCGATTTTGTCGATTGTCACTATCACAAAGCTTCTCCGGTCTCGCCATCATGCCCTTCAGCTTCATGGTAAGCTAATGGTTCTCGCGCACCTTCTCGATTTCTTTCTCGTGCTCTAAGCCGCATTACCGCCGTGCGCTGCCATTGGCTGCCATAGAAGTTGGTCGCGGGAGTACCTCTGGTGACCAAAAAGGGGAGCGACACCACCCCTAGACTCACCTTGGTCCTCTCTGTCGAGTGCATATTTCCGTTTAGCCCTGCGAGCTCCCAGTCTTGGAGTCCGTCCTCGACTGGGGAGGAATCCCCATTGATGATGTCACTCTGACGTCATGTGATGTCATATATATATGTATATATTTCTTTTCACTAATCAATTTCTGTAATAAATAAATCACTGGGAAATGACTTGGCTTAGGTCGCACCCGTCAATGGCTTGGTTAGATTAGGCTGGGTATAAAAAGTCTAACCATAGAAGCTGTGTCATGCTAATGTCACCTTGGTGCATTCAATCCTTTAAAATTAGTTTAATAATTCCCAAAAATGATTAAATCTTGTTAATTCTATATCTTTTGATTTATAATTCCAAAAAATATATATAATATATTAAAATGTTCAGAAAAATAAACTCTATAATATAAACTTATTGTCATACTTTATTTTCTAACTTCAAAGAAATAATAATCCTTATTACTAAATATTCTATTAAGGATAAATCTTAAATAAAGATATTCTATCATTTTAAAATTCCCAAAAATAGGTATAATATATCAATAATCTTAGAAAAATAAAATTTAGACTTACAAACTTATTTTATACATTTTTGTAATACTTAACTAAGTATTTATTACTATTTGGTATTTCTAAAGTGATTAAACTTATAAAAATCATATCTTATTATTTAAAAATCACAAAAATACCTATAATATACCAAAATGATCATAAAAATAAAATCTACACCTTAAAAATATTATATTTCATAATTAAAGTAAAATCAAAAGTAAAGGTCTAATAAATCTTATTAAAACCCCTTTCTTTTGTTTTAATTCATTAAAAATATGTAAATCTTTACTATTGCCTTTACCATTATTTGTTCAAAGTATAAAAATGTAACAACAGGTTCAATTGATATTTCATCAAAGTTAACATAGGTTTAACCATTTTAAGTTGTACTTACTAAAACTACTATTTAAAAATTAAGTAAATCTTACTCTTCAAAAATATTTTATCAATCATAAAATCATCAAGATTTGAGTACTAATTCTTGTACAAGTCTAGGAATCCACTTTAAAACCTAAAAAATGTTTTTAAGTATTTAACATGATGTCATTCCCATGTTTATAGAAATAAGTAATAATTCTATAATAAGTGATTCTATTCATTTATAAAATCAAGAGAACACCACTTCCATAAAGGCATAATACTTTTGTGTCACCTTCATGAAATGTTGAAAGTCTCCACTTTCTAGTAGAATAGATATTCAATAATACTAATTGTTTTGTACTTTAATACTTGTAATTAACAAGAAAACCTTAAAGTCTTAGGTTTTGGTTTAACTGCTTTTTACTTTGTCAAGTAATATTTTCCTCAAAAGTTATATTTTTAAGAAATATTAAAAGTAATCCTTAAGTATTGCTATGAAGACTCTAATGAATGGACAATCCTACTCACGTAGTTTATATGTGCCATTTCAAATTTAAGTGTTTTCATATTGAATACTACTTGTTATACTTGCATATTGTTTCACACAACGTCACAAGCCTTAACAAGAAGCACAAGTATGAAGCTGGTAAAAAAGTGAAACTCATTCCAAAGATATCACCACAAACTTTCAAACCCTAGATCAGATACGATTAGTCCGGGGGTTCGCATTTATCTAACTTCATTACATTACTTATGCATAACTGCATCTTGATTCTTTAAACATTTGTCCTTACGGGACAAATGATGTTGTTTACAGAATTTGGATCTTCTATTGTCTTGAAAACCGTGATGGCATAATCTTGCTATCACAAAAGGCAAGTTCACAACTTGCTCATGTCCTTCGATTATTTTCTATGCTTGTAATGAACTATTATCATCACTTACATTTCAAAAAGGTCAAAACACTATTTTCATAATTAACTTGAAGTATCGGTTACTGATCTAGGGTGACCAGCTAATCTATCATAGCTATTAATGGAAACACCATTGTCCAAGAATATATCATCTAGGACTTAACAACCAATGTCGCCAGTGATTTTAGTGTCGTATATTACGCGTTAACCATGAGATTTGGAATGGGACGGAGAAGTCAGCTATATCTTCTTCCTCTCGCATGCATCTGGATGGCTAGGTCGTGGATGTTATCCTCGTAGCATGCATTAATTGGTAATTCGTAGAGGATATGCAGCATATGGGTGGGAACCCTCAACATCCCACGATATTTCTGGTATCTGACGGTCTGTATTAACCATTGCCGTAATTCAAGATGTGGGCATGGCATACAACAAGGGGACTTGCGGGGTCGCGAAGGGGGCAGTGATTGGCTTGGATCTTAAACTGGGCCCCATACCAAGGAAGTATGGACAAACTCCAAACTTGGTTGTGCAACAAAGCTAAGGTTTCTTATGGGTAAAGTAACGCACCTGTGCAGAGTGTAAGAACTGTGAAGTGTTACTCCCTGTTCCGGGAAGGAGCTACGAACACGGAAGGAAAGGAACCCCATGAAGGTTCTGGTCAACTTGTGAAGGCTACCGGACATAGTTTTCAGAATAAAAGCAACCTTTGAAGAAATGTTTACCAAAACCTGCATTGCCAACGACCTATGGTCTATGCCTGTAGAGATAGTGCATCATACACTCCTTTTTAGTGAACTTGCTGAGTACGCTCGTACTCAACCGTACCTTCTTAACCCTTGCTAGGTTCTAAGCTGTTGAAAACGACGTCAACATCAATTTGTGCTTAAGAAACCATCATCGGCAGCTCAAGTCCTTCAATGAAGTTCAGGAAGTCAACATATACATCAACTGAAGTAAATACGAAGTTCTAGATTAGCTAGGAATAGATTCTCTAGCCATAAAACCTACTTATGTAGAGCATTGCACTAGCAGCAAGTGCAAGCCAGATAGTTTAGATGCTAGTCTTCTTAGCTAGATAGTTCTGAGTTATTGTTTCTGGTTCCTCATTGTAAGAAGTTTCTTTCTCTCTCTTTAACCTAGAGTGTTCTCGGGATCTTTTGTAAATAGTCGAGTTGTAATCTATAGTCATGTCTTAGACCTGTTGTGTTTCTATTGTACCACTCTGACGGACGTAATACTAGTGAACGATGTTTCATTAGTGTTATGTCAACGACTATAGTGTACTACATCATGAAGTGGTATGCTGGGTCACCGCAGCTTCTTCTAGGCTAGACCATATATGTTGATCTCGAGTACCTGTAGGATATGCCCATGTCAGTATCCCCCGAGTGTCCAGTCGAATCGCAGATTCGAGTGGAGACTTATGAAGTCTTCGAGTGTATAATCGAGCATGTTTTCGAGTGCTCTAATTTGTGTCATAGGGATTGTCAATATATGTGCCTGATTTATCCGATGTATTAGGATCAGCAAACTTCCTTAGGGAAAAATAACGCAATCTACTCAAACTCGAGTCCCCAGACTCGAATTCGGAAAAGTGCTGGCGTAATTCAACTCATGTCGTGGAGGTCTTACAGAATTGAATCCCAGTATATAAGTGTGAGCACTCGACGGGTCTGTCAAGGCTTATTTCATCATACCCGTCGGCACGGATTATTTCTGGTAGAGCGCAGTAGATGCGTTGCTAGGCCTTCTTCAGGTCTTATCACGCTGCAAGCGTGGCATCCAAATTTTGTCATCGCGGAGATGATTCGGATGGCATAGGAGACACAGTCTCCTTGCAGGGGAAAATGTGAGGCGGAGTCATCAATACTTTCGAGTGTGGATGCAGTTAACACACATTCATTAAAAGGAAAAATCATAGGGTGCACGGCCAATGCTCCCTATGGGAGTATCCCCAGAGTGCCTATTCGAGTCGTAGACTAGAGTGGGGACTGCGAGTGTTTTTGACTGCTATCATATTTTGCTTGCTTAAGTCGAATGTGTTTCTAGTGCTCCCTATGGGAGTATCCCCCGACTCCACAACCGAATCATTGATTCGAGTGAGGGGTTTAAGTGCAATTACATTCTCAAAATGTTTTTATGTCTATGAAGTCTATCGGGTGTGCTGCCAGCGCTCCTGTTTGGAGTAACCCCTGAGTGCTTGGTCAAGTAGAAGAGTCGAGTGAGGACTAGATTAGTCAGAAGATGCTCCTGCTAGTGTGGATGATGTTAGTGTTGATGATGAGATGACCTCATTTGCCTGCGTGAGCGGTTTTGATGGGATGTGATGAAAGTGGGGCCCCATTTCTGACTTGGATTTGACCAGGCGTGCGTAACCTTCGGTTTTAACTGCGTCTCCTTGATTCTCGCGCGTAATGTGAAAACTAGGGCAACGGTTCACCGCTTGCATCGCCACGTGTCCATCTTTTTATTTGTGCCACGCGTCTTATTACCGTGCTTCTGGCTGTTGGATTGCATCCCATGCGGTAATTTCCCCCACAACTCATCATCTCCCTCATGCTCTGCCTCCATTGTTGCTCTATGCTATTCGATTGCTCGCGCCTCCGTTGCTATGCTGGAGAGCCTCAAGACCTTCCCGAGCTACTTTCGACACTCACACCTCACTCGCAATTGGGGAAGAAGAAGGGCGCCTCCACCGCTGGATCTGCGGCCGCCACCGTTGCAGCCAAGAAGAATGACGCCACTGCTACGGGAACCGTTACTACTAACGCATCTACCAAGAAGAAAGGCACGGGCACACGCGTCACGGATAGATCGTGGCGGCAGACCACCATCAAGGAGACGGAGCTCTTCAACTGGCAGCAAGATGGCGCTCTCCCGGCTACTGAAAATGATTGTCGGATGCCGGGAGACGAGGTAATCCCTGATCCTCCCGACGGATTTCGGGTGATGTTTCTCGCATTTGTCATTCGTGGCCTCTCTCTCCCCCTCCACAAGTTTGTGTTAGGGTTACTCTGCTTCTACGGGGCTCCAGCTCCATCAGCTGACCCCCAACTCCATTCTCCACATTGCTTGCTACATCACCCTTTGCGAGTGCTGGCTTGGAATCGAGCCACACTTTGGCCTTTTCAAAAAACTCTTCAAACTGAAGCGCCAGTCGGGCTCTGGGTCGGTAGTCTATGATATAGGAGGCTGCGTGATCCATGTAGACCCCAATGTGAAATTTTTATCAATCAAGTTCTATGCATCTGTCCATGGGTGGAGGGAGAAGTAGTTCTACATCCGCGACCAGAAGGTTGATGATGAAGACTTCAGACTCATGCCTTTTGATTCAAAGGTACAATGCAAGAGGAGTGTTATTGATTTTGTGAAGCCAAAGAAACTGAGGCCCTGTACAAGCGTGTTTGCGACCTTGAACTCCACATGGGGAAGGAAGTGGGTGGCGCAGATCTCATTCACACCTAGATGTTTCATCGAGTGCAGCCACTGCAGGCTAGGGCGCATCCGATGTGCTACTAGACTGGTGTTCACGACGTCACTCACATCTCTCAAGAGAATATTTCTTCGGGTAAAGTGAACAGGAGGTTTCGACTGCTGACCAAGTACATAGCCAAGGAGAAACTCCCTGGTGACTCAGCCGTTCCTCCATTCTGTGTGAGTCACCCTCCGCCTTAGGTGGCTTTATTGTTAGCTCTTCTTATTTTTTGATTGTCTGCTAGATTCTCCTTCGTACTGATGCTGCCTCTTGTTCTAGGACTGGAAGGTGACCACTGTGTTTCCTCCCCATCCGGAGGGAGTGATTCCTCGCGAAGCGGAAGAGGGGGATGAGTCGGGCTCCACCATCCCCATTGGCGAAGAGCAGGAAGCCCCGAGTCCAGTGGTAACAGGACTCGCAAGAGCTCCCGAAGTAAGGACTCGGTTGCCTCTTCTCCGACAATGCCGAAGGGTCCTTTGACTGAGGTAGAGGAGCCATGTCCCGTTGTCCCCGTGCTCACCAGGGACCTCCTCCATGAAAGATGCTGAGGATACCGAAGGAGGTGTCTAAGGACTTGTTCGACCTCAATGACTTCGACTGGTAAGTTTGTGCCTCTGCCGATTTGTCCTTATGTCTTGAAATCTCTTTCTCTGAAGTTGTTTTTGTATGTTTATGTTGTAGCAAATCCGCATCATCGTCATCCGATGACTGCCACTTTGTGAAGGAGTCTGGAGTCGTGGACTCCAAAGAAAAGGATGTGGCGGAGCAGTCGCATTCTTCCCAGGTGGAGGCCACCTCCGGTGCCAATTCTTCAAGTTCCCCCATGCTAGGGGGCACCAGATGGTTGCCCGGATGCCTATGCAGAAGGAAACTTTGGAGTCCCTGGCGGAGCATGTAAGTTCCCCTGACTACGTTAGTTGAAATTAGGTTGATGTTGATGCATTTCTTATTGCAGCCTATCATGAAGGAACCTATTCGACTCACCGAACGGATTACATCGACGGGCCGTTAACATGCCTTGCTGGAGACCCATCATCGCACATTCGATGGTGAGCTTGCGCTTTGTATATCTGTGTTGTTTTTCTGCAGAAGATCACCGATATTAAGTTTTTGCTACCATTCTTTGCAGGTGAGAACAATGAGCTCCTCCATAGCGTCTATTCCCTCAAGAAGGGTCTTGTCGCGGCAGAGAAGAAACGTGATGAGGTGCTCGAAGGTCTTGAGCACTCCGTCCATGATTCGAAGAAGCACGAGTAGGACCTGCGTTCCGCTACGGCTAACAGAGAGAAAGTGTTCGTGGACCATCTTTTATTTGTTGCTAAGGCACTCTTAGGTATGATGCTTTGTCATTTTGTTTGTTCTACACTTTCTTGTATTTGGTTGTGCTCAAATGTATCTTCTCCAGATGCTGCTTGTGTTGACTTCGACACCCAAGCTTTAGCCCGCCCAGATGCCTTGGCCGGCCCCGTAGCTGCAGTCGAAGACCGCAACGTCTCCTTCAAGCATTCCCTTGAGAAGGCCAAGGGTGTGCTTGGGCATCTTCGAGAGGACATGGTCCCCAAGGCCAAGCTTATCGAAGATCTTGATGGCCTTGTGGAGTCCTTTGTAGAGGGCGTGACCATGGACTTCAAGAATGCTCAGAGGGGAGTGGGAGCTACCATGGGACTTGCAATGGCGTAGGCTCATGGTGTTGAGCTGAACCCCAGTGAGGTCTCCAAGGTGATGCCGGTCACTGCGGATGGCCAACAGGTAGTATTTTCTCCCTTTGCTTCTCGCTGTCATAAATATGGGCCTCGGCTCATTGAGACACTCGCAAAGTACTCGGCGGAGCTGAGGCGGTCGAAGATGGCAAAAGCCACAGCATCAGAGGCTATAACCAAGAAGGTCACCGCATCAGAGGCTGCCACTAACTCGAGGAAGCCCCCCAGTGCCAATGCGTAGCTGTAGGCTGTCTCTTTGTCGTCTTTTGTAATATTCTAGCTTCTCCAAACTCCTTCTTGAGTTACGCTGTGCCTTATGGGGGTACCCCTTTTAAGACTTGCTGAACTTCGATTTTTCTACTTTTGGTGTTATTATGAATGGTTGGTCTTATTCGTATCTTCCTCTGCCTAGATTGGGTCCTTCGAGTGATCCGTCTGGCACACCTCCCATCGATGAACCTATGGCGCAAACAAGTTCAAGGGTGGAGGAATTGTCGCTGCTGTCTCAATTGCGTGATTGTATAAAGCACATGGAGCGAGACATGCCCATGATCCGTGGTAGCGCTTTGTAGTTGTTAGTGCATGCCGTCCACAAGAGGAGAGGGACCGAGTCGCCATTTGGCTAAAAAACTTGACCCAGGAGCCATTGGAAGCTAGCGGGTATTTTTGGGTTGATCAAGATCGCGCAGTCGCGTTGGCGACGCTGCAGGATCGTGTGTCGTAGATGCTGCTATACTTGAAGAAGGTGTAGTCGTGCTTGAAGTACATATTTCGAGAAATGTTCCCCTTGGACGTGGTACCTTCAAGCTTGTTAGCTTTACTGAAGAAGTTCCATGATGCGAGCGCATTTCACGACTCTGTGCGCCAGCAGTTAGTCGCGAGTGCCAAGGCTGCACTGGCGCTTGTTTGCCTGCATCGACCTAATCTGTATCTTGCAGTTGTTGCCGCTTGACCGCCACCCCTGCCATAAGCGATGGCGTGAAACATGGTGCCCCATTATCGAGCAGTTGATCAGCCAGCCGAAGATATCGTCGAGTTGTTCGAAGAACATACCAATGTTCTCCTTTTATGGCAGTATAGTAGTTTTGAACCTGCACAAAGATGTATAGGTGTTGTAAAGTTCGTATAAGTGAGTCGGGTGTTTTTTGTTACCCGTTTATATGTAAAATCTTGCTAGCTTGTATATTTTCCGAGTAGCTTGTACTCTGCAGTTCCTTTTTGTTAGCTTGACGCATACTTATTTTAGCACCTTGTCAACTTATCAGGTGCGCTGTAGCTGGGTTGGTTTTACCAAGGGTTCGATTAATAGTATGTCAGCTACTCAGGCTACTGCGTTATTTGTGTAACGAGGTGGAAAGGGTGGCGCAGCCCCCGAGTGATGTAATTGCAAGTAAAAATAGAAACATAAGGTTGGAGGCACATAGCTTTATTTATTCGAACTATATCAGGAGATACAATATGTGGCTATGTATCATGGCTAAATAGCTTTATTTGTAAAGTAAAACATCTAAGGGTAGAAACAACACAGCTGTGCGACATTCTAGGGGTTGGAGTAAGCGGCTCCACTTTCTACATCTTTAAGGCGGTAGGCGTCACCTGTGATTACTTCGGTAATCACATAGGGTCCCTCCCAAGGGGACTCGAGCATGAGGTTCCCTTGCTTCTTCAGTCGCGGGACCTTGGGTGTAGCCTTCTGCTATGGTAGTTGCGGAGGTTTTTGTCAACACCCAGATTTTTAATCCCAGATACTTGTTATGCCATACCTCGCAATCCCAGGATTACCATTTTTGCGAGACATAATAGATTTGATATCACAGTACATCATCCATTACAAACCATACATAAGGTCTTACACAAATAAATATCTCAGGATCCAGTCTTAATACAACAAGTAGCGGAAATAAAAGATAAGTGTATCGGTGAGGTCCATCTTCAGGGGCACAGGGAATGCTGACGAAGGTAGATAGGCCTAGTTATCATAGTCGTCCTGCTGGCCATCATCTTGGTAGTCTCCTTCATAGTCTGGCCATGAGAATAGCCACGGACAAAAGCCATGAGTACTCTTTAAGTACTCGCAAACTACCACTAACAAGTAGTAGTGCTAAGTTAAAGTGCTAACTCTATGTTTAACTATAAACATAAGTTTGAAAGCTAAGCTGAGTTCTGAAGCAAAGAAAGATAAAATAAAGTTCTAAAATCACTTAAGGTGGGAAGCTATTGTCATAAACACAACCCTGTTGTGGTCAAGTCAAGATTCATCATTCATTTCATAAGTTGTTTTGAAAACATCTGACAACAAAACAATATGGCCATTCCAACTATCCATAACCGCGGACGCGGCTATTCGAATAGTTTGACACTCTACAGAGGTGGTACACTTTCACCACAAGATTCGATACATCTGTCAAGGATAACCATAAGTCATCATACGTAGTATGCAGATAATCAAACATAACCTTTCCTTTACACACCCTAGTATAAGCACCTCTCCTATGAGCATGGCCTCCCAACCATGACCATCTGTCATCTTGGGCACTGCATAGGTGGACAACATTGAGAGGTAGCCTCAGCTCAAACCTCTCCCGCGAGGGAACTAATACTAATGCATATAAACTTCCGGGTAAGCCTTACCCAATTCAGGTATTGTGGTTGTACGGTAAAATTTGGAATGGTATCGCATCCAAATCCAACCATCAGTTTTATAAAAGGGCTAAGGCTGATGCCTCAACATTTTCATCGTCATAAACCATTTTTGTTTCTCAACACATGTCAAACATCTCAATAGAATGACTCATCATTCCAAGTTTTTCATAATTCATTTTCACCAAGTGTTCCCATCTAAAGTGACTCAAGTTTTTATCTACTCTAAACTACTAAGTTAAGAGTGTTCACTAAGGTGGAAAGATGGGATCAATCTCATGCCATAGAATGACATCTAAGGTTATCTAAATAGGTCAAGTTTTATACACTTTATGCTACCTTCAAAACAAGTAAAGGACTTTGTGTAAAGTAAAGGAAGTAAAGCTTGAAATTAGTACTTGGGGTAAAGAATAGTCAAAGTAGTTTAACCAAAGCATGCCTAGAGCATCTTTGCTAAACCATCCAGTTTAATCCTAGCTTGCTAATAGTAGCTTGCCTTGGTTGGTGCAGTGGTTGAAGTTGTCTTCCTCCTCTTGGTAGAACTCCTCCTCCTCGTAAGCTTGGTCAGTACTATCTTCTATAAATACATACGGTATACCCAATCACCAAACAATACTTAACTAGTCTAATTAGCACTCTAAGGCATACATTTGATGATCTATTATCATCACAAGCATCACAAGTCTTATTAAATAGTTTCATCCCTTTTATTTTAGAAAAGTGATTTCTACTCAATGAAAATTAACTAAGATTTAATTCACCACTTAAAATATGGGATCATGTGGACAAATGTCCTCACCACATATTCTAACATGTGGGAATGTGATTTAAGGGTTGGATCATTATTACTTTGGTTTAAGTTCATTATTTAATGATTTAAAGTGACTAGAAATGCCTATATAGCATTATTTTGGTACTAGTCCAAAGTCACTGCATGTAAACCTTGATATTATTACATATTCAGATAGTTATGGTGAAATGTGATTTTTGAGAGTTGGAATCAACTCAAAAGCTATCTCGGTTGATTTTATAAAAATGTTGCAAGGTGCAAATGCTTCTGTTTTGTTATTTTGACTAGGAGAGATCTTTAACTCTAACTGAATTAAATCCAACGGGCTTGGGTAGATATTTTCAGTAGGTTTCTAACAAAATTCGAATCACTCCATTTGGATTTATAAATCTCTCTGAATTGAATTTCAAACTAGGGAATAGAACTAGGTTTAAACTAAAAAGAAAAATCCTAATTCAAACTAACTGGGTCACGCGGGAAAGCTAATGGGCCGGCCTAGTGACACTACACGGCGCGGGGATCAGCTGACAGGAGGGGTCCAACGGTCAGTGGCTCATAACGCGCGAAGCGGTACGGGGCGATATGGGTCGTTGGATTAGAACGGGGATCAACGGCTGGGGATCGTCGTCGACGACGAACTGGTCGCCGGCGAACTCTAACCCTAGCGGCTCGGTGGGGGTGCATAGGGGGCGTACCAGGGCTCCAGCAACGACGGCGATGGGGGCAAACGGACTGGTGGTCGCTGGCGAGCTCAGGGATGGTCGAGGCAGCTCCGAGGGTGGTCGCAATCAGCGGCGCCCTTCTCCTCCAGAGGCGGCATGCTCCGGTGCAATTCCGGCAAACGGCTGCTCACATTGCTCCGGCTAGAGGTGGGGATGGTCAGTGAGGTGAGGGGAGGTGAGTGGTGTGCTGCAAATGGCAGGGGAAGGCCTCTATTTATAGGACGACGACGCGACCAAGAGGGATGGGCGAGCGGCTCCGGCGAGGGCTGCGTAGCATGCTAGCGGCGTGGCTCAAGGTAGGGGCGGTCGCTGGTCTCCTAGCGGTGCTCTACAAAGTGAATGCGGGACTAGGGGCGGTGGTATGCGGTCGGGCGGAGCTAGCGCTCTGAGCGGCAGAGACGGCGGTGTCCACGGCGAGCGGTGGCTGTGAGGCATTGGACGGCGAATGGGCGTGTCTGGCGTGTCCCTGGGGTCATGGCGGAGCGGTGGGCGCGGGCTGTGGTCGAGCGGCGGCTTGTGCACGCGTGTCGGGCGCGGCGCTCTGGCGCGTGCTCGGCATGGCGCAGACAGGCAATGCACGACGGTTCCTTGGTGGTCCACGGTCTGGCTCGGCTCGGGGAGGGGACACGGAGTGGCGGTGAGGTACTGGCTAGCTCATAGACATGACGAGAGGGGGCGAGGTGGTCTGCTACGGTGAGGGCAAGGTTGGCCAGCGAGTTGGTGCTCGGCATGGCTTGGCCTTGCCACTAGGGGGTAGGAGATGGGGTTTCAATGGCATGGTTACATCATTTGGGGACAGAGGGAGTGTTTGGAGAAAAATTGGGTACAAAACCCTGTTGCAGATAGTGAGCTATTTTTAGAGTTTAAACCCTGCCTGCCAAGTGTTTGATGAAATGGCCACAAGAACTTTCTTTTTGAATTTTGAAAATATTTTTGGCGGGTGTGCTAGTACTAATCTTGATACTCTGTGGTTACTTGGGTCTTGAAATTTGAGCTTGTTTGAGTGGTTTTTGAAATAGTGGGATCTTCCCATATGAAATAGATTCAATTTTCAAATGCCATTTAAATATAGTGTTTGAATATTTTTGCCAGATCACAAAGTGGGCCTTGGTACATCATTATGTTTACTAGCAAGGGGTGCAAAGATCCACATTTGTTTCTGTTAAGTTTTGAGTACTAGGAATAGCCAAAGTAGGCATGTTGATTAAAATGGCAGAAATGACCATTTGGTTATTTTATTCATTTTGATTTGTTTTTCTTTGGGATTTGTTTGGGAATGATTTAGATGATGTTTATTTCACCTAAGAATCATTTTACAATCAATGGATCATAGAATGCTTTCATATTTTTTTTAATTGGAAAAGTTTTTGTTAACCCTAATTTTGATGATTTGGATCTTACTAACCTTGGATTAAAGTTTTGGGATGTTACAAACATTCCCCCCTTAAACAAAATCTCGTCTCAAGATTTACAAAGAAAACTAGGAACTAAAGAGATCTAGGAACTCTGTCCTAATGTAATCTTCGCGCTCCCAAGTGGCTTCCTCCTCGGTATGGTTGCTCCATTGAATTTTGAGAAATTTCATACTCCTGGTCCTGGTGGTTCTGTAGGCTTCCTCCAAGATATGGATGGGCACTTCACGATACGTCGGATCCTTGTTGATATCCACAGCTCGGTGATCGATGTTCTTGAAAACTTCAGTCTTCTCTAGCACTTCCAGGCATTTGCGAAGTAACGAGATATGGAACACAATATGGATGGCTGACATCTCTTTAGGTAGTTCTAGTTGATACGATACTTCTCCTCGATGGTTCAGAATCTTGAAGGGCCCGATATATCTGGGGGGCTAACTTTCCTTTCAGACTAAAGCGTTGAGTCCCCTTCAATGGTGAAACCTTGAGATATATAAAATCTCCGACATTGAAAGTCAGGTCTCTCCTTCTCTTGTCAGCATAACTCTTTTGTCTGGATTGGGCGGTCTTGAGGTGCTCATGGACTTTGTGAACTTTCTCTTCGGCTTCTCGGAGAATGTCGGGTCCAAAGATCTGACTCTCTCCTACTTGTGACCAATTCAAAGGGGTATGGCACTTTCTACCGTATAGGAACTCAAATGGTCCATCTGCAAACTAGCTTGATAACTGTTGTTATATGAGAATTCTGCGAAAGGCAGACAGTCTTCCCATTTTGATCCGTATTCCGACACACAAGCTCTTAACATATCCTCTAGGCTGGTTGACTCTCTTAGTCTGTCCATCGGTTTGCGGGTGATAAGTGGTGCTGAAATTCAACTTGGTTCCTAATCCTTCTTGGACTTTCTACCAAAATCTCGAGGTAAATTGGGTTCCTCGATCCGATACTATGGTCTTGGGGGTTCCATGCAAACTGACAATTCGATCTGATACTATGGTCTTGGGGGTTCCATGCAAACTGACAATTCCATGCAAACTTGGTTCCTAATTGCTGGTTTAGCTAGGCTTTGAATTTCTCCTTGTATTTTCCTTTGATTCTGAATTGTAACCATCTCATTTCTTGATAGAAGATTGCTTTCCATCTTTCGAATGTGGGTCTTTTGTCATTAAAAATCTTCTCATTTCTGCATATCTAGATACCCCAGGTAGTCATGAAAATTATTTCCATTGTAAATGGTAGGTGTAACTTTTCTTTGATGTCTGAAATAGCTTCCAATCCTGTTAGGTTTGCAGTTCTGTTTCTGTAGATATGGTCCCAGCATTTGTTTGCAAATGGACATTCCCAGAATAGATGATTTACTGATTCTTCCAAGTAACAGTTGGAAGTTAGACATTTGTAGTCAGGCAGGATGAACTGCTTTCTTTTCAGAAGATTCCTTGTATTCAATCTGTCTAGAAGCAAAAGCCAGAAGAAGAACTTGTGTTTATTTTGGCAACAGGATGCCCATACCCAAGAGAAGTGTGGTGGTGATGGTGAATATCCAATCATGGTTGAGTAGGCCTTTTTTACTTCAAATTTATCTGACCCCCAAATATAGCACCAAATATCATGGGTATCCCCCTGAGTGGTATGCATGATTTCCTGGCACCTTTCTTCCATGACTATAAACTCAGAGTATGCTTGTTGAGAGAGTGGTAGGTGAAAATTATCCTCTAAGTATTCAGCATGTAAGAAGTCATGTACACTGATATTTGAAAACTTAGCATAGGACAAAAGGTGAGGGAATTTATTCATCAAGCACTCATCTTGCCAAAGGTTAGACCAGAAATAAGCAGACTTTCCTGAATTCAGATTGCACTTAGCCATGCCTTTAAAATTATCAATTAATTTGATATGAGATTTCCACCAGAATGATCCTTCCATGCTTCTTCCAGGTAGTTTTCCATGTTTGTAGTAAGTTTCCCATATGAGATGAACCCAAGGGATGTCATGGTGGTTGTAGAATTTGTCCAAGTTTTTTAGAAGGAGGGCAGTATTTTGAATCTATAGGTTTAGCACCCCTAGACCCCCCTGGTTTTTAGGACGGCTGATTTTATCCGAAGACACCAGAGCTTGTCCTTTTGCTTGTACATCTTCAGTCTTCTTTCTCCATAGACAATATCTCATGGATTTTATAATTTGTTCCTTGATGGTAATTGGTACCTCCAAGCAGCTCACGAAGAACAGAGGGAGTGAGGACAGAACATATTTTACCAGTTGCAATTTTCCTCCATAGTTTAAGAAATCAGCTATACCACATAATCTTCTTTCAACTCTTTGAACAATGGGCATAAAGTGCTCCATATATGGTTTTGAAATGCTTAGTGGTAAACCAAGGTAGGTGAAAGGGAGGCTACCAATTTGACAATTGATTGTCATAGCGAAATGCATTAACCTATCATTACATAAGTTAATTGGCATCATGCTAGATTTCAAATAGTTGACATTGAGCCCAATGGATTTTGCAAATGTTTGAAGAAGTGCTTTCAAGCACAATAATTGAGTAGCATCTGCCTTAAGTATCACCAGTGTATCATCAACATATTGAATAACTGGGAAATCACTGTTGGGTGGTCCCTCTATAGGTGGTGTTAGAAGGTTCATATGCATGACTTTATTCAAGACGGATTGTAGAAGGTCAGCAGCAAGAACAAATAGTAATGGTGAAAGGGGGTCTCCTTGTCTCACACCTCTCCTGCAATAGAACTTTTTACCAGGCACTCCATTTAGTAGGATTTCAGAGGTTCCAGATTCAAAGATCATTTCTATCCATTTGATCCATTTCCTTCCAAATCCTCTAGCTTTCAGGATATTTATGATGGCAGAGTGATCAATTGTATCAAATGCCTTCTCAAAATCAAGTTTTAGAATTAGAATTTCCTCCTTTGAATCGTGGCATTGGAATAGGTATTGAAATGCCCATCCAAGGCAATCCTGAATAGATCTATTGTTGAGAAAACCATATTGATTTTTATGTACCAATTCTAGAATAATAGATTGCAGTCTATTTGCAAGAAGATTGGTAATGATTTTGAACACATAGTTCAGTAAGGAAATTGGTCTGAAATCAGCAGAGGTAGAAGGGCATGTTATTTTAGGAATGAGAGTAATGTAGGATGAGTTGATGCTCTCAAGGGAAACTTTCTCATTGAAGAAATCATGAATCAGTAATTTGATATCATTTCCAATGATAGACCAGTAGCTTTTGATAAATTCATTATTAAAACCATCAGGCCCAGGTGACTTGTCATTTGGTAAATCAGAGATAACTTCCTCAATTTCCTTGTCAAGAAAAGGTTTTTCAAGTGAATTCTTCATCTCATCAGTCATTCCATTTCCATAGAAATCTTCTAGGTTGTAATGCATCTCAGTTTTGATTGATGTACCCATTCTTGCTCTGAAGTCATTCCAAAGAATATCAGCCTTGTCATAGTGATTGAAGAATTCCTGGCCATTTTCATTCTTGATCATTGAGATATAATTGTGCCTATAACTGATGGTAGCTTTGGAATGAAAAAACTTTGTGTTTTCATCCCCAAGTTTCACCCATTTAATTTTTATTCTTTGTTTCCAGTATGTGTTCTGGTTCTGGAGAAGAGAGATAATATGGGATTTCAGGATATCTCTAAGGTGCCATTCATTGATGGTTGATGTTCTAGATTCTTCAATTAGATCCAGAAGGTCAATGGTGTCATTCATCTTAGCAATTTGGTCCCTTAAGCATGGTAACTGCTTGGCCCATGTCTTGATGCCTCTCCTCACATTTTTCAATTTGTCACATATTCTTTTTGCCAAGTCCTGATAATTCACTGCTATATTCCAGGCATTTTGCCCAGTAATTTTCAAATCTAAAAATTTGTGCCTGGGGAATGTTAGTTCCAATAGAGATGACACATGGTAGATGATCAGAAGTAGGCTTGGATAAGGGGGTAACCAAAGTATAAGGGTATTTGGTTGTCCATGAGATATAAGTAAAGAACCAATCAAGTCTTTCCAGAAGTGGATTTTTTTGCATGTTACTCCAAGTGAATTTCCTTCCTTTCAGTGGTAGCTCAATAAGTCCCAGGTTGCTAATAGCATCATTGAAAAGCATAGTTTCATTAACATCCCCCCCACTTTTATTTCTATCAGTAAGTCTTCTAATAAGATTAAAATCCCCTAAGACAAGCCAGTCTACATTATCAGGAATAGAGATGTTGGAAAACCAGTCAAAAAATTCAATTTTCCTATCAGCTTGACATGGACCATAGATATCTGTAAGAGTCTAGGAGTCATTGGATAATTGTGAGGTGAAAGTGACAGAAGTGGAGAATTCATTTTGGAAAGCTCTGATGCCATTAAATAATGAACTGCACCAAATGATGATGATTCCTTTAGAAGCACCAATTGAAGGTAAGAAGTCAAAGTTGTCAAACTTATTTTGACAGAATTTCTTTAAATAATTGGTTTATCTCTTAGTTTCTTGTAGGCAAATGATATCACATTTAGATTCCATGATTTTGCTTTTTAATGCCAACCATTTCTGAGGTTCTAGTTCAGAATCTTCCAATTTCTGTTTTTACTCGTTGATAAACAGGTTGAGTGAGTATTGTGGTGACACAATGTTTGTAGTCACACAAACAAGATTGAAAATATCATAGGGTACTGAATTCATAAAAATGCATAGCAGCATAAAGGTCTTTAACAACTCATAACAGACTCCAAAGGTAAATGATCCAGTCACAAAAGGACTGTATTTTGTAGACATTAACAACATTATTTAGGTGCTTTCTTCTTAGACTGTTGTCCACAAGATTCAGCAGCTCCACCCTTCTTCTTGCTTGGAAGGTTTGAGTCAGAACCAGTCTTCTTTGGTCCAGGTTTTCCAGGTGGCTTGATGATCATATCATTGATCCTACTCTTCTTCAGCAGCCTTTTCTCAAGCTCCGCCTCCTTAACCTTGCAAAATGAATCAGCAAGGTTCTTAACAACTTTATTACTGAGACAAGGTGGTGTAGCATTGCAAGAGAGACAATTAGGATCAGAACAATTCATATGGCTTTTAAACCCCCCATTAAGTTCCACAATTCTGGGGCTCCTTCTCACCTCAGAGTCCACCAGTGGTTCTTTACCCCTCCTCTTTTTTGCAGGAGCATTTGGCACCATCATGTTTGATGGGGATTCATTCAGGCAGTGAGGAGGCATCTGTCCAACACATTCATCAGGGATAATGAAAGCGAAAGTATTTTCTTCTGCAATTGGCTCCTTAATAATATCCCAAAGGGGAGAGGTAAGGAAGTGTCTTACCCAACTGAATTTTTCAGGAGTGATGAGCATGAGGGTGATAAAGTTAAACCAACTTACATGGATATCACATTGCAGTTTGCCTTTGTCAGGTGACGGATTGATGTGTGGAGCAAAGAATCTGTCCCATAGTTCCAGGCCTTGCTTTGAGAAGGACTGTCTAGCAGATAGTACCTCAGAGGAATTGACAAATGGAATGATGGGCATTCCAACTTGCAGATGTGCCTCATTGGGGGAGAGAAGGTTTGTGTCTTAATCATCCAGTCATCCTGTTGATTACCATCATTAGCATGGTGGTTGTCCTCCTCATCATCCTGGTAATTCCACAGAATATTAAGCAGTCCTTGTCCCATGCCCACATCCTGGTTAGCATTAGCAATTATCTGCTCAACTTCAATATCCTCAGCACCATGGCCAGATGCCTTGTCATTGTCAGATGAAACATTTGCTACAGGAATTGAACCAGTAACAGCACTGTCAGCCTCCTGAGGTGGAAAATCCAGGTTATCAATAGGCATGTCAACACCCTCAGCAAACATAGGTCCTTGGACATCATTCTAGTTACCCTAGCCAGCATTATTTTGTTGAGGAGCAGGCTCAACCCATTGGTCCCATCCACCAATGTCCCCTTCAGGTTGTGGAGGAGGTGGTGGTGGAGGGGGGCCAAAAATGGGTCCCACCACAGGCAGGGGATGAGGGTCATCACCATCATCAGGTAGTGGGTCCTCATCAGGTGGGCCTCCTCCCAGGAGATTGCTGTTTAAAATTTCAATAGATAACGTCCATGATTCTATTTCTACAAGGTATCCAATGGTGAATCTAACACTTTTAGGAACATCTAAAAGGTCAGTGACTCTTAGTTTAGCAATGATCTTGCCCTTGTGCTCAGGGTCCCTTTCCTAGAGCAGCACTTTACCAATATCAGAGAAGACTGCATTCAGGTCCCTAGTATGCCAATGATCAAGTGGAGGACCCAGGAGCATAACCCAACATTCATTGTTAAATTGAGTCCTACGCCAGTTAATTCCCTCATTGTGCCTAACAAAAGAGATTGCAACATCCTGGAAGAGTATTGGACCCGCAACAATTAACCGGTCTCGGTCACTGACATTGGTAAATTGAACATATGCAGAGCCAAATGGACAATCTTGAATATCACGAAAATTAACACGAGCTTCATTGAAAAAGAAATCTTGCAACACATCTCTGATATTATCAAAAGGAACTGGACCAGGCGGAAGGGGATGGATGTGCGCAATGGCATACTGTTCATGCGCCCTTGGTCGACGAGGAACCACCACCCTGTTGACCTGATTTGTCGGGCCAGGGACAAGAAGGGAAAGTTGGGAATTTCAAAAATGGTAAAAGACCAGGCAAATTAATTGAGGTTGATTTGTTGTATGTAGGCGATTTTGCACCCTCAATAACTTGACCATTAATCACAATTTCCGCAAATGATGTACCCGGTACAACTCGTTTAATGTCACCTTTTATTTGACCGTTATTGCATGGGACCATTGACGTCGGCAAACCAATACGATCAAAGACTGAAAATCTTATTTTTCTTTTTGTATGAAACAAAAGTCCAATCCTTGTACAATTCTTTTTAATATTCTTTCTCTTTGAATTTCCAATTCAGACCTCCATCACCCCAAAGGTTGATCTTCAAGATAAATGATTCATCTGAGAAAGAACCAGAATTATATATTTCAAAACCCACTGCTCTTGATGCAACAGAGAACCTAAAGGTTCTATCTTGGATGATTTTGACTTGGAATTTTGATGCTTGTCCCCCAAAACATACTTGTAGCACAATGCTAATAGTATGAACATCAATCTTAAAATTTTCATGACCAAATGAGCCAACAAGGAAGAAAGGCCTTCTGCGAAATCCTCCAGAGAAATTGATGTGATGGCCAATTTTTTTGAACATATTTGTTTCAAAAAACTTCCCTTTAGAGAAATCCAATGATGTGCATTTGTTGAGCTTGTCTGATGATGCAAGGCACGTCGACAATTTGAGCACCCACCACCACCCTTTTGATTACAAGATCCAAAGTCACACTAGAGAAGATTTTCTCATTTTGAAGAAGGAATCTAGCATTTATAACCACCTTGTCATGATTTAGCAACACAACCCGCTTAGAAAGAGAAGAAAGGACCAAATAACCAGGAGCTTTGTCCAAATCATCAGATGGCAAGGAAGAGCTAGTAACTTGCCACATAAGTTTCAAATCTTCAATCTTGTTATCAGTAACATGAGAAGTCCCAAGAAAACCAGAAGATGGTATCAAAATATCATTGATTCTTGCAAGATGAGAGGGGAACCTCACCACAAAACCAATCGTGAGTACCTTACCATTTTCCATGCTTCTACCCTCAAGTGGAGAACTGTTGGTATTGAGAATGACCAGCCAGCGATTAGCCGAGAGAACCAGAGATCCAACAAGGCACTTACCATCGGTGGAGCTCCCGGAATAGGTGATTTTCCAACCACCACCAGATGAATCAAGTGAAGAAGAGCCCATGATTTGGTGTGCGACGACGCTAGAGTGGCGCCGGCGAGAGCCGGTGGGAGGGTCCTCAGAGAGGCATGCCTCGGAATTCGTGTGGGTCAAGCGGGTTCCTTTCCCCGTGGCTCTTACTTGGGTTTCCTTACCTTTTAAGGCTAGTATGAGCTCATCCAACTTAGCATTGAGTTCTTCATTTTCTTGTGGTGAGATGGAGTTCACCTTCTTCGTGTTTGATCTATCCACATGCCATTGGGCATGGTTGTCTTGCATATTGTCTAACAGCTGCTTTGCCTCGGTAATATGTTTTCCCATAAACGTTCCTCCAGCTATAGTATCGAGCATAGACTTAGACAAAGGATTAAGAGCATTATAAAATAAATGGAGGATTAACCAATCTTCCATCCCATGACTAGGACAGTTTCTTAAGCATTCATTCATCCTCTCCCATGCAAGCGCTAGTGGCTCACGCTCTTCCTGTCTAAAGCCAGTAATATTAGATCGGAGTTGCATAGTCTTTGTAGGTGGGAAACATTTAGTCTTAAATAAACAAGTTCATCCCACCCATGATGTAATAGTATTTCGAGGCAAAGATAGCAAGCATTATTTTGGTCTCCCTCTTAGAGAGAAAGGAAATAAATGCAATTTTACTTCATCAGGGTCAACGTCTTTTATACGCATCATATCACATATTTCAGTGAAAGTATTGAAGTGCATACCTGTGTCTTCAACAACAGAGCCTCCAAATTGATTATGTTGTACCAAGCTTAAATAATGGGGCTTAATTTCATTGTCATCAGTAGCAATTGCTAGCTGAGTAATAGGAGTATGCAAATAATCTTTGTTGGGTTTTCTTATGTTTTTGGGTCATATTTCCTATGTTTTTGGGTTTTCTTAACAAAGAATTATAATAGTAAAAGCAAGAATTTAAAGTCTAACTAATTTTTTTTGTTTATCGAATAAATACTAAAAGCAAACTAACAAAATTAAAAGCAAGAATTAAAACTAGCAAGGTTCCTAATAATCATGCCAGGGTAGCTATTGCTGCCCCGACAACACCACCAGAAAAAGGGTTGATACCTTCGATCAAGATTATGGATGTAGTATAGCTTCTTTTTCCCTAGTAGACCTAGGTTATCGAATCCTCGGCAAGCGAATGCATAGTGAAGTTAGTTTAACGGACCTTCGGGAGTTTTAGATTTCCTTTTGTGTTTTTACCGGACCAATAGCTTGCGTCTTTTTGTTGTTGTCGATGATGGAGAGAGAGGGCCTAGGGCGTTCGGTTTCACCTGCAGCTGTGCAAAACATCTGATGGGAATAAAAGATAGAAATAAAGTATGCATGTACTTGTTAGAGCAACATAAATTATATGTGGGCAGTGCATCCATCATTTCTATTGCCTCCGCAACTTCTTATAGCAATAACCTACTAGTCTCATCCCTAAAAGAAAGAGATCTAATGATATGCATAGTGATGTCACTGTTAATCCCAAGCAAATACCTCACATACAACCGTACTACCCCTTCTGTCACTAGGGTTCTCAACCTGCAGATCAGTCATTACTCATACTCCCTATACCTGGATCAACCCTCGGGGTCTTAGGTACCTGACAAGTCCTTGGATTGAGGCAAGAGAAGAAAGAATAATCATCATGTCATACAAGCTAATACACGATCCCATATATGATAAATAACATGCAGAATTGCTACATGACTAGGCCGAAGCCCTTAGCCCAAGGAGAATTACTCACACATAGAGATGACATTAACAATCACAAACATTGTAATGAAAATCATAAGATTGATAGCAATAGTCTTACAATGTTGCCAATTGAAGAAGACATCTACTATTACAAGTGGTGGAATATGGCTATGGAGATGGAGAAGGGTTTTGAGATATGGAGGTGGCTGGTGATCTGTGGCAGAGACTTTTTGGCGAGGTCTAGCTTGTTTTGTCGTCGCCCGAGGCTTCTTTATATAGGGGTCCCTTCACGAAAGTTGTTCTGTTTGACCTAAAGGTGGGGGTGCAAACTATACGATCGGACCTATACGGCCGGATTTTTTGCTCCGCTCGTATAGTTGGTCATTAAAGTGTCTGCCTCCTCTTTACGGATTCTGGTTTCTTCTGGTTGTTGGAAATCTCATATCTTTTAATTTAATTTAGTGATTCCCATCTTCAAACGACATTATCTACGTAGGAAAATTATAAAAGAAAGGATTGCATACCCCTCTAAATATTAGGCATTAGTGGCAGGGTTTAGAGAGATATTTAATCAAAATTGTGAATAATATCCAGTTTAAATGAGGACATAGATGGCTATATTTCAGAGCCATCAAGTAACTATCAAAAGAATCAAGCATATAAAAAGAGAGAGAAAGAAGAAAAACAAAATGATCATGAATCTTCACTATTAAACATAGAGTTACAAATCTCTAAACTCCGTGATTATATGATATGTTGAATCACTAGTAGCTTCTTATAATTTCAATAATACTAGAAAAAAGGTGTGGAAGCCTTAAGTTATGTAATGTGTAAAGGTATGGTAATACCCCCAATGTATTTCTACATCTGATGTTGTATTCTTGTTTCAATTTTGCCTCATTTGTTGTAACGTCTCATGTCTCATGAACATGATGATCTTGTCCATAAGCCACCATCTTGCTAGGGGACGAGCAAGAGCCTAGCTTGGGGAGTTGATGCTTCCAACATTGAAGCATATTTACCTCTTTTTTTGAATAAATAGAGTAGGGATTTTTGTATTTCACTGCGCCTACGCGCGCTATTTCATTCTTGTTTGAATAGGATCCCAAATCATGGAGTCGTATATGAACATATCAATTAGAGCTGTCATATTGTGTAGTTATATGATATTTCTAAGTGGTGAAAGTCATTTTATGAATTTACCTTCGCACCTAGAAGAATAACAAACAAGGAGGAGGCATCAGCACTGGTAACGACCACTGGTACGGGCAGAGCCCACCCATTCCGTCCACTCTTACCGGGCGCCATCGGGACCGCCTCGTCAATTAGTTTCTCCTGGCAAAGATGAGAGGGAGATCCGACATTCACAGCCACCAGAAACCACGAAACACCACATCCGAGAGGGATCTGAAGGAGGAACTTGGCTGGGGAAAAATCCCTGCTGCTTTGTAGATCATTGGAGGACAACGCATCATCCCCTTCACCATCAACTATTGCATATTCATCCCCATCATTAATCCATCTTTCATCTATTAGATCTCTTTGTAATTGTAGATCCAATTGTTGTTTGCATTAGATCTACCCCCGTACTTTAATCCATCCATTTGATTATGATGATGTTGTTGATTGCTTTGATGAGTGAGTAGTTCCTTTGTTATTGGGGAGATGGAGAAACCCTAGCACCACTATGAACTTGTAATAAAGATGATCTATTCTTGTGTCCATATGACTTGCTTGTCTATGATATAATTATGACTTGCGTTTGATTCTTTCTTTAGATGATATGTGAAGTCAACCACATATCATTTTCCTTTGGGACTAAAGGGAGGAAGAAACCCTTTGGACGTGTTGTGGAAGCGTACCCGGAGTGCCCCGTGACAGATTTGCGCTGGCTCGTAACCCACACTATCAAAGGGGGGGGGGTCAAGAGGGACTCCCTAAGATAATTGCGATATCCATGGGGAAACCCTTAATTGCGGTGGTGTGTATGGGTGATTGCTCTTAGGCATTGAAGTGGTTATTTAGAGGTGACCTCACACTTAGCTCAAGAAAGTGGCTTCCTACGAGCCTTGTCGTGAACATCTTATTATGGGGCTCTCTCCACACATATCATGAGACAAGAAGTATGTTATCTTGATTACATATAATAATAGAACTATGCTAGCGGTGCATCCTGCATCCCCGAGATCATTTTAGCCCTATGGAATTCAACCATGATTTCATACAGTCTTGTTACTTGTTTTCTTTTACTTGTTTTAATTACTTTTGTGCAAACAACCATAAACAATTCAAACACCCCTTACTTGAGATCAAAGATAACTTACATGTATTCTTTGGTAAATAGTAATAAGGGGCATAAAGACCTTAACCAATAACTCTCTGTCCGTTCGATATCTTTACTTCAAAACTAGCTCTCTGTGACTTTGCGCTATGTGATGTCATCGCACATGTCATAGTCATAGTCGTGTCGCCATGAGCGACGTCGCCGTGACAAATCGTGGTTCTCGTCGATGGAGGAGGAGGAATAGTAGCATTTGGCTAGAGCCTTGCTTTTCTTCAGCTCTGGCACTAGATCCTTGGTGAGCAAAACTTCGACTAGTCCCAGGCCAGCGATCGTAGATCGGTGCATGGCGGACCGTGGGTCCCCAGCCAGTGGCTGGTTGTTGAGGAGGTACAATGTGGCTGCCGTCACAGCTGCCTATGGTGTTTTTGGGAGCACTTTGCCCTGTGTGTCCACTGTCAGGAACGAGAAGTCGAGAGGTAGAGTGGCCTCTACTCACTCCCTCTTGGTGAGGTGAGCCAGTCGAGAATGTCTTCTAGCAGCTGTATGATCGTTGCCTTTGGAGGAGGATCCTCCGATGGAAGAGAGCTGAGCTCGACGGAGGCATGACTTGTCCACTGCCCTCTTGGGCTCGTAGAGCGGGGCGATTACTTGCTGCTGGCGCTTGAATTCCTACTTGAGCAGCTAGTGATAACCCATCACCATGTCTTGTGATGAGTTGGGTGGTAGGGGATTGCCCCTTAGGGCCTCTCTGCTGCGGGCCCATTCAGTGTCATTGAGCTTGATCAGTATGCGGTCTCGGGTATTCTCATTCGCCGAGAGGTTCGGTTGATCCTCTGGGATGGGTCCTTCTTGCTCGTTGTTGGTGGGGGTGCCGTTGGAGGGGCCACCATTGGGGTACCATCGCTAGTGTCAGTGTTATCCCGAGTGCCACCGTTGCCACCCGTGTTGATGACTGATACGTTGCTAACGTATCCATAATTTTTGATGTTCCATGCTTGGTTTTATCTACTTTCTTATGTTTTGTCCACACTTTGGAGTACTTTTTATACACTTTCTTGGACTAACCTATTAACAAGATGCCACAATGTCAGTTGCTTGTTTTCTGCTGTTTTTGGTTCCAGGAAAGTCAGAAAATGAATATTCTTGGAATTGGACGGGACAAAATCCAGAGTCAGTTTTTCACCGAGGGGCACACGGAGCCAGAATATGAGACGGAGAGGGGCCAGGGGCCGGCCACACCACCTGGCCGCGCGGCCAGGCCTGGCCCGCGCCAGGGGGTGGTCTGGCTGCCTAGGGCACCCCCTCGGCCTCCCCTTTCGCCTATATATTACCTCCAATATAGAAACCCTAAGTACCCGATCAAAATTCCATGAAAGAGTCTGTAGTCTCCACCATCTCCATCCCTAGATCGTGAGGGATATGAAGCTCTTCCCGGCACCCTGCAGGAGGGGAGAATTCACCCTGGAGGCCTTCTTCATCACCATGCAAGCCTCTGGTGTGATGCGTGAGTAGTTCATCCTTGGACTACGGGTCCATGTAGTATCTAGATGGTTGGTCCTTCTCCTTTGTGCTATCATGTTTAGATCTTATGAGCTCCGTTAATGATCAAGATCATCTATTTGTAATCCTACTTGTTGTGTTTGCGAGGATCCGATGGATATTGAGATGCTATTTCGGATTGATTATTGATTCTATCATGTCTTTGTTATTTGTGATCTTGCATGCTTTCCGTTGTTAGTAGTTATCTTCGCCAAGTAGATGCTAGCAACTCCAAGAGTTAGTATTTATGCTCGATTGTGGGTTCATGCCTCTAGTAATCTGGGGAAGTGACAGAAATCTCTAAGGTACTAGATGTGATGTTGCTACTAGGGAGAAAACAGTAATCCTTTGTTCATAGAACAATCGTATTGTTTACTTTACACGCAATGATAACCTGAAGGTGGATTTTCTGTTGCTTACAACTTAATACTGGAGGGGGTTCGGATGATAACCTGAAGGTGGATTATTAGTCATAGATGTAGTTGGATTACGGCCTATGTATAATGTTGTAATGCCCAATCAAATCTCAAAGGAGTCAAGATGAGTAGTATATGCTTGTATGCTTTCTCGATGTTTGTCAGTTGCCCCGCTGTAATTTGTTCATCCAACATGTCATCTATCTTAAGGAGAGCCACCACTAGTGAACTATGGACCCCGGTCCTTTCTTTTACCATCAATCTACAACTGTTTACTGTTTTTCTGTTTACTTTCTACAAGAAATTCCTTTCTTCCACACAATTTGTTTAATCCTTTGTTTTCGGCAAAACCGGTGAGATTGACAACCTCACTGTAAGTTGGGGGCAAAGTTCTATGGTTGTGTTGTGCAGGTTTCCACGTTGTTGCTAGCACCGGTAGTGCGCCCTGCGAAAGGCCAGCTAGCAACACCTTGGAGGTGTTTCCTTGCTCCTACTGGTTCGATAAACCTTGGTTTCATAACTGAGAGAAAACTTGTTGCTGTGCTCATCACACCTTCCTCTTGGGGTTCCCCAACGAGCTCAATATATTTTGGGCCATCAAGCTATTTTCTAGCGCCGTTGCCGGGGAGTCAAGGACATCTTCACAAGGGGAGTCCCTCATAACCAATCTCTTTACTTTGTTATTTTTGTTTTGCTTAGTTTATTTCTGCTTTGATTGCTTGTTTCTTTATCAAAAACACACAAAAATTAGTTTTATTAGTTTGTTTTGTTTATTAAAAACACAAAAAAATGACTAATCTTGAAAAAAATAAGTTGTGTGACTTCACTAGCACCAACAACAATGATTTCATGTGCACACCTATTGCTCCACCTATTCCTGAATCTACTTTCTTTGAAATTAAACATGATTTACTCAATCTTGTTATGAGAGAACAATTTTTTGGTATTAGTAATGAAGATGCTGCTGCCCATCTAAATAACTTTGTTGAACTTTGTGAGATGCAAAAGCATAGGTATGTAGATGGTGATATTATTAAGCTAAAATTGTTTCCTTTCTCTTTGAGAGGAAAAGTAAAAGAATGGTTGAATTCCTTAACTAGGAATAGTATTGATTCTTGGACTAAGTGCAAAGATGCTTTCATTGGAAAATACTATCCTCCTGCTAAGATTATATCTATGAGAAGTGAAATAATGAAGTTTAAACAATCTAATAATGAACATGTTGCTCAAGCCTGGGAAAGAATGAAATCTTTGGTAAAGAATTGTCCCACTCAGAGACTGACTGCTTGGTTGATCATCCAAACCTTTTATGCAGGACTAAACTATTCTTCAAGGAACCTATTGGATTCTACTGCTGGAGGTACCTTTATGACCATTACATTGGGTGCTGCAACAAAGCTTCTAGGTAATATGATGGTTAACTATTGTGAATGGCATACCGAGAGAGCTCCATAAGGTAAGAAGGTAAATTCTGTTGAAGAAACTTCCTCCTTGAGTGATAAAATTGATGTTAGTATGTCTATGCTTGTTAAGGGAAAGCTCATATTGATCCAAATCATGTTCCCTTAGCCTCTTTGGTTGCTCAAGAAGAGCAAGTTGATGTGAACTTTATAAGAAATAATAATTTCAGCAACAATGCCTACATGAATAATTTTGGTAACAACAATTATAGGCCATATCCTCCCAAGAATGGTAATGCTTATGGTCATTCCTACAACAATAATAGGAGTGCACCCTCTGAACTTTAAGTTATGCTTAAAGATTTTATTATCAAACAAACTGCTTTCAATAAAACTATTGAGGAAAAACTTTCTAATGCTGAGAGAAATATAGCATCATTGGCTGAAGCTCAATCTTCTTTGAATAAAATGGCTGTTAAACCTCAAACTATTGATAATCCCTTTGCTTCTACTAATTCCATACAAGTTAGAATTGATGAAACTGTTAGACTATTAGCTGAATTGCATGCTAAGTGGGAAAGAGAAGATGAAATTGCTATAATATGAGTGTTTCTACTATCACTACCACTAGTGTTGAAGCTAGTAATAACTCTACTACTTTAGATGATAATTATGATTTTGATCTTGATGGTTGCAACATCTCTGAAGTTATTAAGTTCCTACAAAAGCTTGCTAAAAGTCCTACTGCTAGTGCTATGAATATGGCCTTTACAAAACACATTACTGATGCTCTCATAAAAATTAAAGAAGAAAAGTTGAAACATAAAGCTTCTATTCCTATGAAAGAAGAAGATGGTTGGGAACCCATCATTAATATGAAAGTGAATGATTTTGATTTCAAAGCTTCATGTGATCTTGATAGTAGTGTTTCTATTATGCCTAGAAGGATTTATGATATGCTTGATTTGCCACCATTGGAAGATTGTTATTTGAATGTCCCACTTGATGATAATGCTAAAAAGAAACTCATGGGGAGTATTAATGATGTTCTTATTATGGTTAACAATGCCTATGTCCCCATTGATTTCTATGTTTTGGATGTTGAATGCAATGCTTCTTGTCCTATTACTTTGGGAAGACCTTTTCTTAGAACTGTTGGTGCCATTATTGATATGAAAGAAGGCACCATTAAATATCAACTCCCACTCAAAAAGGTATGTAACATTTCCCTAAGAAGAGAGAGAAGATTTCTTTTTCCTCTCCTATGAAAACAAAAATTGCTCTTAATGCTTCTTCATTTGAGAACACTTGATTCTTTTTCTTGCTTCTTATGCCTAACTTAAAGGCGTTAAAGAAAAGTACTTATTGGGAGATAACCCAAAAGTTTTAGATGAGTACTGTAAATTATTACCTCTGTAATAATGGATCCTTATCCTTTTTATTTGCTTTTTGTGCCAAAAGTAACCTCTAATGAGAGAGAAGTAATGATTGGGAAAGTTGTTGTCCCGAAACAGATTTTTGTGCTTCACCGTAAAAATTCGTGTAAAATCTCTGTACATTGTTTGTAGGCATGCATTTTTTTGGTTCCGCCCCAGGTTGTTCTCTAACTTTTGTTAGCTCAACACTTTTCGATTTGAGCAACATACGGTCTTCTAAAAAATTGGGTTTTACCTGCTGGTCTATTTTGACAGATTTCTGCCAATATTTGCATTTGCTTCTTGTTGGTTCCTTTTTGAGATCTTTTGGGGAATTGAGCTTTTTAAGGGAAGTGCTACAGTATCTTTTGTTTTAATGGAAGTTTTATTGGTGTTGAAACCGAACCTAAAGATTTATTATCTTGAGTGCACCAATGTTGCTAATAAAGATTGTGTGAAGTTTTGTATGAAGGCAAAACTTTTAGGTGTCTGGAGAGAATGATGTAATGAGATAAAGAATGGTCTAAAGCTCAAGCTTGGGGATGCCACCCCATGTCACCCCAAGAAATATTCAAGAGGTACAAGCGTCAAAGCTTAGGGATGCCCAAGGCATCCCCTTCTTCATCAATAAAAAACCCAGGTTTCTTCCAAACACTTCATTTTTATTGTTTCATGGACAGTTGTGTTGTTCTTGGAGCGTCTTCTTTTTCGTTTTTGTTTTTGGTTTTCATTTTCTTGGTTTTCTTAGTTTGCTGAATAAATTTGTTGGACCCCCTCTTTCATGCATTGGTTTTCAAATAGTTGGTTTGGATTGGAAAAAGAGTAGGAAAGTTCATGCTTAAGTGGTAAAGAGAGCTTGTTTTTGACTATGGCCCATGCTTTGTCATGCGATGCTTGATATTGTTTTGGCTTTATGCTTAGTGATCTTTGCTGTAGCGTCACATGTTATAAACAATTGAGATTGCTTAATGTGCCTTGGAAGAATCATGCGTTCTTTTAGCATATTAAAGCATAGTATTGTGGTATTCTCCTTTGATGCTTCATTTGGGTTGACTTGGCGCATGATCACACCATCTTATGAGTATCCCAATTCACCATACCCTTTATGATCATTTAGTTTTCGACTTGTAGTATCAGTTTATGCTTTGATTAATGATGGTTTGTCCCTCTGCATGATTATGGCCATTATTGCTCTCTTAGTCGGTCGCTCACAGTCTTTTGCTAGCCTCCGTAACCAAGTATGAGTCCCATTCATGCATCCAACTCCTAAAACCAAGTTATTCCAAAGAGTCCACCATACCTACCTATTAGCATTTGCTATTATAAGTATATTCATGTTTTATCTACCTTCTGAATTAAACTTGTTATGAAAAAACTAGTGATTAAAGCTCTGACGAACTTGATGGCACACTTTACTTTTCTTGCCCTTAATAAACTTGAACCATTGTGTCGTCTATGTTGTATATGCTTGCACTTATTTGTTGGGGATTAGCAGAACCAGGTTGTCATGGGGAACACTTTCAACATTACACTTGTACTTTGTACCTAGTTGATATCATGCTCTTTTGTCTATGGATGTCGTCGGAGTAAAATGAAAGGGGAGCTTGTAAGTCCATGGAGTTATGTATGTGTGTTAGAGAAACGCCTGGGCCGCCGGTCTAATCCATGCCATCATGGTGGAAACCTGCAGCGTAACCATAATGAGCTGCATATGAAGCATTCTTCTTATAAAAAAGAGTCAGATATTGAGAAAAAGAGAAAAAGAAAAAAAGAGATATGAGAAAAGAGGAAAGAGAGAAAAAAGCACCATTTTCCCATGGTAAATAAGAAGATTGCTGAGATGCTCGTTGTCTGCTTGCCTTGTCATTTTGATATGGGGATTCTTCCGGAAGATCGGGCAAGGGGTACCCCGTTGGCAGTTCTCTATGATACACATGTACTTACTATGACAAGAACTTACCGGTAACTAAACTTGAGTAGCATGAGGAGCGGCCCTCGTATTGAAGGGACGTGAGATTTCCAACTTATACTTTGTCAAGCATATACTCCATAGTTTGTTCACTTTAACCTTAATCACTTCAAGATGCTTATGACAGGGGCAATGAGAGCTGAAAGCTAACAAGTACCATAATTTTTGGAAGCTCTTTATGAAACATGAATCCCTACTTCCTTCTATGAAGGCCTTTCTTTTACTTTTATGTTGAGTCTCCACCTTCTATCTTTATGCACCTATTGAGAGAGCATAGTGGCCATTCTTAGTTATATGTGCATTGTCCCAAGACTTGTTGATTAATGCATAATTTTGATATTGCTTGTTCTTAAACTATTTGTATCTAGTCACTCTTATGAACTTTGAAGGTGTCCTATGCATTTATGTTTGCTACTCTATGAGGGACAAGCTGAATGCTACTATGCTATGTTTTCTTTATGTGAAACAAAGAAACATCTTGGAATGTACTGTTATTCATGAATCTTTTCATGTTGCAACATAGTTGCTATGTCTTATTGTTAGAACTTTGTCTTTCATGCTATGTTGAAGTACTATGATCCCAGCTATCAATGTTTTACAAATACTTTGATCAAGTTTATGATGGTGCATGTCACCTCAAAAATTACTTCCTTTTTATCACTTACCTACTCGAGGACAAGCAGGAGTTAAGCTTGGGGATGTATATACGTTTTTGGGGTGCTGTCACAGCTGCCTACGGTGTTTTTGGGAGCACGTTGCCCTGTGTGTCCACCGTCATGAACGAGAAGTCGAGAGGTCGAGTGGCCTCTACTCGCTCCCTGACGGTGAGGTGAGCTAGTCGAGAACCTCTTCTGGCAGTTGTATGATCGTTGCCTTTGGAGGAGGATCCTCCGATGGAATAGAGCTGAGCTCGACGGAGGCTTGACTCGTCCACTGCGCTCCTGGGCTCGTCGAGCTGGGCGATTACTTGCTGTTGGCGCTTGAATTCCTACTTGAGCAGCCAGTGATAACCCATCAGCATATCTTGCGATGAGTTAGGTGGTAGGGGATTGCCCCTTAGGGCCTCCCTGCAGCGGGCCCATTCAACGTTGTTGAGCTTGATCAGTACGTGCCACCGTTGCCACCCGTGTTGATGACTGATACGTTGCTAACGTATCCATAATTTTTGATGTTCCATGCTTGGTTTTATCTTATTTCTTATGTTTTGTCCACACTTTGGAGTAGTTTTTATACACTTTCTTGGACTAACCTATTAACATGATGCCACAGTGCTAGTTGCATGTTTTCTGCTGTTTTTGGTTCTAGGAAAGTCAGAAAACGAATATTCTCGGAATTGGACGGGACAAAAGCCAAAGTCAGTTTTTCACTGAGGGGGACACGGAGCCAGAATACGAGACGGAGAGGGGCCAGGGGCCGCGCCAGGGTGTGGTATGGCCTCCTAGGGCACCCCCTCGGCCTCCCCTTTCACCTATATATCGCCTCCGATACAGAAACCCTAAGTACCCGATCAAAATTCCACGAAAGAGTCTATAGCCGCCATCATCTCCATCCCTAGATCGGGAGGGATCTGAAGCTCTTCCCGGCACCCTGCCGGAGGGGAGAATTCACCCTAGAGGCCTTCTTCATCACCATGCAAGCCTCCGCTGTGATGCATGAGTAGTTCATCCTTGGACTATGGGTCCATGTAGTAGCTAGATGATTGGTTCTTCTTCTTTGTGATATCATGTTTAGATCTTGTGAGCTCCGTTCATGCTCAAGATCATCTATTTGTAATCCTACTTGTTGTGTTTGCGAGGATCCGATGGATATTGAGATGCTATTTCAGATTGATTATTGATTCTATCATGTCTTTGTTATTTGTGATCTTGCATGCTTCCCGTTGTTAGTAGCTATCTTGGCCAAGTAGATGCTAGCAACTCCAAGAGTTAGTATTTATGCTCGATAGTAGGTTCATGCCTCTAGTAATCTGGGGAAGTGACAGAAATCTCTAAGGTACTAGATGTGCTGTTGCTACTAGGGAGAAAACAACAATCCTTTATTCATAGAACAATCATATTGTTTACTTTACACGCAATGCGTAATGCAATTATCTATTGCTTGCAACTTAATACTGTAGGGGGTTCGGATGATAACCTGAAGGTGGATTATTAGTCATGGATGTAGTTGGATTACGGTCTATGTGTAATGTTGTAATGACCAATCAAATCTCAAAGGAGTCAAGATGAGTAGTATATGCTTGTATGACCACTAGTGAACTATGGACCCCGGTCCTTTCTTTTACCATCAATCTACAATTGTTCTGTTTTTCTGTTTATTTTCTGCAAGCAATTCCTTTCTTCCACAAAATTCGTTTAATCCTTTGTTTTCGGCAAAATCGGTGAGATTGACAACCTCACTGTAAGTTGGGGGCAAAGTTCTATGGTTGTGTTGTGCAGGTTTCCACGTTGCTGCTAACACCAGTAGTGCGCCCTGCCAAAGGCCAACTAGCAACACCTTGGAGGTGTTTCCTTGCTCCTACTGGTTCGATAAACCTTTGTTTCATAACTGAGAGAAAACTTGCTGCTGTGCTCATCATACCTTACTCTTGGGGTTCCCCAACGAGCTCGATATATTTTGGGACATCAATGATGGCGCACATGTAATGGCTAGGGAAGTTGTTACTCCCGCAGCTTTCAGATCCTGAGCCGTAGGATCCATCTTATATTTCCAAATTGCTCAAATCGGACTTGCAACTATTTTCGTTGTCCGTATTCCGGACTGATGTTGGGGCATTGAGCTCGCTCAGGGTGCCGATCGGCGGTGGAAATCACGATGCAGGAGCAATCGCAGGAACCTTTGGATGATTAGGGAGGCGAAGTGTGCCCAGTTGACCAACTTGGAAGCGTAAGCTCCTGATTGCCAGGCAGATTCCGTCGCCCATGGACTCGAAATCCGGTCACGTTGCCGGCATGTGGATGGTGAAGTCGAAGGAACCATAGAGGAGGAGAGTCTCCACTACTGCGGAGTCGTAGATCGCGGTTGATGGGGCCGAGGAAGCTGCAACATCAGCACTCCCGTTTCCCACAGACGACGCCAATTGACGTGGGGTTAACTCATCAATGCCCATCGCATATGGACTTAGGCTCGAGGAAGTGGGGAGCGCTGGAGGCATCCATCGGCTAGCAATCAAGTACATAGGGGACATGAGGTTTACCCAGGTTTAGGCCTCATAGAGGATCCTACTCCTGCTTGTCTGCTCTTGGAATTATCGAGGAGTCGAAAGTTACAGGGGTGCGCAGATGCAATCTGGCGATGGTGTGGAAACTAGGGTTGCGGATATCCTCCTCGCCGCCCCCTCCTAGCCTTTATATAGATAGGATAGGTCTTAGGATAGCAGGACGAGTTGGTTACATATTAGGGTTTACCCTTTAAACTTCTATCTTGTATTTTCTGTATTCTGCAAGGAGTCGAAGTCTCCCAAGTCACCCGAATATCGAATTGGCCTTAGCAACGTTGTGGGCTTCTTTTAGGCTGGACCTTATATGTTGATCTTGAGTACCTAGAGGATATGCCCATGTCCAATAGGAATCCTAACAAACAATAAATAAGCATAGTAACCAAAGGAAAACCCCATGCTTAAAATTCTATCTTGAATAGGTAGAAATCCTAAGAATTAAAACAACCTAAATCCCAAATTCTAAACCAATATAAACACTAGTAATCACTATGCAAGAACAATCACCAAAGGGTATATCAAGGCATTGAATTCTACCAAGAGCCCTAGAACTTCCAGAATTTAAAACATGATAAAATAAAATTATAAACCAATCAAACTTCATAGTAGGAAAAGTTATGAATAATCATCCAAATAGAATTGTAAGGGTACATGGATGAAAACCAAATCAAATATTCTAAAACATAATTAATAAACACTTGTGAAGTTCCAAGACCAAAACAAGACAATATCCAAAACCACATGCCTGATTAGGCATATGTAGATAAATACCCCCTGGATATGCAAACAAAGGACTTATATGCCAACTTTGGCAAACACACATCAGTTAAAATCAGCATGGGCTTAATCACCGAAAGTAGAATGCCACCTATGAATAAGTTAGCCAACATAGGAGGTTTGGCACATGCACAATCAGGTTAATCACCTAAATACATGGCATAGGTATCCACACCACAGCCATTTAAGAACAATATTAGAGGGTCATTTGAGACCCCAGATCTCACAACTCACTAGTCTTGCTTAGACTAAAAACACACACACTACTTAGAGAGAGATATTTAAAGAAGAAAAGGAGGAGGAAGAGGAACTTGAAGAACACTTCAAGAACCAGATGAAGAAGAAGGATAAGATACTACAAATATTCATCAAGAAAGCTTCGGAAACTACATAGGTTTTAGCTTAGAAACTTTTTGGATGGGTAGAATAATAATTAGGGAAAAGAGTAGAATTGTAGCAGTAGTCATAATAGTTAGAACCAACAGATCATGTGTGATAATGATCTTGTTGCTAGGAAGAAAGCACAAGCACATACTTGGATTATAATCTGTGTACACTCACTTAAAATGCATCAAAGATCATAAGCAAATACCTATACCATATGCACAACCATAAAACCTTGATTGAATAACCAAATGATTGAATTGAGTGAGATTATAAAAATAGGAACAATAATTAACTACACAATAACAATGCCAATGGTTAATTGATCCATGAAATGAAATCACAAGTAGCGTAACCTTCATCCCCTAGGAAATGTGAGTCCATAGGATGAAGAAGACACTGTCAATGACAACATATCAATAGTGTGTCTCCATAAAGAGAAAAAACCTGAATTCAGAACATAAGAGAATCACCCAACCTAACTAAACTATAAACTTTAATTATAAATAGAGGTAGTAGTAAAGAACAAATAGGAATCCTGAAACTCACTTGAGTTATAGTTTTTAATAGAAAATATATAGACAATTATTGTCTATTGAATAAAAGAACTTAGCTTTACAAGATAATCAGGGTACTGATGATGCAAATGAAAGGATCAGTACACCATTAACCATAGAAATGCAACCTTACCCTTAGACAATAATAGAAAATCATCCTCAGACCTAAAAATCTTCAAACAGTAAACACTATATTAAGTAACCTTGATAGATAACCTAAAAATTAAACTCTGCCAAACATCTAAGCATAAACGAGCAAAATAGAAAACCCTAGAACCATCTAGAACACCATAGAAGCAACCAAAAAACCTAGAATCAAAAAGTGGGATCCCATCTCACCACCGATTGAGAAGAGGAAGTAGAGTAGGAACGGAGGAAGTGGGAGGCACAGGGAGTACCCCATATGGGGCATCTCAACCTGCACCTGCCACAATAGCTAGAGGAGGAGAAGGAGACACCACTTGGAACCATCTCGATGGCTAGGGGAACACTAGAGTTGGCTAGACAACCACCATTACGCCTTCACCAAAACCCTAGATCGGCTCAAGGGTTGGACACGAGTGATTGGAGGTGAAAGAAATTAATCTATGCAGTAGAAGGGTAGAGTAGGAGGATGGTAGTAATTGAGTGGAATCACGGTGGTAGGAGAGGCTAGAGAAGGCCGAGGTAGCGAGGCAGAGTGGAGGCGGCGCCATCGCCATCGCCTTAGGTGCTAGAGAGAGAGTGTGAGAGTACGTGAGATAGATAGTGAGGGGTGGAACTACCGGGTGGACCAAGTGGGTCCATTCACTTAAGTGGTTGGACTGAATGGTGGACCCAAGGGTATTTTTTTCTTTTTCAATTCTTTAAATAGCCATTTAACCAAAATCAACCCAAGACATTTGAAAAAAATAAAAAAATACCCCTAGATAGAGAAAAATAAGTGGAATACAAAAAGTAATTTTTTGATATTTTCAATAATAGTTATGAAGGAAACAAAAATATAAGTTCATAAATATAAGATTAAAACCCTAAAAACATACAAAATTCAAAATAAATAAAGTAAAAATAGTTCTAAACAGAGAAAAATATGTGGGATGAGAAATCGTATTTTTTAGGAATTAAAATTAAATAATGAATATTTCCCTAATAAAACTCTACAATAAATATTAAATAATTAATAAGGAGTGTAAATACACCAAATTAGTAACATAACCCATTAAAAATACAAACCTTGAATATCCAGGAAAATTAAGTATGGAATGAATTTCAAATAAAATTATAGCTAAGACTTAATCAAAGAGACTCTATAAGAATTTATAAAAAACTCAAAGTGAAATAAAGTTCACCACAGGAAATACCTTAATAAAATCTAAAACACTGAAATTAGGGGGAAGGTAATAAACAACCAAAATAATTATCTAGGATCCTTAAGCATACATTTGGATTTTATACATTGTCCTTACCAGACAATGATATTCCTTTGCAGAAACCGATGTCCAGAATAGTATCGAACCCATCGATTGTCTTAAATAAAAAACCTAGGCAAGTTCACTATTGCATACCTTGTGATACCAAACTTGCAATATTCATTGAAAGGGAATGCTTACATGTCAATTGACGTATTTAAAAAGCATTTTCAAAACTTATCACCTTGACTCAAAAGCAAAAACTTTTTTTATAATTAATATGAGATATGTATTACGTGCTCAGGGTAGGCAGATAATCTAAAATGGTGGGAGGTAGAATAATTGATAAGATATGGAAAACCATATGGTGGATATTCCATTGTACCGGGTATACACTTAGGATTAACAACCAATGTGGTTAGTGATTCTTGCACTATACAATAACGTGCTAGCCACAATTCTACAATGGGATGGAGCAGTCAGGTAAACCTTTTTCCTTTTGTATGTCCTCGTATCCTAAGTTGGGCTGTGGTCCAGAGAGGACATTAGCGGGTGGGACCCCATGACGTCCCTATCCCGTGTCACAGGTTAATGACTTAGCTTATTAGAAGGAAGGGTAATGGAGGAAGGGCTATGGACCGAAACTCATTACAGTGGGTGGACTGCGGGGTCGTGGCGAATGATAGCGATTGGCTTAGTACTTAGCCTTTGGAGAGGTGGAGTTGCTCCTGTGGATTGCGCCTTGCCAGGCTCGTGCCTAAAATCGACCTCTCATGAGGGATGGAAAGGGAACTCTCATAAGCCCTTGACGAGGGTCTCCTGTGAGACCTGGAGATGAGTCTCTTATGATATAGCCCGTCCTATGGACGTCCCTAAATCCTCACCACCAAGTCCCCCAAGTAAACCAATGACATGTTCTCAAGCCAAACTCCTACAAGATAAGGTTAACTCGTTCCTCTCCTCATGTGACTTTGATACACCCTTGAATGGATCTTTACTTCATGCCACTACACTATGCATACTTAGATACAAAGCCCCGATGTACCGACAAAACCTCGGATGAAGAAAAAGGAGCTGCACAAGAAGATGTCACAGCTGAGGCTCAAGCACAAGAGTGTCCGGACCTGAATCCCAGAGTCTCCGGCCTCAAACACTAGAGTGTCCAGCCTATCGTCCCAGGGACTCCGACCAAGACTCCGGATCCTCTCCTGGAGCTCCTAGTACAGCCCCCTCAGATACTACCCGAAGAGCATGAAGACTCCATCCCGGCTATGTCCCCCTTCCATAGGCTACAACGGTGACCCCGGAGTCTACCTCGGAGACCACCCCAGAGTCTCCGGCCCTCAAGCATGGATTTTAGGCTTTAGAAAAAACCTATATATGGGAGAAGCCAATGAAGACTGGACAACTTTTGGGATTGCTCTCATAAATTCTATCACAACAATTCATAAAGCTAAAACTTCCGAATTAGGATAACTACATTTCATGCGGTACCATATGAAAACAAACCTATAGACACAACCTAGGATAATAGGGACTTTGTCCAAAATTCTACCACACAAGAATTAGTAACATATTTAGAAATTAATGCCACTCTTATCCAAGCATTCTTTAGTATCCACGAGACAGTTAGCGAAGCCTTACAGGAAGCCATGTATGACCTAAGAGATCCCATAGGAGCCATGTATGAGCTAGGTATGACATGTATAAGGAAATGGATGAAGATGGGAGTTCATCAGAAACCGAAACTTAGAACCTAAACCTACACCCATTAATACTTATCTTCCAAAGGGTCAATCTTATGAAATCTATTGGAATCGCCATAGTATTAATATCATGATAGAACCGACTGGTTCGGCAACTGATGACGAACTTGACACCATAATGGACGGTGTAATAGACATTAGTAATTTTGACAAACCAAAAGTTTCAGATGAATTCTGCATCTTGTCAAGAATCTGTAGAGCAGCAACAGAACCTCAAGGAAGTTAGGATTTATGTAAAAGAGGATTACAATCCAACAACGTATAATTACGATGGAGGATATAGTCATGTAAATACTTGGGAGGAGAGGGTTATAGAAGAAAGTCGATGTGGATCACAAGCTTCTGAAGACCTAAATAACCTGAAAATATAGAGGAGTTTAGAGGAGCCGTAGACTCCCTTATGCATTTAGGCGATTACTTCACCATGATGGACTTGACTCAAGAAGATGGTCCTGAATGGGGAAAGGAACCAGAAATAGCCAACGACTTTTTAGAGTACCCCAACCAATTCCGACATGGTAGTGAATGGATGGTTAACGGACATTATGAACTAGACAAATAGAACCTTCCTAGTAGTATTTACGGAATAATGTATATTGTAATGATTGGGCTTTCAAGCCAGTTGAGTGAGATGATATTTACTTATTATAAAACTCGTGGGAAATGTTGTGTTGTGTACATAAGGGTATGTACAAAAGGGGGAAGTATTGAAGTGAAATATTTGGATATTATGGATTTTTCGGTGACTAGCTCTGTGCATTAAAAACAAACAACCCAATGTGCATATGCATCATGTAACATGGTATTCTGACGTAAATGCCATAGTACTAGGGGGAAACATCCAATGGAAAAAGGGTAGAAACCGAATCCGAATGCTTAGCTAGGGAAACCCAACAGAAAGAAGATACCAATAATACAGCTAGAATAGGCTCAACATCTCAAACCATACCAGTATGGGAACAAAGCTTCATGCAATATGTGCAACTGGTGGAAGAGGCAAGGAAAGATATCAAGGGATCCAAAATAATTTTATGCATGATCTCTTGGCACAAACATGACAAAGACAGGAAAACGATGGAGGCGGAGTAAGCCTAGCCGAATTTCAGAATACTAGACCACTTCCATTCACATCTGCAGCAGAACCCATGGATGTCAAGGATTAGCTAAGGGACAAAGAACAAAAACTAAATACTGTTGGATGCAATGAGGAGGAGAAACTAAGATATACTACTTATTTATTACCCAGACCTATAGCAACACGGTGGGAGAATATCCTAAACATGCAAAACCCAAACACGACCATCGCCTAGAATGAATTTTAAAAAAAATTAGAGATACCCATATTCATGAGAGTATTATGGAATTAAAGAGAAGGGAATTTGAGAATCTATTCCAAAATGAGATCCAAGTATTAACATACCTTCGGGAATTTATAATTCTATCTAGATTACACCCATATATGAAAATGCAACTATGAGTAACCCAACCTAAAGAATTTCAACAATTAGTCAACTCAGCAATAACCCTAGAGAATGATTACAAATTAGTACAAGAAGAAAGGAGGAAGAAAGTGAAACACCCCGGTAAAACCACTACTAGAAAATCGTGTGTTGTTTTATTTTTGTGCATCATCATGACCACATGCTCATGTCATCATGCCACATTGCATTTGAGCATCGCCATGTCCTCATGCATCTTTTTGCTAAAACCTTTTTTATAAAAGCATAGATTTGTTTTCTAAATAACCCGCTCTCTATTTCAAATCAAAAACCCTCGGTCCGCCTGGATCTTTTATTTGTCTAAAAACTATCTGCAAAAGTCTTTTATATAAAAATAAATAAATAAAAACTATTTTTGTATCGGGGAGGCAGTCCAGCCGGTAAGACCAGAGACCAACCGGCCAGACCACCTACTACCCGGTTTAATCTAGATCTAAGCCTTGGACTAAACCGGACCAAACCCTAACCTAGAACCACCACCTATCACCACTCCACCTGCCGCCGCCACCCACACTAACCCTAAGCCACCTATCCTATCTGTCGCAACACACGTAGTAGCAGCGTTGCAACCTGACCCGCCCGGGCGCCATGCGTGACCCGCCTGGCCCCACCGCGTGCACCCCACTCCCACCTACCGTGACCCCGCTCCCCGTCCCCGCACGCAAACTGACCCCCGCGGTCACGTGTTCCTCCCGAATGCCACCCACCTCGGCCTCTCCTCTCTCGCCTTCCGTCCTCCTTCCTTTGCAACCGCGAGCGCGGACGCCGCCGGACGCCCTTCTTCCTCCTCATGCACCTTGCCTCTTGTCGTCTTCCTCTTCTGGCCAGCGCGATTCGCGCCACTGTCTTCCTCGCGCCATGCTTCGCCGCAGCCCCGCCGCCTCGCATCTGTGTCACCGACCATGCCGTCCCTCGGGCCCTGTCGTCCTCGAGCCCGAGCCCTTCCCCACGCCACCGGCCGCCATGTTCTCAACCTCCCTGCTCTTCTCTGGCAGCCCCACGCGCCCCGAGCCTCTTCAAGCTCTGCATCGTGCCGCCTCCCTTGGAGCTTCTCCAACGCTGGCCTGCCCAGCAGTGCAGCGTCACCGCCCCGGGTTGTCCACCGGCCGCCGTCCTCCTCCCCAAGCGCACCTTCCTCTGCCTCGTGTCGCGCCTGCAGCGGAGCTGGCCACCGCCGCCGCTCTGTGTGTCCTCGCCTTCCCTAGCCCTCCTCTGGGACCGCCGCCACTTCCTTCCTTCGACCACACGTCTCTGCAACATGCCAAGGCTCTCGCGTCTGACCAACAAACACGCCAAGGATCCTGCCTTCCTGTAGCACAAGCACAATGCCCGCAAGGTGTTCGGGCTAGTGTCCGCACAGGACATGCCCCTTCAGAACTTTCTTGGGCTTGTCCCTCTGCCACATGCTGTCTTTGTATGGTCCATTGTACCCGAGATGGCCCATGGTGCTACAAGACCTGCCCCGATGATGTACTTGTTTTGACAAGATCTCCTCACGGACAAACCAACACGATGCCGATAACCCGAAGATCGAACGTGGTACATGGTACCTCATGACAATCGCCGAGGCCCAAGCGCACTGATCCTGAGAACCACAGAGATCGAACCCTGGCACCATCTTCATGCTCTCCTCACGGACGCCAAGGACTCGTATCCAGAGACGAAGACCACTCCTGGAGTCCGAAGCCGAACTTGTCGAACCCTGAACCCTCCGAGACCCCAACATCGTCAATTCGACATGTGTGAACCTTCTCGAGCCTCTATTTTTTTATATAAATGCTATATCTGCTTGTTGCATATTAATTGTTCATACTTGCATGCATATTGTGGGTGTTTGAGGCTACATCAACAATTCACCTAAATTAAATATGGACACCATATACGGGCTTTTCTAGTCTTATATTGGCTCCATTTAAATTTGTATAGCGAATCGATGCCATGTTATTATTAAGCCAACATTTAAATTTGCGGGGTATCTACATAACTCGAACCTTCTAATTAATTATGGGGACCCTGGTTGTGCTTAATATTGCCTAATTGCACCACATCTCTACCATGTCATGGATCATGCCCGATCTTCTGCTGTAGTATTAAATAGTTCATCTGGTGTTTCTTCTAGTGCTTTGCTTCTTCACGGATTAGGCCGATGAGATGATGCAAGTGTCGACCCGATCTTCGGATGGACCTTCGGCTATGTTTCCCAGGCGAGCATTCTCCCCCTTTCTACCTATTTTGCGTTTATAGTCTTTACTTCCTCTTGTTGATCTATTGCTATCCTTGTTGCGATGCTTTAGTTTTTGTGCACCATTTATATTCCTTGCAGCCTCTATATTTCCCTAGACACATCCTATTGCCTGTTGATTGATAGACAGTCGGCCTTGCGAGTCGTAGTTGCTTGCTCAGGTGCTGCTTAACATTGTTGTCGTTCCACCGTTGATAAAAGGTTGGCACATGCTTAATGATAGAGATGCTTAATGATAGAGATGATCATGAATTTAATTTCAACTGATAATTAAAATGATGGGAATAGATATAACTAATGCAGAGGCATCGATGGGCAATAGCTAATATTTGGTTTTTAACAGCTCACTTGTGTCCCATAGTCCCCGAGTATTTGATACCTGTTCCTTGACTATTCGCACTATCCACATACGGGAGAGTCTATGAATACCCCTTAGCCAGAGCTTGATTCATTTCTTATTTCTTGGGGCCACAAACTAGTTTGGGGCTTTATTACTATCATGTACTTATGCCATGCTTTACTGCTTTATTTACGATTGTGTGTGGAGCACCTGTACTGTTTTGGATGCGGAGTGTTTTCGCGGTATCGACAAGCCCAATCACACTTTTGGGTTCCCAGTCGTTTACAGCCATTGACGCAAACCTTGGGTCTGTCTTGGAGCCCGCCAACTTCGTTGCGGGTAGCTTAATGGGGTGGCCCCCTGAAATATTTGATGAATCATGTGATTGCTTTGTCATGAAAGCCTCGTTGGGTTTTGATTTGGCTTTTCCGAGGCTGATCATGTGTGTGTTGCTATTTGTGCACCCCTGCAGGGTAAATCTTTTTGAAAGCCATGTCTGCGGTTATGGACAACTTGGAGCACAGTATCTCGATCATAGACAAGCATAACTAAAGTAGTGATATAAATTTGACTTAATATGTGACTAGTAATCAGCTTCACTACAATCGAATGGATAATAAAAGTGCCAACAACTGGTGGAACTGGGGTGTATCATCTCATGTTATACCTGCCTAGTAAGTATCGCAACTCCAATGGAATGAAATAAAAATGCCAACAACTGCTGGGTTTGGGATGTCACATGCTAATTGTATCTGACTAGTAAGTACTGCAACTACAAATGGATGGTTAACTAAAACTACCCACTACTTATGTTATCAGGATGACTCATGCTATCTATATCTGAATAGTAAGTGCTTCAACTATAAGGGAATGAATAAAACTACCAACTGTGTGAGTTCCTCGGTTTCACTTCCTCGTTTGGTCTCCAGGGGGAAATGCCAGGATGGGTATGATTGGTGTTAGTATCAGGTTGGTCCCGAATAGGTCTCTCTTATCCCTCTCTAATAGCCGACAGTTGTTTATGCATGTTGCGCTGCTGCTTCAGTCCACCATACCTATGTAGGCGAGAGCCGCCGAATTCTAGCCTCGCTGTGTACTGGCCTTAGTACTGACCACTCCCTTTTTCCTTCGCCCTTTGTCGGCACCCCTTTTGTTTAATATGTATAAGTTTGACGTTGTTAGCAGGGTTACCCTTCCGGCTAGGCCTGGGCAGGGTTATGGATGCCATTGGTTATTCTTCAGGGCTCTTAGCCCCATTTGCATCTTATCCGTACTCGGATGTTGTATCGTTTCAAGGTGATTTGGATCTTTGTATTGTACATCTGTATTTTTTACTCATGGAGTTGTTGTTGTATATATATGTTTCTGTGGGTTCCATCGTGGACTACTGTGTAATGTTATTACTTTGTTTTCCACCCGCACGCAAGTGCCTGGTGGGCATCTTTGAATCGTTTCTATGCGGGTTTGGTGGGAATCGCTAAAACTTGCATAGGGCCGATTCGAGGGGGTTACAAAGTGGTATCAGAGCTCAGCAGTTGCGATACTTCACGGGTCCAGCCTGTAGGATAACCTAGCTCACGATCGATGTAGAGTGTCAAAACTATTTTTGCAAAATTGGTTGGATAAATATCATTAGGTCTGCTTTTACTCCTTACCCCTATGCTATTCTCCTCTTACCTCTGCGTGTTTTGAATCTACTCCCCTATCTTTTCTTCGAGTCCAGGATTTCTCGTGGTTGGGTTTCTGTCGTACCTTCAGGGTTTCGCTTCCTCTCTTTTATAACGGTGGTGCTACAATCATCGAATTTGTATCCCGTTTGTTGTACCCTTCATCCAATCTTTTGTCCTTGAACTCTTTATCCGTATGTGCCCCTTGATGGATATCCATATCGTTGAAAAACATATGAGAAGGATGAGCACGGGTGAAGTTGGGCATGTGTTGTTCATGCCAATGAAACCATTGTAGAACCTAATCATTGTGTCTTTTCAGATGATTTCCATTGTATCTTCTGGTGTTTTTCAACAAGACGACGTTATCATCTACATCAGATCTGATTAAGAGCTTGCATCGCTTATTTGTTTTCCAAATGTTGTTTATCAAGATCTTCAGTCTGAATTCTGAGAGTGGGTTGCATAATTCTTCTATTCATGTACAGAGTAATGCTTTGAGTGCGGGATGGAGTCACGACCATACCACTACTCTTATCATTCGCTTTTGTACATTGAATTGGTGGATCAATGCAATCTCACTCCTTCAATGGAAGTTAAAGGTGGCCTGACCTTTTGAGACCTTTACCTTCTCCTTTGTTTCTCCGGAGTGCGCTCTCGACGAACGTGAGCTAGACCCCTTGTTGGTGGTGTCGCTGATTTCAAGTTGTGGTGGCGTCGCTGATTTTAAGTTGGAGCAGAATCTTTGTTAGTGGTGTCACGAGAATCTACACTAAGCGAGAAGATCCAGATCACCAGCCTTCTCCCCGTACCATGAGGCGGATCTCGAGGGCGAGATCCATTGTTAGTGGTGTCGAATTGTAACACTACGGTAAAACCACTACAAGAAAATCGCGTGTTGTTTTATTTTTGTGCATCATTATGACCACATGCTCATGTCATCATGCCACATTGCATTTGAGCATCGCCATGTCCTCATGCATCTTTTTGCTAAAACCTTTTTAAAAGCATAGCTTTGTTTTCTAAATAACCCTCTCTCTATTTCAAATAAAAAACCCTCGGTCCGCCTAGATCTTTTATTTGTCTAAAAACTATCTGCAAAAGTATTTTATATAAAAATAAATAAATAAACTATTTTTGTATCAGGGAGGCAGCCAGCCGGTAAGACCAGAGACCAACCGGCCAGACCACCTACTACCCGGTTTAATCTAGATCTAAGACTTGGACTAAACCGGACCAAACCCTAACCTAGAACCACCACCTATCACCACTCAACCTGCCACCGCCACCCACACTAACCCTAAGCCACCTATCCTATCTATTGCAACACACCTAGCAGCAGCGTTGCAACCTGACCCGCCCGTGCACCGCGCGTGACCCGCTTGGCCCCACCACGTGCACCCTACTCCTACCAACCGCGACCTTGCTCCCCCGTCCCCGCATGCAAACTGACCCCCGCGGTCACGTGTTCCTCCCGAACGCCACCCACCTCGACCTCTCCTCGCTCGCCTTCCGTCCTCCTTCCTCTACAACCGTGAGCACGAACGCCGCCGGCCGCCCTTCTTCCTCCTCAGGCACCTCGCCTCCGGTCGTCTCCCTCTCCCGGCCAGCACGGTTCGCGCCACCGTCTTCCTCGCGTCGTGCTCCGCCGCAGCCCCGCCGTCTCGCATCTGTGTCACCGCCCAGGCTGCCCCTCAGGACCTGTCGTCCCTGAGCCCGAGCCCTTCCCCACGCCGCCGGTCGATGTTTCCTCAACCTCCTTGCTCTTCTGAGGCAGCCCCGTGCGCCCCGGGCCTCTTCAAGCTCTGCATCGCGCCGCCGCCCTTGGAGCTTCTCCAACGCTGGCCTGCCCAGCAGTGTAGTGTCACCGCCCCGGGTCGTCCACCGGCCGCCGTCCTCCTCCCCAAGTGCACCTTCCTCTGGGCCAGATATTTCAACTATAAGGGAATGAATAAAACTACCAACTGTGTGAGTTCCTCGGTTTCACTTCCTCGTTTGGTCTCCAGGGGGAAATGCCAGGATGGGTATGATTGGTGTTAGTATCAGGTTGGTCCCGAATAGGTCTCTCTTATCCCTCTCTAATAGCCGACAGTTGTTTATGCATGCTGCGCTGCTGCTTCAGTCCACCATACCTATGTAGGCGAGAGCCGCCGAATTCTAGCCTCGCTGTGTACTGGCCTTAGTACTGACCACTCCCTTTTTCCTTCGCCCTTTGTCGGCACCCCTTTTGTTTAATATGTATAAGTTCGACGTTGTTAGCAGGGTTACCCTTCCGGCTAGGCCTGGGCAGGGTTATGGACGCCATTGGTTATTCTTCAGAGCTCTTAGCCCCATTTGCATCTTATCCGTACTCGGATGTTGTATCGTTTCAAGGTGATTTGGATCTTTGTATTGTATATCTGTATTTTTTACTCATGGAGTCATTGTTGTATATATATGTTTCTATGGGTTCCATCGTGGACTATTGTGTAATGTTATTACTTCGTTTTCCACCCGCACGCAAGTGCCTGGTGGGTATCTTTGAATCGTTTCTATGCGGGTTTGGCGGGAATCGCTAAAACTTGCATAGGGCCGATTTGAGGGTGTTACAGAAAGCACGAACTGAATCAAAAAGAAATCTAGATTGGAAACCAGATCCAAGCTTTAAACCAAGACCAAGGGTAAGTACGGGTAACCCAAATAAAGAAAATCCAAACCCAAAGAGCCAAATCATTTGCCGAAATTGCGGATATAAAGGACGTATTGCTACTAAATGCATGAAACCGAAAGTAATTTGCCAGGATGTAGATAACCAGGCCACATGAAAACAAAATATCTGAATAAACAAAATCCACTAAACAATGTAAATAATTCATCCAATGAGGGAGACTCGTCCAAAGGAAGAAACTTTGGAAGCAATAACAATAGCAATAAAGGACAACAGTATGGAAACCTAAATTTTATGAGCATGAAACAGAGTATATAATTTGATAGAACTGTTTTAGGTATGCTAGAAATTCTTACTTATCATGGCAAGGTGTTATTTGATACCGGTGCGACCACATCCTTCTTATATCAAGAATTCATAGAAACATACGGAATTAGATGTAGTTTATTAGATCATCCTATTATGATATCATTTGTGGGGGTGGGGGGGGGGGAATCCACGTTACGCACTGAAAGGAAATGCATGTACTTATGGTTTGCAATTGTGAGTTCTACGTGGATTTATTCCTAATACCGATGAGTGATATCACGATCATTTTGGGAATGGGTTGGTTAACCACCCATGAAGCCCAAATTAACGGTGGAGTTAATATGGTAACCCTTAGAAACCCACATGGAGAACGAATAGTCTACCAGGGAGACAAAAATGCTAGAATGGAAGTAGAAGTGTAGTTGAATACACTCGAGAGAAGCTAACCAAACCAATACTACTAAAAAGCTAGAATCACTAGAGGTAATACCCTAATGAAACAACGAATGAAGCTCAGGAAAGATAGAACAGGAAAAGCGTAATAATTGTGAAAAACCTAGAACTAGTATATATTCAAACCCTATATAGGATAACTACAACTTCGGGACGAAGTTGTTTATATGGGTGAGAGGATGTAATGACCCAAAGAACTAGGAAAAGTGGCAAGGGTCTGATAGTGAATTTGTGCATTTCATTTTAGGACATGAAAATGAGGGGAATTTGAACATTTTGTCTGTTGAGTGAGAATATTAGAGAATTTGAACTAGAGTTGATTTTGACTCAAGACAACCCTTGGATTTGAATTTAAATTCGAAATTCGAAATGTTATAGAGTCAATTGAATGGGTAGTTACTCTAGACATAAACACAATCACAACCACACCCACACATTTGAACTGGCAAGTCAACGAGCTAAACTACACACCATTTGGAACTAAAGATTGTTGTTTCAATAATTCAAACATGAATTCACAAATGGAAAATACAATGTTAAAGAAATACAATATGATCTCATCAAACTCAAAGTAATTTAAACTTTATTCACATTTGATATGAGTATCAGTTTTCTATTACAAGGTTTGAATTAAGAGAAAGGAACTTACAAAGAAAAAAAGTAAACCCTAAACCACTAAAACCATCTACTCCTCATCTATCATCTATATACTTTTCTTATCTTTACCATACTGGAACCAGACTACACCATCTACGTACTAATCCTTGCTGACACTTGAAGCATCTACCTACGTTACACTATATATCTTCTCAACAAACCTTGAGCTTCATCCTGTGAACATAAACATCACAGAAAACACTAGTTAGTGTAAACATATTGGTTCTGCCATAAGGCAAAACCAATTAAATTTAGAATCCAAAGTAGGAACCCAGGAACTAGTCCTGAACTTGAGTTCAAGAAAATATAAACTCAGGAATGACCACTAAATTTAAATAGTAGAGTCTAGTGGATACCGAGAATTCATCAACTTTATAAAATCTTACAGCAAAAAGTGATTTATACCAAAAGGATAGTAGAAAAGGACATGTATCTATTATCCAAGATAAAGTAGGAATTGACTAGAACCAACAAATCATCCAGATGAACACTAGGAAACAATATAAACCTTAAAAACCTACCCAAGCATTGGATAATTATAAAAAACATAATATCAGGGGATGAACACTTAACATTTCACCACTCTAACTGAACAGGGACTAGAGAAAATCCAATAAATAGTAAAAAATAAATGAGTTAGGAACCAATAGTATCCTAGAGTACATCTGCATTTTATCAGACTTGTAGTATGCTAACATATAAAAATATTTAGAGAATTTAGGAACAACCAGGAATTCACAAACATCACCAGTAGAAATTCTAAACCCATAAGAATCCTAGAAAAAAATAGTAAGCCTATTAACCAAAGGAAAACCTGAGCTCAGAATTCTATCTTGAACAGGTAGAAATCCTGAGAATTAAAACAACATAAATCCCAAATTCTAAACCAATAGAAACACTAGTTATCACTAGACAAGAACAATCACCAAAGCTTTTATCAAGGCATTGAATTTTGCCAAGAACCCTAGAACTTCCATAATTTAAAACATGAAAAAATAAAATTATAAACCAATCAAACTTCATAGTCTGAAGACCAAATCAAATTTAATAAAAACTAATTAATAAACACTTGTCAAGTGTCAAAACCCGAACAACACAAAAGCCAAACCGACATGCCTGATTAGGCATATGCATATCCATACCCCCTACATATGCAAACAAAGGACTTATATGCCAAATTTGGCAAACACATATAAGTTAAAATCAGCATGGGCTTAACCACCAGAAGTAGAATGCCACCTATGAATAAGTTAGCCAACATAGGAGGTTTCACACATAAACAAGTAAGTGAATCACCTAAATACATGGCATAGGTGTTCACACCATAACCATTTTAGGAACACTATAAATAGAGGATCATCTAAGACCCCAGAGCTCACAACTCACTAGTCTTGCTCAGACTAAAAACACACACATAATAGTTAGTGAGATATCTGTGAGGGAGAAGAAGAAGGAAGAGGAAGATGATCTTGAAGAACACTTCAAGTTCTAGAGGAAGAAGAAAGATAAGCTACTACAGATCTTCATCAAGAAATCTTAGGAAACTACAAAGGTTTCAGCTTAGATACTTTTAGGATGGATAGAATAATAATTATGGAAATGGTATAATAGTAGCAGTAGCATTAAGAGTTAGAACCAGCAGATCGTGTGTGATAATGATCTTGTTTCTAGGAAGAAAGCACAAACACAGACATTGGATTATTATATGTGTACACTGACTTAAGAGGCATCATAGGTCATAACCAAATGCCTATGACCTATGCACAACCATTAAACCTTGATTGAATAACTAATTGATTTAATTGAATGAGATTATCAAGAACAAGAGTAGTAATTAACTACATAGTAATATTTCTAATTTGCAATTGATCCATGAAATTAAATCACAAGTAGCATGCTCTTTAACCCCTCGGAAATGTGATTCCAGAGGATGAAGAAGACACTATCAATGACAACATGTCAACAGTGTGTCTGCATAAAGAGAAAAACCATGAATTCAGAACATAAGACAATCATCAAACCTAATTGAACTATAACTTTAATTCTTAATAGAGGTAGTATTAAAGAACAAATAAGATACCCAAAAGTCACTTGAGTTATAGATTTTAACTAAAAACAGATAGATAGTTACTATCTGTTAAAAAAAGAAATTATCTTAACAAGATAATTAGGGTATTGTTCATGGAAAGGCTCAGTACACCTGTCAGACTATTGGTACATCGGTACCTTCCCGCGTCAAGGTGCCGGTCCCACATGGTACTCCGTTCCGTAGCCTCGTGAGGTGTGCACCCCTCTAGAGGACACGAAGAGCACCAGCTCAGGGGCAAATGCCGAGACCGGATCCGCAGGAGCAAGAGACCCATTGGCAAGGCTCCGCTCGGGGCCGTGCCAATGGCTCCCCCGTATCCACAAGACGACTGTCCAACGACCGGTCCAAGTTGCATCCTTCCCACCTTGGTAAAGCAAGATGCTTCCTACTCTCCTTAGTGCTAAAGGCAGGGTGACGTCTTTAGAACCCTGCAGATTCTGACATTACCACTTCGGTTCTAGGAGACCAGGGTGGCGCACCTGTACAAGAAGGATGTCATCTGCACCATCAGCGGTGGAGCAAAGTCCTACTAGTGGAGCCAGCTCTAGAACATGTGGGACATGAGTGTGTGTTTGGCGCTCTTTATGCGGGAATGTGGTGACCCTTACCGCCCAATATTTGGGGGAAGAGGACCGACACCACTCTAAAAGGAGGGCTTCCCCAACCTTAGAAAGGGGTCATCCCTGTGATCTAAAACCCTAGAGAATCATCCACCATTGTACCATCGCGAGACGCACGATCAATACAACAAACCTGGAGTAGGGGCTTTACCTCCTCACGAGGGTCCCGAACCTAGGTAAATAAAACTCCATGTCACTCTCTGTCATGCTTGTGGTACGCCATCACCACCATTGTTCAGAAGCTCGGAGCAAGTGTTCAGCCTCCTCGTGAACTCAGGGCTTGTTGGTCCCCTTGTTCCTCCGCGGGACAGTTTCTCTGACATCTGGCATGCTAGGTAGGGGGCTAAGGCACGATTTGGAGAACTTCAGATGGCCGCGACATCAGGGAGTGGAGGGACCGAGGCGCATGTCGCGTCGCCCTCTGAGCTTTGAAACCTCCGGGAGCTACTGGGGGCTCCTCCCCATGCCCTCGCTAGGGCCATGTAAGGAGAACTCTTCCTCGAGTGCTTCGCCACCGCAGGGGCGTCACGCCACCCTTACTCCGAAGGCCCCCTGGTTCATGGTAAAGGAGCTCCTTTATTACTCACCCACCGAGTCTGCATGGGAGGATGGTGGCCGCGCCACACGACGCTCGTGGACGTCACCCGGGACAACTCCATGGTGCCAGAGGCACAAGCCGGGGAGGTGTCCAATGGAGCGCATCCCCGGTCCCCTCTCACCAACAGACCGGGGGGCTCAGGCGATGGGCGACCTCCGGGCAGGGCTTGTCCCACGCGGGACTCGGGCACGACTCAGGTCATCCGCTTGGTGAAGGATGCCCGAGTAAACTTGGGACGGAGCCTCCAAAAACGAGTGGCGCTCACCGGCGGCATCAAGACCCGTAGCACCAGTTGCCCCACACTTTCCGAACACCTCCAGCAGGTGGTTTGGCCACTCAAGTTCAAGCCGGAGATGCATCCATGTTACGACTACACCACCAGTCCTACGGTAGCACCAGTTGCCCCACACTCTACACGACGGGAGTAGAGGCAGCCAGCAGGAATGACCATGTCCTGGCCAACTAGTTCCCTATGGGGCTCGAGGACGCAGCACGCGCTTGGCTGCTCAACCTCCTGGAAGGGTCCATCGGGTCATGGCCAGAGATCTGTGACCTCTTCATTGCCAAGATCGGGGGGACGGACGGGCACCCCTTGTGGCATCCCGCTAAAATCACTACTAGAAAATCGCTGTGTTTTGTGCATTGCATCATCATGACAACATGCTCATGTCATCATGCCACATTGCATTTAAGCATCATCATGCCATCATGCATATTTTTGCCTAAAACTATTTTCTAAAAGCCTATTTTGCTTTTCTAAATATCCCCCGTCTTTATTCAAAATTAAAACACCAGTCTTTTTCCGGATAGTTTATTTGTCTAAAAACCTATTTGCAAATGTTTTATTTTAAACAAATAAAAATAAATAAATAATAAAAACATGTTAAAAAATCCCCGGGGAGGCAGCCGGCCCGTAGGCCAGGCCACCTACTACCTGGCAGTCTTATCCCTAAAAATCTAGAACTAACCCTAGACTAACCAGTCTAACCCTAACCCTGACCCAACCACCACCTAACCTAAACACACGCAACACACAACGCGCGCGCAGCCGCACCGGCACGACCCAGCGGCCACGCACACCCCCACCTAATCTCTACCCCATCCGCCACCTGGTCTCTCCCTCCCAGCCGCCACCTCACCCTGGCCAATCCCAGGCCTCCACCTCACCAACCCCTCCCTAGTCTCCCTCCACCTCACCCATCACAGCACGCACACCCCCACCAACTCCCGCTCACGCACCCACCCACACCACACCCTGGCCAGGTCCACCTCCCCCACCTCGGGAACCCCGCCCACCTGGGCACGCTTTCCCAAACCGCACACCATCCCCACCCCACCGACAAAGCGGGCCCACCCTGCCACCTGCGCCCCGCACCCCTCGCACGCAAGGCTCCGCTCCTCCACCCCGCTACGCTCGCGAGGCTCACCTGCACCCGTGCCTCCCTATTCCTCCCTCGCCCGGCCGCCGCAACGCCGCCTCTGCCAAGCTCCACCCCGCCGCCTCCTTCCCCACCTCGGCCTCCTCACCACCGGCCCGAGCTCCTCCCGGCCGGCGAGCCCCTCCCCAACGCGTTCCCCGTCAAGCTCGACCACCATCTCCAGTCGCCCATGTCGCCTCCACATCGGCCTCTCCCTCAACGTCTCTACCTCACAGCGCCGCCTGCACCTTCCCCATCGGCCACCTAGTGCCGCGGCATCCGCTGCTTGCTCGACCCGGATCCCCGCCGTCCTAGAGCTCTGTCGGCCGCACCTCACCTCCCCGCCATCGCCTCTGTCTCCCTCGTCCGCGCCCTCTCGTCGCCAGGCCCGCCTGCGTAAGGCCCTGCGCACGCCTCCTCGACCCTCCCTGCAGCCTCCTCGCGCGCCTCGGCTTCCTCCTTCTGCGGCCTGTGCTCCATGCGGCGTCGCTGTCGGCCCCATCCTCACCAACCATGCCACCCCGAGCACCGCCCCTCCGTGTTCGCTGACGTGACCGACCCTCTACAGCTCCCGGGTTCTGGCCGCCTCGAATCGCCCGTCATTGACCTTCGCTGCAGCAGCCACGGCTCCACCCTGTTGTGCATAAAGATGATACAAAGATGGCTACCGGTGTGTCCCTGGAACATAGGATAGAAGTACCACCGCCAGGATCTTCCGAAAGTGAACTGACAAAAGTTTGGCGTGACAAGATCTCCGTGTTGACCAGACAACCTAGAAGCCGGAGCCCCAAGATCGCCTTCTCGTACCCGAAGACGCCAAGGTCCCCGTCCCGGACACCAAGTTCGTCGAGATCCCGAAGACCCGAAACGCCAAGTACGCCGACATGGAACCGACAAGTTCTCCGAGTCCGAGCGGCATGATCTCCTACCCGAAGATTCCCGAACGCCAAGTCCTTCTCCTAGGAACGCCAAGATCTACTTCCGTTGTCCGAGAAGGATCCCGCCGAGACCGATCCCCATCACACCCTGAGACCCTGAGACCGGACCCCGGACCCCCGGAACCCACGATCTCCCGAACCCAGATGTGTGAACCTTTTCCCGAGCCCCTATTTTATAAATGCTATATATAAAACTTGTTGCATATTAGATTGTCATGCTTGCACACATATCATTGTGGTTTGGGGGCATTATGCCGATTCGCCTAATAATTAAATATGGAGTCTATATGCGGGATATTATTGTCTTATTTCGGACTCCATTTAATTTGTGTAGCAGACCGATGCCATGTTTTTCCATGTTAATCCAACATTTAATTTGAGGGGTAGATAAATAACTCGAACCTATTAATTAATCGTCGGGACCCCGGTTCCGCTTAAGACTGCCTAATTGCACCACACTTTTGCCATGCCATGCACCATACCATGAACATGCCGATTCTTTTGCCGTAGCATTAAATATTGCATCCGGTGTTTCTTCTAGTGTTTTGCTTCTTCATGGATTAGGCCGATGAGTTGATGCCAGTGTCGAGAAGTTCTCCGGATATGATCTCCGACAGTGTTTCCCAGGCGAGCATCTCTCCCCCTTCTACCTATTTTGCATTTATAGTCTTTATTTCCTCCTGTTGATCTATTGCTATCCGTGTCGCGATGCTTTGGTTTCCGTGCACTAGTTATATCCCGTGCAGCCTCTATATTGCCATGGACACTTCCTAATACCAGTTGTTTGGTAGATAGCTAGCCTTGCGAGTCGTAGTTGCTTGCTCAGGTGTGATCTCGTGTTGTCGAGTACCACAGTTGTTGGAATGCCGGAAGATGTTTGTGGTGAAGATGATCACGTCTTTAATTACAACTATTAAACTGCTGTGATAACTAATGAAAGAGGCACCAGTGGGCAATATATGCTATTTGGTTTTTAAGTCCACTTGTGTCCCGTAGGCCTTGAGTACTTGATACATGTTCCTTGACTATCGCACTATCCGCATATGGGACCATGAATCCCCTTAGCCAGAGCTTGATTCATTCTTATTTCTTGGGGCAACAAAGTAGTTTGGGGCTTTGTTACTATCCTGTACTTATGCCATGCTTTACTGCTTTATTTATTATTGTGCGTGGAGCACCTGTACTGTTTTGGATCGTGGAATGTTTTCGCGATATCGACAAGCCCAGTCACACTTTCGGGTTCTCAGTCATTTATAGCCATTGACACAAACCGTGGGTCCGTCTCGGAGCCAGCCAACTTCGTTGTGGGTAGCTTAGTGGGGTGGCCCCCTGAAATATTTTATGAATCCTGTGATTGCTTTGTCGTGAAAGCCTCGTTGGGGTTTGAGTTGGTTTTTCGAGGTCGATCGTGTGTGTGTTGCTATTTGTGCACCCCTGCAGGGTAAAACTTTCTGAAAGCCGTGTCCGCGGTTATGGACGACTTGGAGCACAGTATCTCGATCATAGACAAGCATAACTAAAGTAGTGCTATAAATTTGACTTAATAGGTGACTAGTAATCAGATGCAACTATAACGGAATGGATATTAAAAATGCCAACAACTGGTGGATCTGGTTTGCTTTGTGACATGCTATACCTTCCTAGTAAATATTGCAACTCCAATGGAATGTGATAAAAGTGCCAACAATTGCTGGGTTTTGGGATTCCTCTGGATAATTATATCTGACTAGTAAATGTTCACTACAACGGAATGGTTAATTAAAATTGCCCACTACTTATGCTATCAGGATGACTCATGCTATCTATATCTGATTAGTAAGTGTTGTAACTATAACGGAATGAGTAAAATTGCCAACTATGTGAGTTTCCTTGGTCCGACTTCCTCGTTTGGTCTCGAGGGGGAAATACCAGGATGGGTTTGTCTGGTGTTAGCTTCAGGTTGGATCCGAATAGGTCTTTCTTACTCCTCTATGGTAACCGCCAGTTGTCTCGAGTCTCTATAGGTTGTTTAGTGCCACTGCGCTACCGCTCCAGCCCACCATACCTGTGTAGGCGAGGACCACCGAATTCTAGCCTCGCCATGTACTGGCCTCAGTACTAACGCTCCTCTTTTTCCTTTGCCCTTTGTCGGCACCCCTTTTGTTTTAGCAGGTTTGAGATCGACGTCGTTAGCAGGGTTACCCTTCCAGCTTGGCCTGGGAAGGGTTATGGATGCCATTGGTTATTATTCAGGGCTCTTAGCCCCATTTGCATCTTGTCCGTAGTCGAACGCTCTATCGTTTTTAGGGTGGTTTGGATCTTTGTATTGTATATCTGTATTCTTGACTCTTGGAGTCGTGTTGTATATATATTTGTTCCGTGGGTCCCATCGATGACTGTTGTGTAATGGTATTACTTCGTTCTCCACCCGCACGAAAGTGCCTGATGGGCGTCCTTGAATCGTTTCTATGCGGGTTTGGCGGAAAGGGCTCAAACTTGCATAGGGCCGATTTGAGGGTGTTACACCCCTTCATGTGTGAATACCTCCGGCGAGTATGCTAGGAGCCCGACAAGACCTTGCACAAATACCTCCAGTGTTTCGATCAGTGCCTTGATATGGTTCGTGGAGCCTCTAACACCGAGGTCATTTCCGCCTTGGTCGAGGGCATCATGGATGACAGGGTTCTCAACAAGATCGGCCATTCTAGAGAGAACCTATCCACGGTAGCCGAGCTCTTCATGATCATCAACTGATTTGCGAAGGCGGAGGCTAGGAGCATGTACGCTCACGGCAAGGGTAGGCCTATGCCGGCCTCGTCCGTGGAAATGAAGGGAACCTCTAGTGACCGCATGGAGAGGGCCGAGAAGAGGTTTACTCTACGGAGGATCACGGAGAGCGTGACCGGCCCTCATCTGTACTATGCCTTCCACCGGAGGAAAGGCCATGACACCTATGAGTGCATTAAGCTCAAGGAGGCGAGGGAGGAATACAACGACAGGAGGAGACATGGGCGTGGTAACAAGCGCGGCCACCCGGAAGGCAGCTGTGCACAGGTCATCCCACGGAGGACTCACTACCCAAAGGGCCCGAGTCAATAGCTCGAGAGTGTGTCGGGGGCTTGGTGAAGCCCGGACGCCTGGCAATAAAGGGCTCCATCCATTGTCGGCACCAAGGAGCTTGGGGCCAAAACCGCCCCCAAGCTAGCAGAGCACGCGCGTCACACCCAATCAAGACCCTCCTAAGGTGACTCTCAACTTGTCCTTCCTCCTCCCGAAGTTGCTTTTTCGTCCCTCATGAGGGCGCAGTAGCTCAGAGAGAAATCAGGAACTTCCATCTCTTATTGCCTCTTTGCGAGTTGATTTGATTTGCTGGAATTTTCCCTTCTTTCCATGTGCTTGTCACATTTCCGTATATGCATCATGCGGGCGGGGGCTAGGACTGTGTCTGTCATTGAACCACTCCTGTCAACATCAGGTCCTAAAGTGTCGAGCTTTGAATTTGTGGACTAGCTCTAGCGATAAGTCACCTCACTCCCGGTTCCAGGTGCTTGAAACCCTCGTATAATGCATATCAGAACTCACGAGAACATGCGACGTGGTCTACTTGGAGCGTGTTCATCGTTAGAGATGAGCGCTAAAACGTGCGATACCTATGGTCTCCTCTTCGAGGGGCCAATAGGACAAGCACGGGCTCTACGGTTCTCTCCTCGAGAGGCTTACAGGGCGGATCATGAGGGAACTCCCCTCCAGTGGCCAAATTTCAAGCTAGACCTACCGTCTCCTCCTCGAGGGGCCAACAAGGTAAGCGTTTGCCCTACGGTCTTCTCCTCAGGAGGCTTACGGGGTGACTCGTGAGGGAACTCCCCTCCAGCGACCAAATTGCATGCTAGACCTATGGTTTCCTCCTCGAGGGGCCAATGGGATAACAATTTTCCCTAAGGTCTTCTCCTCAAGAGGCTTACGGGTCGGCTCAAGAGGGAACTCCCCTCCAGTGGCCAAACTTCATGCTAAACCTATTATATCCTCTTCAAGGGGCCATCAAGATAAGCATTGGCCCCACAGTTCTCTCCTAGAGAGGCTTACACGTCGGCTCGTGAGGGAACTCCCCTCGAGTTGCCATACTTCATGATAGACCTACGGTCTCTGCCTTGAGGGGCCAACAAGATAAGCATTGGACCTACGGTTCTCTCCTCAAGAGACTTACGGGGCGGCTCACGAGGGAACCCCCCTCCAGTGACCTAAATTCTAGCCACACATGCTATGATTGCAAAACTCGCCAGGAGGCCATTAAAGAGACGAACACATGCAAAAAGAGTAAAGGGCGCTGACAAGGCAGGCTCGCCCACATCCAAATAATCATAATTCGACAAGAAAACTACATTGTTAAAAGGTCTTCCCCGCTAGTCTGTGGAGGGTCGCGTTGACCCTAGAGTCGCCGAAACGATACCCTCATTGTGATCATTGCCAAAAGGAAGGCACCAGAGTGCCTGATACCCCCTCAGGGAACAGTCTCCAGGGCACCACCATCGGAGGTATCCTTGTCATCCGCCTCGGCGCTGGACACGCCACTTACCAGGGTGTCATCTTCGCTCCCGCCTCTTGTGTCTTCGGCAGGATCGGAAGCGGCACTAGGGGCTTGGCCATCCTCTCCCACTTTGCTCTGGATGAACACGGGAACGAAGGCATCCACACATTCATCTATAAGCTGCTAGAAGCGGACAATCTCGCCTAATAGAGTCCCCTGGGGATGCCTCACTCTCTTCAGGAGTGTTCTCCAGGGAAAGACGTCATCATGCTGGTGAAGGTGGGAAAAACCTGGGCCACGGCCACTCGCAACATCCTTTCACACTCATCCAAGTGAAAGGCCTAGTAGAGCGTGGCCATTCCCTCCAGCTCTATGGTGATCTGAGTGAAAAGCTCTAGGAAGGATCCGCTCTCACTGGCATCGGCAAGAGGCCCAGTGTGAAAATCAGTCACCCTGAACTCTTTAAGGGTGGCAGCCGCATGCATGGCAAGATCTCGGTACACCTTGCAGCGTTCCTTCTCGAGCATGCGACAGTACAATTCTGTGGCTCATGTAGGGCATCTAGATCAACATAAGCTTGGGATAGACGCTCTTCCACCTTGCACTGGGAGGCCGCCATCTCATCCTTCTTCTCTAGAAACCGCTGCTCTTATGTGACAACCTTATGCAGGTACTGCTCCTAGAGGGCTGCACGATGCAGCTCGAGCTCCTTGAGGTTGGACACCTCCATCTACCTCTGCTCCTCGGTAACCTTAGTGTTGTAGCGGTTTATATGGCCGTCCATCTTGGCACTCCGGTGCTCGATGTCGAGATCGTTCTCCTCGAGCTTCTCACAAGTCACGTCTAGCTATGCCTCCAAATGCCCCTCTCCAGGAGAGCCTCATCCTCTCGAAGTTGGACCGCCTATTCACGGCATGCCACCTCCAGCTCCCTATCAGAGACCCTCTTGCGGTCCGCCACAACTTCCTTCTCAGAGAATGCAAGCACACGGTCGCAAACTGAGAAATTGCGTGTTAGCCGGCCGAGGTCCACGGAGGAGGGATTATCTCCTACGGAGGGTAGGGTCAACCCCAGGTCAGGGACTAGAATCCTCGCGGCTTCACGACGCTCCCTTTAAGGGATCCCCTCGATCCGTGGGCTCCTCACTCCTCGATGCTGCTCCCACAGATCCAGCCATGTGTCGAGGATGCCTGCACTTGGTGGAGACGGTGCCATGCCCCTGCCAGTTGATGCTCTTCACCGACCACATCTGCGAGGAATTGGTCGAGCCTGATGTGCGTGACTCCCACGACAGCATGGAGATGTCCCACTCTCGTGAGAGAGGCGTGGTCAACTGGCACTAGTGCAAGCCGCTCGGCCCCGTGGCCTCATGGGCGCGGGGGATCCCCGCAGAAAGGCCCTATTCGCCACCATGATTACGTGATGGAGTGACCTCCTAAGCATCCAGGGGATCTTCTAGCAAGGAGGCAATAGGGAGAGGCGGGAGCCACAGGAACCTCGGCACGCACCTCGTCCCACAACAGAAGACTCAGTTCCCACCTCCGTTTCGATCGGCATGGGGGTAGAGGAGGGAGGCGCAGGAACCTCGAAAAACACCTCATCCCCCTCGGCTGATGGGAGGCAGCCTCGGGTCCGGATAGGGGCTGCACGTGCGGACACTGCCCCTGCAATGTCTGAAGACGGGGGATGGTCACCCCCAACGGTCCCCGGTGAGCGACACGTCCTTGGGAGAGGGGAACGGAGGCAGCCTCCGCACATCCCCCATCTCCTTCGGACGAAGGTCCATGTGGCCTTTTCCTCCTCTTCTTCTCATGCCTACACCCGGAAGATGGCCGGTCAGTGACATCCGGAGGGGAGTACAAGAAAAGGAGGGAGGCCACCGGAAGATCAACTTACCTCCCACTAACGCGGCTAGGAGGGGACTATCCTGGCGTAAGGAAGGTGTTCCTCCCGTCCGACACGAGTTGCTGAGCTATGGAGAATCCCGCGATAGCAGCACCGACAATCCTGGGTGCATCGAGTGTGGCGCACCCCACGTCCTTGATGGTGCCATGAGCCTCAGCATCCAAGGAGCCTTGCGCATCTTCTTCCAAGGAAGATATGCAGTGAATCACCCTCCCTCGTCAAGCAGACCGAGAGGCCTCGGTGGCCCTACCCCGCAACATGTTCTCATCCTCTAGCTCGCATGCGGAGTTCCGTGTTGGGCTTGATGCAGGAGGTTCCTCGAGAGGCTCTAGTATTGGAGGGATCTCTCCCCACTAGTCGAAGGAGGGGAGCCGTGAGTGGATGACACTGGAGGTGCCCATTAGGTACAAGGTATGGGCCCCTAAAGGGATCTCGGGGATGCCCCCCTTAACAAGGAGTAGCTGCATGAGGACGGTCACTTTATCTTTGGGGCGGAGGCCCACGGATAGCTTGACTACGTATTAGCTAGAGGATATGTCCCGGAGACCCTTCTGATGCTCGTGGAGGGGTGCGGTCTTCCGATGGAGGAACTCTCGGACCACCATCTCGCTCGTCAATCCTCGACCCCTCAAGTCCGCCACACACCTAGGATCAACAAACGCCGCCCCCATTGCGAAGAGGAACTACGGGAGCATCCTTAAGGTGTCCACAAGGACCCAATCTCGGTGGAACACAGATGCCACACCCAGGATGGAAATGGGCAAAAAGCCTTCGCCTTTATCGGCGAAGAACCCGATGCCACAAAGGTGGCCCTCTAGCGCGAGGATGCAGAGATGGTAGAAGTGCCGAAACAACACCAGCGAGGGCATCATGCCCATGAAGGCTTCGCACCAGTAAGCAAAAATGGCCAGGAGGGTCACACTTTGCGGGTGGAGGTGGAGCAATTGGATGCAATAGTGCTCTAGGGAAGCAAAAAGGAAGAGGGAGGATGGGGGGACGAGGTCGGCGGTGATGGAATGTGTGAACACCGGGAACATGGTGGCAGGCCGCTCACTCACACCAATTCCAGCACACCACACTCGGGAGGTGCCCCACTCATTCGAGGAGGAAGCTATCACCGCGTGACCTTGTCCACCCTCCTCGATGTTGATTGTCGGTGCCGGTAAGGACCAGATGTTTGACATGGAGAAGTTCGCCATAGCCAGGGAATCGTGTTCTCTCTTGGGCGCCATATCGCGAGCTCTGAAAGGCAAATGTATGGCAATGGTGTGAGGTCTAAAAGGGTGCGGTGGAGGAGGAAGACGAAGTTAACTGGGCCTAAGCGGGCTCAGGTTTTTATGGAACGAATGGTCCTCGAGGTCAAAAGGCGGGGGCCGCGGTTCTCGCCTCCAACAGACACCGCCTCGTTCAAGCGACACATGGAGGATGTGGGCAAGCTCCTCGGGTGATCATGCGCTGACATGAACAGATGCAGTCACGGCACTAGCTGGACTCTTGACTTAGTAGCCCCTTAGTAAACCGCGTGCAATCCAAGCTATCGGGGGCTACTGTCGAACTATTGGTACATTGGGTACCAAGTCCCATCAAGTTGCCAGTCCCACATGGAGCTCCTTCCTAGAGGCTTGTGAGGTGCGCATCCCTCTAGAGGACACAAGGAGCACTATCTCGGGGAAGACGTCGAGACCGGCTCCGCAGGAGAAAGAGACCCCTTGGAGAGGATCCACTTGGAGGCGCACTGGTGGCTCCCCTATCTCCACAAGACGATGGTTAAACGACCCTTCCAATCCGCGTCCTTCCCATCCCAGTAAAGCAAGATGTTGCCTGCTCGCCTCGGTCCTAAAGGTAGGGTGACGTCTCTAGAACCCTGTAGAGTCCGACCTTGCCACTTTGGCGCTAGGAGACCAGGGGTGATGCACTGGTACGAGAAGGATCGACGACATTAGCGGTGGACCAAAGTCCCACCAGTGGAACCAGCTCAAGACCACGTGGGACATGAGTGCGTTTGGCGCTCCTTAGGAGGGAATGTGGTGACCCTTCCTGCCCAATATTTGGGGGAAGAAGACTGACACCACTATAAAAGTAGGGCTTCCCCAACCGTAGAAAGGGTCGATCCCTACGATCTAAAACCCTGGAGAATCATCCACCATTGTAACCTCGTGAGACACCACGAGCAATACAACAAAGCAGGAGTAGGGGTTTTACCATGTCACCAAGGTCCCAGAGCTGGGTAAAGAAAAACCGTGTCACTCTCTGTCATGCTTGCACTACGTAGTTGCCACCATCGTTGGGAAACTCGGAGCGCATGTTCAGCCCCCTCGCAAATTCATGGCTTGTTGGACCAATTGTTCCTCCACGGCAAGTTTTTTCCAACAACACCATTAACCATAGCAATCCGACCTTACCCTAAGGCATTAATAGAAAATGATGCTCAGACCCAAAAATCTTCAAAAATTAAACACTAGATTAAGTAACCTTGACAGCTAACGTACAAATTAAACTCTGCCAAACATCTAAGCTTAAACTAGCAAGATAGAAAACCCTACAACCATCTAGAACACCCTAGAAGCTACCAGGAATCCTAGAATAAAAATAACGAGATAAACCAGTAGAAGAATAACCCTATAATTTGGGAAAATACATGAATTAACTAGTAGTAGAAATTGTTGTAGAAAAAATAGAGAGATGAGAGGGATTACCTTCAAAAAGTGGGATCCCATCTCACCACTGATTGAGAAGAGGAAGTAGAGTAGGAATGGTGACTATGGGAGGAACATGGAGTACCTCGTAGGGGGCATCTCAACCTACACCTGCCACAACAGCTACAGGAGGCGACATAGACACCAGTAGGAACCATCTCGATGGCGAGGGGAACGACGGAGTTGTGCCAGTCATCCACCACGACGCTTTCACCGGAACCCTAGATCGGGTCAAGAGTTGCACGTGGGTGATTGGAGGGGAGAGCGATGAATCTGTGTGGGAGAAGGGTAGAGTAGGAGGAGGGGAATAACTGAGTGTAATCATAGCGATTGGTGAGGCCAGAGACGGTCGAGGCAATGACGCAAAGCGGTGGCGGTGCCTTTGCCGTCACCTATGGTGCTAGAAATAGAGTGTGTGAGAAAGTGAGTGACAGAGCATGAGAGAGAGATTGAGGTGTGGGGCTGACTGGTACACTTAAGGGTATTTTTGTCTTTTCACAATTCTTTAAAGAGCCATTTAACTAAAAACAACCCTAGACATTTTAGAAAAATAAAAAAAAATAGCCCTAAATAGATAAAAATGAGTATAATACAAAAATTAATTTGTTAAGAATTTTAAAAATAGTTATAAAGGAAATAAAAATATAAGTTAATAAATAGAATATTAAAACCCTAAAGTAAATACAAAATTTCAAATAAATAAAGTAAAAATAGTTCCAAATAGAGAAAAATACGTGGGACGAGAATTCCTATTTTTCAGGAATTATAAAATTAAATAATGAATAATCCGTAATAAAACTCTACAATAAACTTTAATTAATTAATAAGGATAATAAATACCCCAAATTGGTAAAATAACCCATTAAAAATACAAACCTTGAATATCCATGAAAATTAAGTGTGGAATGAATTCCAAATAATATTATAGCTAGGACTTAACAAAAGAGACTCTAGAAAAATTTATAAAAATCCCAAAGTGAAATAAAATTCACCACATTAAAATACCTTAATAAAACCTAAAACACTTAAATTAGGGGGAGGGAATAACCAACCAATAATAATTATCTATGAGCCTAAGCATACATTTGGATTTTATACATTGACCTTATTGGACAATGATATGCTTTACAAAAATCGAGGTCCATAATAGTATAGAACCCATTGATTGTCTTAATCCAAAAAACCTAGGAAAGTTCACTCTTGCATACCTTGTGAGACCAAACTTGCAATATTCATTGCAATGTAATGCTTACATGTCAATTGACGTATTTTAGAAAGCATTTTCAAAACCTTATCACCTGCACTCAAAAGAAAAATCTAATTTTATAATAAATATGAGATATTGATTGCTAGCTCAGGTTAGTCAGATAATCTAAAATGGTGGGCGGTGGAATCACTGATAATATATGCGAAACCATATGGTGGATATTCCATTGTACTTGGTATACACTTAGGATTAACAACTGATGACTCCAATTTTGAAGCTTATTTACCTTATGATTTTGCACAATTATAATAGGATTTTTGGTATTTTACAGCGCTCACGCGCACCTTTTGTATTTTTTCAACGTGATATTGGGATTGTCATATTATGCAGTAATTGATATTTCTAAGTGATAAATGTCATTTAATTGATTTTTTCTCGCATCTGGGAGAATAACAAACATGGAGGAAGCCTATTGAGGGTTTAACGACCACTGGTATATGCGGAGCTTGCCCGTACCATCCGTCCAACCACATGTCAAAGTGTCCTCCTCATCAAATACTCTCACCTCGTAAAGACAAATATGAGATACGCCATTTACAGAAACATCCAGCATCAAAACACTATGCTAGAGAGGGATTTGTAGGAGTAGCTATATCAAGGGCAAATCTTTTATACTTCACGGATCATCGGAGTACATCACAACATTCTGTGTGTCATCATCCGCTGCATCTCCATCACCATCACCATTCCTCTATTCCATACTTTAGATATTTCTTCAATTCCAAATACAATTGTGGTTTGCGTTAGATTTATATTCATACTTTTATCCATCCATTTGAATATGATGATGTTGTTGATTGCCTCCATGTGTCAGTAGTTATCTTTGTTTTGGGGAGATGATGAATCCCTAGCATTATTATGAAATGAAATAATGATGATCTATTAATTTGGTCCATGATCCATTGATCTATGATATTGTGTTTGATCTCACATATCATTTTCCTTTGGGGCTAAAGAGAGGCTGATAGCCTTAGGAAGTGTATGGGAGTATGTCTAGTGTTACTTTTCTGGCTACGAGCATTGGATTATAACATGCACGGTCAAAGGGGGAATAAAGAGACACTCAGTAAGATTTTTCCAATATCCATGGGGAAACCCTTAATTTTGGTGGTCCGTACGAGTGATTTCTCTTAGGAATCACAGTTATTATTTAGAGATGACATCATTACCTGATTCAAGAAAGGGACTCCACATGAGTCTGGTAGTGAACATCTTATTATTTAGCCCTCTCAACACATGTCATAAAGAAAGAAACAGATAATCCTAATTTTGATTCATTACCCCATGCTAGCAGTGTATTCTACATCCCCGAGAACGTCTCGGTCCTATTGAGTTCCAACACCTTTTTCAAACGCTTTCTTTACTTGTTTTACTATATTTCTTTTATCACTTTCTTGCACAAAAGCACAAAACCTCTCACACACCCTTTACTTGAGATCAAAGGCAGCTAACAAGTATCATTTGGTAGATAGTGACGAGGGGCATAAAGACCTAAACCAAATAGCTCTCTGTGGGTTTGATACTCTTATTTTGAAACTAGCTACAATCAATATGTTCAATTGCTGTATCAACAACCAATTTAGTTAGTGATTCTTGCAACGTACATGAACATGTTAGCCACAAGTTTTGTAATGGGATAGAGAAATTACTTATACCTTTTTCCTTTCTATGTCTTCGTATCCAAAGTCAGGAAGAGATCTAGAGAGGAGATCAGTGGGTGGTAGCCCCTGACGTCCCTATCTTGTGCTACAGGGTAACAACTTAACATATTAAAAGGGAGCATAATGGAGCATAGGTGTCTTGACTGAAACTCTTTACAATGGGTGGACTGCGGGGTCATGGCAAAGGACAGTGATTGGCTTGGATCTTGACTGAGCCTAGAACCAAGGAAGTTTGATCAGGAAAGCATACCCTTTATGCTCCCAGGCTTTAGATCATTTGTGGGAAAAGTATTGCGCCTCTCAAGAGTGTATGAATCATGACATGTTACTCTCTATCCTGGGAAAGGATTGTGAACTTAGTGGGAAAGGGATTCTGGGAAAATCCTCTACAACCTGTTAAGACTGATGGACACAGTTTTTCAAAGAAAAAACTTATATTTTCTAAAACCTGATTTCAAAAACTAAGCATAAGCTTAGGATTCTTATCCATGGATTTACATAGAACATTAGACAACGACTATAGAATTTGTTGAGTACGCTCATATTCAATCCATACTTCTTAAAACCCTTGCTTAGGTACCTCAAAGATAGAAGACATGAATACTCGAGGAGACTTCATTGAGGAAGAGGTTTATTATGATGAACCTAATCTCTCAGGAGGAACTGAAGGCATCTATGGAATAGAGTTTGGAATAGGAGATGATAGTGTAGACATAGAATAATAGTTACACACGCATAAGATAGTCGAACTGAGCAATCTAGGTCGAACCCAGTAAGTTTAGAATTCTCAAGTGGTGATTAGCTTAGAAGTACCGTTGTTTATCAAGCTAGTGCTTTTAAATTTCTTAGTATGGGTGAATTCTCACTAGACCTAGGAGGATCTTCAAGCTTGTATTGCTCTAGTGTTATAAGTAAGGAATGAAGTATTAGTTGTACCTACAACAGTTCTAATGTACAACTCTGAGTGTGTAATATTTATGAGGAAGGACTCTCGTCAGTGTTATGCCTACGACTCGTGCTCTACAACATGAAATGGAGAACTAGGTCACCGAAGAGCTCCTAAGATTTACGGGGACAGGCATCTTCAGCAACCTCCTCCATGCCAACCCAAAGTTTTACTTCGCCGTGGTGCTGAAGCCTTTGGAGTCTAGTGAGGCTGTTAATATCGCACTGGATGCCCGGGAGCACGTGGATGCCCTCCTAGCGATTTGCAAGAGGAAGATAGAAGATGAGCCTATGGGGATCTCGAGTTATGCTTCCAGCAAGCCCTCCAACGAGTAGTCTGTCAAGGAAGTAGAGGACAGCGCCTCATCTTTGTAGGTTGTAGGCATGTGTGGTCCTTGAAGCCCAAGATGTATCATGTCCAACGTAGCAAAACGTATGCTCGTTCAGATATTTCCCCAATGGGCCTATTTATGTGATGTAATTATTCTGCAATGTGCTATGTGTTTGCCCTCGAGCTCTTTGCTTGCCACCCCCTAACTAGGGAAAATGCCCTTCCTGTGAGCTGCATCCACTCTACGTGATAGGGGCTAGACCCTGAGAGTGAGGCCACTAGTCAATGGTATGTTCGACTCTTCCAAGCGAACAAGGCCAAAGTGTGATGGCTCGTAGGGCGGATGAGATGGCTCACGAGCTCGTCACTCGTGGCTCCATTTGATGTGAAAGTAGTACACAGAGGTAGTGATAAGGCTCGCGAAGCATAGGGAGAGAGAGGAGAATAAAATGGTTGTTGGTACTTACCTTTTGGAGAGGAGTTGCTCTTGTGGATGGCGCCTCGGGAGGCTCATTCATGGAATCGACCTCTCGTGAGGGATGGCGATAGAACTCTCATGTGAGAGCTGGAGATGACTCTGATGAAACTTGGCAAGGGCACTAATGCAGCCCGTCCTACAAACGTCCCTACATCCTCACCACCAAGTCCCCCAAGTGGACCAATGACGCGTGCTCGAGCGAAAGTCCTACCAGTTAAGATTAACTCACTCCAATCCTCATCGTACTTGGATACACCATTGAATGGATTGCTACTTAATGAAAATACAATGTGCATACTCAGCTACGAAGCCCCGACGTATCGATAAGACCCCTCAGAATAAGAACCAGGAGCTAGACAAGAAGATGCCGTAACTAAGGCTGAAGCACTAGAGTCTTTGGCCCTGAATCCCGGAGTCTCTGGCCTCCAACACAGGAGTCTCCATCCTGCCTCCCTAGGGAATCCGGCCAAGACTCCGGACCCGCTGGATCGGGTCAACCACCATTTTAGAATGACGGAGTTGCGCTAGAAAACCACCATAATGCCTTCACCAAAACCCTAGATTGGGTCAAGGGTTTCACGCGAGTGATTCGAGGCGAGAGGGACGAATCTGTGCGGTAGAATGGTAGAGTAGGAGGAGCGGAGTAATTGAGTGGAATCACGGTGGTGGGAGATGTCGGAGACGGCCTAGGCAGTGAGACACAGCGACGGTGGCACCATCGCCATCATCTCGGGTGCTAGATAGATAGATAGATAGATAGATAGATAGATAGATAGATAGATAGATAGATAGATAGATAGATAGAGAGATAGAGAGATAGAGAGTGAGGCTGGGACTGACGGGTGGACCCAGTGGGTCCAGTCACTTAAGTGGTTGGACTGACTAGTAGACCCAAGGGTATTTTTCTCTTTTCACAATTCTCTAAATAGCCGTTTAACCAAAAGCAACCATATACAATTTAGAAGAATAAAATAAAATACCCTAGATAGACAAAATGAGTAGAATATAAAAAGTAATTTTTGAAGATTTTTAAATATAGTTATGAAGGAATGAAGAATATAAGTTAATAAATGGAAGATTAAAATCCTAAAGAAAATAAAAATTTCCAATAAATAAAGTAAAATTAGTTCCAAATAGAGAAAAATAAGTGGGATGATAATTCCTATTTTTTAGGAATTATAAAATTAAATAATTAATAATTCCCTAATAAATATCTATAATAAATATTAAATAATCAATAAGGTGAATAAATACCCAAAATTAGTAAAATAACCCATTAAAATACAAACTTTGAATATCCATGAAAATTAAGTGTTGAATGAATTCCAAATAATATTATAGCTATTACTTAACAGAAGAGACTCTATAAGAATTTATAATAATCCCAAAGTGAAATAAAATACACCATGGGAAATATCTTAATAAAACCTAAAACACTTAAATTAGGGGGAAGGGAACAATCAACCAAAAATAATTATCTAGGACCCTTAAACATATATTTGGATTCTATATATTGTCCTTATCGAACAATGATGCTTCTTTGCAAAGACCGAGGTCCAGAATAGTTTAGAACCCATGGATTGTCTTAATCCGAAAACCTTAAGCAAGTTCACTCTTGCATACCTTGTGAGACCAAACTTGAAATATTCCTTACAAGGGAATGCTTACATGTCCATTGACGTATTTTTGAAAGCATTTCCAAAAACTTATCACCTGCACTCAAAATAAAAAACTATTTTATAAAACATATGACATGTTGATTACCGGCTCAGGGTAGTCAGATAATCTAAAATGGTGGGAGTGGAATCATTGATAAGATATGGGAAACCATATGGTGGATATTCCATTGTACCGGGTATACACTTAGGATTAAGAACCATTGTAGTCATTGATTCTTGCACCATACAATAACACGCTACCCACAAGTTTTGTAATGGGACAGAGAAGTTCACTACTACAGAATCAGCTTTCGGTGACGGTTTTCCACCATGGGAGAATGATGGTTTTGGCTTCCTACTCTCGGCGACAGTTGCTGATAAATCCTTTTTTTCCGAGTCAATTGGTCCAACTGTCTCTGAAAGTTCTCGTTAGATGGTTTGTATTAACAACCACATCCATTAATATGAGTTCTAGAGACTGTCGAAACTCGGAGACTTCGGGTGTCTTTTGCATAGTTGCTTCATTTCATCCAATTACTCGTCAAACTGCATTATAGAGACCACATATTTCAAATTAAGAACACTTAGTTAAGAACAACTATACTTCAACTCCCACGTTACTACACTTGCTCATGAAATGAGTAACCAATTGGACAGACCAATGTGAAAGTATTGGATCAGAATAAGGACTCATGGCAATCTAGGTGAAAGAGTACTTTGCAAATAATGGGACTCTCACATCACCGGCTTGAAGACCTTCAACATCATCAACACATGATTAACGATAAAGTCAGACACTTCCCCATGGATCGGAGTCAACTCCTTGTCCGGTAGTGCCATCATGTCAATGCAAGGATCTTGTAAATAATAATAATGATTACTAGGTACAAATCTAAAAGACTATGTTTGTGGAATAATAGAAAATGTTATAATAACTTTTTGATAATTCTGGCAATGAAATCCAAGTCATGATTAAGTTAACATGGTGGACAATATAGAGCCCACACAAGATGGTTAGAATAGGCTGCTGGTGGCACTGTGGAAATAGAGTACAACATACTTTCAGTATGTGCTTGAGGGTAATATAGTTAATGTTATTGGAGGTACCTTGTTATTGTAGGAAACTAACTGGATAACCAATGTGGTGGGTTAGATTTTCATAACATGTGACATGCTCCTTAGTTTGACTTTGTGCTCACTTGTAAAGGCAATGATAATAGCACAAGAATGTCTATCATGTACACCGATGTTTCCTTTGTGAACATATAAATGTATCTTACGTACATTACAATAATCACTCACCTTTCAAGAAGCTTGGTTATATCCATGCAATCTGTCTTCCGGCTTAATACAGAATCAAGATAATAGACAACACCATTCGCAAGTGACATGCATAAACGAACCTAGTGATAACTACAAAGGGTGAATCGATGTTGTGTCGGACTTTGAGAATGAACATATTAATTCCTAACTTAAATAATGCAGCATTAATTTACCTTACACTACAAGGCCATATGATAAGATCCTTGGCAGTGCTCTTCATCATCAGGAAAATGATGTAATCCTCAACACTCCTCATGTCTCTTCCCATGAGTTGTTGGAAGCATACTGAGGGTCATAGAAGATTACATTTTCTTTAGCATGTGGACACAAACCGTATTTCCTACATAAGAAGATGCATATATTGTGAGAAGTTGAATTTGAACTGCCAGAAAGGGTTATATTTTGGAACAAAGGTATTATATCGTAAGCTATAAGGATAAATACTCACACTATGAGGCATTCTATGATGCTGTCACCCATGGAAGACAACTTGAACATCTCTTGCAACTTCATGTAAGCGACTTTGAATTGGATGGAATTGTTCAACATACCAAGTATGTACTTCACCATGATCCCTATGGACTTGCTCTTCACATTCACATTAACATGACTCCTCAATTTTCCGAAACACTGACCCGTTTTCCCACCATGCCTAAAGTTTAACATAGGCATTGACAGAAAAACTCCTTATTGGTGAAACAATATGATTTTGGCGGAATATGATGGATATATTGTTGAGCCTGATGGGAGATTATATATAGGTGTATAGGGGATTATCTTGGAGTACAAGTCAAGTTAGGAATATACGTAAACAGATCCTAACTCTATATAAACTACCATAACAACCATATTTTCCTAATACTCTAGCATTCTCCTGCAGTCGTAGCGGTAGCATCGCGAACAACTAGAATGTCGCAGATGGTTAGACTGCAGATAAACCGAAGTAGCATCCAGTAGGCTGACATCCCCCTGTTGTCCGAGCGATAATGTCATGGACGGTGTCGCATCACGGTAGCTTGGACTATAGAGGAAGCTGGTGAGATGATGAGGCGAGGTGATAGCTCTTGTGCCGATGTCGAGGGAGCTGAGAGCTTGGGGCACACTACAAGAAATGTGTCAACTAGTGACCTTTTCTTAACAACCATGGATTTTTTAGTCATAGATCGATGGCCATTTCAAACCCAATGGTCGTAGGCCATTTAGGAAGGTCTAAACCTTGAAAAACAACGACCTTTTCTATCAGGAAGGTCATAAATCCACTACATCAATATGTCATAACATAGACAAGACTGGTCTATGACCTTAATTTTAGGCCAATACGACCAATTTAAATGGTCGTTAGTGCTAATATAGGACTCGTTGAAATGACCAGACTGCCAACTAATCAGTTTCACCTACGTGTCAAATTTGGCGCCGCTCATCGAAAATTTTCCATGTAAGGTGGTCAATATTTTTCAAAAATATTGTTGTACCATTTTGAATTATGCCTTTAGTGGTTGCTTCACAAAACCCTGTTTTTGTCCCTCGAGAAATGCATGTGTGCAAAATAGACCTAACCAATGAGAACAGAATGTCGAACTACCCATGGATCACCCTGCCAAAGCAGATCTCAGTCGTCCAGCTAGCCTCCATCCGACGCTCGAAATTTTATTTCATGTTTCTCCGGCCTTCACGTCCTCCCACACACTTTGGATATGAAGTGTCTGAAACACCCAGCAGTTCTATAGTCAGGCACCAATGATATGATCAGAGGCAGTTCCGTGAAATCATACCACCAATCCAGATCGCGATCGAGAGAGACACTCAAACCCTAATCCCCTCGCTCCTCTTCCCAGACCCGCCGCCATGCGCGAGTACCCCGCCTCCCTCTCTGCTTTTGCACTTCGCACGAGCAAGCACCTATGCACCACCCCCAGTTGCCGCCTCTTCTCCTCCCTTCACATCTCCTACACGTCTCACTCCCCCGCCACCACATAACTCCTCCTTCCCGATCCAAATCCCCCATCGACCCCCTAACGATTGCGGCGCTCGCGAGCTCGACGAACCGAAAACAGTGTTCGGTATCTCAGACCAGGAACCGATGGCAGCGCTCGCAAGTCTGGCCATGGTGAGCTTCCCCTTCCCTCTCGCCTCGACGCCAACTGGGTCCACATGGATGTCATGGTACGATCCATCCCCTCCCATCCCTGATTATTAGAGCTGGTCATGAACGATTTGAGGGGTCAGGTCCATCGATTGAATTGGAAACCCTGATCTAGTTCACACCAACGCATACGCCTCCAACCATGACTGCTTCTAGCAGGCAGATCGACCACCGTGGTGTCCATCGGTGAATGACCTCCGCCCTTCATCAACGTCGTACACTTATGACCGCCGCCTGCCTGTACGTCCTGTCCCTGATATATCCATCCTAATTCTATCGGCTAGTACCTCAAAAAAGTCAGGCATGTTGGCCTAAACATGTGAGTCGCTCTACATTACCTGAGGTAGTTACGACCTGGTTCACATTACTTCAGCCCTAGTATGTGGAAGTACTAATTTACTAATGTTTCTGACCGTAACGTTCCTGATATTCTTGCTTGTAATTAGCTAGCAAAAAACTCCACGCATGACGCATATATGCACATAAACGCCAGCCCACACCTGCATGTGTATTTGCATTGACAACGAGATCTAATTTGGTCAATTTTGTATTTGATTAAGACATGAAGCCAGAGAGAGATGATCTACTATAAGTAGCGACTGGACACAATTATTCAAATACACTAGGGTCAAGTAGTTACTTCCATGGGCGAACCTGATGTTCTAGTTGTGAACTGTTAATTGCTAGCTAGTGAGTTCTTTTTTGTCAATACATCCTTGTTCAAGGAATGACCAGACCTTTTCTCAATCTATCATGCTATTACTAGATTTATAAATGCAACCTATGTTTTCTAATGATTCTCAAGTTAGAAGCTGGAGATGGAAGTATTGTTATTGTGTTCTAGACTTATTCGTGTAGTTGTTTATTCTTCTAGTTTTTAGATTAAAAACTTACCCAGCATATACACAATTTACATGTTCCTTGAAGAGAGCTGCAGCTCGTCGGGGTTTCAGCGATGCTTATCTCCTTCAAGTATGAGGAGATATATATGGGTAGTCGAGGTATGTCCACCAAGGCCTTTTCATCTGCTTGTCTGTGAACAAACTCTCAAGTCCAAACCTCATATGTTTGTGTATGTTTTGCATGTCAGTGATGCACCCTAGAGCCCACCACATATCTCCCGTGATGGCTCCGCAGTCATGGAATGGCGCCTAGACGTTCATCCATGCAGTGCCTATCAGCAACTACCAGCTACTATCTCATCTTTCCGCCGCCTTCCTGCCGAGATAACCGTCGTTGTGTCGGAGCTAGAGATGAAGAAGTCCACGATGGTGGCCGCGGCAGCGAAGGTGAAGCAGTCGATCCACGCAGTGCAGAACGAGCATGAGCTCTCCTCCAAGGTCGCCAGGTACCTCAATCCCGACGCCTCCTAGGAGAATGTATGCTATTACTGCGTCCGTCTAGTCTCCTTACATGCTTCCGGATTAAAAGCGAGTCATGTTATCTGTGCTAAATCATGTTCTATGATCTCTCTATAAAAAGATATGATATGCTAGCAGTAAGTTAACTAATTCTTTGCCCCATTATTTTGTATTACTTGACTATCGTGGAAGTCATTTGGTACAAGAAATTTAAGTTTACCTTATTATATATACTTAACTACGATTTCCTTTCTCCAAATCTTGACATGAGTGTCTTACTAAGCAGAACAACATCAACAGCTGTCTGCTTACTTTGTATTGGTTTTATTCAACTGCCAGGTGATGCAGTGCATGGAACTACTCTGTAATGTAATGTATACAAATTTCTTCCATATCTTATGCAAAGTGGTTGAGTTAGCTGTGTTCATTCCACCATCATGGGTCCCATATCAAATGCAAAATTTACATAAATAATTCATTATGTAACATCTATGTCAACACTTATGTCCTTATTCATGTTTCTTCATTTATTTGCTCTTTCCAAGATTCTACGATGTTGTACAAATTCTCTTATGTCAATGTTTCTACAAGATCTTTATTTCCTCTTTCCAGGTTACTATACGATTGATCCATCGCACCTCTTCTCGTTCATGATTCCTTTTGTTTCTGTTTGAAATGTCGGGCGGTCGATGGTAAATTTTGTTGCTTGTACGCTGATTTATGTCCTAATAAATTAGTTGTCCCACCTGGTTGTAATGTACATGCCATGCATTTCCTAAACTATAACATGTGTATATTTGAGTGCCAGTTAAAAGTGATATAATTTTGCTTCACGAATATTATATTTGCTAATAGTTATTCCTACTTGTGGTTTCTACTGTTATTCCATGCCCCCATGCTAAAGATAATAAATATAATTTTGGTAATAGGATCTATCTGATACACTAGTGTACTTTAGATCCACAACTACATATCTCTTCTTTCATGTATCTATTTTTGTTATCTTGTAGCATACTTGACAATGGCATGTAGGTGGACAATTCTGTTGATATTCATAGGGTTTCCTTGTAAATTCATTGATACTACTAAGTATGATATTCATAGGTTACTTATTTTGTTACTATTTAACCAGTTTGTGCTACAATGTACTATGAAGTTGTTGTCATGTATGACTTGGGTATTCTGCTATCTCCAAATAAATAGATTCGTTTGATTATTTTCCACTAATGTATAGTTTTAAGGGAGTTAATTTCCATTGGATTCTTAGATGGATGTGTTAGTGATATCTCTGTAATGTTTAGTTTAGTGGACAACATACACTTTGCTATGGACCATGTGCCTCTAAGATGCTTTAGTTTCTAACATTGTTTCGTAGTCTGTACGTGCCAAGGTGTTAACGTAGATGCTAAAGAAGTTGGAAGAATGGAAGGTTTGTGAAGAGTAGTCATATCTTTGTAGCTAATTCTATGTTCCTGATTGATTTAAACTATGGAATATAGTTTGTAATAGGGCTGCTGTTATAGTTGTATTATATTCCTTGGTGACATGAACCGTGGCTTGATGATTATAATATATATTATGATTTTGGTTGTATTGATAGAAATATTGGCTATTTACCGTTCTGATCACTCATGTGAATCCTCATATTATAAGGCTCCAGGTCACAAATATGTTGCTTAAAGGCCTAAAAGCCCAAATCAAAATAGGCTGTAAAAGGCAAATCCCCAAATAAATTGTATTTAAAATTGGCTTTGGCCTAGAAAGTTAAAAAGGCTGAAATTTTGGGCTAGGCCGAATTCGACCAGGTTGAATTTGCTGCCACGTCAGATTCCACGTTCGATTGGCTTACGTGGACATGCTAGAATACCATGACCAAAATTTTGGTCATGTACAATATGACTATCTATTTTGGTCATAGTAGTCCATGACCGATTCACAAAAAAGGTCGTGAGTTGTCGTATAGTGACCCTCGGTATGTGACCTACCCGTTTTGGTCATAGAAAGGTCATAGATGGACTATTATGACCTTTTTATGACCAATATTTAGGGTCACCAGTTAGCATATTCCTTGTAGTGGTAGTCTCGAGGTCGGGTAGCCATTGCGAGGGGTCGATATGGTTGATATCATGGTCGGAGATGTCGATGTCAAGGTAGCCGCACGTGAAACCGCATGAGCATAATGCGTGAGGAGGATGATGGAGACGCATCGAGGCACTCATCGTGGGGCCGCGGCAGCTTGCCGAGGGTCCATGGAGGCTTACCTTGGGGCCACGACAGCTTGCCAAGGGGTGTCGATGCCGAAGTCCATGCAGTCCGAGCTGTCGAGGACGACGTGCGACCATAGTTTTGCTAGAACTAGGCGCATAGGGGCAGAACACACACTCTGGTTTTGCCAGAACCGAGTATGCAAAGAAGAGCTTCTCGGTGACACAGTCGAGGTAGTCATAGAGGCAGGTGTCGATGCTGAAGAAGACTTTGTTGAGGCCAGCAAAGACGAGGATCCAATCCGATATTGCCAGGCTCGGGGACATGTCGGGGACGAAGGCACGCACCAGTGTTACCAATAACGGGCAGGCAATGGGAGGGATGAAGACATAGAAAACGGCGATACCAACGGCACCCTGGAGTGGCCATGTTGGACACCTAGATTGGTGCGGTGGTAGTACTCGATATAGGCAAAGAAGAATCTGGCGTGCCTAAGACCATGTGTGCACGTAGACGACTTGCACCGTGGAGGGATAGCCTGCGGCATCAGGCTGTAGGGACGGTAATGTAGACTGCATGCATCGATGCTATGACTCGTTGGGGCGGCATAGCTGCAGAGCGCAAGTCGGTGCAGCGGCTGGGAGACCACCAGTGACGTACACGCCAAGGAAGACGCATTTCTAAGATGGTAGCATGAACCAAAAGCGGTAGTGATACGACTCGAAGGGGTGACACAGTGCTATCCCATAGCTCGATCGGTGGTAGGCGCGTGCTCGGGGATGTGCTTGGCATAGATGGGCGCGAGATTGGTTGATTAGACCAATGGTGCGCCCTATGCGCCATGGCATTGACGACGCGTAGATCGGAGTCGATGGCGGCATTGTCGGTGAAGTCCCATGGAATGACGACGAAGATGATATGAGGGGGACGGGCGCAGCAGCAAACCGAGGAAGGCGTAGCAGCTGGTCGAGGCGCGCAGTAGCCTGCCGAGGCAGGCGCTGCAGTGGAGGAGGCAGGCGCACGGGCGCGGTGTAGATCGTCGATGCCCATGGTCATAGTAGAGGCGCGGTGATCATGACGGCGGTGGGTGACTCAATCCGATCTATGATCAGTAAACCAAAAAACACCGGCCAAGTGACCAGGGCAGCCGATCACATATCTGTGGACGAACCCTGCGACGGATTGCACGACCCCCGATGGAGATCATGAAGATCGATCCCTCGGGGGCGGTGCGACGGAAGCGTGCGGCTAGGGTTTGGACCGGTTAGGCTGATACCATGAAAGATTATTAGTTTGGCAAAATATGATGCATATATTATTGAGCCTCATGGGCGAGTATATATAGGCAGAGAGGGGATAATCTTGGAGTACAAGTCAAGTCAGGATTATACGTAAACTGATCCTAAGTCTATCTAAACTACCATAACAACCATATATGCCTAATACTCTAATAGTTGGAACTCTTTCCCCCAGTTGCTGTGATGGGATATTTCTGCTCTCTCGCGAAGGTAATTCCCTTCGGGTTTTCATCATCTTGTGGTGCATGGAGTGCTTCAGATACCTTGGTGGCCACCATCTCTGACATAGGTATGATTACTCGGGTGCTTATGATTTGCTACCCTATGATTGGACAAATGCTTACAACCCATGAAAGTTTCAGATGACATCCCAAGGAAGCAACCGACAAAGGCTTTGATTGTATTAGCAAAGAGACTATGAACTGATATTATGTTGGTATTGTAATTACACGTGTATTAAACCTATTCACATACAAATTTGAGACCCAACCTATTATATATAGGACGGGAGAAGCCCAAGCGAGGGTACCGAAATCTAGAAGACAACTTGTAATAGTGCGATTACTCAATATTTAGGTGACTTTGACTCCATTGTTTTCCTAACATTCGACGAAATCCCTAGCGTTCTATTTTCCGCGAAACCCCAAGTCCATCACCATGAGCATTGCCGAGGTTACCCCTCGTCAATTGGCACCGTCTGTGGGAAACCCAAATGCTGGAAATACAGATTCGGCAGAATGCTCTCCACCAAGAATCAACTCGACGAAAGCAGATCCACGCCCACCCACCCTTGTATTGGTACCCGCCGAATTCAATGATGGATCCTATCTAATCATCGGAAGCCTCCACTTCCAAGCAGGAAACCTGCAAGAATCACACCCTTCGACCCTGATCGCATCATAACTGTCAGTGGGAAAAGCGACGCCCATGGAGGTACCAACATCTTCCGTAGGATCTTCCATGGATGTCACAGCATAGATCAAAGCAGGCGAAAAAGGTCACCAGCCAATCCCACCACATGAAGCAAACCCGACAAACTTAGAACCCGGAGAAAGCAGTGAAAACATCGACTTCGAAGAAAGGATGGCGAAGATCTATCTAGAACTACGTTCTCAGAGTACTACCGGCACATCTGCACAAGCAAAAGATGACGCCATTATACCACGCATAACACTCCACCAAGTGTAAATGATCAACGGAGATACCTCAACACCGATGATATTTTATCAGATGACCATGCAGGAAACCATGACAATGAAGGAGGCCACAGAAACGGAGGAGGAGCAGCAGATAATCGCATAGTCCAAGGAGGAGGCGGAGAACCGCACACAAGAGAGAGACAAGGACTTCGACTACCAGCGTCGGCATGGCAAAAAGCAAGGGAGGCAATTTCAGGAGCTGTCCCGATGATAGCGGATGCTTCAAATGAGGATCTACTAGCATACCAATATCTTCTCCACCACAAGAAGAGAGACCTACTTCAGATGCAAAGGAAACTTGATGAAAGAAAGAGGTTAGCTGATGAATCCATCTTACGACGGGCAAAATTAAGCTCTACTCGAGGATCAAGGAGTGTAATAGGAGCATTACCACCAAGAAGAGCAACATCTCGACTACAGAACATCCCTGGAGTAGAAAGAAGTGGAATCATCCGAGATCTCGACATATCATTCATGTCAATTGATCAAGCAGGAAACATCAAGGCAAAAACAGCTCACGCATCCATTGTGGCCGCACAAACATATCTGCTCACCACTCAACCCGTACCCGACGATCCACGTTCGGCCCTTCACCTCTCCGCCCTGATGAACCTTAGCATGGTAGGAGCCTCTCTTGCGGAAGCAGAACGTGGAATCACACGTTAACCCTAAAGATCCCCACGCCGTCACAATAGCCCTCGGCAAATAGGACACCCCCGACGAGCTCAATCACCACACTAGATGCATCTTATAGGATCCGAGCCATGAAGCAATACAAGAAACGACAACACCCAACAGAGGGGCAGCGGATCGAGAGATGAAAGTCGTAGCCGACGATATCAGGATGGATACGATAGACGATAACGAGTTTTGCAGGGCTAGCTATTTCACACAGAGGATTCGCAAGGCCTTAGTACCCAAGGACTTCAAACTTCCACACGACCGCAACAAGTATGATGGAATCCAGGAACCTGAGGCTTGGTTAGCATATTATTTGGCCATTGTCAAATGATAGGGTGGCTCCACAACTACCGCAATGCAAAGCCTACAACTACATCTCACCGGCGCCGTAAGATCATGGCTTAGGAAGTTACCCGAAGATTCCATCGGTAGCTAGAACGACCTGGAAGACAAGTTCATCCGGCACTTCCAATCCATGTTTAAGCGACCAGCATCCTTAGAGCAGTTACGAGCATGCAAACAAAAATCTAGGCAGTCTATAAGAGCATTCATCCAACGAAGGAATATCATTAAAAACTCAGCTGAGTCCATATCTGACGAAAGGGCCATCGACGCCTTCAATGATAGCCTTCGTCGCCGAGAATTCATAGAAGAACTGGGATGGGTCAAACCCAAAACAATTTCCCAGCTAATGGAAATAGCAAATCGTTGGGCTGATGGGGAGGATGCGCTTCATAATAAACGCGCGCGATCACCCAAAGAAGACAGGGATAAGCGCGGCAATGACAGAAGAAGAAGGAATAACGATGGAAACATGGGAGAAAGTTATGTCGCAGCAGGTTTTTTGGGAGAATGTAACAATAGAAGCAACGACCACAACAACGGATACCACTAGAATAGGGATGACGTCAGAGGCAGCTAGTCCACATAGCGGTACCAGCCAAGAGCATGAGACCCACCTATACCCGCAATGCAAATGTTGGAAGGACCCTGTAATATGCATTTTTACGTCGACTCAGCAGGAAGGCGACAATCCAACCATCTCATGAAAGATTGCTGAATGTTCCTGAAGAGGCAGGAGCTATGTAATGCAAAGGCAACCGAATCGGAAAATCGAGGATACGCATCCACGCCTGGTACACTAGCCATCGGTGCACCACCAGCACCAACGGCACCACCACAAAACAACAACGATCAAAGCAACGAGTACCCTAGGTCAAAAGGGGCAATGTCCATGATTCTGAAAGGACGCCCATCCAACAGAATTCAGAAGCTCATCACAAGGCAAATCAATATGGCGGAGATAGCAACATCAACCATACCTGAATATCTCCACTTGTCAGAGCAAGAAATCATATTTAGTAGAGCCGATCACCCACTTCGGGTCCCACGACCGGGTCACTCAGCCTTGATAGTCGAAGCACAAATCGGCGGGTTCGATATGAGCAAGGTCTTCATGGATGTAGGGAGTAGCATAAATCTGATCTACGCAAAAACATTGAGAACAATAGGCTACCCCTTGGACAATCTCGCGCCAATAGAAACATCTTTCCACGAAATAGTACCCGGTAAAGCTGAAATTCCCTTAGGCAAGGTATTTCTTGCCGTTGTTTTTGGTTCCAAGATAAATTTTAGGCGAGAAAAACTTGAATTTGAAGTAATGGATTGGCCATCACAATATCATGCAATCCTAGGATGACCAGCCTTTGCACGGTTTATGGCAATGCCGCATTATGCATATTTAGTGATGAAAATTCCAGCACCAAAGGGAATTATCACGGTACAAGGAAGTTTCACACGAGCCGATAGCTGCGATCGGGAGTTCAACAAAATTTCTGAATCTTTCGGGATGGCAACAGAGTTTGAACAACTCAAAACTTCAGCAAACGCACAACCTCTAGAAGTAGCGTGTCAATCCCGATCAGGCTTTTCACACATCAAAAGACAGAAAAGACATACAAATCCACCCATCGGACCCGACGAAAACAACATTCGTGGCCTCTAACCTTGATCCCGCATACGAAAGCGCGCTCATCGAGTTCCTCCTTAAGCACTGGGAGATTTTCGCATGGCTACCTTCTCACATGCCGGGAATTCCCAGGGAACTCGCTGAGCACACATTAAATCTAGATCCAAAGGCGAAGCTAGTAAAACAGCCGCTTCGTCACTTTGTAGAGCCAAAGCGCAAGGCCATTGGGAAGGACCTCCATCGCCTCATTGATGCCAATTTTGTCAAAGATCTAAGGAAATCAGAGTGGCTCGTAAACCCAGTGTGTGTTCCAAAGAAAAACACTATAGAACTTTGGATGTGCATCGACTTTACTGCACTAAATAAGCATTTCCCAAAAGAGCACTTCCCATTGTCGTGAATCGATCAAATAATCGATGCAACTACGGGATGCGAACGTCTTTCTTTCTTGGACGCTTACTCAGGATACCACCAGATTAGGATAAAGGAAGAAGATCAGGAGATAATGGCGTTTATAACACCCTACGGTGTATTCTGCTACACAACAATGCCTTTTAGCCTCAAGAACCCTGGAGCAACAAATCAGCGGATGATGCAGAAATGTCTGGGTAGCCAAATAGGCACAAATCTGCAAGTGTATATCGATGACATCATAGTCACAACAGGTCAAGGATCTGCACTGATCAAGGACCTCGAAGAAACATTCAAAAATCTTGACAAGTTTAGCATCAAATTGAACCCGAAGAAATGTTCCTTCAGAGTCCTGGCAGGGCAACTCCTCGGATATTTGGTATCCGCCAGGGGAATCGAGGCTAATCCCAAAAAAATACAAGCAATCCTCACAATGAAGAAGCCAACAAATCTGTATAGCGTACAGCAACTGGCAGGGCGAGTAGCAGCACTCCGTCGTTTTATTGCAAGGTTAGGAGAAAAAACATTACCATTCTAAACCCTCATGAGGAAATAAGAAAAAATCGAGTGGACGGAAGAAGCTCAGCGCGCTTTTGAAGATCTTAAAAGAACACTTTCGACATCTCCTGTCGTTGTGTCACCAAAAGAGAAAGAGCCTTTACTCGTTTATATCGCTGCCACACATCAGGTGGTCAACACGGTCTAGGTCATAGAGCAACCCGAAGAAGGGAAGACCCATGGCATGCAGAGGCTAGTTTACTTCCAAGTGAGGTTCTATCGCCATCCAAACAAAGGTACCCACAATACTAGAACTAGCACAACGGGTATTTATGACAACACGAAAACTATGCCACTATTTTTCAGAGCATCTAATCATCATGGTCAATGAAGCGCCTTTGTCAAGCATCCTCAACAATCTAGAGGCAACTGGATGTGTCTCTCTATGGGGCATCAAATTATCCCCTCGGGATATCACGTATGAGAAGCGCAAGCAATTAAGTCACAAGTTCTGCCGGGTTTTATCACAGAGTGGATGGAGTTGCAATGTGCGGGTCCACCAGACCTTTCTAGTGCCTGGACAATGTACTTTGATGGATCAAAAAGAACGGAGGGAGCAGAAGCAGTAGTCATACTAATATCACCTCAAGGCGACAAAATGCGCTATATACTCTAGATGAGCTTTGCAAACGCATCTAATAACGAAGCAGAATACGAGGCCCTGTTGCATGGCATGCGAATGGACAAAGCTTGTGGTGCAACTCGCCTCAAAATCTTCGGAGATTCCAATCTTGTGGCACAACAGGCAATGAACATGTGCGATGCCGTCAACAAAAATATGATTGCTTATCGCGACCTATATAGTATTATGGAAGCTCAATTTGATGGGTCTGAATTATCACATATAGGAAGAGTAAGCAATGAGGAAGTTGACAATCTAGCAAACATCGGATCCTTATTGTGCTTTTCAATACCACCCATATGTTTATGGGAAGAGATAGCGGAGCAATCAATCAAAGCAAAAAGAGTCTCTGATGTTGTCGCACCAAAAACAGGGAAAAGAAACATCCGCAAAAAGAGTCGGGGGCTCCTTCAGAAGCCAAGAACATGGAAGAAGCCGTCAAAGAGGAAGAACAGGAAATTGAAGAGGTTATGCTAATTGAGCCTACCTGGATGCAGCCGTATATAGCGTATATGACTAAGGGAGAGCTACCAGAAATGTGATAGAAGCTTGGTGAATCAACCGATGATCGAAGGCCTTGAGAATAATCAAAGGAGAACTATACAAAAGAAGTATTTAGGGTGTGTTGCAGCGTTGTGTAACACCCGGAGAAGGAAAAATTATACTAAAAGATATACACGAAGGAGTTTACGGTGATCATGCTAGTAGCCGAGCAATTGCTACAAAAGCATTTAGAGCAGGATTTTACTGGCTTACTGCAGTTCAAGATGCAAAAGACATTGTCAGAACATGTGAGGCATGTCAATGCTTCACAACAAAGCCTGGAGCACCCGGCGTTGAATTGAATCCTATACCTCTGACCTGGCCGTTTGATCAGTGGGGACTCGATATGCTAGGAAAACTTCACAAATCATCGCCAGGAGGACACGTCTTTCTGCTAGTAGCAGTCAACAAATTTACCAAATGGATTGAAGTAATGCCTGTCACCACCCAAGACGGGACTTCGGCTGTGAATTTCATCAAATCCATAGTATTTCGGTTTGGCGTACCAAACAGCATCATCACGGACAATGGGACCAACTTCACTTCCAATGAGTTCAAAGAGTACTACCAGGAGATCGGCATCAAAATAAGCTACGCTTCGGTAGCTCACCCGCAAACAAATAGAGAGGTAGAAAAGGCTAATGGACTAGTTACCTAGTTACTGCGGAACTCAAGAAAAGACTACTAGCACCACTTGATAGAGCAAAAGGAGCATGGGTGGAAGAACTGCCATCTGTACTTTGGAGTTTACGTACAACTCCAAATAATTCAACACAAGAGATGCCCTTCTTCTTGCTCCATGGTGCAGAAGCCGTGCTTCCTGTTGAGGTGTTACACGAATCCCCAAGAGTAGGTGCATATGATGAAGAGGAGTCGAGAGAAGCACTTGAAGATGATGTGGATGCACTTGATGAAGCCCTACAAAGAGCAACTATGTACCAGGAAAACTTGCGCAATTACCACAATAGAAGATTGCGGCCTAGGTCCTTTGCAGTAGGGGACCTAGTTCTTCGCCTCAAGAAATATGGCCACAAGAAGTTAGAATCGCCATGGGAAGGACCATACATCGTCACAGAAGTTATTCCTGGAGGATCATATTGACTACAAGACAAGAAGACCGGAGTCATTACTCAAATCCATGGAACGTAGAATAGCTACAATGCTTTTACGCATAAATAATATGATAAGAGTTACAGTTCGGCTTATTAAGCCAGAATAACTAGGACAACAACTACAGGCCATCCGTTCAAAGAATAATGTATTATCGATTTTCTTGCTTTATATATCAAAAGAGATAAGTTATTTGTACCTTAATATTTTTTCTTGTTCAAAAGATCAATGCTTTCCATCAAGCTAACAGCGACTATGAGCCAATGTCCAGATACAGGCATCCGAACATAGCCTCGGGGGCTACTCCCATAGGGAGCGCTGGCGCGCACCCGATAGAAATCTAGTTGTGCATAAAATATATTCATGATTGCAACACCCTATGAGCTTTACAATAGTGTATCCTCAAAAAGGTATTACTCCCATCGGGAGCCAATATAAAGCATTGAAACTATCTAATAAAATCAGATAGTTTGACGGCCCAGCAGGCCAAGCACCAAAAAAGCCAAAAATCTCGGATCACGCTCACACGCGACAGGAAATCCGAATGCCGTGTTCAGAAACATGAAGGTAAGACACCAGGATTCGTCCTGTGTGGCCTGGTAATTGCACAAGAATGCGCTCTGCCAGTAAACTATCCTGACGGACGCGTTGGGTACCAGATAAAAATAGAAAACTGGAATTCAGTATTCGATAAGACCTCAGCGGCTCGAACTGAATTACGCTAGTAGAAAATTCCAGATTCAAGCATTGGGACTTGAATTTGATGTAGGACAACCTTGTTTTTGCCCAGGAGCAATTAACTGATTCCCGATCCATCGGAAGCATCAGACTCATTGTACCAAAATCCCTACAAAGATAGTAAGGAAAAAGAAACTTTGAGACTCCTGAAACTGCGGTACAAGTAGAGTCTCAGGGGCTACTCACATAGGCATGATTACTCGGTTGCTTATGATTCGCTACCCTATGATTGTAAAAAGGCTTATGGCCCATGAAAGTTTCAGATGATAGCCCAAGGAAGCAACTGACAAAGGCTTTGATTGTATTAGGAAAGAGACTATGAATCGACATTAAGTTGGTATTGTAATTACGCGTGTATGAGACCTATTCGCATACAACTTTGAGACCTGGCCTATTATATATAGGACAGGGGAAGCCTAAGCGAGGGTACCGAAATCTAGAAGACAACTTGTAATAGTGCGATTACTCAATATTCAGGCGGCTTTGACTCTATTATTTCCTTGAGATCCGACGAAATCCCCAGCATTCTCTTTTCTATGAAACGCCAAGTCCATCACCATGGGCATTGCCGAGGTTACCTCTCATCAATCTACAAGTCATTTCCCTCAATTTGAACGGTACTTAATTTGTTCTTGTCCGGTCTCATGACCTCAGTCACTTCACCATGACGTTCAAGTTGTGGTGCAGAGGGCTATGTTGTCGATATCTATAGGATTTGCACCATCGGTGCGGGTTACTGATTCTATGTAGCATGGAACAAGGACAACATCGGTTGGATCCTATGCTTCAACACAGATATCTAACTTTGGACACTGGATGAAGGTGCCTATCGCTTAATAGAGGGTGGTGACTTTGTCGTTGATGTGGATGGGGAGAAGGTCATGGTAAGGAGATAAAACACTATTGACTTGTACCTTAGCATGTAGAGAGCTAAAGGAAACATTGTGTATGACATGCACTTCACTTGAAGGATACATGATGCCGGATGCAACATCCATGGGATCCCCTGAGTTGGTGTTTATCACTGTTAGTTGGCATTTTGTGGGAACCTAGATGACAAGTTCATGTAAGATAGGATTTTCATAATTTAATGTTCTTATAGATGAAACATAATTTGGTTGTTTACCTTTAGGCCATCACATGGACACACACCCGTGTCATTGACATAGATGACTATGGAGCCACAGCTAGTCCGACATAGATTGATGCTTGGTCGTAGCAAGGGGCACTCGACGCTAGAGGCCTGTAACTCTGCTCTTAACTCCGCCACTATTTAAGCTTTAAGATAAGCCCTTGCGTGCAAATTCTTAAGTCTTTTGCGGTCCTGCTTGTCATCTAAAGAATGGCCGCGGCCATATTTCCATTCCATGTAGCCACTTACTCCCCTCGTGCGACCAGGATGCTCCGGATTCCCCAACGGCTATGAGCACATCTCCCTCTAAGATGCCATGCTGATACTCCTCATCATACTGGACCTATATAAAACAAGATAATGGACATCAATGATAAGAAAGGTAAACATAGTTATGAAGTGATGGATAAATTTAGCATGTGAAATCTCACCACTTTCTTATATTTAAGGGAAGTCTCTAGATGACTGAATAGCGTCATCCCTGTACTATCATCATATGACACCGCTCTAGCTCTGCTCTAGCTTCTTCCCCTGGAGTATCTAATGTGAGACAAAACTGGTGTGCATCCTTCCGACACCGCCTTAACATCCTATATCGCTCATATCTTAGACATGTTGGCGTACCCATTAGTCCCCATGTTGTGGGGGATCTTCAAATTCTTGGTACATTCTCTCGCAACAACACTCTTATATTTAAAATCATCGGTGGTCTTCATTTGAACAAACTCAGTCCATTCACCTAAAGTGATATGCAGGTACAGTTCAAAGGGCCTCCTTGGAGTGTCGTCTTTTCTAATGAACTCTGTCACGAGCTTGTCCTTCCAAGCATTCCATGCCTTGCAAACAGACAACATGACACACCGTTCAACACAAGGAATGAGCCTAGCGCTAATTAGGAGGTTGAAGTAGCCGAGTATATCATCCATGATACCATTGAGCTCATTTTCTTCTAAATTCTTATATATGGGAAGAGTGATACAAACTCGTTCCCGGGTAATGATCCTGCAAATGTTCACGAACTTTGTTTTAACACCCACTAGCTCGATGGGAATTCCATTGGCAAAATCGATCTCTAGCAAGTCATACTTCATCTATTTGTCCAGATGTAACCGCTAGCAAGGTAGTGTCACTCCTGTAGCATAGAGATTCATGAGAAAATTCGAACAACTTTGATAACAAAGGAAATGCCTATAACATAAATAACTAATATGCCTCTAGGTGTTATGAATTCGAACATATACAATCACTAAATTAAATGACAAATCTCCAAAATGCCTAACATGAAATTCACCAAGTAAAATTATCTAGGGTTGGAGGAGCTTGATGGCAATTTCGTGGTGGTACCGTTGTCCTCGGTGTTGGTGGGGGCGCAGTCCTATCTGTAGTGGCCTTGGTGGGAGGTATAACACCCCAAGTTTCACTAATAGTAATTATGGCTTGCATGTGCATTCATGAGCATCATTTAATCTGCTAAAAAGAAATGCAAGAAAAAGAAAACCCTAACCCTATTTTCCCACTTTCTCTCAAATGAATTCAAAATCTTTTGAATTTGAAAAGTAGAAAAGTTTGTGAGTCCCAGATTGTTACAAGGCCTTCACCGTATTTTAAATGTTTCCTAAAAATATTTCGTATTTTTTGAATAAATAAAACAGTTTCCTAATGGGTTTATAAAAGGAAAAAGAGAAAACACAATTGAAAAAATAGTTCGCTAAAAAAATATAGCAGAGAGAGAGCAACAGTCGTAGCCTAGCAGCCCACCTAGTCTTCCAGTTTCCCTGCAGCACTGCGCGCCAACCCGCGTCCCACCTAAAGCCCAGTGATAGCTATGAGATTCGACATATTTTTGATGGTTTTATTTGACAGTTTTCTTATGGATTTGATCATTTTATAGCTTTACCTAATGCTAATACTTCGGTAGCAAAGAAAACTTGGTTTTTAATGTGTGTTTTAGGTTCTGAATATCAACAGAAGGTTTTAACAAGAGATACACAATATTTAGGCAAAAACAAGCAAGTCTCTGTTTGGAAGCAATCGAGGGAGGCATAAGGAAGCTTTAACGAGCAACTATACGGCGAGAATATTTCAACGGCCGTATAGTTCCCGCCGTATAGCTGCTGCCGCCTCCGTCTTGTCAAAAGGGACAACTTTCATGAAGAGGGCAGATGCGAAATCATAACACATCAACCGCCATCCCATCCAGAAAGGAGAAAGAAGAGATCCAGAGAAGAAGGGGAAGACGTTCTTCATCTCGCTCCACGATCTTCTACCTCCTAGCCATCACACCCTCGTAGCCATTACTTGTACTTTAGGGAGAGAGATCTTCACCTTGCAATATTAGTGTTTGATATTATTTATTCCTATCTTAAATTGTGTTGGATTGTTTTACATAGTTATTGTGGATCTCCACGGTAATATCGAGAAGAACTCCATTTATTCAATCAATCGATGATCCTTTCTTCTCTCATGTGTGAGTAAGTTCCTTGGGCATGGGAGATGTAAGGGATTAGTGATATGTGATGTGCCTCCATATATATCATGAAACAAGAAGTATGTTATCTTGATTACTGATAGCTGTGAGATTCGACACATTTTGGATGGTTTTTATTGATGGTTTTCTCTTGGATTTGATTGTTTTCTAGCTTTACCTAACGCTAATACTTAGGTAGCAAAGAAAAATTGGTTTTCAATGTTTGTTTCAGGTTCTAAACATCAACATAAGGTTTGAACAAGAGAAACATAATATTAAGGAAAAAACAAGCAAGTCTCGCTTTGGAAACGATCAAGGGAGGCATACATAAACTTTAACGAGCAACTATACGGCATGAATATTTTTCCGACCGTATAGTTCCCGCCATATAGCTCCTGCCGCGTCCATCTTGTCAAAAGGGACAACTTTCGTGAAGATGCCGGACGTGAAATTATAACACATCAGCTTCCATCCCATCCAGAAAGGAGAAAGAAGAGATCCAGAAAAGGAGGAGAAGACGTTCTTCATCTCGCTCCATGATCTTCGACCTCCTAGACATCACCCCCTCATATCCATTACTTGTACTTGAGATGTAAGTGTAGCATCCCATCTGTCTAACATATGTAATGCTACATGGTTTAGTAATATAATGGCTACTTCCTACATATAATTGTTGCATCATAATTATATCATGCTCATGTCATCATGCCACCTTGCATTTGAGCATCATATAAACCCTTTTGATTTGGTTCTTCTCTCATATGAATTATTAATTGTATTTGGCTCTTGATATATTGTATTTGAATCTTGATTAATGCTTGATGCCCAAATTGAGTTGGGGGCATATCTTTTATTTAATTCCACCATCTTTCTTGTCACCACCCCATAATTCCACACCCTACTACATGTGAGCTTTGCATTTTATTTTGTTTTCATCTCTAGCTCATATAGGTTGGGATCGATCTACTTCTAACTCCACATGCTCTCATATATGCACCATATTGTTTCCACATTATTGGTTTATGAGAGCCACATGGCCACCTTCGCATGCCATGTGAGTAGAACACTTCATATATCTTCCATAGGGTATGTTTTGAACAATCGAGCATGTTTAAATATAATTGTGGCTAAATAATCATCTAGTGGAACCACATACTAGTATAGCCATTTATATTCATCTATGCTTATTTTTCATCCATACCATATGAGGAATCAAACTTGAAGCTTCTTGTTTGGCTTTGGTTCAAATTTGATTGCATGCATCACAATATAGTGCCATTGTGAATTATGTTTGTTTTTACAAATATAAAGTGGCCCTTGAGTTCCCATGCATGGGCCATGCAAGATTTACACCTTTTTCCTTTCCATCTTTTATTGAGTTTCTTTTGTTGCTTGTTTGTGAAGTGGAGACCCAATCACCACCACCCCTTTCTTTCCTTGGCAAGTAATCCACCAGCCATCGCATGCCTCTCCCCTGGTACCCTCCCTTCCTCCCTTAGCAAGACAACAAGAGAGAGGGAAGAGAAAGATCAACCAAGGCCTCCCTCTATTTTGCCAAAAAGTGCACCACCTCATGTTCCTCTCCTCTCTCCCCCTTATCACCCCAACCTCCCTAGTACCTGTCAGGTCGAGACCTGGAGCCCCAGGCACCCCACCTTCCTCCCTCCTTCCTCCACCAGAAGGCCATAGCCACCACCTTGCAAAACCCTACCTTCTTCGGCCTTGTTCAAGATCTGCGCAACCTGTTGCTCTCCGAGGCCGCCAGGAGCACCGACGAGTTCCTCTGTGTTCCCCTTCTTCGGCTCGAACCAGAACCTGGGCTGGAACCTCGCCGGAGCAGCCTAGCACCGCCGTGCACCGTCGCAGCCCGAGCCCTACATCCGCGAGCCCGCCACCAGTTCTCCACCACCTCCGCGCGCTGCGACCATGCCGGCGACCCCGCGGTGAGCCCCTGCATCTCCTAGACATGGTCCCCCTCTTCCTCCTGCGCCGTAGCGCCGCCGCGCTCCGTCGAACGCCCTGCGCGCTGCCGCCGCCGCCACCCGCTGCATCTGCGCGCGCACGGGCCTCTGTTCTTCGCGTTTTTCCCGATGCTGGAGACCTCCTTCGCGAAATCCTCAAACACCAAAAGCGTAGCCCTATCTTCCCTCTTCAAAATGGCTGTCTATACGCCCGAAACCGTCCACCGTAGCTCTCGCCATCGTCTCCGGAAGATCGCGGTTTCTCTGTCAAATCTGCCGTCAGTACGTAATCTCCGACCCGTGTTTGGCCTCTGTTCATCTCTAGATCCCGGACAACCTGGCCCACCTCTGCTAAAATCTCCTAAACGAAAGATCTAGAGATTTGTCCATTCTACAACTTTGATTTTAACCGCGACGCAAAATTCCCAGCGGATTCGTCGCCACCGTCGACGGAACATGGCCAGATCCGCCGCCGGCAGCACCTTTTCCGTCAGCGAGCAGCCAAGCCGATGTCCATTTTGCTTTTAGCCCCCTGGCCTTTTCCCGCCTGAACCCGCAGCCCCGCGGCCCCATCTGTCATTCACCGCCGTGTGACGTCCGGGATCGCTTGGAAAACACCCCGCGCAGCCCGGGATCGCCCACGTGTGACGTCCTATTTGGGCGGACAGCGTCGTGGCCCATTGAGCCCGACCCACACAGCCGGTGGTGCGGCTAATAAGGGGGCTGGTGAGAAAAGTTTCGGCACGTCCTGTCCGCTCGTCAGCGCTGGACCACCCGTCAGTGACTGGGGCTGAACTCGCCTGGGTATAAAAAAAGTTTTTTCCCAATTTCTGGTTTTTAACTAAGCTTTTATAGAAATTGTTAAATACAAATTCAAATCAGTTTTTAATTAACTTTTAAATTATAAATCCAAATAACACAAATGATATATGTTTTTGAATCAGAAAAATGTGAGGAATTCAAATATGCCATTCAAAATAATGTTTGAGCACTTTAAAAAATTTGAGATGATTAAAATTACAATAAAATGCTCTTTTTCTTAATTAATTAATAACTTTAGTTTTATAACTCCAAATTTGACAAATAATATGTCTAAATCGATCAGCGCGACGAGCCCGTTCTATCTATGCACTCCATGTTCTGAATTGCAGCATGCATCATATAAATATAAGTATACAGCAAGTGTTATGAGAACAAACCGGGCTAAAAACTTAATAAAATGCTTTAATCTTGTACCCCACACCTCACCCATGCCATGCTACATTTATTGCCATGCAAATTGTGCATCATTCATCAGGGCATGATTGTTTGCTTGTCGCATTTTAATTCCTATGCTTGTGCACTCTATTTAGCCCTTGTTTGTTTGGTTCTTCTTCGAATAGATGCTGAGCAGGGGATATACCAAGAATCCTAGGAGCACTGCTCAGATCCGTCCCTCGCTTCAACTGAGCTACCAGGCAAGCACTACCACATGCTTGTATACATATAGTACCTATTGCCTCTATCTTATTCTTGCATCATTGAGTCGCGATTGCATTAAATTGAATCCCAAGTACTGCATAGCCTTTACTTTTAAGCCCCACCGAAGCTTGTTCCTCCATCCCATGAGCCATTACTATAGGAGTTGTTTGAGCCATGCGGGTCATAGAACAGCATGTGTATGGTATGTGAGTGTCTGATGGATAACGAGGTACCTAAACAATGTAACCTGAGTAGTAATGGGATAACTAATGAAAGAGGCACCTGTGAGCAATATCTGTTATTTGGTTTTTCATGCTCACTTGTGTCCCGTAGGACCCCGAGTACTTGATTCCTGTTCCTTGACTATTCGCACTATCCACATCCGGGAAGCCTTATGGACCCCCCTGAGCCAGAGCTTGATTCATTCTTATTTCTTGGGGCCACAAGTAGTTTGGGGCTTTATTACTATTATGTACTTATGCCATGCTTTACTGCTTTATTTACGATTGTGCGAGGAGCACCTGTACTGTTTAAGAATGCAGAATGTTTTTGCGGTATCGACAAGCCCAGTCACATTTTCGGGTTCCCAGTCGTTTATAGCCATTGTCACAAACCCTGGGTCCGTCTCGGAGCCGGCCAACTTCGTTGCGGGTAGCTTATTGGGGTGGCCCCCTGAAACATTTCTGAATCCTGTGATCGCTTTGTCGAGAATGCCTCGTTGGGTTTTGATTTTGTTTTTCCGAGGTTGATCGAGTGTGTGTTGCTATTTGTGCACCCCTGTAGGGTAAATCTTTCTGAAAGCCGTGTCCGCAGTTATGGACGACTTGGAGCACAGTTTCTCGATCATAGACAAGTATAACTAAAGTACCACTTTTAATTTGACTAAGTACCTGACTAGTAAATAGTGCAACACTCATGGAATGGTTAATAAAACTTCCAACGGATGGTGGGGGTTGTTCATCCGCTTTCTCGTCAGTAAGCGAGAAGGAGGATGGATCTGTTAATATTACAGTTACAACTGTTGTTATTAATTCACGGACATCCGTCTATCATTGGTTAGGCGGATGGTTAGCGAGTATCTATAGAATTGTTAGTTATTATCTTTTGCTGCAATTGCGTCACCCTAGGTTGTGTCCCTTTTAGCGGCATAAAGACTTGTTGAGTACCCCTAGGGTCTCACACGATAAATTGTTTGATTCAGATGGACAGGTATACTCGCAAGATGGATACTGGGTGGAGGAGACGGACGATGTTGGCAACGATCACTCGGTGTAGAGATTCCGGGAACGGGATCCGTGAGATCTGTGGGAGGCATGTGTTTATTTATGTGGCATCTTATGCCGATTTGCTTCTTATCCATACTCGGATCTTGTTTTCCGCTTCCGCCTGATACTCTGATGTTTGATGTATGAGGAGCTATCCCAAATTATTATCTCTATCTAGGATGTTTGGATCTTGCCGTATGGCGTTGCTATATTTCTATTTCTTTTAGATGGAATGGCTCTGAGGACTGTTGTATGTGGCTTGCATACATACTCATTTGTGTACGTAGTTGATCCCTTCGCCTGCCGATTACGCCGCTCGTTCTTGTCCCGATGTTCTGAAAATGGTTAGGATGGCCGAAAGGTCTACCTGTGAGTGGCCCTTGGCCCCACCGTACTATTTTAACCATTTCCGCTCATCCAGGCATGTAACTAAGAGCATAATTCGCCGAGGTAGTAGGACTACTTCCATTTTTGGTAGCTATGTATACTAGGGAAAAACAAAACGTGAGAGTAGGACTTCTTCCATTTTTATTCTTACCCACCCACCCACCCTTTTCTGGTAAGGAAGTGTAATGTTTTCAATCCTCTTCTAAAATTCAAACTAGGATTCACGTGTTCTGGGTTCTGTAGTACCATAGGTTGTGTGTGTGTGTGTGTGAATTCCTTGTCTATCTGTTGCATCCAACATGTTATCACTATCGGCCTTTTGGTTATTAACTGTTGGTACATTCCATACCGACAGGCTTTTGCAAACCGACGCGATCTATCTGATTCGTTGTATACCGACGCGATCTGTCTTACTCTTTGTTATCCGATGTTATCTTGTTTGGGGTGTTCGTTTCCGTAGTTGCCAATCTTTAGGTTCATCTTAAGAAGAAGGTGTTGGGATATGTGGTTTACTTATTCATGTGCGGAGTAATGATTTGAGTGCGGGATGGAGTCGCGACCATACCACTACTTTTCTCATTTGCTATTGTATATTGAATTGGTAGAGTTACTAATCTTGATTTGTTAAGTGGTTTTGCGCATATAGTGGTATTTTAATGCCAAAATTGCGGAGAAATATTCTTTGTTAGTTTGTGTACCACACTCTTTGTTCAGTCGTGTGCGATATGCTTAATATTTTCTAGGTGCTTTGAATTTGTTGATATTTTAATATCATCTTAGTAAATGGTATCCTTTAAATCTTGGTTAATTCCATTTTGGTACTATTTTGCGTTATTATTATTCTCCATTATGGTACTAACTTGTGTTTTATATCAATCACAGGATGGCACCACCACGCCGTTCTGAGGAAGATTTATAACCTGAACTAGGGGCTGCGTTGGCAAGTATCGCCAATGCCTTGGCCGCAATGCAGCAGAACCAGCAGCGATTTGAAGAAAGTGTCAGGAGGAATGAGTTTGTTCCGCTACCTCCACCTCCCAAGCGAGGAGACATCAAAAGCTTCCTCAAGTTCAACCCACGCCAATTTGATGTGTCTGATCAACCACTTGATGCTGATGATTGGTTGCGTGAGATGTCAAGATTCTTGGCTGATGTTCCTGAGCAAGAATGGGTAAAATGTGCCACTCACCTTCTGAAGGGAGATGCAGCTCTGTGGTGGGAGAATTACCTCAAGGCAAACTACACTGGTTTTCAGCCTACTTGGGAACAGTTCACTGGAGCTTTCAAAGAGCAATATCTGTCAGAAATTGTCATGGAGAGGATGAAGGAAGTGTTTCTCAACCTCAAGCAGGGCAATGACAATGTCAATACCTATATCAGAAACTTCATGAACCTTTCTCGGTATGGTGGCGATGAGATCTCTGATGACAAGAAGAAGCAAAAGAGGTTCAGACAAGGGCTCAATGCATCGATTAAATATGCAATCACACATGCAAGGTCGGTGTGTTTTTTGGAACTCCAACATACAGCTCTGCAGGAAGAAGCAAGTAGGCAAGTGTTTGAGGAGTCAAAGAATCACAACCGCGATGCAGCAAGCTCTTCAGCTATGTCAACTCCTTCTAAGTGTCGTGTCTAGGTTCCTAACACCCCACCGTCGCTCCCGGCTCCACGAAGACCTTCAAGCTACGCGGCAAGGACACCAAACTCCTTCACTGCTGCTCCCAGGGGCTACAACCACAACTACCCTGGAGCTCCTGACGGAGTCCCTGGCTACGTTGCTCCACGTCCACCTGGTGCTTGTTACACGTGTGGAAACACTGGGCATCAACACTGGAACTGTCCAATGAACAACAAAGCTCTTCCTCCACCACCTCCAAGACCTGTGGCAAGCTCTCCTATGGTTCGTACACCACCACCTCAGGCTCTCAACAAAAACACCAAGCCCCAGTCTACTATTGCTCGTTCCAACTATGTCAACGTCGAACAAGCTGAGCATGCACCTGGAGTTGTGTTGGGTACGCTTCCTGTTAACTCGGTACCTGCACGAGTTTTATTTGATTCTGGAGCATCGCATTCATTTGTATCCTTCAAGTTTTCTAAAGAGAATGGGTTGCCTTCTGATTCGTTACCCAAAAAGCTGATGGTCCTTTCTCCTGGGGCAAGGATGTTAACTTCCAATATCAGTTATGACAATCAGGTTCACATTGGGGATTCTTTCTTTTTGGCTTCTTTGATTATTCTAGGCAACTCAGACATTGATGTCATTTTAGGCATGGATTGGCTAGCTGCAAATAAAGTTGTCTTTGATTGTGCTGAACATTCGGTCTCTCTGAAAATTCCTGAAGGCCATATAGTCTATTCTCCAAGTCTGACTCCTGCTATTCAGCATTTCTCTTTGGTGGCTCTGAATGATGATGCTATGGAAGCTATTCAGAGTGTCCCGATGGTCTATGAGTTCCCAGATGTCTTTCCTGAAGAGTTTCCAGGTATGCCTCCGGATCGTGAGGTCGAGTTTGTGATTGAGCTTGAACCTGGAACCGCTCCTATCTCCAAGCGGCCTTATAAAATGGGTCCTGCTGAGTTGGCTGAACTCAAATGTCAGCTTGATGAACAAGAGAAGTTGGGTTTCATTCAGCACAGTACTTCTTCTTGGGGTAGCCCAACCATCTTTGTGAAGAAGCGAGACAAAACTGATAGACTTTGTGTTGACTATCGGGCTCTCAATGCTAAAACCATCAAGAATAAATATCCCCTTCCGCGGATTAATGATCTCTTTGATCAGCTAGTTGGTGCTGTGGTATTCTCTAAGATGGACTTGAGAAGTGGATATCATCATATCAAGATTCACAAGGAAGATGTTCCTAAAATAGCTTTCACCACCCGCTATGGCCTGTATGAGTACACGGTCATGTCTTTCGGTCTCACCAGCCTTTTGCCACCTTCTCGAGGCTTATGAACTCGGTTTTCATGGAGTATCTTGATAAGTTCGTTGTGGTCTATCTGGATGACATCCTAGTCTATTCTAAGTCAAAGGAAGAACATGAAGAACACCATCGGTGTGTCCTAAACAAGCTTCGTGAGAACCGCATGTATGCAAAGTTCTCCAAATGTGAGTTTTGGCTGCCTCAAGTCACCTATCTTGGTCACATCATCTCTGCCAAGGGCATTGCCGTCAACCCAGAAGCTGTAAAGACAATTGTTGACTGGCTTCCTCCTGTAAATGTCAAAGAAGTCCGAAGTTTCCTTGGTTTGGCTAGTTATTGCCGTCACTTTGTTCAGAACTTATCGAAGATTGCGAAGCCTCTTACCGATCTCCTCAAGAAAGGCAAGAAATAACTTTGGACTCTTGCATGTCAAGCAAGCTTTGAAACAGTCAAAGAGAAGCTCACTTCCACACCAGTCTTGATTCCTCCAGAAACATCAAAGCCTTTCCAGATATTCTATGACGCCTCATTGCAAGGATTGGGTGCGGTCCTTATGCAAGAAAAACAAGTTGTTGCTTATGCCTCTCGACAGTTGAAGACGCATGAGATCAACTATCCTACACATGACCTCAAACTCGCAGCAGTTGTCTTTGCTTTGAAAGTATGGAGGCACTACTTGCTTGGCAACCGTTGTGAAATCTTTTCTGATCACAAGAGTCTGAAGTATATCTTCACACAGCCTGATCTCAACCTTCGTCAGAGGAGGTGGATTGAAGCAATCAATGATTTCGACTTGACCATCAACTACACTCCGGGCAAAGCTAATGTCATGGCCGATGCTCTCAGCCACAAAGCTTATGTCAGCAACCTCATGGTGGAAGAACAACAGCCTCTCTTGTGCGAGGAATTCCGTCAGCTCAACCTTGAAATTGTGGATTAAGGGTATCTTCTGAACCTTCAGCAACCCTCTCTTGGAAAAGGTTCGCTCCATTCAACTTGGTGATCCTTACACTAAAAGATCATCTCCAACATTCAGCTTCAGTATGAGTCCTTCCCGTCGATGACCAAGGCACTCTTTTCTTTGAACACGGATGTTTGTTCCGAACTACAGGGTTTGAGAGAGCAAGTTCTCAAGGGCGCATGATTCTGTTCTTTCTATCCACCTGGCACAAAGATGTACATGGACTTGAAAACACAATAGTGGTGGCCTGCGTTGAAACGATATTGTGCCAAGTATGTCTCGGAGTGTGATGTCTGCCGCAGAGTTAAAGTTGTCCATCAGAAACCTTCCGGTCTCCTTCAGCCATTGAAACCTCCAGAATGGAAATAGGACAAAGTAGAGATGGACTTCATCACTGGTTTTCCAAGGTCGCAGAAGGGCAACAATGCAATCTTTGTTGTCATCGACAGGCTTTCTAAAGTGGCTCACTTCTTCCCCGTCAAGGAAACAATTTCTGCAATTCAGTTGGATGAGCTCTATATCAACAGAATTGTCTCTCTGTATGGAGTTCCTCTTGAGATCAGTTCAGACCGTGGAAGCATCTTCACTTCCAAGTTCTAGGGAAGTTTCCAAAATGCTTTGGGAACAAAATTGAACTTCAGCTCAACTTACCACCCTCAGTCGCAAGGACAAGTTGAAAGGATCAATCAGATTCTGGAAGATATGCTCCGTGCTTGCGTCATCTCTTTCGGCATGAAGTGGGAAGAATGTCTTCCTTATGCTGAATTCTCTTACAACAACAGCTTCTAGAAAAGTCTAAAGATGGCACCATTTGAGGCTCTCTATGGTCGCAAATGCAGAACTCCGATTGGTTGGTCGGGCACAGGTGAAAGAACATTGTTTGGCCCCGACATTGTAACTCAGGCGGAGAAGGTTCACATCATTCTTGAAAATCTGAAGGTTGCTCAAAGTCGCCAGAAGAGAAACTATGACAGAAAGCACACGGACATGGAGTATGTCCCTGGTGATCTCGTTTACCTTCGTGTCACTCCCATGAGAGGCACGCACCGCTTTGGTATCAAAGGAAAGCTGGCTCCTAGATACATCGGTCCATTCAAAATTCGTGGAAGAAGAGGAGAAGTTGCTTATGCTCTTGAGCTTCCTGAAAAACTCAAAGTCCATGATGTTTTCCACATCTCTGAACTCAAGAAGTGCTTCAAGGATCCCGGCAAGACCGTGGACCATCAGCTTATCAATCTACAAGAAGACCTGTCTTATCAAGAACACCCCACAAAAATCCTTGAATTCGCAGAAAGGACTCGCAACAAGTCCATCAAGTTCTGCAAGGTGCAGTGGTCGCACCATTCAGTTGATGAAGCCACTTGGGAACGTGAAGATGAGCTCCGTGCCAAGTATCCTGCCCTCTTTGAGTCTTCTTCTTCTTCCTAGAATCTCGGGGTGAGATTCCTGTTTAGTGGGGAGAGTTGTAGCATTCCATCTGTCTAACATATGTAATGCTACATGGTTTAGTAATATAATGGCTACTTCCTACATATAATTGTTGCATCATAATTATATCATGCTCATGTCATCATGCCACCTTGCATTTGAGCATCATATAAACCCTTTTGATTTGGTTCTTCTCTCATATGCATTATTAATTGTATTTGGCTCTTGATATATTGTATTTGAATCTTGATTAATGCTTGATGCCCAAATTGAGTTGGGGGCATATCTTTTATTTAATTCCACCATCTTTCTTGTCACCACCCCATAATTCCACACCCTACTACATGTGAGCTTTGCATTTTATTTTGTTTTCATCTCTAGCTCATATAGGTTGGGATGGATCTACTTCTAACTCCACATGCTCTCATATATGCACCATATTGTTTCCACATTATTGGTTTATGAGAGCCAGATGGCCACCTTCGCATGCCATGTGAGTAGAACACTTCATATATCTTCCATAGGGTATGTTTTGAACAATCGAACATGTTTAAATATAATTGTGGCTAAATAATCATCTAGTGGAACCACATACTAGTATAGCCATTTATATTCATCTATGCTTATTTTTCATCCATACCATATGAGGAATCAAACTTGAAGCTTCTTGGTTGGCTTTGGTTCAAATTTGATTGCATGCATCACAATATAGTGCCCTTGTGAATTATGTTTGTTTTTACAAATATAAAGTGGCCCTTGAGTTCCCATGCATGGGCCATGCAAGATTTACACCTTTTTCCTTTCCATCTTTTATAGAGTTGCTTTCGTTGCTTGTTTGTGAAGTGGAGACCCAATCACCACCACCCCTTTCTTTCCTTGGCAACTAATCCACCAGCCATCGCATGCCTCTCCCCTGGTCCCCTCCCGTCCTCCCTTAGCAAGACAACAAGAGAGAGGGAAGAGAAAGATCAACCGAGGCCTCCCTCTATTTTGCCAAAAAGTGCACCACCTCATGTGCCTCTCCTCTCTCCCCCTTATCAGCCCCAACCTCCCCAGTACCTCTCAGGTCGAGACCTGGAGCCCCAGGCACCCCACCTTCCTCCCTCCTTCCTCCACCAGAAGGCCATAGCCACCACCTTGCAAAACCCTACCTTCTTCAGCCTTGTTCAAGATCTGCGCAACCTGTTGCTCTCCGAGGCCGCCAGGAGCACCGACGAGTTCCTCTGTGTTACCCTTCCTCGGCTCGAACCAGAACCTGGGCCGGAACCTCGCCGGAGCAGCCTAGCTCCGCCGTGCACTGCCGCAGCCCGAGCCCTATGTCCGCGAGCCCGCCGCCAGTTCTCCACCACCTCCGCGCGCTGCGACCATGCCGGCGACCCCGCGGTGAGCCCTTGCATCTCCTAGACATGGTCCCCCTCTTCCTCCTGCACCGTAGCGCCAGCGCGCTCCGTTGAAGCATACCTGCGCACTGCCGCCACCCAGATGCGCATACGGGCCTCTCTGTTCTTCGTGTTTTTCCCGATGCTGGAGACCTCCTTCGCGAAATCCTCAAACACCAAAAGCGTAGCCCTATCTTCCCTCTTCAAAACGGCTGTCTATACGCCCGAAAACGTCCACCGTAGCTCTCGCCATCGTCTCCGGAAGATCGCGGTTTCTCTGTCAAATTTGTCGTCAGTACGTAATCTCTGACCCGTGTTTGGCGTCTGTTCATCTCTAGATCCCGGACAACCTGGCCCACCTCTGCTAAAATCTCCTAAACGAAAGATCTAGAGCTTTGTCCCCTCTACAACTTTGGATTTAACCGCGACGCAAAATTCCCAGCGGATTCGTCGCCACCGTCGACGGAAGACGGCCAGATCCGTCGCCGGGAGCACCTTTTCCTTCAGCGAGCAGCCACAGCCGATGTCCTTTTTGTGTTTAGCCCCCTGGCCTTTTCCCGCCTGAACCCGCAGCCCCGCGGCCCCACCTGTCATTCACCGCCGTGTTCTTTTGAAGAGGCCCCTTGGTTTATGGGAAAACACCCCGCGTAGCCCGGGATCGCCCACGTGTCACGTCCCTGCTGGGCGACGCGCGTGCGTGGCCCCGCTGAGCCCGACCCCACCTATCGGCGGGTGCGGCTAATAAGGGGCCTGGTGAGAAAAGTTTCAGCGCGTCCTGTCCGCTCGTCAGCACTGGCCCACCCGTCAGTGACTGGGGCTGAACTCGAGTGGGTATAAAAAAAGTATTTTCCCAATTTCTGGTTTTTAACTAAGCTTTTACAGAAATTGTTAAATACAAATTCAAATCAGTTTTTAATTAACTTTTAAATTATAAATCCAAATAATACAAATGATATATGTTTTTTAATCAGAAAAATGTGAGGAATTCAAATATGACATTCAAAATAATGTTTGAGCACTTTAAAATTTTCGACATGATTAAAATTACAATAAAATACCCTTTTTCTTAATTAATTAATAACTTTAGTTTTATAACTCCAAATTTGACAAATAATATGTCTAAATCGATCAGCGTGACGAGCCCGTTCTATCTATGCACTCCATGTTCTGAATTGCAGCATGCATCATATAAATATAAGTATACAGCAAGTGTTATGAGAACAAACCGGGCGAAAAACTTAATAAAATGCTTTAATCTTGTACCCCACACCTCACCCATGCCATGCTACATTTATTGCCATGCAAATTGATCATCATTCATCATGGAATGATTGTTTGCTTGTCGCATTTTAATTCCTATGCTTGTGCACTCTATTTATGTTGGCCCTTGTTTGTTTGGTTCTTCTTCGAATAGGCTATTTGACGGGGATATACCAAGAATCCCAGGAGCACTACCCAGATCCGTCCCTCGCTTCAACTGAGCTACCAGGCAAGCACTACCACATGCTTGCATACATATAGTACCTATTGCCTCTATCTTATTCTTGCATCATTGAGTCGTGAATGCATTAAATTGAATCCTAAGTACTGCATAGCCTTTACTTTTAAGCCCCACCGAAGCTTGTTCCTCCATCCCATGAGCCATTACTACAGGAGTTGTTTGAGCCATGCGGGTCGTAGAATAGCATGTGTAGGGTATGTGAGTGTCTGATGGATAACGAGGTACCTAAACAACTTAACCTGAGTAGTAATGGGATAACTAATGAAAGAGGCACCGGTGAGCAATATCTGTTATTTGGTTTTTCATGGTCACTTGTGTCCCGTAGGACCCCGAGTACTTGATTCCTGTTCCTTGACTATTCGCACTATCCACATCCGGGAGGCCTTATGGACCCCCTGAGCCAGAGCTTGATTCATTCTTATTTCTTGGGGCCACAAGTAGTTTGGGGCTTTATTACTATTATGTACTTATGCCATGCTTTACTGCTTTATTTACGATTGTGCGAGGAGCACCTGTACTATTTAAGAATGCGGAGTGTTTTTGCGGTATCGACAAGCCTAGTCACATTTTTGGGTTCCTAGTCGTTTCTGACCATTGTCATAAACCACAGGTCCGTCTCGAGCCGCCAACTTCGTTATGGTAGCTTATTGGGGTGGCCCCCTGAAACATTTATGAATCCTGTGATCGCTTTGTCGAGAATGCCTCGTTGGGTTTTGATTTGGTTTTTCCGAGGTTGATCGAGTGTGTGTTGCTATTTGTGCACCCCTGCAGGGTAAATATTTCTGAAAGCCGTGTCCACGGTTATGGACGACTTGGAGCACAGTTTCTCGATCATAGACAAGTATAACTAAAGTACCGGTTTTAATTTGACTAAGTACCTGACTAGTAAATAGTGCAACACTCATGGAATGGTTAATAAAACTGCCAACGGATGGTGGGGGTTGTTCGTCCGCTTTCTTGTCGGTAAGCGAGAAGGAGGATGGATCTATTAATATTACTGTTATAACTGTTGTTATTAATTCACGGACATCCGTCTATCATTGGTTAGGCGGATGGTTAGTGAGTATCTATAGAATTGTTAGTTATTATCTTTTGCTGCAATTGCGTCACCCCAGGTTGTGTCCACTTTAGCGGCATAAAGACTTGCTGAGTACCCCTAGGGTCTCACACGATAAATTGTTTGATTCAGATGGACAGGTATACTGCAAGATGGATCTTTGGGTGGAGGAGGCAGACGATGTTATAGCGATCACTCGGTGTAGAGATTAAGGAACGGGGATCCGTGAGATCTGTGGGCGGCATGTGTTTATTTATGTGGCATCTTATGCCGATTTGCTTCTTATCCGTACTCGGATCTTGTTTTCCGCTTCCGCCTGATACTCTGATGTTTGATGTATGAGGAGCTATCCTAAATTATTATCTCTATCTAGGATGTTTGGATCTTGCCGTATGGAGTTGCTATATTTCTATTTCATTTAGATGGAATGGCTCTGAGGACTGTTGTATGTGGCTTGCATACATACTCATTTGTGTATGTAGTTGATCCTTGGCGTGCGATTACGCCGCTCGTTCTTGTCGATGTTCGGAAAGCGGTTAGGGGCGAAAGATCCACCTGAGTGGCCCTTGGCCCCCCGTACTATTTTAACCATTTCCGCTCATCCGGGCATGTAACTAAGGCGTAATTCACGAGTAGTTACAATTGGTATCAGAGCCATCCCGCCCTTCAGGGTCTCAGCCAAATGGTCATTGTCAGTCTAGCAAATATTTTTGGTAGCTATGTATACTAGGGAAAAACAAAACGTGAGAGTAGGACTTCTTCCATTTTTATTCTTACCCACCCACCCACCCTTTTCTGGTAAGGAAGTGTAACGTTTTCAATCCTCTTCTAAAATTCAAACTAGGATTCACGTGTTATGGGTTCTGTAGTACCATAGGTTGTGTGTGTGTGTGTGTGTGAATTCCTTGTCTATCTGTTGCATCCAACATGTTATCACTATTGGCCTTTTGGTTATCAACTGTTGGTACATTCCATACCGACAGGCTTTTGCAAACCGACGCGATCTATCTGATTCGTTGTATACCGACGCGATCTGTCTTACTCTTTGTTATCCGATGTTATCTTGTTTGGGGTGTTCGTTTCCGTAGTTGCCAATCTTTAGGTTCATCTTAAGAAGAAGGTGTTGGGATATGTGGTTTACTTATTCATGTGCGGAGTAATGATTTGAGTGCGGGATGGAGTCGCGACCATACCACTACTTTTCTCATTTGCTCTTGTATATTGAATTGGTAGAGTTACTAATCTTGATTCGTTAAGTGGTTTTGCGCATGTAGTGGTATTTTAATGCCGGAATTGCGGAGAAATTTTCTTTGTTAGTTTGTGTACCACACTCCTTGTTCAGTCGTGTGCAATATGCTTAATATCTTCTAGGTGCTTTGAACTTTGTTGATATTTTAATATCATCTTAGTAAATGGTATCCTTTAAATCTTGGTTAATTCCATTTTGGTACTATTTTGGATTATTATTATTCTCCATTATGGTACTAACTTGTGTTTTATATCAATCACAGGATGGCACCACCATGCTGTGTTGAGGAGGACATACAACCTGAACTGAAATTTGTGTTGGCAGAAATGCCAATGCCTAGGCCGTGTCTGTGAACCAGCAGCGATTTGAAGAAAGTGTTAGGAGGAATGAGTTTGTTCCGCTACCTCCACCTCCCAAGTGAGGAGACATCAAAAGCTTCCTAAAGTTCAACCCACGCCAATTTGATGTGTCTGATCAACCACTTGATGCTGATGATTGGTTGCATGAGATGTCAAGGTTACTGGCGACTGCTGATGTTCTTGAGCAAGAATGGGTAAAATGTGCCACTCACCTTCTGAAAGGAGATGCAACTCTGTGGTGGGAGAATTACCTCAAGGCAAACTACACTGGTTTTCAGCCTACTTGGGAACAGTTCACTGGAGCTTTCAAAGAGCAATATCTGTCAGAAATTGTCATGGAGAGGATGAAGGAAGTGTTTCTCAACCTCAAGCAGGGCTATGACAATGTCAATACCTATATCAGAAACTTCATGAACCTTTCTCGGTATGGTGGCGATGAGATCTCTGATGACAAGAAGAAGCAAAAGAGGTTCAGACAAGGGCTCAATGCATCGATTAAATATGCAATCACACATGCAAGGCCCGCGTATTTTTTGGAACTCCAACATACAGCTCTGCAGGAAGAAGCAAGTAGGCAAGTGTTTGAGGAGTCAAAGAAACACAACCGCGATCGACAAGCTCTTGACTATGTCAACTCCTTCTAAGCGTCGTGTCTGGGTTCCTAACACCCCCCACCGTCGCTCCCGGCTCCACCAAGACCTTCAAGCTGCGCGGCAAGGACACCAAACTCCTTCACTTCTGCTCCTAGGGGCTACAACCACAACTACCCTAGAGCACCAGGCGAAGTCCCTGGCTATGTTGCTCCACGTCCACCTGGTGCTTGTTACACTTGTGGAAACACTGGGCATCAACACTGGAACTATCCAATGGACAACAAAGCTCTTCCTCACCACCTCCAAGAACTGCGGCAAGCTCTCCTATGGTTCGTGCACCACCACGTCGGGCTCTCAACATCAACACCAAGCCCGGGTCTACTGTTGCTCGTGCCAACTGTTTCAACGTCGCTCAAGCTGAGCATGCACCTGGAGTTGTGTTGGGTATGCTACCTGTTAACTCAGTACCTGCATGAGTTTTATTTGATTCTGGAGCATCGCATTCATTTGTATCCTTCAAGTTTGCTCAAGAGAATGGGTTGCCTTCTGATTCGTTACCTAAAAAGCTGATGGTCCTTTCTCCTGGGGCAAGGATGTTAACATCCAAGATCAGTTATGACAATCAGGTTCATATTGGGGATTCTTTCTTTCCGGCTTCTTTGATTATTCTGGGCAACTCATACATTGATGTCATTTTAGGCATGGATTGGCTAACTCCAAATAAAGCTGTGATTGATTGTGCTGAACATTCAGTCTCTCTAAAAATTCCTGAAGGCCATATAGTCTATTCTCCAAGTCTGACTCCTGCTATTCAGCTTTTCTCTTTGGTGGCTCTGAATGATGATGCTATGGAAGCTATTCAGAGTGTCCCGGTGGTCTGTGAGTTCCCAGATGTCTTTCCTGAAGAGTTGCCAGGTATGCCTCCGTATCGTGAGCTCGAGTTTGTGATTGAGCTTGAACCTGGAATCGCTCCTATCTCCAAGCGGCCTTATAAAATGGGTCCTGCTGAGTTGGCTGAACTCAAACGTCAGCTTGATGAACAAGAGAAGTTGGGTTTCATTCAGCACAGTACTTCTTCTTGGGGTAGCCCAACCATCTTTGTGAAGAAGCGAGACAAAACTGATAGACTTTGTGTTGACTACCGGGCAATCAATGCTAAAACCATCAAGAATAAATATCCCCTTCCGCGGATTAATGATCTCTTCGATCAGCTAGCTGGTGCTATGGTATTCTCTAAGCTGGACTTGAGAAGTGGATATCATCAAATCAAGATTCGCAAGGAAGATGTTCCTAAAACAGCTTTCACCACCCGCTATGGCCTGTATGAGTACACGGTCATGTCTTTCGGTCTCACTGCTTTTGCCACCTTCTCGCGGCTTATGAACTCGGTTTTCATGGAGTATCTTGATAAGTTTGTTGTGGTCTATCTGGATGACATCCTAGTCTATTCTAAGTCAAAGGAAGAACATGAAGAACACCTTTGGTGTGTCCTAAACAAGCTTCGTGAGAACCGCCTGTATGCAAAGTTTTCCAAATGTGAGTTTTGGCTACCTCAAGTCACCTATCTTGGTCACGTCATCTCTGCCAAGGGCATTGTCGTCAACCCAGAAACTGTAAAGACAATTGTTGACTAGCTTCCTCCTGTAAATTTCAAAGAAGTCCGAAGTTTCCTTGGTTTGACAAGTGGGGCCGCATTCAGTCGGGTCCCGTAGTGGACCCTCGCTGTTACATGCTTACGAGTAGGGTCGTGTTCTGTCGGGTCCCGTAGTGTACCCTTGCCATTACATGCTGACAAGTGGGGCCATGTTCAGTCGATTCCAGTACTGGACACCTCTCTCAACTTATCCAGATCAGCATCGAACCCATAGCTTATCCACGTGAGCGCCAGACCCACAACTTATCCACGTGAGCGCCGGACCCACAATTTACCCAGGTTGGCTTTGCAAGATGGGACCCCGAGCCAGCCCCGCGCTCGTTCCCTTTATCTATCTTCATTTTCATATAGTGAAATGTAATGCATATACAAAAATTATACACCTTTGAACTCTTTTAAATCGCACTTAGGATATGATAATGTTGTGATAATAAAATCCTGATCATTTATCATTTCCATGGAGTGAAATATAATGCATAAACTTCCGTATAAAAAAATTATACACCTTTGAAATCACACTTAATACGTGATAACGTTGTGCTAAAAAAATCTTGAGAGATTATTATTTCCATAGAGTGGAATGTAATACATAAACTTGCATATATGAAGTTTATACACCTTTGAAATCTTTGAAATCGCACTTAATACGTGATAATGTTGTGCTAAGAAAATCTTGAGAGATTATTATTTTCATAGAGTGGAATGTAATGCACAAATTATACACCTTCAAACAGGTTCCCTTCAAATTATATTCAAGTTCATTTGTTTATGGAGTTAAAGTACCAGTGGAAAACTCGTTATTTTGCATGGATAGAGGGGTGCCTCCCGAAAAATATGGGGGTTATCCTGACCGCTGGATCACACAGGATCAACGGTTGGTAGGCACGATCCGTGTGAAATCTGTCTCAACCAATCAAAGTGTAGCAGCGAAGATGAGTACAGGTGCGAGGGATTGATACTAAGAGAGGGGAAAACTGAGTAGGACTTAAGAACCAAGTGGAAAATTGACTAGAACTTAAAAACCAAGGGCGAGACTGACAAAGGGATTCACATAGAAAATAGAAAAAGATTTAAAAAATGGAAATGCGTCTTTTATACAATAAAATACATCTTGGCATACATCAAACTCTTTGCAATTCAAATATACACCAGTTTGACAATTATTGCATCATTCAGACAAACTATGTTTTGTGGAGGGATGTTTTGGGAAGAGGCTTGAGTAGAAAGCCATGAACCTTTGTAGATAGTAGGTGATGTGAGAAGTGGTGATTTAGGTTAAAACATGGTTTATATACATTTATTATGGTGGCAGGTCACATAATAAGACTCCCTGGGTAGATGCCACTATGTTTTGCTCTTTTTGAATTTGTTGTGCATAAAATGACTCAATTAGCTAGCTAAAACCTATTCGTTGACTCTCTGTTGACCAGCCACTGAAGGGTAAAACTGAGTATATTGCACATGGCAATGTTAGTACTGGAGGGAAAAACTGAGTACAACCAAACTGCCAGTGTTACACTCAAGGGAAAACTGAGCACAACTAAGTCGCCAAGGTTAGATAGGAGGGAAAAAATGTGACTCATGGTACACGTGTACGATGCACGGGTAATCTGGACACGTGTGATGGTGCACGCAGTGCAGTGTGATTACTGGGCAAGCAAACGTTGCTTCCCTTCTCCTTTAATAGAGGCCTCCTCACTCCCACTCATCACTCACTCGCTCAGTCAACCGTCTCCACTATCCCATCACCTTCTGCAAACCCCCAAGAAAACCCCAACCACACCGGTGATGGAGAAGAATGGCACGATGGCCATTAGCGCCTCCAAGGCTGCCGGTGAGGAGGCCCCCATACCCGTACAGGCCCCCGTCCAGGCATCAAAGGCAGTCGTCGTCCCCGTCCCCGCATCTGCCGTAGCCACCGGCGAGGAGGCCCCCACCCGTCTCGGGCAGATCCCGCTTGGCTAGGACCCCTACGAGGAGGTTGATTACAAAATGCCGGAGAACCCCTACGACACCAGCATCGCCGACCCATGGTCGGAGGTAACCATGGTTTTGATCGTATGTTATTAGGACCGGCTGGGACCCCTTCCCTTGTTCTTCCCCCATTCCCATCGTTCAATGCTAGATCGTATGTTATTAGGGCTCGGTTGTTCGTATTTTTACAGTAGGTATTGTGTTCGATCTCGTATTTAGATGAATCCCCCTGTTCGTATTTGAACCCCCTATTCATAGTTGGGATCAGTATTCGATTTGGTTTGAGATTTGGGAAATAATCAGGAGATATCAATCGGTTAATTTATGCAAATAATCAATCCCGATAATCAAAGTATCTTAATCATGTCCTTATTGCATTCTACTGTTTTTTCCAACAGGAGGATAGCAGTGACGTCCGCAGCGACGACAAGTCCAGGGAAACCAAGACTCGTCATGTGCTGAGGAGGTTGAAGTCCGACCAGTACAACAACTTCTTCGACGATGATGTGTACAGGTGCCCCTTCTACCCCACCAGGAGACTCCACGCCATGGACTTCAACTCCCTAGTGAAGCATGCAGAGGACGTGAGGACCTGCGGCAAGTCTGTGAGTGTCCACGGCTTCATAGCAAATCACAAGGCACACGGTCTACACCTCCGCAACCTCCAGAAGGTTGCTATCAAGGAGGGTCGCATGCCCCCGATCCAACCCACGACGCCCAAGGTCAAGGGACTGGGAAGTAAGAAGTGGAGGAGGCACCAGAGGGAGGAGGTGGAGGCCCTCCTGGCAGAGGCCATGAGGGGCCACTAATTTGTTGCCGCTACTGCTCCTATAAAGCAACTTCTTTTGTTTTGTCTGTGTTGAACTTGTCCGCTGCTGCTGCTGAGCAGCCTAATTGTCGAACCTCATTAAGTACCATACTATATAACCTATATTATCTTCTTTATCTACATCTGCTCTGTTTACTGAATTTATTTATGGTGCTGGCTAGACTTGTTGCTCTACATTTGCTACCAAATTGCGTAAAAATAAGGGCAAAAGGAACAATGAATGAAGAGAGAAGTTGCTCTAGATTCGCTACCTGTTTGGGCAAAAAAACACAAATGTTAGCAAGAGAGGGGGGAAAAGGCGCTCTTAAAAAGGCTAATCATAAAAATAACAAATAATAAAACTTCCAATTTAAGCGACAGGGCACACGTAACCACCAAATGCGCCGCACATGGTCCCACACCACGTCTCCCATAATTAGCGAGAGATGGATGGGTGGTCCGCTCTGTATCTTGGCCTCACCTGTCAGCATGTAACGGTCGAGGCAACATGACATAACGCTCAACGCATGCCCTACCCCAACGTGGTCCTACTGGTCAGCATGTAACGATCAAGAATTTGACATGACGACATCCCACCGTCCGAGCGCATGTAAGGGTTTTAGAATGGAGGGAGGGCAAAAGTGAGGAAAAACTAAGCGGCTGGGAAAAACTGAGTACAAGTAACAAACCAGGGGCACGGAAATAGAAATCCCTTTATAATATTCCAAAATTGTTTAATTATTTTAAAATGATTTAAAAACTGATTAAAACGGGAAAAACACAACCGATTCATTTTAAATCAGAAAAATACAAATAATGTAACAAAATGTTTAGAAAAATAAGATCTACACAATAGCTTCATAATCATGCATTGTTAAACAACTTCAGTTAAGAAGTTTGTTAGAAGAAAAATAGCAACCCCGTTGTTGCATTTGGGGTTCCTCCAGAAATGCTATCTTTTGGGCGTTTTGACCCCAATTTAATTGATGACCATGTTTAGGGTTACATTTTAGCACCCTTTAACTTGTCATCATTCTAGACTGAGCATTGCATCGATGGCATGTGTTGATTGTTTCTTTCGTTTATGGTTTTTCTTCTTCTTCCCGATAGACCTAGGAGTTGATGTGAGCAACAAGATCGAGTCCAAGATTGAAGATCCAAATTAACACCATCGAAGGTTATCAACGAACAAGTCAAGCTCATGAACCCGAAGTTCTGTATTGGTTATCAATAGGAAAAGGAAACCATAGCCCCACACATGAGATAATCCTATAATTTCAAAGTATTTCATTCTTTCCATGTGCATATGATTCCAAAGTCTTTAATCGATAGGTAGAGTAATCGTATCTCATGCATGTTTCCTTTGTAGCCTATATTCGTTGATCCACTATTCATGGCATAACTAGGGTTTGGCTTATGAGCTTCGCTAGAGCTATTTATATATGTTTTGCTTATCCATGATTAGTTGTTACCGATGATCCATCCGGTTGGTGAATTAGAGATGCGAATGAACCTAGTTGGAAAGGATGACGGGGTATGATTAGTGATGAATGTTAAACATGCTAAGGCTTGTATGGGAGGTCAAGATGGGTTGTGGTTTTCGCAGTCCATACTTGCCACCACTAGGACTGTAACATCCCAAAACTTTAATCCAAGCTTATCAAGATCCAAATCATCAAAGTTAGGGTTAACAAAAAAATTTGCAATTGAAATTATCAAAGCATTCATATGTGTGTGCATTTAAAAATAGGAGTTGTTTGAATTACCCTGATTAAGTGATCCATTGCTTGTAAAATGATTCTTAGGTGAAATAAACATCATCTAGATCATTCCCAAACAAATCCCAAAGAAAAAACAAATCAAATTGAATAATTGAAGTGAATGGTCATTTTGGCCAAATTAACAATCATGCACCCCTTGATAGTACACATAATGAGGTACCAAGGCACACTTTGTGATCTGCCAAAAACATTCAAACACTATATTTAAAAGGCATTGGAAAATTTAATCTATTTCATATAGGAAGATCCCACTATTTCAAAAACCACTCAAACCAACTCAATTTTCAAAACCCAAGCAACCACAGAGTCTCAAGCTTAGTACTAGCACACCCACCAAATATCTTTTCAAAATTCAAAAAGAATTTTCTTGCGGCCATTTAATCAAACACCTAGCAGGCAAGAATCTACCTCTAATCCTAGCTCACTGTTTTGAACAGAGTTTTGCCCCCATTTGATCTCCATTTAATCTCTTTGTCCCCTCTTGATCTAACCAGACCCTTAACACCCATCCCCTACCCCCCTAGCAGCCATGCCATGCCAACCCGAGGACATGCTCGCCGGCCAAACCTTGCCCCGCTATAGTAGACCATCTCCCCCTCTCTCTCCATGTCTAGCAGCTAGCCAGCACCTCACCACCGCCCACTGTCCCCTCCCCGAGCCAGGTTAAGCAGTGGACCACCGAGAAAACCCCGCGCCCAGTGCCACCGTGCCATGCCGAGCACACGCCAGACCGCCACACCTGGCACGCGTGCACAAGCAGCCACTCGACCGCAAACCACTTCATAAGCACCACTGTGACACTCGCCAGGGCACCGCCCACCGTCCTAGTGCACCGCCCATGGCTCTATCTCGCTGTGTCATCGTCACCGACGAGCACCGCCCATGCTTCTTTGCCGCTCAGCCGCGCCTATAAAAGGAGCCCTCCCTAGCACCAAAGACTCACACCATTCCACTCCCCTCACCTCACTGGTCCTTCCCCACTCTTGCCGGAGCACGGGGAGCAGCAGTTCACTAGAATTGCACCGGAGCAGGCCGCCTCTGGAGAAGGGCGCAGCTGATTTCGTCCACCCCAGGAGCTGCCGGGACCACCCCTGAGCCCGCCATCGACAACACGTTCGATCGCCCCCATCACCGCTGTAGCTGGAGCCCTGGTATGCCCCTTGAGCACCCCCACCGAGCCGTTAGGGTTTGTCCTTGCCGGCGAACTGTTCGTCGGAGACGACACCTCTCAGCCGTAGAGTCCCCTTCTAATCCAACGGCCCACATCGCCCTGTACCGCTTCGCGCGTTATGAGTCGCTGACTGGTGGACCCCCTGTCAGTTGAGCCCTATGCAGCGGAGTGACACTGGGTCGGCCCGTTAGTGTTTCCCGCGCGACCCTGTTAGTTTGATTTAGGATTTATCTTTTTAGTTTAAACTTAGTTATGTCCCTTAGTTTAAAATTCAATTCAGAGAGATTTACAAATCCAAATGAAGTGATTCCAATTTTGTTAGAAAGCTACTAAAAAGATCTATCCAAGCCCGTTGGATTTAATTCATTTAGAGTTATAGATCTCTCCTAGTAAAAATAATAAAACAGAAGCATTTGCACCTTGCAACATTTTTATAAAATCAACCAAGTTATCTTTTGAGTTGAGTCCAACTCTCAAAAATCACATTGGACTAGTACCAAAATAATATTAAGGTTTACATGCAGTGACTTTGGACTAGTACCAAAATAATCCTATATAGGCATTTCTAGTCACTTTAAATCATTAAATAATGAACTTAAACCAATGTAATTTTGATCCAACCCTTAAATTACATTCCCACATGTTAGAATATGTGGTGATGACATGTGTTCACATGATCCCATATTTTAAGTGGTGAATATTTAATCTTAGTTAATTTTTCAATGAGTAGAAATTACTTTTCTAAAATAAAAAGGAGGAAACTATTGAATAAAACTTGTGATGCTTGTGATGATAATAGATCATCAATTGTGTGCCTTAGAGTACTAATTAGACTCGTTAAGTATTGTTTGGTGATTGTGTACTCCGTATGTATTTATAGAAGATAGTACCGACCAAGCGTACGAGGAGGAGGAGTGCTACCAAGAAGAAGAAGAAGAAAACTTCAACCACTGCACCAACCAAGGCAAGCTATTGTAGCAAGCTAGAATTAAACTAGTTAACTTGATCCAAGATGCTATAGGAATACTTGAGTCATATCACTTTGACTATTACTACCCCAAGTATTACCTTACAAGCTTTACTTCCTTCACTTTACACAAAGCCCCTTACTTGTTTTGAAGGTAGCATAAAGAGTATAAAACTTGACCTATGTAGATAAGCTTTAGATGTCATTCTATGGCATGAGATTGAACCCATCATCTTTCCACCTTAGTGAACACTTTTAACTTAGTAGTTTAGAGTAGATCAAAACTTGAGTCACTCTAGATGGGAACAACTGGTGAAAATGAATTATGAAAAAGTTTGAATGATGAGTTATTCTATTGAGATGTTTTGACATGCGTTGAGAAACACAAATGGTTTATGATGATAAAAATGTTGAGGCATGAGCCTTAGCCCTTTTATAAAACCGATGGTTGGATTCAGATCCGATACGATTCCAAATTTACCGTACAACCACACTGCCTGAATTGGGTAAGGCTTAGCCGGAAATTTATATGCATTAGTATTAGTTCCCTCGTGGGAGAGCTTTGAGCTGAGGCTACCTCTCAATGTTGTCCACCTATGCAGTGCCCAAGATGACTGATGGTCATGGTTGGGAGGCCATGCTCATAGGAGAGGTGCTTATACTAGGGTGTGTAAAAGGAAAGGTTATGTTTGATTATCTGCATACTAAGTATGATGATTCAGGGTTATCCTGCGGATGTATCGAATCTTGTGGTGAAAGTGTACCACCTCTGCAGAGTGTCAAACTATTCGAATAGCCGCGTCCGTGGTTATGGATAGTTGGAATGGCCATACTGTTTCGTTGTCAGATGTTTTCAAAACAACTTATGAATGAATGATGAATCTTGACTTGACCACAACAGGGTTGTGTTTATGTTAATAGCTTCCCAACTTAAGTGATTCTAGAACTTTTTTTATCTTTCTTTGCTTCAGAACTCAGCTTAGGTTTCAAACTTAACTTTATAGTTAAACTTAGATTTAGCACTTTCACTTAGCACTTACTACTTGTTAGTGGTAGTTTGCGAGTACTTAAAGAGTACTCGTGGCTTTTGTCCCTGGCTATTCTCATGGCCACACTATGAAGGAGACTATCAAGATGATGGCCAGCAGGACGACTATGATAACTAGGACTATCTGCCTTCGTTAGCATTGCCTGTGCCCCTGAAGATGGACCCCACCGCTAAGATTTATATTTAATCCACTTCTTGTTGTATTAAGACTGGATCATAAGATCCTTATTTGTGTAAGACCTTATGTATGGTTTGTAATGGATGATGTACTGTGATCCGTTATGTCTCGCAAGAATGGTAATCCTAGGATTGCGAGGTATGGCATAACGAGCATCTGGGATTGAAAATCTGGGTGTTGACAAGTTGGTATCAGAGCCATCCTGACCATAGGAGACCCTAGTTAGAATGGACGTCCGAACAAAAACTTAGTTTCAAAACCAAAGTGAGTATTTATGAAAAAAACTATCTCCTCTCTTATCCATGGGAATTCTTTCTTTCTCAAAAATTCATGTTCCTCAAAATTCTTACATTATTACTTAAATTTGACACACTTGATCACTTCACTAATTTCCTCATCCTTAATTCTTGTAGATAGAGACTCAGTTCAGCAAGTTTTACCAGTTGGGAAACGGAGGCCAGCTGATCTTCGAGAGGGATCTGGATTCACTGTCGGAGTTACTGGGACGCCCACATCCGGAGTTTCTTGGAGCTCAACTTCCAGGACCCCCAAGAGGAGACCTACAGTGGCTAGTCACCACGGATCTTAGAGGAAGTATCGAAGCACCAGCTTCTGGGAGAATTCAGTTCTCCGTGAGAGAGAACAACTGGCTAGATGGATTAGCCAGGGCAATGCATGAAGCTCTTGCATGTCTATGTGCCCTCAGCGTCAACAAAATCCAAGGAACCCGTTTTGCTCACTATGCAAGACGTGACTTCATGGGAATGCTGATGGAGATGCCAGGTCACCCAGAGTTGAGGCGTCAAGTGGAGAATCTTGATTTGTTGCTGCATGACAGACAACAGGAACTGGACAATGCCAAGGAGCTAGCCAACCAAAACCGTGCCATTGCCGACCAGAAGGCCCAGACTTTCGCACTACTCGTTCAAGACCGCCAGTCTCTTTGTCGCCAGCGTGCCAAGAATTATCACACCATCGCCCGTCTTCGCAAGAAGGTGGCCGACCTCGAGAAGACCGTCAAGGAGCAGGAAGCTCAGCATGCCGCCAAGGAAGAAGAAGATGAGTGTGAAGACATCCAGGAAGACATTGATTCTTACCTCAGCAATGATGATGACTTTCTGGAGGAGGATGTTGTGGACTTCTACAGTGACGATGAGGACTCCGACTTCATCGACGATGAGTAGATGCACCAGAGCACTGTCGTAGCATGAGATGTATCGGTCCCACTGTATCGTAGCTTGCAGAATGGGTCTTCAAACCATCTGTTTTCCTTTGTTTTTTGTGGTGTGTGTTGTATCGTGTGTTTGTTTGCATGAATGAAATGGAGTTAGTTGAAAAACCTGAGTCTAACTCAAAGTTTTAGCTTTGAAACCAAAACCATGAACCTTAGAATTTCCCTCTTACCCCTATATCTATCTCAATCCTCAGATGAATCGTGGAAACCAAGGAGGGAGCAGCTCGTCGCATGACCCAATGCTGCAGATCTTGCAGAATCTCATCGCAGACCGTGAAGCAAGCAGGGCAGAACGTCAAGCCAACTTAGCAACATTGCAGCAGATCGCCTAGATGGCTCTCAACAACCAAGGGCATGGAAATCAGGATCATCAAGGATCCAAGCTGAAGAACTTCCATAATACAAATCCCCCAATCTTTAGCACGTCAGAAAACCCACTAGATGCTGACGACTGGATGCAGATGATGGAAAACAACCTAGAAGTTGCAGGAGTTGATGAAAACGAGAAAGTTCTCTTCGCCACCTACTATCTGGCGGGAGATGCAAGAGCTTGGTGGAATAGTATCCGCAATATGAACCATGGTCAAGTGATGACATGGGAAGCATTCAAAGTCAAGTTCAGCCGCACCCACGTGCCGCAAGGTCTAGTCAACAGGATGAGAGATAAATTCCGTGAATTAAAGCAAGGAAGCATGATTGTGGTGGAGTACCGTGACAGATTCCTGTCACTTGCCAGATATGCACCTGATGAGATCAACACGGAGGCCAAGAAGAAGGAGAGATTCTTTAACAGACTACATGATGAGATGTAGACTGTCCTCGTCAACATCCGTTTTCAGGATCTCGAAGAGCTAGTCGACTCTGCCATTAAGATGGAAGGTAAGATTAGTCAGGAAAACGACAACCACAAACATCATATGAAGCACCAATCAGGATCCAGCAGTCACCAGAAGTACCGTCGCAACCCCTCACCAGGATATGCACCAAGGAACAACCGACCCCCAATGTCTCGCCCAAGCTACCCCAACCGTAGAGGAGGCAATGTGAAGTCCGGAGGAAACCATCACAACTCCGGCAATGCCAACAATTTCAACCGTTCCCCTCCCAAGAGTAACAATAACAACAACAATAACACTGCACCTAGAACTGGCAGCAATGTTGTGCCTGTCGCAGCAAAGGACAAGTCCCAGATCACCTGTTTCGAGTCTGGAGTGAAGGGTCACTACTCCAATGAGTGTCCCAAGAAGACTACCGCCAATGCCACTGTGAATGCCCCAGCTCAACAGTAGCATCGTGTTCAACCAGGAAGAAGGTTTTCCCCAGGGAACCCTCACAACCGCAACGGTCGTCTTTTCCACGTGAACGCAGAAGAAGCCCAGGAAGCGCCAGATGTAGTGCTGGGTATGTTTTCTGTCAACTCAGTTTTAGCAAGAATATTGTTTGATTCAGGATCATCGCATTCATTTGTCACCGGAGAATTTGCATGAAATTAATTGTAAAGAAGAAAGTCAAATGCTCTATGCCTCGTCGAAATACCCGTTTCTTGAGCTGCCCACATCAGATGGCATTCCGAGATATTTCTCGCTCCAAATTCAGCCATAGAAGAAGGATCAGATACCCTTATAGGTGACAACTCTCAATAGTATAAAAGATCCAGTTAGTCAAATCATACATCAGGCCTTTTCTTCCAATCGCGACGTGGACTTGAACCACAGATCTCCCATCACTAGTAAGATTAACTCAACTAACATGAAGCATGTCATGATAGTTCAAATCCCTAGATCAACTGCAAAAGCTAGAAAAATTTGCAAAGCTGTACCTATCAGAACACATGGGATAGATTTTGATGATGTCGACCAGTGGAGCTTTGCTCACCACTGTGATAGGGTGCTCTGGTAAATAATGCCTTAGCTTGGGTGAAGCAAGGAAAACTCCATAAGCTATCTTTTGGTAGTGCGGGTAACGTTGTTTTGATTCTGTCAAGACTTTGCTTACATATTAAATGGGTCGCTGAACTCCGTATTCATGCATTAGTTCCTTGCGCTCCGCCATGATGATGATGCGGATTGCTCGGTTGGTTGCCCCATGTAAACTAACATAGGCTCTCTTGACACCGGTGCTGCAAGTATTGGTGGGGAGGAGAGTATTCTCTTCAACTCCTGAAGTGCTGCATCAACCTTGTCTATCCAAATGAATTTTTCTGTCTTCTAGAGAAATTTGTAGAGCGGCATAGCCTTCTCCCAAGCCTACTGATGAACTGGCTTACTGCTGCTACGCAACCTGTGAGCCTTTGTATGTCCTTCAGGAATGTCGGACGTTTGATGTCGATGATGGCCTTGATTTTTCCAGGTTCACCTTGGTTCCGCGATGCGAAACGATGAAGCCCAACAGCTTGCCGAAAGGTACCCTAAAGATGCACTTTTTGGGGTTTAGCATCATGTTGTATTTCCGGAGATTGTTGAAGGTTTCATGCAAGTCGGCGATAAGGTCGTTTGATTTCTTTGACATTACCGCGATATCGTCCATGTTAGCGTGTACGTTGCAACCTATTTGGTCCTGTAGGCAGCGTTGCATTGTCCGTTGGTACGTTGCACCAGCGTTTTTCAGTCCAAAGGGAATCGTGACATAGCAATTGTGCCATAAGGTGTGGTGAATGAAGTGGCCAGTTGGTATGACTATTTCTTCCGGATTTGGTGGTAACCTGAGTAAGCATCGAGAAAACGCAGAAGTTCCAAGACAGCTGTCGAGTTAATGACTTGGTCAATGCGAGGCAAAGAAAACAGATCCTTCGGACAAGCTTTGTTCAAACCGGTGTAATAAACGCACATTCTTAATTCCTTGGTTCCCTTTTTGGAGACAAGGACAGGATTTTCTGCCCATCGGGTGTGAATACCTGCTTGGATAGATCCAGCCTTAAGTAACCTAGCTATTTCTTTGCCTATAGCCCTTCGTCTTTTGTCACCAAAGTGTTATAGAGGTTGTTTCACTAGTTTGACATTAGGATCAATATTCAAGCTATGCTAGGTAAGTTCCCTAGGTACACCTTTCATGTTCGCAGGTTGCCAGGCAAAGATGTCCCTATTTTCATAGAGGAACTTGAGGAGCATGCTTTCCTATTTGTGGTTTAGATCCATGCCAATGGCGGTGGCCTTGGAGGAATCTCCTTCCACAAGCTCCACCTTCTTGGTCTTGATGGCGGCCTTGAATGCGGGATCGACAACAGTGATATGATTCTTCAAAGCTGGCATCTCCGAGGCATTGACCTTGTTCTAGATCTCCTTGAACTCCTCACTGTTGAGAACTGCTTCGGCGAAGGTGGCTTCACTGAGCTTGCACTTTCGTGCCTTGGTGAAGCTTCTGTCAATGGTGATGATGCCATTTGGTGCGGGTATCTTGAGCTTGTTGTAGACAATGCATGGCCTTGCGAAGAAGGAGTTGAAGATTTCGCATCCAAAGATGACGTGGTACACGCTCTTGAAGGGCACCACTTCAAAGGTCATGCGTTCTTGGTGGTAATTGTTAACATCGCCAAAAGAGACCGGAAGGGTGATGCATCCTAGGGAATTTGCTTATCGTCCGGGGACAACCCCATGGAACACCGTGTTGCTCTTCCTTAGATGGGTCTCCGTCAAGTTCATCTTGTGCAGTGTATCCAGGTACATGATGTTGATGCTGCTTCCACTATGCACGAGGCACTTGGTGAACATTGTGCCATAAATCAAAGGGTTGATGACCATGGCATACTGTTTCTCTGTTGGAATAAGTTCTAGATAATCCTTCTTATCCGAAGTAATTGGAATCTCTGACCACCTGATGTACTGGGCAACTAGAGGGAGGGTAGCCATCAGTATCCTCTGAGAGGTTTTCTGGGCCCATACAGTGGGAGTACCAAGGAAGGTATGGTAACATGGATCCTTCTTTTCGAAGGGATTTTTCCCTTTACCCTCTCCCTTGTCGGAAGATTTGGGTTCCACGTCCTCGTCCATATCGCTTTATTCCTTGGATTCCTCCTCCTTCTTCTTCCCTTTGCCCTTTCCGTGGGGTATGTTCTTCTGACTTTGCTTGTAGCCAGACTCAGGGTCTTCCTTGAGGTCATTGACAAACTTGCATTGGCGGTTGGTGTGGGTGGCTTTGCCGTCTGTGTCAAGGTGGACGAAACATAGCATATCACGGTATTCCTCGTATGTTTGAGGAATGCAGGGTGCTGAGGGTGTAGAATCACTCCTCTGCTAGCCATTGCTTGCCCCCGGCCATGTCCACGTTGTTCGTGTCTGCCTTTGGCAGTGAACGTAGCGGCGACCATGTCGGCTGCTTGCTTTTCTTCAGGCAGATTCTTCTTCTTGTTATTATTGTTTTTCCTGGCATTGGTATTGATTGCTATTGCCTGCAACAATCCACACGCGTCATCATCAGCAGTGGCGAACTCGCTAGCCATGGCGATCATTGCATTAAGGTTGAGCTCATTGTTGTCTTGCTTGTCCTTAAACGTATGCCAGAGCAAAATTCCCTTCTCTAGACCATCGATGAAGGCGGCCATAGCGGTTTGTTCATGCATCCCTACGCAAGAATTTTTCATATCCAGCCAGTGATAGAGGTAGGCACAAGAAGTTTCATCCTTTTCTTGTACGCACCACTGTAGGTCTCCAATAGTGCAGGGATGCTTGTACGTACCCTCGAAGTTTTTGGTGAACGCTTCATGCATGTCCACTTAGTTGCATATTGATTTCTCCGGCATGTCGTCAATCCATTATCAGGCGGTGCCAGTGAGCATAAGTGTGAGTCACTTGACAACGACATTAGGGTTTCCCCCTGCGATGTGGAACACTTCACTGTAGTCCTGCAACCATGTAACTGGTTTGGTAGTGCCGTCGTAGGGCTTGATGGTTTTATCTATCCGAAGAACCTGGGGGTAGGTTGTGGCCCATATCACTGGTCCAAAACAACGTGGCCCAAGGTATGGGAGTTCCCAAGCTTCTTGGATCTTGTCCAGCCATGAACGTGCACCATACGGCTCTGGTTCCTTCCCTTTTCCATCATGCGGAGGGGATTTGCGTCGTGATCTGTGAGATCCACCGTGTCCTCCACCATGATGGCTGATGGTGGCGACGGTGGCAGTGGGGGTGGTGGGTTAGCTTTCTTGCTATTACCCTCCTGCGACTCCTCACGTCTATCGTGGTTGCCTGTCGGACGTGGCGGTTGCTTATGTGTCATTTGATGCCACTGTGCTCTCCGGCATGCTGGGGCTTCTCGCCCTTGTCGCGTATAATGATGCCAACCTCGGGATGCCTAGGCGGTGGCATTCTTGTACGGTGGCACAACTGTGGTTCCTCGTGATGCCGGGATGGTGGTGGAGGTGGTGACCGACGAGGGCGAGCCTTGTCTCCGTGATCGGAGGATATGGGTATGGCATCGGCCCTGTTGTGCACTTCCCTCTGTTTTTGCTCCGTAGAGCATGTGTGTGATCCCTCGTCACGGGGAGATTTTGTACTACTATGGTTATTCAGGGTTGACTAGGAAAAGGTCCGGGTTGGAGTCAAGCCTCTACGAGGTAGTCTTTTCCTGTTGCTTGCATGCCTTGGCGACGAGGTAATACACCTGAGCAACTGCTTCTGGCAACCTGTCATGTTCGAGGAGGGTCATGGCGACGGCAATGTTGAGGGAGGGAGTTGGCATGACTTGCCTCCCCTCTAAATCAATGTATGGGCTGGCTTTTGTCGGCTTGGCCCCATCATACCCAAACATGCACTGAACGTCGGGGTCTTCGACGACTTGAGCTGGTACTTTCTTTGACTTGTGCTTTAAGAGCAAATGCTTGTACTCAGCCTCCATAGCTCTTGCCACCTTAATAGATTGTTGCGCCTTGGCCATGTCTTCGTCTACCTTAGCACCCTGTTCTGCAATGCACTTGGCCACCGCTAGGATTGCCACATGCTTCTCATCAAGCTCCATAATGCTCGGAATATGGGCGATGGTGATGGGATCAATGAGGAGTGCACCATAGATTGCCTTCTCGGCGGGAGTAACTAGTGGGTTGGCGGCTACCGATGTTGATGGTGGAATTGGTGGCTGATTTGACTGTCTGGCAGTACTGGGGGCCGTGGTGAGTTCCTGCGCCGGTTGCGGGCGGATAACCGGAGGGGGCAAGGCCTTGGCCAGAGCCAGAGGCTCAGAGACTTTCTTGGCCACTGCTTCTCTGGTAACCGCTGGCGTGGTCGGAGCTCTCTCATGTTCCGGTTCCTGTCCGTCTTCTTCCATCACACTCTCGATGGTGACAAGCATCTTGTGGGATGTGTTGGTCTTGTCGGCGTGCTCCTCCTTCTCAATCTCCTGCTCAATCTCCCTCATAATAGCATCATATTCCTCCGATTTTGCATCCGAGCCGCTGCCATCCATATTGATGTCAGTGTATAACACGTCAAGAACAAAGTCGGAGTTGGCTTCGATGTTGTCGATCGAGGATATTGAGGGTAATGGAGGCGGTATGTTATTGTTGTTTCCTCCTCCAGCAATGACATCAATCGTGGCCTCAGCCTCCTCATTAGCATCCACGTATTCGTTGTCGATTGTGACCATCTCACCAAGGGTGAGAGGACCCGCGGCCTGCCTCCTTCAGAGGGTATGCCGGAGGAGTGTTTCGGGTGTGAGTCCTTCCACGAAGTGGTATACGAGTTCATCAGCGCGGTCGCCCTCTAGTGTTTCCCTCACCCTCGTCCATCTGGCGAGGTATTCGCAGGGAGGTTCTCCGTCCCTTTGAACGCATCTGGCCAGAACAAAGATGGTGACGACACCGACAAAGTGTGACCTGCGCATCTCTAACGCTTGGGGAAGCCAAGCGGATTTGCGAGGTCCTTCCACCTTTATATCCTGCACAGAGGCGGTTTGGGTGGGCCTTGAATTTTCCTGATTTGAGCCACCATACTCCAAGGAGAGGTATGGCCCAGATCCTTCCGCGAACGTGTCCTGCTCATAAGCGGTCCGTGCGGGGCTTGATAGGTTTCTGACTTCCTAGGAGCTAGGACCCGAGTCAGTTTCGCTGATGAAGAAGTGGATGTCTCCGAAGGGGATGACGGAGCAACGTGTAAGGTTTGTCTTTGCAGGAACCCGAAACTCATCTAGAGGGACGATTGGGATGTTTCCAGAGAAGAGAACACGTCTGATGGCTATGGTGACACTGATTCCCACGAAGATATTCGACCTCACCTGGTGTAGAGCTCGAAGCGGCTCTTGCCCCACGGTGGGCGCCAACTGTCATGGTATTGCGGACGAGTACGCCATGGAGGGGTCCTCACAGTGCGTGTTTAGAGACGTGGGGTAAGGCGGAGAGTTGGCGGGTACGAGGTAACATAGCTTACCCAGGTTCAAGTCCCACAACGGCGGCGAAACTCTACTTCTGCTATAAATCACTATAATGGAAATACACCGAGTTATAGAGATAGGTTCGTTGTGCGAGGTGTTGCACATTGTACATAGCAATCTTGGTTGTGCTCTAAAGGCTCCCACAGGTCCGGCTTATAAAGGCACCAGAAACTAGGGTTTATAGGTGAAGGTCCTTGCCGGAAAAGGTAAAGAGTCCTACACTAATACGAACTAGTCTTACGTGTCTTGTACTCCAAGGCTTCCAGTATATCGGTGACTCCAGTGTAGCCTTCCTATATGTGACATGGGCCTCCCTTATGGATCCATCTAACTAGGCCACCCACCAGGCCATAGGTCTTGCTACCAACTATGAACCACCCAGGTTAGCCAGATTAGCGACATGCTATGAGGATACCCATTTAGCATATCCCCGACAATCCAAGTAGTAAATGTGCATTGATGTCTTCTGATGTAAGATACTCTTGTGGTCCATCAAGGGAAACCATTTCGAGATGTCATGATAAACAAACTCTAGTACCTCGTCATATCTAGGACTAGGTCAAAGTGTTGTAATTCACAGATTAAGAGGCAATGACTAGCTTTTATCTGTTCTTCCTTTGAGTATCACACCCTTTTATACTAAGTGGTCCTACTGAATTTCATGACCTTCTTAATGAAATGATACTCCCACACATTTTTATCCACCCTTCCTCTGAGTTGTTCATGCTCGAGAATGATACGTGCGCGTAATAATGTGGTCATCTAAGATTCTTAGCAATCACTATTGCTTTGAACCCTAAGGACATTTCTGTCATTCTTAGCGTGCTGGTTAACCTACCAATAAGAGAAAGATGATTATGACATCGAGTCTGTTATTCTAGTGCACTCTTTTCAGTCAAAGAGTTAGTCTTGCGCCAAAGCTTTAAGACTATGTATTCTTGCCTTACTAAGTAAGTTCCCTCTCAAACTAAATGACATATCGGTGGTTTGTGATATTATAGATGTCTACTAGAAATATCGTCATGTTTCCACGTGACCGTGTTGTCAAGTTCCTGAGCTAGCCAGTTCTTTGAACTGCTCCTTTCTCCAATGATCCGTACTAGATACCCCTGACTAGTTGGTTGAGCTGAAACAACAAATTGGAGAGTTGTAAGACAATAGTTCTACTCAAATTTGTTTTTCCTTAAGGGATGCTTAGTTTGGTTCGTGTTGAAGAAAGATATTATATCCTTGAAGGATCTACTATCGTCACCACCTTTCATTTGATTTGAGCATTCGTAAAATCAAAGTCGGTCCTAAGGACTATACTAATGTTGTATCTATTCATGATGTTTCACCTGGGTACATCTTCATGTTGTTCATCCTGACCAATATTCATGCATTGTTCATACAACACATGAGTTGTCCCCTTTGGGTATCTTGATAAGTTTGTTATTGAGCCGTCAATGCGATGCTTATCTTATCCATGTTAGACTAAACTCATATGGAACAATTGGCATTAATGTTGGAAACTATTGAGAGCTATCTTCGTGTTATCTCAAAGTATGTGTTCTAGATGTCAGAAGTAACCTTCTCTGGTTCACGTGCAATAGTTGACACTTGCCACCATGAATTCAAGTAGAGTTATCTTTATTTCCTCGGGAATAATTTCAAGTTAGTTAAGCATATGCGAAGTATTCTTGATATGGTAGGTTGGTACCTTCACATCTCGAGAACATCCTCTAAGCACACCAAGCCACTGATTGATTTGTCATGGAAGAAAGGAAGTCCTTAAAACTTCAGTATTCTCCTAAATGTTTCCCAATAAGGATGCATTTGTGTTTCGTTGCAATCAATTCATGTATGAGCAATTATCTTTTGGTTATCTTGCTATGATGGTGTTTGAACCTAGATCATTTCTTGGAGCTTGACACTGTAGTCCATCTCTTGAGAATCTAGTAACTTTATCTTTGCGGTAAATGTTGCAACCTTTCTATTCAGACATGCTGAGTCTGAAGTATCTTTCCAGTTAATCGAATCTGAACCTCAAGAAGATATGATGGTTTGGTGTTCATCAAGGTTTTTGACGTAGTTCTCTTTGAAAATCCAATGATGTTGATGTAATGGTTAACACAATTAGCCGGATACATATTTCCATATTATCTTGATTCAGCAATAACAACCACTCCACATGAGGAGTATTCTATGATTTTCTATAGGAGTTGTGCTTAGGGTTTTCTTTGTATCCGAAGTTCGACCTTTTACTTGATATCTCATGTCTCGAACATTAATGATAACATTTAAACTAGAGTTTCCAAATGTCTCTCGGTTGATCCTCCAGACCCTTTTACGTTGGCAAGCGTCTTATTGTGCCAAGTAACTAAAGTCTAAGAGTGAAGTTTCTTTTTCCTCTTGTTATCGGGAATATTCTTATATATTCATCTTAGTGGTGTAAAGGGGTATCATGATAGTTGGCAAAGATTTTGATAGACCTGGATGAATAAAGTGTTCCCTTCGGTTCCTCTAACATGTTCAAAGAGCGACTAGGATTTCGGCAATTAGAAGTTCCTCTTGTTAGATGTTTCATGTGACTATTATGAGTCGTCTCCACCAAAACAACCTTTCTATCTTGATATTCTGTTGAACGAAGAGTGATCCTTCTGTATCAAAAAGTAGTTCAATAACATGGTTCTCCATATCTTTGTATCCTTGGAATATCTACTTAAGCCATTTAGTAGATTTACATGTCTCGAAGTCTATAGTCGTGTTCTTACCATTGTATGCTCTCCTTTTCAGAATATCAAACTCTCCCGAGGTTCCATGGTCTCAATCCTTATGAAGACTAGCTATCTAACACCTTGAAACCATTTCCTCTTGTTTCCTCCGTTACCTTGGCATGTTTAATGTTCGTTGGCTCAAGAGATGCTTGTGAAGCATCTATCCATGAGTGAACCATGAGATCCTCAGTTTGTGGTTTTGTTTCCTTCCCTCTCCTCTTTAGTATGTGCAGCTACCTCAAAGAAAATAAAGCACTTCATTGATTCACTAATGGTGGCATGTTTCAACCTCTTCAAAAATATCGTTGAAGTCTAGTGTAAACCTAGGAAACTCGGGACGAGATTCTATTAAGGGGGATATAATTGTAACACCCCTAGTTTCACAGATAGTAATTATGGCTCGTATGTGCACTCATGAGCATCATTTAATCTGCTAAAAATAAATTCAAGGAAAAGAAAACCCTAACCCTATTTTCCCTCTTTCTCTCAAATCAATTCAAAATGTTTTGAATTTGAAAAGTAAAAAAGTTTGTTAAGCCCAAATTTCCACAAGGGCCTCATAGTATTTTAAATGTTTCCTAAAAAACATTTTATTTTTGGAATAAATAAAACAGTTTCCAAATGGGTTTATAAAAGGAAAAAGAGAAAACAGAATTAAAAAATGTTTTTCTAAAATAAATATAGCAGAGAGAGCAACAGCCGCAACCTAGCAGCCAACCTACTCTTCCCCTTTCTCTGGCACACAGCCCGACACCCTATAGCCCACCCGGAGCCCATCTAGCCTAACTCCTGGCCTGTACCACTTCGGCCTCACCCTCATCGTCATCTTCGTTCATGACAGCGAGTTACTGCGTGTCGTTAGTGCCACTGTCGGCCGCTATGCAGTGATTCATGCTTGCTATCTGCCCTGGGTGGAAGGATAAGGTCGCCACAACGATGCCCTCGCTCTTCCTCATCCACACTCTCCCCCCAAGGCCTCTCTCTTTTCCTTCCCCGCGTGCTCGTCGAGACCCTAGCCACGATCGTCGCTCTCCCCATCGTTTCTGGCCTCCCCTTGACTAGGTGACGATGCTAATACACTCGCCTCACCACCCTCGTGCTCCCCGCCAAAGCACGCCAGCCGGGAAGTCTTCTGCCCGTCGGAATCGACTTCGACATCATTGGATCCCCGAGATCCGGCCTCTACCAATTTGCCTCCGCTCAACCTCCTCTAGCCTCTCCATCAGCTATGTCATGCTCACGACTTGCGATTCTCACGCGCCACTCCTTTCTCCCTCTCTTTCTCTTTGTCTCCCCCGTGCTATGCAACCGTCATCGGCCACTACAGATGCCGCAGTTGATCAATATCTAGCAACCATTTAAGGGAGGTGCCACCACTATTCGGTCTGCCTCAGCCTCCTCTCTCTAACAAGCCCACTCACGCATCCCGACGTGCCTCCAATCGGTATATCCATCATCAATCTTGCAGCTCCTCCATTGCTGACGCTAGCATGATGTCATGCTAGCACAGTAATTCCCTTTTTCCTTTCTTTTATTATTTTCTATAGATAATTTCTATAATTATTAAATGCTAATAGGCGGGTCCCTGTTGTAAGTGGTTTAAACATTTTCAGAAATGTTTCTGATTAATAAAAACATTAAAGTAATTCTAAAATTTAATTATTTTTATAATATTCCAAAATTGTTAATTGTTTTATAATGATTTAAAAATTGATCAAAATTGGGAAAATCATAACTAATTCATTTTAAATTCAGAAAAATACAAATAATATATCAAAATGTTCAAAAAATAAGATCTACACAATAGAATCATAATCATGCATTGTTAAACAACTTCAATTAATAAGTTTGTTAGAAGAACAATAACAACACCATAGGTGCATTTGGGGTTCCTCCAGAAATGCTATCTTTAGGGCATTTTGATCCCAATTAAATTAATGACCATGTTTAGGGTTACATTTCAGCAGCCTTTACCTTGTCATATCATCATCCTTCACTAAGTATTGCATCGATGCCATGTGTTGATTGTTGCTTTCCTTTCTGGTTTTTCTGCTTCTTCTCGGTAGACCTTGGAGTTGATGTGAGCAACGATATCGAGTCCAAGATTGAAGATCGAGATTAACATCATCGAAGGTTATTGACTAATAAGTCAAGCTGATGAACCAGATGTTCTGTATTGGGTATCAATAGGAAAAGGAAAGTGTAACCCCACACATGATATAATCCTATGATTTCAAAGTATTTCATTCTTGCCATGTGCAGATGATTCAAAAGTATTTTATTGATAGGTACATTAATCCTATCTGATGCATGTTTCCTGTGTAACCTAGATTCGCTGATCCACTGCTCCTGGCATAAGTAGGGTTTGCCTTATGAGCTTCACTAGAGCTATTTATACTTGTTTTGCTTAGCCATGCTTAGCTGTTACTACTGATCCTTCAAGTTGGTGAATCAGAGCTACAAATGAACCTAGTTAGACTGGATGCCATGGTATGATCTAAGATAAATTTTAAACATGCTAGGGCTTGTATGGGGGGGCCATGGTGGGTTGTGGTTTTCGCAGTCCCATACATGCCACCACTAGGACCTGAGTTCTTGCTTCTTGAACCAAGATGAGTGTACAGCCACATGAGGGCCTGGAAACCCCCTCGACCAACAAACTTGCCTAGTAGATTCCATGAGTCACATAGTTCGCGCGTTCCATTTGACATATGCATTCTGGTTATTCTGGAAGGCGGTGAAGGAGGTGCATTCATATAGATAGGTAAGCGTGGCCGGGAACAAGATAGGCATGGCCTCCGTAATCTTGATCCATGTGCACATCTCTAGGGACTGGCTTCAGGACTTGACCTATTACAGTGACATCTCCTTAGGGCATAAATCATGGTCTCGGGAAAAGCAAGGTAAAGGTCATGTCCAACCACACTCTGTCGGCCTTCCAATGAAGACGGCTTATCTAGTGGCATTAAGAGAAGGTTGGTATGTGTGGGCAATGTTGTAGACCCATACATGGTAATAATCTTTTCGAAATGTCGTGTCCGCGGTTATGGACGGCTTTAGAATGGACATGATGATCATAGAGATTAACCTAATTGTAAAACTTCACAAGAAAGTAAGGTGTAATTAAGGATGCTCCCTCAGGGATCGAGGGGGTGATCCTAGTTGGTAGGTACAGCTGATAAAGATTCAGTGGATATCAAAGATGATGAAAGCTAGAGATACCATTATGTTACCCCCTTGAAATGTTTTATATAGACGAGCTTATACTTCCTCCTCTTTTACAAAGAAAGACAGCTTTATACAAAATAACTCCACCAGCCATAAGTCTTACGGAGTACACCCTGTACTCAGTCTTGCTCTGTTGATACTTTTGCAGCAGCGTAAGTGTTACCACAGAAGATGAGTTTGTTATAGCATCGATATTGACGAGTAGTTTGGGGTTCCCGGTCGGCAGCCTGGAATCTAGGGATTAGAACGTCATCGTTATGCTTCAGGCCTTTTAGGCTATTTGCTAAGTTTTCTATAGCTAATAGCATAATTTGCCTTATGTTATTTGATATTTGTGGTCAGTGACCTATGCTTGTAATAATTTGGTTATTTGTTTAGTTATGAGCTTGTTGTAATAACTTTTGTGTCGTAGGGTCATTGTTGTGTTATCGATTCTCTCTCTGTACGCTTCCGATATTTAGGCTAGGCTTATATTAGACGGAGGTCTAGGAGTTGTCTTGTATTAATCTTGGGGGTGTCACAGGAGGCATCGTCCCATCCCTGATGGTGGTGGTGATGTGATGCACCTCCCCATCCATGCCGGTGGTGGTGGTAGGCATCGTCCCATCCCCAATGGTGGTGGGAGGCACCATCCCATCCCCGATGGTGGTGGTGGGAGGCACCGTCCTATCCACGCCAGTGGTGGTGGTAGGAGGCACTGCCCCGTCCATGCCATTGGTGGTGGTGGCAGGCATCGTATCGTGCATGATGGTCTCGGTGTGAGGCACTATCCCTCTATGCCCCTGACAGCGCGGTTTAGTCGGGTGTCACGCCTTGCATTATTCTTCTTCGTGGCCTTGGAGGGCATGTTCGATGGGGCGGGTGAGTGCCGGCAGGAGAACAGTGGCAGGAGCGCAGGGATTAGGAGTGGAGGGGGAGGGAGAGCCAAGAGAAGGGGTGGGAGCTGGCGGAGGGAGCGGAGAGAGGGATTGGGAGCTGGCGGTGGCGAGACTAGGGAAAGACACAAAATTTGAAATGATTTGGGGCAAACATGGCTAAAGCATCCCGCGCATCACAAATTTGACTGCCAAAATGAAATTTCCGGACCATCCCATATGACACAGACATTCCATATATTTTTGGTTTTCTAACCTTGGGATCGTATAGACACATAGAAGTTGTAAAAAATGAATCTTTGTTGCATCCACTAGTATTTCAGGTATCTAACCTTGGGATAAACAGGTAATGTTGACATGCCTCTCCGAATCGGTGCTATGATAAAAGGGATGTATGTGCCTATGCGGGTGGTCCGGATATGGACGAAATTCTGGATATCGACTTCCCATAAAAAAAGAAAAAATGCCTTAAGCTTGTAATACATTGACTTTTTTTGCATGGCCTCGTATTTTTAGAATGTGTCATAGGGATAAATAGGACAAGATAATCTTGAAAATCGTAAATGTAAATTTCTTCACATAGTGGAGTATCTTCTACAAATTTTAATTGATTTAGATCAACAAATCTCATGCTTCGGAGCACCAAAAACCAAGTTTCAAAAAATTGGATTGTTTGTTTCTGTTGGGATTGTGTACATGTATTCATCTAGCATTAGGAACCAGTAATATGAAAATAATGTATAGTATATTAATTATTTACCCATTTCTAACTTTTTATGAGGATAATGATAAAAAATACATAGAAGTTGAAAAAATTCAAGGTTTCTTGCATTCACTGGTATTTCAGGTATCTAACCTTGGGATAAACAAGTAATGTTGGCATGCCTCTACTAGGGGGCTCTATGAAAAAAGGGATTTGTGTGCCTATGCGGGTGGTCCAGATATGGCCAGAATTCCGGATATCGACTTCTCATATAAAAATATAAAAAATTCCTTAAGCTTGTAAAACATTAAAGAAATTTTGCATGGCCTCATATTTTTAGCATGTGTCATAGGGATAAATAGGCCAAGTCAATACAAACATCGTAAATGTAAATTTCTTCACATAGTGGAGTATCTCCTACAAAGTTCAATTGATTTAGATTGACAACTATCATGCTTTGGAGCACCAAAACCAAGTTTCTAAAAATTGGACTGTTTATTTCTGTTGGTATTATGTACATGAATCCATCCAGCATTAGGAACGACTAATATGAAAAGAATGTATTGTATAATAAGTATTTACCCATTTCTAAGCCTTTTTATGAGGGAAATGATAAAAAATACATAAAAGTTGTAAACAATTCAAGGTTTGTTGAACTCACTAGTATTTTAGGTATATAATCTTGGGATAAACGTGTAATGTCTACACGCATCTACTAAGCGGTGCTACAACAAAAGGGACGTGTGTGCATATATGGGTAGTATGGATGTGTCCGGAGATATCAACATTTTGTTTAATATGCCACCTCTTTTCCCTAGGACCCTGACCCATAGTCTTATAAGCCCATGCCGCTGCATTCCACCAAAGTCTCCACCACTAGCCACCACACGACAAAGGCCGTCGATCTACTCTGAGCCCCCACCACAGTTGCCATCGGTGTCGACCTCCGGAAATGGCGAGCGATTCCGGTAAGAGCTTCTTCCAATTTGAGAAAATCATAGTAGCATTTTTCTAAGAGGTTGCACTATTCATCCATTCCTGAACATATATTAGATGCTCTAGGCTTCATACGAACAATTTCTGTCCCTCTGCACTTGTGTTGATTATCCGACCTTTTGCCCCTCCGTCATTTTCTTGAAATTTGTATCTTATCTCTCTATGGCAGATTCAGACGCTCCATCGGGCAGCTCTATTGTACAAGAGGATTTGACGGAAAAGAAGAGGGAAAGATTCCATGGGGATGAAGATGAATTTCCTACTAAGAGGGCCTCTAGAAGAAGTAATAGCAAGGCAAAATGCAGCTCATCACAGCCCGCAAGAAGGCATCCAGCAGCACATCAAAGGCAAAGGCAAAGGGAAAGAAACCAGTGGGAAAGAAGCCAAAGATGACCAAAATGGCCAAAGAAGGCATAATAGCTAATGTTGCCGAAGAAGCTGAAGTACCCAAATTACCGGATGGTTTTAAACTAGTGATGCAGATGTGGATGAGAGAGTATGAAGTTCTTCGTGGTATAAAGGTCCTTATAAACATCACCAATAACCAAATCTAAGGGATGAGTACTTCCATACCTTTTCTCAGATGAGCATCTATGAATATGTATTCACGCCAACGAAAGATAAGATTTCTCCTCAGAAAACAATCGATTTCACTTAAATCTGTTAGAAGGAGGAGACTTTTGGCCCCATCGTCAGGCTTTGTGGGGCGTATGGCCTGAAGGAGATCATGGAGTTCTCACATTACTACCAACAACACTTGATTATGCAGTTCTTCGCTACCTTTTATATTGATGACAGTCATCCTAATAATAAGTACTTTTATTGGAAGACAAACGCATCTAGATGTAGAGGATCACTTGCTGATTTTGCTGAAACTCTTGGAATCACAATGGCTGAAAAGGAAGATCCTAATTTCATCTGGCTCCATGATGATGATCCAAAGAACCCCAATGATCTTTGTATGTGCTATGATCCACGCCCAACCGATGTTATTTATGGGAATATCAAGAACCTCCTGCCCGTGTTTGATACATTTCAAAGACTTTTTGGTTGGACCTTATTTCCAAAGTCGGGAGACTCGTCTCACATAAGGGGTTATTTTAAGAACCTCCTTTGGTAAAGAAAAAATCAACTATGATCAAGATTGATGTGATGGATCTCTTGTATCACGATATCAGGAATAAAATGGTTGATCGCCGAAAGTCAATCGTTTATGCTCCATTCATCTAGTCTTTTATTGACCATGTCAGCAGGAAATATCACACTGATGAACATACCATGTTCTTCAACCTCCCCTTGTTTTCACCAACCAACTGAAGTGAAGGCCCTCAAAGGTAACATTTCATCCCTCTCTAGCATGTGCTTATGAGGGTCATTGCAAATTCCTGGGTCCATCCTCTACGATAACACAGAGAGGCACATGTTGATGCTTAAAGCTATGAACAAGGTCTTGGACATGTCTAGAGAAGATTGCGTGCAACGTCAACTGGATCACATCCGAATCGAGGCAAACACGAGGATGCTAATAGAAATCAAGGTCCAACTTGGTTTGTTCACTGATACCAACAAGGGTATAGTGGAGGGCCACCTGCACAGCAGGACGGTGGCTGCCACTACTGCTAGAGAAGATGGAAAATATGGCGATGATGGAAAACATGGAGAAGATGGAGAGGATGGAGAAGATGGTGGAGAGGATGGAGAATATGATGGAGAGGATGGATAAGATGGTGGAGAATATGGAGAAGAGCCATTCCCTGTGGACCCTCGGGATTACATTTTCTATGTGAAATCCCTGGTGGAGAACATTTTCTATGCTAACTCATGACTGTGGGACGGGCCGTAGAGTTCAGAGCTTGACACTTTAGGTCCTGAAGAGCTCGGGTTGCAGAGGATAGGGCCTCATGAGCTATCGCGAGGATAAAAACAAGGTCCGGGACCGTGGGTGAGGTATCTCACGGCTGTGGGATGGGCCGTAGAGTTTAGAGCTCGACACTTTAGGTCCTGACGACCTCGGGCTGCATAGGACAGGGCCTCATGAGCCGTCATGAGGATAAAAACGAGGTTAGGGACCATGGGTGAGGTAACTCACGGTCGTGGGATGGACCGTACAGTTCAGAGCTCGACACTTTAGGCCCTAACACGCTCGAGTTACGGAGGAACAGGGCCTCATGAGCTGTCGCGAGGATAAAAATGAGGTTAGGGACCGTGGGTGAGGTAACTCACGACCGTGGGACAGGCCGTATAGTTCAGAGCTCGAAACTTTAGGCCCTGACAAGCTGCCCCGTAGACCATACCAGGAGAGGGCCATAGGGAAAAAGGCCCCACTATCAGAGACCTGTACACGTGTCGCATGAGGATCTTAGGCACCAGGAACCGTGTGACGAGGTAACTCACAGCCGTAGAGTTCAGAGCTCAACACTTTGGGCCTTGATGCTGATAGGGAGCCGTCCCGGTGAAGGGTACTGTCCCTCGCCCCCACTCGCGCGGAGTGTGTGACGGAAATCTGGTGGTGCGGTATTTGGTGAAAATGCTTTTTTGAAGAAAAAAGGATAGCCAACATGCGTGCGGCACACGATCCAAGGGAGCGCCGGTAGTACAGGCTTATTACAAATACCACCGTGTTCTACACGGGGTCTAACGAGAGGCAAAACCATAAGGGATGAGAGTTTTTCGAGGCTCACCTTCAAAAAAGACGCAGATCCAGGCGCGCCGTTTGGAGAGGTTTGTCCACCTTCTAGGAGCCCGATCCGCCGGCCCTCTCAGCCAATTAGCTGTCGTCGTGGGGACATCAGGTGTTGTATGCATGGTGGGTACAATCCATGGGGAAGTCGGGAGCCCCCGCGCTGTTGCCGCCCACTAGAGGTACCTCATCCCTCGTGAGGATGGGAGGTGGATCTCCTGATTCCCTCTTGAGGCTGCGGGAACTGGTCATGCCCGGGTCCTCGTGAGGCGGGTACAACACGGCGGCCGCCCTCTTTGCCATGGCGTTCTCCTGGGCCATCATCTGCTTCCTCCTGGTGGAGCCTCCGACGTAGTCCAGGGCATCCAAATCCTCAGGGTAGGTGGCAGCAGCGATCTTATAGGAGTGCTCCAAGGAGGGCAAGGTTTCCACCTCGTCGCAACGGACCGTGATGACTCTGCTATTGCCGTCATGCATCTTGAGCATGTTATAGGCATGGTGAGTGGCGGCCATGTACTTGGCCAACGCAGGGTAGCCGAGGATGATATTGTACGGGAGGTTGATGTGTGCCACATTAAATTCGACGAGCTCGGTGTGGTAGTTGTCGCGTGTTTCGAACATGACAGAGAGGTGCACCTGCTGATGGGTGTGGTGGACCTGCTTGTCGCCCCGGAGAAAGGTATGGTCGGCATTAGCCTATCGTAAGGCACTTGCAGCTGGGCGAAGGTCTCGGTGGAGATCACGTTCAGGCCCGCTCCTTGTTCGATGAGGGTCTTTGCAACGGGAATGTTGTTGATTGTGGGGGTGTATATCACCGGGAGTGTGCCCATAGGCCTCATGGAGACGAGGTTGTCGCTGGCGTCGAAGGTGATGGCGCATTGAGACCACTTGAGCTTCGGCGAGGGGATCCCTGTCTAGCGGCCGGGACCTCACGAGTGAGTAGCTTGAAGTGTCGGTTGGATGTCGAGGCTTGGGAGCCACCAAGGATGCAGGCTATGGCACCTTGCGACACCTGGTAGCCCCTAGGATCCTTGTTGCGCAGTGTTGGCTTGGTGGTCTGCCGGAGGGGCATCACTCCCACCGGAGTTGTTGTTCCAGCGGATTCCTCCATCATTGCCCCCACCCTGGCCGCCTCGCTCACCGGAGATCAAGAGGGAGCTGAGCTCCTCCCATGAGTAGATTGACTCCTCAGGGAGGTTCATCAGCCAGGTGCTGGCCGCTTCCTTCAGGCACAGGGGAAACTGGTTCACCAAGACACGGTCGTCTCCTCCCCCCGCTTTGAAACCCGTGGTATGAAGCTCGAGAAATTTGCATGGGTTCGTGGTGCCATCGTAACACGCCCACGTTTCCAGGCGGAACTTGTGCGGCTAGACCATGCGACAGAGGTTCTTGGTGAAGGCGAGGCAGCTATTGGCCTGGACCGCCCTGCCGCTATCGAGGGACGCACAGTTTTGTTGCCCAGTGGTGGCGATTCCCTCGGTAAGGTGGTCCTCATGCTCGTGCAGCGACGCTGCTGCGATGGGAGGCGAGATGATCTAGCAGCTGTTCACGGGTGGCGGCGAGGCGTCATCTGGCTTGGCCACACCCCCGCACCGACGGAGCGGGTGCATGCCCCCAGCTCCTGGCTCTCCGTCGGTGCCCCGAGCACCCGGGCACTCCGGGGAGAGGGTTGCGACATTGAGGAGCTCGGCGATCTAGTCGCACCACTCCTTCTGGCCCTGCTTAGCCCGCGGGTGGTCCAGGAGCTCGCACACCATGCGCTTGGCGGCCTCCAGGGTGAGCTTCTCGAGGTGGCCACGAGAAGACATGGTGCGGGAGAGCGACATGACGTTGTGCGAGGAGGGGACGACTCCTGTGACGGGTGGTAGGAGGAGCCCCCTCGTCCTCCATCCACGGGACTAGGTCGGAGGCGGTGCACTTCTGGGCCGGCTCCGTCTGGGCCTTGCTTTCTACACGACGGAGGGCCCACTCGACGCGCGTCTCGTTGTCGGCTGACATGCTGCCGAGGTCATAGAAGGTCTTGAAAACGCGCCTCAGCCCCTACCTGGCGCGTGAAATGTTGGATTTTACCATGAAGGAACTAGGGTTAAACGATCCCTTTGTTCATGAGGGGTCTTAACACGCCATTCTGAAGGTGTTCGGCAACGGCTACGGCGGCGAAACGGATGCACGACAGAGAGTTGACACCAGGCTTTTTACCTAGGTTCGGGACCCTCGTGTGGATGTAAATCCCCTACTCCTACTTGGTTGTATTGCTCACTTGCCTCGCGAGATTACAATGGCGTATGAAATTCTAGGGTTTTAGATCTCTGGTAGGAAAAGGGCTCCTTATATAGGGCGACGTTGGGCTTCTCCCCTTAGTTCACGGACAAGAGGGGGTTACTACCATATTGTCCCTTGGGTGCCGGTCTACGAGACTAGTTTACATGGACCGAGTCCAGCTTGCCATGCCTCACTCCATTCGACAATAATGTGTCCTTTGTTGATGTCGCTTGTCTTCATCCAGGGCTCTCTAATTTTACCCTTTTCACCAAAACGACAACCTAGGAAGCCTTCCACCATGATATCGCCCGTCCCTTCCCTGCAAAGGAGGGTAGACCAAGTCTTATTTACCGAGGCGATGGACATCACAAGAATACTGTACTCGCTGCCGGGGTCGTGGTCTGTACCCTGTTCTGCGTAGTTACCATCCTTCCTCCGGGCGCACCCGGGAGTATCCGAGGCACGCGGGCGACACACAACATCGTGGCCACCTCCCTCAGGAGGTTTCTCCTCTAGAGGGGTGCCCGCTCCCCAGGGAGGGGGCCTTGCAAGGCCTACCCGGCTTAACCCCTTCCCGGGATGTCGCACCTCTCGAAGGCGAGGATTCCATAGCACAGGGCTCGTCCGGTACGGGGACATGGTACCCCAGGTGCTCGGGCTCCAACATATTTAATAGAAATATACAAGTTATGATCATCGTATAAAATAAACAATAATCCATACCAGTTCATAGAAATCCATAGAATTTACCTGGGAAATACATTTATTACACCGTCATTCGTGATGAACTTTCCCTTCATCTTCATCATCGTCTCCCTGAGTGACCAAGCTTGAAGTGTCGGTTGACTACTTGTTGTATTCTTCCTCGAAGATCACACCGCCAACACCGAAGATTCTCCTTTTTTAGTCCATAACCATGTGTCTATTCTTATTCTTCGTGTCGACAATGTAGATGACTTGATGAACTTATTGAGCTAGTATGAATGGCTCACATGGCGGAGGTTCACTATATAGTATAACCCCCATCATTTTGTTTCACATAAGACATAGGAACCCAACAAAAATGGAACACTGCAATTTGGAAATCCACATAGTCTAGCTCCCAAAGATCTTCTATGTATCCGTAGTAGAGACGTTTTACCTCGGTTTGTTCCTCTGCATATAAACTAACACCGCTGTTTTGCGTCTTCGTTGTTCCATCTTTTGCTTTCATAGAAAATATGTACCCATTGATTTTGTACCCCTGAAACTACCTGTCTTGCCATGTTGGTCATGTCGCTAGACAAGTAAGAACGAGATCATTGGTATGGACTTTTCATAGTCACTCTTTGAACCAATTGTTGAACTCATTCTCGTGGAATTTGTCAATTGATTTTCTCATCAGATGTACTTCATGTAAAATTCATTTCTGTTCATCCATGCACGGAGTGACAAAAATCGAAGTGTTTTAGCACATGGAAATGTTCATTATCATAATCATCTGCAGTTGGATTGATCCTCCTCTTTTCAGCCGTTTTGACACCAAGAAGCTTTCCAGAAAAGATAGAATAGGGAACACCTATCGGCTCAAGACGCTTCATGTAATCAAGGAAAAACTCAACAAATTATTCGGTTACATATCCCTAGACAATTCTCCTCTCTGAATATCATTTCCAACTAGCATAGTGTCTCCACCACATCTTTTTGTAGGCTATCCAGATCATTAGGATCTATCACCTTCTAAGAAATTGTGTGAAAAAAATTACACCACTTCGTTAGGGCTTGTGGAACATGTGGTTTCAAGACTCCCCTGATTTTAATAGGTAGCATTTGTATCATCATAATATGAAAATCATGAGACTTCATGCTTGTTAGTTTGTTTTTAGTCATTGAAATAAGCATTCTCATGCATGCGGAGTAGCCCTCAGGAAATGTCATGCCATATAGATATTCACAAACCTCTTTTTCCTCTGCTTTGGTATAGACATGTTCTACTAGTTCTTTCAAGTCGTGCATTGACACTATCTTTCATTTTGCCCTTCATGTTCAGCAACGTACCCATTAAGATATCACAAACTTTCTTCTCTACGTGCATCACATCGATGGAATGTTGCACGTCGAGATCCTTCTAGTAAGGCAGGTCACAAAATATTGATCTCTTCTTCCAGATGGACTTTTCCTTTTGATTGGGAAGCTCTTCATCTATAATTGTTTATTTTCCTCTTCCCTCGCGTTTGATGCCTTTTTCCTTCACCCTTTTCCCTTTTTCAAGAACAACATTTAGGTATGGAACCATTGCATAGATTTGGGTGCCGTTTAAATGTGGCTCCTCCAAATTTTTCTCATCTATATCATCAAACTTGTCACTTATACTGCGATATTTATGTTTCCTTGCCAGAAACCTACGATGTCGCATGTACACCGTTTTCTTACACTTATGGAAAAATTGAGATGATGTGTTGTCTAAGAAATTGACACACCCATTGGGCCCTTTGACAATCCACCCAGACGAGTTCCCTAAGGCCAGATAATCATTGATGGTAATGAATATCATGCACCTCAGGGTAAAGTCTTGCTTGAGAAGACCATCATATATTTTTACGCCCTGAATCAAAAGAAGATGAAAATCTTCCACCAAAGGTTCAAAGTACACATCAATGTCGTTGCCACACTGCTTCAGTCCCTGGATTAGTACGACCAGCAAAATGTCATATCACTTCATGCACAACCATGGAAGAAGGTTGTAAATGCATAGATTCATGGGCCAGGTGTTGTGGTTGGTACTCATGTTGCCGAACGGGTTCATTCCATCGGTGCTCAGTGCAAACCTTACATTCCTAGGATCCTTTCCGAAAGGATCACCATCTTATTCCATAGGCTTAAGCCTATCAATATTCCTACATTGTGGCGAGTCAGCATGGTGTCTCAGCATTGAGTCCTTAGTGCGCTTCTCAGCATGCCAACGCATAAGTTTTGATGTATCAGGGTTTGCAAATAAGCGCTTCAAACGAGGAACAGTGAGTAGGTACCAACAAACTTTTACCGGAATGACCTTTTTCTTCTTCTTCTTTGTTCCTGGCTCCGTTTCCATATCATCCTTGCTGTGGTCATCCATATCCTCAACCTTCCGTGGTTTCAATCTAGGAGCTTTGTACATCAGGCATTCACGTAGATTTTTATGAGAATCTCCACGGAAAAACATACAATCTTATTCACGAGCATCTATTTTCTCAACTTCCATTCCCAACTAGCAGACGATCTGCTTAGCATTGTAATAATCTGGGGCATGTTGTTTCACTTTTGAAGTAAGTCGTGTAAAAATTTCAGCAAGCGAGTTACACTACGGTCTGACCAATTGAACTTCTCCTTCATCTGAAACAGCTCCAGCACAGTGGCCAACTTTGTGTTCTCTAGCTTAGAATTTGTATACATTGGCATCTCTGAGTCTTTTAACAAGCACGCAAATCTGTTGCGTTGTTCCTCGCCCTCACTGTCTAAGTCTTTTTCAAATCTCCGCAACATCTGACTCAGCTCTTGTTGTTCGACAGTGTTATCAGTGTCGTCTAATGATGCATGGCGATCATATCCATACTATGTCTATGGGAACACAAAGGTAGGCTCACCATCCTCCATTTAAGCATCTTATTGTTCATCATAATCACCCACTATACTTTTTTGTTCACTGTGATTGCTCCAACATTCATACGCCATCATAAATCCCCTTGTGTGTGCCTGGATCCTAGAAATGTATGTACAACGTATCTCGTTTTTAAAGTCCAAACATGACCTACTGACCCACTAGTCATTCCTATGACCCCTATCTTCTTCAGCAGCTTCCAAGAAACCTGCAAGGCCATTGCTGAACACCTCGGATCAACGATTCTGGTGGTACATACATTGTCGCTCCATCTACAAAATAACACACGTCAAAATTTACATATAGTACCAAGAAAAATCAGGGCAAAAACAAAATTACATGAAAAAAATAAAAGAAAACAAAGCCCGGACCATCCAGGTGGATACACGGACGCCCAGTATATGTGGAATTCTGAATAATTCCGTTGTCTCTCCAAAATTTGACAGTTGAAGACTCTGCCATGTGTCTCCCTTTGCCCAAACAGCCTCATTTCGCTCCCCTTAGGATCCCTCCCTGCCCCGCAATCTCAAATCGCCCCCAAATCGGCACCGCCGAGGTCAGATCCGCCGTCGTCCAATGGCATTGGTGAATACAAGCGAGGATGGTGAGGAGACGTCAAGTTCTATAACTCGTCATCCGAGGAGGTACACTTTCCCTGATTCAATTAATTTACGGTGATGTAGAGCCGATGTAGCCGATTTGGGTGATCCAAATGCAGAGCCGACATAGCCGATGAAGTGAGATCCATGCGCTCTGGGGTGGGTGGGGCTTTCGACATTGGCTTCCTCGAAACTTGTGATGATCTCAAGGATGGCATCCAGATTGACATTGGGGCACCTCATCATCCGCCTCATGGTGTGCCTGAGAAGCTAATTTTCCTCTCCTTCATCGGTACCGGATCCGAAGCTATTGCCTCTTTGGTCTTCCTGAGATTCAATCTCCTGGGGGAGATCTTCTTCAAATTCGACCTTCTATTTCTCCACGATCTCCGCCTCATGGGCGGGTTGGTTCGGATTAGGGTTTTCTGATATTTGGAACTCTGCCACCTCTGCGATCAAATTGGAGCCTGAAGTTTCTTGTGCCTCTATCATCACCGCTGGGGTGGGTTGGTCAGGCTTAGCGAAACCGAGGTCGATGTTGATCTCGCCGATTGGAAGGATGATGTAGCTCGTCATGGTCACCCTAGCCGGAATCCAGTTCTTGTCGAGGGGGATGAGAGGGACGTTGCTAGCGTAGAGGACGTAACCGACGATGATTGTTTTGCTGATTCCCTCAAGTGTAGATTCCGCCCAGAACATATATCTAAAGGTCACTTGCCCCATTGTGGGCGCCAATAGTCGTCGGATTGAAGACAAGTACACCATGAGGGGATCCTCGAGGCATGGGAAAAGGTGGGGTGTCAGACATATGGTTGTCCAGGACAGTGAGCACACAAGCTTTCCCAGCGTCAGATCCGACTACGGTGGACGGATCATACTCCTGCTAGCAAACTAGTATTTCGACAGAGCCGGAAGTACAATAGATTACAAGGGTTGGTTTTGCCAGTGCGTGTTGAGACTGTGGTGTTGTGGTTGTGCCCTAAAGGCTGATCCCTATGATGGCTTATATAGTCATCTATCCTAGGTTTTATAGGAGAGGCATATTCGGCCATGATACAAACTCCGTACGGTTTACATCTTGGACTACAAGTATTCCTATATGCCTAAGTCGGTAAGTCTTCTTGGGCCTTTCTATAACAAGATGGGCTTCCATCTTCTCTCCCTGATTGGGCCGCCCGTGAAGCATAGCTCTAACCTAGAAGTGGGCCACCATTGTTAGTGATTTACTGTGGCTATACCCTAAAAGTATGTCCCCAACATTTAGCCTTTTTGGGTCCCCCCCAACCGCATACCCTAGTTTTTTACAAACTACTCGATTATGTATCATTTTTTTATCAACATGGCAGGAGCAATACATATTAATTTTTAGGGACGTACCTATTTTCAAACAAAATTATAGATGAATATATGAACTAATCTAATCTCCCCTATCTAACGTACTTATAGCAGATATGGTGTCTGGCATAGTGGTAAGGCACTTGTTCACTTCTACTGATGAAGTCACGAGTTCTAAATCCATGGCATTTGCATATATTATGTGGTCGCAATTTTTTGAAATTTTTTCTTGTATCAATATTTCTATACGTAAAGAGGTTGTTGGGTGGGTTGATTAAAAAATAAAAGATAAGAAGCCATCAATAACTCGTAAAAAATTATCCAACATATATAGAGGATGGCATCATGGACCTAGTAGCCAGAACATAAATATACAGGGCTGCATCGAGATATATGTTAACAAGGTCAAAACAGAGAGGCTAGCATCACAGACCTAGAAGGCACACCATACATGTATCTGTTATGTCGAGCAAGGTTAGAAAGATCGAAAGACCGGAAGCGACTGAAAAAATTCAAATATACACACATTTCATATACATAGAGGCTGGCATCGGGGCCCAACATTGGCAAGAAAAAAATAGGGGTCGAGACCGAACAAAAAATCTATTATACAGACATTTCCTTGAAATCAAGGCTGAAATCGGGACCTAGATGCCAACCCCTACATGGTTTTCCCATCGAGCAACATTACCAAGTTATAAATAGGGAGGAGCAAGCGAAAAGAAAAGGTCCATCATGGACATATTTCCTTGAATGAGCGGTTGGCATCTAGGACCCAGCAGCCAGACCATACACCGCTAATGGGTCGATCAATGTTGCCTAGGTCAAAATAGCGGACGCAAGCGGAAAAAAAGTCCATTGTTAGGCCAGTGGAAATCAGAGTACCACGGCCCACCACATACCGGGCCCTACTAGCAGAACAGCCACAGAGACGCATAGAGGCACCCTCACGGAGCTAGGCACTTGACGAGAAGCGACCCCAGTGAAGCCTTGTGGGTCCTCCTTCGCTGAAACCCTCGCGAAGTCTATCATTTTCAAGCCCTTCAATAGGAGAAGACCCCTCGGTGAGGCCCCCTCCTCGTCGGGGATCCGAGCAAAGCACACCTCACCGCAATTTCTAAGTCCTGGGCACTGCGTGGGACCACGTGGTGGATGAAGACAGAGATAGCGATAGCCATGGCTGTGACAGTTGTCTGGCACTTGTGCCTCAAGGAAGGCAGCTACCCTTTCTGCAAGGAAGGCACCTTCCCCTTCACCAAGCCAGGAGTGGCCGATAGTGCTTCCACACTGGGGGGACAACCCATCCCTCTCTTATAGATGAAGAACGTGAAGCAGGCAGAGAGGAAGACGTCTGCAATGTGATCAATGAAATCCTGGCATGGATTATTCCTATGGCCAAAAGTAACATTAGCCTACCTGCCCACTCTCTTGTCTCTATGTGGCAACCCTTCCCACCAATATCACAGGAAGAGGACCAGGGCGCCTATAAAAAGGGCAAGTCATCACCGTAGAAATGGATTCCATCTTCTTCTACCTCAGGAACCCTAGATTTCTCCTAGCTAGAAACCCTATATTTGATCGCCTAATCACCACCTTGTATTTTAAACCTTGCCAAGCAGTACAAGAAATATAGACATGCAGGAGTAGGGTTTTACACTCCATGGTACGCTGAACTTGGGTAAACGCTGTATATCCACTGTCATGTTTGCGATAGTTTCCTCAACAAGGTCGCCGAGGGTTTCATGTAGATTGTGTTTAGCCCCTAGTTTTTGGTTTCTTTCTACTTCGAGAGGTACCCCGTTCATTCGCAGGGACAATCTCCCACATTTGGCATGCCAGGTAGGGGTCAAACCTACGAACTTATTCTTAGGAAATGTACGCTCTATCCACTGAGCTACAGGTGCTAAAATGAGGCCTCGAACCTCTGACCTTCTGAGAGAGCATCCTCTTATGATACGTAGGTGAGGACATCTTATGGGCCTAGGCAAGGACTTCTCGTGAGGCCTCGTGAAGCACATTTCATGATGGCCCCTTGAAGATAAGTATCTTGTGAGACATTGGCGAGGAAACCTTGTGGGCATCGGTGAGGACCTCCCATGAGGCCCCGCAAAGCACATCTCACGATGAACCCCTGAATATAAGTATTTTGTGAGACGCGGGAGAGGACACCTTGTGGGCCTCGGCGAGGACCTCCTATGAGTCCTCACAAAACACATATCGAGATAGCCCCCTGAAGATAAGTCTCTTGTGAGATGCACACAAGGACACCTTGTGAGCCTCGGCGAGGACCTTCCGTCAGGCATCATGAAGCATATCTCATGATGCCCCCCTTGACTACTTTCTTCTACTCTATTTTACTAGCATAGGAAAGCCCTCAGCAAGGATACCTTGTGGGCCTTGGGAGGGGACCTCTCTGAGGCCCGATGGTGCCCTCATCGGGGATTTTCCTTTATTAGCAAAACAGAACATGAGGCATCTCCCCTAGGAAGGCCATCGCACAATGCTCTTCGGAAGGCACCACGAGGTGTCCTCGCCGAGGCCCACATGGATCCCTCGCGTAATTATCGCCCCAGACTCTCCTCCAAAATCATCATGGGATGCGCTCCACGTGGCCCACAAGGCGCCTTCGCCCTGTATCACCCTAGGATCTCTACGAGGATTGTGGGGCTCTCGCCGAGCCTCATAAGGGGCCTCTCACCGTCCCTCGCAGGAAGACAACTACATGCACGATCCTCATGGGAAGCTATCTACATAAATCACTCCTCGCCCAAGATAAGTAAATGCCACACCGTGCCTCCACTTTGCACCCCAATCCCACGTATCGTGGAGGACTAGGAGCTCAGAACTCGAGGAAAGACACAAGTTAATCATGCGAGATATGCATACCCTACACAAATGAGCCCACGAGGGCAGTGTCTTAACAAGAACGTGTTTGTTACACACAAACATAATACAAGTTGATCCTTCTTGGGCTACACACCGAATGCAATTACACCCGCGAGGCACGACCCTCCATGTTCGAGCTAGAGGCCCCATCCTTCTCCATGTTGGACACCTCCTCTCCAGAAGTACCAGATGCCTCGTCATCGACCACCTTGTGCTGGTAAATCTTCAAGAGGGAATCCAAATGCTTCTAAGCCTCCGCCGCAAGGATGCCGGCCATGATGGGACCCATAGGCTTGAGCACTGCAGCAAGGTAAACTTTTGGGTTGAGGCGAAGGAGGTTGCTGAAGATGTACATGGCAATTAGGCTTAGAAATTGGCAGCACTCCTCCTCAATGGTCTCGTCGAGCTTAGACTGAAGCTAGTATAGATCTCGAGTGGTTTGGTCCCTTACTAGTTTGGCTTGCTCAATGTTAGCTCGGGTAGTCTACGAAGGGAATATGCCTGAGAGGCAATAATAAAGTGGTTATTATCGTATTCCATGTTTATGATAAATGTTTATTTCTCATGCTATAATTGTGTTAATTGGAAACGTTAATACATGTGTGTGTAATCAAGAAATAAATATTTCCTATTTAAGCCTCTCGTATAAACTAGCTCATTGATTATCAAGATGATCAAGGTTTCCTGATCATGGACATTAATGAGGTCACAACATTGGTGGAATCATGTGATGAACATTCATCCAAAGTATAGTAATACGATCAGAGTCATTATATTTACATTGCTATAACATCATACAAAGTAACATTAGTCCTTAGACTATGAGATCATGTTAATCACTAACACCAGAAGAGTGTCTTGTTAACATCAAATGTCACACCGTAACAAGGTGACTATAAAGGTGGGTTCATATACTCTGATAGTGTTATGGATGAAAAGTGGAATTTTTCCACCCCGATGATGGAGAGATATACTAAAGTACCTCTCTGTGATATCACATTGACATATCTTGCAAGCCAGTGATAAGATCACAAAGAATGTTATATCACGGGAGCAAAAAAAGAGTACCTATCGGTAACAAGATTAAACTAGGTATGGGATACTGATGATCGAATCTCGGACATATAATATATCGCGAGACAAAGGGATTTAGTTACGACGTCAAAGTTTCTCACGATCACAAGAGTCATTGTTAAATATGTCGGAGTCGGAATGGATCTCCAGCTCCCGCTACTAATTATTTATCAGAGAGGAGTATGGATCATGTCTACATCATTTTTTGAACCGTAGGGTGACACACTTAAGATATACCGACACCAAATAGAGGAAATATAATACAAGCTATAACCTCTAGTGTAAATTATACTCGTTTGGTTTTCTTAGCTAGCCACCACTAAACCCTCATTGCCAAAAAATAAGTTATTGACAATAGTAGGATTTTATTGTAGGAAGCAAGATAATTTTGATGAAGCAATAGTAGGATTTTATTGTCAATACCCTCATTGCCAAAAATTAAGTTGGGACTAGAGGTATTGTGAACACTGCCAAGATAACTTATTCTTTGCTAGTCTAGTAGGCTTGATGTACTCGCTTAATGTAGTATACACTAATTCTTTGCTAGGCTAGCAGGAAAACTGAACTTGCATTGTTCATAAGTTTCTATGCTACCACTAGGTCTCCCAAGTATTGTTTTCTAAATGCTTCCTTATTATGTTGTTATTCCCGCAACACCCTTGGCACAGAGTAATTGTTGTTTTCTAATTTTTTTACAAGGATATACATGAAGATAGACAACATTCTGTATATTGTGTTCCCCCAAATAGAAACCGCCATGGTGGAAATGTTGGATATGTACCTAGGATATTACAGTGGCTAAGCTTTCAGCTGAGCCCAGAAGGGATGATCCAAATGTTTCTGATGTTTAGATCCATTATGGCTATTCAGGGTGAATGTGCCCTCAATCGTATTCTTTATCAGTGTGTGTCTAGTTTTATTGTGCTAGCTTCTGTTTCCTAGGTCTATGATATAAGGTGGTTAAGTCACCTTAATTTTAGCACTTTTATGTTTGGTTTTTTATGGATAACCCCCAACACAATCGTTCTTGGTCTATATTGGGATGGAACATTAGGGGAATTAATGCTGGGGATAAACAGTTAGAAGTGCGTGAGAAAATGGAAGAAAGTGTGCCATTTTGTGTCTACAATGAACTAAAATATAGTCTTTTGATAGAAGGTTCATAAGAGGGTTCTGCCCAAGATGTTTTGATCAGTTTGTCTTTGCCCCGTCAGTTGGAGCCTCTGGGTATTCTACTAATTTGGAATTAAGGTTTATTTTCTGGACAATTAATTGAGGTGCAACGGGTTGGTATTATCATTCAATTAACATCAGTACATTTTTGACAACAATGGACATTAGTGAATCTCTATGGTCCTTGTTAGGGCCTGAACGCGATGAGTTTGTGCACTAGCTATTCCACTTAAATGTCCAAGATGATGAAGACTGGATCTTCATGGGCGATTTTAATTTTATTCGCTCAGAAGAAAATAGAAACCGCCCTAGTGGCAATGTTAATAATATTTTTCTGTTTAATGAACTCATTAGTCACCTCGGACTTATTGAGCTACCGTTGAAAGGTCGATATTTTACATGGTCTAATATGCAAAATGAACCTCTTTTAGAGCAGCTTTATTGGTTCTTCACGTTAGTTAATTGGACTTCGTCATTTCCTAACACAATGGTTCATCCACTAGAAAAGACTACATCGGATCATTGCCGTGCAAGGTCACAATTGAGACAACGATTCCAAGATCAAATATATTTCTCTTTGAGAACTTACGGGTGGATCATCCGAGTTTTCTAGAGTGTGTTGAACAGGCTTGGCAGCAGGATTATTGGGCACCTAATAGTACAACTCTATTGGTTAAAAACTACAAGGACTAAGGGCAACACTGAAGAAATGGAAAACAAGGCTTTCCATATTGAAAGACTTAATAGCACATTGAAACTTAGTGATTCTTTTCTTTGACGATCTGGAGGAAGAGAGACAGATCTCGGTCCCAGAAACAAATTTCAGATTACTAGTCAAAAAACATCATGTGGATGTCACTTGGAATTTCAGATTACTAGTCAAAAAACATCATGTGGATGTCACTTGGTGAGGAGAACACAAAATACTTCCATGCTATGGCAACCGAACAATACAGAAGAAACACTATTTCTTCGTTACTCGCTGATGATGGCCATCAAGTTAGTAATCAGGATGAGATTGCAGGGATTGCTTGGAACTGTTATAGGGACAGAATGTGCACCTCTCATGGCATCAATATGAGATTCCATCTACCCTCTTTATTACACATTGTTGATGGATTGTCCGAGCTTGCACCTCCTTTCACCATTGTGGAAATGGATAAAATTATTAAAACTATGCCCATAGATAAGGCACTTGGACCGGATGGCTTTAATGGGTTGTTTCTTAAGCGGTGCTGGCCAATTATCAAACAGGACTTCTACGACTTAGTGGATGAATTTTATATAGGTGTTGCTAAGCTTGAGCACATTAATTCCTCAAACATTACCTTGGTACCTAAAAAGGCTTTTCCTAAATGATTCCAATAAGTCATCATGCAATGTATACACAAGGACCAATATGGGTTTATAAAGGGGAGAACTATAGATGATTGCTTGGCATGGACCTTTGAGTACATTAATCAATGTGAAACCTCTAAGAATCCAATGGTAATTCTCAAATTATATTTTGATAAATCCTTTGACACTATCGAACGTGAGGTTATTTTTCTGATTTTGGAAAAGAAAGGCTTCAGCAAGGAATGGATAGCTTCGGTTAAATTACTACTGCAATCTGGTACCTCTTTTGTCCTTATTAATGACATGTCTAGCAATCAGTTCAGATGTAAGAGGGGAGTCAGACAAGGGGACCCCTTGTCCCCTCTGTTGTTTGTTCTTTGGGCAGATTTGTTGCAATCAATAATTAATGATTTTTTGAGAAGAGGCTTACTAACCCTACCCGTTGCTACCGGAGATCCTTACTTTCCCATCATACAATATGCTGACGATACATTACTTATTCTCCTTGCAGATGTTGCTCAATTGACTGTATTAAAGGAAGCTTTACAAGATTTCAGTGCTTCGACTGGACTTGCTATAAATTTCCACAAATCATGTATGCTACCATTCAATTTATGTGATGAGGAAATCCAGACTTTAGCTGATTATTTTGGATGTGTTGTAGGATCTATGTCTTTTACATACCTAGGTTTGCTGTTGAGCATAACAAGGCCAACCATTCATGACATATTGCCTCTAGTGACTAGAGCTGAACAAAGAATGTCGGCTAGCTCTTTCTTATTGGCATATGGTGGCAGACTACATCTCATTCAGTCTTACTTAAGTTCAATGCCAATATTATTTTTATGCTCTCTAAGCATTCCTATTGGGATCAACACTGTAACATCCCAATTTCAGCAACCCTAATTAGTTGTCCAGAATGCAAAAATTAGGGGGAACAAAAACTTTTTCTTCTTTATTGGTGCAGTGTTTGCTTGTTGTTGCTTGTGCTTGTGCATGTGAGTGTATACCATATGATACTCCTTACCTCACCATCAGTTGACCAAAGATATTTAACAAAACTATCCTAGCTCATTTTACATATTCTCAAATGTTCTGGCATTTCAAAACTTGAGCCAAGATTGCTTATGTAACCAAAACTACTTTAGTAGCTTCTATTGACAAAACTATGGAGAGATATATAATATAATCTCCCTATGTTTTCAAAACAGAACTTCAACTACTCTGACCTCTAAGTTTTCCAAAACCTGGTTATAAAACCTTTAAATTCTACTATTGGTAGATGTACCAAGGACCTTACCTGGTTCGAACTCCAACCTTTCAAAATTGCCCATCCTTACCTCAAGCTAAGCTTGATGATAACCCTAGTAGTAGTTGATTTGTTTGTAAGATGAGTTGCCTTGATGTGCTGTTTGACTTGATTGTTAGAAGTAGTATGAGCTACTCTAGGAGATCATCCTCTAGGATCAAGAAACTTTAAAATCCCCCAAACCCTAAGCAAGAATACAATCTCGATCTAATCTCTAGCCCCCAGGTGATCATCTAAAACCCTTAACCAGATTAATTCTGGAGTGATCCATTCTAGAAGTTTCCAAGTCAAGGAAGACCAATATCAAGCATGGATCCCTTCTACTAAATCTACTCTTCAACATCATCCACTTGATGATGCTTTGGTACTTTGCAACCCATCAAAAACATCCCCTCTCATGCTCTAGTCAAAAACCCTAAATCTGCCAAATTTGGCTAAGTGTGGAAAGCTATTTCCAACATCACCTTTCTGAATGCCTCCCTTTCTCAACCCTTGTGAATTTTTGAAAATGCATCTGAACCATCTTGTTAAACATCCTAAGGACTACCAAGGCCCACTCTTTCCCTTGGTTAGAGCATCCTCCAGCCCACTTGTTCTTGATGGTTTTGCAGGCAAGAAAATAACTATTCCTGCAAACCTAGTCAACATGCCTACTTTGATAGAAGCTCACACGACCATCCCACCTGCCATGGACAAAATCTTTGCATGATTGTGTTCTACTCATATAGGTCTATCAACATATACTTCACTTGTTCCAAGTGGACCTTTGTGCTTCTTAAACCCACATGGTTTATAAGGCATCATGACTCATCTGGTATGGCAGCCTTATTTTCAACAAAGTTTGCCGTCACTTCCATACCACCTCAAATGTAACCAAACCAAACTCCTTCTGCCATGATCATCTATATGACTTGGTCTAAACTATTCATCTATCCTTTGCATCAAGGTGAGCTATGAGCTCCAAGATCCAACAAGGTTTTGGTGGCATGAAAACAATCTTATCCAAGATCTTTAAACCTCTAGTTTTCACAAAAATCAACTTGGATTCTCCAATCCCAAGGTTGCATATGCTTGTTACACCTTGTCTACATCATCTACCTTGATCATCAAGATTTATCAAAAATGATCCCTAATTATTATGGTTCCAAATCTATCTAAATCCTTAAGTAGACAAAATCTTCAAAACCCCTTTCCCAATGGAAAGTTGGGTTTTTGCCAAAACACTTTGCCAACTTTTGGCTCAATTGAGATCCATATATCATACCCTATCTTCCCACTTCAAAAATAAATATTTTTGAAGACTTTTATTAATTCTTTTTGCCTAGTTTCTTAAAAAGCAAAAAGGGAATAGTAATTGTTTTAAATACTTTTAAGCCACAATAAATCTTGGGAAAATTCCCCTAAGTGTGTATTCACACTTGGGACCATCTCACATCAAAAAATCCACCTGTCCAATTCAAAAATATCAAATAAATTCCTAAAAACCATTTCTGCACTATTTGATTAATTGATATATAGTGCATCTAGACTTCTCTGAAAAATCCAAAATAAATCTTGGAGATGCACCTTAACCATTCCTGTCTACTAGCAGCACTGAATCATCTAGACCTGATCCAAATCTCAGAAGTTCTTCATGAACAACCATATGCTAAAAACTTGAAATAAATCATGAACATGATTCAAAACCCATCCAAACTCCATCAAAGCTTGTACAACACTTCCCCACAACACCCACCCTCTCTTATGGTCGAGTTGTACTGTATCTACACTGTAGCAGCATCACTCCCTTGTCCCCTAGCTCTTGGAGCTAGTCATAGAGAGAGATGGACATATCTTGCAATATCTTGAGAGATAAATGCCACAGCAGCTGCAACACGCCTCACCCCCTCTCTAGTCATTGCACTATGCCCCACACACTCCCTCCACCACCCAAGCTGACCAACCCCCGGCCAGCACCCCTCCTAAGCTTGGCAATGTACTATGTCCACCGTGAGCCTCTCCACTAGAGATAAAAGGGCACAGGTCGCTCCAGCCCTCACTTCGCCCCCATCACAATCCCCTGCCTCACTCCTCCCGTTCCCCAGACGCTTGGGAACCCTCTCCCCTCTCCCGTCTTGGGCAACCGAAGAGAGCTTTTGGTGCTGCTAGCTCTTCGTCAATGGTACTGCCCGCTCCGCCACCCTTCTCCTTCTCTACCAGCATGGTTTACTTATCCTTCTATGGATCTACACCCCCATGCCCTCTGTTTGTCCTTGGTATGCCAGAGGTCGCCGCCTCAACCCCATGGCTGATCCGGAGCTCCTCCCTCCAACCAGAAGCTCTCGATCCCCAGATCCACCGCATGCCCACCTCACACCCTCCCTAGGACCGCCGCGTGTGAGCAGACCTATCCCGGCTGCATGCACCAGGAGTGCCCAGCGGGTACCCGGCGTGCTCACTTGGCCGAGATGCGTGACCCTCACCTCCGCAGCCTAACTGCTCGGTGTTGACCATCCCTGTGCTCGCCGTCGCACCCCGCGCCTCTTTCGCCACACCCCGGTCAACGGCAAGGCCTCTGGTGAGAAAACCGACACTCACTCTCCTAGCTAGGGTTCGATTTTTGTCTCCCGCGGCCAGAGGAAGAAGACAGAGGAGAGACGTCCATCGCGACTAGATCTGACGCTCCACCTTGCAGGATACCTCTTCAGGGCGTTGTGTCACTGACCACTGGGCCCCGCTCAGCCGAATTCAAACCCGGCCTCCCGCGCAGTGTCCTCCCAGGGTGGGCCAAATGTTTCCCCTACGGCCCATTTCCCGCCTAGATCAAGCCCAGTAAGCCCTATCCTCTTTCCTTTTTATTTTTATTCCAGATCTGGTGGTTTAAAAATTTGGAATAAATGACAAATAAATAGAAATATTTCTATAATTTTCCCCCAAAAATTTCTAAGGGTCCCCAGGTGTGTCGTACAACATGTTGTACCAAAAGTTTGGCCTAATACCACCAGTATCTTTTCTGTAGATTTATTTACCAAGATGTACCTATTCCAGTAAATAAATTCCTGAGTGAGATACCCATCCCCATCTGGAATGAAACCAAGTTCCCCTGATAGCATAACTATAGGCCTACCATCTAGACCTTGTCCCATGCCAAGGTGAACATCAGTTTATCCTTAGCAAAAATAACAAAAACAAGACCAATCTGACTTTAGCAAATTCCCTAGACCAAACCTTGAGTCAAATTGACCCAATTCCAACTCCCAGTAAAACTCCATGCCAACATCTATCAAACCCCAGCAGCTCAAATTTTAATGAGCTGTAGTTCAATTTTAATTAATTAAACATTTCTGTGTAGACTCATTTCACTAGAAAAATCACTACAGTAGCTCTACAACTCCAAAAAGGTTAATGCCAATTTCTACAGAAAGGTACTCTAAATACCCACAATGTGTCTATGGAATCGAATAAAAGCTTCTGTGGATTTAATCTGGTTAAAAAGGCAAAAAACCCACAAAACTGCATTTGGGAATTTCCTGAGGGTATTCTGATAGTTCTTTTGACACGATTCGAACTTTCAGATATTCAGTACAACAAACTCTACCTAACCCTCCAAGGAAATAATTTTTGGAGCTCCAAAACTATTCTGGTGAATTATCTCCTAAAACAGGAGTTTATTCCATTAGAAAATTCATAAGAAATTAAAGAAAAGTAATAAAATCTTGAAACCACTTTTGTTGGTCTTATTTTGTCAAAACCTACCTGATGGTATTCTGGTTGCACATTGATACCATACTTACCCAGGCCTTAGTCCCAAACCCCTTCATTAGTAGTTTTCACCATTTCCCGAATAAAGGGAATTCCACCGCTGCAAATAGGGATTTTGCAATGGTTCTAAACCCAGCCACTCAAAACCTACTGAATATTATTATTGCATTGTCCACTTTCTTGCCGTGTGAATGTCCACTTGTATGCCTTGTTTTGATTGTGGTCTTGCTTGTTTGCATGTATACTCGATAACGACGATAGTTGCGCTTGTATTGACGCCGAGAAAAAGAGATCTTATTTTTATTGGTATTGGTATTCTGGGTTATCTAAAGAAGAAGTCCAGGGACATATTGCCATATTGCTGATCATCAGGCAAGCCACCTTCTTTCTCATTAGCCTTGTCCTACTATTTTACTTATGCATGCTTTATCTCCTGTTTATGAAAACTGCACTGTTTTACTATATGTTGATGTATATATATATGGTAGTGGTTTGGCCCCTCTGAACTATTACACTCTTGTACTATTAAGTACAACCCACTTGATGACACCTACTTGTCCCTAGTGTGTTAGATGGTGTAATACACCATACCCCTTTGTCGGGGTGGTGGCACGGCAGAGGCCATGAATAGGCTAAAGATGGGGCCAATGAGTGCTAGGGGAATCCAGGGAGGGAGAGCGTGGTGATTCCACGTACGGAAGTTCTTGTATTCTCTCTCTCAATAGTGTTTACAAGTGCTCTTGATGCTCTTAGTAAGAAGGAGACAATGTCTCTTCCCCCCACTAACTATCTCTAGAGTCCTACCTTAGACGGAGAGTGATTCCTCTATTTGTTGTCCCTCTATATGGAGGCCCCGGTGCTCCTTATATAGGGGAGACTGGGTTACAATTCTGGGGCACAGGTGGCAGCAAATTCTATGAATATGCTATTTTCCTAGAGCAGATGCTTCTTTATTCTACTTTAACGGCTCGTCCGAGCTTTTGACGTAACCCGCAGCGTCATCCTTGTCTTTTGGGCGTCACCAGGCACGGGCTACGTCATCCGGCTTTGCCCACGTCTCCTTGGTCACCACTGACCCGCTGGTCCTCTTTACTTTACTTTGCACATGCTCCAGCTGATAAAGCCACCTTTTGACCATTGGGGGATTCCTTCCCTTGGAAGCTAAGATAATCCGGCTGGCATTTAGCTAACCCGGCTCACCCATGTACCTGCAAAACAGATAGACATGGTTGACATAAATCTTATGCCGGTCGGACCATTGTAAAGGAAATTCCCTACGGGTCGGGTCGCACCGTGATTCGGCCTGCCTTGAGGTGACCCGGTCAACACTTTGCTTTGACCGTGCCGTACCCCGGCTAACTCGGCCTTTAGACCCCAGTGTTACCCTACCCGGGGTTATCCCCCCAACATTAGTCCCTGAAGCTGGTGCGATCTTAGCAAAATTTAGTTGCTAAGGTCATAGCAGGTTCCCTTATACAGATCTTTCGCTCCCTAGGCCGAGTTACCTCGTAACCCAGAGTTTCTTTTATTTCGACCCTTTCACTCTTTCCGAGTGATTCCTCGTTGGCTAGGTCTTTCGCTGTTTTTTTCCGGGTTGTCTTTCCGTCTCTTGTTCGCTTATCCACATCCTACGTGGAGGGTAATCATCATTTGCCTCATTTTAAGGGCCATGCGCATTTACCGTGCCGGTTACTGTCGCTGCGTCAGGCATAACTTCTGTGAACGTCCCATCACTTCAGCGCCTCGTTAACCGAAACGTCATGTCATGTCATGGGATCATTTCTTTCTGTAACCCCTCCTGTGGTCTCGCTCTGACTGGTTTGTTCTGGCCTCGTACACGCTAGTTGCGTGTGGCACATTGCCCTCAATAGATCCCACGACGCGCGTGCAGCGCGGTTAAGTAGGAGGCGCGGGGCTCTCCTACGGGAAGTTCCCTCATTTGCACCGCACTCCACTGCCCTCTCTCTCTTTCACAGAGATTTCGCCACCGCCGCCAGTTTTCTGCTCCTCGAGCACCGACATGAACGTGCTCCGGCAGCATTTCGTGTCAATGCCACCGTCCCTATTGCCAGTTTCCACTACGGGGCCTTGCGCTTCCCGTTTCCCTTCTTCCGGATACTTCTACTCTGACTACCCCGTCGGAAGCTCTATTTCCACCATGTATGAGGCGGAGGCAGCGGTGGTGGTGCAGCTGGAGGAAGGAGCGGAGGCAGCGGTGGTGGCGCAGTAGGAGGAAGGTGTTGCCTCCCCACTTCTAATTTTTTCTTCGATTTCATTTCCACCATCAAACTGCAACCGCGTCATCTCCCTGCAAACGCTATCACTTCTCTGTCCTCCTTTGCCTCCGGCATTGAGGGATACCTCGGCCTCTGGCCAACCAAAGAACTTTGGATTAAGTTCTTTGGTCTACGGAGGAATGTGGTTCTCGATCCGGAGGTTTCCCCCGGAGGATAAGCACCTGACCCAATGCGGTGCTGCCTCCATCTCTCCGTGCAAGCAGTCCATGTTCCTCCGGGTCACTGGCTTGAATCTTGCAAGGGATGGGCCTGGACCTTCTTCTACGTCCGGAACACCACCAAGGTGGACCAGATCCAGCTGCTCCCTTTCAGGCTCGTCCCTCCAAATGTATCACTTTGGGAAAGCATTCCCAAACGCGCCATGGCTCTGGCGAATCAAGTGGCATGTGGGATCACGGAGCTGCTTAAGGGGCACCTCCGAGGGGAGGATATTATGATTACCTTCATTCGCAGCCAGGTCTCCCCCCTCCAGAAGCAAGCCCAGAAGATCTGATATCTTAGCAGTCCTCTTGACCCTCACCGGACCTCCTCTTTTGAGCTGGATAACTCAGCGGTTTACCGCCGGGTTAAGTCCATATTGAACATGGAGAAGGAGTTCTCCGAGGCCTAGGACTGGGGACTTGAGCCCTTCACCCGTACCAACCCCCCTCAAAAGGTAAATTACCCTTTTCTATTTTCCAAATCTTCAACATATGTCGATTTCCTTCTGTAACTTGGCCATTATTCTCTCAAAAATTCCTTCAGCAACCGCTGGAGGACGGTGAGGTATCGGCGAGCAAGTGGTTGGAGGACCGTCCCGAGGGAGACAAGGTGGAGACTGATCCGGAGGCCTTCTTTCCTGCCCTGGACGTCGTCAAACGCATCGCCGGTAAGGCCTCTTCTATAAGGGATTGGCTAGACGATGATGATTCGGACATTGAAGTCCTTCAGGTACTTGATCCGGTTCTTACCTCTCATTTGCACCTGGCATTGTTCGAATGTTCAACTAACCCAGACGCTCAGTTCCATGAGGTTCCTCTGCTTGCCACTGGTGGCCCGGTGCCGACCCCTTCCCAGAAGCGCGCGGCTACCTCGGACGCAACTTCGGAGGCGCCGCCGCCCAAGAAGAGGCAAAAGAAATCCGAGGTTAAACCCTCGGCCAAGCCTGCCGCCAAGAGCACAGTCCGGAGGGCACCCAAACCTCGGGCTCCTCCTACCGCTGACGAGTAAGTCCTTTTAGCATTGCTACTTCGGATTCTTCCTTTGTTTGCCTTTGTCTCTGGTTGGTTCTCTCTTTTTGACTCGATGTCCTTCCTTTTTTCTAGAGCTCCTGTGGATATTTCCCAGAGCGGTTCCAGCATAGCCTCCCCACTCCAGACCAGTCCCTCTCCCCCCTCCCCCGCAACGATGATCATCGTCCGCTTAGCCCTATGCAAGAGGGTTATGTGGCCGTGCCTGACCAGATCCCACCTCGCCAAGAGGAGGGCAACGTCAGCGCGGGGGGTAGTGGGCCAGATCTGGATACGGCGATGCCGGATCTCTCCATCTCCTCGGCCTCTATGCCTAATGTTGAGGCGCCAGTTTCAGCGGTGCCGCCCCCAGTATCACCAGTACCAGCAACAGCACCAGCAGCAGCAACACCAGCACCAGCACCAGCAGCACTAACAACAACAATGACCGATGGCAGCAAAAAGATGAACATCCAAGCCTCTTCAATCACTGACTTCTTTCAACATGCTCCTCAATCCTCATCCAACAAAGCTAACAAGACCATCGGATCAGCTTCATCCGGGCCAGCTTCCGGATCAGAGGGCAGCAAACAGCTGGTTTTGCACACCAGCCCCGCTGTGGCTCAATCCGCTAGGCGTGAGGCCCATGTGAAGGGCCTAGTGACGAGCCATTCTCCGAGCGGCGAGGGTTATAGTCCACTAATCCTTGAGTACGTGAAAAACTAGAACAATGCCGAATTCGTCGACCCCGAAGACGATCTCCCAGAAAGGTTCGGCCCAGCTGAGTTCAGCGCCCAGATGAACTCCGCTACCAAGGCTATCTCCCTGGCTGGCCGGATGATGGAGGTCATCTTTTTTCTCTGCTATTGGTGTTTTTCATTACTTAGCATTTTTAGATATATCCCCTAGTCCCGGAGCCTCCCAGGAAATAACTTGTTATTCGGTCGGATGCTCCTCAGTTTTTGTTCATAGTGTCATTAATTTGCAATAAATTTTTGGGCCGGGTCTAGTTCCCTTGGCCCAGATCATGTAGTATTCGAATATCCACACACCTAGAGTCAGGTTAAGTTCCACTTGGCCCGGATCTTGTAGATTTCGAATATCCACACACCTAGAGCCAGGTTAAGTTCCACTTGGCCCGAATCTTGTAGACTTTGAATATCCACACACCTAGAGCTGGGTTAAGTTCCACTTGGCCCGGATCCTGTAGACTTCGAATATCCACACACCTAGAGCCGGGTTAAGTTCCACTTAGCCCGGATCTTGTACCTTTCAAATATCCACACACCTAGAGCCCGGTTAAGTTCCACTTGGCCCGGATCTTGTATACTTCGAATTATTTCTAGTTTGCCTCTGAACTTTTGTCTCTTTCCTGTTTCAGATTACCACTAACCGCTGAGTTCCAGCGCCTGCTGGACTCCTACAAAGACATGCGCGGGTGTTATGGTAAACTCCTGGAGGAGTACCAAAAGAGGGGTTAGTTTCCATTCCTCTTCCTTTCCTGTACATTCAAACTTCTTAGGACTTACATGAATGTCTTGTCCGAATTACGCAGCCGAGGTTGAAGCTGAGAACATAATTATGAGGAAGAACCTTGCGGATATCAGAGGTAAACTCATCCCCTTTACATGATCATTCTTCCTTCCGTTCGTTATCTAGTGGACACTCATATTTTGGGTCCTCCGGATCATGTTGCAGTTGCTCTTGACGACAGTGTCCCCATGCCTAAACTGATGAACCACTGCCTCGAACAAGCAGGGAAGTACGAAGCTGAGCTGAAGAAGAAAGACGCTGAGATAGCTCGGCTCCAGCAGCAGGACTCGGAGATTACTCGGCTGAATGCCGAAATCCAGAGGCTTAAGAGCTCTCATCAGTCCACGCTGGAGAAGGCCGACCAGGAGTTTGTCAAAGAGAAGGAGCGTTTAATCACGCAAATCTCTAAGGACAAGAGCCTACTGGAGGAAGCCGACGTCAAACTTACGTTGGCGACCACCGAGTATGAAAAACTCCGGGTCCACAATGCCAACGTTGACTCTGAGCTTCAGCGAATCCTCTTCCAAATTGCATGTAAGTTCTCCGTCCTTGCTTGATCTGTTACTATTCGGATTTGGTCCATTCGCTCACTGTTTCTCCTCTTATCCTTAGGAAAATTTCCAGAGAGTGATACGTTCGCCACCTCTGCCGTATGCCAGTCTCGTGAGCAGCATGGAATTTCTGTTGGCCCGGCTGCCGAGCGAATCCCTTATACCACAGAGGATCTCCTGGCGAGTCTCATTGCTCGCCTTAAGGTGGTAAAGAATTTTGGCGCAGAATTTGTCCCAGCTACAACACTAATGTTTGCTTGCCTCTGGCCCAGTGAAACCATTCCCAAGAAGACCTCCGCTTTTATAGCCAAACTCATGGAATGTGACACGCAGCTGCATTTGTGGCGCGAATCTGCTGCCCGGGCTAGGGCCGACACTGCTCTAAAATTTGTGCTCTCGTGGTATGAAGGAATTGACTTGGAATTGCTCAACCGCCTGCGCACCGGGTCAAAGTGGTGTGAGGATCCGTAGGGGATTGCACGCTGCCAAGCTTGTGCGAACAATCTCATCCAGTACTCCTTCTGCCACGCCTGGAATGAGGGGCTAAGTTATCTTGATGTCGCTGACGACGAGATTGTCTCTTGAGCGAGAGCGAGGGCTCCGAGCTAGGCGACGATGTTGAAGACCTGGTGGGCAACGAAGTTGACCCGGAGGACGAAGCCGAAGCTGCGCTCCTCCCCCACACTCCGGAGTACCTCCCTCCACAACAGATGATTCGCCTGCTGCTCCTGCCCCTTGAGAAACACTTACCATATTGATCAGATCCCCGGAATGCCGGGTGCAGATGTATTTAAATAGTTTGGTTTGTTCTGTTACAATTTTTTGTTCCGCACTAAGTTTTATTGCTGGATTATCGTGGGCGAAGTCCCCGAGTTTCATTTTCTTGTTCCCCCAATTTTTGACTCGGCTCGCGTCTACCTTGATTCGGTTTTTTCAACTTACGAGTCCGAGATTCAAAAAATTGACTTAACAATACTTGAAACCTTGAGATTAGCTCAGAATGATTCGGCACTTTAGTGAAGAAAATAAACTAAGGGTTAGCCAAAAAACCAATGTCGGCCCGCTTAAGTTCTTTCCCTTAGTCGTTTTTCATGTGCTTTGCCAAAAAACGTGTTCTCTTGCTTGCCATGAAGCCAATTCTTGTTGGACAGCAGCAAAGTCAAAGAGTTAGGTTTTTGGTGCTAACACATTACTAATCCAACTAAGACATAAGCGACTTAACCCAGCCGACACAAAATATATGAAAGCAAAAGACAAGTGTTATAGCAGTCCCAGACTCTCTGCTTGGGGTGGCAAAGTTTTTATTAATAAGCTCACTGCCGACATACATACCGACGTACAAGTAGTTCTGATACATTCACCTCTTAGGTGTAGAAAGTACGAAGCAGTGCTACATTCCATGGTCTTTTGCATTCTTCTCCGGACCTGTCCACCTTGTTCTTTTGCTGGGGCTATGCATCAATAAGATAGTAGGAATCATTGCGCAAAGCATTGCTCACAATGAAAGGTCCTTCCCATGGAGGGGATAACTTATGCATGCCAGCGGTGCGCTGTATTAGCCTTAGAACCAAATCACCTTCCCAAAAAACTCGGGGATTTACTTTCCGGCTATGATATCATCGGAGATTTTGCTGATATATGGCAGATCTGGACAAGGCAAGTTCTCTCGCTTCTTCCAGTAGATCAACATCATTCTTCCGGGCTTCACGCACTTTGGCTTTTGTGTATTGGGTGACCCTAGGTGAATCATGCTCTATGTCGGTTGGTAATACAGCTTCTGCCCCATATATCAGAAAGAATGGCGTATAGCCCGTTGATCGATTCGGAGTTGTTCTTAAACTCCATAGTACCGCTGGAAGTTCCTCTATCCAGCACCCCGCTGATCTTTGCAGCGGCTCTATGAGCCAGGGTTTTATCCCGGACAACACTAGTAAGTTGGATCTTTCCACTTGCCTGTTCGACGCGGGGTGGGCGACTGAGGCGACATCTAACCGGATCTTCTTTTCCTGGCAAAATCTTGCAAATGTTCCTTTAGCGAAATTTGTCCCGTTATCAGTTATGATGCTATGGGGGTAGCCATACCTTAAGATTATATACGTGAGGAATCTGACTGATGTTGCCCCATCACATTTCCGAATCGGTTTCACTTCAATCCATTTGGTGAACTTGTCAACCATGACCAGAATGTGGGTCATCCCTCCTTTGGCCGGCTTAGATGCACCCACCATATCTAGGCACCATACAGCAAATGGCCATGTAATGGGGATAGTTTTCAGCTCCAACATTGGTAGGTGAGTTTTTGTGGCGTATTTTTGACAACCATTACATTTTCTCACCAAGTCCTCTGCCTGCTCCAAAGCACTGGGCCAATAAAATCCTTGTCGGTAAGCTTTTGCTACTAAGGCCCTTGAGGATGCATGGTGGACACATTCCCCTTGGTGAATGTCCCGGAGTATGTCAAGTCCTTCTTCCGGATCAACGCATTCTTGATGCATTGTCACACTCCTTTTGTATAATTTCGGCGTTGATAATGGTATAGGCCTTTGCCCTTCTCTGAATTTGCCTCGAACTTATTTCATCATCTGGCAAGATTCCCTCTTTCAGGAAATAAAAAATTGGCTTTGCCCAAGTTGGTATAGTCCGGATGGGGAATGGTTCCTCATCAACCTCCATTGCATCCACAGACAGAACTCCTGCCGGATCAAGCTGAACAGTCCCCGGGATTCCTGAAGCAGTCCCCGGGTTTGCGGAGGTGCTTCCCCATTCTATCTCCATAGGTGCAGCTCCTGATCCGGGGAGCGACGGGATATAAATTGAATCTGATTCGGGTGACGGTGTGATAGATCGTTTTCTCAAGTGCTCCAAAGCTACATTTGGCGGAATGGGTTGTCGGGATGAGCCCAGCTTGGACAGTATATCTGCTGCCTCGTTTTCGATCCGAGGTACGTGATGGAACTCACACCCTTCGAAAAACCCGCTTATCTTCTAGACATGGAACCTGTATAAGGCCATGTTAGAATCCAGGGCATCCCAATTTCCGGATACTTGCTGTACCACCAAATCCGAATCTCCAAAGCATTGTATCCGACGTATCCCCACTTCCTTTGCCACTTTGAGACCATGTACCAATGCTTCGTACTCCGCCACATTATTCGAGGCACTGGAATGGATTTGAAGGACATACTTCAGTTGATCCTTCTTGGGCGAGGTAAGCACTACTCTAGCGCCTAATCCATCTTTCAATTTCGATCCATCGAAATGCATTTGCCAATAATTCGAGTCGGGCAGGGGTGTCTCTTATTGCATTTCAGCCTAGTCCACAAAGAAATCTTCCACAACTTGTGACTTGATCGCATCCCTTCTGTCGAATTGTGGCGCGTATGGAGCTAATTCGATAGCCCAGTTTGCTATTCTGCCGCTTGCGTCCTTGTTACTCATGATTTCTGAAATGGGTGCCTCGCATATCACCTTGATTGGGTGTTCCTCAAAGTAGTGCTTGAGTTTCTTGGCCGACATATATACATCATACGCAATCTTCTGATAATGAGGATACTTCTATTTTGATGTTGACAATACTTCACTCAGATAATACACCGGCCTTTGCACCAACTTTCCTTCCTCCTCGCGCTCCACTACGATCAATTTAAATGGAGGCAATATAAGACTAGCATAGCCCGCATATAGTCTCCATATTTAATTTAGATGAAACGACTATTTAACCCAACCCACCAGATGACATGTATGCAAGCATGAACAATTTAATATGCGACAGTTATATGTCATATTATAAAAACAGAGGCTTAGGGTCACACATCTGGGTTCGGAAGATCTTGGATCCGGGGGTTCGGGTCTGGGTCTCAAGGCTTGACGGGGGGACGGTTCGACAGGATCGGTCTCGGACAACGGAAGGAGAGCTTGGCGTTTCGGAAAGAAGGACTTGGTTTGGCATCGGGGGCGCATCGGATTCGCCCTGGTCAGTGTCGATCTTGTCATCACGAAGATCTTGTCGGGTCCACGTATCGGGTCGGTCTTGGCATCCGGGGTGAAGTACTTGTCGTCCTTCGGTTCCATGTCGACGCGCTTGACGTTTTCGATGGAGAACTCGGTGTTTCGCACCGAAGTGCTAGTCGTTCAGGTGGCGATCTTGGCGGTCATCGGGTCCTCGGTCATTGGTGCGGGAAGGAGGTCTTGTCGTTCCGATGGATCGGTCCTCGGGGTCAAAGAACTTGGCACGCTAGGGTTCGGTCTTTGGCGGGATCGGTCTTCGAACTCCAGGATCGGCGCTTCGGATCGTGAAGGAGACCTTGGCATCGAAGGGCTCGGGGCTTTCCATGACGGAGATCTTGTGGTTTCCATGAAGATGATGAAGATCTTCTAGTTCCATGATGAAGAACTTGGAGCGCGACGCCATCACCCTTGGGCTCCAGTTTTGAGGTCGGGGTTGATCTTGGACTTGGGAAGGTATTCATTGACACGACGACACGAAGAATAACCAGAGCTTGTTTTCCCGTGGACACGGGACACATATCCTCTCTCAAGCACTTGAAACGGTGGACTTGAGCAGAAACGGGAGAACGTAGAGGCCGCACACGCTGCACGGGAGGTAGGGCGAGGCTGACCAGCGCAGGGCGGCAGGGCGAGCCCGAAGAGGACCACGACAGAGGGTGGTGGCGCATCTTGGCACGGGCGGAGGATGTGGGGCCCCCTGCGATAGAAGGAGTGCCCGGCGGAGCAGTGCTTGGCGCCGGAATTCGCTGCAGAGAGGAGGCCGACGCGGGACAACGCTATGCCGGAGTTGGACAAGGAGGGCCAGAGGAGACAGGAGATCGCGCGAGCAGAGGCAGCGGTGAGGTGGAGCTGCAGCAGGGGAGCGAGGTTGAGGTGGTGAAGGACGAGGTCCTCGCCGGCTCCACAAATGATGGCCGTGGCGGGCGACGAAGGGCGAGGCGACGGGGAGCGAGCGAGGCCAGGGGACGTGGTGGTGCCACAGAGACGTGAGGTCGAGGCGGGGCCTGCCGGAGTGAGCTCCAGGTGGCGGGGATCAAGGAGGGAGGTGGCGCAGCCTTGGTGGGCAAGCTCGTGCGGCCGGCGGTGCCTCGGGGTCACGGACGGGTCGAGGGCGTCGGGGTCGGCGGCCCAAGAACACGGCGGCGGCGGCACCATGGAATCGAGGAAGGCGAGAACGGAGATGGTCGGCGCGGGGCGGATCTGGCGACGACGGAGCAAGGGAGAGCGGCGCTGCGGGCGTGCTATGTCCGCGAGTGGGGGAGGTTGCGTCCACCGCTGGGTAGGGATCGATCGTGGGAAGGTGGGGCCAGGCACGGGGTGGTGTTTTCCTGGTCGAGCGGGGCAGGTGCGAGAGGCGGGAGTGCGCGGCAGGCGCAGGGTGGTGTACCGTGTGCGGGACGGGAGCGTCACGACTGCAGTCGCTGGCGTGGGCTGGGGCATGCAGCCTTGTGGGTGTGTGTGCTAGCTAGCGGCGAGTGGGGGCGGCGGCTGGATTGGGTAGGGAGAGAGGGAGGGATGGGGTAGGTGGGTGGTTAGGGTTTATACTAGGAAGGAGGTGGCCGGCTGGGCTTTGGGCCTGGCTGGCGGCCTCAAAAAAACAACTTAAACTTTTATTTTAATTTTAAAATAGGCCTTTGTAAATAATTTTAGACAAATAAAACCATCCGGAAAAGACCGGAGTTTTGATTTGAAATAAAGACGGGGCGTTTAGAAAACAAAACCAGACTTTTCAAAAATAGTTTTTAAACAAACCATTCATGATGATGACGATGCTCAAATGCAATGTGGCATGATGACATGAGCATGCGGTCTTGATGATGCAATGCACAAAAACACAGCGATTTTCTGGTAGTGGTTTTAGCGGGATGCCACAATTCGACACCACTAACAATGGATCTCGCCCTAGAGATCCGCCTCATGGTGGGAAGAAGGCCGACGATCAGAATCTTCTCGGTTCGGGTAGATCCCCACGACACCACTAACAAGATTGTTGCTCCATCTTGAAATTGGCGACACCACCAACAAGGAGTCGTTGTCCATGGTCATCGAGAAAACACTCCGGGAACAAAGGACGAAGGTAAAGGTATCAAGAGATAAGGCCATCTTTAAATTCCGTGGACGGAGTGAAATTTCTTGATCCATCGATTCGATGTACAAAAGTGCACAGTGAGAGGCGGTTAGGGTGATCAGTCCATCCCTTACTCAAAGCATCCTTCTGTAAATGAATCGCAGAATCGTGCAACCAACTCTGAGGATTTAGACTGAAGATCTTCACAAGAGTTGTTCGGAGCTAGAGGGGTGATGCAGGATCTTCATCGGATATGGTGTAGATGATGTCCTCGCATTGGGGACCACCGGAAGATACAAAGAAACATCGTACGAAAAGACACAATGATCAGGTTTTGTGATGGTTCCATTGGCATGAACAACACATCCTCAAGGTATACTCCAACTTCACCAATGCTCATCCTTCTCATATGCTTTTCAACGATAAAGGTATCTGTCAAGGGGCACATACGAATAAAGAGTTCAAGGACAGAAGATTGGATGAAGGTACAACAGCCGAGAAGCAGATTGATGATTGTAGAACCACCGTTATAAAGGGAGGAAGCAAAACCCTGAAGGTACGACAGAAACCCAACCATGGGAAATCCTGGACTCGAAGAAAAGATAAGAGAGTAGAATCAAAACACGCAGAGGTAAGAGGAGAATAGTAGAGGGCTAAGGAGTAAAAGCAGACATAATCAGATCTATCCAACCGATTTTTGCAAAATACTTTTAACACTCTACTTCGGCCGTTAGCTAGGTTATCCTACAGGCTGGACCAGTGGGGTATCGCAACTGCTGAGCTCTGATACCACTCTGTAACACCCTCGAATCGACCCTATGCAAGTTTTAGCCCTTCCCGCCAAACCCGCATAGAAACGATTCAAGGACGCCAACCAGGCACTTTTGTGCGGGTGGAAAACGAAGTAATACCATTACACAACAGTCCTCAATGGGACCCACAGAACAGATATATATACAACAGCGACTCAGCGAGTCAAGCATACAGATATACAAATACGAAGATCCAAATCACCTTGAAAACGATACAGCGTCCGAGTATGGACAAGATGCAAATTGGGCTAAGAGCCCTGAAGAATAACCAATGGCATCCATAACCCTGCCTAGGCCAAGCCGGAAGGCTAACCCTGCTAACGACGTCGATCTCAAACCTGCTAAAACAAAAGGGGTGCCGACAAAGGGCAAAGGAAAAAAGAGGAGCGTCAATACTAAGGCCAGTACACGGCGAGGCTAGAATTCGGTGGATCTCGCCTAGATAGGTATGGTGGACTGAAGCGGCAATGAAGCATGCACTATACAACCTATAGAGACTCAATATAACTGTCGGCTATTAGAGAGGGGTAAGAAAGACCTATTCGGGACCAACCTGATACTAACACCAATCATACCCATCCTGGTATTCCCCCTCGAGACCAAACGAGGAAGTCAAACCAAGGAACTCACACGGTTGGCAGTGTTATTCATTCCATTATAGTTGAAGCACTTACTAGTCAGATATAAATAGCATGAGTCATCCTGATAGCATAAGTAGTGGGCAGGTTTCGTTAACCATTCAGTCGTAGTTGCAGTACTTACTAGTCAGATACAATTAGCATGTGACATCTCAAACCCAGCAGTTGTTGGCACTTTAATTTCATTCCATTGGAGTTGCGATACTTACTAGGCAGGTATAACATGACACGATACACCCCAGTTCCACCAGTTGTTGGCACTTCTATTATCCATCCCATCGTAGTGAAGTTGATTACTAGTCACATATTAAGTCAAATTTATAGCACTACTTTAGTTATGCTTGTCTATGATCGAGATACTGTGCTCCAAGTCGTCCATAACCGCGGACAAGGCTTTCAGAAATATATACCCTGCAGGGGTGCACAAATAGCAACACACACACGATCAACCTCGGAAAAACCAAATCAAAACCCAACGAGGCTTTCACGACAAAGCAATCACAGGATTCATAAAATATTTCAGGGGGCCACCCCACTAAGCTACCCGCAACAAAGTTGGCCGGCTCCGAGACGGACCTAGGGTTTGTGACAATGGTTGTAAACGACTAGGAACCCGAAAGTGTGACTGGGCTTGTCGATACCGCAAAAACATTCCACGTTCCAAAACAGTACAGGTGCTCCACGCACAATCGTAAATAAAACAGTAAAGCATGGCATAAGTACAGGATAGTAATAAAGCCCCAAACTAGTTTGTGGCCCCAAGAAATAAGAAATGAATCAAGCTCTGGCTAGGGGGATTCATAGACTCTCCCGGATGTGGATAGGTCGAATAGTCAAGGAACAGGTATCAAGTACTCGGGGCCTACGGGACACAAGTGGGCATGAAAAACCAAATAACATATATTGCCCACCGGTGCTTCTTTCAGTAGTTATCACAACAATTTAATAGTTGTAATTAAAGACATGATCATCTCCACCATAAGCATCTGCCAGCATTCCAACAACTGTGGTACTCAACAACACGAGATCGCACCTGAGCAAGCAACTACGACTCACAAGGCCAGCTATCTACCATACAACAGGTATTAGGAGGTGTCCATGGAAATATAGAGGCTGCACGGAATATAACTGGTGCACGGAAACTAAAGCATTGCGACACGGATAGCAAGAGATCAATAGGAGGAAATAAAGACTATAAATGCAAAATAGGTAGAAGGGGGAGAGATGCTCGCCTGGGAAACACTGTCGGAGATTCATTATCCGAAGAACTTGTTGATACTCGCATCAACTCATCGGCCTAATCCGCGAAGAAGCAAACACTAGAAGAAACACCGGATGGAATATTTAATACTACGGCAGAAGATCCGGCATGGTTATGATATGATGCATGACATGGCAAAGATGCGATGCAGCTAGGCAATATTAAGCGGAACCGGGGTCCCGACAATTAATTAGATGGTTCGAGTTGTTTCACTACCCCGCAATTTATATGTTGTATTAACAAGGTGAAACATGGCATCGGTTCGCTACACCAATTTAAATGGAGGCAATATAAGACTAGAATAGCCCGCATATAGTCTTCATATTTAATTCAGATGAAACGTCTATTTAACCCAACCCACTAGGTGACATGTATGCAAGCATGAACAATTTAATATGCAACAGTTATATGTCATATTATAAAAACAGAGGCTTAGGGTCACACATCTGGGTTTGGAAGATCTTGGTTCCAGGGGTTCGGGTCTGGGTCTCAGGGTTTGACGGTGGGGGGGGAACGGTTCGACGGGATCGGTCTCAGACAACGGAAGGAGAGCTTGGCGTTCCGGAAAGAAGGACTTGGTTTGGCGTCGGGGGCGCATCGGATTCGCCCTGGTCCGTGTCGATCTTGTCATTGCGAAGATCTTGTCGGGTCCACGTATCGGTTCGGTCTTAGCATCCGGGGTGAAGTACTTGTCGTCCTTCGGTTCCATGTCGATGTGCTTGACGTCCTCGATGGAGAACTCGGTGTTCCGCGGCGAAGTGCTAGTCGTTCAGGTGGCGATCTTGGCGGTCATCGGGTCCTCGGTCATCGGTGCGGGAAGGAGGTCTTGTTGTTCCGATGGATCAGTCCTCGGGGTCGAAGAACTTGGCGCGCCAGGGTTCGGTCTTCGACGGGATCGGTATTTGAACTCCGGGATCGGCGCTTCGGATCGTGAAGGAGACCTTGGCGTCGAAGGGCTCGGGGCTTTCCATGACGGAGATCTTGTGGTTTCCATGAAGACGATGAAGATCTTCCAGTTCCGTGATGAAGAACTTGGAGCGCGACGCCATCACCCTTGGGCTCCAGTTTCGAGGTCAGGGTTGATCTTGGACTTGGGAAGATATTCGTTGACACAACGACACGAAGAATAACCAGAGCTTGTTTTCCCATGGACACGGGACACATATCCTCTCTCAGGCACTTGAAACACTGGACTTGAGCACAAACGGGAGAACATAGAGGCCGCACACGCTGCATGGGAGGTAGGGCGAGGCTGACCAGCGTGGGGCGGTAGGGCGAGCCCGAAGAGGACCACGACAGAGGGTGGTGGCGCATCTTGGCACGGGCGGAGGATGCGGGGCCCCCTGCGACAGAAGGAGTGGCCGGCGGCACAGTGCTTGGTGCCTGAATTCGCTGCAGAGAGGAGGCCGACGCGGGACAATGCTATGCCGGTGTTGGACAAGGAGGGCTAGAGGAGACACAAAGCTCGCGGCGAGCAGCCACAGCGAGGCTTGGCGTTGATGTGGTGAAGGACAAGGTCTCGCCCGGCTCCAGCCATGGCATGGCCATGGCGAAGGGCAAGGTGACAAAGAGCGAGCGAGGCCAGGGGACGCGGTGGTGCCGCATAGACGTGAGGTCGAGGCGGGGCCTGCCGGAGTGAGATCCAGGCGGCGGGGATCGAGCAGGGAGGTGGCGCAGCCTTGGTGGGCAAGCTCGTGCGGCCGGCGGTGCCTCGGGGTTGCGGACGGGTTGAGGGCGTCGGGGTCGGCGGCCCGAGAACACGGCGGCGGCGGCACCATGGAATCGAGGAAGGCGAGCAGGGAGATGGTCGGCGTGGGGCGGATCTAGCGACGACGGAGCAAGGGAGAGCGGCACAGCGGGCGTGCTATGTACGCGAGTGGGGGAGGTTGCGTCCACCGCTGGGTGCGGATCGATCGTGGGAAGGTGGGGCCAGGCACGGGGTGGTGTTGTCCAGGTCGGGCGGGGCAGGTGCGAGAGGCGGGAGTGCGCGGCAGGCACGGGGTGGTGTACCATGTGCGGGACGGGAGAGTGCGACACGGTCGCGCTGGCGTGGAGCTGGGGCATGCATCGCGGGCGCGGGCGGGTGTGTGTGCTAGCTAGCGGCGAATGGGGGCGGCGGCTGGATTGGGTAGGGAGAAAGGGGGGGATGGGGTAGGTGGGTGGTTAGGGTTTAGACTAGGTAGGAGGTGGCCGGCTGGGCTTTGGGCCTGGCTGGCGGCCTCAAAAAAAAAGAACTTAAACTTTTATTTTTATTTTAAAATAGGCCTTTGTAAATAATTTTAGACAAATAAAACTATCCGGAAAAGACCGGAGTTTTGATTTTAAATAAAGACGGGGCGTTTAGAAAACAAAACCAGACTTTTCAAAATTAGTTTTTAAACAAACCATGCATGATGATGACGATGCTCAAATGCAATGTGGCATGATGACATGAGCATGCGGTCATGATGATGCAATGCAGAAAAACCCATCGATTTTCTGGTAGTGGTTTTAGCGGGATGCCACAATTCGACACCACTAACAATGGATCTCGCCCTCGAGATCCGCCTCATGGTACGGGGAAGAAGGCCGATGATCATAATCTTCTCGCTTCGGGTAGATCCCCACGACACCACTAACATGATTGTTGCTCCATCTTGAAATTGGCGACACCACCAACAAGGAGTCGTTGTCCATGGTCGTCGAGAAAACACTCCGAGAACAAAGGACGAAGGTTAAGGTATCAAGAGATAAGGCCACCTTTAACTTCCGAGGACGGAGTGAAATTGCTTGATCCATCGATTCGATGTACAAAAGTGCACAGTGAGAGGCGGTTAGGGTGATCAGTCCATCCCTTACTCAAAGCATCCTTCTGTAAATGAATCGCAGAATCGTGCAACCAACTCTCGGGATTTAGACTGAATATCTTCACAAGAGTTGTTCGGAGCAAGAGGGGTGATGCAGGATCTTCATCGGATATGGCGTAGATGATGTATTCGCGTTGGGGACCACCGGAAGATACAAAGAAACTATCGTGGTGGTGTCATGGCAGATGCCATGGATAGGCTAAAGGTGGGGACTAATATGAGCTAGGGGAATCCAGGGAGGGATAGTAGAGTGATTCTCTACACAGAAGTTTGTATTGCTATATCTCCAAGATTACAAGTGCTCCTTGAGCTGTGTTGGCCAGAGGAGGAAGAAGGTGCTCTCTTACTCTAGCCTACTATCTTGCCCAAGAATCCTATATCAACTAGTGCTCAACCAACTAGAATTCTGCCAACCTCCTCTACCAGAACCCTAACCCCCCTTATATAGAGGTGGTTCGGTCCTGGCCTAGGGCATACGTGGAGGCATATTCCTAAGAATATGCCCCCTCCCAAAGTGGTAACCCGACCGGGGTGCTTTTCCCCCGTGTCACACTTGCTTTAGCGACGTAAGCCGACGTGAGCGTCGTCACCCTTGTCGGCCACGACCCGGTGGTCCTGCCCTTGCTTTATTCGCTCATCCAGTACGTATCGGACCTTCTTTTTTGACCAGAGAGATTCCTTCCTTCCCCTAGAAGCTATGCGAGGATCCGGATCATAGTAGATCCGGCCACACCTGGTCCTGCATATAAGTTAGACAAGAATTTCCGACATACTCCTCAAGTCGGATGAGACAACGTTAGGCGACCCCCCTGGTCCGGGTTACTCCGTGATCCGGCCTGCCTTGAGGTGACTCGGCCAGCATCCGCTTTGACATTGCCGAACCTCGGCTAACTCGGCCCTTATACCCCGGAGTGACCCTACCCGGGGGTATCCCCCCAACATTAGTCCCCGAAGCTGGTGCGGTCTTAGCTGCCTCGGCCACTAAGGCCACATCAGGTTCATTTACGTTCGAGCCTCAGACGTTCAATTCTGGTTAGCTCCTTATCCCGGATTATATGGATTTACGTTCCCTTCGCATGTTCCAAGTTTTCACTTGCCGGTCGGGTCACTACTTTGGCTCGGATCCCATGGTCACCATGGTTTGATCCAAGCCCCGTTTCCTTCTCTCATACTCCAGCCCACGTGGAGGCTAATCATTACTTTGTCTTATTTTAAGGGCCTGCACAGTAACCGCCGCAGTAATTGTTAGTTTTACTATGCGCAGGTTACGTCATCCCTGTCTCCTCATTTACCGCAACAACACATCGCGTCATGGGATCTTGTCTACTCTGTGGCCCCCTGTGTGGCTTTTCTGTGATTGGCCGATACAAGTAATACACGGCCACATCGCGTGGCTCGTGCGCATAGCGCGATCCCACTCACCCATCTCTGGGGGTGGTTAAGTAGCGGAGAGGCGCGTCCCTTAGCATTTTTCACCTCTGCGCCCCTCTGCCCGTTCCTCTTCTTCTCCTTCGTCTTCCTCGTGACCGCGCTGCCGCTAGTGCTCGTAGCAGCAGCGCCGCCGCCGCACCTTCTCCGTGCCTCCGCACCGCAGCCCCCGCTGCGCAGCTGCTCAGCCACGTGTCCTCGTCAATCTAGACCACAGACCCCCGACGCCGCTAGCACCAGTGAGGACAGCGGATACGAGATGACTGAGGAGGAGCTCGTCGTCGCCGAGCAGGAGATGGAGGAGGACACCGGCGCGGCGGACCACGACGCGTGGGCCGGTTCGTGGGTCTGCCAGGATGACATCGACTGGCTCTACCGGACCAGGCGTATCACCGCCGGTGTCGCCGCTGGTCTCCCCTCCTCGGAACTGGCCCCCTCACCCAATCAGGGTGAGTTCGTCGTAATCCTATCCCATTTCCAACGGGGATTTGGTCTCCCGGTGAGCGACTTCTTCCAAGACTGGGTCAGGACGTACCACTTGCAGCCGCACCATGTCCCAGCGAACGCAATCACCTCTCTTTCTGCCTTTGTCTCTGCGATCGAAGGTTATACCGGACTATGGCCCACGAAGGAGCTGTGGATCCGGTTCTTCGGTCTTCGTCGCAACGTCGTCCCCAACATCCACGTCAAGTCGGAGGACAAGCAGCTCACCCAGTTCGGGGCTGCCTCGATCTCGCCCCGGAGATTTTCAATCTTTCCCCGGGTCACCGGGCTTGACTCCTGCAAAGGATGGGCCCGGACCTTCTTCTACGTCCGGAACGAGGGTACCGAAGGCTTGATTCGGTTGCTGCCCTACGCTCCGGGTCCCCCTGACACGGATTTCTGGGAGGAGGTCGCCAAGAAACCCACAGCTGTGGCCAACCAAGTCAACAAAAGGTTCGTGGAGCTGAAGAAGCTCGGATTGTGCAACGAGGATGCTATGATCATGTTAAATGCGCAGAATCTCTCCCCTCGAGGCGCACCACAAGTTGTGCCACATGAGCTTGGTCGTGACCCCAACCGAACCTCGTCCTTGAATTGAGCAACACCGAGATCTTCCATGGGTCAAGGCCTGTTCACCACTCACAAGGATTTCTCCGCCGATTGGGCGTGGGGAATCGAGCATTACTGCCGTGTGAGCTCCCTCCAGATAAGCTTCGCGGGGTAAACTTATTTCGGATCAATTATGTGTTGATTTTTGTCATATTTTTGACTCTGCTCTTTGTGCTTTTTCTCAGCTGTTTCTCCAGCAAACTCTCGAGGATGGCACGGATCCGACCCTTAAGTGGGCGCCGGACCGAGATCCGGATCGAGGAGCGGACCAGGAGATGTTCCTCCCTATGACCGACGCCACCAAACGTCCCAGCGGTAAATTATCTTCTCTTAGAGATTGGCCCGATGATGAGGATGACTCGGATATCGACGTGATTGAACCCATTGAGGCTGTCCCTCTTTCTTTTGCCTTTCCGGCATCAGCTAACCCCGGTGGGCATATCCACGAGGATCCTCCACTTGCGACGGGCGAGCCGGTTCCGGTGGCGTCGAAGAAGAAGCGCGGATCCGCGTCAAGTTCTTCTTCCGAACCTTCTCAGCCCACCAAAAGGCAAAAGAAGGTCAGAGACAAGACTGCCTCCAAGCGGGCAGGCAAAGCCCCGGCACGGAGGGCCCGAAACCCAAGGAGGCCGAGACCTCGGATGCGTAAGTCATTTTTGACTGCGCAACACACTTCTCCTTGCATTAGGGTAATTTCACTCCTGACATCATTCTCTTTTGCAGGCCTCTTGTGGAGGTCCCTCAGAGCGGATCGAGCATTTCTTCTCCCCTTCGGTCTGGTCCTTCCCCTCCTCGTGACGACGAGTCACGCCCGCTGAGCCCTATTCCGGAGGGCTCTGCGGCTGCTCCGGGTTCCGCAGTTCTTCATCAAGAGGAACGCGACCTCGGATCGGGAGGGGTCGGTCCGGCCGAGGCAACGGCGTCCACCACTTCGGCATTGCTGCAACCAGCAACCACCAAGTCTACCGCAACCCCAGCACCAACAGCAGCTCCAGTACCAGCTTCCGAACCAGGACCTATCCCGGCAGCCAGGAAACCCAGAACGGCTCCAGTACCAAGTTCCTCTGCCTCTTCCGAGTCATCTCAGCCCCGGCGAGGAACCATTCCAGCAGCTTCCAAAAAGAAATCCGTCGTGGTTACTTCTTCCCAGCAAGCTAAAGGCAAGAAAGCTCCGGATGCTGCCAAGTCTACATCTATCGAGGCCGGGCAGCGAACCTTTTCGTCAATGCTTTCGAAGAAATCACCAGCAGCGACGGATCCTCCTGCAGAGCCAATCGATGCACAGCAGATGGTTCTTCACACCAGCCCAGCTCTTGCCCTAATTGAGAGGAACGAAGCTCATGCAAAGGGCTTGGTGGCACCCCACATGGCCACTGGCGAACGGTACCCTCCGAGCCTTATCGAGTTCGTCATGAACTGGAATAAGGCGGAGTTTGTCTACAACGACGATCTCCCGGAAAAGTTCGGCCCCGCAGAATTTTCTGCCCAGATGAACACTGTCGCCAAGGCAATTAACCTCGCGGGGCGAATGATGGAGGTATGTCGTTTCTCCTTTACATGTTGTAGATAATAACCATTAGTCCCCGAGCCTCCGGTGGAGTAGCTTGTTACTCGACCGGATGCTCCTTATAAAACTAACATAACTGCATGTAAACTTCAAATATGCACACACCTAGAGCCGGGTTAAGTTCCACTTGGCCCGGATCTTACACACTTCGAATATGCACACACCTAGAGCCGGGTTAAGTTCCACTTGGCCTGGATCTTGCAAACTTCGAATATGCACACACCTAGAGCCGGGTTAAGTTCCACTTGGCCCGGATCTTGCACACTTCGAATATGCACACACCTAGAGCCGGGTTAAGTTCCACTTGGCCCGGATCTTACACACTTCGAATATGCACATACCTAGAGCCGGGTTAAGTTCCACTTGGCCCGGATCTTGCACAGTTCGAATATGCACACACCTAGAGCCGGGTTAAGTTCCACTTGTCCCGGATCTTGCACACTTCGAATATTCACACACCTAGAGCTGGGTTAAGTTCCACTTGGCCCGGATCTTACACACTTCGAATATGCACATACCTAGAGCCGGGTTAAGTTCCACTTGGCCCGGATCTTGCACACTTCGAATATGCACACACCTAGAGCCGAGTTAAGTTCCACTTGGCCCGGATCTTGCACACTTCGAATATGCACACACCTAGAGCCGGCTTAGGTTCCACTTGGCCCGGATCTTGTACACTTCGAATATTCATCAAGTTAATTTCACACTTCTGTGCTCCTTTTAGGTAACTACCAATCGCCGGAGCGCCGAATTTCAGTGCCTGCTTGATACTCACAAGATCCTGCGCGCAAAACATGTTGCACTTGGCGCAGAGCATGAAAAGAGGGGTAATTTTCTCCCTCAGCACTTCTCCGTTTTTCTTCACTTGCTTTCGCCGGACTAATCTCCTCATTCGGTTTTTGCAGCTGGGGTGGAGGCTGAGAACAAAATTATGCGGAAGAACTTGGAGGAAATCTGAGGTATGTCTTCTTTTGTCCGACCTTGTTGTGTTTTCCATTTCCTCTTCTCCTTGGCTCAGCAAACATTCACTCCTCGGCTTTGCCGGGTCAACATAGTATTTCAGCATCGCTTGAGGATAGTGTGCCCGTGCCTGATATGATGCTGCATTTTCTCGAAAAAGTAGGACAGCATCAAACTGAGCTGAAGAAGAAGAATGATGAGCTTGCCCTCCTCCGGACCAAGGACGACGAGATAGCCTAGCTCAAGGCTGAGATGGAGAAGATGAAGGCCCAACACAAAACCGAGCTCCAAAAAGTTGGCTAGAACTTCACCGAAGAGCGTGAGCGCCTTACTCTTCAGATCTCCAAGGACCAGGACTTGCTTAAAGAATCCGAGGTCCAGCTTGGGTCGGCGATCGCTAAGCTTGAACAACTTCGCCAGAGATGCGACAATTGCATCAAGGAGTTGACCCAGATCCATCGCCATATCTCACGTAAGTTTCTTTCCCTTATCCGACATAATTTTCCGGCTCAGCCCATATGTGTTTGCTTCAGCATCTTCCTTTTCCTTGTTTCCAGATCACTTTCCTGAGGGTACTCCCATTGCCAGTGCTGCTGTTGCCAAATTCCGCTGAAATGGATGTCCGAGTTATTACGTATATCATGATCGATACAGAAAGGGGTACTCCCGTCGCTCCTGATGGTGAGAGCATCCCTTTAGACATGGAGGACCTATTGGTCAGCGTGTCAGCTCGTGTGGAAACCATCAAAAACTATGGGAAAGATCTCCTCAATGTTGTGGTCCGGATCTACAACACCTTCTGGCCAAGCGAGAGCGCTCCAGAGAGGATCACACTCCTTGCCGAAAAGCTGTTGGAAGTTGAAACTCAGTTTGACCTCTGGAGAGAGTCCGCTGGGCGTGCCGCAGCAGATACCCTCCTTCATCATAATCTTACATGGTACGAGAAGATCGACCTGAGCCTCCTCACACGCTGGCGCACCAGATCCAAATGGACCGATGATCCGGAGTGGGTAGCTCGGCGCCAGGCTTGCGCCTACAGCCTCGTCGAATATGATTTGATCCATTACTGGGTTGAGGAACCGAGCATTCTGGAGTTCGGTGGGGATGAGCATATTGAGAACATGGAGGATGGGTCGGGTGAGGATGGAGAAGATGCTGCTTCGGATATTGAAGACAGTGATGACGACGCCGAACTTCCTCCTCCTGTTGCTCCTTAGTTGAAAAAACTTGAAAATTTTATCAGATCCCCGGTATGCCAGGTGCAATTGTATGCTTGATATGTGATATTTTGCTACTATGTTTGTATGCCGGATTAACTTGGGCGTAGTCCCTGAGTTTCATTTTCTTGTTCGTCCAATTCTCTGGCTCGACCCGTGTCTACCTTGATTCGGTTTTACGACTTACGACTCCGAGCTTCAAAAATTATCTTAACAATACTTAGAAACTTTGGGTCTTGGCTCAAAATAATTCAGCATAATAACTTGAAAGAAATACAGGGTTAGTCCGAAAAAACAAATGTTAGCTCGAATAAGATCGTTTCCTTAGTGGTTTTTCACGTGCTACACAATTCCAAACTTGTTCCCTTGCTTGCCATGAAGCCAATTCTTGTTGGACAGTAGCAAGTCGAAGGGTTGGGTTTTTGGTGCTCACACATTACTAATCCGGGTTAAGTAAAACGACTCATTCCAGCTACCGCATAAGAAATTACGACAAACATTATTAAGGCAGTCCCCGAGTTACTGTTCGAGGCGCTGCTATTTCATTGATAAGCTCAATGCCGACATACATACCGGCATATGAGAAGACTCTGATACATACACTTCTTAGATAAGTGTAGAAAGGACAAAGTAGTGCTACATTCCACGGTCGCTTAGATTCCTCTCCAGACCTGTTCGCCTTGTTCTTTTCCTGTGGCTTTGCATCTATGAGATAGTAAGAATCATTGTGCAATGCTTTGCTCACAATGAACGGCCCTTCCCATGGGGGGGGGGATAATTTATGCATGCCAGTAGTACGTTGTACCAACCGGAGCACCAGATCACCTTCCCAGAAGACTCGGGGGCACACTTTCCGGCTATGACAGCGTCGGAGATTTTGCTGATATATGGCGGATCTAGACAGTGCCAGTTCTCTCGCTTCTTCCAGCAGATCAACATCATTTTGTCGGGCTTCTTGCACTTCGGCTTCTGTGTATTGGGTGACCCTAGGCGAATCATGCTCTATGTCGGCTGGTAATACAGCTTCTGCCCCATATACCAGAAAGAATGGCGTATAGCCTGTTGATCGATTCGGAGTTGTTCTTAAGCTCCACAGTACTGCTGGTAGTTCTTCTATCCAGCACCCCGCTGATCTTTGCAGCGGCTCAATGAGCCGGGATTTTATCCCGGATAACACTAATCCGTTGGATCTTTCCACTTGTCCGTTCGATGCGGGATGGGCTACCGAGGCGACATCGAGTCGGATCTTCTTATCTCGGCAGAAGCGCGCAAATGCTCCTTCCGCAAAATTTGTTCCATTATCAGTTATAATGTTGTGTGGATAACCGTATCTCAAGATGATGTCTTTGAGAAATGTCACGGTCGTAGCTCCATCACATTTTCTTATAGGCTTCACTTCAATCCACTTTGTAAACTTGTCCACCATGACCAAAATATGTGTCATGTTTCCTCTCTCGAGTTTGAGCAGCCAACCATATCCAAGCACCATACAGCAAATGGCCACGTAATTGGTATGGTCTTGAGTTCCGACATAGGCATATGTGTCTTGGTGGCCTACCTCTGACAACCATTGCATTTTCTCACCAGATCTTCTGCTTGTTCCAAGGCACTTGGCCAGTAGAATCCATGCCGGAACGCTTTTGCCACCAAGGCTCGGGATGAAGCATGATGCCCGCATTCTCCTTGGTGTATATCTCGGAGGATGTCAAGCCCTTCTTCCGGGTCAACACATTGTTGGAGGACATTAGTTACACTCCGTTTGTACAACTCGGAATTGATGATCGTGTATGCTTTTGCTCTCCTCTGAGTTTGCCTGGCTAACACCTCCTCGGTAACGCTCATCTTTCAGGAATTGGAATATAGGCAGTGCCCAAGCTGGTATGGCTCGCGGAGGGAATATCTCCTCATCAATTTCCATCTGATCCACCGGCATAACTTCAGCCGGATCACGCTGAGTAGTCCCCGGGTTTGCCGAGGCAGTCCCCGGGTTTGCTGATGCAGTCCCCGGGTCTCGCGTACTACCTCCCATGTCAATGTCCATGGGCTCAGCTCCGGATTCTGTATTTTCCGGGACATAGATCGAGTCGGTTCCTGGGGACGGCCTGATAGATGGTTTTCTGAGGTGTTCCAATGCTACACCGGGTGGAATTGCCTGTCTGGTCGATCCGAGCTTTGACAACATGTCGGCAGCCTCGTTTTCCGCCCGGGGTACATGGTGAAATTCACACCCCTCGAAGTAACCAAATATCTTCTTCACATGAAATTTGTATAGTGCCATGTTTGGATCCAGGGCGTCCCACACTCCGGACACCTACTGCACCACCAGGTCCGAGTCGCCGAAGCATATTATCCAACGTATGCCAATCTCCTTTGCCACTTTGAGCCCATGCACAAGAGCCTCATACTCAGCGACATTGTTCGATGCCGCGAAATGGATCTGCAATACATACTTTAGCTGATCCTTCTTTAGCGAGGTAAGCACGACCCCGGCGCCTAATCCGGTTTTGGTTTTCGACCCATCAAAGTGCATCCTCCAGTAATTCGGATCAGGTGGCAGTGGTTCGTATTGTACCTCGGCCCAATCCACGAAAAAGTCCGCCACAGCCTGAGATTTGATCGCTTCTCTTCTGTCGTATCGGGGCGCATAAGGGGCTAGCTCAATTGCCCATTTTGCGATTCTGCCGCTCGCATCCTTGTTACCCATTATCTCGGATATGGGAGCTTCACATATTACTTTGATGGGGTGCTCCTCAAAGTAATGCTTTAACTTCTTTGCTGCCATATAGACACCGTATGCCACCTTTTGAAAATGCGGGTAGTTCTGTTTTGAGGCAGACAATACCTCGCTCAGGTAATATACTGCCCTCTGCACCGACTTACCCTCTTCATTGCGTTCCACTACGATCACTGCACTTACAACTCGGTTGGTTGCGGCTACGTAGAGCAACATTGGTTCCTTTGATATTGGAGAGGCTAACACCGGTGCAGTGGCCAACATCTTTTTCAAGTGGGCAAAAGCTTCATCGGCCTATGGCGTCCAAACGAATTTATCTGACTTTTTCATGAGTTGGTAGAGAGGCAGTGCCTTTTCTCCTAACCGACATACAAACCGACTCAACGACGCCAGGCATCCAGTGAACTTCCGGACATCGTTAAGACACTTCGGCAGCTCCATTCGTTCGATGGCTCGGATCTTAGTTGGATTAACCTCGATACCTCTGCTGGAGACGAGAAATCCGAGTAACTTTCTAGCCGGGACACCGAAGGTACATTTTTCCGGGTTAAGCTTCATCCGGAACCTTCTCAAGTTCGCGAATGTTTGCCTTATGTCGTCAAGGAGCGTTGCGCTTTCCTTGGTCTTGATAACCACATCATCCACGTATACTTGTATGTTTTGACCTATTTGGTCATGCAAACATTTTTGCATACATCTTTGGTACGTTGCACCTGCGTTACGTAAACCAAACGGCATAGTGCGATAGCAATAAGCCCCGTACGGGGTAATACATGCCGTTTTTATTTGATCAGCCGGGTTCAGGGGTATCTGGTGGAAGCCAGAGTATGCATCAATGAATGACAACAGTTCGCATCCCGCGGTTGAGTCTATGACCTGATCTATCCTCGGCAGTGGAAATGGATCTTTTGGACACGCCTTGTTCAGGTTCGTGTAATCGATACACATACGCCAGACCACTGCCATGTTCGGATCGTCCTTCTTCTTCTCCATCAGCACCGGATTAGAGAGCCAATCCGGATATAGTACCTCCATGATGAATCCTGCTGCCAGTAACCGAGCTATCTCGTCTCCAATGACTTTTCTCCTATCCTCGGCGAAGCGGCGGAGAGGTTGCTTCACCGGCCTTGCTCCGGGTCTTACGTTCAAAGAGTGCTCGGCCAACTCCCTCGGAACACCTTGCATGTCCTGTGTAGACCAAGCAAAAATATCCAGATTCTCACGAAGGAAGTTGACGAGCTCGCTTTCCTATTTGTCAGTTAACCCGGGACCAATCGTTAAGGTGCGCTCCGGAAACATGTTATCAACTGGAATCTTCTTGGTGTCCTTTGCGTCTTGAAATGAAACGCTGCCATGCGGGTTACTTAGCGCCGACACATATTGCTGCACGGACTGAGCTAGTGCCGCCACCTCTTGGATTTTTCTTTTCTCTCGCACAATCACGAGTGACTCGGCTAGGTTAGACCCGGCTGAAGCACACTCCATGGAACGTCGGAAATCTCCAGCAATGGTAATCACTCCATTTGGCCCGGGCAACTTCATCTTCAGATAACTGATGTGACATCTTGCCATGAATTTGTTCAATGTTGGTCTTCCGAGTAACGCGTGATATGCACTTTCCAAGTTCACTACTTCAAACTCCAGATTTTCAGTTCGGCAATTATCCCTTGTTCCGAATAGCACGTCGACCCGGACTTTGCCTATGGGCTCGCACGAAATGCCTGGTACAATGCCATGGAAAGTTGTTCTCGTAGCCTGGAGCATGTTCTCCGAGATGCCTAACTTGCGCATCGTGTCCGCATACATGATGTTAATGCTACGGCCATTATCAATCAAAACCTTGGAGAACCTCACGTTGATGTTCAGTCCAATGAATGTCGGATCTAGTACTAGCGCATACGAACCTGGACTCGGCATAAGTTTAGGATGATCTTTGATGTTCTAGGTGATTTCCTGGTCCGACCAAGGCATGTACCTCGTCACTGTTGGCATGACCGCATTGACCTCCATATGTTGGTGCTGCAGGCTTTTTCTATCTGTTTCCTCAGTCGTGAACACACAATAACTCTGGTGATGTTCCCACTCGCTCCTTCCTCGCTTCGGGTACCTCTGATCCGGTTGTTGCTGATTTTCCACTTGATGCACTGCATCCCTTCTTTCATTGTTGTCATACCTCGGCAGAGGGGGAGACAACATTAGCTGCTGCGTGTTTGCTCCAGAGAGCAATTACTGCCGAGGTAACTCCTGCCGAGGTTGATCGTTCCGGGGTGCCTGAGCATTCCCCGAGCCACCTTGATCTATCTTTTGCATCCACTCACATTGCCTCATCGTGTGACCCGCCAGGCTATTCAGATTTGGCGTGTGAAACTTACATGGCTGGTCCAACATCGACTCATAGGTATACCTAGGACGGTCTTTCTTTTCCTGCCGTTGCTTCTTCTTCTCCGGAGTCCATGTTTTCTTGCCATCATTCCTTGGAGTTCACTGCCCTCCGGTTCTCTGGCGTTGGTTACTCCCTCCTCCGGGTTGATCTTGATTCACTGCCGCAACTTGTTGCGAGACATAGCGATGGTCCGGTTTGTCATCTCTCCTTTTTCCTCTGTAATCATTCCTCCGGGACGACCGAGCTCCGTCCCTCTGATAGTATTCCTCGTTTGAGTCGTTTGACGGGAGCCTAGGTTGAGTCGGATCGCCCAAAGCATACGAATCAGCATTCCGGATCATCTCTGCCAACAGAATCGCATTTTCCTTTGCGCTTTCATCCACAGCACGCCGTATCGCACCTTGCGCAAACCACGCTATGGCCTGTGACTCTATGACACCCTCACACGAGTTTCTTACGGTACAACACCGGGTTAAGAATTCACGATCCGTCTCGTTGGGTCTTTGCTTGCACATTGCCAGGGTCTACGGTCTATTCGGCCTCTGGTACGTACTCGAGAAGTTGCTGATAAACATTTCTTCAAAATCTATCCAGCAGTTGATGCTTCTGGGCAGCAAGTTATTCAGCCATACTCTGGCCGGGCCTTCCAACATCTGGGGCACGTAACGCACAGGCCATCTCAAGTTACCAGTTGCAATTTTCACCACCGTAGCGTAGTTTATCAACCAATCCTCCGGCTTGGTACTGTCGTCATACGTCTTCGTGCCCCTAGGTAATTGGAAGTTGGGTACTGGTGGTTCCTTCATGATCTGGGGTCCAAAGCACGCTGGACCCGGAGGACCTTGGCATTCGATCTGTTCCGACCTATACAGGCGATCCAGTTTTAACTCAAGGCCATCCGCATCAAATCCCTGCTCCCCAACCTAGACCCTATCACATGATAGTTCGGTCTGGGGTACCCTGCGTTCACCATCTCCGAATCACCATCATTGTATCGTTTTTGCCCCTGTTGCACGTCTTTCTGCTGCATACCTCGGTCGGCGCTTTGCTCTTGCCTTGGTATATTCCGCTGCTGCGGTGGTCCTGCTCCTCCGGAGTTGTGCTGTCCGGCATTGCAGTTGGCAGCGTTCCCTTGACCGACATTGCCTTGGTCGTGATTACCTCGGCCAGCTTCACCTCGGCTCACACTCCATCGATCATCATTCTTCCGCATCTCTTTTTCTTTCCCCGCAAGCGTTGGGTCGTACGGGACAATCTATTTGTTCCGTCTAGCCGAGGTTACTACCTCTTCTCTCCTTGGACCGCCATGAGGCGATGATGCGGCTCCAGCGGATTTCTCCGGGTTACCCACCACCGAATGGACAATCTTGGAAGCCCCAGCTCTCTCCGGGTTAGCTCTCAGCAGCTCCTCGTTCTGCCTGTTCGCGATCCCAACCAGCTCGTTGACCCGGTCTTGCTGTCTTTGACGGGCCTCACCCGTCAGACCCTCTAACTCGGACGCAGCGGCTTCTGCTGCTCTGAGGTTTTTTGCCGACGTACTATACCTCTGCAACCCCATAGACAGATAGTTTTCCGACCCTTCTGCTCCATCATCACCCTCTCTATTCATCTCACTTATGAGATTTTCCCTTTTACCCTCACGGCATCAACCTTGTTTGCCTTTGCGTACTCACGCAGCGTCATGTTCAGTGACTGCTGAGCCGCGGCTATTTTCTTTGCGCCCTCCAGTATCTTTTGCCGAGTTTCCTCTAACACGGCCTGCGCCTGAGCCGGATCTACCACCGCTGCTACCGGGTTAGCCAAGCTATCCATAGCTTCCCTCAGCATGTTCTCAGGCCTCTCTAGCGGGGGTCCTCTACCTTTCCTCGGTGCCTTAGGTGTTACCTCCGGGTCTGGCGCTGGATCCTTGCTTGCGGCCGCACCTGGAGCAGTCATCATCACCTCCGCATGGTCCGGGGAGCGAGCGATACACGCCCCGCGAGCCACAGTGAGGGGTGGTTCCCCCGCATCGACGACACGACGCGGATGAACACACGAGACGTCCACAGCAACATAGACCTTGTGCGCGCCGAGCTTGACAAAGAGGCTGTTGCGCGGAAGCGGGCGTGTGCCGAAGCAACCAGCGTTGTCGCTGACGAAATCCAACGCTCCAAAACACTAAACGAGCCCGGAGACGATGTGCTCGCCGGTGCCGATGAAGTTTCCCGTCCGGATCTTCACCCCTGCTAGCGCCGCTAGCCCCACGGTGGGCGCCAACTGTCGTGGTGGTGTCACGGCAGATGCCATGGATAGGCTAAAGGTGGGGACTAATATGCGCTAGGGGAATCCAGGGAGGGATAGTAGAGTGATTCTCTACACAGAAGTTTGTATTGCTATATCTCCAAGATTTCAAGTGCTCCTTGAGCTGTGTTGGCGAGAGGAGGAAGAAGGTGCTCTCTTACTCTAGCCTACTATCTTGCCCAAGAATCCTAGATCAACTAGTGCTCAACCAACTAGAATTCTGCCAACCTCCTCTACCAGAACCCTAACCCCCCTTATATAGAGGTGGTTCGGTCCTGGCCTAGGGCATACGTGGAGGCATATTCCTAAGAATATGCCCCCTCCCAAAGTGGTAACCCGACCGGGGTGCTTTTCCCCCGCGTCACACTTGCTTTAGCGACGTAGGCCGACGTGAGCGTCGTCACCCTTGTCGGCCACGACCCGGTGGTCCTGCCCTTGCTTTATTCGCTCATCCAGTACGTACCGGACCTTCTTTTTTTACCAGAGAGATTCCTTCCTTCTCCTAGAAGCTATGCGAGGATCCGGATCATAGTAGATTCGGCCACACATGTTCCCGCATATAAGTTAGACAAGCATTTTCGACACACTCCTTAAGTCGGATGAGACAACATTAGGCGACCCCCCTGGTCCGGGTTACTCCGTGATCTGGCCTGCCTTGAGGTGACTCGGCCAGCATCCGCTTTGACCTTGCCAAACCTCGGCTAACTTGGCCCTTATACCCCGGAGTGACCCTACCTGGGGGTATCCCCCCAACAGAAACATCGTACGAAAAGACACAATGATTAGGTTTTGCGATGGTTCCATTGGCATGAACAACACATGCTCAAGGTATACTCCAACTTCACCAATGCTCATCCTTCTCATATGCTTTTCAACAACACAAATATCTGTCAAGGGGCACATACGGATAAAGAGTTCAAGGACAGAAGATTGGATGAAGGTACAACAGCCGAGAAGCAGATTGATGATTGTAGAACCACCGTTATATAGGGAGGAAGCGAAACCCTGAAGGTACGACAGAAACCCAACCACGGGAAATCCTGGACTCGAAGAAAAGATAAGAGAGCATAATAAAAACACGCAGAGGTAAGAGGAGAACAACAGAGGGGTAAGGAGTAAAAGCAGACCTAATCAGATCTATCCAACCGATTTTTGCAAAATAGTTTTAACACTCTACTTCGGCCGTTAGTTAGGTTATCCTACAGGCTGGACCAGTGGGGTATCGCAACTGCTGAGCTCTGACACCACTCTATAACACCCTCGAATCGACCCTATGCAAGTTTTAGCCCTTCCCGCCAAACCCGCATAGAAACGATTCAAGGACGCCCACCAGGCACTTTCGTGCGGGTGGAAAACGAAGTAATACCATTACACAACAGTCCTCGATGGGACCCACATAACAGATATATATACAACAGCGACTCAGCGAGTCAAGCATACAGATATACAAATACGAAGATCCAAATCACCTTGAAAATGATACAGCATTCGAGTATGGACAAGATGCAAATTGGGATAAGAGCCCTGAAGAATAACCAATGGCATCCATAACCCTGCCCAGGCCAAGCCAGAAGGGTAACCCTGCTAACGACGTTGATCTCAAACCTGCTAAAACAAAAGGGGTGCCGACAAAGGGCAAAGGAAAAAAGAGGAGTGTCAGTACTGAGGCCAGTACACGGCGAGGCTAGAATTCGGCGGCTCTCGCCTACATAGGTATGGTGGACTGAAGCGGCAGCGAAGCATGCACTATACAACCTATAGAGACTCGATATAACAGTCGGCTATTCGAGAGGGGTAAGAAAGACCTATTCGGGACCAACCTGATACTAACACCAATCATACCCATCCTGATATTCCCCCTCGAGACCAAACGAGGAAGTCAAACCGAGGAACTCACACAGTTGGCAGTTATATTCATTCCATTATAGTTGAAGCACTTACTAGTCAGATATAAATAGCATGAGTCATCCTAATAGCAGAAGTAGTGCGCAGGTTTAGTTAACCATTTAGTCGTAGTTGCAGTACTTACTAGTCAGATACAATTAGCATGTGACATCTCAAACCCAGCAGTTGTTGGCACTTTTATTTCATTCCATTGGAGTTGCGATACTTACTAGGCAGGTATAACATGACACGATACACCCCAGTTCCACCAGTTGTTGGCACTTTTATTATCCATTACATTGTAGTGAAGCTGATTACTAGTAACATATTAAGTCAAATTTATAGCACAACTTTAGTTATGCTTGTCTATGATCGAGATACTGTGCTCCAAGTCGTCCATAACCGCGGACACGGCTTTTAGAAAGATTTACCCTGCAGGGGTGCACAAATAGCAACACACACACGATCAACCTAGGAAAAACCAAATCAAAACCCAACGAGGCTTTCACGACAAAGCAATCACATGATTCATAAAATATTTCAGGGGGCCACCCCAGTAAGCTACCCGCAACGAAGTTGGCCGGCTCTGAGATGGACCCAGGGTTTGTGACAATGGCTGTAAACGACTAGGAACCCGAAAGTGTGACTGGGCTTGTCGATACCGCGAAAACATTCCACGTCCAAAATAGTACAGGTGCTCCACGCACAATCATAAATAAAACAGTAAAGCATGGCATAAGTATAGGATAGTAATAAAGCCCCAAACTAGTTTGTGTCCCCAAGAAATAAGAAATGAATCAAGCTCTGGCTAAGGGGGATTCATAGACTCGGGGCCTATGGATGTGGATAGTGCTAATAGTAAAGGAACAGGTGTCAAGTACTCGGGGCCTACGGGACACAAGTGGGCATGAAAAACGAAATAACATATATTGCCCACCGGTGCCTCTTTCATTAGTTATCACAGCAATTTAATAGTTGTAATTAAAGACATGATCATCTCCACCATAAGCATCTGCCAGCATTCCAACAACTGTGGTACTCAACAACACGAGATCGCACCTGAGCAAGCAACTACGACTCGCAAGGCCAGCTATCTACCAAACAACAGGTATTAGCAGGTGTCCATGGAAATATAGAGGCTGCACGGAATATAACTGGTGCACGGAAACTAAAGCATCACGACACGGATAGCAAGAGATCAATAGGAGGAAATAAAGACTATAAATGCAAAATAGGTAGAAGGGGGAGAGACGCTCGCCTGGGAAACACTGTCGGAGATTCATTATCCGAAGAACTTGTTGATACTCGCATCAACTCATCGGCCTAATCCGCGAAGATGAAAACACTAGAAGAAACACCGGATGCAATATTTAATACTACGGCAGAAGATCCGGCATGGTTATGATATGATGCATGACATGGCAAAGATGCGATGCAACTAGGCAATATTAAGCGGAACCAGGGTCCCGACAATTAATTAGATGGTTCGAGATGTTTCACTACCCCGCAATTTATATGTTGTATTAACAGGGCGAAACATGGCATCGGTTCGCTACACCAATTTAAATGGAGGCAATATAAGACTAGAATAGCCCGCATATAGTCTCCATATTTAATTTAGATGAAACGACTATTTAACCCAACCCACGAGATGACATGTATGCAAGCATGAACAATTTAATATGTGACAGTTATATGTCATATTATAAAAACAGAGGCTTAGGGTCACATATCTGGGTTCAGAAGATCTTGGTTCCGGGGGTTCGGATCTGGGTCTCGGGGTTCGACGGGAGGGAACGGTTCGACGGGATCGGTCTCGGACAACGGAAGGAGAGCTTGGCGTTCCGGAAAGAAGGACTTGGTTTGGCGTGCGGGGCGCATCGGATTCACCCTGGTCCGTGTCGATCTTGTCGTCGCGAAGATCTTGTCGGGTCCGCGTATCGGGTCGGTCTTAACATCTAGGGTGAAGTACTTGTAGTCCTTCGATTCCATGTCGACGTGCTTGACGTCCTCGATGGAGAACTCGGTGTTCCGCGGCGAAGTGCTAGTCGTTCAGGTGGCGATCTTGGCGGTCATCGGGTCCTCGGTCATCGGTGCGGGAAGGAGGTCTTGTCGTTCCGATGGATCGGTCCTCGGGGTCGAAGAACTTGGCGCGCCAGGGTTCGGTCTTCGAACTCCAGGATCGGCGCTTCGGATCGTGAAGGAGACCTTGGCGTCGAAGTGCTCGGGGCTTTCCATGATGGAGATCTTGTGGTTTCCATGAAGACGATGAAGATCTTCCGGTTCCGTGATGAAGAACTTGGAGCGCGACACCATCACCCTTGGGCTCCAGTTTCGAGGTCGGGGTTGATCTTGGACTTGGGAAGATATTCGTTGACACGATGACACGAAGAATAACCAGAACTTGTTTTCCCGTGGACACGGGACACATATCCTCTCTCAGGCACTTGAAACGCTTGACTTGAGCACAAACGGGAGAACGCAGAGGCTGCACACGCTGCACGGGAGGTAGGGCGAGGCCGACCAGCGCGGGGCAGCAGGGCGAGCCCGAAGAGGACCACGACAGAGGGTGGTGGCGCTGCTTGGCACGGGCAGAGGATGCGGGGCCCCCTGCGATAGAAGGAGTGGCCGGCGGTGCCTGAATTCGCTGCAGAGAGGAGGCCGACGCGGGACAACGCTATGTCGGTGTTGGACAAGGACGGCCAGAGGAGACAGGAGCTCGCGCGAGATGATGCAGCAGTGAGGTGGAGCCGCAGTAGGGGAGCAAGGTTGAGGTGGTGAAGGACGAGGTCCTCGCCGGCTCCACAGACGACGGCCATGGCGGGCGACGAAGGGCGAGGCGACGGGGAGCGAGTGAGGCCTGGGGACGCGGTGGTGCCGCAGAGATGTGAGGTCGAGGCGGGGCCTGCCGGAGTGAGCTCCAGGCGGCGGGGATCAAGCAGGGAGGTGGCGCAGCCTTGGTAGGCAAGCTCGTGTGGCCGGCAGCGCCTCGGGGTCGCGGACGGGTCGAGGGCGTCGGGGTCGGCGGCCCGAGAACACGGCGGCGGCGGCACCATGGAATGGAGGAAGGCGAGCAAGGGAGATGGTCGGCGCGGGGCGGATCTGGCTACGACAGAGCAAGGGAGAGCAGCGCTGCGGGCGTGCGATGTACGCGAGCGGGGGAGATTGCGTCCACCGCTGGGTGGGTATCGATCATGGGAAGGTGGGGCTAGGCACGGGGTGGTGTTGTCCGGGTCGGGCAGGGCAGGTGCGAGAGGCGGGAGTGCGCGGCAGGCGCGGGGTGGTGTACCGTGTGCGGGACGGGATCGTGCTACACGGTCGCGCTGTCGTGGGGCTGGGGCATGCATCACGCGCGCGGGCGGGTGTGTGTGCTAGCTAGCGGCGAGTGGGGGCGGCGACTGGATTGGGTAGGGAGAGAGGGAGGGATGGGGTAGGTGGGTGGTTAGGGTTTAGACTAGGAAGGAGGTGGCCGGCTGGGCTTTGGGCCTGGCTGGCAGCCTCAAAGAAAACAACTTAAACTTTTATTTTAATTTTAAAATAGGCCTTTGTAAACAATTTTAGACAAATAAAACTATTCGGAAAAGACCGGAGTTTTGATTTGAAATAAAGACTGGGCGTTTAGAAAACAAAACCAGACTTTTCAAAAATAGTATTTAAACAAACCATGCATGATGATGACGATGCTCAAATGCAACGTGGCAGATGACATGAGCATGCGGTCATGATGATGCAATGCAGAAAAACACAGCGATTTTCTAGTAGTGGTTTTAGCGGGGTGCCACAACCGGCTTAGCCCCGGGTCTTACATTCAATGAGTGCTCAGCCAACTCCCTTGGTACACCTTGTAGATCTTGCGTAGACCAAGCAAAGATATCCCGATTCTCACGGAGGAAGTTGACAAGCTCGCTTTCCTATTTGCTGCTTAACCCGACACCTATGGTGACAGTGCGCTCTGTGAACATATCATCAATTGGCACTTTCTTCGTATCCTTAGTTGCTTGGAACGATACGCTCCCATGCGGGTTGGTCAGGGCTGGCATATGTTGTTGCGCGGATTGAGCCAATGTCGCCACCTCTAGTATCTTCCTTTTTTCTTGATCTATCACGAGTGACTCAGCTAAATTGGATTCGGCTGATGCGCACTGGATCGAATGCTGGAAGTCCCCTGATATAGTTATCACGCCCCTTGGTTCGGGCAATTTCATCTTAAGGTAGCTGACGTGGGTAGTTGCCATGAATTTGCTCAGCGCTGGCCTGCCGAGTAATGCGTGATAAGCACTTTCCAGATTCACTACCTCGAATTCCAAGTTCTCAGTGCGGTAGTTGTCTCTTGTGCCGAATAACACGCCAACCCGGACCTTACCAATTGGTTCACAAGAAATACCCGGCACAATGCCGTGAAAGGTGGTCCTTGTCGCTTGCAACATGTTTTCTGTTATCCCTAACTTGTGCGTGGTATCCTTGTACATAATGTTGATACTGCTGCCATTGTCAATCAATACCTTGGAAAATCTCACATTAAGATTCGGCCCGATGAACGTCGGATCCAAGACTAGAGCGTAGGTTCCTGGGCTTGGCATGATCTTTGGGGGATCCTTGACACTCCATGTGATCTCTTGATCCTCCCAAGGCATATATCTTGGCACAACCGGCATTACTATGTTCACCTCCATATGCCGATGTTGTAAGCTTTTCAGGTCATTCTCTTCCGTGGTGAACACGCAATAGCTTTGATGATGTTCCCTGTACTCATTTCGTCCTTCATTCTTGTTGTAACCTTGGCCTTGTTGTTGGTTATTGCCCACTTGATGTATAGCGTCCCTTCTTTCCAGATTTTCGTATCTCGGCGGAGGTGGTGGCAACATCAGTTGCTGTCCATTTCCCCTTGTTAGTAACGGTGGCCAGGGTGTTTCATTTCTAGGTGCTTCGTTCCGAGGTGCCTGAGCATTTCCCAAACTCCCCTGTTCCAATTTCCTCATCCATTCACACTGCTAGGTTGTATGATTCGCTGGACTGTTTGGACTTGGCGTATGAAATTTGCAAGGTTGATCAAGCATAGATTCGAATGTATACCTCGGCCTATCCTTTTGTTCTTGCCATTGCTTTTTATGCTCCGGGGTCCAAGGCTTTCTCCCTTTGTTTTTCTGTTGCTAGCTCTGTCCTCCAGTTTTTTGGTGTTGACTGGCTCTGGCATTGGGTTGATCCCGGTCCACTACCGCGACTTGCTGCGAGTTATACCGATAATCCGGGAGCTCATCCCTTCTCTTTCCTCGGAAATCGTTCCTCCTTGACAATCCGGGGCCATCTCGGCGGTAATACTCTTAGTTTGCTTCGCTAGACATTATCCGGGGTTAAGTTGGATCTCCCAAGGCATATGAATCTGCAATCCGGATCGTCTCTGCCAAGGTAGTTGACATATCTCGCTGTAACCTTTTCCATAGCATACTTCCATATCTACACCCCTGAGCGAACCACGCGATAGCTTGTGATTCAATCACCCCTTCGCACGAGTTTCTCACATTATACCACCGAGTCAAGAAATATCTATCTGGCTCATTCGGTCTCTATCGGCATAACGCGAGAGTTTATGGTCTATTGGGTCTCTTGTAAGTGCTTGAGAAATTGCTAACGAATAGCTCCTGGAAATCCAGCCAGGAGTTAACGCTTCCTGGTGGTAAATTCTTCAACCAAACTTGTGCTGGTCCTTCCAACATCTGTGGTACATATCTCACCACCCATCTCAAATTTCCTATCGCGATGTTTACTGTTGTGGCATAGTCAATCAGCCAATCCTCTGGCATGGTACTTCCATCATACGTTCGGGTTCCCCTAGCCAGCTGAAAGTTCGGCACTGGTGGCTCATTCATGATCCGGGGCCCGAAACATGCTGGACCTGGTGGACCTTGTAACTCGATTTGCTCCGACCTATAAATCCTATCCAACTTCAACCTCGCATCATCTGGCTACAAGTTCCTACTTCCCAACCATGATCCAATTACGTGGTGATCCGGTCTGGGGTATCCATCGTTGACCATAGTCGAATAACCATCATTGTAACTTTCCTGATCCGGACATGCATGATGTTGTTGTGCCGCTTGTCCTGTACTTCCTCCTTGCCGGGGTACACGTTGTTGTGTCTGAGGTAAATTTTGCCCCGCTCCCACGGGATTGCGCTGTCCGGCATTGTCGTTGGCAGCATTTCTTTGACCGACATTGCCTTGGTCATGGTTACCTCGGGCTGCCACACCCCGACTGGTACTGTGGCGGTCCTCTTCAACTTGCACTGCTTTACCTTTTCCAGCCCTTACCGGGTCATAAGGGACCATCTGCTTGTTTCTTCTCCCGGAATCCACTACCTCTTCTCTCCTGGGATCATGACCCGGAGACGACGCGGCTCCTCTGGATCTTGCCGGGTTATTTCTGGCCGAATGTACCACCTGTGAGGCCCCTGGTGGTGCCGAGTTAGCTTAGTTTATTTCTTCATTTTGTTGGCATGCAACTCTCAACAAGTGATTTACCCTCTCTTGCTGCCTTTGTCGAGCCTCACCGGTTAAGCCTTCTAACTCGGACGCGGCCGCGTTTGCTACTTTGAGGTTCTTCGCCGGGGTACTGTATCGATCCAACCCTCATGTTACTATCGTAGGAGTCTGACCCGGCCTAGGCTCGTACTCTTTGTCAATCTCCGTGATCAGGTTTCTGCCCCGGATTTTTACTCCATCGATACGGTTTGCCTTAGCATACTCTCTCAAGGTGATGTTCAGCGACTAATGCAGCTCTGCTACCTTCTTTGCTCCGGCTAACATCTTCCGCCTAGTTTCCTCTAACTCAACTTGCACCTGAGCCGGATCTACCACGGGTGCTATTGGTGTTGCTAAGCTATCTATCGCTTGCTAGAGCACATTCTTTGGCTTCTCTAGCGAAGGAAACCTAGACCTGGTTTGTTTGGGCGTTACCTCTGGCTCTAGCGCCGGATGTTTGCTCGGTCCCGCATCTGGCACGGTCATCAGGACGTCAACGCTGCTGGTAGGGCGAGCAATACGCACCCCATGAGGGGCGCTGAGAGGTCGTTCGCCTCCTTCGACGACGTGTCGCGGGTGGACGCAGGACTCATCCACCCGACGTAGATCTTGTGCGCGCCAAGCTTGAGAAAGACGCTATTGCGCGGTGGAGGGTGCCTGTTGAAGCTTCCTGCGTTGTCACTGACGTAGTCTAGTGCTCCAAAGCGCTGAACCAAGCCTGAGACGATACCCTTGCCGGTGCTCGAGAAGTTTCCCGTCTGGATTTTCACACCTGCTAGCACCGCTAGCCCCACGGTGGGCGCCAACTGTCGTGGTGGTGGCACGACAGATGCCATGGATAGGCTAAAGATGGGGCCAATGAGTGCTAGGGGAATCCAGGGAGGGAGAGCATGGTGATTCCATGCACGGAAGTTCTTGTATTCTCTCTCTCAATGGTGTTTACAAGTGCTCTTGAGGCTCTTAGCAAGAAGGAGACAATGTCTCTTACCCCCCACTAACTAGCCCTAGAGTTCTACCTTAGACATAGAGTGATTCCTCTATTTGCCGTCCCTCTCTATGGAGGCCCCGGTGCTCCTTATATAGGGGAGCCCAGGTTAAAATTCTAGGGCACAGGTGGCAGCCTATTCTATGAATATGTTCTTTTCCTAAAGCAGATGTTTCTTTATTCTTCTTTAATGGCTCGTCCGAGCTTTGGACGTAACCCGCAGCGTCATCCTTGTCTTTTGTGCGTCACCAGGCACGGGCTACGTCATCCGGCTTTTCCCGCATCACCTTTGTCGCCACTGACCCGCTAGTCCTCTTCTTTACTTTACTTTGCACATGCTCCACCTGATAAAGCCACCTTTTGACCAACAGGAGATTCCTTCCCTTGGAAGCTAAGATAATCCGGCTGGCATTTAGCTAACCCGGCTCACCCATGTACCTGCAAAACAGATAGACATGGCTGGCATAAATTTTATGCAGGCCGGACCATTGTCAAGTAAACGCCCTATGGGCCGGGTCGCACCGTGATTCGGCCTGCCTTGAGGTGACCCGGTCAGCACTTCGCTTTGACCGTGTCGTACCCCGGCTAACTCGGCCTTTATACCCCGGCGTTACCCTACCCGGGGGTATGCCCCCAACACCCTTGGAGACCCCATTTTAGCCGAAGCAAAGCTAGAGGATGGGAAGACCCCGGAACAAGTTTTACCAAATGTTTTATGATAAAACCTTGGTGAGGTGGGACCTCCCAAGATATGTTGAGAAAGAAAAAGGTTTTGTTTTACAAAATGCTGAAGGAAAGATGGAGGAAAAAGGTTTACGGAAACGCACCCGGTTCTTTGCAGTTTTGCTAGAACAATTAACCCTGTGCAACCACATTACTCTGTAATGGGACAGAGCTAGATTTGATGTTTGTCTATTCTGGTATAAGCTGCCTCGCAACAACTACAGAGGATAAAAATCCCTAGAGGGTGGGCCTTCTCACATAAGGGTCCATGTGGGACATTGACCTGGAGAAGGAATGAAGGGTCTGTGGGCCTCCACGCGTTACTATGAGCCCGTCATTGAAAGCGCACACTTGGGAAGTGCAAAATGCGCTCCGGTTGGTCCTCGGTACGCGACGTCCCGATGTTGTGGGGAACAACACTCATAGGGTAGGCACTTATATTGGAGTGGGCATTCGGAGAGTCTTGATCGGTTACTCGACCCGCGATCGGTGTAGATCAGGGTAGTGTACCCGGATGGTGTGGGTAAAGTGTACCATATCTGCAGAGTGTAAATCTATTCGAATAGCCGTGTCCGTAGTCATGGACGGTTGGGAAGGTTGCTGTAGAGCGGTGCCGGTTTTGTTTTCAAAAAGGATTTCAGAAAAGAAATGGCTTTGGAAATGTTTTGACCATGGGATGGTCGGAAAGGAGAAAGGTTTTGACCATGGGATGGTCGGAAGGGAAAGAAAGGAGTTTGGTCGTGGGACGACCTGAAGACGGAATCAAATGGGTGACCCAGTCCTAATGTTTTTCCAAAACTTTTCAAAAAGGTTTCCAAAATAGCTTACAAAAAGTTTTCAACAAAGATATGTAGATGCTATATCTACAAGAGAAACTATTTGAGAAAGGAACCTCTCTTGGAGCACTCCTACTACCCCAGCCATATTCCATATCCTCTTATTATTATTAGTTTCTTGAGGTGGTTTGCGAGTACATTCAAAGCACTCAATGGCATTGTCCCTGGCTATTAACTTGGTCAGATATCAAGAAGAAGATGATGTTGGCGACTATGCGCGCTATGACGTTCTCCCAGTCAGTTGCCTGTAGGTTAAGGCATGGATCGGGTTCTACGCTTGATGAAGTTCCGCTGATGAGTATTGATGTAGCCATAACAATATTTATGTAAGTCTTGTAAATTCGGTATTGCCTCGGATGTTGTAATGATACTTGTCGGTTATGTTCCACGGCTCACTGATCATGGAAACATGATGTATGCATAACAGGGATTCTCGGAGGATTTAACCGGGGCCCCACAAACACACAACTAAACAAAATTATTCGGCAATGCCTATGAAGAAAGAAAAAGGGAGAGAGCACATCAAGTCAATCTTTGGCCACGTGGGGTTATAATTTGTAAGCCCAAGCAAAATGGTGGCCTGGAAATTCTTGATTCAAGATTTAGAATGAGGCTCTTCTTATTATTAAACACTTGCACAAATTCTTTAACAGAGAGAAGGTTCTCAGGGTTCAGCTTGTGTGGAATTATTATCCAAACGGAGTACCACATGCAAATAAATTAATGGGCTCGTCTTGGTGGCGTGACATCACGAAGCTGTCGGATGAGTACATGTCAGTTACCAGCATAACAATTGGCTCTGGAGACACAACTATGTTCTGGGCTGACCGGTGGAATAATCTCTGCCACAAGAACAATTTCCTAGGAAGGAGATGGAGGAAGACAAACAACGATAGAGGAAAAGAATTGGGCTGGGCCTGATGCGCGTGCGAGAAGGCTCTGGTGGGTTGGCAACCTGGCGATGCTGGGTTGTGACGTTGCTGGCTTGACCGATCGCTGCTGCTGGCTGTAACTCAGCACTGAACACTGTTGTTAGCTGAAGAAAACGGCAACTGCGGATGCTACTCTGAACCTGAAACACTGATGTCTACCCTGCTTAACTGAATTTTTCCTGAAGTTGCCTATTGATACTGATTGAAGTGTGGCCAGATTTTTGGAAAAAAGAGAGCAAAGATTTAGATGGGATTTGGCTCGGTTGGACACCAGGATAGGCACGGTTGGGACTTGGGGATTTGGGAATAACTAGTTGTCTACGTAGCTACAGAGAGATTGTGTGTGGCGTGTGTAGACACACGCAGGTAGGTGTAGAATGTGTGTTTGTGTGGTATATGCACATGCATACACACGGGTGAGTTTTAGCTAGGTTTTAATTAACTTAGGGCAAAAATGGTGTGTATAGAAGCACACCACGGTTAGATGGAAAGGTAGGTTTATTATATATATGGGTGTGTGTAAATGTGTAGGGATACACACACTTGGATAGAATGTGTGAGTTGTGTGTGTTTGGAACACGCGGCTAGGTGGATTACAAGCTACCTAGGAGTTAGCTACGTGGGTAGAGAGAGATAAGATATAGTGTGTGTGTGTGTTGGGGGGGGGGGGGTGAGGGCGGGGTACACACACTATAATTTTAGGGCTCTAGCAAGGAATAGCTAGAGATAGATTAGAGTAGATATATACGGTTTTGAAAGCACTTAAAAGAAATAGACGGTTTATGGATAGTTAGATGATACATTAAGATTTGGGCAACACACATGTAGCACTATAGAAATAAACATAGGCACATGTAACATGATGGTATCCACATAGGCACATGTAACATGATGGGAATGTCTTGCTTTATTAGTTTAGTTCGGCTTAGAATTCGAAACTCTTGTTTGCCTTATCTAAATCCAAACATGTCCAAATATAAAATGGAATGGGATATGCACTAGTAGTGCATGGGCCATGCAAAAGAATTTAATGCATGCAAGCATGCTCTATTTTGTGAAAACAAAATACACATATGCATGGAGCATGTACTAGAGTAAAAATCCCTTGCTTGGAATATAAACCAATAAGTAGAGATGATTTTCTCATGGAACCACTTGGAGCATGATTTGGATCAAACCAAGTAAACAGCCCATGCGGCTCATGTAGGAGATAAACGAATCCATCCCATAGCATGTGGGAATCAGCTAAATACACAAATCCAAATAAAGGATCTCACAAGTTATATAAACTAAACAAAACGGGGCGCGACCGTTAGACAAAACGTTTGTCTATTGTATGAGTTATGCATATCGTCTATAGGCAATAAAGATCTGAACATATAATCACGAGCATATCTGTAGTAAAAACATGTTGACTGTCCTAACATGAACCGCTCTCTAATGTATTTGTGATCCGAGCGTAGAGTTTACGATTTCCGTAACATTGACACCATCTGACGCTTCTAAGCGGCCGTAAGCGCACTTCACAAAATGGAAAAATCACTGTTCCTTTGGATGCGCCAGGTGGTTCGTTGAAAGGAAGGTTCTTTTCCCGATATGCTAGGTAACACAGGGCAGTTTATAAAAAGGTCAAGAGCAATCTAAACAGGTGAGGTGGGACTAAACACTCCACCAAATAGTTGCTTCTATCGTCCATGATGCCTGCAAAAGGTATTGCTACAAACGTGACGTCCGTGAATCGAGATCGAGTACAACTCGTTAAGGCGTCTGACCTTGGCTTGTCTACACTCTTACTGGGAGCTAATGTCCAAACACCTTTTTTTACCAAAGTACATGGTCGTGTATGTAGGAGAAAATATCACACCAAGTGCAGAGAGTTCAACGGAAAAGCTAAGTGAGGAGTTGATAAACACGAGTACGAAAATAGAGAACAAAAATAATTCATTTCTATCTGAGCAAAGGGTGAGTTTGATAATTATACACAGACTAAGATGTTGTCACCGAACAACAGATACAACGTCCGTCCACGAGAACGGCGCTAACTCATATACTTGTAGCTGTTACAAACGACTGGTCCAAGACACGCAAAGGATAAATGAAAAACTTTGGAAATATAATCTAACCAAAGCTAGATCTAACTAAAACTATATACGTGTTTGTTTCCATATTCACATCGACGTTGCTACAGCCTGCATTATCATCGAGTCCGCTTCGGTGTCGTTGCTACAGTTGCCATCTCATTTTGGAACAAACACACATACATGATTCGGCTGCTCCAAATTCTCTCGATGGTGTTTTGGCTGCTCCAACTTATCTCAACGCTGCTTGGGCTGCTCCAACTGCTCCTAGTGGCCCAAACCTATCGTTGATCGGCCCAGAAAGAGAAAAAATAGTCAGCTATTAAACATATATAGGTTACTCGAAAAAAATACACGTTGTCGTACATGCATGTTCAGCTTTGACGTCGTCGTGGCAATGCGGTGTGCGCAGTAGTAGCCAATGACGGAGGGATGCAGTCGGTTGCCACCGATGAAGCTCTCCTATGCGGAAAACTACAGGACGCAAAGAAAACGAGTCTCAAAGAGAGAGACTTTCTGGGGATGTGACAACAAAAACGTCCCACCTCGGTGCCGATGACTGGAGCGACGAAGAGGTACAGTCGTGCCCACCGACAACGCATGACGCGTTTCCCTTATATGTGTCATCACCGTCTACGAAGCCATTGATTTGTTGCATGAGGAAGAGAAGAGAAGAGTATGAGGAAGGAGACGCTGAAACTAGCGCAGATACTTACATCTGTCTGCAACCTCCACCACCGGCGATCTAATCCGACGAATGTAGCAAGACCAAGCCCCAACCTACAATCGCACTGAATCACTTGAGTCCGGGACCAGGTCATGCTACTTCGTCTCCCAGTGGTCCTATTGTACGTCGCTGGCGCTGAGTCTTACGTTCATCTCCCAGCACCGCCAATTTGTTTCGTCCCACCGTCGTGGGCACCAGCATCGCCAGCTACGGGTGTCCTCACATACCTATGCATGTGGATGTCCATGAGTACGCGGTGAGCAGAGGAACTAACTAATGCAAGGTGTACACAAATAACTGAGAGAATCATTTTATACCTAATGCGTCTCTCACTAAAACCTGGCGTCAGCGAGACCCACCTCACGACCTCGGCAAGGGATAAAACTAACAACTGAGATAGCACCCACGAGATCCCACGTACGTCTAGAGTCTATGTTGTCAGGTGGTCTACAAAAATGAACGCTCTGGTCCTTCAGCATGGTTGCATGTTGGAACTATCGCTACGATGTCTACCATCTAGGATTCAATCTCGACACTGAACAGGACCCAGAACTAAGAGAAACCGCATCCGGCACGGGAGCACGGTGACACGTCGGCTCTCGGCGTGCCTCACATCCGCGAGAAACCGTGGCCGACATGGGATCAAGACACCAAATCTACTCTCCGCGGGCCCTACGTCAGCGAGAAACCGCGAACGCCATAGGCTCCACAAATGCCATGGGCTTACCTAGCCACGTCGGATCTCCGCAGACCCACGACCGCGATAGTACGTAGACGACATGGGGACACACCGCCAGTAGGCTTCAGGCGAGCCGCGCCACTCGGCGAGTGCGGAGCAGTGCCACGCCGTGAACGCCTCTCACGGAGCGCGGTACTATCCGTGTATGCAGATCGCAGGCCCATGTCATGCGCGCGTCCCATCTTCCGGCGACGCTGGGTATGCCGACTTGTGGTACATCCGTACGTAGTAGGGAAACTTTTTCCCTGGCCCGGCACGTGTCCCGCCTTACAGGACAGCAGGGCTCTGTTATGATGTCACTGGGTGTCCTTTCCGGTGTCCATCCCACGACCGAAAAAAATCAGGACGACGTGGACAGCAGTTTGAGCCAAGATAATCTAGCGCTATTAATTACTCCTGATAGTGGAATACCCGCAAGATCATGTAGACAAGGTATATATGGACAAATGTGGTAAGCATCCACGCATAGTATATGTGCATGAATTAAATACAAGCAAATCAAGTAGAAGCCACATATACATGCATGGTGGAATTATTGAGCAAGATATCATCATAAGGGACCATACCAAGTTAATAGATCAAATGAACTAAAGAGACATACCTCGACTAAACATAGGAATTATATTATTAATCAAATTCCAAGAGTCAAATAAGTAAAACATTAGACATTATGGCTCCATCAAGTATGGAACCAACTAGAATGAGAATAGGTAGGAGGAATAATAGAGGTATGCAACTACATGATATCAAGAAGAAAATATTATAGTAAGATAAAAGTGCATGAGGCAAGTATAATATAACAAGACGTGTGTATAAAGGATAATAAGAAAATACAAGACAAGAATATAATGCAAGATTTAATTATGATGCTCAAATGCAAGGTGACATGATGACATGAGAATTTATATTATGCAATGCACGTTAACTAAGTAACATACAAGGTAAACATGTACCATTAAAAGAGTTTAGAACCATGGGATGCTACATGAGGCTAGGGAAGGGCGGCCAACCATTGCCCTCCTCCAAGGGAGGGGGTGGCGTCTAGGGGGAGGAATCCTCCCCTTCCCCTACGGTTTGGTGGTGGCTAGGGTTTCCCCTAGTGGGGGCACAAGGTTCCTTATGGGGCTGTGGTGCCCTAGCCATGTAGGTCAGGGTGCCACTCCATTTCGCCCATGAGCACTTCTAGACAGGTGGTCCATACTCCGAAACCTTTTGGAACCTTCTAGATCTATCTATAACAATTCCAAAACTATCTCGAATTAATCCTAGAACCAAACCAAGCTGAAAAGGTTGTAGGGTTCATAGCATGGAAACAAAAAGATTCTACCGCAAGAAGGAACAAAACCAAGATCCAATCTATGGAAAAGCCAAGATCTAATCTACGAGATAAGTGCAACGAGATAGATGAGAACTAACCCTCGAACATCCAAAATGTTTAACGAGATCGAATCTCATGGTTGATGTAGATGATCACTTACCGATCTCAAGATCATGTTGACGATCCTTCCGGCGTCGTGTTCCGGCAGCGCTTCCGCACTCGGTCACACGTATAGAGTCAATCAATACCTTCATCTCTCCGTTCTAGCAGGCAGCTGATGACCCACAAGTATAGGGGGTGTATCGCAATATTTTCGATAAGTAAGAGTGTCGAACCCAATGAGGAGCAGAAGGTGTTGGCTAGTGGTATGAATCAGGAATTCTCTGCAAATACTTAGCAAACGGATTTTTAGGGTTTTTTGATAAAGCAAGTAAACAAAGTACGAGTAAATAAAAGACAGTACGAATGAAAGCAGCAAGTGGCCCAATCCTTTATGCAGCAAAGGACATGCCGGTTGTATTTCTTAAGATGACCAAACGTTCTAGAGGACACATGGGAAGACTGTCAAGTGCTTTCGCTTCATATAGTTGATTAATCTTCTTTAGCTTGCTAAGTGTTGTGTGGGTGAACCTGTGCTAATGTACCGCCCCATCCAAGAGTAATACATACTTGTAATTATACCCCTTGCAAACATCCGTAAGTACAAGAAAGTAATTAAGGTAGAAACCTAACCACAGCTTTAAACTCTAAGACCCTTACGTCCTTTGTGCAATGGTTTCCTAATGGGGTTTCAGGTTTCTATCACTCCGGCAACCCCTACGATTAGTAGCCAAATACACAATGCATTCCCCTAGGCCCATATAGGTGAAGTGTCATGTAGTCGATGTTCACATGACACCACTAGAAGAAGTACACCACAACTTAAATAACAATCTATTGAATCTTTCTCAACACAACTCCACTACTAACAACAAGACTTCTCCCATGTCCTCAAGAGCAAAACGAACTACTCATAAGACATCATATGGATCATGATCAGAGATGGAATAACGATGTATAACAATCTGAACATAAACAATAATTCAATGGTTCACTCAATAGCATCAACTACAAAGAGTAATCAACACCAGGAAAGTTTCCCCTATGAACAATGCAAGATTCAATGCAATTGTTACAGTAATATGGAGATGGTGATAAGTGTTCTGATCGCGATGATGGTGGTGATGATGATGATGATGATCCCGATGAAGTCCAGCTTGATGGTGGTGTTGATGGCGACGATCTCCGCTCTCTAGGAAGGAATTCCCCCGGTAGAAATCTGTCTACCGGAGAGATCTTTCTCTCTCAGTGTTTTCCGCCCCGCAGAGGCGGCAAAATCTTTCTGTGGTTGCTCCTCGAGTCTTAGGGTTTCGCTAGGATGATATACGCCAGACGAGAGAGGCTACAGTGGGCCAGGGTGGCCACACCACCTCCAGGCGCGGCCTAGGCCTGCCCGCACCATGGGGTGGTGTGTGCCCCTTGTGGCCCACCTCCACTCCATCTTCTGGCATCCTTAGTCTTCTGGAAAAATAGGATTTTCCGTATATTTTCCCGGATTTTCTGATCTTCGCGAATTTTGCCTCCAAATAGCACCTTTTCCATCGAATCCCGATTGCGGTCCATGCTCCAAAAGTCATCAACCATGCAAAAACAGATGAAATAACATAAGTATCACCTGTCAATATAAAATATATCAATGAATAATAGTGAATTAAGACATAGAATAGTGATGCAAAATGGACATATCAACTCCCCCCAAGCTTAGACTTCGCTTGTCCCCATGCGAAACTGGGCTCAATAAACATGACCTCAGGTTTATGGAGTGAAGAGTCGATAAAAGAATACGGACAAGAAGCATCACATTCATCAAATACATAGATCCTAATAGAAGACAACTCACTATTATATAACTCAACTTGTAATAAGTAAAGGAAACACAATAAAGATACATAAAGTGAATCATAATTGGTAATGGCAAACTTAGCTCTTGGTCAAAGAATAGTTGATAATTTGCTGGAGTTCACAAATAATTGGTTTTTCAATGATAGCTTTCAAAGTAGTAAACATCAGGGTAAGAGCAATGTGCAAAACAAGGAACATAAGAAACATGATTGAATAAATCACCATATGAATGAATGAAACACATCAACTCAAAATACTTGTTGACATAGAAGGGAGTAGGTTTACTGACTCAACTACAAAGTAAAAGAAAGGCCCTTCAAAGAGGGAAGCAGGGATTGCAAGTCTCATAAAGAGCTCCCAAAAATTATGATACCTACTAGCTTTCAGCTCTCATTGCCCCTATCATAGGCATCTTTAGGTGATTAAGGTTAAAGTGACACAACTAAGAGGATATGCTTGACAAGATATAAGTTGAAAGCTCATGCCCCTTACTTATCAGTACCGATCCTCATGCTACCTAACTTCAGTCACGAACAAGCTCTTGTCATTGTAAATATATGTATCATTGAGAACCGCCAACGGGGTACCCCTTGCACATGACACAAGAACTATCCCATAATCAAAATGACAAGGAAAGCAGACAGTGAGCATCTCAGCGATCTTTTTATTTGCTATTTGCATATGTTTTTATTGAAGATGCTTCATAGAATGCTCACTATAGTTATGCTGCAAGTTTCCACCATGATTAGGCATGGCTTAGGCTAGCGACCTAGGCGTTTCTCTAGCACACATATAAACTCCATGATCTTACAAGTTCCACTTTTATTTCACACCGTCGGGATCCATAAGCAAAAGAACATGATATCAACTAGGTACAAGTACCAACGAAGTGTTGAAAGCGGTCCCCATGATACATGGTTCGGCTAACTTCAACTCATAAAGCGCAAGCAGCAACAAAAAAGGACCCAATGGTTCAAGTTTATTAAATGCAAGAAAGTGAAGTGTGCCATCAAGTTCGTGAGAGCTTTAATCACTATTTTTCACATAACCAGTTTAATTTGGGAGGTAGATAAAACAAGAATTTACTTGGAATAGCAATAATGCTACCAGGTAGGTATGGTGGACATAAATGGCATGGGTTTTGGTTTAAAGGAGGTGGATGCATGAGAAGAATACCCTCTCAGTACAGGTTTTTGGCTAGCAAGGCTGGGTAGCAAGTATAAGAGTTGAGGGAAACAAACAAACATACAAGTGATAAAGACAAACATGCAATCTTCCTTGGAAGCACAAAAGATCTTAACTAGAGAATACTAAACTTATGAGCAAATCAAGAAAGAAAGATGATGAAATAATTTTTCTTTGGAGAACTTTTATCTTTTCTTTCAACTCTCAAAAATAGTGTGCTACTGTCCGAGCCAAGTTTGCCAAAACCAACTAAATTAACTCAATGATCCCAAAGTGATACCAATACTAACAATAATATCAATCATATAACCACGAATTGAAAACTAATATAAGCTATGCAAAAGAGTGGATGATAGAACTTCTCATTAATATTCCATAACGGCAACTCACACCAAGGGATACATATGTAACGAGAGAGGGGACACTTCCATAATGCAAACCATCCTACATAATAACTCCTCTATTCATGATATGACTCTACTAATAAGATAAAAAGATGGAAGATAGTGATGTGATACCGCGACACTCCCCCAAGCTTGGAACAAACCAAGGGGATGCCAAACCTGATGAAGAATTACTCCTTAGGTGGTGGTGATATCCTCTCGATGAGCTCTCTGATCAGTTTCCCCAAGTCCTCAATCTCGAAAGTGAGAGTACGAATCAACTCCGAGTTGTGCTCAATACGACTCATGATCATGTCGGGTTGAGAATTTCAGCTCTTGCTATTCTTTCCCCACTCTTCCTCCTTGAAGTCTTCTTTTCCTGCATGGTTATGGATGAAGGTATGGAAGGGATTCTTGGTGTGTGGAGGAAGTGACCTTGGAGCCAAACTGTGACGGGGAACTTTCCCCCCAGTCTGCATCCGTGCCGTCCTTCTAACCCTGGCAGGTTTCGTCACCACTCCAATGCTTGCAATAGTAGTGCCGGTGTGCAGACGTTGGCCTTTCTCCTGTTCACCTTCACTCTTGATCTCCTTCTCCTTCCCGGGGCCTTGGAGGTCTTCCTCCATGGACTCCTTCCCTTTATCCTTGGCGGACACCATTGTGCTTTGAAGATTTCAAAGAGTACGTCCTGACAGAAACAGATCAAAACAAAAACACGACGAAAACACGACGAAAACACGATATACGGACCTCGGGGGATCCGGGGGTTATATATTACGAAGTTTCATATCAAAAGGAAGGTACTGGGTGAAAACGAGTCGGAGGCGGAGTCCGGGGTAGACTCACCACCTGGTGGCGCGGTCAGGGGTGGGCCCGCGCAACAGGGTGGTGTGAGCCACCCTGGCTCCGTTTCCATCCCTTTTTCGTCTCGTAGCTTTCTTTATCGACTGAAAACTGCAAAAATATAGTTGGATCATATTTTCGTGGAACTTTTCTTACCAGAATTGTTACCTATTTGAAAACAGACTCTGCAAGTATCTGAATTTAGTATCTAGTAGATTCTTCCGGAGTCATCGCCTGAATATCATTGATATCTTCATATTCATACACTTATTACTTGAGTCATAAAACCCTTCTCTTCCTTATTACACCATTGTCTCCACTTCCTGGAAATTTCTTTCACACAAAACTTGACACAGTTCTCATTAGCAACATTAGTATAAGTGAAGTGATAAAACCTTTTGAGTCTAACTTCAACTGAAAACCATCAAAAAAAGCTACTGTAGCAACTCCTTCTGAAAATTCAAAAAGAATTCAAAAAGGAAATCGAATAAAGAAGCAAATGCAAGAGTGGCAAAATCTGTCAAAACAGACCAGCAGGTAAAGATCATTTTTTTCGAAAATCTTCTGTTGCTCAAATCAGAAAGTGCAAAACTAACGAAAGTTAAATAACAACCAGGGGCAGAAGAACAAAAAATTACAGCTCAATCCTACATACAGAAATCTCTCACGTATTTTTACGGTGAATCACAAAAAATCTGTTTCGGGACAGCAACTTCCCCAAATCTTACTTCTCTCTCATTAGAGGTTGATATTGACACAAAAACCAAACAAAACGGATAAGGAGCGGTTATTACCGAAGTAATAACTTCAAAGACTCAAAGAAACAAAAACAAACTGAAAGCAAAAACAAATTGGGTTGTCTCCCATAAAGCTCTTTCTTTATAGCCTTTAAGATGGGCATGATAATTTTGAAGAAGCTCTCATAGGGATATGAATTGAAGTGAAAGAGAGCATTAAGAAGCAAAAACACACACACATTTAAGTCTAACCCATTTCCTATGCAATGGAATTTTGTAAACAAACAAGTTTTTAAAACCAAAAGCAACTTGCATAAGAGGGCAAAAGAAGTGCAACATAAAAACTTTCAGCATAAAACGAGGAAACTTGATATTATTGAGATGCATAAGAACACTTTTCCCTCTCTCATAGTAGCTTTCAGTATCATGCATAAACTTAACAATATAGGTATCACAAGGGCCATCATAGCAATGATCACTTATTCTAACAGAAAACACGGGAATACTAACTCTCATAACACTACTATGTGAAACAATATTAGAGGTATCCTTACAAAGGATAGTGTGTCCCTCTTTTTCATATTTAACAACAAAGTCTTTCACATTTGCTATTATAGGTTCATCAACCATTTGTTTATCAGGTTCAACAACTTTACTTGTACTTTCATTAACCATACTAGTTATCATAGAATGTTCCTTTATCTTAACTGGGAAAGGCATTTTCTCAATATAAGGTTCATGTAAGACATGATTAGTAGTGTAAACTTCAGTATTTCTTGCAGGAACACTCTTAGCAACATCTTTATAAGGTTCATGATACTTACTCCACTTCTTTTTAGGCACTTCAATATAGGAAGCAAAATCCTTAAAATAAGAAGCAATAGCTTGAGAGTCTAGACCATAAGCTTTTTTAATATTTTGAAAGTCATCAGTACCCATAAAAGATTCAATGTATTCATAATCATAATTTATACCTGACTTTCTACCTTTGTCATTCTCCCAAGCTTCAGCATTGTCTTGAATACAATCTAGAAGATCCCATTTAACTTCTTCTTCCATGTGAGTGAATGATCCAGCGCAAGAAGCATCCAATAAATCCTAATCATGTAGAGGGAGCCTTGCATAAAAGTTATTGATAATAATATTGTTGGGGAGCTCATGAATGGGACATTTGAGCATCAGTAACTTCAATCTCCCCCAAGCTTGAGTTGTACCCTCTACATCAAGAGGCCAAAAGTTGTATATTTGATTCCGATCTTTATGAATCTCACTAGGAGGATAAAACTTTGAATAAAAGAGAGGCACTATTTCCTCCCATTCCAGAGCTTGACCATTCTTCAGCAGCTTATACCATTCCTCAGCTCTTCCTTTCAGTGATATTGAGAATAACTTCTTCTTAACTTGATCTGTAGTAATACCTGCACACTTGAACAACCCGCATAATTCATGTATAAAGAGTAAATGATCACCGGGATGGACAGTTCCATCCCCAACATAGTAGTTATCCATAACACGATCAATAATTCTTGTAGGTATTTTGAAAACATCATTCTCAGCAGGTGGTGGCTTATCTACTACCTTCATAGTGGTAGTAGCATTACCAAATAAGAAACTCAGCGAATTATCCATAACGAAAATAAAGCAACTAGCAGAAGTAAACAATACTCACAGTAGAAGTTTGCTTTACCAGTTCCACTCTCCAATAGCGCTTCACTCCCTAGCAACGGCGCCAGAAAATAGTCTTGATGACCCACAAGTATAGGGGGTGTATCACAGTATTTTCGATAAGTAAGAGTGTCGAACCCAACGAGGAGCAGAAGGTGCTGGCTAGTGGTATGGATCAGGAATTCTCTGCAAATACTTAGCAAACGGATTTTTAGGGTTTTTTTATAAAGCAAGTAAACAAAGTATGAGTTAATAAAAGACAGTAGGAATGAAAGCAACAAGTGGACCAATCCTTTATGCAACAAAGGACAAGTCGGTTGTATTTCTTAAGATGACCAAACGTTCTCGAGGACACATGGGAAGACTGTCAAGTGCTTTCGCTTCATATAGTTGATTAATCTTGTTTAGCTTGCTAACTGTTGTGTGGGTGAACCTGTGCTAATGTACCTCCCCATCCAAGACTAATACATACTTTTGATTATACCCCTTGCAAACATCTGTAAGTACAAGAAAGTAATTAAGGTAGAAACCTAACCACAACATTAAACTCTAAGACCCTTATGTCCCTTGTGCAATGGTTTCCTAACGGGGGTTCAGGTTTCTATCACTCTGGCAACCCCAACGATTAGTAGCCAAATACACAATGCATTCCCCTAGGCCCATATAGGTGAAGTGTCATGTAGTCGACGTTCACATGACACCACTAGAAGAAGTACACCACAACTTAAATAACAATCTATTGAATCTTTCTCAACACAACTCCACTACTAACAACAAGACTTCTCCCATGTCCTCAAGAACAAAACGAACTACTCACAAGACATCATATGGATCATGATCAGAGATGGAATAATGATGTATAAGAATCTGAACATAAACAATAATTCAATGGTTCACTCAATAGCATCAACTACAAAGAGTAATCAACACCGGGAAAGTTTCCCCTATGAACTATGCAAGATTCAACGCAATTGTTACAGCAATATGGAGATGGTGATGAGGGTGCTGATGGTGATGATGGTGGTGATGATGATGATGATCCGGATGAAGTACAGCTTGATGGTGGTGTTGATGGCGATGATCTCCCCTCTCTGGGAAGGAATTCCCCCGGCAGAAATCTGTCTGCCGGATAGATCTTTCTCTCTCGGTGTTTTCCGCCCGCAGAGGCGGCGGAATCTTTCTATGGTTGCTCCCCGAGTCTTAGGGTTTCGGGAGGATGATATACGCTACAGGGGAGAGGCTGGAGTGGGCCAGGGTGGCCACACCACCTCCAGGCGCGGCCTAGGCCTGCCTGCTCCATGGGGTGGTGTGGGCCCCCTATGGCCCACCTCCACTCCATCTTGTGGCATACTTAGTCTTCTGGAAAAATAGGATTTTCCGTATATTTTCCCGGATTTTCTGATCTTCGCGAATTTTGCCTCCAAACAACACCTTTTCCATCAGAATCCTGACTACAGCGGTCCATGCTCCAAAAGTCATCAACCATGCAAAAACAGATGAAATAACATAAGTATCACCTCCCAATATAAAATATATCAATGAATAATAGTGAATTAAGACATAGAATAGTGATGCAAAATGGACGTATCAGCAGCGGAGGTAGTAAATCCCCTTGGAATGCCAGTAGCACGATGGCATGGTGGTGGTGGTGGAGGAGAATTGTTGCAGGGCTTCGCCTAAGCCGGAGCAGGAAGAAGGAGGAGGGAGGAGAGGTGGCGGCTAGGGTTAGGAAGTGGGCAAGGGGGGCGGCCACCTCTCCCCTCTTTATATAAAGGGGGTGCACCTAGGGTTCCCCCTTGTCCGCCTCCTCCTAGGTCCGGCACAAGAGGGAAGGGGAGGGAAACTTGCCCCCCCAAGTATTCCCCCCCAAAAAAAACCCTAGGGCTGGCTGGTTGGGCCCCTTGGGCTTGGTGTAGCTGGCCCATGGGCCCCCGCAGCAGGGATTGTTGGTTTGCGACCCGAAAGTACCTAGGCGAGCGCATGGAGGTACCCAAGTTCCCTGTAATTGCCGTGTTTCGTAAAGTTGGGTTACCAACTACTCAGAGGGGCCATTTCGAGGCAAACTCATCTCACCCCTGCCAAATTCAAACATTCTGTTAAACTGCCCCGTGAAGTAGACGGTCGGGACCCATATGTCGGCCATATGTCCGTGACGCAAGCGCCAATGCGGCAACCTCTTTGGAAAATCGAGGCACTAAGTGGATTGGATGCATTGACCAATTTCAGAAATCCATTCCCTCCTTTCCCCTAGCACCGACAGCGTCGAAATCTACCCTCCAGGAAGAATGATCCCTTCGAACATTTGACTTCCGACACCAAGTTGCTGCGCCCAGTTGCTGTGCCCAGTCGCTGATCCTGAGCTCCAATGGCGCATGTCGTAGCCACCGTTGCAAGGCTCTATCCCGCCTCCGCCGCCGACGAGCCGAGCATCTCGGTGGATATCAGATCCTACTACTAAGGAAGAAGATGTTCTCTCTACATGCGGGTGAGCTACCCTTCTCTTTGCTATTCGCACTAATTATAACTGCTAGCTGGCTACTGAACCTAAAATTGTTTGTTAGCCCAACGCTGATAAACATATGTTCTCCATAGTTTTCTGTCAAGTGGGATCTCCGCGGACCACCCTTACCTGGTTACAGTAGTCTTATTCAGGTACGACTCTAAATCAGCAAGGGTGAAGGGCAAGTGGTATGGACACCATTGTATCACGATGGAAGAAGCACATGCGCAGATCTGCACTATATCTGGTATGGTTGCTGCTTTGCGTAATCATGATGAAATATGGCTGAAGTAGACTGCAAAGTTCAGCTTCAAGGATCAACGTGGCATCATGGTTCCTCTAACGTGTGACAGTCAGCTAATTGGGTTGATGAAAATGTATGCTTCGGCTGGCGTGTTTGAGATGAACTGTGATATACTGGATATGGAAGCTGCTGCAACTGGGAGTCGCCCTTCTATTCTTGGACAGGGTGGTCGCTCGAACCCAATTAGCTCCTGGTAAGCAAAAGTCTCTTGGGATTCGCATGTTTGTGCTGAATTCTAATTTTTGCAAGTATTTACTCTGTAGATATTGGCCAGTTATGCAAAAGTCCTATTTCTTTGACAGGAAGCGCCGCAATGTTATAAACATGATTGTTGGGTCAGTCATTTTGCTGCCTGAAGAAGGAAAAAACGAGTGGAAATATGATGTTGGACACGATTATGGTGTTGATTGTCCCGGCGATGCAGAGTACGTGAAGCTAAGAAAATTGGCACTGAGGAAGAGGAAGAAGGCAGGAAATGAAGAAGCTAGTGGACATGAAGGCTTGGAACCCAGGTTGCGGAAGAAGGCTGCTGGCAATGAAGATGCATAGTAATGTTTTGAACTTGAACCTATATATGTGATTCGGTTAAATTCTGGAGCTCTGTGTGTGGAACTTTGCTAGGCGAAACAATCTACCCACATTCTCTGAGTAAAATGTACCGTGACTTAGGGTTTGGAAACGCCCGAGTAAGTAGTTGGATCCGAAATTGTTATTGTGCCACAACTATCTGAAAACACGCAGCACCGATTCCATGATTGCTGAGGGGCAGAATGTCTCCAAATTCGATGGAATGTAAGTGGCACAGAAATAAATTATTTAAGCTGCTACACTCCACGAAGCAGCAACTTATTTCAGCTGCTGCACAATGACATGGCAACATAAACAGCAATGGCAACCGAGATGAGGAGGAAATCGGTACCACTTTCTGGCCTAATCTTGAGCCCGTCTATCTCACCGCCTCCCTACTCCTGCATCCCCTGCATCTGGCGAAGCTCCCGGATCTCCAATAATCAGGTGTACGTGCTTTCACTTTATAATGGTTGTGCCATTTGCATGCGGCACAATCCACGTAGATTACGTTTCAACAAACCACCAATGATCAGAGAAAAGGAAGTAATGCAGGGTTAAGACAGATTAACGGGCGACCAATTTTTTTCCTCGCATGACTCCGGGACCACTAGTTCAAAACACTAGGTCAACAATTAATACTATTACAACTTAAAAAGGCACACAGCTCAAGCTAAATAGAACTAGTTATCACACATCTCCTTGATCTTCCTAATCTTAGCCCGATGCGCATCTTCCTGCGAGAGCAAGGATCGAATCGTCTGCTCCTTCCTTTTAGCATCTTCCTTGCACAGCTTCAATTGTTTCTGTGCATTTTTCCTCATGCACTTATCAATACTCATAGTTGTGAACTACAGGACTTTGGCCTAGTGAATATCATTCCTTACTTGAGTCAGTTCTTGCTCTGCTTTAGCCTTCATGGCCAACACCACGTCTCTCTCCTTCTCGACCTTGCTAACCTTGTCTTGCACCCGTCTGAGATCTCGGTTAAGCTTGGTCGTGTCATCTGGTTCCCATAGCATCATCTCAACAGTGTCAAGAAGTGAGCTAAATACGGATTCTTTCAACTCAACTGTCATTTCTCATAGTTTGTCTAGCATTTTCTAAATCGATTTGGGCCACTCTGGATCTACCCATTCGACAACACCGCAACTTCCGCCTTGCATCATTGCACGATGTCCTTGACACCGTAAAAACCTCCTATTTGTGTTTCGTCCTTCGAATGCTACAAATTTAGCAGGCACATATCCATGTTTACATAGCAGAGGACTGTCTTCATCTGGTAAACTATGATAGTCGGAGTCATACAGCGTCTGGTTGACCTAACACATCATACGCGCATGAGTAAACATAGTAGATCTAGCTCAAAATAGATAACTGGCCACAGATGATAGAGATAGAGATGAGACGACTCACATCGAAATCACGGTCCCTGTCATCACGACGCGTTTCCTCACCATCTCCCCTTAAACCAATGGCGAGAGAGAGAGGGAGAGGGGGGCTGCCAAAGAGATAGCTGGAGGTGCCATCAGCTTGCGGCTACGGCAGGATGGGAGAGAAGTGGGGAAAGTTGCTTCGAGGGAAGGAAGAGAAGTACGAGGAGGAAGAGAAGTAATTTGGACGTGACACTGGCATATGGCCCACTGAACTCGTGAGTGGTGAAACTCGCAAAAGGGGAGCGCCCGGTGTTGCTAGTTTGTCCAAAGTAAGCGGGCAGGAAGCATGGCCAATCATGCCGTAGAGCAGCCTACTCGGCGAATCGATCTCACGAAGCCAATCCCAATCGTCCAAGCGCCCCGATCGAACGGTATGTAACAATCGTCATGCAGAACAACTATGTTAGGGCGTGCCTTCTAGAAGACTCGGTCTAACGGCCACCATTGGGGGGCTAAGGTTAGGGCTCTCCTAAGGTTAGGGTACATATGTGGTTTATGAGAAGAACACACATGCAATGACACTGGTGATATGTGGTTTGTGAAAAGAACACACATGCAATGACTCTAACTGTGGATTATGAAAAGAACATGCAGTACAATTACTCTTGTGGATCCATGTTTGGTTTTTGTAAGAACAGACATTCACTAACTCTAGTTGTGGTTCATGAAAAGAACACACATGCAATGACACTGGGTGTGGTTCATGAAAAGAACACACATCCAATGACACTGGTGGATCCTTATGTGGTTGTGAAAAGAACACACATGCAATGACTCTAGATGTGGTTTGTGAGAAGAACACACATGCAATGGCGCTGGTGGATCCATATGTGGTTCGCGAGAAGAACACACATCCAATGACACTAGTGGATCCATACGTGGTTTGTGAGAAGAACACACATGCAATGGCACTGGGTGTGGTTCATGAAAAGAGCACACATCCAATGAAATCTTGTGGATCCATATGTGGTTTGTGAGAAGAACACACGTGCAATGACTCTAGATGTGGTTTGTGAAAAGAACACACATGCAATCACACTGGTGGATCCATATGTGGTTTGTGAGAAGAACACACATCCAATGACAATGGTGGATCCATGTGTTGTTTGTGAGAAGAACACACATGCAAAACACACATGCAATGACACTAGTGGATCCATATGTGGTCTGTGGAAAGTATAGACATGCAATGACACTAGCTATGGTTAATGAAAAGAACAGACATACAATGACTCTGATGGATCCATAGGCGGTTTGTGAAAAGAACACACATGCAATGACTCTAGTTGTGGTTAATGAAAAGAACACACATGCAATGACTCCGGTGGATCCATGTGGTTTGTGAAAACAACACGCATGCAATGACTCTAGCTATGGTTAATAGAAAGAACACACATGCAATGACACTGATGGATCGATATGTGGTTTGTGAAAAGAACAGACATGCAATGAACTCTCGTGGATCCATATGTGGTTTGTGAGAAGAACACACATGCAATAACACTAGTTATGGTTCATGAAAAGAACACACATCCAATGACATTGGTGGATCCTTATGTGGTTTGTGAAAAGAACACACATGCAATGACTCTAGTGGATCCACATGTGGTTTGTGAAAAGGACACACATGCAATTACACTGGTGGATCAATGTGGTTTGCGAGAATAACAGACATGCAATGAACTCTGGTGGATCCATATGTGGTTCATGAAAAGAAGACACGTGCAATGACATTGGGTGTGGTTTACGAAAAGAACACACATCCAATGACACTGGTGGATCCTTATGTCGTTTGTGAAAAGAACACACATGCAATGACTCTAGATGTGGTTTATGAGAAGAACACACATGCAATGACACTGGTGGATCCATATGTGGTCTATGAGAAGAACACACATCCAATGACACCGGTAGATCCATATGTGGTTCATGAGAAGAACACACATGCAGTGACACTGGGTATGGTTCATGAAAATAACACACATCCAATGACACTAATGGATCCTTAAGTGGTTTGTGAGAAGAACACACATGCAATGACACTAGTGGATCGATATGTGGTTTGTGAAAAGAACACACATCCAATGAACTCTGGTGGATCCCTATGTGGTTTGTGAGAAGAACACACATGCAATGACTCTAGCTATCATTTGTGAAAAGAACACACATGTGTCGTCGGATTGATGACAAGTACGCCATGAGGGGGTCCTCGAGGCGTGTGGAAGAGGGGTGTAAAACGTACGGTGTTCTGGGATGATAAGCACACAAGTTTACCCAAGTTCGAATCCGCCGGCTTTGGACGGATCCTACTCCTGCTAGCAATCCAGTAATATGGAAGAGCCGTAATATGGGTTACAAGGGTTCTCCTGTGCGAGTTGAGATTGTAGACTATTGAGGGTGCCCTAAAGGCTCTCCCTAGGACGGATTATATAGATATCCGGCCTAGGGTTTACAGGAGAGATCTATCCGGCTACGACTAAGAGTCAGTTACAGAGTACATCTTGAACTACAAGTAACACTATGGGCCTATATCGGTAAGTCTTCTGGGCCTTCCCTTAGCCGGACTGCACTCCGCCTTTTCTCCCTGACTAGGCCGCCCGTGAAGCAAAGCTCTAACCCGAAGTGGGCCACCCTGGTCAGTGAGGAACCGTGAGGATACCCGGAAAGTATATCCCCAACAGCAGCCCCCAGAAGTCTCCAAGATCCAAAGCCAGATTCATCATCATCTAGCTTGATCTTCGGCTTGTAGAATCTTGAAGGGTTCCTGAAACTTCAAAACAAAAGATACGATCCGAATCTTAAAAATAAGTCGAACCTATCAGCATGTTACTCGGATTTTCTAGCCCAATATTCAAACTAAGCCGGAACTTGGTCTCTGACGTCATCTGACACCGGTCATGGTCAAGTCACGTCATCTGACAAACATCCTGTCAGCACGACAGTTGGTGGGTCCGCCGTTCGTGGAACCGAGGCGTCGTTTCAATGCGTACGCAGAGATCGAGGCGACGTAATCATCACGTGGGACCTTCCCTGTTCCTTCCACGACGCGTGGCGTTTACACAATGTCGTTTGCACGAATCTTGGCGTGATTAGGTGTTTATAAGGGGTGAGGATTTTCTTTTCCTCATCTTCACCTATTCCCTTGTCGTTTCTTCTCCTCCACCTCTCCCCTGTGCACAGAGCTCTTCTGCCTCCCAGATTCCCAACGCCGCCTATCGAAGGTCACCAGTGCACCGGAGAAATGGCTTCCTCTTCATCGTCCGGTTTGGCTGGCTTCACAGCGGCGGCGACGACAGCGGCGGCGGAGAAAGAAAGCAACCGTGGGGTTTGGATATCGTGTCTCCTCGATGACGAGAAGCTCCGCGGCGTGGAGAATGAAGGGCTCCTCCGCACCGGTGACTAGCAGAGCGGTTTGGCGAAACCATCCCCAACCCGCACACCGATGAGCGGGTACACTTCGGCACCCACCTCGATAGAGGTTTGTCTTTCCCTCCCTCGGAATTCTTTTCTGAGGTGATTGATCATTACGGTGTTTAGCTTCACCATCTTCCTCCCAACTCCATCTTAGAGATGAGCTCTTATGCAGCATTGTGTGAGGGATACCTCGGCATTAGGCCGAGTCTCACTTTATTCCGGTTTTACTTTCATGTCCGGAGAAACTCTATCACTGCCGGTAATCCTTATATTACCAGCACTATTAGCCTTTCAGTTAGACGTGAGCGTGTTTATCCTCGCATTTTAGCTAGTGAGTCGGTCAAACAGTGGCCGGCCACCTTCTATTATCATAAGGATATTCCTGCTCCCGGCAAAGCTACTTCTTTGACGGCTTTCATCGAAGGAGCCGCCACGGCCCTTCCATCTTGGGACGAAGCTCCTCCGGCTCTCAGTGACGATCTGATCCTCGCCAAGAGGAGAATTGAATACCTGATGAAGCACAAGGGCCTGAAAGGGTCCGACTTAGTCCAGTCCTGGGTGGCATGCCGGATCCAGCCTCTCCAGTACCATGGCGACCGACTGATGCATTCCATCACGGTGTCGAAAAATGACTCCCTCCGCATCAGTCCCAAGGCTTTGAAGCCACAGGATTACATAAGCCAGATCAAATGGCTGATTAAGGAGCGGATCGAGAGGAAACTTCCGGACTTGTCTCTAGACATGCACACAGCGGAAGACCCTGTAGTGTCGGTAAACTTTTAATAATAAACCCATTTTTATGTGTCTCACCTTTAAGTTATTTCACAATAATGAGATATTATCTTCTTTTCAGCTTGACGACCTCCCTGAGTCGGAGCTGGCTCCTATCGAGGGGTATCCTCCGGAGTTTTCTCAGGAGGAGGAACTGGTCCCACTGCCGGACATTGTGCCCAGGAAGCGCAAAGCTTCGACAGTGGTTGTTGGCACAAAGGAGGTGCCAGTTGTGAAGAGGTAACTTTCAACACAACTTTCGCCTTTGTACTTTACTCGTAATTTCTTTCGAGATGTAATGTTTTCCATTATTTTACATTCCAAAATCTAAGCAGCTCATCAAGGGCAAGGGGAAGGGAACTTCTTCGAAGCCCTTGCGGCAAACGAAGCTGAATATGGCTTCTCTTGCCGTGGCTCCTCCGACTCCTGCTCCTCAACCTTCTGCAACGCCGGTGATCATTCCATCGCCGGTTGTCGCAGAAGATCTGGCTCCTTCAACGGGGCGAGCGACCCTTGAGTCGCAGGCTGACGCCACCATGGGTGGCTCAGGTTTAGATAAGAGTGAACCCTCTTTGGGTAATGATCCCTCGGCAAAGACCTTCGCCGAAAACCTCCTGAACAATCTGGGGCTTGCCAAATTTGGCTTGTCTCGGAAATCTGCGGAGGAGATCCAGCGGCTGGCCCGGCAATGCCTGGAGAGCCGTAATCTCTCTGCAGAAGAAGTAGCACAAGAAGCGGAGGACATCAAGTACTCCGACCTTCTTCAACAAGTCTGCCTTCACGACGAGGGATTAAGAGCTGGTGTGCTTCCACCACCTCCGGTTATTCCACTCACCCTCACCGAGAAGGTTACCACCGAAGTGAACATGTGCCTGAGCAAACTCACACATGAACATCATGTAAGTCGGAATTCCAGCTCACATTTTTCTTTATTGTATTTTATATCATATCCTCTAGCCCCCAAGCATGAAGTACGATATACAATCCGAGTTTATGCTTCCTTAGGATGCTAAAGAATGAACTAGTGTAGCCCCCAAGGCTCGTGCTGATATTAGTAACAATATTAGCCCGAGTCTTCAGTAGACTTCTGACTCTGGGTATTCTGACTTAGAGAAAGTTAATTCATATAACCAGGATTTATTGAAGAATATCTGTAACAAGCGGTGAGAGATCAAAGCTCTCCGTCTTGAAAATGCTGAACTGAAGGTTTCCAATGATGAGGCCGAAGGTAAACATTCCGAGACTCAAAACTTTGTCTTGATTTTCATAGTCGAATTTTTTATTGAACTGTTGTTCTTTTGTCTTACAGCACTGGTAAAATAGTCCTGTGCTATGATCGAAGAGGCCAAGAACCTCAAAACCCTGGTGGTGGAGAATAAAGAACTTCGCCAAGAGCTGGATAAGCTCAAGGCAGATCATGAGAAGAGCATCCCTCAAATTCTCGAATCCTCCTCCATGGCTAATGATGAACGTGATCGTAAGATTGCGGTTCAAGATCAGAGAATCTCGGTTCTCGATAATGAGCTTTGCAGAGAGAAGGATCTTTACGAGGCACTCCGGGCTGAACTCCGGAGTCTTCGAGAAGAGAAGACCAAAGTTGATGACGTCATCTTCGGTATGTTTCCCTCTTTCTAAATTTTCTACATTCTTCGACTCTTTCGATGTTAGATTTACTTAACCGTTTTGTGTTATATATATAGGTCCTCTTAACTTGATGGACTCTGCTTCTACCGAGCCTCGCACGCACCGACTTACCCAAGTCGGTGATTTGCTTCATGACTTCTGCCAATCCATCGAGGACATTGGCGAAGCTCTCAAGGTTCCAGACATGCATCACATGTCCGACTTTCAGGTGCGGGACAAAGCAAAGGAGATGCCGCAGCTTGTCCAGGACTGGAACATGTCCTACACACGATCCTCGGCGCAGAACGCTTTCACCATCGTCATGAGCCACCATGGAAGCATGGAGATATGGCAAGTGACCAGAGGTTATTCTACTGTGGATGAAGACGGACAGGAGCAAGACATCAAGACCATCACGGACTCCTGCGCCGGATATGGGTGCCGTGTAGCTGACATAACCAGCTACGACACTCCCTTCTTCACCCGCGTGGACACGCCGCCTCCGCCTCCCAAAGAAGCAGCCGAAATTTCTGATGATGGCCAAACCATATCGGATTTGGACATCTCAAATCGTTATCAGGGCGCGGCTGATGTATCCAGCGAGCCGGCAACTCCTACCTCCTCTCCTGCATCATAGATGATCAGAAACAAATGTATTATTCTGAAAAACATTATGGGTCTGTAAATATGCAGTACTATACTTTTGCTAGTGCTAAGTTTTTATCTATTCAGCACTTTTGTCTTTTAAATTTTGTGTGCCTGAAATGTTTACATAAGCACTTGTACTTTTTTGTCTATACTTATCGTTTATCTGGCTTTCCATCTCGTCCCTTTCGTGAGCCGGCTAAACCTTTAGCACGGAAACTTTGCCAAGCAACGGAGCTCAATTGCTAAACCAGTTTAAACTCAGACAAAGCCGGCTTCTAGTACCAACAATTCACTACTCGGAAAATACCAGCATCCGGCAATCAGACAAATAACCAAACTATAGACTAGAAACTTTAAAGTTATACCCGAAGGTAGCATTTTTAGAATCGGAAATCTAAACCAGAACAAACATGAGCATAAAGTACTTTCAAGTATTCTGGGATTTTCGACTTTGTGACATGATCATTCGGAAATAAGATGGTAAAAACTTATCAAAAAAAAACTTGAGGTAACCAAAACTTTTATTTCTCACAGAACTTGTACACATATATGATTACAAAGAAGGATAAACTAAGAATAAAAGGGATGTAGCTGAGCAATATTCCATGGTCTGTCTAACTCATCCGGATTTGTATTGCCTCCAGCTCTCTTTGTTTTCTTAGTAGCAGGTCTTTCTTTGACTGGCCTCATATCAGTTAGGTAGTATGAACCATTGTGTAATACTCGACTAACCAGGAAGGGCCCTTCCCATACCGGGGAAAGTTTGTGCTTTCTTTGTTGCACAAGACGGAGAACCAAATCGCCTTTACTAAAAGACCGGTTTTTGACTCTCTGGCTATGATACTTGCGTAACTTCTGCTGATAGGCTGTTGATCTCATTTCAGCAATGATGCGAACTTCTTCGACTAAGTCGAGAACATTTTGTCGAGAAATCTCGGCATCTTCTTCGATATACGCGTCCACTCTAGGAGAAGTGTGAATCAAATCACTAGGAAGAACTGCTTCTGCGCCATAGACCAAGAAGAAAGGTGTGTATCCGGTTGACCTGTTCGGAGTTGTTCGTAAACTCCATATTACAGAGGGTAATTCCTCCGCCCAAGCCCCCGCAGCACGTCGTAGTGGTGCTTCGAGTCTCGGTTTTAGGCCTTGTAGGATTAAACCATTTGCTCTTTCGACTTGTCCAATAGCTTGTGGATGTGCGACTGACGCAATGTCAAGCCAGATATTTTGTTCGTTGCAGAATTCAGCAAGTTCTCCCATAGAGAAATTACTCCCGTTGTCCGTGATAATACTATGCGGATAACCATACCGGATTATAACATCCTCGACAAATCTTTTGGCTATTGCTCCATCACAACTAGTGACGGGTTTAGCCTCAATCCATTTGGTGAATTTATCCACCATCACTAAGAGGTGAGTAAATCCACTTGGAGCCCGTTTAAACGGTCTTACCATATCAAGCCCCAGACCGAAAAAGGCCATGTTAGAGGTATTGTTCGCAACTGATCCGCCGGAACATGAGCTTGTTTGGCGTACTTTTGGCAGCCCTTGCACGTCTTGACCAGCCGTTCGGCATCTACCTTGGCTGTAAGCCAGAAAAAACCATGTCTGAAAGCTTTTGCAACTAAAGATTTGGCTGCAGCATGGTGACCACACTCGCCTTCGTGGATTTCTCTTAAGATTTCCACTCCTTCTTCCGGAGATACGCAACGCTGAAAAACCCCAGACACACTCCGCTTATAGAGCTCACCTTTATCTATAGTGTAGTTTTTTGCTCGTCGGACGATCTGCCGGCTCAGAACTTCGTCTTCCGGTAATTTGCCATCTACCAAATAATCAAGGTAGGGTTGAGTCCCTCTAGGAATTACAACCAGAACTGCTATCAAAGGTGAGTCGGATTTGGTCGGATATTCCTCGTCTACTCCCTTTATTGAGGGAACTTTGAGGTGCTCCAAAAAAGCGCCATCCGGGACCTCTTTTCGTGCAAAGCCTATTCGAGATAATGCATCTACTTCCTTATTTTCTGCTCGAGGGATGTGTTGAACCTCAAACCCTTCGAACGATTTAGATAAATCATCCACGACAGCTTTATATGCTGCCATGTGTTTATTTGCATTACAAATAACTGACACTTGCTGAGCAACAAGATCCGAATCTCTGTAACACATCAAACGTCGGATGTCAATATCCTTAGCAATCCGGATTCCATGTAGCAGTGCTTCATACTCGGCAATATTATTTGTCGCTGTGAAGTGGATCTGCAACACGTATAGAAGTTTATCTCCTTGGGGTGATTTGAGCACCACGCCAGCCCCCGAGCCCCCGCGAGCCATAGATCCATCAAAATACAGGGTCCAATATTCTGACTCAGGGAGGGTCATATTCTCCTTCGTCTCTTTCCAATCAGCAACAAAGTCAGCAAGGATTTGGGATTTAATTTATGTCCGAGGTTTGTACTCAATATCGAAAGCTGAGAGCTCTATGTCCCATTTGGCAAAGCGTCATGTGGCGTCACTATTGTTGATTATATCTCTCATGGGAGCTGTGCTCACCATGGTAATTGGATGCTCCTGAAAATAGTGTCGTAGCTTACGAGATGCTAGGAAAACACCACAAGCCAGCTTTTGATAGTGCGGATACCGCTGTTTTGATTCTGTTAGAACCTCGCCAATAAAGTAAGTCGGACGCTGCACCAAGTGTTCCTGATTTTCCTCCGGTCTCTCCACTACCATGACGATACTGACGACTTTGTTTGTCGCAGCAAGATAAAGTAACATCGGTTCCTGTGGTTCCGGTGCAGCAAGGATAGGAGCAGATGAGAGTACTTTCTTCAGGTCTTGTAGTGCGGCTTCAGCTTCGTCGGTCCACACAAAATCCTTGGTCATTTTCAGGAGTTTGTATAATGGTGCGGCTCTTTCACCGAGCCGACTTATGAACTGACTGACTGCAGCGATGCAACCAGTTAGTCTTTGTACGTCCTTCAGGCAAGTTGGCCTGGAAATATTGAGTATAGCCCTGATTTTGTCTCGGTTCACCTCTATGCCTCTTTGGGACACGATGAAACCTAACAATTTTCCGGCTGGGATTCCAAAGAAGCATTTCTTCGGATTAAGCATTATGTTGTATTTTTGTAGATTGGCGAATGTTTCCTCCAAGTCGGAAATCAGTGTTTCCTTCTTGTTGGACATTACCGCAATATCATCCACATATGCATGCACATTGCGTCCGATTTGATCATGGAGGCAACGCTGCATTGTGTGTTCGTACGTAGCTCCTGTGTTCTTCAGCCCAAAAGGCATCGTAACAAAACAGAAGGTTCCGAAGGGGGTTATGAATGAAGTTTTAACTTTGTCAGATTCCTTCATCCGGATTTGGTGATAACCGGAATATGCATCGAGAAAACAGAGGAGTTCTGAGCCTTTCGTAGAATCGATAACTTGATCAATCCTAGGCAGAGCGAACGGATCTTTTGGACAAGCCTTGTTCAAGGCAGTATAATCAACACACATCCTTAAATCTGTGGTGTCCTTTTTAGGGACCATTACAGGATTGGCCGACCACTCAGTGTGGGTGACTTCTTCTATGAATCCGTCTAACTCGAGCCGTGCTAGTTCCTTAGCTATTGCCTTACGCTTTTCATCGCCGAAACATCGTAAGGACTATTTGATGGGTTTAGCGTTCGGGTTTACATTTAAATAGTGCTCGGCAAGTTCCCTAGGTACTCCGGTCATGTCAGATGGTTGCCATGCGAAGATATCTTGATTTTCTTTGAGGAACTTGACGAGCGCGCTTTCCTATGCGCTATCTAGGCCTACGCCTATCTGGGTCACCTTGGAGGCGTTAGCATCCTTCAACGGCGTCTTCTTCGTTTCTTCTGATGCCTTGAACTCCAGATTCGGCTTTGTCACCTACTTCTTTGTTGCGGGCATCTCGGACGGGTCTATGCTCTTCTTGATCTCCTGGTACTCCTGGGCGTGCAGCACGGCTTCGGCAAAGGCAGCATTTCCATCCTCGCACTCTCGCGCTTTCTTCGGGTATCGTCTATATAATATTTGTATTGTTTCTGATCTATGAATGCGTTGTATGATGCATTTGTATATCCCTGAATATTGTTTGGTACGATTACATTTCAATTTCTTATTGTGGCCAATGATTCAAATTTGCCCCAAAGAGAGGCAGACACATTGGTGACAAATTTTTACAGGGATGAGTGAGCGAACCTGGGGCCATGTACACGATCAATATAAGCTGTGCAATTGTTACTTGGTTCGCTTACGCCATCTTTGTAGAAACTTATTAGGCTATAATCTTTATTCTACATTCATAGAACTATGATATTTGAATTATCTATTCCATGCATTCATAGTGTATAAGAATTACATTTTAGTTTGTCACTGAGGCCGATGATTGAAATTTGCCCCAAAAGAGTTCAAGGGGAGACACGTATAACGGTGTCGTGTTTTAGGGATGGGTTGGTGAACCTGAGGCAGCAATGCACACAAACAATATAGGTTATGTTGTTGGTACTTTGGTTCTCCAACTCCATCTCTTAAACAAATTATGAGGCCCTTGATTTATTCTCATATGGAACTACATATATGATCCTTGAATTGTTTCTGATCTTTTAATGATTGGTATGATGCATATGTATATGAATGGTTTTGATCATAAGTATTTTTAACATGTACCTGAAGATTAAATGTTTGGTTTTTATTTATAATTACAATATTTAGGCTTGTTTTTGTACCTGACTATGTATATCCTTGAATAATGTTTTGTACAATTACATTTCAATTTCTTATTGTGGCCAATGATTCAAATTTGCCCCAAAAGAGAGGCGTACATCGGTCGATTTTTTCAGGGACGAGTTAGTGAACCTGGGGCGATGTACAAGAACAATATAGGCTGTGCAATTGTTACTTGGTTCACTTACGCCATCCCTGGATAAACTTATGAGGCCGCAATCTTTATTCTACATTCATAGAACTATGATATTCAAATTATCTATTCCATGCATTCATACTGTATAAGAATTACATTTTAGTTTGTCACCGAGGCCGATGATTGAAATTTGCCCCAAAAGAGTTCAAGGGGAGACACGTATGATGGTGTCGTGTTTTAGGGATGGGTTGGTGAACCTGAGGCAGCAATGCACACAAACAATATAGGTTGTGCTGTTGGTACTTTGGTTCCCTAACTCCATCTCTAAAACAAAATGAGGCCCTAGATTTATTCTCATGTGGAACTACATATATGATCCTTGAATTGTTTCTCATCTTTTAATGATTGGTATGATGCATATGTATATGAGTGGTTTTGATCATAAGTATTTTTAACATGCACCTGAAGATTAATAGTTTGGTTTTTTATTTATAATTACAATATTTAGGCTTGTTTTTGTACCTGACTATGTATATCGCTAAATAATGTTTTGTACGATTACATTTCAATTTCTTATTATGGCCAATGATTCAAATTTGCCCCAAAAGAGAGGCAGACACATCGGTGTCAGATTTTTTCAGGGACGAGTTAGTGAACCTCAAGTATGTACAACAACAATATAGGCTGTGCAATTGTTACTTGGTTCACTTACGCCGTCCCTGAATAAACTTATGAGGCCGCAATCTTTATTCTACATTCATAGAACTATGATATTCAAATTATCTATTCCATGCATTCATAGTGTATAGGAATTACATTTTAGTTTGTCACCGAGGCCGATGATTGAAATTTGCCCCAAAAGAGTTCAAGGGGAGACACGTATGATGGTGTCGTGTTTTAGGGATGGGTTGGTGAACCTGAGGCAGCAATGCACACAAACAATATAGGTTGTGTTGTTGGTAATTTGGTTCGCCTATTCCATCTCTAAAACAAATTATGAGGCCCCAGATTTATTCTCATGTGGAACTACATATATGATCCTTGAATTGTTTCTGATCTTTTAATGATTGGTATGATGCATATGTATATGAGTGGTTTTGATCATAAGTATTTTTAACATGCACCTGAAGATTAATTGTTTGGTTTTTTATTTATAATTACAATATTTAGGCTTGTTTTTGTACCTGACTATGTATATCCCTGAATAATGTTTTGTACGATTACATTTCAATTTCTTATTATGGCCAATGATTCAAATTTTCCCCAAAAGAGAGGCAGACACATTGGTATCAGATTTTTTCAGGGACGAGTTAGTGAACCTGGGGCGATGTACAACAACAATATAGGCTGTGCAATTGTTACTTGGTTCACTCACGCCGTCCCTGAATAAACTTATGAGGCTGCAATCTTTATTCTACATTCATAGAACTATGATATTCAAATTATCTATTCCATGCATTCATAGTGTATAGGAATTACATTTTACTTTGTCACCGAGACCGATGATTGAAATTTGCCCCAAAAGAGTTTAAGGGGAGACACGTATGATGGTGTCGTGTTTTAGGGATGGGTTGGTGAACCTGAGGAAGCAATGCACACAAACAATATAGGTTGTGTTGTTGGTACTTTGGTTCACCTACTCCATCTCTAAAACAAATTATAAGGCCCTAAATATATTCTCATGTGGAACTACATATATGATCCTTGAATTGTTTCTGATCTTTTAATGATTGGTATGATGCACATGTATATGAATGGTTTTGATCATAAGTATTTTTAACATGCACCTGAGGATTAATTGTTTGGTTTTTTATTTATAATTACAATATTTATGCTTGTTTTTGTACCTGACTATGTATATCCCTGAATAATGTTTTGTACGATTAAATTTTAATTTCTTATTGTGGCCAATGATTCAAATTTGTCCCAAAAGAGAGGCAGACACATTGGTGTCAGATTTTTTCAGGGATGAGTTAGTGAACCTGGGGCGATGTACAACAACAATACAGGTTGTGCAATTGTTACTTAGTTCACTCACACCGTCCCTGAATAAACTTATGAGGCCGCAATCTTTATTCTACATTCATAGAACTATGATATTCAAATTATCTATTCCATGCATTCATAGTGTATAAGAATTAAATTTTAGTTTGTCACTGAGGTTGATGATTGAAATTTGCCCCAAAAGAGTTCAAGGGGAGACACGTATGATGGTGTCGTGTTTTAGGGATGGGTTGGTGAACCTGAGGCAGCAATGCACACAAACAATATAGGTTGTGTTGTTGGTAATTTGGTTCGCCTATTCCATCTCTAAAACAAATTATGAGGCCCCAGATTTATTCTCATGTGGAACTACATATATGATCCTTGAATTGTTTCTGATCTTTTAATGATTGGTATGATGCATATGTATATGAATGGTTTTGATCATAATTATTTTTAACATGCACCTGAAGATTAATTGTTTGGTTTTTTATTTATAATTACAATATTTAGGCTTGTTTTTGTACCTGACTATGTATGTCCCTGAATAATGTTTGGTACGATTAGATTTCAATTTTTTATTGTGGACAATGATTCAAATATATCCCAAAAGAGAGGCAGACACATTGGTGTTAGATTTTTTCAGGGACGAGTTAGTGAACGTGGGGCGATGTACAACAACTATACAGGCTGTGCAATTTTTACTTGGTTCACTCACGCCGTCCCTGAATAAACTTATGAGGCTGCAATCTAATGCAATTATTTGTCATCGTGTTGAGATGAAATGATATATGAACCGATCAAACTATTGCTGAGATGCTTTATCTTTGATATCCACGGATATATTGTCTTACATATACACGTTGTCAATTCTTGAGTTGTAATGCAATTCAATCATATGTACAAGTTCTAAGTTATGTTCTTAAAAATCAACAGGAGGATGATGATGAAGTGGACGATAGCAAGGAATCCAGGGACAACAGGAGCCGCTACGTGCTGAGGCGGTTACGGTGTGGGCTAATCCGTTTCCACTGTAGGGGGAGACTGTTTTGCCCATTCTGTGGCAGAGCAATCAACGTGGACCTCAACAGCATGATCCAGCATGCGGAGGGCGTTGGCAGAGGCAGAGGCAGAAGCCATAGGCCGATTACCTTGGCGTGGCACGCAGCCTATGGCAAATTCCTCCGGAAGTATGTCAGGACTGGCCTGTATCCCATCGACTAGGCTATCGCTGCCTCCTGCAGATAAACCCCTACCCTTCTAGGCGTCTCCATGTCCCGGCCTCCTGCTGTAGCCCCTTCTTTTATTTTGTTCTAGTTAATTATTACCTGTGTGTGGCATGTAAGACAATATATTCGTGGTGTCTCTGGTGAACCTTATATATTAATCTACTCCTTTAGATGGAGTGCCTTAAAGTTTCTAGTGTTAAATTATATTTACTGATCATGCTCATGCACACTACAAAATATTTCTAGTGCTTGATTATATTATAATTGTCAAGAAATACATCAACAAGTTAAATTGGTTCAAATTTTGTATTGAAGTAACTAAATGTATCACACACATAATAGACTAGAAACTAAAATCTAGTTCAAACACATAATGTATCACCACCACTTGTTGTCGTCCTTGACTTGCTTCCCCTCCAGCCGCTTGATGTCGCCACCGTCCCAAGACCCACGCCGTCTGAAACCACTTCTGTCCTCAAGGCTTCTTCTCCTGGGCTAGCTTGCAACCAGGGCATAGCTCTCTCGCGAAAAACCCCGCCTTAACCATCCCATCTTTCATGGTAATGAGCTTACTGTACAACTCGTACACCATGTAGGCGTCTCTGGCTGCATACTCGAGGCGCGCCTGGCTCATCGGCTTCCACTCCCAGTAGTCGTGATCGAGTCGCTTCAATTTCTTCAGTTTTTCATAGGATTTATCGATGATTTCTGCTGCCAGATCATCCATGCCATCCTTCGCTGGGTATGATTTGATCTTGTACAGATTTTGGATGTCGATGTGGTGCCCCTCTGGGATTTTTATCAACGCACGAGAAAGCATAATTGTGTCATTTGTGATATCCACGCTAGTGAAAGTTATCCCTTTCCTACACAAGAACTCGACCAGAGCCGGACAACGCATCTCAGTTGGTTTACTCCTCCACTTAAATGGTTCTAGGGATGCAAGGAAACAAGGGATGCAGAAGTGGTGATCTCAAATTTAAATTTCACATACATGCAGAAGTGGTAAACGAGGACCTCCTCATGTATGGCGATTTGCACGACAGCGATCTCTTGTGGAGGATTTTTTCGCTTATTTGTACGGGTGTACTCCAAGTCTAGCCCCACAAACTTGTGCTTCTCTTTCTCAAGCAATTGCTCAAACCTGGCGAGAGTTGTCTCCACAGTCGCTTCATCATTTGTGTACACCACTGTCAAAGTCGTGGTGCCATGGGCAGGGACCAAGTGGGTCTCTGTTGTGCGTTTCCCATCGTCCATGCTTGCAAGGAAATGGGTGAAAGGAACTGCCTGCAAGGAACTGCCTTCGAGAAGAAGAAGAAGATGAACTGATGGTTCCAGAACAGAGGAAGAATAAGCACCCAGGAAAAACTGCAGAGGAATGACTGAGGAAGAGGAATGACTGCAGAAGAAACGTGGTAACTGCAACTTTCGGTTCGAGAACTCACCGTGGTTACGTGGAAATCGTGGCAGTGCTGCCGGTTCAACAAGTGGGGCCAGTTCCTGCGAGAATATGAAATTAGCTGTGCATTTTTCTATGCGAGAAATTGAGAGAAGTCATTTATATTTTGTCTTTCATAATTAAACACAATGAAGTTGGTATAGCCCAAGAGATTTGAACAAACGAGATTTGCTAGTTTAACATACAACAACACTTACAGGCCCAACATGGCAGAACTTGGAGATCCCTAGAACTTGAGCTACCACAGAGACCTCGGCAGAGGTGGCAGAATTGTTGCGGGTGCAACCACGGCAACTGCGAGCTCGGATTCTAGAGGAGGAAAACAAAACCGAGCATGGTCGACAAGGTGATAGATCAAACCAATTCTCGTCCTCGACCGTGCCATGGGTGCGTCCATGGTGAGGGCGAGCTCCGACTGGGGATGGGGAGGAGAGCAGGGCCGAGCAGCTTCGTCACTTCCCAGCTCTGCGCCATGGCCACGACCACAGATTGCCGCTCCGAGGAAGAAGACGAGTAATGGAGGCGCCAACGCTGCAAGCCTACAGGGAGAGAGCTGGGCCGAGCAGGTTCGTCCACGTCCCAGCTCCGTGCCATGGCTGCGACGCCCCATAGATTGCCACTCCGGGGAAGAAGAAGACGCATAATGGATGCAGGCGCCAACGCTGCAAGCTTAATTGACACCTAAGCGACAGGAGCGCCAGGAGCGACATAACGGCAAGAACTGACAGGGGGGGCCAACTTGACTGCCGTTAGCCTGATTTTTTGTATTGAAACATAAAGTTGAATTCGTTCCGAAAAAGACCCTCTGAGTATTTGGCACGCCAACTATAGTCATCGCGGATGATATTAGGGAACTCGGGTACCGCATTGCCTAGACACCCCAACTTTTGGGCCGCAAAATGATATTCTCCACCTGATGGTGATCACACCGTTGGGACCTAGAATTTTCATCATATTGTAAATGTAACATGGACGAGCCATAAAAGCCCAGTAAGCCGAACGTCCGAATATAGCGTGGTACGCGCTCTTGAACGGGACCACTTCAAAAGAAAGTTCCTCCGTCTGGTAGTTCTTTGGAGTTCAAAGGTAACATCCAAAGTGATTTCTCCTAGGGAATTTTCTTGTCTTCCTAGGACAACCTCGTACAAGATCATAGAGCTGTGGTTCAGCTGGGTCTTCGAGATCTTCATCCGGCATAGCGTTTCGACATACAGAATATTAATACTACTGCCACCGTCCATGAGAGTCTGGGAGAAACCATAACCGTTAATAAGTGGATTGACGATTAAGGCGTATTTTCCTCGCCTGTGTAGCTTGGGCGGATGATCAGTGCGGTCAAATGTGATTGCCACTTCCGACCAGTCCAGGTATTGGGGGACAGCCGGAACTATTGCATTAAGCTCATGTAGCACTGCCTTTTTGACTTTTGCTGGTTGAGATCCGAGGAAAGTGACATAAGTGTCTTTCTTGGTCAGAAAATTCTTCCCTTCGGGCTTGGGATTTGAAGCATCAGCTTCCTCCATGTCGGAATCTTCCTTGGTCTCCTTATCCTTTTCGGGATTCTTCTTTCCATTCTTCCGCTTAGCTTTGTAGCCAGCGGTATCATCTCTCTTAATGTCGTCGTTGAAACGACACTCGGCGTTTGTGTGGGACGAGCCCCCATTGGCGTCTAAGTGATGCACACATGGGTTATTGGCAATGTCGGCCCAAGAGTAGGTTTTGCCTGGTTGCTGGTCTCCTCTACCTTGAACTCTTGAAGTCCCACGACCGCGTCCGTGGCCTTCGCCACGTCCTCCAGACCCAAAAGTGGCAGTGACCACTGCCATTTCCGTGTTGGGTTTCTCTTCCGAGGTATTCTTACGCTTCTGAGCTTGTTTATTAGGTTGTTTTGCCGACTGTGGCACAACCAGGGCGTTGAGTAATCCCTCTGCATCGTCGTCAGCATCTGCATACTTGCTCGTTGTTTCTATCATCTCTCCCAAATCAGTGACTTTATTGCACTTCAAGCGATGATGCAGTAAACCAATTGGGATACCTGCAATGAAAGCTTCAATCACAGTTTGGTCATTCACTCCTTCACAGGAGTTCTTGGTGTCGATCCATCGTCTGAGGTAATCCCGACAAGTTTCTCTGGATTTCTGGGTGCAACGATGTATGTCTCCGACCGTACAGGGCCTCCGATATGTGCCTTCGAAATTTCGAAAGGACGCGCTTTGCATGTCATACCAGTTATGGATGGTGTTCTCCGGAAGTTCATTGATCCATGATTGTGGCGTCTTCCGCAGCATTAGTGGGAGATATCGGGTTGCAACCAGGCTGTTTCCGCCTTTGGCGATGCAGCAAGCTTGGAAGAAATCCTGTAGCCAAGTATCTGGCCGAGCTATGCTGTCGTAGGCTTGGATATGTCTTGAGATAGCAAATCCTTCCGGGAATCTTGTAGCTCTTATGCATGGTCCGAAGCACTTTGGGCCCACGTATATATCATCATTTTCATAGCGCCGCACCTCTATATTGGAGTTGATCCTGTGCCTTGCGTCATTCAGGGATAGAGATCGTCCCGAGTGTCGGCTGTGGCTGCAGTGCCTTGGAGCCGGACTTCGGCTTCTGCCACCACCTCCTCCGCCACGACGCCCTCCTTGGCCTTCTTGGGAGCCGTTGTGATGGCTACTTGGCAGAGAGGGTGGAGCAGCTGGGTTATTTCCGGCTAATCGCCGGCCTCCATCCAGAGCGTCATTATTCCAGTTCCGGGGAGGGTCTTCATTATGACGAGCCTCCTGCCGGCTTGTCTCGGCACGGTGTCCGTCGTTCCTTCGTCTGTCATCCAGACGGCTTTCATGTCTAGGAGGTGGCATTCTTTGTCGGTCCTCCTCCCAACATTTCTCTTTATCTTCTTCCTTGCGGTCTTTCGACTCTCGCCGGGGCGGGTTCCTCGGATTCAGTGCAGCAATTGCCTCTTGCTTTGCAACTTGGTTAACATTACGCCAATCACGGGTAGCTTTGTGGTGCTGTCCCAAGGATCCGGTTCTAGAGTAATTGTCTTCCCGACGGTCGGAATGGTGGTGCTGCTCCGAAACGCGTTGGGGTCTTACATCGGCCCATGCTGGATCTGTGTGACATTGGTCAGAATCTGAGACCATTTTTTGACTTCCGGACAGGGCGACCTTTTGCTGCTCTAGCCCTTTGTTGAGTAGTTTGATTCCCAACTGGATCTGCTCCGGGCCTGGATTAGCCTAGGATTTCCCGAGTCGCAACGGTGTTCTGTACTAGCGTTGGATACACCCAATCCCCATTGCTGTCGCGTCGAGGCATCCCAAGTTCTCCTCCGAAAAGGACTTTATGAATCTGCGGGAATTGGTTGTCATCAGTATGACGTTTCCTGGTCTTCTGATGTTGCCTGGAGTTGTATTTTTCCGCATATGCCATGCGTTTTTTCTCCTCCTCAATGTTTTTGGCTTCATCGAGGAGTACTTGACGACGCGCTTCTAGGGCCCGTGCCCTCTCGTCCAGCTCTTCAGCAGTAAGTTCTGCAGCTGTAGGAATAGGTGTGGTTCATGCAACATCGATGAGTTTACGCGCACCTTCAGTGATCACGTGTCCATCCACCGATTCTTCTTTTTGGGCTCGTCTGGGATAAGTGCTCCATCCGAGTCTTCCTCATATTCCTCGGCAATCACCTCTTCTGCCGGAGGGTCTTTTGCCGGGGTCTTGTTCTTCTTCTTTGCCTTCTTAGCAGCGCCGGTAGCAAAGACGGCTTTGGGTCCGTTTCCCGGAGTCAAGCTCTGATCGGTACTTTCGGACATCTGGACCTCGGGATTATCTCCGATTTCCATGTGATCCTACGCTTTGGGAGAGTGTTCCTCGGATCCTTCATCCATGGCTTCTCCTTCCTCTACAGCTTTGGAGTTATATTCCTCTTCATATTCCGCGGAGAACTTTCGGAAATCTGCTGACATCATCGATTCATCCGAGGATGCAGGTACGTCGGCGTTTGTTCCAATCGCCTCCAACATAGAGTCGGTGTTGTCTCCAGCATCGGCAGTTCCGGATCCGGATCCCACATATCCGACAAAGTGTGATGTGCCCCTCCTGAGATAGCTGCGGTCTTCATAGTAGGCTTCGTTGAAACGTTTGATGGTCTTGAGAATTGCATCTATGCCTGAGTTTTGCATCATCATGCGTCTTAGTGTGTACCTCAGGATAGGCCTATCTGTCCCGGCATCGTCATAGCCGGAACCGTCGTTGTTATTGTGCTCCTCCTGGATTTTGACCTCAGCGGGTGGGTCGATCTGGGATTCAGTCTCTCTAGGGAGATCCACTATAGATTCGACTTTGACCGCTAGGTCTGCTTCAAGCTCGGATTTCTCCACTATCTCCGCAACTGGTGCGGGCTGGGTGGGATTAGTATTTTCGGAGATCCGGAACTCTGTCACCTCCACGGACAAAGGGGACCCAGAAATTTCTTCTGCTTCTATCATCACCGCTGGGGTGGGTGGGGCAGGTTCAGCAAAACCAATGTAAACATCGATCTCACCAAAAGACATGATGGTGTAGGCAGTCACAGCCTCCCTAGCCGGAATCCAGGTCTCGTCGAGAACGATGAGAGGGACGTCGCTGGTGTAGAGGATGCGACAGATGGCGATGGTCTCGCTGATTCCGATTCTTGCAGATTCTGCTCGGAACGCAGATCCGAATCTCACCTGCCCCACGATGGGCGCCAACTGTCGTCGGATTGATGACAAGTACGCCATGGGGGTCCTCGAGGCGTGTGGAAGAGAGAGGTGTGAGACGTATGGTGTTCCGGGACGGTGAGCACACAAGTTTACCTGTGTTGAATCCAATCGGCTTGGACGGATCCTACTCCTGCTAGCAATCTAGTAATACGGCAGAGCCGGAATATGGGTTACAAGGGTTCACCTGTGCGAGTTGAGATTGTAGACTATTTAGGGTGCCCTAAAGGCTCTCCCTAGGACGGCTTATATAGATATCCGGCCTAAGGTTTATAGGAGAGATCTATCTGGCTACGACTAAGAGTCGGTTAGAGAGTACATCTTGAACTACAAGTAACACTATGGGCCTATATTGGTAAGTCTTCCGGGCCTTCCCTTAGCCGGATTGGACTCCGCCTCTTCTCCCTGACTGGGCCGCCCGTGAAGCAAATCTCTAACCCGAAGTGGGCCACCCTGGTTAGTGAGGAACAGTGAGAATACCCGGAAAGTATATCCCCAACAACATGCAATCACACTGGTGGATCCATATGTGGTTTGTGAGAAGAACACACATCCATTGACACTGGTGGATCCATGTGTGGTTTGTGAGAAGAATACAAATGCAAAACACACATGCAATGATACTGGTGGATCCATATATGGTCTATGGAAAGAACAAACATGCAATGACACTAGCTTTGGTTAATGAAAAGAACAGACATGCAATGACTCTGATGGATTCATATGTGGTTTGTGAAAAGAACACACATGCAATTACTCTAGTTGTGGTTAATTAAAAGAACACACATGCAATGACTCTGGTGGATCCATGTGGTTTGTGAAAAGAACACACATGCAATGACTCTAGCTCTGGTTAATGAAAAGAACACACATGCAATGACACTGGTGGATCCATATGTGGTTTGTTAGAAGAACACACATCCAATGACACTGGTGGATCCATATGTGGTTTCTAAGAAGAACACACATGCAATGGCACATGGTGTGGTTCATGAAAAGAACACACATCCAATGAACTATGGTGCATCCATATGTGGTTTGTGAAAAGAACACACATGCAATGACTCTAGATGTGGTGTGTGAGAAGAACACACCTGCAATGACACTGGTGGATCCATATGTGGTTTATGAGAAGAACACACATCCAATGACACTAGTGGATCCATGTGTGGTTTGTGAGAAGAACACACATGCAAACCACACATGCAATGACACTGGTGGATCCATATGTGGTCTATGGAAAGAACAAACATGCAATGACACTAGCTGTGGTTAATGAATAGAACAGACATGCAATGACTCGTATGGATCCATGTGTGGTTTGTGAAAACAACACACATGCAATTACTCTAGTTGTGGTTAATGAAAATAACACACATGCAATGACTCTGGTGGATCCATGTGGTTTGTGAAAAGAACACACATGAAATGACAATAGCTATGGTTAATGAAAAGAACACACATGCAATGACACTGGTGGATCCATATGTGGTTTGTGACAAGAACAGACATGCAATGAACTCTGGTGGATCCATGTGTGGTTTGTGAGAAGAACACACATGCAATGACACTGGGTGTGTTTCATGAAAAAGAACACACATCCAAGGACACTGGTGGATCCTTATGTGGTTTGTGTAAAGAACACACATGCAATGACTCTGGTGGATCCACATGTGGTTTGTGAAAAGACCACACATGCAATGACACTGGTGGATCCATATGTGGTTTGTGAGAAGAACACACATCCAATGACACTGGTGGATCCATGTGTGGTTTCTGAGAAGAACACACATGCAATGGCACAGGGTGTGGTTCATGAAAAGAACACACATCCAATTAACTCTAGTGGATCCATATGTGGTTTGTGAAAAGAACACACATGCAATGACTCTAGATGTGGTTTGTGAGGAGAACACACATGCAATGACACTGGTGGATCCATATGTGGTTTGTGAGAAGAACACACATCCAATAACACTGGTGGATCCATGTGTGGTTTGTGAGAAGAACACACATGCAATGATACTGGTGGATCCATATGTGGTCTATGGAAAGAACAAACATGCAATGACACTAGCTGTGGTTAATGAATAGAATAGACATGCAATGACTCTGATGGATCCATGTGTGGTTTGTGAAAAGAACACACATGTAATTACTCTAGTTGTGGTTAATGATACTAACACGCATGCAATGACTCTGGTGGATCCATGTGGTTTGTGAAAAGAACTCACATGAAATGACAATAGCTATGGTTAATGAAAAGAACACACATGCAATGACACTGGTGGATCCATATGTGGTTTGTGAAAAGAACGGACATGCAATGAACTCTGGTGGATCCATGTGTGGTTTGTGAGAAGAACACACATGCAATGACACTGGGTGTGGTTCGTGAAAAGAACACACATCCAATGAACTCCGGTGGATTCATATGTGGTTTGTGAGAAGAACACACATGCAATGACTCTAGCTGTGGTTTGTGAAAAGAACACACATGCAATCACACTGGTGGATCCATATGTGGTTTGTGAGAAGAACACACATCCAATGACACTAGTGGATCCATATGTGGTTTCTGAGAAGAACACACATGCAATGGCACAGGGTGTGGTTCATGAAAAGAACACACATCCAATGAACTCTGGTGGATCCATATGTGGTTTGTGAAAAGAACACACATGCAATGACTCTAGATGTGGTTTGTGAGAACAACACACATGCAATGACACTGGTGGATCCATATGTGGTTTGTGAGAAGAACACACATCCAATGACACTGGTGGATCCATGTGTGGTTTGTGAGAAGAACACACATGCAATGACACTGGTGGATCCATATGTGGTCTATGGAAAGAACAAACATGCAATGACACTAGCGGTGGTTAATGAATAGAACATACATGCAATGAATCTGATGGATCCATGTGTGGTTTGTGAAAAGAACACACATGCAATTACTCTAGTTGTAGTTAATGAAAATAAGACACATGCAATGACTATGGTGGATCCACGTGATTTGTGAAAAGAACACACATGAAATGACAATAGCTATGGTTAATGAAAAGAACACACCTGGAATGACACTGGTGGATCCATATGTGGTTTGTGAAAAGAACGGACATGCAATGAACTCTGGTGGATCCATGTGTGGTTTTTGAGAAGAACACACATGCAATGACACTGGGTGTGTTTCGTGAAAAATAACACACATCCAATGACACTGGTGGATCATTATGTGGTTTGTGAAAAGAACACACATGCAATGACTCTGGTGGATCCACATGTGGTTTGTGAAAAGAAAATACATGCAATGACACTGGTTGATCAATGTGGTTTGTGAGAATAACAGACATGCAATGAACTTTGGTGGATCCATATGTGGTTCATGAAAAGAACACACATGCAATGACACTAGGTGTGTTTCAAGAAAAGAACACACATCCAATGACATTGGTGGATCCTTATGTAGTTTGTGAAAAGATCACACATGCAATGACTCTAGATGTGGTTTGTGACACTAACACACATGCAATGACACAGGTGGATCCATATGTGCTTTGTGAGAAGAACACACATCCAATGACATCGGTGGATCCATATGTGGTTTGTGCGAAGAACACACAAGAAATGACACTGGGTGTGGTTCATGAAAAGAACACATCCAATGAACTCTGGTGGATTCATATGTGGTTTGTGATAAGAACACAGATGCAATGACTCTAGCTGTGGTTTGTGGAAAGAACACACATGAAATCACACTGGTGGATCCATATGTGGTTTGTGAGAAGAACACACATCCAGTGACACTGGTGGATCCATATGTGGTTTGTGCGAAGAACACACAACCAATGACACTGGGTGTGGTTCATGAAAATAACACACATCCAATGAACTCTCGTGGATCGATATGTGGTTTGTGAGAAGAACGCACATGCAATGGCTCAAGCTGTGGTTTGTGAAAAGAACACGCATGCAATCACACTGGTGGATCCATATGTGGTTTGTGAGAAGAACACACATCCAATGACACTGGTGGATCCATGTGTGGTTTCTGAGAAGAACACACATGCAAAACACACATGTAATGACACTGGTGGATCCGTATGTGGTATGTGGAAAGAAAAGACATGCAATGACACTAGCCGTGGTTAATGAAAAGAACAGACATGCAATGACTCTGATGGATCCATATGTGGTTTGTGAAAAGAACACACATGCAATGACTCTAGTTGTGGTTAATGAAAAGAACACACACACAATGACTCTGGTGGATCCATGTGGTTTGTGAAAAGAACTCACATGAAATGACAATAGCTATGGTTAATGAAAAGAACACACATGCAATGACACTGGTGGATCCATATGTGGTTTGTGAAAAGAACGGACATGCAATGAACTCTGGTGGATCCATGTGTGGTTTGTGAGAAGAACACACATGCAATGACACTGGGTGTGGTTCGTGAAAAGAACACACATCCAATGAACTCCGGTGGATTCATATGTGGTTTGTGAGAAGAACACACATGCAATGACTCTAGCTGTGGTTTGTGAAAAGAACACACATGCAATCACACTGGTGGATCCATATGTGGTTTGTGAGAAGAACACACATCCAATGACACTAGTGGATCCATATGTGGTTTCTGAGAAGAACACACATGCAATGGCACAGGGTGTGGTTCATGAAAAGAACACACATCCAATGAACTCTGGTGGATCCATATGTGGTTTGTGAAAAGAACACACATGCAATGACTCTAGATGTGGTTTGTGAGAACAACACACATGCAATGACACTGGTGGATCCATATGTGGTTTGTGAGAAGAACACACATCCAATGACACTGGTGGATCCATGTGTGGTTTGTGAGAAGAACACACATGCAATGACACTGGTGGATCCATATGTGGTCTATGGAAAGAACAAACATGCAATGACACTAGCGGTGGTTAATGAATAGAACATACATGCAATGAATCTGATGGATCCATGTGTGGTTTGTGAAAAGAACACACATGCAATTACTCTAGTTGTAGTTAATGAAAATAAGACACATGCAATGACTATGGTGGATCCACGTGATTTGTGAAAAGAACACACATGAAATGACAATAGCTATGGTTAATGACAAGAACACACGGAATGACACTGGATCCATATGTGGTTTGTGAAAAGAACGGACATGCAATGAACTCTGGTGGATCCATGTGTGGTTTTTGAGAAGAACACACATGCAATGACACTGGGTGTGTTTCGTGAAAAATAACACACATCCAATGACACTGGTGGATCATTATGTGGTTTGTGAAAAGAACACACATGCAATGACTCTGGTGGATCCACATGTGGTTTGTGAAAAGAAAATACATGCAATGACACTGGTTGATCAATGTGGTTTGTGAGAATAACAGACATGCAATGAACTTTGGTGGATCCATATGTGGTTCATGAAAAGAACACACATGCAATGACACTAGGTGTGTTTCAAGAAAAGAACACACATCCAATGACATTGGTGGATCCTTATGTAGTTTGTGAAAAGATCACACATGCAATGACTCTAGATGTGGTTTGTGACACTAACACACATGCAATGACACAGGTGGATCCATATGTGCTTTGTGAGAAGAACACACATCCAATGACATCGGTGGATCCATATGTGGTTTGTGCGAAGAACACACAAGAAATGACACTGGGTGTGGTTCATGAAAAGAACACATCCAATGAACTCTGGTGGATTCATATGTGGTTTGTGATAAGAACACAGATGCAATGACTCTAGCTGTGGTTTGTGGAAAGAACACACATGAAATCACACTGGTGGATCCATATGTGGTTTGTGAGAAGAACACACATCCAGTGACACTGGTGGATCCATATGTGGTTTGTGCGAAGAACACACAACCAATGACACTGGGTGTGGTTCATGAAAATAACACACATCCAATGAACTCTCGTGGATCGATATGTGGTTTGTGAGAAGAACGCACATGCAATGGCTCAAGCTGTGGTTTGTGAAAAGAACACGCATGCAATCACACTGGTGGATCCATATGTGGTTTGTGAGAAGAACACACATCCAATGACACTGGTGGATCCATGTGTGGTTTCTGAGAAGAACACACATGCAAAACACACATGTAATGACACTGGTGGATCCGTATGTGGTATGTGGAAAGAAAAGACATGCAATGACACTAGCCGTGGTTAATGAAAAGAACAGACATGCAATGACTCTGATGGATCCATATGTGGTTTGTGAAAAGAACACACATGCAATGACTCTAGTTGTGGTTAATGAAAAGAACACACACACAATGACTCTGGTGGATCCATGTAGTTTGTGAAAAGAATACACATGCAATGACTCTAGCTATGGTTAATGAAAAGAACACACATGCAATGACACTGGTGGATCCATATGTGGTTTGTGAAAAGAACAGACATGCAATGAACTCTGGTGGATCCATGTGTGGTTTGTGAGAAGAACACACATGCAATGACACTGGTCGTGGTTCATGAAAAGAACACACATCCAATGACACTTGTGGATCCTTATGTGGTTTGTGAAAAGAACACACTTGCAATGACTCTGGTGGATCCACATGTGGTTTGTGAAAAGAACACACATGCAATGACACTGGTGGATCAATGTGGTTTGTGACAATAACAGACATGCGATGAACTTTGGTGGATCCACATGTGGTTTATGAAAAGAACAGACATGCAATGACACTGGGTGTGTTTCATGAAAAGAACACACATCCAATGACATTGGTGGATCCTTATGTGGTTTGTAAAAATAACACATGCAATGACTCAAGATGTGGTTTGTGAGAAGAACACACATGCTATGACACAGGTGGATCTATATGTGGTTTGTGAGAAGAACACACATCCAATGACACCGGTGGATCCATATGTGGTTTGTGCGAAGAACACACAAGCAATGACACTGGGTGTGGTTCATGAAAAGAACACACATCCAATGAACTGTGGTGGATTCATATGTGGTTTGTGAGAAGAACATAGATGCAATGACTCTAGCTGTGGTTTGTGAAAAGAACACACATGCAATCACACTGGTGGATCCATATGTGGTTTGTTAGTAGAACACACATCCAATGACACTGGTGGATCCATGTGTGGTTTGTGAGAAGAACGCACATGCAAAACACATATGCAATGACACTGGTGGATCCATATGTCGTATGTGGAAAGAAAAGTCATGCAATGACACTAGATGTGGTTAATGAAAAGAACAGACATGCAATGACACTAGCTGTGGTTAATGAAAAGTACAGACATGCAATGACTCTGATGGATCCATATGTGGTTTGTCCAAAGAACACACATGCAATGACTCTAGTTGTGGTTAATGAAAATAACACACATGCAATGACTCTGGTGGATCCATGTGGTTTGTGAAAAGAACACATATGCAATGACTCTAGCTATGGTCAATGAAAAGAACACACATGCAATGACACTGGTGGGTCCATATGTGGTTTGTGAAAAGAACATACATGCAATGAAATCTGGTGGATCCATGTGTGGTTTGTGAGAAGAACACACATGCAATGACACTAGTTGTGGTTCATGAAAAGAACACACATCCAATGACACTGGTGGATCCTTATGTGGTTGGTGAAAAGAACACACATGCAATGACTCTGGTGGATCCACATGTGGTCTATGAAAAGAACACACATGCAATAACACTGGTGGATCAATGTGGTTTGTGAGAATAACAGACATGCGATGAACTCTAGTGGATCAATATAAGGTTTGTCAAAAGAACACACATGCAATGAAAATGGGTGTGGTTCATGAAAAGAACACACATCCAATGCCACTGGTGGATCCTTATGTCGTTTGTGAAAAGAACACACATGCAATGACTCTAGGTGTGGTTTGTGAGAAGAACACACATGCAATGACACTGGTGGATCTATATGTGGTTTGTGAGAATAACACACATCCAATGACACTGGTGGATCCATATGTGGTTTGTGAGAAGAACACACATCCAATGACACTGGTGGATCCATATGTGGTTTGTGAGAAGAACACACATCGAATGACACTGATGGATCCATATGTCGTTTGTGAGAAGAACACACATGCAATGACACTGGGTCTGATCAAGAAAAGAAAACACATCCAATGACACTGGTGGATCCTTATGTGGTTTGTAAAAAGAACACACATGCAATGACTCCAGATGTGGTTTGTGAGAAGTACACACATGCAATGACACTGGTGGATCCATATGTGGTTTGTGAGAAGAACACACATCCAATAACACTGGTGGATCCATATGTGGTTTGTGAGAAGAACACACATGCAATGACTCTAGTTTTGGTTTGTGAAAAGAACACACATGCAATCACACTGGTGGATCCATATGTGGTTTGTGAGAAGAACACACATCCAACGACACTGGTGGATCCATGTGTGGTTTGTGAGAAGAACACACGTGCAATAACACTGGTGGATCCATATGTGGTATGTGGAAAGAACAGACATGCAACGACACTAGCTATGGTTAATGAAAAGAACAAACATGCAATGACTCTGATGGATCCATATGTGGTTTGTAAAAACAACACACATGCAATGACTCTAGTTGTGGTTAATGAAAAGAACACACATGCAATGACTCTAGCTGATCCATGTGGGTTGTGAAAAGAACACCCATGCAATGACTCTAGCTATTGTTAATAACAAGAGCACACATGCAATGACACTGGTGGATCCATATGTGGTTTGTGAAAAGAATAGACATGCAATGAACTCTGGTGGATCCATCTGTGGTTTGTGAGAGGAATACACATGCAATGACACTGGTTGTGCTTCATGAAAAGAACACACATCCAATGACACTGATGGATCCACATCTGGTTTTTGAAAAGAACACACATGCAATGACACTGATGGATCAATGTGGTTTGTGAGAATAGCAAACGTGCAATGAACTCTAGTGGATCCATATCTGGTTTGTGAGAAGAACACACATGCAATGACACTGGGTGTGTTTCATGAAAAGAACACACATCCAATGACACTGGTGGATCCTTATGTGGTTTGTGAAAAGAACACACATGCAATGACTCTAGATGTGGTTTGTGAGAAGAACACACATCCAATGACACTAGTGGATCCATATGTGGTTTGTGAAAAGAACACACATGCAATGAGTCTAGTGGATCCATATGTGGTTTGTGAGAAGATAACACATGCAATGGCACTCGGTGTGGTTCATGAAAAGAACACACATCCAATGAACTCTGGTGGATCCATATGTGGTTTTTGAGAGGAACACACATGCAATGACTCTAGTTATGGTTTGTGAAAAGAACACACATGCAATCACACTGGTGTATCCATAAGTGGTTTATGAGAAGAACACACATCCAATGACACTGGTGGATCCATGTGTGGTTTGTGAGAAGAACACACATGCAATGAACTCTGGTGGATCCATATGTGGTCTGTGGAAAGAACAGACATGTAATAACACTAGCTATGGTTAATGAAAAGAACAGACATGCAATGACTCTGATGGATCCATATGTGGTTTGTGAAAAGAACACACATGCAATGACTCTAGTTGTGGTTCATGAAAAGAACACACATGCAATGACATTGGTGGATCCATGTGGTTTGTGAGAAGAACACACATGCAATTACTCTAGCTGTGGTTATTGAAAAGAACACACATGCAATGAAATTGGTGGATCCATATGTGGTTTGTGAAAAGAACAAACATGCAATGAACTATGGTGGATCCATATGTGGTTTGTGAGAAGATCACACATCCAATGACACTGGTTGTGGTTCATGAAAAGAACACACATCCAATGAAACTAGTGGATCCTTATGTGGTTTGTGAAAAGAACAAACGTGCAATTATTCTAGTGGATCCACATGTGGTTTGTGAAAAGTACACACATGCAATGACACTGGTGGATCAATGTGGTTTGTGAGAATAACAGACATGCAATGAACTCTGGTGGATCCATTTATGGTTTGTGAGAAGAACACACAGGAAATGATAATGGGTGTGGTTCATGAAAAGAACACACATCCAATGACACTAGTGGATCAATGTGGTTTGTGAGAATAACAGACATGCAATCAACTCTGGTGGATCCATTTGTGGTTTGTGAGAAGAACACAGATGCAATGATAATGGGTGTGGTTCATGAAAAGAACACACATCCAATGAAACTGGTGGATCCATGTGTGGTTTGTGAAAAGAACAAACATGCAATGAACTCTGGTGGATCCATATGTGGTTTGTGAGAAGATCACACATCCAATGAAACTGGTTGTGGTTCATGAAAAGAACACACATCCAATGAAACTGGTGGATCCTTATGTGGTTTGTGAAAAGAACAAACGTGCAATCATTTTCGTGGATCCACATGTGGTTTGTGAAAAGTACACACATGCAATGACACTGGTGGATAAATGTGGTTTGAGATAATAACAGACATGCAATGAACTCTGGTGGATCCATTTGTGGTTTGTGAGAAGAACACACATGCAATGATAATGGGTGTTGTTAACGAAAATAACACACATCCATTGACACTGGTGGATCCATGTGTGGTTTGTGAGAAGAACACACATGCAAAACACACATGCAATGACACTGGTGGATCTATATGTGGTATGTGGAAAGAACAGACATGCAACGACACTAGCTATGGTTAATGAAAAGAACAGACATGCAATGACTCTGATGGATCCATATGTGGTTTGTAAAAACAACACACATACAATGACTCTAGTTGTGGTTAATGAAAAGAACACACATGCAATGACTCTAGTGGATCCATGTGGGTTGTGAAAAGAACACCCATGCAATGACTCTAGCTATGGTTAATAAAAAGAACACACATGAAATGACACAGGTGGATCCATATGTGGTTTGTGAAAAGAACAAACATGCAATGAACTCTGGTGGATCCATTTGTAGTTTGTGAGAGGAATACACATGCAATGACACTGGTTGTGCTTCATGAAAAGAACACACATCAAATGACACTGGTGGATCCTTATGTGGTTTGTGAAAAGAACACACATGCAATGACTCTAGTGGCTCCACATGTGGTTTTTGAAAAGAACAAACATGCAATGACACTGGTGGATCAATGTGGTCTGTGAGAATAACAAACATGCAATGAACTCTGGTGGATCCATATCTGGTTTGTGAGAAGAACACACATGCAATGACACTGGGTGTGGTTCATGAAAAGAACACACATCCAATGACACTGGTGGATCCTTATGTGGTTTGTGAAAAGAACACGCATGCAATGACTCTAGATGTGGTTTGTGAGAAGAACACACATCCAATGACACTAGTGGATCCATATGTGGTTTGTGAGAAGAACACACATCCAATGACACTAGTGGATCCATATGTGGTTTGTGAGAAGATAACACATGCAATGGCACTCGGTGTGGTTCATGAAAAGAACACACATCTAATGAACTCTGGTGGATCCATATGTGGTTTGTGAGAGGAACATACATGCAATGACTATAGTTGTGGTTTGTGAAAAGAACACACATGCAATCACACTAGTGGATCCATATGTGGTTTATGAGAAGAACACACATCCAATGACACTGGTGGGTCCATGTGCGGTTTGTGAGAAGAACACACATGCAATGACACAATGCAATGAACTCTGGTGGATCCATATGTGGTTTGTGGAAAGAACAGGCATGCAATGACACTAGCTGTGGTTAATGAAAATAACAGACATGCAATGACTCTGATGGATCCATATGTGGTTTGTGAAAAGAACACACATGCAATGACTCTAGCTGTGGTTCATGAAAAGAAAATGCAATGACATTGGTGGATCCATGTGGTTTGTGAGAATAACACACATGCAATTACTCTAGCTATGGTTATTGAAAAGAACACACATGCAATCACACTGGTGGATCCATAAGTGGTTTATGAGAAGAACACACATCCAATGACACTGGTGGATCCATGTGTGGTTTGTGAGAAGAACACACATGCAATGAACTCTGGTTGTGGTTCATGAAAAGAACACACATCCAATGAAACTGGTGGATCCTTATGTGGTTTGTGAAAAGAACAAATGTGCAATCATTCTAGTGGACCCACATGTGGTTTGGGGAAAAGTACACACATGCAATGACACTGGTGGATCAATGTGGTTTGTGAGAATAACAGACATGCAATGAACTCTGGTGGATCCATTTGTGGTTTCTGAGAAGAACACACATGCAATGATAATGGGTGTGGTTCATGAAAAGAACACACATCCAATGACACTAGTGGATCAATGTAGTTTGTGAGAATAACAGACATGCAATGAACACTGGTGGATCCATTTGTGGTTTGTGAAAAGAACACACATGCAATGACAGTGGTGGATCCATGTGTGGTTTGTGGAAAGAACACACATGCAATGACTCTAGTGGTTGATACATGTGTGGTTTGTGAAAAGAACACACATGCAATGAACACTGCTTGATCCATGTGTGGTGTTGGAAAGAACACACATGCAATGACTCTAGTGCTAGTTTTAGTATAAGAACACACATGCAATGACTCTAGTGGGTCCACATGTGGTTTGTGAAAAGAACACACATGCAATGGCCACTGGTTGATCCATAAGTGGTTTGTGGAAAAGAACACACATGCAATGACTCTGGTCGGTCCATATGTTGTTTGTGGAAAGAACACACATGTAGTGACCACTGGATGATCCGTGTGTGGTTTGTGAGAAGAACACACATGCAATGCCACTGGTTGATCCATGTGTGGTTTGTGCAAAGAACACACATGCAATGCCACTGGTTGATCCATGTGTGGTTTGTGGATAGAACACACATGCAATGACTCTAGTGCTAGTTTTAGTATAAGAACACACATGGAATGACCACTTGTTGATCCATGTGTGGTTTGTGAAAAGTACACGTATGCAATGGCAGTGGTGGATCCATATGTTGTTTGTGAAAAGAACACATATGAAATGACTAGTGGTTGATCCATAAGTGGTTTGTGGAAAAGAACACACATGCAATAAACACTGGTTGATCCATATGTGGTTTGTGAAAAGAACACACATGAAGTGACCACTGGTGGATCCATATGTTGTTTGAGAAGACAACACACATGCAATGAACACTGCTTGATCCATGTGTGGTTTGTGGAAAGAACACACATGCAATGACTCTAGTGCTAGTTTTAGTATAAGAACAGACATGCAATGACTCTAATGGATCCATATGTGGTTTGTGAAAAGAACACACATGCAATGACCACTTGTTGATCCATGTGTGGTTTGTGGAAAGAACACACATGCAATGATAGTGGTGGATCCATGTGTGGTTTGTGGAAAGAACACACATGCAATGACTCTAGTGGTTGATCCATGTGTGGTTTGTGGAAAGAACACACATGGAATGACTCTAGTGGATGATCCATGTGTGGTTTGTGGAAATAACACACATGCAATGACTCTAGTGGTTGATACATGTGTGGTTTGTGGAAATAACACACATGCAATGCCATCGGTTGATCCATAAGTGGTTTGTGGAAAAGAACACACATGCAATGACAACTGGTTGATCCATAAGTGGTTTGTTGAAAGAACACACATGCAATGAACACTGGTGGATCCATAAGTGGTTTATAGAAAGAACACGCATGCAATGACTCTAGTGCTAGTTTTAGTATAAGAACACACATGCACTGACCACTTGTTGATCCATGTGTGGTTTGTGGAAAGAAAACACATGCAATGACACTGGTTGATCCATGTGTGGTTTGTGGAAAGAACACACATGCAATGACTCTGGTTGGCCCATATGTGGTTTGTGGAAAGAACACACATGCAGTGACCACTGGTTGATCCATGTGTGGTTTGTGAAATGAACACACATGCAATTCCACTGGTTGTTCCATGTGTGGTTTGTGGAAAGAACACACAGGCAATGCCACTGGTTGATCCATGTGTGGTTTGTGGATAGAACACACATGCAATGACTCTAGTGCTAGTTTTAGTATAAGAACACACATGCAATGACCACTTGTTAATCCATGTGTGGTTTGTGAAAAGAACACACATGCAATGACAGTGGTGGATCTTTATGTTGTTTGTGAAAAGAACACACATGCAATGACCACTGGTTAATCCATAAGTGGTTTGTGGAAAAGAACACACATGCAATAAACACTGGTTGATCCATATGTGGTTTGTGAAAAGAACACACATGAAGTGAGCACTGGTGGATCCATATGTTGTTTGTGAAGACAACACACATGCAATGAACACTGCTTGATCCATGTGTGGTTTGTGGAAAGAACACACATGCAATGACTCTAGTGCTATTTTTACTATAAGAATAGACATGCAATGACTCTAATGGATCCATATGTGGTTTGTGAAAAGAACACACATGCAATGACCACTTGTTGATCCATGTGTGGTTTGTGGAAAGAACACACATGCAATGACAGTGGTGGATCCATGTGTGGTTTGTGGAAAGAACACACATGCAATGACTCTAGTGGTTGATCCATGTGTGGTTTGTGGAAAGAACACACATGGAATGACTCTAGCGGTTGATCCATCTGTGGTTTGTGGAAATAAGACACATGCAATGACTCTAGTGGTTGATCCATGTGTGGTTTGTGGAAATAACACACATGCAATGCCACCGGCTGATCCATAAGTGGTTTGTGGAAAAGAACACACATGCAATGACAACTGGTTGATCCATAAGTGGTTTGTGGAAACAACACACATGCAATGAACACTGGTGGATCCATAAGTGGTTTGTGGAAAGAACACACAAGCAATGACTCTAGTGCTGGTTTTAGTATAAGAACACACATGCAATGACCACTTGTTGATCCATGTGTGGTTTGTGGAAAGAACACACATGCAATGACACTGGTTGATCCATGTGTGGTTTGTGGAAATAACACACATGCAATGACTCTAGTGGTTGAATCATGTGTGGTTTGTGGAAATAACACACATTGTGTGGTTTGTGGAAATAACACACATGCAATGACTCTAATGGATCCATAAGTGGTTTGTGGAATAGAACATACATGCAATGACCACTGGTTGATCCATGTGTGGTTTGTGGAAAGAACACACATGCAATGACCACTGGTTGATCCATATGTGGTTTGTGGAAAAGAACACACATGCAATGACCACTGGGTTATCCATATGTGGTTTGTGAAAAGAACACACATGCAATGACAATGGTGGATCCATGCGTGGTTTGTGGAAAGAACACACATGCAATGACTCTAGTGGTTGATCCATGTGTGGTTTGTGGAAATAACACACATTCAATGACTCTAGTGGTTGATCCATGGGTGGTTTGTGGAAATAACACACATGCAATGACTCTAGTGGTTGATCCATGTGTGGTTTGTGGAAAGAACACACATGCAGTGACTCTAGTGGTTGATCCATGTGTGCTTTGTGGAAAGAACACACATGAAGTGACTCTAGTGGTTGATCCATGTGAGGTTTGTGGAAAGAACACACATGCAATGACTCTAGTGGTTGATCCAATATGAGGTTTGTGGAAAGAACACACATGCAATGACACTACTTGATCCATGTGTGGTTTGTGGAAAGAACACACATGCAATGGCTACTGGTTGATCCATAAGTGTTTGTGGAAAAGAACACACATGCAATGACTCTGGTTGGTCCATATGTGGTTTGTGGAAAGAACACATATGCAGCGACCACTGGTTGATCCATGTGTGGTTTGTGAAAAGAACACACGTGCAATGCCACTGGTTGATCCATGTGTGGTTTATGGAAAGAACACACAGGCAATGCCACTGGTTGATCCATGTGTGGTTTCTGGATAGAACACACATGCAATGACTCTAGTGCTAGTTTTAGTATAAGAACACACATGCAATGACCACTTGTTGATCCATGTGTGGTTTTTGAAAAGAACACACATGCAATGACAATGGCGGATCTATATGTTGTTTGTGAAAAGAACACACATGCAATGACCACTGGTTGATCCATAAGTGGTTTGTGGATAAGAACACACATGCAATAAACACTAGTTGATCCATCTGTGGTTTGTGAAAAGAACACACATGCAGTGACCACTGGTGGGTCCATATGTTGTTTGTGAAAAGAACACACATGTAATGAACACTGCTTGATCCATGTGTGGTTTGTGGAAAGAACACACATGCAATGACACTAGTGCTAGTTTTAGTATAAGAACACACATGCAATGACTCTAATGGATCCATATGTGGTTTGTGAAAAGAACACACATGCAATGACCACTTGTTGATCCATGTGTGGTTTGTGGAAAGAACACACATGCAATGACAGTGGTGGATCCATGTGTGGTTTGTGGAAAGAACACAAATGCAATGACTCTAGTGGTTGATCCATGCGTGGTTTGTGGAAATAACACACATGCAATGACTCTAGTGGTTGATCCATGTGTGGTTTGTGGAAATAACACACATGCAGTGACCACTGGTTAATCCATGTGTGGTTTGTGAAAAGAACACACATGCAATGCCACTGGTTGATCCATAAGTGGAATGTGGAAAAGAACAGACATGCAATGACCACTGGTTGATCCATAGTGGTTTGTGGAAAGAACACACATGCAATGAACACTGGTGGATCCATAAGTGGTTTGTGGAAAGAACACACACGCAATGACTCTAGTGCTGGTTTTAGTATAATAACACACATGCAATGACCACTTGTTGATCTATGTGTGGTTTGTGGAAAGAACACACATGCAATGACACTGGTTGATCCATGTGTGGTTTGTGGAAAGAACACACATGCAATGACTCTAGTGGTTGATCCATGTGTGGTTTATGGAAATAGCACACATGCAATGACTCTAGTGGTTGAATCATGAGTGGCTTGTGGAAATAACACACATTGTGTGGTTTGTGGAAATAACGCACATGCAATGACTCTAATGGATCCATAAGTGGTTTGTGGAAAAGAACACACATGAAATGACCACTGGTTGATCCATATGTGGTTTGTGCAAAGAACACACATGCAATGACACTGGTTGATCCATGTGTGGTTTGTGGAAAAGAACACACATGCAATGACCACTGGTTGATACATGTGTGGTTTGTGGAAAGAACACACATGCAATGACCACTGGTTGATCCATATGTGGTTTGTGGAAAAGAACACACATGCAATGACCACTAGTTGATCCATATGTGGTTCGTGGAAAGAGCACACATGCAATGACCACTGGTTGATCCATGTGTGGTTTGTGAAAAAACACACATGCAATGACTCTAGTGCTAGTTTTAGTATAAGAACAGACATGCAATGACCACTGGTTGATCCATATGTGGTTTTTGGAAAAGAACACACATGCAATGAACACTGGTGGATCCATGTGTGGTTTGTGGAAAAGAACACACATGCAATGACCACTAGTTGATCCATAAGTGGTTTGTGGAAAAGAACACACATGCAATGAACACTAGTTGATCCATATGTGGTTTGTGAAAAGAACACACATGCAGTGACCACTGGTGGATCCATATGGTGTTTGTGAAAGGAACACACATGCAATGAACACTGCTTGATCCATGTGTGGTTTGTGGAAAGAACACACATGCAATGACTCTAGTGCTAGTTTTAGTATAAGAACACACATGCAATGACTCTAATGGATCCATATGTGGTTTGTGAAAAGAACACACATGCAATGACCACTTGTTGATCCATGTGTGGTTTGTGGAAAGAACACACATGCAATGACAGTGGTGGATCCATGTGTGGTTTGTGGAAAGAACACACATGCAATGACTCTAGTGGTTGATCCATGTGTGGTTTGTGGAAATAACACACATGCAATGACTCTAGTGGTTGATCCATGTGTGGTTTGTGGAAAGAACACACATGCAGTGACTCTAGTGGTTGATTGATGTTTGTTTGTGGAAATAACACACATGTAATGACTCTAGTGGTTGATCCATGTGTGGTTTGTGGAAAGAACACACATGCAGTGACTCTTGTTGTTGATCCATGTGTGGTTTGTGGAAAGAACACACATGTAGTGACACTAGTGGTTGATCCATGTGTGGTTTGTGGAAAGAACACACATGCACTGACTCTAGTGGTTGATCCATATGTGGTTTGTGGAAAGACCACACATGCAATGACACTGCTTGATCCATGTGTGGTTTGTGGAAAGAACACACATGCAATGAACACTGGTGGATCCATAAGTGGTTTGTGGAAAGAACACACATGCAATGACTCTAGTGGTTGATCCATGTGTGGTTTATGGAAATAGCACACATGCAATGACTCTAGTGGTTGAATCATGAGTAGTTTGTGGAAATAACACACATTGTGTGGTTTGTGGAAATAACGCACATGCAATGACTCTAATGGATCCATAAGTGGTTTGTGGAAAAGAACACACATGAAATGAGCTCTGGTTGATCCATATGTGATTTGTGCAAAGAACATACATGCAATGACACTGGTTGATCCATGTGTGGTTTGTGGAAAAGAACACACATGCAATGACCACTGGTTGATCCATGTGTGGTTTGTGGAAAGAACACACATGCAATGACCACTGGTTGATCTAGATGTGGTTTGTGGAAAAGAACACACATGCAATGACCACTAGTTGATCCATATGTGGTTCGTGGAAAGAGCACACATGCAATGACCACTAGTTGATCCATGTGTGGTTTGTGAAAAGAACACACATGCAATGACTCTAGTGCTAGTTTTAGTATAAGAACACACATGCAATGACCACTGGTTGATCCATATGTGGTTTTTGGAAAAGAACACACATGCAATGAACACTGGTGGATCCATGTGTGGTTTGTGGAAAAGAACACACATGCAATGACCACTAGTTGATCCATAAGTGGTTTGTGGAAAAGAACACACATGCAGTGACCACTGGTGGATCCATATGTTGTTTGTGAAAAGAACACACATGCAATGAACACTGCTTGATCCATGTGTGGTTTGTGGAAAGAACACACATGCAATGACTCTAGTGCTAGTTTTAGTATAACAACACACATGCAATGACTCTAATGGATCCATATGTGGTTTGTGAAAAGAACACACATGCAATGACCACTTGTTGATCCATGTGTGGTTTGTGGAAAGAACACACATGCAATGACAGTGGTGGATCCATGTGTGGTTTGTGGAAAGAACACACATGTAATGACTCTAGTGGTTGATCCATGCGTGGTTTGTGGAAATAACACACATGCAATGACTCTAGTGGTTGATCCATGTGTGGTTTCTGGAAAGAACACACATGCAGTGACTCTAGTGGTTGATCCAAGTGTGGTTTGTGGAAAGAACACACATGCAGTGACTCTTGTTGTTGATCCATGTGTGGTTTGTGGAAAGAACACACATGTAGTGACTCTAGTGGTTGATCCATGTGTGGTTTGTGGAAAGAACACACATGCACTAACTCTAGTGGTTGATCCATATGTGGTTTGTGGAAAGAACAGACATGCAATGACACTGCTTGATCCATGTGTGGTTTGTGGAAAGAACACACATGCAATGAACACTGGTGGATCCATAAGTGGTTTGAGGAAAGAACACACATGCAATGACTCTAGTGCTAGTTTTAGTATAACAACACACATGCAATGACTCTAGTGCTAGTTTTAGTATAACAACACACATGCAATGACTCTAATGGATCCATATGTGGTTTCTGAAAAGAACACACATGCAATGACCACTTGTTGATCCATGTGTGGTTTGCGGAAAGAACACACATGCAGTGACTCTAGTGGTTGATCCATGTGTTGTTTGTGGAAAGAACACACATGCAATGACTCTAGTGGTTGATCCATCTGTGGTTTGTGGAAAGAACACACATGCAATGACACTGGTTGATCCATGTGTGGTTTGTGGAAAAGAACACACATGCAATGACCACTGGTTGATCCATGTGTGGTTTGTGGAAAGAACACACATGCAATGACCACTGGTTGATCCATATGTGGTTTGTGGAAAATAACACACATGCAATGACCACTGGTCGATCCATATGTGGTTTGTGGAAAGAACACACATGGAATGACTCTAGTGCTAGTTTTAGTATAAGAACATACATGCAATGACCACTGGTTGATCCATATGTGGTTTTTGGAAAAGAACACACATGCAATGAACACTGTTGGATCCATGTGTGTTTTGTGGAAAAGAAAACACAGGCAATGACCACAGGTTGATCCATAAGTGGTTTGTTGAAAAGAACACACATGCAATGAAGACTGGTTGATCCATATGTGGTTTGGGAAAAGAACACACATGCAGTGACCACTGGTGGATCCATATGTTGTTTGTGAAAAGAAAACACATGCAATGAACACTGCTTGATCCATGTGTGGTTCGTGGAAAGAACACACATGCAATGACTCTAGTGCTAGTTTTAGTATAAGAACACACATGCAATGACTCTAATGGATCCATATGTGGTTCGTGAAAAGAACACACATGCAATGACCACTTGTTGATCCATGTGTGGTTTGTGGAAAGAACACACATGCAATGACAGTGGTGGATCCATGTGTGGTTTGTGGAAAGAACACACATGCAATGACTCTAGTGGTTGATACATGTGTGGTTTGTGAAAAGAAAACTCATGCAATGAACACCGCTTGATCCATGTGTGGTTTTGGAAAGAACACACATGCAATGACTCTAGTGCTAGTTTTAGTATAAGAACACACATGCAATGACTCTAATGGATCCATATGTGGTTCGTGAAAAGAACACACATGCAATGACCACTGGTTGATCCATGTGTGGTTTGTGGAAAGAACACACATGCAGTGACTCTAGTGGTTGATCCATGTGTGGTTTGTGGAAAGAACACACATGCAATGACTCTCGTGGTTGATCCATGTGTGGTTTGTGGAAAGAACACACATGCACTGACTCTAGTGGTTGATCCATATGTGGTTTATGGAAAGAACACACATGCAATGACACTGCTTGATCCATGTGTGGTTTGTGGAAAGAACACACATGCAATGGCCACTGGTTGATCCATAAGTGGTTTCTGGAAAAGAACACACATGCAATGACTCTGGTTGGCCCATATGTGGTTTGTGGAAAGAACACACATGCAGTGACCACTGGTTGATCCATGTGTGGTTTGTGAAATGAACACACATGCAATGCCACTGGTTGTTCCATGTGTGGTTTGTGGAAAGAACACACAGGCAATGCCACTGGTTGATCCATGTGTGGTTTGTGGATAGAACACACATGCAATGACTCTAGTGCTAGTTTTAGTATAAGAACACACATGCAATGACCACTTGTTAATCCATGTGTGGTTTGTGAAAAGAACACACATGCAATGACAGTGGTGGATCTTTATGTTGTTTGTGAAAAGAACACACATGCAATGACCACTGGTTAATCCATAAGTGGTTTGTGGAAAAGAACACACATGCAATAAACACTGGTTGATCCATATGTGGTTTGTGAAAAGAACACACATGAAGTGACCACTGGTGGATCAATATGTTGTTTGTGAAGACAACACACATGCAATGAACACTGCTTGATCCATGTGTGGTTTGTGGAAAGAACACACATGCAATGACTCTAGTGCTAGTTTTACTATAAGAACAGACATGCAATGACTCTAATGGATCCATATGTGGTTTGTGAAAAGAACACACATGCAATGACCACTTGTTGATCCATGTGTGGTTTGTGGAAAGAACACACATGCAATGACAGTGGTGGATCCATGTGTGGTTTGTGGAAAGAACACACATGCAATGACTCTAGTGGTTGATCCATGTGTGGTTTAAGGAAAGAACACACATGGAATGACTCTAGTGGTTGATCCATGTGTGTTTTGTGGAAATAACACACATGCAATTACTCTAGTGGTTGATCCATGTGTGGTTTGTGGAAATAACACACATGCAATGCCACCGGCTGATCCATAAGTGGTTTGTGGAAAAGAACACACATGCAATGACAACTGGTTGATCCATAAGTGGTTTGTGGAAAGAACACACATGCAATGAACACTGGTGGATCCGTAAGTGGTTTGTGGAAAGAACACACAAGCAATAACTCTAGTGCTGGTTTTAGTATAAGAACACACATGCAATGACCACTTGTTGATCCATGTGTGGTTTGTGGAAAGAACACCCATGCAATGACACTGGTTGATCCATGTGTGGTTTGTGGAAATAAAACACATGCAATAACTCTAGTGGTTGAATCATGTGTGGTTTGTGGAAATAACACACATTGTGTGGTTTGTGGAAATAACACACATGCAATGACTCTAATGGATCCATAAGTGGTTTGTGGAATAGAACACACATGCAATGACCACTGGTTGATCCATGTGTGGTTTGTGGAAAGAACACACATGCAATGACCACTGGTTGATCCATATGTGGTTTGTGGAAAAGAACACACATGCAATGGCCACTGGTTGATCCATATGTGGTTTGTGGAAAGAACACACATGCAATGACACTACTTGATCCATGTGTGGTTTGTGGAAAGAACACACATGCAATGGCCACTGGTTGATCCATAAGTGTTTGTGGAAAAGAACACACATGCAATGACTCTGGTTGGTCCATATGTGTTTGTGGAAAGAACACATATGCAGTGACCACTGGTTGATCCATGTGTGGTTTGTGAAAAGAACACACGTGCAATGCCACTGGTTGATCCATGTGTGGTTTGTGGAAAGAACACACAGGCAATGCCACTGGTTGATCCATGTGTGGTTTCTGGATAGAACACACATGCAATGACTCTAGTGCTAGTTTTAGTATAAGAACACACATGCAATGACCACTTGTTGATCCATGTGTGGTTTTTGAAAAGAACACACTTGCAATGACAATGGCGGATCTATATGTTGTTTGTGAAAAGAACACACATGCAATGACCACTGGTTGATCCATAAGTGGTTTGTGGAAAAGAACACACATGCAATAAACACTAGTGGATCCATCTGTGGTTTGTGAAAAGAACACACATGCAGTGACCACTGGTGGATCCATATGTTGTTTGTGAAAAGAACACACATGTAATGAACACTGCTTGATCCATGTGTGGTTTGTGGAAAGAACACACATGCAATGACTCTAGTGCCAGTTTTAGTATAAGAACACACATGCAATGACTCTAATGGATCCATATGTGGTTTATGAAAAGAACACACATGCAATGACCACTTGTTGATCCATGTGTGGTTTGTGGAAAGAACACACATGCAATGACCACTTGTTGATCCATATGTGGTTTGTGGAAAAGAACACACATGCAATGATCACTGGTTGATCCATATGTGGTTTGTGGAAACAACACACATGCAATGACCACTGGTTGATCCATAAGTGGAATGTGGAAAAGAACAGACATGCAATGACCACTGGTTGATCCATAGTGGTTTGTGGAAAGAACACACATGCAATGAACACTGGTGGATCCATAAGTGGTTTGTGGAAAGAACACACACGCAATGACTCTAGTGCTGGTTTTAGTATAATAACACACATGCAATGACCACTTGTTGATCCATGTGTGGTTTGTGGAAAGAACACACATGCAATGACAGTGGTGGATCCATGTGTGGTTTGTGGAAAGAACACAAATGCAATGACTCTAGTGGTTGATCCATGCGTGGTTTGTGGAAATAACACACATGCAATGACTCTAGTGGTTGATCCATGGGTGGTTTGTGGAAATAACACACATGCAGTGACCACTGGTTGATCCATGTGTGGTTTGTGAAAAGAACACACATGCAATGCCACTGGTTGATCCATAAGTGGAATGTGGAAAAGAACAGACATGCAATGACCACTGGTTGATCCATAGTGGTTTGTGGAAAGAACACACATGCAATGAACACTGGTGGATCCATAAGTGGTTTGTGGAAAGAACACACACGCAATGACTCTAGTGCTGGTTTTAGTATAATAACACACATGCAATGACCACAGGTTGATCCATGTGTGCTTTGTGGAAAAGAACACACATGCAATGACCACTGGTTGATACATGTGTGGTTTGTGGAAAGAACACACATGCAATGACCACTGGTTGATCCATATGTGGTTTGTGGAAAAGAACACACATGCAATGACCACTAGTTGATCCATATGTGGTTCGTGGAAAGAGCACACATGCAATGACCACTGGTTGATCCATGTGTGGTTTGTGAAAAAACACACATGCAATGACTCTAGTGCAAGTTTTAGTATAAGAACACACATGCAATGACCACTAGTTGATCCATATGTGGTTTTTGGAAAAGAACACACATGCAATGAACACTGGTGGATCCATGTGTGGTTTGTGGAAAAGAACACACATGCAATGACCACTAGTTGATCCATGTGTGGTTTGTGGATAGAACACACATGCAATGACTCTAGTGCTAGTTTTAGTATAAGAACACACATGCAATGACCACTTGTTAATCCATGTGTGGTTTGTGAAAAGAACACACATGCAATGACAGTGGTGGATGTTTATGTTGTTTGTGAAAAGAACACAAATGCAATGACCACTGGTTAGTCCATAAGTGGTTTGTGGAAAAGAACACACATGCAATAAACACTGGTTGATCCATATGTGGTTTGTGAAAAGAACACACATGAAGTGACCACTGGTGGATCCATATGTTGTTTGTGAAGACAACACACATGCAATGAACACTGCTTGATCCATGTGTGGTTTGTGGAAAGAACACACATGCAATGACTCTAGTGCTAGTTTTACTATAAGAACAGACATGCAATGACTCTAATGGATCCATATGTGGTTTGTGAAAAGAACACACATGCAATGACCACTTGTTGATCCATGTGTGGTTTGTGGAAAGAACACACATGCAATGACAGTGGTGGATCCATGTGTGGTTTGTGGAAAGAACACACATGCAATGACTGTAGTGGTTGATCCATGTGTGGTTTGAGGAAAGAACACACATGGAATGACTCTAGTGGTTGATCCATGTGTGGTTTGTGGAAATAACACACATGCAATGACTCTAGTGGTTGATCCATGTGTGGTTTGTGGAAATAACACACATGCAATGCCACCGGCTGATCCATAAGTGGTTTGTGGAAAAGAACACACATGCAATGACAACTGGTTGATCCATAAGTGGTTTGTGGAAAGAACACACATGCAATGAACACTGGTGGATCCGTAAGTGGTTTGTGGAAAGAACACACAAGCAATGACTCTAGTGCTGGTTTTAGTATAAGAACACACATGCAATGACCACTTGTTGATCCATGTGTGGTTTGTGGAAAGAACACACATGCAATGACACTGGTTGATCCATGTGTGGTTTGTGGAAATAACACACATGCAATGACTCTAGTGGTTGAATCATGTGTGGTTTGTGGAAATAACACACATTTTGTGGTTTGTGGAAATAACACACATGCAATGACTCTAATGGATCCATAAGTGGTTTGTGAAATAGAACACACATGCAATGACCACTGGTTGATCCATGTGTGGTTTGTGGAAAGAACACACATGCAATGACCCCTGGTTGATCCATATGTGGTTTGTGGAAAAGAACAGACATGCAATGACCACTGGGTTATCCATATGTGGTTTGTGAAAAGAACACACATGCAATGACAATGGTGGATCCATGTGTGGTTTGTGGAAAGAACACACATGCAATGACTCTAGTGGTTGATCCATGTGTGGTTTGTGGAAATAACACACATTCAATGACTCTAGTGGTTGATCCATGGGTGGTTTGTGGAAATAACACACATGCAATGACTCTAGTGGTTGATCCATGTGTGGTTTGTGGAAAGAACACACATGCAGTGACTCTAGTGGTTGATCCATGTGTGCTTTGTGGAAAGAACACACATGAAGTGACTCTAGTGGTTGATCCATGTGAGGTTTGTGGAAAGAACACACATGCAATGACTCTAGTGGTTGATCCATATGAGGTTTGTGGAAAGAACACACATGCAATGCCACTGGTTGATCCATAAGTGGAATGTGGAAAAGAACAGACATGCAATGACCACTGGTTGATCCATAGTGGTTTGTGGAAAGAACACACATGCAATGAACACTGGTGGATCCATAAGTGGTTTGTGGAAAGAACACACACGCAATGACTCTAGTGCTGGTTTTAGTATAATAACACACATGCAATGACCACAGGTTGATCCATGTGTGGTTTGTGGAAAAGAACACACATGCAATGACCACTGGTTGATACATGTGTGGTTTGTGGAAAGAACACACATGCAATGACCACTGGTTGATCCATATGTGGTTTGTGGAAAAGAACACACATGCAATGACCACTAGTTGATCCATATGTGGTTCGTGGAAAGAGCACACATGCAATGACCACTGGTTGATCCATGTGTGGTTTGTGAAAAAACACACATGCAATGACTCTAGTGCTAGTTTTAGTATAAGAACACACATGCAATGACCACTAGTTGATCCATATGTGGTTTTTGGAAAAGAACACACATGCAATGAACACTGGTGGATCCATGTGTGGTTTGTGGAAAAGAACACACATGCAATGACCACTAGTTGATCCATGTGTGGTTTGTGGATAGAACACACATGCAATGACTCTAGTGCTAGTTTTAGTATAAGAACACACATGCAATGACCACTTGTTAATCCATGTGTGGTTTGTGAAAAGAACACACATGCAATGACAGTGGTGGATCTTTATGTTGTTTGTGAAAAAAACACAAATGCAATGACCACTGGTTAGTCCATAAGTGGTTTGTGGAAAAGAACACACATGCAATAAACACTGGTTGATCCATATGTGGTTTGTGAAAAGAACACACATGAAGTGACCACTGGTGGATCCATATGTTGTTTGTGAAGACAACACACATGCAATGAACACTGCTTGATCCATGTGTGGTTTGTGGAAAGAACACACATGCAATGACTCTAGTGCTGGTTTTAGTATAAGAACATGCAATGACTCTAATGGATCCATATGTGGTTTGTGAAAAGAACACACATGCAATGACCACTTGTTGATCCATGTGTGGTTTGTGGAAAGAACACACATGCAATGACAGTGGTGGATCCATGTGTGGTTTGTGGAAAGAACACACATGCAATGACTGTAGTGGTTGATCCATGTGTGGTTTGAGGAAAGAACACACATGGAATGACTCTAGTGGTTGATCCATGTGTGGTTTGTGGAAATAACACACATGCAATGACTCTAGTGGTTGATCCATGTGTGGTTTGTGGAAATAACACATGCAATGCCACCGCTGATCCATAAGTGGTTTGTGGAAAGAACACACATGCAATGACAACTGGTTGATCCATAAGTGGTTTGTGGAAAGAACACACATGCAATGAACACTGGTGGATCCGTAAGTGGTTTGTGGAAAGAACACACAAGCAATGACTCTAGTGCTGGTTTTAGTATAAGAACACACATGCAATGACCACTTGTTGATCCATGTGTGGTTTGTGGAAAGAACACACATGCAATGACACTGGTTGATCCATGTGTGGTTTGTGGAAATAACACACATGCAATGACTCTAGTGGTTGAATCATGTGTGGTTTGTGGAAATAACACACATTTTGTGGTTTGTGGAAATAACACACATGCAATGACTCTAATGGATCCATAAGTGGTTTGTGAAATAGAACACACATGCAATGACCACTGGTTGATCCATGTGTGGTTTGTGGAAAGAACACACATGCAATGACCCCTGGTTGATCCATATGTGGTTTGTGGAAAAGAACAGACATGCAATGACCACTGGGTTATCCATATGTGGTTTGTGAAAAGAACACACATGCAATGACAATGGTGGATCCATGTGTGGTTTGTGGAAAGAACACACATGCAGTGACCACTGGTGGATCCATATGTTGTTTGTGAAAATAACACACATGTAATGAACACTGCTTGATCCATGTGTGGTTTGTGGAAAGAACACACATGCAATGACTGTAGTGCTAGTTTTAGTATAAGAACACACATGCAATGACTCTAATGGATCCATATGTGGTTTGTGAAAAGAACACACATGCAATGACCACTTGTTGATCCATGTGTGGTTTGTGGAAAGAACACACATGCAATGACAGTGGTGGATCCATGTGTGGTTTGTGGAAAGAACACAAATGCAATGACTCTAGTGGTTGATCCATGCGTGGTTTGTGGAAATAACACACATGCAATGACTCTAGTGGTTGATCCATGTGTGGTTTGTGGAAATAACACACATGCAGTGACCACTGGTTGATCCATGTGTGGTTTGTGAAAAGAACACACATGCAATGCCACTGGTTGATCCGTAAGTGGAATGTGGAAAAGAACAGACATGCAATGACCACTGGTTGATCCATAGTGGTTTGTGGAAAGAACACACATGCAATGAACACTGGTGGATCCATAAGTGGTTTGTGGAAAGAACACACACGCAATGAATCTAGTGCTGGTTTTAGTATAATAACACACATGCAATGACCACTTGTTGATCCATGTGTGGTTTGTGGAAAGAACACACATGCAATGACACTGGTTGATCCATGTGTGGTTTGTGGAAAGAACACACATGCAATGACTCTAGTGGTTGATCCATGTGTGGTTTATGGAAATAGCACACATGCAATGACTCTAGTGGTTGAATCATGAGTGGTTTGTGGAAATAACACACATTGTGTGGTTTGTGGAAATAACGCACATGCAATGACTCTAATGGATCCATAAGTGGTTTGTGGAAAAGAACACACATGAAATGACCACTGGTTGATCCATATGTGGTTTGTGCAAAGAACACACATGCAATGACACTGGTTGATCCATGTGTGGTTTGTGGAAAAGAACACACATGCAATGACCACTGGTTGATCCATGTGTGGTTTGTGGAAAGAACACACATGCAATGACCACTGGTTGATCCATATGTGGTTTGTCGAAAAGAACACACATGCAATGACCACTAGTTGATCCATATGTGGTTCGTGGAAAGAGCACACATGCAATGACCACTGGTTGATCCATGTGTGGTTTGTGAAAAACACACATGCAATGACTCTAGTGCTAGTTTTAGTATAAGAACACACATGCAATGACCACTGGTTGATCCATATGTGGTTTTTGGAAAAGAACACACATGCAATGAACACTTTTGGATCCATGTGTGGTTTGTGGAAAGAACACACATGCAATGACCACTGGTTGATCCATATGTGGTTTGTGGAAAAGAACACACATGCAATGAACACTAGTTGATCCATGTGTGGTTTGTGAAAAGAACACACATGCAGTGACCACCGGTTGATCCATATGTTGTTTGTGAAAAGAACACACATGCAATGAACACTGGTTGATCCATGTGTGGTTTGTGGAAAGAACACCCATGCAATGACCACTGGTTGATCCATGTGTGGTTTGTGAAAAGAACACACATGCAATGACTCTAGTGCTAGTTTTAGTATAAGAACATACATGCAATGACCACTAGTTGATCCATATGTGGTTTTTGGAAAAGAACACACATGCAATGAACACGGGTGGATCCATGTGTGGTTTTTGTGGAAAAGAACACACAGGCAATGACCACAGGATGATCCATAAGTGGTTTGTTGAAAAGAACACACATGCAATGAACACTGGTTGATCCATATGTGGTTTGGGAAAAGAACACACATGAAGTGACCACTGGTGGATCCATATGTTGTTTGTGAAAAGAACACACATGCAATGAACACTGCTTGATCCATGTGTGGTTTGTGGAAAGAACACATATGCAATGACTCTAGTGCTAGTTTTAGTGTAAGAACACACATGCAATGACTCTAATGGATCCATATGTGGTTCGTGAAAAGAACACACATGCAATAACCACTTGTTGATCCATGCGTGGTTTGTGGAAAGAACACACATGCAATGACAGTGGTGGATCCATGTGTGGTTTGTGGAAAGAACACACATGCAATGACTCTAGTGGTTGATACATGTGTGGTTTGTGAAAAGAACACACATGCAATGAACACTGCTTGATCCATGTGTGGTGTTGGAAAGAACACACATGCAATGACTCTAGTGCTAGTTTTAGTATAAGAACACACATGCAATGACTCTAGTGGGTCCACATGTGGTTTGTGAAAAGAACACACATGCAATGGCCACTGGTTGATCCATAAGTGGTTTGTGGAAAAGAACACACATGCAATGACTCTGGTCAGTCCATATGTTGTTTGTGGAAAGAACACACATGTAGTGACCACTGGATGATCCATGTGTGGTTTGTGAGAATAACACACATGCAATGCCACTGGTTGATCCATGTGTGGTTTGTGCAAAGAACACACATGCAATGCCACTGGTTGATCCATGTGTGGTTTGTGGATAGAACACACATGCAATGACTCTAGTGCTAGTTTTAGTATAAGAACACACATGGAATGACCACTTGTTGATCCATGTGTGGTTTGTGAAAAGTACACACATGCAATAGCAGTGGTGGATCCATATATTGTTTGTGAAAAGAACACACATGCAATGACCAGTGGTTGATCCATAAGTGGTTTGTGGAAAAGAACACACATGCAATAAACACTGGTTGATCGATATGTGGTTTGTGAAAAGAACACACATGAAGTGACCACTGGTGGATCCATATGTTGTTTGTGAAGACAACACACATGCAATGAACATTGCTTGATCCATGTGTGGTTTGTGGAAAGAACACACATTCAATGACTCTAGTGCTAGTTTTAGTATAAGAACAGACATGCAATGACTCTAATGGATCCATATGTGGTTTGTGAAAAGAACACACATGCAATGACCACTTGTTGATCCATGTGTGGTTTGTGGAAAGAACACACATGCAATGACAGTGGTGGATCCATGTGTGGTTTGTGGAAAGAACGCACATGCAATGACTCTAGTGGTTGATCCATGTGTGGTTTGTGGAAAGAACACACATGGAATGACTCTAGTGGTTGATCCATGTGTGGTTTGTGGAAATAACACACATGCAATGACTCTAGTGGTTGATCCATGTGTGGTTTGTAGAAATAACACACATGCAATGCCACCGGTTGATCCATAAGTGGTTTGTGGAAAATAACACACATGCAATGAAAACTGGTTGATCCATAAGTGGTTTGTGGAAAGAACACACATGCAATGAACACTGGTGGATCCATAAGTGGTTTATAGAAATAACACACATCAATGACTCTAGTGCTGGTTTTAGTATAAGAACACACATGCACTGACCACTTGTTGATCCATGTGTGGTCTGTGGAAAAAAAACACATGCAATGACACTGGTTGATCCATGTGTAGTTTGTGGAAAGAACACACATGCAATGACTCTAGTGGTTGATCCATGTGTGGTTTGTGGAAATAACACACATGCAATGACACTAGTGGTTGAATCATTTGTGGTTTGTGGAAATAACACCCATGCAATGACTCTAATGGATCCATAAGTGGTTTGTGGAAAAGAACACACATGCAATGACCACTGGTTGATCCTTATGTGGTTTGTGCAAACAACACACATGCAATGACACTGGTTGATCCATGTGTGGTTTGTGGAAAAGAACACACATGCAATGACCACTGGTTGATCCATGTGTGGTTTGTGGAAAGAACACACATGCAATGACCACTTGTTGATCCATATGTGGTTTGTGGAAAAGAACACACTTGCAATGACCACTGGTTGATCCATATGTGGTTTCTGGAAAGAACACACATGCAATGACCACTGGTTGATCCATGTGTGGTTTGTGAAAAGAACACACATGCAATGACTCTAGTGCGAGTTTTAGTATAAGAACATACATGCAATGACCACTGGGTATCCATATGTGGTTTTTGGAAAAGAACACACATGCAATGAACACTGGTGGATCCATGTGTGGTTTGTGGAAAAGAACACACAGGCAATGACCACAGGTTGATCCATAAGTGGTTTGTTGAAAAGAACACACATGCAATGAACACTCGTTGATCCATATGTGGTTTGGGAAAATAACTCACATGCAGTGACCACTGGTGGATCCATATGTTGTTTGTGAAAAGAACACACATGCAATGAACACTTCTTGATCCATGTGTGGTTTGTGGAAAGAACACACATTCAATGACTCTAGTGCTAGTTTTAGTATAAGAACACACATGCAATGACTCTAGTGGATCCATATGTGGTTCGTGAAAAGAACACTCATGCCATGACCACTTGTTGATCCATGTGTGGTTTGTGGAAAGAACACACATACAATGACAGTGGTGGATCCATGTGTGGTTTGTGGAAAGAACACACATGCAACGACTCTAGTGGTTGATACATGTGTGGTTTGTGAAAAGAAAACACATGCAATGAACACTGCTTGATCCATGTGTGGTTTTGGAAAGAACACACATGCAATGACCAATGGTTGATCCATATGTGGTTTGTGGAAAGAACACACATGCAATGACACTGCTTGATCCATGTGTGGTTTGTGGAAAAGAACACACATGCAATGACCACCGGTTGATCCATGCGTGGTTTGTGGAAAGAACACACATGCAATGACCACTGGTTGACCCATATGTGGTTAGTGGAAAAGAACACGCATGCAATGACCACTGGTTGATCCATATGTGGTTTGTGGAAAGAACACACATGCAATGACCACTGGTTGATCCATGTGTGGTTTGTGAAAAGAACACACATGCAATGACTCTAGTGCTAGTTTTAGTATAAGAACATACATGCAATGACCACTGGTTGATCCATATGTGGTTTTTGGAAAAGAACACACATGCAATGAACACGGGTGGATCCATGTGTGGTTTTTGTGGAAAAGAACACACAGGCAATGACCACAGGTTGATCCATAAGTGGTTTGTTGAAAAGAACACACATGCAATGAACACTGGTTGATCCATATGTGGTTTGGGAAAAGAACACACATGAAGTGACCACTGGTGGATCCATATGTTGTTTGTGAAAAGAACACACATGCAATGAACACTGCTTGATCCATGTGTGGTTTGTGGAAAGAACACACATGCAATGACTCTAGTGCTAGTTTTAGTATAAGAACACACATGCAATGACTCTAATGGATCCATATGTGGTTCGTGAAAGAACACACATGCAATAACCACTTGTTGATCCATGCGTGGTTTGTGGAAAGAACACACATGCAATGACAGTGGTGGATCCATGTGTGGTTTGTGGAAAGAACACACATGCAATGACTCTAGTGGTTGATACATGTGTGGTTTGTGAAAAGAACACACATGCAATGAACACTGCTTGATCCATGTGTGGTTTGTGGAAAGAACACACATTCAATGACTCTAGTGCTAGTTTTAGTATAAGAACAGACATGCAATGACTCTAATGGATCCATATGTGGTTTGTGAAAAGAACACACATGCAATGACCACTTGTTGATCCATGTGTGGTTTGTGGAAAGAACACACATGCAATGACAGTGGTGGATCCATGTGTGGTTTGTGGAAAGAACACACATGCAATGACTCTAGTGGTTGATCCATGTGTGGTTTGTGGAAAGAACACACATGGAATGACTCTAGTGGTTGATCCATGTGTGGTTTGTGGAAATAACACACATGCAATGACTCTAGTGGTTTATCCATGTGTGGTTTGTAGAAATAACACACATGCAATGCCACCGGTTGATCCATAAGTGGTTTGTGGAAAATAACACACATGCAATGACAACTGGTTGATCCATAAGTGGTTTGTGGAAAGAACACACATGCAATGAACACTGGTGGATCCATAAGTGGTTTATAGAAAGAACACACATGCAATGACTCTAGTGCTGGTTTTAGTATAAGAACACACATGCACTGACCACTTGTTGATCCATGTGTGGTTTGTGGAAAGAAAACACATGCAATGACACTGGTTGATCCATGTGTAGTTTGTGGAAAGAACACACATGCAATGACTCTAGTGGTTGATCCATGTGTGGTTTGTGGAAATAACACACATGCAATGACACTAGTGGTTGAATCATTTGTGGTTTGTGGAAATAACACCCATGCAATGACTCTAATGGATCCATAAGTGGTTTGTGGAAAAGAACACACATGCAATGACCACTGGTTGATCCTTATGTGGTTTGTGCAAACAACACACATGCAATGACACTGGTTGATCCATGTGTGGTTTGTGGAAAAGAACACACATGCAATGACCACTGGTTGATCCATGTGTGGTTTGTGGAAAGAACACACATGCAATGACCACTTGTTGATCCATATGTGGTTTGTGGAAAAGAACACACATGCAATGACATCTGGTTGATCCATATGTGGTTTCTGGAAAGAACACACATGCAATGACCACTGGTTGATCCATGTGTGGTTTGTGAAAAGAACACACATGCAATGACTCTAGTGCTAGTTTTTGTATAAGAACATACATGCAATGACCACTGGGTATCCATATGTGGTTTTTGGAAAAGAACACACATGCAATGAACACTGGTGGATCCATGTGTGGTTTGTGGAAAAGAACACACAGGCAATGACCACAGGTTGATCCATAAGTGGTTTGTTGAAAAGAACACACATGCAATGAACACTCGTTGATCCATATGTGGTTTGGGAAAATAACACACATGCAGTGACCACTGGTGGATCCATATGTTGTTTGTGAAAAGAACACACATGCAATGAACACTTCTTGATCCATGTGTGGTTTGTGGAAAGAACACACATGCAATGACTCTAGTGCTAGTTTTAGTATAAGAACACACATGCAATGACTCTAATGGATCCATATGTGGTTCGTGAAAAGAACACTCATGCCATGACCACTTGTTGATCCATGTGTGGTTTGTGGAAAGAACACACATACAATGACAGTGGTGGATCCATGTGTGGTTTGTGGAAAGAACACACGTGCAATGACTCTAGTGGTTGATACATGTGTGGTTTGTGAAAAGAAAACACATGCAATGAACACTGCTTGATCCATGTGTGGTTTTGGAAAGAACACACATGCAATGACCAATGGTTGATCCATATGTGGTTTGTGGAAAGAACACACATGCAATGACACTGCTTGATCCATGTGTGGTTTGTGGAAAAGAACACACATGCAATGACCACCGGTTGATCCATGCGTGGTTTGTGGAAAGAACACACATGCAATGACCACTGGTTGACCCATATGTGGTTAGTGGAAAAGAACACGCATGCAATGACCACTGGTTGATCCATATGTGGTTTGTGGAAAGAACACACATGCAATGACCACTGGTTGATCCATGTGTGGTTTGTGAAAAGAACACACATGCAATGACTCTAGTGCTAGTTTTAGTATAAGAACATACATGCAATGACCACTGGTTGATCCATATGTGGTTTTTGGAAAAGAACACACATGCAATGAACACGGGTGGATCCATGTGTGGTTTTTGTGGAAAAGAACACACAGGCAATGACCACAGGTTGATCCATAAGTGGTTTGTTGAAAAGAACACACATGCAATGAACACTGGTTGATCCATATGTGGTTTGGGAAAAGAACACACATGAAGTGACCACTGGTGGATCCATATGTTGTTTGTGAAAAGAACACACATGCAATGAACACTGCTTGATCCATGTGTGGTTTGTGGAAAGAACACACATGCAATGACTCTAGTGCTAGTTTTAGTATAAGAACACACATGCAATGACTCTAATGGATCCATATGTGGTTCGTGAAAGAACACACATGCAATAACCACTTGTTGATCCATGTGTGGTTTGTGGAAAGAACACACATGCAATGACAGTGGTGGATCCATGTGTGGTTTGTGGAAAGAACACACATGCAATGACTCTAGTGGTTGATACATGTGTGGTTTGTGAAAAGAACACACATGCAATGAACACTGCTTGATCCATGTGTGGTGTTGGAAAGAACACACATGCAATGACTCTAGTGCTAGTTTTAGTATAAGAACACACATGCAATGACTCTAGTGGGTCCACATGTGGTTTGTGAAAAGAACACACATGCAATGGCCACTGGTTGATCCATAAGTGGTTTGTGGAAAAGAACACACATGCAATGACTCTGGTCGGTCCATATGTTGTTTGTGGAAAGAACACACATGTAGTGACCACTGGATGATCCATGTGTGGTTTGTGAGAAGAATACACATGCAATGCCACTGGTTGATCCATGTGTGGTTTGTGCAAAGAACACACATGCAATGCCACTGGTTGATCCATGTGTGGTTTGTGGATAGAACACACATGCAATGACTCTAGTTCTAGTTTTAGTATAAGAACACACATGGAATGACCACTTGTTGATCCATGTGTGGTTTGTGAAAAGTACACACATGCAATGGCAGTGGTGGATCCATATGTTGTTTGTGAAAAGAACACACATGCAATGACCAGTGGTTGATCCATAAGTGGTTTGTGGAAAAGAACACACATGCAATAAACACTGGTTGATCCATATGTGGTTTGTGAAAAGAACACACATGAAGTGACCACTGGTGGATCCATATGTTGTTTGTGAAGATAACACACATGCAATGAACACTGCTTGATCCATGTGTGGTTTGTGGAAAGAACACACATGCAATGACTCTAGTGCTAGTTTTAGTATAAGAACAGACATGCAATGACTCTAATGGATCCATATGTGGTTTGTGAAAAGAACACACATGCAATGACCACTTGTTGATCCATGTGTGGTTTGTGGAAAGAACACACATGCAATGACAGTGGTGGATCCATGTGTGGTTTGTGGAAAGAACACACATGCAATGACTCAAGTGGTTGATCCATGTGTGGTTTGTGGAAAGAAAACACATTCAATGACACTGGTTGATCCATGTGTGGTTTGTGGAAAGAACACACGTGCAATGACTCTAGTGGTTAATCCATGTGTGGTTTGTGGAAATAACACACATGCAATGACTCTAGTGGTTGAATCATTTGTGGTTTGTGGAAATAACACCCATGCAATGACTCTAATGGATCCATAAGTGGTTTGTGGAAAAGAACGCAGATGCAATGACCACTGGTTGATCCTTATGTGGTTTGTGCAAACAACACACATGCAATGACACTGGTTGATCCATGTGTGGTTTGTGGAAAAGAACACACATGCAATGACCACTGGTTGATCCATGTGTGGTTTGTGGAAAGAACACGCATGCAATGACCACTTGTTGATCCATATGTGGTTTGTGGAAAAGAACACACATGCAATGACCACTGGTTGATCCATATGTGGTTTGTGGAAAGAACACACATGCAATGACCACTGGTTGATCCATGTGTGGTTTGTGAAAAGAACACACATAGAATGACTCTAGTGCTAGTTTTAGTATAAGAACATACATGCAATGACCACTGGTTGATCCATATGTGGTTTTTGGAAAAGAACACACATGCAATGAACACTGGTGGATCCATGTGTGGTTTGTGGAAAAGAACACACAGGCAATGACCACAGGTTGATCCATAAGTGGTTTGTTGAAAAGAACACACATGCAATGAACACTGGTTGATCCATCTGTGGTTTGGGAAAAGAACACACATGCAGTGACCACTGGTGGATCCATATGTTGTTGGTGAAAAGAACACACATGCAATGAACACTGCTTGATCCATGTGTGGTTTGTGGAAAGAACACACATGCAATGACTCTAGTGCTAGTTTTAGTATAAGAACACACATGCAATGACTCTAATGGATCCATATGTGGTTCGTGAAAAGAACACACATGCAATGACCACTTGTTGATCCATGTGTGGTGTGTGGAAAGAACACACATGCAATGACAGTGGTGGATCCATGTGTGGTTTGTGGAAAGAACACACATGCAATGACTCTAGTGGTTGATACATGTGTTGTTTATGGAAATAACACAATTGCAATGACTCTAGTGGTTGATCCATGTGTGGTTTGTCGAAATAACACACATGCAATGACAGTGGTTGATTCATGTGTGGTTTGTGAAAAGAACACACATGCAATGCCACTGGTTGATCCATAAGTGGTTTGTGGAAAAGAACACACATGCAATGCCACTGGTTGATCCATAAGTGGTTTGTGGAAAAGAACACACATGCAATGACCACTGGTTGATCTATGTGGTTTGTGGAAAGAACACACATGCAATGAACACTGGTGGATCCATAAGTGGCTTATGGAAAGAACACACATGCAATGACTCTAGTGCTGGTTTTAGTATAAGAACACACATGCACTGACCACTTGTTGATCCATGTGTGGTTTGTGGAAAGAACACACATGCAATGACCACTGGTTGATCCTTATGTGGTTTGTGCAAACAACACACATGCAATGAGACTGGTTGATCCATGTGTGGTTTGTGGAAAAGAACACACATGCAATGACCACTGGTTGATCCATGTGTGGTTTGTAGAAAGAACACACATGGAATGACCACTTGTTGATCCATATGTGGTTTGTGGAAAAGAACACACATGCAATGACCACTGGTTGATCCATATGTGGTTTGTGGAAAGAACACACATGCAATGACCACTAGTTGATCCATGTGTGGTTTATGAAAAGAACACACATGCAATGACTCTAGTGCTAGTTTTAGTATAAGAACATACATGCAATGACCACTGGTAGATCCATATGTGGTTTTTGGAAAAGAACACACATGTAATGAACACTGGTGGATCCATGTGTGGTTTGTGGAAAAGAACACACATGCAATGACCACAGGTTGATCGGTTTGTTTAAAAGAACACACATGCAATGAACACTGGTTGATCCATATGTGGTTTGGGAAAAGAACACACATGTAGTGACCACTGGTGGATCCATATGTTGTTTGTGAAAAGAACACACATGCAATGAACACTGCTTGATCCATGTGTGGTTTGTGGAAAGAACACACATGCAATGACTCTAGTGCTAGTTTTAGTATAAGAACACACATGCAATGACTCTAATGGATCCATATGTGGTTCATGAAAAGAACACACATGCAATGACCACTTGTTGATCCATGTGTGGTTTGTGGAAAGAACACACATGCAATGACAGTGGTGGATCCATGTGTGGTTTGTGGAAAGAACACACATGCAATGACTCTAGTGGTTGATACATGTGTGGTTTGTGAAAAGAACACACATGCAATGAACACTGCTTGATCCATGTGTGGTTTTGGAAAGAACACACATGCAATGACTCTAGTGCTAGTTTTAGTATAAGAACACACATGCAATGACTCTAATGGATCCATATGTGGTTTGTGAAAAGAACACACATGCAATGACCACTGGTTGATCCATGTGTGGTTTGTGGAAAGAACACACATGCAGTGACTCTAGTGGTTGATCCATGTGTGGTTTGTGGAAAGAACACACATGCAATGACTCTCGTGGTTGATCCATGTGTGGTTTGTGGAAAGAACACACATGCACTGACTCTAGTGGTTGATCCATATGTGGTTTATGGAAAGAACACACATGCAATGACACTGCTTGATCCATGTGTGGTTTGTGGAAAGAACACACATGCAATGGCCACTGGTTGATCCATAAGTGGTTTGTGGAAAAGAAAAAACATGCAATGACTCTGGTTGGCCCATATGTGGTTTGTGAAAAGAACACACATGCAATGCCACTGGTTGTTCCATGTTTGGTTTGTGGAAAGAACACACAGGCAATGCCACTGGTTGATCCATGTGTGGTTTGTGCATAGAACACACATGCAATGACTCTAGTGCTAGTTTTAGTATAAAAACACACATGCAATGACCACTTGTTAATCCATGTGTGGTTTGTGAAAAGAACACACATGAAGTGACCACTGGTTAATCCATAAGTGGTTTGTGGAAAAGAACACACATGCAATAAACACTGGTTGATCCATATGTGGTTTGTGAAAAGAACACACATGAAGTGACCACTGGTGGATCCATATGTTGTTTGTGAAGACAACACACATGCAATGAACACTGCTTGATCCATGTGTGGTTTGTGGAAAGAACACACATGCAATGACTCTAGTGCTAGTTTTACTATAAGAACAGACATGCAATGACTCTAATGGATCCATATGTGGTTTGTGAAAAGAACATACATGCAATGACCACTTGTTGATCCATGTGTGGTTTGTGGAAAGAACACACATGCAATGACAGTGGTGGATCCATGTGTGGTTTGTGGAAAGAACACACATGCAATGACTCTAGTGGTTGATCCATGTGTGGTTTGTGGAAAGAACACACAAGGAATGACTCTAGTGGTTGATCCATGTGTGGTTTGTGGAAATAACACACATGCAATCACTCTAGTGGTTGATCCATGTGTGGTTTGTGGAAATAACACACATGCAATGCCACCGGTTGATCCATAAGTGGCTTGTGTAAAAGAACACACATGCAATGACAACTGGTTGATCCAGAAGTGGTTTGTGGAAAGAACACACATGCAATGAACACTGGTGGATCCGTAAGTGGTTTGTGGAAAGAACACACAAGCAATGACTCTAGTGCTGGTTTTAGTATAAGAACACACATGCAATGACCACTGGTTGATCCATATGTGGTTTGTGGAAAGAACACACATGCAATGACACTTGTTGATCCATGTGTGGTTTGTGGAATAGAACACACATGCAATGACCACTGGTTGATCCATGTGTGGTTTGTGGAAATAACACACATGCAATGACCACTGGTTGATCCATATGTGGTTTGTGGAAAAGAACACACATGCAATGACCACTGGGTTATCCATATGTGGTTTGTGAAAAGAACACACATGCAATGAGAATGGTGGATCCATGTGTGGTTTGTGGAAAAACACACATGCAATGACTCTAGTGGTTGATCCATGTGTGGTTTGTGGAAATAACACACATTCAATGACTCTAGTGGTTGATCCTTGGGTGGTTTGTGGAAATAACACACATGCAATGACTCTAGTGGTTGATCCATGTGTGGTTTGTGGAAAGAACACACATGCAGTGACTCTAGTGGTTGATCCATGTGTGCTTTGTGGAAAGAACACACATGAAGTGACTCTAGTGGTTGATCCATGTGAGGTTTGTGGAAAGAACACACATGCAATGACTCTAGTGGTTGATCCATATGAGCTTTGTGGAAAGAACACACATGCAATGACACTACTTGATCCATGTGTGGTTTGTGGAAAGAACACACATGCAATGGCCACTGGTTGATCCATAAGTGTTTGTGGAAAAGAACACACATGCAATGACTCTGGTTGGTCCATATGTGGTTTGTGGAAAGAACACACATGCAGTGACCACTGGATGATCCATGTGTGGTTTGTGAAAAGAACACACGTGCAATGCCACTGGTTGATCCATGTGTGGTTTGTGGAAAGAACACACAGGCAATGCCACTGGTTGATCCATGTGTGGTTTCTGGATAGAACACACATGCAATGACTCTAGTGATAGTTTTAGTATGAGAACACACATGCAATGACCACTTGTTGATCCATGTGTGGTTTGTGAAAAGAACACACATGCAATGACAATGGCGGATCTATATGTTGTTTGTGAAAAGAACACACATGCAATGACCACTGGTTGATCCATAAGTGGTTTGTGGAAAAGAACACACATGCAATAAACACTAGTTGATCCATCTGTGGTTTGTGACAAGAACACACATGCAGTGACCACTGGTGGATCCATATGTTGTTTGTGAAAAGAACACACATGTAATGAACACTGCTTGATCCATGTGTGGTTTGTGGAAAGAACACACATGCAATGTCTCTAGTGCTAGTTTTAGTATAAGAACACACATGCAATGACTCTAATGGATCCATATGTGGTTTGTGAAAAGAACACACATGCAATGACCACTTGTTGATCCATGTGTGGTTTGTGGAAAGAACACACATGCAATGACAGTGGTGGATCCATGTGTGGTTTGTGGAAAGAACACAAATGCAATGACTCTAGTGGTTGATCCATGCGTGGTTTGTGGAAATAACACACATGCAATGACTCTAGTGGTTGATCCATGTGTGGTTTGTGGAAATAACACACATGCAGTGACCACTGGTTGATCCATGTGTGGTTTGTAAAAATAACACACATGCAATGCCACCGGTTGATCCATAAGTGGAATGTGGAAAAGAACAGACATGCAATGACCACTGGTTGATCCATAGTGGTTTGTGGAAAGAACACACATGCAATGAACACTGGTGGATCCATAAGCGGTTTGTGGAAAGAACACACGCGCAATGACTCTAGTGCTGGTTTTAGTATAAGAACACACATGCAATGACCACTTGTTGATCCATGTGTGGTTTGTGGAAAGAACACACATGCAATGACACTGGTTGATCCATGTGTGGTTTGTGGAAAGAACACACATGCAATGACAGTGGTGGATCCATGTGTGGTTTGTTGAAAGAACACACATGCAGTGACTCTAGTGGTTGATCCATGTGTGGTTTGTGGAAATAACACACATGCAATGACTCTAGTGGTTGATCCATGTGTGGTTTGTGGAAAGAACACACATGCAGTGACTCTTGTTGTTGATCCATGTGTGGTTTGTGGAAAGAACACACATGTAGTGACTCTAGTGGTTGATCCATGTGTGGTTTGTGGAAAGAACACACATGCACTGACTCTAGTGGTTGTTCCATATGTGGTTTGTGGAAAGAACACACATGCAATGACACTGCTTGATCCATGTGTGGTTTGTGGAAAGAACACACATGCAATGAACACTGGTGGATCCATAAGTGGTTTGTGGAAAGAACACACATGCAATGACTCTAGTGCTAGTTTTAGTATAACAACACACATGCAATGACTCTAATGGATCCATATGTGGTTTCTAAAAGAACACACATGCAATCACCACTTGTTGATCCATGTGTGGTTTGCGGAAAGAACACACATGCAGTGACTCTAGTGGTTGATCCATGTGTGGTTTGTGGAAAGAACACACATGCAATGACTCTAGTGGTTGATCCATCTGTGGTTTGTGGAAATAACACACATGCAATTCCACCGGTTGATCCATAAGTGGTTTGTGGAAAATAACACACATGCAATGACAACTGGTTGATCCATAAGTGGTTTGTGGAAAGAACACACATGCAATGAACACTGGTGGATCCGTAAGTGGTTTGTGGAAAGAACACACAAGCAATGACTCTAGTGCTGGTTTTAGTATAAGAACACACATGCAATGACCACTTGTTGATCCATGTGTGGTTTGTGAAAAGAACACACATGCAATGACACTGGTTGATGCATGTGTGGTTTGTGGAAATAACACACATGCAATGACTCTAGTGGTTGAATCATGTGTGGTTTGTGGAAATAACACACATTGTGTGGTTTGTGGAAATAACACACATGCAATGACTCTAATGGATCCATAAGTAGTTTGTGGAAAAGAACACACATGCAATGACCACGGGTTGATCCATATGTGGTTTGTGGAAAGAACACACATGCAATGACACTTGTTGATCCATGTGTGGTTTGTGGAATAGAACACACATGCAATGACCACTGGTTGATCCATGTGTGGTTTGTGGAAAGAACACACATGCAATGACCACTGGTTGATCCATATGTGGTTTGTGGAAAAGAACACACATGCAATGACCACTGGGTTATCCATATGTGGTTTGTGAAAAGAACACACATGCAATGACAATGGTGGATCCATGTGTGGTTTGTGGAAAAACACACATGCAATGACTCTAGTGGTTGATCCATGTGTGGTTTGTAGAAATAACACACATTCAATGACTCTAGTGGTTGATCCTTGGGTGGTTTGAAAGAACACACATGCAATGACTCTAGTGGTTGATCCATGTGTGGTTTGTGGAAAGAACACACATGCAGTGACTCTAGTGGTTGATCCATGTGTGCTTTGTGGAAAGAACACACATGAAGTGACTCTAGTGGTTGATCCATGTGAGGTTTGTGGAAAGAACACACATGCAATGACTCTAGTGGTTGATCCATAAGAGCTTTGTGGAAAGAACACACATGCAATTACACTGCTTGATCCATGTGTGGTTTGTGGAAAGAACACACATGCAATGGCCACTGGTGGATCCATAAGTGTTTGTGGAAAAGAACACACATGCAATGACTCTGGTTGGTCTGGTTTGTGGAAAAGAACACACATGCAATGACCACTTGTTTATCAATGTGTGATTTGTGAAAAGAAAACACATGCAATGCCACTGGTTGATGCTTGTGTGGTTTGTGGAAAGAACACACATGCAATGCCAATGGTTGATCCATGTGTGGTTCGTGGAAATAACACATCTGTGCTGGTTTGTGGAAATAACACACATGCAATGACTCTAATGGATCCATAAGTAGTTTGTGGAAAAGAACACACATGCAATGACCACGGGTTGATCCATATGTGGTTTGTGGAAAGAACACACATGCAATGACACTTGTTGATCCATGTGTGGTTTGTGGAATAGAACACACATGCAATGACCACTGGTTGATCCATGTGTGGTTTGTGGAAAGAACACACATGCAATGACCACTGGTTGATCCATATGTGGTTTGTGGAAAAGAACACACATGCAATGACCACTGGGTTATCCATATGTGGTTTGTGAAAAGAACACACATGCAATGACAATGGTGGATCCATGTGTGGTTTGTGGAAAAACACACATGCAATGACTCTAGTGGTTGATCCATGTGTGGTTTGTAGAAATAACACACATTCAATGACTCTAGTGGTTGATCCTTGGGTGGTTTGTGGAAATAACACACATGCAATGACTCTAGTGGTTGATCCATGTGTGGTTTGTGGAAAGAACACACATGCAGTGACTCTAGTGGTTGATCCATGTGTGCTTTGTGGAAAGAACACACATGAAGTGACTCTAGTGGTTGATCCATGTGAGGTTTGTGGAAAGAACACACATGCAATGACTCTAGTGGTTGATCCATATGAGCTTTGTGGAAAGAACACACATGCAATGACACTACTTGATCCATGTGTGGTTTGTGGAAAGAACACACATGCAATGGCCACTGGTTGATCCATAAGTGTTTGTGGAAAAGAACACACATGCAATGACTCTGGTTGGTCCATATGTGGTTTGTGGAAAGAACACACATGCAGTGACCACTGGATGATCCATGTGTGGTTTGTGAAAAGAACACACGTGCAATGCCACTGGTTGATTCATGTGTGGTTTGTGGAAAGAACACACAGGCAATGCCACTGGTTGATCCATGTGTGGTTTCTGGATAGAACACACATGCAATGACTCTAGTGCTAGTTTTAGTATGAGAACACACATGCAATGACCACTTGTTGATCCATGTGTGGTTTGTGAAAAGAACACACATGCAATGACAATGGCGGATCTATATGTTGTTTGTGAAAAGAACACACATGCAATGACCACTGGTTGATCCATAAGTGGTTTGTGGAAAAGAACACACATGCAATTGACACTTGTTGATCCATAAGTGTTTGTGGAAAAGAACACACATGCAGTGACCACTGGTGGATCCATATGTTGTTTGTGAAAAGAACACACATGTAATGAACACTGCTTGATCCATGTGTGGTTTGTGGAAAGAACACACATGCAATGACTCTAGTGCTAGTTTGAGTATAAGAACACACATGCAATGACTCTAATGGATCCATATGTGGTTTGTGAAAAGAACACACATGCAATGACCACTTGTTGATCCATGTGTGGTTTGTGGAAAGAACACACATGCAATGACAGTGGTGGATCCATGTGTGGTTTGTGGAAAGAACACAAATGCAATGACTCTAGTGGTTGATCCATGCGTGGTTTGTGGAAATAACACACATGCAATGACTCTAGTGGTTGATCCATGTGTGGTTTGTGGAAATAACACACATGCAGTGAGCACTGGTTGATCCATGTGTGGTTTGTGAAAATGACACACATGCAATGCCACCGGTTGATCCATAAGTGGAATGTGGAAAAGAACAGACATGCAATGACCACTGGTTGATCCATAGTGGTTTGTGGAAAGAACACACATGCAATGAACACTGGTGGATCCATAAGTGGTTTGTGGAAAGAACACACACGCAATGACTCTAGTGCTGGTTTTAGTATAAGAACACACATGCAATGACCACTTGTTGATCCATGTGTGGTTTGTGGAAAGAACACACATGCAATGACACTGGTTGATCCATGTGTGGTTTGTGGAAAGAACACACATGCAATGACAGTGGTGGATCCATGTGTGGTTTGTGGAAAGAACACACATGCAGTGACTCTAGTGGTTGATCCATGTGTGGTTTGTGGAAATAACACACATGCAATGACTCTAGTGGTTGATCCATGTGTGGTTTGTGGAAAGAACACACATGCAGTGACTCTTGTTGTTGATCCATGTGTGGTTTGTGGAAAGAACACACATGTAGTGACTCTAGTGGTTGATCCATGTGTGGTTTGTGGCAAGAACACACATGCACTGACTCTAGTGGTTGATCCAGATGTGGTTTGTGGAAAGAACACGCATGCAATGACACTGCTTGATCCATGTGTGGTTTGTGGAAAGAACACACATGCAATGAACACTGGTGGATCCATAAGTGGTTTGTGGAAAGAACACACATGCAATGACTCTAGTGCTAGTTTTAGTATAACAACACACATGCAATGACTCTAATGGATCCATATGTGGTTTCTGAAAAGAACACACATGCAATGACCACTTGTTGATCCATGTGTGGTTTGCGGAAAGAAAACACATGCAGTGACTCTAGTGGTTGATCCATGTGTGGTTTGTGGAAAGAACACACATGCAATGACTCTAGTGGTTGATCCATCTGTGGTTTGTGGAAAGAACACACATGCAATGACACTGGTTGATCCATGTGTGGTTTGTGGAAAAGAACACACATGCAATGACCACTGGTTGATCCATGTGTGGTTTGTGGAAAGAACACACATGCAATGACCACTGGTTGATCCATATGTGGTTTGTGGAAAATAACAGACATGCAATGACCACTGGTTGATCCATATGTGGTTTGTGGAAAGAACACACATGCAATGACCACTAGTTGATCCATGTGTGGTTTGTGAAAACAACACACATGCAATGACTCTAGAGCTAGTTTTAGTATAAGAACACACATGCAATGACTCTAGTGGGTCCACATGTAGTTTGTGAAAAGAACACACGTGCAATGCCACTGGTTGATCCATAAGTAGTTTGTGGAAAGAACACATATGCAATGGCCATTGGTTGATCCATAAGTGGTTTGTGGAAAAGAACACACATGTAATGACTCTGGTTGGTCCATATGTGGTTTGTGGACAGAACACACATGCAGTGACCACTGGTTGATCCATGTGTGGTTTGTGAAAACAACACACATGCAATGCCACTGGTTGATCCATTTGTGGTTTGTGGAAAGAACACACATGCAATGCCACTGGTTGATCCATATGTGGTTTGTGGCTAGAACACACATGCAATGACTCTAGTGCTAGTTTTAGTATAAGAACACACATGCAATGACCAATGTTGATCCATGTGTGGTTTGTGAAAAGAACACACATGCAATGACAGTGGTGGATCCATCTGTTGTTTGTGAAAAGAACACACATGCACTGACTCTAATGGATCCATAAGTGGTTTGTGGAAAAGAACACACATGCAATGACCACTGGTTGATCCATTTGTGGTTTGTGGAAAGAACACAAATGCAATGACATTGGTTGATCCATATGTGGTTTGTGAAAAGAACACACATGCAATGACACTGGTTGATCCATGTGTGGTTTCTGGAACGAACACACATGCAATGACAGTGGTAGATCCATGTGTGGTTTGTGGAAAGAACACACATGTAATGACTCTAGTGGTTGATCCATGTGTGGTTTGTGGAAATAACACACATGCAATGACTCTAGTGGTTGATCCATGTTTGGTTTGTGGAAAGAACACACATGCAGTGACTCTAGTAGTTGATCCATGTGTGGTTTGTGGCAATAACACACATGCAATGACTCTAGTGGTTGATCCATGTGTGGTTTGTGGAAAGAACACACATGCAGTGACTCTATTTGTTGATCCATCTGTGGTTTGTGCAAAGAACACACATGTAGTGACTCTAGTGGTTGATCCATGTGTGGTTTGTGGAAAGAACACACATGCACTGACTCTAGTGGTTGATCCATATGTGGTTTGTGGAAAGAATACACATGCAATGACATTGCTTGATCCATGTGTGGTTTGTGGAAAGAACACACATGCAATGAACACTGGTGGATCCATAAGTGGTTTGTGGAAAGAACACACATGCAATGACTCTAGTGCTAGTTTTAGTATAAGAACACACATTCAATGACTCTAATGGATCCATATGTGGTTTCTGAAAAGAACACACATGCAATGACCACTTGTTGATCCATGTGTGGTTTGCGGAAAGAACACACATGCAGTGACTCTAGTGGTTGATCCATGTGTGGTTTGTGGAAAGAACACACATGCAATGACTCTAGTGGTTGATCCATATGTGGTTTGTGGAAAGAACACACATGCAATGGCACTGGTTGATCCATGTGTGGTTTGTGGAAAAGAACACACATGCAATGACCACTGGTTGATCCATGTGTGGTTTGTGGAAAGAACACAAATGCAATGACCACTGGTTGATCCATATGTGATTTGTGGAAAATAACACACATGCAATGACCACTGGTTGATCCATATGTGGTTTGTGGAAAGAACACACATGCAATGACCACTAGTTGATCCATGTGTGGTTTGTGAAAACAACACACATGCAATGACTCTAGAGCTAGTTTTAGTATAAGAACACACATGCAATGACTCTAGTGGGTCCACATGTAGTTTGTGAAAAGAACACACGTGCAATGCCACTGGTTAATCCATAAGTAGTTTGTGGAAAGAACACACATGCAATGTCCATTGGTTGATCCATAAGTGGTTTGTGGAAAAGAACACACATGTAATGCCACTGGTTGATCCATGTGTGGTTTGTGAAAAGAACACACATGCAATGACTCTAGTGCTAGTTTTAGTTTAAGAACACACATGCAATGACCACTTGTTGATCCATGTGTCTTTTGTGAAAAGAACACACATACAATGACTCTAGTGGGTCCACATGTAGTTTGTGAAAAGAACACACATGCAATGACTCTAATGGATCCATAAGTGGTTTGTGGAAAAGAACACACATGCAATGACCACTAGTTGATCCATTTGTGGTTTGTGGAAAGAACACAAATGCAATGACACTAGTTGATCCATATGTGGTTTGTGAAAAGAACACACATGCAATGACACTGGTTGATCCATGTGTGGTTTCTGGAACGAACACACATGCAATGACTCTAGTGGTTGATCCATGTGTGGTTTGTGGAAATAACACACATGCAATGACTCATTGGTTGAATCATGTGTGGTTTGTGGAAATAACACACATTGTGTGGTTTGTGGAAATAACACACATGCAATGACTCTAATGGATCCATAAGTGGTTTGTGGAAAAGAACACACATGCAATGACATTGGTTGATCCATATGTGGTTTGTGCAAAGAACACACATGCAATGACACTAGTTGATCCATGTGTGGTTTGTGGAAAAGAACACACATGCAATGACCACTGGTTGATCTATGTGTGGTTTGTGGAAAGAACACACATGCAATGACCACTGGTTGATCCATCTGTGGTTTGTGGAAAGAACACACATGCAATGACAAATGGTTGTTCAATTTGTGTTTTGTGGTAAGAACACACATGCAATGACCACTGGTTGATCCATGTGTGGTTTGTGAAAAGAACACACATGCAATGACTCTAGTGCTAGTTTTAGTATAAGAACACACATGCAATGACCACTTGTTGATCCATATGTGGTTTTGGAAAGAACACACATGCAATGAACACTGGTGGTTCCATGTGTGGTTTGTGAAAAAGAACACATGCAATGACCACTGGTTGATCCATGTGTGGTTTGTGGATAGAACTCACATGCAATGAACACTGGTGGATCCATGTGTGGTTTGTGGAAAGAACACACATGGAAGGACCACTGGTTGATCCATATGTGGTTTGTGGAAAGAACACACATGTAGTGAACACTTGCGGATCCATAAGTGGTTTGTGGAAAGAACACACATGCAATGACCACTGGTTGATCCATATGTGGTTTGTGGAAAGAACACACATGCAGTGAACACTGGTGGATCCATATGTTGTTTGTGAAAAGAACACACATGCAATCACTCTCACGCTAGTTTTAGTATAAGAACACCCATGCACTGACTCTTGTGGGTCCACATGTAGTTTGTGAAAAGAACACACATGCAATTCCACTTGTTGATCCATAAGTGGTTTGTGGAAAGAACACATATGCAATGGCCACTAGTTGATCCATAAGTGGTTTGTGGAAAAGAACACACATCCAATGACTCTGGATGGTCCATATGTGATTTGTGGAAAATAACACACATGCAATGACCACTGGTTGATCCATATGTGGTTTGTGGAAAGAACACACATGCAATGACCACTAGTTGATCCATGTGTGGTTTGTGAAAAGAACACACATGCAATGACTCTAGTACTAGTTTTAGTATAAGAACACACATGCAATGACTCTAGTGGGTCCACATGTAGTTTGTGAAAAGAACACACGTGCAATGCCATTGGTTGATCCATAAGTAGTTTGTGGAAATAACACACATGCAATGGCCACTAGTTGATCCATAAGTGGTTTGTGGAAAAGAACACACATGCAATGACTCTGGTTGGTCCACATGTGGTTTGTGGAAAGAACACACATGCAGTGACCACTGGTTGATACATGTGTGGTTTGTGAAAAGAACACACATGCAATGCCACTGGTTGATCCATTTGTGGTTTGTGGAAAGAACACACATGCAATGCCGCTGGTTGATCCATGTGTGGTTTGTGGCTAGAACACACATGCAATGACTCTAGTGCTAGTTTTAGTATAAGAACACACATGCAATGACCACTTGTTGATCCATGTGTGGTTTGTGAAAAGAACACACATGCAATGACAGTGGTGGATCCATATGTTGTTTGTGAAAAGAACACACATGCACTGACTCTAATGGATCCATAAGTGGTTTGTGGAAAAGAACACACATGCAATGACCACTAGTTGATCCATTTGTGGTTTGTGGAAAGAACACAAATGCAATGACACTAGTTGATCCATATGTGGTTTGTGAAAAGAACACACATGCAATGACACTGGTTGATCCATGTGTGGTTTCTGGAACGAACACACATGCAATGACTCTAGTGGTTGATCCATGTGTGGTTTGTGGAAATAACACACATGCAATGACTCATTGGTTGAATCATGTGTGGTTTGTGGAAATAACACACATTGTGTGGTTTGTGGAAATAACACACATGCAATGACTCTAATGGATCCATAAGTGGTTTGTGGAAAAGAACACACATGCAATGACCACTGGTTGATCCATATGTGGTTTGTGCAAAGAACACACATGCAATGACACTAGTTGATCCATGTGTGGTTTGTGGAAAAGAACACACATGCAATGACCACTGGTTGATCTATGTGTGGTTTGTGGAAAGAACACACATGCAATGACCACTGGTTGATCCATCTGTGGTTTGTGGAAAAGAACACACATGCAATGACCACTGATTGATCAATATGTGGTTTGTGGTAAGAACACACATGCAATGACCACTGGTTGATCCATGTGTGGTTTGTGAAAAGAACACACATGCAATGACTCTAGTGCTAGTTTTAGTATAAGAACACACATGCAATGACCACTTGTTGATCCATATGTGGTTTTTGGAAAAGAACACACATGCAATGAACACTGGTGGTTCCATGTGTGGTTTGTGGAAAAGAACACACATGCAATGACCACTGGTTGATCCATGTGTGGTTTGTGGATAGAACTCACATGCAATGAACACTGGTGGATCCATGTGTGGTTTGTGGAAAGAACACACATGGAAGGACCACTGGTTGATCCATATGTGGTTTGTGGAAAGAACACACATGTAGTGAACACTTGCGGATCCATAAGTGGTTTGTGGAAAGAACACACATGCAATGACCACTGGTTGATCCATATGTGGTTTGTGGAAAGAACACACATGCAGTGAACACTGGTGGATCCATATGTTGTTTGTGAAAAGAACACACATGCAATCACTCTACTGCTAGTTTTAGTATAAGAACACACATGCAATGAATCTAGTGGGTCCACATGTAGTTTGTGAAAAGAACACACATGCAATTCCACTTGTTGATCCATAAGTGGTTTGTGGAAACAACACATATGCAATGGCCACTAGTTGATCCATAAGTGGTTTGTGGAAAAGAACACACATCCAATGACTCTGGATGGTCCATATGTGATTTGTGGAAAATAACACACATGCAATGACCACTGGTTGATCCATATGTGGTTTGTGGAAAGAACACACATGCAATGACCACTAGTTGATCCATGTGTGGTTTGTGAAAAGAACACACATGCAATGACTCTAGTACTAGTTTTAGTATAAGAACACGCATGCAATGACTCTAGTGGGTCCACATGTAGTTTGTGAAAAGAACACACGTGCAATGCCATTGGTTGATCCATAAGTAGTTTGTGGAAATAACACACATGCAATGGCCACTAGTTGATCCATAAGTGGTTTGTGGAAAGAACACATGCAATGACTCTGGTTGGTCCATATGTGGTTTGTGGAAAGAACACACATGCAAAGGACCACTGGTTGATACATGTGTGGTTTGTGAAAAGAACACACATGCAATGCCACTGGTTGATCCATTTGTGGTTTGTGGAAAGAACACACATGCAATGCCGCTGGTTGATCCATGTGTGGTTTGTGGCTAGAACACACATGCAATGACTCTAGTGCTAGTTTTAGTATAAGAACACACATGCAATGACTACTTGTTGATCCATGTGTGGTTTGTGAAAAGAACACACATGTAATTACAGTGGTGGATCCATATGTTGTTTGTGAAAACAACACACATGCACTGACTCTAATGGATCCATAAATGGTTTCTGGAAAAGAACACACATGCAATGACCACTGGTTGATCCATATGTGGTTTGTGGAAAGAACACAAATGCAATGACACTGGTTGATCCATATGTGGTTTGTGAAAAGAACACACATGCAATGACATTGGTTGATCCATGTGTGGTTTGTGGAAAGACCACAGATGCAATGACTCTAGTGGTTGATCCATGTGTGGTTTGTGGAAATAACACACATGTAATGACTCTAGTGGTTGATGCATGTGTGGTTTGTGGAAAGAACACACATGCAGTAATTCTAGTGGTTGATCCATGTGTGGTTTGTGGAAATAACACACATGCAGTGACTCTAGTGGTTGATCCATGTGTGGTTTGTGGAAAGAACACACATGCAGTGACTCTTGTTGTTGATCCATGTGTGGTTTGTGGAAAGAACACACATGTAGTGACTCTAGTGGTTGATCCATGTGTGGTTTGTGGAAAGAACACACATGCACTGACTCTAGTGGTTGATCCATATGTGGTTTGTGTAAAGAACACACATGCAATGACACTGCTTGATCCATGTGTGGTTTGTGGAAAGAACACACATGCAGTGACTCTATTTGTTGATCCATCTGTGGTTTGTGCAAAGAACACACATGTAGTGACTCTAGTGGTTGATCCATGTGTGGTTTGTGGAAAGAACACACATGCACTGACTCTAGTGGTTGATCCATATGTGGTTTGTGGAAAGAACACACATGCAATGACATTGCTTGATCCATGTGTGGTTTGTGGAAAGAACACACATGCAATGAACACTGGTGGATCCATAAGTGGTTTGTGGAAAGAACACACATGCAATGACTCTAGTGCTAGTTTTAGTATAAGAACACACATTCAATGACTCTAATGGATCCATATGTGGTTTCTGAAATGAACACACATGCAATGACCACTTGTTGATCCATGTGTGGTTTGCAGAAAGAACACACATGCAGTGACTCTAGTGGTTGATCCATGTGTGGTTTGTGGAAAGAACACACATGTAATGACTCTAGTGGTTGATCCATATGTGGTTTGTAGAAAGAACACACATGCAATGACACTGGTTGATCCATGTGTGGTTTGTGGAAAAGAACACACATGCAATGACCACTGGTTGATCCATGTGTGGTTTGTGGAAAGAACACACTTGCAATGACCACTGGTTGATCCATATGTGGTTTGTGGAAAATAACACACATGCAATGACCACTGGTTGATCCATATGTGGTTTGTGGAAAGAACACACATGCAATGACCACTAGTTGATCCATGTGTAGTTTGTGAAAACAACACACATGCAATGACTCTGGAGCTAGTTTTAGTATAAGAACACACATGCAATGACTCTAGTGGGTCCACATGTAGTTTGTGAAAAGAACACACGTGCAATGCCACTGGTTGATCCATAAGTAGTTTGTGGAAAGAACACACATGCAATGGCCATTGGTTGATCCATAAGTGGTTTGTGGAAAAGAACACACATGTAATGACTCTGGTTGGTCCATATGTGGTTTGTGGACAGAACACACATGCAATGCCACTGGTTGATCCATGTGTGGTTTGTGGGTAGAACACACATGCAATGACTCTAGTGCTAGTTTTAGTATAAGAACACACATGCAATGACCACTTGTTGATCCATGTGTGGTTTGTGAAAAGAACACACATGCAATGACAGTGGTGGATCCATATGTTGTTTGTGAAAAGAACACACATGCACTGACTCTAATGGATCCATAAGTGGTTTGTGGAAAAGAACACACATGAAGTGACCACTAGTTGACCCATTTGTGGTTTGTGGAAAGAACACAAATGCAATGACACTAGTTGATCCATATGTGGTTTGTGAAAAGAACACACATGCAATGACACTGGTTGATCCATGTGTGGTTTCTGGAACGAACACACATGCAATGACTCTAGTGGTTGATCCATGTGTGGTTTGTGGAAATAACACACATGCAATGACTCATTGGTTGAATCATGTGTGGTTTGTGGAAATAACACACATTGTGTGGTTTGTGGAAATAACACACATGCAATGACTCTAATGGATCCATAAGTGGTTTGTGGAAAAGAACACACATGCAATGACCACTGGTTGATCCATATGTGGTTTGTGCAAAGAACACACATGCAATGACACTGGTTGATCCATGTGTGGTTTGTGGAAAAGAACACACATGCAATGACCACTGGTTGATCTATGTGTGGTTTGTGGAAAGAACACACATGCAATGACCACTGGTTGATCCATCTGTGGTTTGTGGAAAAGAACACACATGCAATGACCACTGATTGATCAATATGTGGTTTGTGGTAAGAACACACATGCAATGACCACTCGTTGATCCATGTGTGGTTTGTGAAAAGAACACACATGCAATGACTCTAGTGCTAGTTTTAGTATAAGAACACACATGCAATGACCACTGGTTGATCCATATGTGGTTTTTGGAAAAGAACACACATGCAATGAACACTGGTGGATCCATGTGTGGTTTGTGGAAAGAACACACATGCAATGACCACTGGTTGATCCATGTGTGGTTTGTGGATAGAACTCACATGCAATGAACACTGGTGGATCCATGTGTGGTTTGTGGAAAGAACACACATGCAAGGACCACTGGTTGATCCATAAGTGGTTTGTGGAAAGAACACACATGCAATGACCACTGGTTGATCCATATGTGGTTTGTGGAAAGAACACACATGCAGTGAACACTGGTGGATCCATATGTTGTTTGTGAAAAGAACACACATGCAATGACTCTACTGCTAGTTTTAGTATAAGAACACACATGCAATGAATCTAGTGGGTCCACATGTAGTTTGTGAAAAGAACACACATGCAATGCCACTTGTTGATCCATAAGTGGTTTGTGGAAAGAACACATATGCAATGGCCACTAGTTGATCCATAAGTGGTTTGTGGAAAAGAACACACATCCAATGACTCTGGATGGTCCATATGTGATTTGTGGAAAATAACACACATGCAATGACCACTGGTTGATCCATATGTGGTTTGTGGAAAGAACACACATGCAATGACCACTAGTTGATCCATGTGTGGTTTGTGAAAAGAACACACATGCAATGACTCTAGTGCTAGTTTTAGTATAAGAACACACATGCAATGACTCTAGTGGGTCCACATGTAGTTTGTGAAAAGAACACACGTGCAATGCCATTGGTTGATCCATAAGTAGTTTGTGGAAATAACACACATGCAATGGCCACTAGTTGATCCATAAGTGGTTTGTGGAAAAGAACACACATGCAATGACTCTGGTTGGTCCATATGTGGTTTGTGGAAAGAACACACATGCAGTGACCACTGGTTGATACATGTGTGGTTTGTGAAAAGAACACACATGCAATGCCACTGGTTGATCCATTTGTGGTTTGTGGAAAGAACACACATGCAATGCCACTGGTTGATCCATGTGTGGTTTGTGGCTAGAACACACATGCAATGACTCTAGTGCTAGTTTTAGTATAAGAACACACATGCAATGACTACTTGTTGATCCATGTGTGGTTTGTGAAAAGAACACACATGTAATGACAGTGGTGGATCCATATGTTGTTTGTGAAAACAACACACATGCACTGACTCTAATGGATCCATAAGTGGTTTGTGGAAAATAACACACATGCAATGACCACTGGTTGATCCATAAGTGGTTTGTGGAAAGAACACAAATGCAATGACACTGGTTGATCCATATGTGGTTTGTGAAAAGAACACACATGCAATGACATTGGTTGATCCATGTGTGGTTTGTGGAAAGACCACAAATGCAATGACTCTAGTGGTTGATCCATGTGTGGTTTGTGGAAATAACACACATGTAATGACTCTAGTGGTTGATCCATGTGTGGTTTGTGGAAAGAACACACATGCAGTGACTCTAGTGGTTGATCCATGTGTGGTTTGTGGAAATAACACACATGGTGTGACTCTAGTGGTTGATCCATGTGTGGTTTGTGGAAAGAACACACATGCAGTGACTCTTGTTGTTGATCCATGTGTGGTTTGTGGAAAGAACACACATGTAGTGACTCTAGTGGTTGATCCATGTGTGGTTTGTGGAAAGAACACACATGCACTGACTCTAGTGGTTGATCCATATGTGGTTTGTGGAAAGAACACACATGAAATGACACTGCTTGATCCATGTGTGGTTTGTGGAAAGAACACACATGCAGTGACTCTATTTGTTGATCCATCTGTGGTTTGTGCAAAGAACACACATGTAGTGACTCTAGTGGCTGATCCATGTGTGGTTTGTGGAAAGAACACACATGCACTGACTCTAGTGGTTGATCCATATGTGGTTTGTGGAAAGAACACACATGCAATGACATTGCTTGATCCATGTGTGGTTTGTGGAAAGAACACACATGCAATGAACACTGGTGGATCCATAAGTGGTTTGTGGAAAGAACACACATGCAATGACTCTAGTGCTAGTTTTAGTATAAGAACACACATTCAATGACTCTAATGGATCCATATGTGGTTTCTGAAATGAACACACATGCAATGACCACTTGTTGATCCATGTGTGGTTTGCGGAAAGAACACACATGCAGTGACTCTAGTGGTTGATCCATGTGTGGTTTGTGGAAAGAACACACATGCAATGACTCTAGTGGTTGATCCATGTGTGGTTTGTGGAAAAGAACACACACGGAATGACTCTGGTTGATCCATATGTGGTTTGTGGAAAGAACACACATGCAATGACCACTGGTTGATCCATGTGTGGTTTGTGGAAAGAACACACATGCAATGACCACTGGTTGATCCATATGTGGTTTGTGGAAAATAACACACATGCAATGACCACTGGTTGATCCATATGTGGTTTGTGGAAAGAACACACATGCAATGACCACTAGTTGATCCATGTGTGGTTTGTGAAAACAACACACATGCAATGACTCTGGAGCTAGTTTTAGTATAAGAACACACATGCAATGACTCTAGTGGGTCCACATGTAGTTTGTGAAAAGAACACACGTGCAATGCCACTGGTTGATCCATAAGTAGTTTGTGGAAAGAACACACATGCAATGGCCATTGGTTGATCCATAAGTGGTTTGTGGAAAAGAACACACATGTAATGACTCTGGTTGGTCCATATGTGGTTTGTGGACAGAACACACATGCAATGCCACTGGTTGATCCATGTGTGGTTTGTGGCTAGAACACACATGCAATGACTCTAGTGCTAGTTTTAGTATAAGACCACACATGCAATGACCACTTGTTGATCCATGTGTGGTTTGTGAAAAGAACACACATGCAATGACAGTGGTGGATCCATATGTTGTTTGTGAAAAGAACACACATGCACTGACTCTAATGGATCCATAAGTGGTTTGTGGAAAAGAACACACATGCAATGACCACTAGTTGATCCATTTGTGGTTTGTGGAAAGAACACAAATGCAATGACACTAGTTGATCCATATGTGGTTTGTGAAAAGAACACACATGCAATGACACTGGTTGATCCATGTGTGGTTTCTGGAACGAACACACATGCAATGACTCTAGTGGTTGATCCATGTGTGGTTTGTGGAAATAACAAACATGCAATGACTCATTGGTTGAATCATGTGTGGTTTATGGAAATAACACACATTGTGTGGTTTGTGGAAATAACACACATGCAATGACTCTAATGGATCCATAAGTGGTTTGTGGAAAAGAACACACATGCAATGACCACTGGTTGATCCATATGTGGTTTGTGCAAAGAACACACATGCAATGACACTGGTTGATCCATGTGTGGTCTGTGGAAAAGAACACACATGCAATGACCACTGGTTGATCTATGTGTGGTTTGTGGAAAGAACACACATGCAATGACCACTGGTTGATCCATCTGTGGTTTGTGGAAAAGAACACACATGCAATGACCACTGATTGATCAATATGTGGTTTGTGGTAAGAACACACATGCAATGACCACTGGTTGATCCATGTGTTGTTTGTGAAAAGAACACACATGCAATGACTCTAGTGCTAGTTTTAGTATAAGAACACACATGCAATGACCACTGGTTGATCCATATGTGGTTTTTGGAAAAGAACACACATGCAATGAACACTGGTGGATCCATGTGTGGTTTGTGGAAAAGAACACACATGCAATGACCACTGGTTGATCCATGTGTGGTTTGTGGATAGAACTCACATGCAATGAACACTGGTGGATCCATGTGTGGTTTGTGGAAAGAACACACATGCAAGGACCACTGGTTGATCCATATGTGGTTTGTGGAAAGAACACACATGTAGTGAACACTTGCGGATCCATAAGTGGTTTGTGGAAAGAACACACATGCAATGACCACTGGTTGATCCATATGTGGTTTGTGGAAAGAACACACATGCAGTGAACACTGGTGGATCCATATGTTGTTTGTGAAAAGAACACACATGCAATGACTCTACTGCTAGTTTTAGTATAAGAACACACATGCAATGAATCTAGTGGGTCCACATGTAGTTTGTGAAAAGAACACACATGCAATGCCACTTGTTGATCCATAAGTGGTTTGTGGAAAGAACACATATGCAATGGCCACTAGTTGATCCATAAGTGGTTTGTGGAAAAGAACACACATCCAATGACTCTGGATAGTCCATATGTGATTTGTGGAAAATAACACACATGCAATGACCACTGGTTGATCCATATGTGGTTTGTGGAAAGAACACACATGCAATGACCACTAGTTGATCCATGTGGTTTGTGAAAAAGAACACATGCAATGACTCTAGTGCTAGTTTTAGTATAAGAACACACATGCAATGACTCTAGTGGGTCCACATGTAGTTTGTGAAAAGAACACACGTGCAATGCCATTGGTTGATCCATAAGTAGTTTGTGGAAATAACACACATGCAATGGCCACTAGTTGATCCATAAGTGGTTTGTGGAAAAGAACACACATGCAATGACTCTGGTTGGTCCATATGTGGTTTGTGGAAAGAACACACATGCAGTGACCACTGGTTGATACATGTGTGGTTTGTGAAAAGAACACACATGCAATGCCACTGGTTGATCCATTTGTGGTTTGTGGAAAGAACACACATGCAATGCCACTGGTTGATCCATGTGTGGTTTGTGGCTAGAACACACATGCAATGACTCTAGTGCTAGTTTTAGTATAAGAACACACATGCAATGACTACTTGTTGATCCATGTGTGGTTTGTGAAAAGAACACACATGTAATGACAGTGGTGGATCCATATGTTGTTTGTGAAAACAACACACATGCACTGACTCTAATGGATCCATAAGTGGTTTGTGGAAAAGAACACACATGCAATGACCACTGGTTGATCCATATGTGGTTTGTGGAAAGAACACACATGCAATGACACTGGTTGATCCATATGTGGTTTGTGAAAAGAACACACATGCAATGACATTGGTTGATCCATGTGTGGTTTGTGGAAAGACCACAGATGCAATGACTCTAGTGGTTGATCCATGTGTGGTTTGTGGAAATAACACACATGTAATGACTCTAGTGGTTGATCCATGTGTGGTTTGTGGAAAGAACACACATGCAGTGACTCTAGTGGTTGATCCATGTGTGGTTTGTGGAAATAACACACATGCAGTGACTCTAGTGGTTGATCCATGTGTGGTTTGTGGAAAGAACACACATGCAGTGACTCTTGTTGTTGATCCATGTGTGGTTTGTGGAAAGAACACACATGTAGTGACTCTAGTGGTTGATCCATGTGTGGTTTGTGGAAAGAACACACATGCACTGACTCTAGTGGTTGATCCATATGTGGTTTGTGGAAAGAACACACATGCAATGACACTGCTTGATCCATGTGTGGTTTGTGGAAAGAACACACATGCAGTGACTCTATTTGTTGATCCATCTGTGGTTTGTGCAAAGAACACACATGTAGTGACTCTAGTGGTTGATCCATGTGTGGTTTGTGGAAAGAACACACATGCACTGACTCTAGTTGTTGATCCATATGTGGTTTGTGGAAAGAACACACATGCAATGACATTGCTTGATCCATGTGTGGTTTGTGGAAAGAACACACATGCAATGAACACTGGTGGATCCATAAGTGGTTTGTGGAAAGAACACACATGCAATGACTCTAGTGCTAGTTTTAGTATAAGAACACACATTCAATGACTCTAATGGATCCATATGTGGTTTCTGAAATGAACACACATGCAATGACCACTTGTTGATCCATGTGTGGTTTGCGGAAAGAACACACATGCAGTGACTCTAGTGGTTGATCCATGTGTGGTTTGTGGAAAGAACACACATGCAATGACTCTAGTGGTTGATCCATATGTGGTTTGTGGAAAGAACACACATGCAATGACACTGGTTGATCCATGTGTGGTTTGTGGAAAAGAACACACATGCAATGACCACTGGTTGATCCATGTGTGGTTTGTGGAAAGAACACACATGCAATGACCACTGGTTGATCCATATGTGGTTTGTGGAAAATAACACACATGCAATGACCACTGGTTGATCCATATGTGGTTTGTGGAAAGAACACACATGCAATGACCACTAGTTGATCCATGTGTGGTTTGTGAAAACAACACACATGCAATGACTCTGGAGCTAGTTTTAGTATAAGAACACACATGCAATGACTCTAGTGGGTCCACATGTAGTTTGTGAAAAGAACACACGTGCAATGCCACTGGTTGATCCATAAGTAGTTTGTGGAAAGAACACACATGCAATGGCCATTGGTTGATCCATAAGTGGTTTGTGGAAAAGAACACACATGTAATGACTCTGGTTGGTCCATATGTGGTTTGTGGACAGAACACACATGCAATGCCACTGGTTGATCCATGTGTGGTTTGTGGCTAGAACACACATGCAATGACTCTAGTGCTAGTTTTAGTATAAGAACACACATGCAATGACCACTTGTTGATCCATGTGTGGTTTGTGAAAAGAACACACATGCAATGACAGTGGTGGATCCATATGTTGTTTGTGAAAAGAACACACATGCACTAACTCTAATGGATCCATAAGTGGTTTGTGGAAAAGAACACACATGCAATGACCACTAGTTGATCCATTTGTGGTTTGTGGAAAGAACACAAATGCAATGACACTAGTTGATCCATATGTGGTTTGTGAAAAGAACACACATGCAATGACACTGGTTGATCCATGTGTGGTTTCTGGAACGAACACACATGCAATGACTCTAGTGGTTGATCCATGTGTGATTTGTGGAAATAACAAACATGCAATGACTCATTGGTTGAATCATGTGTTGTTTATGGAAATAACACACATTGTGTGGTTTGTAGAAATAACACACATGCAATGACTCTAATGGATCCATAAGTGGTTTGTGGAAAAGAACACACATGCAATGACCACTGGTTGATCCATATGTGGTTTGTGCAAAGAACACACATGCAATGACACTGGTTGATCCATGTGTGGTCTGTGGAAAAGAACACACATGCAATGACCACTGGTTGATCTATGTGTGGTTTGTGGAAAGAACACACATGCAATGACCACTGGTTGATCCATCTGTGGTTTGTGGAAAAGAACACACATGCAATGACCACTGATTGATCAATATGTGGTTTGTGGTAAGAACACACATGAAATGACCACTGGTTGATCCATGTGTTGTTTGTGAAAATAACACACATGCAATGACTCTAGTGCTAGTTTTAGTATAAGAACACACATGCAATGACCACTGGTTGATCCATATGTGGTTTTTGGAAAAGAACACACATGCAATGAACACTGGTGGATCCATGTGTGGTTTGTGGAAAAGAACACACATGCAATGACCACTGGTTGATCCATGTGTGGTTTGTGGATAGAACTCACATGCAATGAACACTGGTGGATCCATGTGTGGTTTGTGGAAAGAACACACATGCAAGGACCACTGGTTGATCCATATGTGGTTTGTGGAAAGAACACACATGTAGTGAACACTTGCGGATCCATAAGTGGTTTGTGGAAAGAACACACATGCAATGACCACTGGTTGATCCATATGTGGTTTGTGGAAAGAACACACATGCAGTGAACACTGGTGGATCCATATGTTGTTTGTGAAAAGAACACACATGTAATGACTCTACTGCTAGTTTTATTATAAGAACACACATGCAATGAATCTAGTGGGTCCACATGTAGTTTGTGAAAAGAACAGACATGCAATGACCACTCGTTTATCCATAAGTGGTTTGCGGAAAGAACACACATGCAATGGCCACTAGTTGATCCATAAGTGGTTTGTGGAAAAGAACACACATCCAATGACTCTGGATAGTCCATATGTGATTTGTGGAAAATAACACACATGCAATGACCACTGGTTGATCCATATGTGGTTTGTGGAAAGAACACACATGCAATGACCACTAGTTGATCCATGTGGTTTGTGAAAAGAACACACATGCAATGACTCTAGTGCTAGTTTTAGTATAAGAACACACATGCAATGACTCTAGTGGGTCCACATGTAGTTTGTGAAAAGAACACACGTGCAATGCCATTGGTTGATCCATAAGTAGTTTGTGGAAATAACACACATGCAATGGCCACTAGTTGATCCATAAGTGGTTTGTGGAAAAGAACACACATGCAATGACTCTGGTTGGTCCATATGTGGTTTGTGGAAAGAACACACATGCAGTGACCTGGGTTGATACATTTTTGGTTTGTGGAAATAACAAAACATCCCATGCCAGTGGTTGATCCATTTGTGGTTTGTGGAAAGAACACACATGCAATGCCACTGGTTGATCCATGTGTGGTTTGTGGCTAGAACACACATGCAATGACTCTAGTGCTAGTTTTAGTATAAGAACACACATGCAATGACTACTTGTTGATCCATGTGTGGTTTGTGAAAAGAACACACATGTAATGACAGTGGTGGATCCATATGTTGTTTGTGAAAACAACACACATGCACTGACTCTAATGGATCCATAAGTGGTTTGTGGAAAAGAACACACATGCAATGACCACTGGTTGATCCATATGTGGTTTGTGGAAAGAACACAAATGCAATGACACTGGTTGATCCATATGTGGTTTGTGAAAAGAACACACATGCAATGACATTGGTTGATCCATGTGTGGTTTGTGGAAAGACCACAGATGCAATGACTCTAGTGGTTGATCCATGTGTGGTTTGTGGAAATAACACACATGTAATGACTCTAGTGGTTGATCCATGTGTGGTTTGTGGAAAGAACACACATGCAGTGACTCTAGTGGTTGATCCATGTGTGGTTTGTGGAAATAACACACATGCAGTGACTCTAGTGGTTGATCCATGTGTGGTTTGTGGAAAGAACACACATGCAGTGACTCTTGTTGTTGATCCATGTGTGGTTTGTGGAAAGAACACACATGTAGTGACTCTAGTGGTTGATCCATGTGTGGTTTGTGGAAAGAACACACATGCACTGACTCTAGTGGTTGATCCATATGTGGTTTGTGGAAAGAACACACATGCAATGACACTGCTTGATCCATGTGTGGTTTGTGGAAAGAACACTCATGCAATGAACACTGGTGGATCCATAAGTGGTTTGTGGAAAGAACACACATGCAATGACTCTAGTGCTAGTTTTAGTATAACAACACACATGCAATGACTCTAATGGATCCATATGTGGTTTCTGAAAAGAACACACATGCAATGACCACTTGTTGATCCATGTGTGGTTTGCGGAAAGAACACACATGCAGTGACTCTAGTGGTTGATCCATGTGTGGTTTGTGGAAAGAACACACATGCAATGACTCTAGTGGTTGATCCATATGTGGTTTGTGGAAAGAACACACATGCAATGACACTGGTTGATCCATGTGTGGTTTGTGGAAAAGAACACACATGCAATGACCACTGGTTGATCCATGTGTGGTTTGTTGTAAGGTCCCCAACCTTTAATTAGATTGAGCCCCCTGTGTTTACAATGCTAGTCCCTGGATCAAAAGCTAGCATCCACAGTTTAGATGTAATATCAAGAAACAAAGGTCATAATACAACTTTATAACCAGGAATAACATAATTTTATTACATCAATACATAGCTCATTATGCTATTACATTACATTGCAGCGGAATAACTATAGACATGGGTTCTTCATCTTCAAAGTGCCACAGGCAGATGTTGGTTGTAGACTTTGTAATCCTAATCAATCAATCTTCACTAAACCAATCAAACCTGCAACATCATAAGTTACAGCCACAAGGGTCAATACATTGGAATAGTATTGGCAAGTGATACCTTAGTATATTTTAAGTGGACTATAATACTATATGCATTTGGCTGGTGGAGCTTAGGCTTGCTTTGCTTAAAATAGATTTTTCCCTAACTTTTGAAAATACTAAGTTTTGTTTGGCAAAAGCACCCAAGGTATCTACCAATCAAAGACTGAAGATCCACTCCGGGCATCTACCAATCAAAGACTGAAGATCCTTTTAGCCCTTGTTCACCCACAAGTTTTATTTAGAAATTGGAGTGATGAGATTTTTGAAGTTTCCATGTCTTGATGCTCAAATTGTCCTTTACCAGGGACATGGCTAAGTACTTAGGTTTTACACTGCAGGTGGTGCACTTTCCCCACAAGACTTGGTTTCCCAAGACAAGATCCTTCAGTAGCCTTTCCTTAGTCAAATGGACGCTCTCCAACCTATCATCCCATCTACCACCCTCTATCCAAGAGACTAAGTTCTAGCATCCTAAGATCATGGCAGAGCCCATATTGCCAAGTGGTTGCACTTGAAGCTTCTCAACATTTGACATCTCAAATATCTTTGTTCCTGGGTGGCCATCCACAAGTGAGATACACAAGCCAAGTCCATGGCCTTGTTAACCACTCAACATATACCATTCTTTCCATTCCACCCAGGTGATTCATTAACTTAGTTGTTTTGTTAAATAAAAACAAGTCCTTAGACTTAGAATATTCTTCCATAGTGTGAATATATAAACCACCCTTGTTTTCTAATAGCTAGGCTAAGCATGGCATGACAACTTATCCTTAGGGAATTTCCTAGCAACTCTAGCATTCTAATCTATATAGGATTTCCCAACATCATTTGACAAGTGTGGCATGCAAGTCTTAACAAAATATAACTAATGCAAGTATAAAATATAGGAATGGAATATTCATGATGATATCACTTGCCTTTTGGTAGAGGTATAGGTTCACTCCTTGTCCTTGCAACACTCACACTCTTCAAGTCACTACAATTCAATCAAGCAAGGCACAAACTTAATCTACCAATCAAGCAAAACTACACACATAAAATAACAAAGTCAAACAAACAATTTTTCACACACAAAGTAATGGGATCTAAGTCATGCATAAGCATGCAAAGGTTGGTTCTATTGTAAGGATGGTCTTCACTAGGCTTCTAACTTTGTAAGTTCCAAATTGGTCATTTACCAAAATGGCAAAGTCATTTGCAAAGAGGGTCTCTATTAGATTCCTAAACTTTGTAAGATCCAAAATGGTCATTTACCAAAGTGGCAAAGTTAAAGTAATGCATGCAAGCATGCCAAGCTTTGCTTTGTTTGTAAAAGTGGTTCCTAGTGGGTCATAGACTTTTGGGTACATCTAATGGTCATTTTGCAAAGTGGCAAGGCCATTTGCAAAAGGGTTTCACTTCAAAACCATTTTCAAAACAAAGGGTCATTTTAGGTGGTGTAGAAATATTTTACTAGGGCATTAGCCTATAGGGTTCACCCAATTTGTTTTCAAATCACAACTTGGGGTTTTGGGGTTAGTGAGTTTAAAACAAAACATTTTCCAAGGGTTTTCTTCCAAAATCATTTTTGATAAAATAACCACATTTCTATTTGACTAGAAGTGGTTTTAAATCAAAGAATTCTAAATTTGCTTCACCAAATGAGTTGCTATTGCAAAACTTGGTGTTTTGGTCAGTAGGTTTGGTCCAAAACATTTTCTCAAAAGTTTCTTTACAAAAAAATTTTTATAAACAAAACTATAGCTTTTAGTTAGCTAGAAATGGACTAAACTAATTAATCCATCCTATACTTTTCCAAAATCATTTTCCAAAACTTGGGTTGGTTCCTAGGGTCAGTAAGGTCACAACAAACTAATTGGCAAAGGTTTGATCTCAAAAATCATTTTTAAACAATTTTCCTAATGTTAGCAAGCACACAAAAGAATCTGCAAAGTTAAACAAGTTAACAGATACTATTTTCTAAACTAAGGGTAGGGTTGGCTAGGTCTTGTCTTGCTGATTCCAACGACATCAAATTTGTAATTTTTGGACGTGTGGATCCCAAGATACAAGGGTTTGAAAATGGCAAAAGTTTCTGTTTTCAATTTCTGTTTTAAACCTAACATGCGAAACGCGTAGTGTTTTAATTCGCCCCTACCGGTTCAGCCGGATCGGAAACGTGGAACGTTAGATCTAAAATGTATCGTGTGGCACAGCTTCATCCTTACCCCTTCGGTTAGTCATTCTATCCAATCCGGTGGATCTGCATCCTACGGTTCCTATCGCACAAAAGCAAGCGGCGCTGGCGAGTGGCGGTCGATCGACGGTGCAAACTAAAGCAAGGGGGTGAGGGAGAAGGAGGGTTGCTCACCGGCCTCGGGGGTCACCGCGAAGCTCAAGGTACTGCTTGACAAGGCGCCCGGCATCCACAATTCCTCGTCGGAGTTTGGAACGGTGGCGGTTGGCTCTGGTTGAGGTCGGGGATTAAGCTGCAGATCACCTCGAGACAAGAAGATGATTCGTTTAGACGCGAGGTAGCAAACAAAGGTTGTGTGCATGAACGAGAGGTAGAGGGAGGCCGGAAACTACCGGGGCTCGCCGGAGTTGAGAGCGCGGCTGCTCTGTCCGGTTTGAGACGCTGCTGTGGTCCACGAGAAGGCAAACGAAAGCATTGTAAGACGCGCAAGGTACAGCGGTGATGCGGCGTGAAGAAGGAGGAGAGGGGTGGTCTGGTTTACGAGGAATGTCGCCAGAAGTTGGAGCATACGGCGGCGCTGGCTTGGGGCTTGTCGGTGTCGAGGTTCTGGGGTGCTCGCGGGTGAATGGCTGGCAGAAGATGCGCCAGGAGATGGGGAAGCTGTTCGTGAGCACGGGAAGGCATGGGGGTGGTTGGAAGGTGCCGAATTGGCTGGTGAAGCTCGTCGAGCAGCAGCAGTGAGAGAAATTGGGGCGGCTCGGAGGCGAGAGAGAAGGCGTGTCTGGGGAAAACGGAGGAGAGAGCGAGGCGATTAAATAGGAAGGCGCCACGGCGAGGTTTAATGCACGGATTAACGCGAATTGATGGAGCTCTCAACGCGAAACGCTGCCGTGAGGGGAGAAGGGTCACAAGGGAAGAAGAAGGAGGTGGCGGTGGGGTCCTCTGGTCAGTGGGAAAGGGAGAGGGAACGAGGTCCACTTGCCAGTATCTTAGCGGGTTCCTTTCGCGGTGCAGAAAACGGTTTGGGGCGTGGGTGAGAGAGGTGGGGTCGTTTAAATCGTGAGTGAGGGAGGAGGAGTGGGTCCTGGTTTCGTTGACTCAAGGGTGATATCTGGGTGTAAAATGTTTTTCTTGGGGAGAATCTGGGGTAGGCCTTAGTGGGTTCTTTGGCAATGTCCTTTTCCTATTTTTTTCATGCGCTTCTTTTCCTTTTCTATTTCTTTTCTGTTTTGAATTTTCATTCAATTTTTCAAACAACCAAACAATTCAAACAATTCAAACAACACAACAAACCAATTCAAACTAACACTCAACTTGGTATTTTGAATTTGGTTCTGTTTAACAACATAATCCAAATCTCAAAATAAAATAATATTTTATTTATTTTAGGATCCATTTAATAATTAAATAAAATGGATCTTTAGTTTATTAATAGTGTTTGACTTATTTAATAAAATTTCCATTTGAAATCCAATTATTTTCAAAACCAAACCAGAAGGTTTTATTTGAAAAATAAAAGAATACTTGGAAACTTATTTAAATAAATAAATAAGTTTTGGTGTTTAATTAAAATGGGAAAGCCTTTACTTAAATAAAATTGGATATTTAAATCCTTATTATTTTATTTAAATAATTCTTTACTCATTTTAATCAAAAACCTTTTAATAAAAGATTTCAAAGTATTAATAAAATCCTTGGTGTTCATTTAAAATGGGAAAAGCCTTTACTTAAATAAAATTGGATATTTAAATCCTTATTATTTTATTTAAATAAACTTTTACTCATTTTATCAAAACAAAATATTTTATTACAAAAGCTTGGCCAAAATTAATTTGGCTCACCTTTTCATTTGAAAACAAAGTCTTTTATTAAAAGATCCAAATTAGTATTTCCAAAACAATTTATTTTTCCTTTATTAAATGTTTATCCTTATAAATCCCTTTAGGATTATTTGATCACCAATTGGTAGGGGCTTTTGGTAATGCTTTAATAGCTTTGGAAATTCAATTTCCTTTAACTCATTATGTTCACAAGATTTTGTCTATGGTTCCAAACTAAGTGAAACCAATTTCTAAGGTCTTACTTGATCCTTTGTGATTATTTATTGGTCAAATTTGGTATGGATCAAATCCATGGATTTGGAGATAACTTGGGAAATGATTTCCTTACATTAGGGTTTAGGGATTTGGATTTATTTTCCAAGTGTTCAAATTTCCAGATACATTCATTGAGGAATGCATTTCCCTTGATTTGGATTTTGTTGAATTCAAACTTTAGCCAAAGTTTGTTCAAGATGGGATTTTAAGTTTCCTTTTAGAAACAAAAGTTTCTTTTCACCCTGATTTTCAACAAAAATTTATTTTGTTTATTTATTTTTCACATTACAAGATTTGGAAAATCTTGGGATGTGACATTTGTGGAAAGAACACACATGCAATGACCACTGGTTGATCCATATGTGGTTTGTGGAAAATAACACACATGCAATGACCACTGGTTGATCCATATGTGGTTTGTGGAAAGAACACACATGCAATGACCACTAGTTGATCCATGTGTGGTTTGTGAAAAGAACACACATGCAATGACCACTTGTTGATCCATGTGTGGTTTGTGGAAAGAACAAACATGCAATGAACACTGGTGGATCCATAAGTGGTTTGTGGAAAGAACACACATGCAATGACTCTAGTGCTAGTTTTAGTATAAGAACACACATTCAATGACTCTAATGGATCCATATGTGGTTTCTGAAAAGAACACACATGCAATGACCACTTGTTGATCCATGTGTGGTTTGCGGAAAGAACACACATGCAGTGACTCTAGTGGTTGATCCATGTGTGGTTTGTGGAAAGAACACACATGCAATGACTCTAGTGGTTGATCCATATGTGGTTTGTGGAAAGAACATACATGCAATGACACTGGTTGATCCATGTGTGGTTTGTGGAAAAGAACACACATGCAATGACCACTGGTTGATCCATGTGTGGTTTGTTGAAAGAGCACACATGCAATGACCACTAGTTGATCCATATGTGGTTTGTGGAAAATAACACACATGCAATGACCTCTGGTTGATCCATATGTGGTTTGTGGAAAGAACACACATGCAATGACCACTAGTTGATCCATGTGTGGTTTGTGAAAACAACACACATGCAATGACTCTAGAGCTAGTTTTAGTATAAGAACACACATGCAATGACTCTAGTGGGTCCACATGTAGTTTGTGAAAAGAACACACGTGCAATGCCACTGGTTGATCCATAAGTAGTTTGTGGAAAGAACACACATGCAATGTCCATTGGTTGATCCATAAGTGGTTTGTGGAAAAGAAACACATGTAATGACTCTGGTTGGTCCATATGTGGTTTGTGGACAGAACACACATGCAGTGACCACTGGTTGATCCATGTGTGGTTTGTGAAAAGAACACACATGCAATGCCACTGGTTGATCCATTTGTGGTTTGTGGAAAGAACACACATGCAATGCCACGGGTTGATCCATGTGTGGTTTGTGGCTAGAACACACGTGCAATGACTCTAGTGCTAGTTTTAGTATAAGAACACACATGTAATGACCACTTGTTGATCCATGTGTGGTTTGTGAAAAGAACACACATGCAATGATAGTGGTGGATCCATATTTTGTTTGTGAAAAGAACACACATGCACTGACTCTAATGGATCCATAAGTGGTTTGTGGAAAAGAACACACATGCAATGACCACTAGTTGATCCATTTGTGGTTTGTGGAAAGAACACAAATGCAATGACACTAGTTGATCCATATGTGGTTTGTGAAAAGAACACACATGCAATGACACTGGTTGATCCATGTGTGGTTTCTGGAACGATATGACTCTAGTGGTTGATCCATGTGTGGTTTGTGGAAATAACACACATGCAATGACTCATTGGTTAAATCATGTGTGCTTTGTGGAAATAACACACATTGTGTGGTTTGTGGAAATAACACACATGCAATGACTCTAATGGATCCATAAGTGGTTTGTGGAAAACAACACACATGCAATGACCACTAGTTGAACCATATGTGGTTTGTGCAAAGAACACACATGCAATGACACTGGTTGATCCATGTGTGGTTTGTGGAAAAGAACACACATGCAATGACCACTGGTTGATCCATGTGTGGTTTGTGGAAAGAACACACATGCAATGACCACTGGTTGATCCATCTGTGGTTTGTGGAAAAGAACATACATGCAATGACCACTGGTTGATCAATATGTGGTTTGTGGTAAGAACACACATGAAATGACCACTGGTTGATCCATGTGTGGTTTGTGAAAAGAACACACATGCAATGACTCTAGTGCTAGTTTTAGTATAAGAACACACATGCAATGACCACTGGTTGATCCATATGTGGTTTTTGGAAAAGAACACACATGCAATGAACACTGGTGGATCCATGTGTGGTTTGTGGAAAAGAACACACATGCAATGACCACTGGTTGATCCATGTGTGGTTTGTGGATAGAACTCACATGCAATGAACACTGGTGGATCCATGTGTGGTTTGTGGAAAGAACACACATGCAAGGACCACTGGTTGATCCATATGTGGTTTGTGGAAAGAACACACATGCAGTGAACACTGGTGGATCCATATGTTGTTTGTGGAAAGAACACACATGCAATGACCACTGGCTGATCCATATGTGGTTTGTGGAAAGAACACACATGCAGTGAACACTGGTGGATCCATATGTTGTTTGTGAAAAGAACACACATGCAATGACTCTACTGCTAGTTTTAGTATAAGAACACACATGCAATGAATCTAGTGGGTCCACATGTAGTTTGTGAAAAGAACACACGTGCAATGCCACTTGTTGATCCATAAGTGGTTTGTGGAAAGAACACATATGCAATGGCCACTATTTGATCCATAAGTGGTTTGTGGAAAAGAACACACATCCAATGACTCTGGATGGTCCATATGTGGTTTGTGGAAAATAACACACATGCAATGACCACTGGTTGATCCATATGTGGTTTGTGGAAAGAACACACATGCAATGACCACTAGTTGATCCATGTGTGGTTTGTGAAAAGAACACACATGCAATGACTCTAGTGCTAGTTTTAGTATAAGAACACACATGCAATGACTCTAGCGGGTCCACATGTAGTTTGTGAAAAGAACACACGTGCAATGCCATTGGTTGATCCATAAGTAGTTTGTGGAAATAACACACATGCAATGGCCACTGGTTGATCCATAAGTGGTTTGTGGAAAAGAACACACATGCAATGACTCTGGTTGGTCCATATGTGGTTTGTGGAAAGAACACACATGCAGTGACCACTGGTTGATCCATGTGTGGTTTGTGAAAAGAACACACATGCAATTCCACTGGTTGATCCATTTGTGGTTTGTGGAAAGAACACACATGCAATGCCACTGGTTGATCCATGTGTGGTTTGTGGCTAGAACACACATGCTATGACTCTAGTGCTAGTTTTAGTATAAGAACACACATGCAATGACTACTTGTTGATCCATGTGTGGTTTGTGAAAAGAACACACATGCAATGACAGTGGTGGATCCATATGTTGTTTGTGAAAACAACACACATGCACTGACTCTAATGGATCCATAAGTGGTTTGTGGAAAAGAACACACATGCAATGACCACTGGTTGATCCATATGTGGTTTGTGGAAAGAACACAAATGCAATGACACTGGTTCATCCATATGTGGTCTGTGAAAAGAACACACATGCAATGACATTGGTTGATCCATGTGTGGTTTGTGGAAAGACCACAGATGCAATGACTCTAGTGGTTGATCCATGTGTGGTTTGTGGAAATAACACACATGTAATGAATCTAGTGGTTGAATCATGTGTGGTTTGTGGAAATAACACACATTGTGTGGTTTGTGGAAATAACACACATGCAATGACTCTAATGGATCCATAAGTGGTTTGTGGAAAAGAACACACATGCAACGACCACTGGTTGATCCATATATGGTTTGTGCAAAGAACACACATGCAATGACACTAGTTGATCCATGTGTGGTTTGTGGAAAAGAACACACATGCAATGACCACTGGTTGATCCATGTGTGGTTTGTGGAAAGAACACACATGCAATTACCACTGGTTGATCCATATGTGGTTTGTGGAAAAGAACACACATGCAATGACCACTGGTGGATCAATATGTGGTTTGTGGTAAGAACACACATGCAATGACCACTGGTTGATCCATGTCGGGTTTGTGAAAAGAACACACATGCAATGACTCTAGTGTTAGTTTTAGTATAAGAACACATATGCAATGACCACTGGTTGATCCATATGTGGTTTTTGGAAAAGAACACACATGCAATGAACACTTGTGGATCCATGTGTGGTTTGTGGAAAAGAACACACATGCAACGACCCCTGGTTGATCCATGTGTGGTTTGTGGATAGAACACACATGGAATGAATGCTGGTGGATCCATGTGTGGTTTCTGGAAAGAACACACATGCAACGACCACCGGTTGATCCATATGTGGTTTGTGGAATAAACACACATGTAGTGAACACTTGTGGATCCATAAGTGGTTTGTGGAAAGAACACGCATGCAATGACCACTGCTTGATCCATATATGGTTTGTGGAAAGAACACACATGCAGTGAACACTGGTGGATCCATATGTTGTTTGTGAAAAGAACACACATGCACTGACTCTAGTGCTAGTTTTAGTATAAGAACACACGTGCAATGAATCTAGTGGGTCCACATGTAATTTGTGAAAAGAACACACATGCAATGCCACTGGTTGATCCATAAGTGCTTTGTGGAAAGAACACATATGCAATGGCCACTAGTTGATCCATAAGTGGTTTGTGGAAAAGAACACACATCCACTGACTCTGGATGGTCCATATGTGGTTTGTGGAAAATAACACACATGCAATGACCACTGGTTGATCCATATGTGGTTTGTGGAAAGAACACACATGCAATGACCACTAGTTGATCCATGTGTGGTTTGTGAAAAGAACACGCATGCAATGACTCTAGTGCTAGTTTTAGTATAAGAACACACATGCAATGACTCTAGTGGGTCCACATGTAGTTTGTGAAAAGAACACACGTGCAATGCCACTGGTTGATCCATAAGTAGTTTGTGGAAAGAACACACATGCAATGGCCAGTGGTTGATCCATAAGTGGTTTGTGGAAAAGAACATACATGCAATGACTCTGGTTGGTCCATATGTGGTTTGTGGAAAGAACACACATGTAGTGACAACTGGTTGATCCATGTGTGGTTTGTGAAAAGAACACACATGCAATGCCACTGGTTGATCCATTTGTGGTTTGTGGAAAGAACACACATGCAATGCCACTGGTTGATCCATGTGTGGTTTGTGGCTAGAACACACATGCAATAACTCTAGTGCTAGTTTTAGTATAAGAACACACATGCAATGACCACTTGTTGATCCATGTGTGGTTTGTGAAAAGAACACACATGCAATGACAGTGGTGGATCCATATGTTGTTTGTGAAAAGAACACACATGCACTGACTCTAATGGATCCATAAGTGGTTTGTGGAAAAGAACACACATGCAATGACCACTGGTTGATCCATATGTGGTTTGTGGAAAGAACACAAGTGCAATGACACTGGTTGATCCATATGTGGTTTGTGAAAAGAACACACATGCAATGACACTGGTTGATCCATGTGTGGTTTGTGGAAAGAACACATATGCAATGACTCTAGTGGTTGATCCATGTGTGGTTTGTGGAAATAACACACATGCAATGACTCTAGTGATTGAATCATGTGTGGTTTGTGGAAATAACACACATTGTGTGGTTTGTGGAAATAACACACTTGCAATGACTCTAATTGATCCATAAGTGGTTTCTGGAAAAGAACACACATGCAATGACCACTGGTTGATCCATATATGGTTTGTGCAAAGAACACACATGCAATGACACTGGTTGATCCATGTGTGGTTTGTGGAAAAGAACACACATGCAATGACCACTGGTTGATCCATGTGTGGTTTGTGGAAAGAACACACATGCAATGACCACTGGTTGATCCATATGTGGTTTGTCGAAAGAACACACATGCAATGACCACTAGTTGATCTATGTGTGGTTTGTGAAAACAACACACATGCAATGACTCTAGTGCTAGTTTTAGTATAAGAACACACATGCAATGACTCTAGTGGGTCCACATGTAGTTTGTGAACAGAACACACGTGTAATGCCACTGGTTGATCCATAAGTAGTTTGTGGAAAGAACACACATGCAATGGCCATTGGTTGATCCATAAGTGGTTTGTGGAAAAGAACACACATGCAATGACTCTGGTTGGTCCATATGTGGTTTGTGGACAGAACACACATGCAGTGACCACTATTGATCCATGTGTGGTTTGTGAAAAGAACACACATGCAATGCCACTGGTTGATCCATTTGTGGTTTGTGTAAAGAACACACATGCAATGCCACTTGTTGATCCATGTGTGGTTTGTGGCTAGAACACACATGCAATGACTCTAGGGATAGTTTTAGTATAAGAACACACATGCAATGACCACTTGTTGATCCATGTGTGGTTTGGGAAAAGAACACACATGCAATGACAGTGGTGGATCCATATGTTTTTTGTGAAAAGAACACAGATGCACTGACTCTAATGGATCCATAAGTGGTTTGTGGAAAAGAACACACATGCAATGACCACTGGTTGATCCATATGTGGTTTGTGGAAAGAACACAAATGCAATGACACTGGTTGATCCATATGTGGTTTGTGAAAAGAACACACATGCAATGACACTCGTTGATCCATGTGTGGTTTTGGAACGAACACACATGCAATGACTCTAGTGGTTGATCCATGTGTGGTTTGTGGAAATAACACACATGCAATGACTCTAGTGGTTGAATCATGTGTGGTTTGTGGAAATAACACACATTATGTGGTTTGTGGAAATAACACACATGCAATGACTCTAATGGATCCATACTTGGTTTGTGGAAAAGAACACACATGCAATGACCACTAGTTGATCCATATGTGGTTTGTGCAAAGAACACACATGCAATGACACTGGTTGATCCATGTGTGGTTTGTGGAGAAGAACACACATGCAATGACCACTGGTTGATCCATGTGTGGTTTGTGGAAAGAACACACATGCAATGACCACTGGTTGATCCATATGTGGTTTGTGGAAAAGAACACACACGCAATGACCACTGGTTGATCAATATGTGGTTTGTGGTAACAACACACATACAATGACCACTGTTTGATCCATGTGTGGTTTGTGAAAAGAACACACATGCAATGACTCTAGTTCTAGTTTTAGTATAAGAACACACATGCAATGACCACTGGTTGATCCATATGTGGTTTTTGGAAAAGAACACACATGCAATGAACACTGGTGGATCCATGTGTGGTTTGTGATAAAGAACACACATGCAATGACCACTGGTTGATCCATGTGTTGTTTGTGGATAGAACTCCCATGCAATGAACACTGGTGGATCCATGTGTGGTTTGTGGAAAGAACACACAAGTAAGGACCACTGGTTGATCCATATGTGGTTTGTGGAAAGAACACACATGTAGTGAACACTTGTGGATCCATAAGTGGTTTGTGGAAAGAACACACATGCAATGACCACTGGTTGATCCATATGTGGTTTGTGGAAAGAACACACATGCAGTGAACACTGGTGGATCCATAGGTTGTTTGTGAAAAGAACACACATGCAATGACTCTAGTGCTAGTTTTAGTATAAGAACACACGTGCAATGAATCTAGTGGGTCCACATGTAGTTTGTGAAAAGAACACACATGCAATGCCACTGGTTGATCCATAATTGGTTTGTCGAAAGAACACATCTGCAATGGCCACTAGGTGATCCATAAGTGGTTTGTGGAAAAGAACACACATCCAATGACTCTGGATGGTCCATATGTGGTTTTTGGAAAATAACACACATGCAATGACCACTGGTTGATCCATATGTGGTTTGTGGAAAGAACACACATGCAATGACCACTAGTTGATCCATGTGTGGTTTGTGAAAAGAACACACATGCAATGACTCTAGTGCTAGTTTCAGTATACGAACACACATACAATGACTCTAGTGGGTCCACATGTAGTTTGTGAAAAGAACACACGTGCAATGCCACTGGTTGATCCATAAGTAGTTTATTGAAAGATCACACATGCAATGGCCAGTGGTTGATTCATAAGTGGTTTGTGGAAAAGAACACACATGCAATGACTCTGGTTGGTCCATATGTGGTTTGTGGAAAGAACACACATGCAGTGACCACTGGTTGATCCATGTGTGGTTTGTGAAAAGAACACACATGCAATGCCACTGGTTGATCCATTTGTGGTTTGTGGAAAGAACACACATGCAATGCCACTGGTTGATCCATGTGTGGTTTGTGGCTAGAACACACATGCAATGACTCTAGTGCTAGTTTTAGTATAAGAACACACATGCAATGACCACTTGTTGATCCATGTGTGGTTTGTGAAAAGAACACACATGCAATGACAGTGGTGGATCCATATGTTGTTTGTGAAAAGAAGACACATGCACTGACTCTAATGGATCCATAAGTGGTTTGTGGAAAAGAACACACATGCAATGACCACTGGTTGATCCATATGTGGTTTATGGAAAGAACACAATTGCAATGACACTGGTTGATCCATATGTGGTTTGTGAAAAGAACACACATGCAATGACACTGGTTGATCCATGTGTGGTTTGTGGAAAGAACACATATGCAATGACTCTAGTGGTTGATCCATGTGTGGTTTGTGGAAATAACACACATGCAATGACTCTAGTGATTGAATCATGTGTGGTTTGTGGAAATAACACACATTGTGTGGTTTTTGGAAATAACACACATGCAGTGACTCTAATGGATCCGTATGTGGTTTCTGGAAAAGAACACACATGCAATGACCACTGCTTGATCCATATATGGTTTGTGCAAAGAACACACATGCAATGACACTGGTTGATCCATGTGTGGTTTGTGGAAAAGACCACACATGCAATGACCACTGGTTGATCCATGTGTGGTTTGTGGAAAGAACACACATGCAATGACCACTGGTTGATCCATATGTGGTTTGTGGAAAGAACACACATGCAATGACCACTAGTTGATCCATGTGTGGTTTGTGAAAACAACACACATGCAATGACTCTAGTGCTAGTTTTAGTATAAGAACACACATGCAATGACTCTAGTGGGTCCACATGTAGTTTGTGAAAAGAACACACGTGTAATGCCACTGGTTGATCCATAAGTAGTTTGTGGAAAGAACACACATGCAATGGCCATTGGTTGATCCATAAGTGGTTTGTGGAAAAGAACACACATGCAATGACTCTGGTTGGTCATATGTGGTTTGTGGACAGAACACACATGCAGTGACCACTGGTTGATCCATGTGTGGTTTGTGAAAAGAACACACATGCAATGCCACTGGTTGATCCATTTGTGGTTTGTGGAAAGAACACACATGCAATGCCACTTGTTGATCCATGTGTGGTTTGTGGCTAGAACACACATGCAATGACTCTAGGGCTAGTTTTAGTATAAGAACACACATGCAATGACCACTTGTTGATCCATGTGTGGTTTGGGAAAAGAACACACATGCAATGACAGTGGTGGATCCATATGTTTTTTGTGAAAAGAACACACATGCACTGACTCTAATGGATCCATAAGTGGTTTGTGGAAAAGACCACACATGCAATGACCACTGGTTGATCCATATGTGGTTTGTGGAAAGAACACAAATGCAATGACACTGGTTGATCCATATGTGGTTTGTGAAAAGAACACACATGCAATGACACTCGTTGATCCATGTGTGGTTTTGGAACGAACACACATGCAATGACTCTAATGGTTGATCCATGTGTGGTTTGTGGAAATAAAACACATGCAATGACTCTAGTGATTGAATCATGTGTGGTTTGTGGAAATAACACACATTGTGTGGTTTTTGGAAATAACACACATGCAGTGACTCTAATGGATCCATATGTGGTTTCTGGAAAAGAACACACATGCAATGACCACTGCTTGATCCATATATGGTTTGTGCAAAGAACACACATGCAATTACACTGGTTGATCCATGTGTGGTTTGTGGAAAAGAACACACATGCAATGACCACTGGTTGATCCATGTGTGGTTTGTGGAAAGAACACACATGCAATGACCACTGGTTGATCCATATGTGGTTTGTGGAAAGAACACACATGCAATGACCACTAGTTGATCCATGTGTGGTTTGGGAAAACAACACACATGCAATGACTCTAGTGCTAGTTTTAGTATAAGAACACACATGCAATGACTCTAGTGGGTCCACATGTAGTTTGTGAAAAGAACACACGTGTAATGCCACTGGTTGATCCATAAGTAGTTTGTGGAAAGAACACACATGCAATGGCCATTGGTTGATCCATAAGTGGTTTGTGGAAAAGAACACACATGCAATGACTCTGGTTGGTCATATGTGGTTTGTGGACAGAACACACATGCAGTGACCACTGGTTGATCCATGTGTGGTTTGTGAAAAGAACACACATGCAATGCCACTGGTTGATCCATTTGTGGTTTGTGGAAAGAACACACATGCAATGCCACTTGTTGATCCATGTGTGGTTTGTGGCTAGAACACACATGCAATGACTCTAGGGCTAGTTTTAGTATAAGAACACACATGCAATGACCACTTGTTGATCCATGTGTGGTTTGGGAAAAGAACACACATGCAATGACAGTGGTGGATCCATATGTTTTTTGTGAAAAGAACACACATGCACTGACTCTAATGGATCCATAAGTGGTTTAGTGGAAAGACCACATGCAATGACCACTGGTTGATCCATATGTGGTTTGTGGAAAGAACACAAATGCAATGACACTGGTTGATCCATATGTGGTTTGTGAAAAGAACACACATGCAATGACACTCGTTGATCCATGTGTGGTTTTGGAACGAACACACATGCAATGACTCTAGTGGTTGATCCATGTGTGGTTTGTGGAAATAACACACATGCAATGACTCTAGTGGTTGAATCATGTGTGGTTTGTGGAAATAACACACATTGTGTGGTTTGTGGAAATAACACACATGCAATGACTCTAATGGATCCACACGTGGTTTGTGGAAAAGAACACACATCCAATGACCACTGGTTGATCCATATGTGGTTTGTGCAAAGAACACACATGCAATGACACTGGTTGATCCATGTGTGGTTTGTGAAAAGAACACACATGCAATGACCACTTGTTGATCCATATGTGGTTTGTGGAAAGAACACACATGCAACGACCACTTGTTGATCCATATGTGGTTTGTGGAAAAGAACACACATGCAATGACCACTGGTTGATCAATATGTGGTTTGTGGTAAGAACACACATACAATGACCACTGTTTGATCCATGTGTGGTTTGTGAAAAGAACACACATGCAATGACTCTAGTTCTAGTTTTAGTATAAGAACACACATGCAATGACCACTGGTTGATCCATATGTGGTTTTTGGAAAAGAACACACATGCAACGAACACTGGTGGATCCATGTGTGGTTTGTGATAAAGAACACACATGCAATGACCACTGGTTGATCCATGTGTGGTTTGTGGATAGAACTCACATGCAATGAACACTGGTGGATCCATGTGTGGTTTGTGGAAAGAACACACATGCAAGGACCACTGGTTGATCCATATGTGGTTTGTGGAAAGAACACACATGTAGTGAACACTTGTGGATCCATAAGTGGTTTGTGGAAAGAACACACATGCAATGACCACTGGTTGATCCATATGTGGTTTGTGGAAAGAACACACATGCAGTGAACACTGGTGGATCCATAGGTTGTTTGTGAAAAGAACACACATGCAATGACTCTAGTGCTAGTTTTAGTATAAGAACACACGTGCAATGAATCTAGTGGGTCCACATGTAGTTTGTGAAAAGAACACACATGCAATGCCACTGGTTGATCCATAATTGGTTTGTCGAAAGAACACGTCTGCAATGGCCACTAGGTGATCCATAAGTGGTTTGTGGAAAAGAACACACATCCAATGACTCTGGATGGTCCATATGTGGTTTGTGGAAAATAACACACATGCAATGATCACTGGTTGATCCATATGTGGTTTGTGGAAAGAACACACATGCAATGACCACTAGTTGATCCATGTGTGGTTTGTGAAAAGAACACACATGCAATGACTCTAGTGCTAGTTTTAGTATAAGAACACACATACAATGACTCTAGTGGGTCCACATGTAGTTTGTGACGTGCAATGCCACTGGTTGATCCATAAGTAGTTTATTGAAAGAACACACATGCAATGGCCAGTGGTTGATCCATAAGTGGTTTGTGGAAAAGAACACACATGCAATGACTCTGGTTGGTCCATATGTGGTTTGTGGAAAGAATACACATGCAGTGACCACTGGTTGATCCATGTGTGGTTTGCGAAAAGAACACACATGCAATGCCACTGGTTGATCCATTTGTGGTTTGTGGAAAGAACACACATGCAATGCCACTGGTTGATCCATGTGTGGTTTGTGGCTAGAACACACATGCAATGACTCTAGTGCTAGTTTTAGTATAAGAACACACATGCAATGACCACTGGTTGATCCATGTGTGGTTTGTGAAAAGAACACACATGCAATGACAGTGGTGGATCCATATGTTGTTTGTGAAAAGAACACACATGCACTGACTATAATGGATCCATAAGTGGTTTGTGGAAAAGAACACACATGCAATGACCACTGGTTGATCCATATGTGGTTTCTAGAAAGAACACAAATGCAATGACACTGGTTGATCCATAGGTGGTTTGTGAAAACAACACACATGCAATGACACTGGTTGATCCATGTGTGGTTTGTGGAAAGAACACAGATGCAATGACTCTAGTGGTTGATCCATGTGTGGTTTATGGAAATAACACACATGCAATGAATCTAGTGGTTGAATCATGTGTGGTTTGTGGAAATAACACACATTATGTGGTTTGTGGAAATAACACGCATGCAATGACTAATGGATCCATATGTTGTTTGTGGAAATGAACACACATGCAATGACCACTGGTTGATCCATATATGGTTTGTGCAAAGAACACATGCACCGACACTGGTTGATCCATGTGTGGTTTGTGGAAAAGAACACACATGCAATGACCACTGGTTGATCCATGTGTGGTTTGTGGAAAGAACACACGTGCAATGACCACTGGTTGATCCATATGTGGTTTGTGGAAAAGAACACACAAGCAATGACCACTGGTTGATCAATATGTGGTTTGTGGTAAGAACACACATACAATGACCACTGGTTGATCCATGTCGGGTTTGTGAAAAGAACACACATGCAATGACTCTAGTGTTAGTTTTAGTATAAGAACACATATGCAATGACCACTGGTTGATCCATATGTGGTTTTTGGAAAAGAACACACATGCAATGAACACTTGTGGATCCATGTGTGGTTTGTGGAAAAGAACACACATGCAATGACCCCTGGTTGATCCATGTGTTGTTTGTGGATAGAAGACACATGCAATGAACGCTGGTGGATCCATGTGTGGTTTGTGGAAAGAACACACATGCAAGGACCACTGGTTGATCCATATGTGGTTTGTGGAAAGAACACACATGGAGTGAACACTTGTGGATCCATAAGTGGTTTGTCGAAAGAACACACATGCAATGACCACTGGTTGATCCATATGTGGTTTGTGGAAAGAACACACATGTAGTGAACACTGGTGGATCCATATGTTGTTTGTGAAAAGAACACACATGCAATGACTCTCGCGCTAGTTTTAGTATAAGAACACACATGCAATGACTCTAGTGGGTCCACATGTACTTTGTGAAAGGAACACACATGCAATGCCACTGGTTGATCCATAAGTGGTTTGTGGAAAGAACACATATGCAATGGCCACTAGTTGATCCATAAGTGGCTTGTGGAAAAGAACAAACATCCAATGACTCTGGATGGTGCATATGTGGTTTGTGGAAAATAACACACATGCAATGACCACAGGTGGATCCATATGTGGTTTGTGGAAAGAACACACATGCAATGACCACTAGTTGATCCCTGTGTGGTTTGTGAAAAGAACACACATGCAATGATTCTAATGCTAGTTTTAGTATAAGAACACACATGCAATGACTCTAGTGGGTCCACATGTAGTTTGTGAAAAGAACACACGTGCAATGCCACTGGTTGGTCCATAAGTAGTTTGTGGAAAGAACACACATGCAATGGCCAGTGGTTGATCCATAAGTGGTTTGTGGAAAAGAACACACATGCAATGACTCTGGTTGGTCCATATGTGGTTTGTGGAAAGAACACACATGCAGTGACCACTGGTTGATCCATGTGTGGTTTGCGAAAAGAACACACATGCAATGCCACTGGTTGATCCATTTGTGGTTTGTGGAAAGAACACACATGCAATGCCACTGGTTGATCCATGTGTGGTTTGTGGCTAGAACACACATGCAATGACTCTAGTGCTAGTTTTAGTATAAGAACACACATGCAATGACCACTTGTTGATCCAGGCGTGGTTTGTGAAAAGAACACACATGCAATGACAGTGGTGGATCCATATGTTGTTTGTGAAAAGAACACACATGTACTGACTCTAATGGATCCATAAGTGGTTTGTGGAAAAGAACACACATGCAATGACCACTGGTTGATCCATATGTGGTTTGTGGAAAGAACACAAATGCAATGACACTGGTTGATCCATATGTGGTTTGTGAAAATAACACACATGCAATGACACTAGTTGATCCATGTGTGGTTTGTGGAAAGAACACACATGCAATGACTCTAGTGGTTGATCCATGTGTGGTTTGTGGAAATAACACACATGCAATGACTCTAGTGGTTGAATCATGTGTGGTTTGTGGAAATAACACACATTGTGTGGTTTGTGGAAATAACACACATGCAATGACTCTAATGGATCCATAAGTGGTTTGTGGAAAAGAACACACATGCAATGACCACTGGTTGATCCATATATGGTTTGTGCAAAGAACACACATCCAATGACACTGGTTGATCCATGTGTGGTTTGTGGAAAGAACACACATGCAATGACCACTGGTTGATCCATATGTGGTTTGTGGAAAAGAACACACATGCAATGACCACTGGTTGATCAATATGTGGTTTGTGGTAAGAACACACATCCAATGACCACTGGTTGATCCATGTTGGGTTTGTGAAAAGAACACACATGCAATGACTCTAGTGTTAGTTTTAGTATAAGAACACATATGCAATGACCACTGGTTGATCCATATGTGGTTTTTGGAAAAGAACACACATGCAATGAACACTGGTGGATCCATGTGTGGTTTGTGGAAAAGAACACACATGCAATGACCACTGGTTGATCCATGTGTGGTTTGTGGATAGAACACACATGCAATGAACACTGGTGGATCCTTGTGTGGTTTGTGGAACGAACACACATGGAAGGACCACTGGTTGATCCATATGTGGTTTGTGGAAATAACACACATGTAGTGAACACTTGTGGATCCATAAGTGGTTTGTGGAAAGAACACACATGCAATGACCACTGGTTGATCCATATGTGGTTTGTGGAAAGAACACACATGCAATGACTCTAATGGATCCATGTGTGGTTTGTGAAAAGAACACACATGCACTGACCACTTATTGATCCATGTGTGGTTTGTGGAAAGAACACACATGCAATGACAGTGGTGGATCCATGTGTAGTTTGTGGAAAGAACACACATGCAATAACTCTAGTGGTTGATACATGTGTGGTTTGTGAAAATAACACACATGCAATGAACACTGCTTGATCCATGTGTGGTTTGTGGAAAGAACACACATGCAATGACTCTAGTGCTAATTTTAGTATAAGAACACACATGCAATGACTCTAATGGATCCATATGTGGTTTGTGAAAAGAACACACATGCAATGACCACTTGTTGATCCATGTGTGGTTTGTGGAAAGAACACACATGCAATGACCGCTAGTTGATCCATATATGGTTTGTGCAAAGAACACACATGCAATGACACTGGTTGATCCATTCATGGTTTGTGGAAAGAACACACATGCAATGACCACTGGTTGATCCATATGTGGTTTGTGGAAAAGAACACAGATGAAATGACCATTGGTTGATCAATATGTGGTTTGTGGTAAGAACACACATGCAATGACCACTGGTTGATCCATGTCGGGTTTGTGAAAAGAACACACATGCAATGACTCTAGTGTTAGTTTTAGTATAAGAACACATATGCAATGACCACTGGTAGATCCATATGTGGTTTTTGGAAAAGAACACACATGCAATGAACACTGGTGGATCCTTGTGTGGTTTGTGGAAAAGAACACACATGCAATGACCACTGGTTCATCCATGTGTGGTTTGTGGATAGAACACACATGCAATGAACACTGGTGGATCCATGTGTGGTTTGTGGAAAGAACACCCTGGTTGATCCATATGTGGTTTGTGGAAAGAACACACATGTAGTGAACACTTGTGGATCCATAAGTGGTTTGTGGAAAGAACACACATGCAATGACCACTGGTTGATCCATATGTGGTTTGTGAAAAGAACACACATGCAGTGAACACTGGTGGATCCATATGTTGTTTGTGAAAAGAACACACATGTAATGACTCTAGTGCTAGTTTTAGTATAAGAACACACATGCAATGACTCTAGTGGGTCCACATGTAGTTTGTGAAAAGAACACACATGCAATGCCACTGGTTGATCCATAAGTGGTTTGTGGAAAGAACACATAGACAATGGCCACTCGTTGATCCATAAGTGGTTTGTGGAAAAGAACACACATCATATGACTCTGGTTGGTCCATATGTGGTTTGTGGAAAGAACACACATGCAGTGACCACTGGTTGATCCATGTGTGGTTTGTGAAGAGAACACACATGCAATGCCACTGGTTGATCCATGTGTGGTTTGTGGAAAGAACACACATGCAATGCCACTGGTTGATCCATGTGTGGTTTGTGGATAGAACACACATGTAATGACTCTAGTGCTAGTTTTATTATAAGAACACACATGCAATGACTCTAGTGGGTCCACATGTAGTTTGTGAAAAGAACACACATGCAATGACCACTGGTTGATCCATAAGTGGTTTGTGAAAAAGAACACACATGCAATGACTCTAGTGCTGGTTTTAGTATAAGAACACACATGCAATGACTCTAATGGATCCATATGTGGTTTGTGAAAAGAACACACATGCAATGACCACTTGTTGATCCATGTGTTGTTTGTGGAAAGAACACACATGCAATGACAGTGGCGGATCCATGTGTGGTTTGTGGAAAGAACACACATGCAATAACTCTAGTGGTTGATACATGTGTGGTTTGTGAAAAGAACACACATGCAATGAACACTGCTTGATCCATGTGTGGTTTGTGGAAAGAACACGCATCCAATGACTCTAGTGCTAGTTTTAGTATAAGAACACACATGCAATGACTCTAATGGATCCATATGTGGTTTGTGAAAAGAACACACATGCAATGAACACTTGTTGATCCATGTGTGGTTTGTGGAAAGAACACACATGCAATGACAGTGGTGGATCCATGTGTGGTTTGTGGAAAGAACACAGATGCAATGACTCTAGTGGTTGATCCATGTGTGGTTTGTGGAAATAACACACATACAATGACTCTGGTGGTTGATCCATGTGTGGTTTGTGGAAATAACACACATGCAATGACAGTGGTTGATCCATGTGTCGTTTGTGAAAAGAACACACATGCAATGCCACCGGTTGATCCATAAGTGGTTTGTGGAAAAGAACACACATGCAATGACAACTGGTTGATCATAAGTGATTTGTGGAAAGAACACACATGAAATGACACTTCTTGATCCATGTGTGGTTTGTGGAAAAGAACACACATGCAATGACCACTGGTTGATCCATGTGTGGTTTGTGGATAGAACACACATGCAATGAACACTGCTTGATCCATGTGTGGTTTGTGGAATGAACACACATGCAATGACTCTAGTGCTAGTTTTAGTATAAGAACACACATGCAATGACTCTAATGGATCCATATGTGGTTTGTGAAAAGAACACACATGCAATGACCACTTGTTGATCCATGTGTGGTTTGTGGAAAGAACACACATGCAATGACAGTGGTGGATACATGTGTGGTTTGTGGATAGAACACACATGCCATGACTCTAGTGGTTGATCCATGTGTGGTTTGTGGAAATAACACACATGCAATGACTCTAGTGGTTGATCCATGTGTGGTTTGTGGAAATAACACACATGCAATGACTCTAGTGGTTAATCCATGTGTGGTTTGTGGAAATAACACACATGCAATGACTCTAGTGGCTGATCCATGTGTGGTTTTTGGAAAGAACAGACATGCAGTGACTCTAGTGGTAGATCCATGTGTGGTTTGTGGAAAGAACACACATGCAGTGACTCTAGTGGTTGATCCATGTGTGGCTTGTGGAAATAACACAGATGCATTGACTCTAGTGGTTGATCCATATGAGGTTTGTGGAAATAACACACATGCAATGACACTGCTTGATCCATGTGTGGTTTGTGGAAAGAACACACATGCAATGAAAACTGGTGGATCCATAAGTGGTTTGTGGAAAGAACACACATGCAATGACTCTAGTGCTAGTTTTAGTATAAGAACACACATGCAATGACTCTAATGGATCCATATGTGGTTTGTGAAAAAACACACATGCAATGACCACTTGTTGATCCTTGTGTGGTTTGTGGAAAGAACACACATGCAATGAAAGTGGTGGATCCATGTGTGGTTTGTGGAAAGAACACACATGCAATAACTCTAGTGGTTGATACATGTGTGGTTTGTGAAAAGAACACACATGCAATGAACACTGCTTGATCCGTGTGTGGTTTGTGGAAAGAACATACATGCAATGACTCTAGTGCTAGTTTTAGTATAAGAACACAAATACAATGACTCTAATGGATCCATATGTGGTTTGTGAAAAGAACACACATGCAATGAGTCTAATGGATCCATATGTGGTTTGTGAAAAGAACACACATGCAATGACCACTTGTTGATCCATGTGTGGTTTGTGGAAAGAACACACATGCAATGACAGTGGTGGATCCATGTGTGGTTTGTGGAAAGAACACACATGCAATGAACACTGGTTGATCCATGTGTGGTTTGTGAAAAGAACACACATGCAGTGACCACTGGTGGATCCATATGTCGTTTGTGAAAAGAACACACATGCAATGAACACTGCGTGATCCATGTGTGGTTTGTGGAAAGCACACACATGCAATGACTCTAGTGCTTGTTTTAGTATAAGAACACACATGCAATGACTAATGGATCCATATGTGGTTTGTGAAAAGAACACACATGCAATGACCACTTGTTGATCCATGTGTGGTTTGTGGAAAGAACACACATGCAATGACAGTGGTGGATCCATGTGTAGTTTGTGGAAAGAACACACATGCAATAACTCTAGTTGTTGATACATGTGTGGTTTGTGAAAAGAACACACATGCAATGAACACTGCTTGATCCGTGTGTGGTTTGTGGAAAGAACACACATGCAATGACTCTAGTGCTAGTTTTAGTATAAGAACACAAATGCAATGACTCTAATGGATCCATATGTGGTTTGTGAAAAGAACACACATGCAATGACTCTAATGGATCCATGTGTGGTTTGTGAAAAGAACACACATGCAATGACCACTTGTTGATCCATGTGTGGTTTGTGGAAAGAACACACATGCAATGACAGTGGTGGATCCATGTGTGGTTTGTGGAAAGAACACACATGCAATGAACACTGGTTGATCCATGTGTGGTTTGTGAAAAGAACACACATGCAGTGACCACTGGTGGATCCATATGTCGTTTGTGAAAAGAACACACATGCAATGAACACTGCGTGATCCATGTGTGGTTTGTGGAAAGAACACACATGCAATGACTCTAGTGCTTGTTTTAGTATAAGAACACACATGCAATGACTCTAATGGATCCATATGTGGTTTGTGAAAAGAACACACATGCAATGACCACTTGTTGATCCATGTGTGGTTTGTGGAAAGAACACACATGCAATGACAGTGGTGGATCCATGTGTGGTTTGTGGAAAGAACACACATGCAATAACTCTAGTGGTTGATACATGTGTGGTTTGTGAAAAGAACACACATGCAATGAACACTGCTTGATCCATGTGTGGTTTGTGGAAAGAACACACATGCAATGACAGTGGTGGATCCATGTGTGGTTTGTGGAAAGAACACACATGCAATGAACACTGGTTGATCCATGTGTGGTTTGTGAAAAGAACACACATGCAGTGACCACTGGTGGATCCATATGTCGTTTGTGAAAAGAACACACATGCAATGAACACTGCTTGATCCATGTGTGCTTTGTGGAAAGAACACACATGCAATGACTCTAGTGCTAGTTTTAGTATAAGAACACACATGCAATGACTCTAATGGATCCATAGGTGGTTTGTGAAAAGAACACACATGCAATGACCACTAGTTGATCCATGTGTGGTTTGTGGAAAGAACACACATGCAATGACAGTGGTGGATCCATGTGTGGTTTGTGGAAAGAACACACATGCAATGACTCTAGTGGTTGATCCATGTGTGGTTTGTGGAAATTACACACATGCAATGACTCTAGTGGTTGATCCATGTGTGGTTTGTGGAAATAACACACATGCAATGACTCTAGTGGTTGATCCATGTGTGGTTTGTGGAAATAACACACATGCAATGACTCTAGTGGTTGATCCATGTGTGGTTTGTGGAAAGAACACACATGCAGTGACTCTAGTAGCTGATCCATGTGTTGTTTGTGGAAAGAACACACATGCAGTGACTCTAGTGGTTGATCCATGTGAGGTTTGTGGACAGAACACACATGCACTGACTCTAGTGGTTGATCCATATGATGTTTGTGGAAAGAACACACATGCAATGACACTGCTTGATCCATGTGTGGTTTGTGGAAAGAACACACATGCAATGAACACTGGTGGATCCATAAGTGGTTTGTGGAAAGAACACACATGCAATGACTCTAGTGCTAGTTTTAGTATAAGAACACACATGCAATGACTCTAATGGATCCATATGTGGTTTGTGAAAAGAACACACATGCAATGACCACTTGTTGATCCATGTGTGGTTTGTGGAAAGAACACACATGCAATGACAGTGGTGGATCCATGTGTGGTTTGTGGAAAGAACACACATGCAATAACTCTAGTGGTTGATACATGTGTGGTTTGTGAAAAGAACACACATGCAATGAACACTGCTTGATCCATGTGTGGTTTGTGGAAAGAACACGCATGCAATGACTCTAGTGCTAGTTTTAGTATAAGAACACACATGCAATGACTCTAATGGATCCATATGTGGTTTGTGAAAAGAACACACATGCAATGAACACTTGTTGATCCATGTGTGGTTTGTGGAAAGAACACACATGCAATGACAGTGGTGGATCCATGTGTGGTTTGTGGAAAAAACACACATGCAATGACTCTAGTGGTTGATCCATGTGTGGTTTGTGGAAATAACACACATACAATGACTCTGGTGGTTGATCCATGTGTGGTTTGTGGAAATAACACACATGCAATGACAGTGGTTGATCCATGTGTCGTTTGTGAAAAGAACACACATGCAATGCCACCGGTTGATCCATAAGTGGTTTGTGGAAAAGAACACACATGCAATGACAACTGGTTGATCATAAGTGGTTTGTGGAAAGAACACACCTACAATGACACTGCTTGATCCATGTGTGGTTTGTGGAAAAGAACACACATGCAATGACCACTAGTTGATCCATGTGTGGTTTGTGGATAGAACACACATGCAATGAACACTGCTTGCTCCATGTGTGGTTTGTGGAATGAACACACATGCAATGACTCTAATGGATCCATATGTGGTTTGTGAAAAGAACACACATGCAATGACCACTTGTTGATCCATGTGTGGTTTGTGGAAAGAACACACATGCAATGACGGTGGTGGATCCATGTGTGGTTTGTGGATAGAACACACATGCCATGACTCTAGTGGTTGATCCATGTGTGGTTTGTGGAAATAACACACATGCAATGACTCTAGTGGTTGATCCATGTGTCGTTTGTGGAAATAACACACATGCAATGACTCTAGTGGTTGATCCATGTGTGGTTTGTGGAAATAACACACATGCAATGACTCTAGTGGCTTATCCATGTGTGGTTTTTGGAAAGAACAGACATGCAGTGACTCTAGTGGTTGATCCATGTGTGGTTTGTGGAAAGAACACACATGCAGTGACTCTAGTGGTTGATCCATGTGTGGTTTGTGGAAAGAACACAGATGCATTGACTCTAGTGGTTGATACATATGAGTTTTGTGGAAATAACACACATGCAATGACACTGCTTGATCCATGTATGGTTTGTGGAAAGAACACACATGCAATGAACACTGGTGGTTCCATAAGTGGTTTGTGGAAAGAACACACATGCAATGACTCTAGTGCTAGTGTTAGTATAAGAACACACATGCAATGACTCTAATGGATCCATATGTGGTTTGTGAAAACACACACATGCAATGACCACTTGTTGATCCATGTGTGGTTTGTGGAAAGAACACACATGCAATGACAGTGGTGGATCCATGTGTGGTTTGTGGAAATAACACACATGCAATAACTCTAGTGGTTGATACATGTGTGGTTTGTGAAAAGAACACACATCAATGAACACTGCTTGATCCGTGTGTGGTTTATGAAAAGAACACACATGCAATGAACACTGCTTGATCCATGTGTGGTTTGTGGAAAGAACACACATGCAATGACTCTAGTGCTAGTTTTAGTATAAGAACACAAATGCAATGACTCTAATGGATCCATATGTGGTTTGTGAAAAGAACACACATGCAATGACTCTAATGGATCCATATGTGGTTTGTGAAAAGAACACACATGCAATGACCACTTGTTGATCCATGTGTGGTTTGTGGAAAGAACACACATGCAATGACAGTGGTGGATCAATGTGTGGTTTGTGGAAAGAACACACATGCAATGAACACTGGTTGATCCATGTGTTTGTGAAAAGAACACACATGCAGTGACCACTGGTGGATCCATATGTCGTTTGTGAAAAGAACACACATGCAATGAACACTGCGTGATCCATGTGTGGTTTGTGGAAAGAACACACATGCAGTGACTCTAGTGGTTGATCCATGTGTGGTTTGTGGAAAGAACACAGATGCATTGACTCTAGTGGTTGATCCATGTGTGGTTTGTGGAAAGAACACACATGCAATGACAGTGGTGGATCCATGTGTGGTTTGTGGAAAGAACACACATGCAATGACTCTAGTGGTTGATCCATGTGTGGTTTGTGCAAATAACACACATGCAATGACTCTAGTGGTTAATCCATGTGTGGTTTGTGGAAAGAACACACATGCAGTGACTCTAGTGGTTGATCCATGTGTGGTTTGTGGAAAGAACACAGATGCATTGACTCTAGTGGTTGATCCATATGAGGTTTGTGGAAATAACACACATGCAATGACACTGCTTGATCCATGTATGGTTTGTGGAAAGAACACACATGCAATGAACACTGGTGGATCCATAAGTGGTTTGTGGAAAGAACACACAGGCAATGACTCTAGTGCTAGTTTTAGTATAAGAACACACATGCAATGACTCTAATGGATCCATATGTGGTTTGTGAAAAAACACACATGCAATGACCACTTGTTGATCCATGTGTGGTTTGTGGAAAGAACACACATGCAATGACAGTGGTGGATCCATGTGTGGTTTGTGGAAATAACACACATGCAATAACTCTAGTGGTTGATACATGTGTGGTTTGTGAAAAGAACACACATCAATGAACACTGCTTGTTCCGTGTGTGGTTTGTGGAAAGAACACACATGCAATGACTCTAGTGCAAGTTTTAGTATAAGAACACAAATGCAATGACTCTAATGGATCCATATGTGGTTTGTGAAAAGAACACACATGCAATGACTCTAATGGATCCATATGTGGTTTGTGAAAAGAACACACATGCAATGACCACTTGTTGATCCATGTGTGGTTTGTGGAAAGAACACACATGCAATAACTCTAGTGGTTGATACATGTGTGGTTTGTGAAAAGAACACACATGCAATGAACACTGCTTGATCCATGTGTGGTTTGTGGAAAGAACACACATGCAATGACTCTAGTGCTAGTTTTAGTATAAGAACACACATGCAATGACTCTAATGGATCCATATGTGGTTTGTGAAAAAACACACATGCAATGACCACTTGTTGATCCATGTGTGGTTTGTGGAAAGAACACACATGCAATGACAGTGGTGGATCCATGTGTGGTTTGTGGAAATAACACACATGCAATAACTCGATCTGTTGATACATGTGTGGTTTGTGAAAAGAACACACATCAATGAACACTGCTTGATCCGTGTGTGGTTTGTGGAAAGAACACACATGCAATGACTCTAGTGCTAGTTTTAGTATAAGAACACAAATGCAATGACTCTAATGGATCCATATGTGGTTTGTGAAAAGAACACACATGCAATGACTCTAATGGATCCATATGTGGTTTGTGAAAAGAACACACATGCAATGACCACTTGTTGATCCATGTGTGGTTTGGTGAAAGAACACACATGCAATGACAGTGGTGGATCCATGTGTGGTTTGTGGAAAGAACACACATGCAATGAACACTGGTTGATCCATGTGTGGTTTGTGAAAAGAACACACATACAGTGACCACTGGTGGATCCATATGTCGTTTGTGAAAAGAACACACATGCAATGAACACTGCGTGATCCATGTGTGGTTTGTGGAAAGAACACACATGCAGTGACTCTAGTGGTTGATCCATGTGTGCTTTGTGCAAAGAACACAGATGCATTGACCTTGTGGTTGATCCATATGAGGTTTGTGGAAATAACACACATGCAATGACACTGCTTGATCCATGTATGGTTTGTGGAAAGAACACACATGCAATGATCACTGGTGGATCTATAAGTGGTTTGTGGAAAGAACACACATGCAATGACTCTAGTGCTAGTTTTAGTATAAGAACACACATGCAATGACTCTAATGGATCCATATGTGGTTTGTGAAAAAACACACATGCAATGACCACTTGTTGATCCATGTGTGGTTTGTGGAAAGAACACACATGCAATGACAGTGTTGGATCCATGTGTGGTTTGTGGAAATAACACACATGCAATAACTCTAGTGGTTGATACATGTGTGGTTTGTGAAAAGAACACACATCAATGAACACTGCTTGATCCGTGTGTGGTTTGTGGAAAGAACACACATGCAATGACTCTAGTGCTAGTTTTAGTATAAGAACACAAATGCAATGACTCTAATGGATCCATATGTGGTTTGTGAAAAGATAACACATGCAATGACTCTAATGGATCCATATGTGGTTTGTGAAAAGAACACACATGCAATGACCACTTGTTGATCCATGTGTGGTTTGTGGATAGAACACACATGCAATGACAGTGGTGGATCCATGTGTGGTTTGTGGAAAGAACACACATGCAATAACTCTAGTGGTTGATACATGTGTGGTTTGTGAAAAGAACACACATGCAATGAACATTGCTTGATCCATGTGTGGTTTGTGGAAAGAACACACATGCAATGACTCTAGTGCTAGTTTTAGTATAAGAACACACATGCAATGACTCTAATGGATCCATAGGTGGTTTGTGAAAAGAACACACATGCAATGACCACTAGTTGATCCATGTGTGGTTTGTGGAAAGAACACACATGCAATGACAGTGGTGGATCCATGTGTGGTTTGTGGAAAGAACACACATGCAATGACTCTAGTGGTTGATCCATGTGTGGTTTGTGGAAATAACACACATGCAATGACTCTAGTGGTTGATCCATCTGTGGTTTGTGGAAATAACACACATTCAATGACTCTAGTGGTTGATCTATGTGTGGTTTGTGGAAATAACACACATGCAATGACTCTAGTGGTTGATCCATGTGTGGTTTGTGGAAAGAACACACATGCAGTGACTCTAGTAGCTGATCCATGTGTTGTTTGTGGAAAGAACACACATGCAGTGACTCTAGTGGTTGATCCATGTGAGGTTTGTGGAAAGAACACACATGCACTGACTCTAGTGGTTGATCCATATGATGTTTGTGGAAAGAACACACATGCAATGACACTGCTTGATCCATGTGTGGTTTGTGGAAAGAACACACATGCAATGAACACTGGATCCATAAGTGGTTTGTGGAAAGAACACACATGCAATGACTCTAGTGCTAGTTTTAGTATAAGAACACACATGCAATGACTCTAATGGATCCATATGTGGTTTGTGAAAAGAACACACATGCAATGACCACTTGTTGATCCATGTGTGGTTTGTGGAAAGAACACACATCCAATGACAGTGGTGGATCCATGTGTGGTTTGTGGAAAGAAAACACATGCAATAACTCTAGTGGTTGATACATGTGTGGTTTGTGAAAAGAACACACATGCAATGAACACTGCTTGATCCATGTGTGGTTTGTGGAAATAACACGCATGCAATGACTCTAGTGCTAGTTTTAGTATAAGAACACACATGCAATGACTCTAATGGATCCATATGTGGTTTGTGAAAAGAACACACATGCAATGAACACTTGTTGATCCATGTGTGGTTTGTGGAAAGAACACACATGCAATGACAGTGGTGGATCCATGTGTCGTTTGTGGAAAGAACACACATGCAATGACTCTAGTGGTTGATCCATGTGTGGTTTGTGGAAATAAGACACATACAATGACTCTAGTGGTTGATCAATGTGTGTTTTGTGGAAATAACACACATGCAATGACAGTGGTTGATCCATGTGTCGTTTGTGAAAAGAACACACATGCAATGCCACCGGTTGATCCATAAGTGGTTTGTGGAAAAGAACACACATGCAATGACAACTGGTTGATCATAAGTGGTTTGTGGAATGAACACACATGCAATGACACTTCTTGATCCATGTGTGGTTTGTGGAAAAGAACACACATCCAATGACCACTGGTTGATCCATGTGTGGTTTGTGGATAGAACAGACATGCGATGAACACTGGTGGATCCATGTGTGGTTTGTGGAACGAACACACATGCAAGGACCACTGGTTGATACATATGTGGTTTGTGGAAAGAACACACATGTAGTGAACACTTGTGTATCCATAAGTGGTTTGTGGAAAGAACACACATGCAATGACCACTGGTTGATCCATATGTGGTTTGTGGAAAGAACACACATGCAGTGGCACTTGGTGGATCCATATGTTGTTTGTGAAAAGAACACACATGCAATGACTCTAGTGCTAGTTTTAGTATAAGAACACACATGCAATGACTCTAGTGGGTCCACATGTAGTTTGTGAAAAGAACACACATGCAATGCCACTGGTTGATCCATAAGTGGTTTGTGGAAAGAACACATATGCAATGGCCACTCGTTGATCCATAAGTGGTTTGTGGAAAAGAACACACATCCAATGACTCTGGTTGGTCCATATGTGGTTTGTGGAAAGAACACACATGCAATGCCACTGGTTGATCCATGTGTGGTTTGTGGATAGAACACACATGCAATGACTCTAGTGCTAGTTTTATTATAAGAACACACATGCAATGACTCTAGTGGGTCCACATGTAGTTTGTGAAAAGAACACAAATGCAATGACCACTGGTTGATCCCTAAGTGGTTTGTGAAAAAGAACACACATGCAATGAGTCTAGTGCTGGTTTTAGTATAAGAACACACATGCGATGACTCTAGTGGGTCCACATGTGGTTTGTGAAAATAACACACATGCAATGACCACTGGTTGATCCATATGTGATTTTTGGAAAAGAATAGACATGCAATGAACACTGGTTGATCCATGTGTGGTTTGTGGAAAGAACACACATGCAATGACCACTGGTTGATCCATAAGTGGTTAGTGGAAAAGAACAGACATGCAATGACCACTGGTTGATCCATGTGTGGTTTGTGGATGGAACACACATGCAATGAACACTGGTGGATCCATAAGTGATTTGTGGAAAGAACACACATGCAATGAGCACTGGTTGATCCATATGTGGTTTGTGGAAAGAACACACATGCAGTAAACACAAGTGGATCCATAAGTGGTTTGTGTAAAGAACACACATGTAATGACCCCTGGTTGATCCATATGTGGTTTGTGGAAAGAACACACATGTAGTGAACACTAGTCGATCCATATGTTGTTTGTGAAAAGAACACACATGCAATGACTCTAGTGCTTGTTTTAGTATAAGAACACACATGCAATGACTCTAGTGGGTCCACATGTAGTTTGTGAAAAGAACACACATGCAATGCCACTGGTTGATCCATAAGTGGTTTGTGGAAAGAACACTCATGCAATGACCACTGGTTGATCCATAAGTGGTTTGTGGAAAGAACACACATGTAGTGACCACTGGTGGATCCATATGTTGTTTGTGAAAAGAACACACATGCAATGAACACTGGTGGATCCATCAGTGGTTTCTGGAAAGAACACACATGCAATGACTCTAGTGCTAGTTTTAGTATAAGAACACACATGCAATGACTCTAATGGATCCATATGTGGTTTGTGAAAAGAACACACATGCAATGAACACTGGTGGATCCATGTGTGGTTTGTGGAAAATTACACACATGCAATGACCACTAGTTGATCCATAAGTGGTTTGTGGAAAGGAACACACATGCAATGAACACTGGTTGATCCATATGTGGTTTGTGAAAAGAACACACATGCAGTGACCACTAGTGGATCCATATGTTGTTTGTGAAAAGAACACACATGCAATGAACACTGCTTGATCCATGTGTGGTTTGTGGAAAGAACACACATGCAATGACTCTAGTGCTAGTTTTAGTATAAGAACACACATGCAATGACTCTAATGGATCCATATGTGGTTTGTGAAAAGAACACACATGCAATGACCACTTGTTGATCCATGTGTGGTTTGTGGAAAGAACACACATGCAATGACAGTGGTCGATCCATGTGTGGTTTGTGGAAAGAACACACATGCAATGACTCTACTCGTTGATCCATGTGTGGTTTGTGGAAATAACACACATGCAATGACTCTAGTGGTTGATCCATGTGTGGTTTGTGGAAATAACACACATGCAATGACTCTAGTGGTTGATCCATGTGTTGTTTGTGGAAATAACACACATGCAATGACTCTAGTGGTTGATCCATGTGTGGTTTGTGGAAATAACACACATGCAGTGACTCTAGTGGTAGATCCATGTGTGGTTTGTGGAAATAACACACATGCAATGACTCTAGTGGTTGATCCATGTGTGATTTGTGGAAAGAACACACATGTAGTGACTCTAGTGGTTGATCCATGTGTGGTTTGTGGAAAGAACATACATGCAGTGACTCTAGTGGTTGATCCATGTGTGGTTTGTGGAAAGAACACACATGCAATGACTCTAGTGGTGGATCCATAAGTGGTTTGTGGAAAGAACACACAGGCAATGACTCTAGTGCTAGTTTTAGTATAAGAACACACATGCAATGACTCTAATGGATCCATATGTGGTTTGTGAAAAAACACACATGCAATGACCACTTGTTGATCCATGTGTGTTTTGGTTTAAAGAACACACATGCAATGACAGTGGTGTATCCATGTGTGGTTTGTGGAAATAACACACATGCAATGACTCTAGTGGTTGATACATGTGTGGTTTGTGAAAAGAACACACATCAATGAACACTGCTTGATCCGTGTGGTTTGTGGAAAGAACACACATGCAATGACTCTAGTGCAAGTTTTAGTATAAGAACACAAATGCAATGACTCTAATGGATCCATATGTGGTTTGTGAAAAGAACACACATGCAATGACTCTAATGGATCCATATGTGGTTTGTGAAAAGAACACACATGCAATGACCACTTGTTGATCCATGTGTGGTTTGTGGAAAGAACACACATGCAATAACTCTAGTGGTTGATACATGTGTGGTTGTTTAAAGAACACACATGCAATGAACACTGCTTGATCCATGTGTGGTTTGTGGAAAGAACACACATGCAATGACTCTAGTGCTAGTTTTAGTATAAGAACACACATGCAATGACTCTAATGGATCCATATGTGGTTTGTGAAAAAAAACACATGCAATGACCACTTGTTGATCCATGTGTGGTTTGTGGAAAGAACACACATGCAATGACAGTGGTGGATCCATGTGTGGTTTGTGGAAATAACACACATGCAATAACTCGAGTGGTTGATACATGTGTGGTGTGTGAAGAGAACACACATCAATGAACCTTTGCTTGATCCATGTGTGGTTTGTGGAAAGAACACACATGCAATGACTCTAGTGGTAGTTTTAGTATAAGATCACAGATGCAATGACTCTAATGGATCCATATGTGGTTTGTGAAAAGAACACACATGCAATGACTCTAATGGATCCATATGTGGTTTGTGAAAAGAATACACATGCAATGACCACTTGTTGATCCATCTGTGCTTTGTGAAAAGAACACACATACAATGACAGTGGTGGATCCATGTGTGGTTTGTGGAAAGAACACACATGCAATGAACACTGGTTGATCCATGTGTGGTTTGTGAAAAGAACACACATGCAATGACTCTAGTGGCTGATCCATGTGTGGTTTTTGGAAAGAACAGACATGTAGTGACTCTAGTGGTTGATCCATGTGTGGTTTGTGGAAAGAACACACATGCAGTGACTCTAGTGGTTGATCCATATGAGGTTTGTGGAAATAACACACATGCAATGACACTCCTTGATCCATGTATGGTTTGTGGAAAGAACACACATGCAATGAACACTGGTGGATCCATAAGTGGTTTGTGGAAAGAACACACATGCAATGACTCTAGTGCTAGTTTTAGTATAAGAACACACATTCAATGACTCTAATGGATCCATATGTGGTTTGTGAAAAAACACACATGCAATGACCACTTGTTGATCCATGTGTGGTTTGTGGAAAGAACACACATGCAATGACAGTGGTGGATCCATGTGTGGTTTGTGGAAATAACACACATGCAATAACTCTAGTGGTTGATACATGTGTGGTTTGTAAAAAGAACACACATCAATGAACACTGCTTGATCCGTGTGTGGTTTGTGGAAAGAACACACATGCAATGACCACTGGTTGATCCATATGTGATTTTTGGAAAAGAATAGACATGCAATGAACACTGGTTGATCCATGTGTGGTTTGTGGAAAGAACACACATGCAATGACCACTGGTTGATCCATAAGTGGTTAGTGGAAAAGAACAGACATGCAATGACCACTGGTTGATCCATGTGTGGTTTGTGGATGGAACACACATGCAATGAACACTGGTGGACCATAAGTGATTTGTGGAAAGAACACACATGCAATGAGCACTGGTTGATCCATATGTGGTTTGTGGAAAGAACACACATGCAGTAAACACAAGTGGATCCATAAGTGGTTTGTAAAAGAACACATGTAATGTCCCCTGGTTGATCCATATGTGGTTTGTGGAAAGAACACACATGTAGTGAACACTAGTGGATCCATATGTTGTTTGTGAAAAGAACACACATGCAATGACTCTAGTGCTTGTTTTAGTATAAGAACACACATGCAATGACTCTAGTGGGTCCACATGTAGTTTGTGAAAAGAACACACATGCAATGCCACTGGTTGATCCATAAGTGGTTTGTGGAAAGAAAACTCATGCAATGACCACTGGTTGATCCATAAGTGGTTTGTGGAAAGAACACACATGTAGTGACCACTGGTGGATCCATATGTTGTTTGTGAAAAGAACACACATGCAATGAACACTGGTGGATCCATCAGTGGTTTCTGGAAAGAACACACATGCAATGACTCTAGTGCTAGTTTTAGTATAAGAACACACATGCAATGACTCTAATGGATCCATATGTGGTTTGTGAAAAGAACACACATGCAATGAACACTGGTGGATCCATGTGTGGTTTGTGGAAAATTACACACATGCAATGACCACTAGTTGATCCATAAGTGGTTTGTGGAAAGAACACACATGCAATGAACACTGGTTGATCCATATGTGGTTTGTGAAAAGAACACACATGCAGTGACCACTAGTGGATCCATATGTTGTTTGTGAAAAGAACACACATGCAATGAACACTGCTTGATCCATGTGTGGTTTGTGGAAAGAACACACATGCAATGACTCTAGTGCTAGTTTTAGTATAAGAACACACATGCAATGACTCTAATGGATCCATATGTGGTTTGTGAAAAGAACACACATGCAATGACCACTTGTTGATCCATGTGTGGTTTGTGGAAAGAACACACATGCAATGACAGTGGTCGATCCATGTGTGGTTTGTGGAAAGAACACACATGCAATGACTCTACTCGTTGATCCATGTGTGGTTTGTGGAAATAACACACATGCAATGACTCTAGTGGTTGATCCATGTGTGGTTTGTGGAAATAACACACATGCAATGACTCTAGTGGTTGATCCATGTGTTGTTTGTGGAAATAACACACATGCAATGACTCTAGTGGTTGATCCATGTGTGGTTTGTGGAAATAACACACATGCAGTGACTCTAGTGGTAGATCCATGTGTGGTTTGTGGAAATAACACACATGCAATGACTCTAGTGGTTGATCCATGTGTGATTTGTGGAAAGAACACACATGTAGTGACTCTAGTGGTTGATCCATGTGTGGTTTGTGGAAAGAACATACATGCAGTGACTCTAGTGGTTGATCCATGTGTGGTTTGTGGAAAGAACACACATGCAATGACTCTAGTGGTGGATCCATAAGTGGTTTGTGGAAAGAACACACAGGCAATGACTCTAGTGCTAGTTTTAGTATAAGAACACACATGCAATGACTCTAATGGATCCATATGTGGTTTGTGAAAAAACACACATGCAATGACCACTTGTTGATCCATGTGTGGTTTGTGGAAAGAACACACATGCAATGACAGTGGTGGATCCATGTGTGGTTTGTGGAAATAACACACATGCAATAACTCTAGTGGTTGATACATGTGTGGTTTGTGAAAAGAACACACATCAATGAACACTGCTTGATCCGTGTGTGGTTTGTGGAAAGAACACACATGCAATGACTCTAGTGCAAGTTTTAGTATAAGAACACAAATGCAATGACTCTAATGGATCCATATGTGGTTTGTGAAAAGAACACACATGCAATGACTCTAATGGATCCATATGTGGTTTGTGAAAAGAACACACATGCAATGACCACTTGTTGATCCATGTGTGGTTTGTGGAAAGAACACACATGCAATAACTCTAGTGGTTGATACATGTGTGGTTTGTGAAAAGAACACACATGCAATGAACACTGCTTGATCCATGTGTGGTTTGTGGAAAGAACACACATGCAATGACTCTAGTGCTAGTTTTAGTATAAGAACACACATGCAATGACTCTAATGGATCCATATGTGGTTTGTGAAAAAAAACACATGCAATGACCACTTGTTGATCCATGTGTGGTTTGTGGAAAGAACACACATGCAATGACAGTGGTGGATCCATGTGTGGTTTGTGGAAATAACACACATGCAATAACTCGAGTGGTTGATACATGTGTGGTTTGTGAAAAGAACACACATCAATGAACACTGCTTGATCCGTGTGTGGTTTGTGGAAAGAACACACATGCAATGACTCTAGTGCTAGTTTTAGTATAAGAACACAAATGCAATGACTCTAATGGATCCATATGTGGTTTGTGAAAAGAACACACATGCAATGACTCTAATGGATCCATATGTGGTTTGTGAAAAGAACACACATGCAATGACCACTTGTTGATCCATGTGTGGTTTGTGGAAAGAACACACATGCAATGACAGTGGTGGATCCATGTGTGGTTTGTGGAAAGAACACACATGCAATGAACACTGGTTGATCCATGTGTGGTTTGTGAAAAGAACACACATGCAATGACTCTAGTGGCTGATCCATGTGTGGTTTTTGGAAAGAACAGACATGTAGTGACTCTAGTGGTTGATCCATGTGTGGTTTGTGGAAAGAACACACATGCAGTGACTCTAGTGGTTGATCCATATGAGGTTTGTGGAAATAACACACATGCAATGACACTCCTTGATCCATGTATGGTTTGTGGAAAGAACACACATGCAATGAACACTGGTGGATCCATAAGTGGTTTGTGGAAAGAACACACATGCAATGACTCTAGTGCTAGTTTTAGTATAAGAACACACATTCAATGACTCTAATGGATCCATATGTGGTTTGTGAAAAAACACACATGCAATGACCACTTGTTGATCCATGTGTGGTTTGTGGAAAGAACACACATGCAATGACAGTGGTGGATCCATGTGTGGTTTGTGGAAATAACACACATGCAATAACTCTAGTGGTTGATACATGTGTGGTTTGTAAAAAGAACACACATCAATGAACACTGCTTGATCCGTGTGTGGTTTGTGGAAAGAACACACATGCAATGACTCTAGTGCTAGTTTTAGTATAAGAAGACAAATGCAATGACTCTAATGGATCCATATGTGGTTTGTGAAAAGAACACACATGCAATGACTCTAATGGATCCATATGTGGTTTGTGAAAAGAACACACATGCAATGACCACTTGTTGATCCATGTGTGGTTTGTGGATAGAACACACATGCAATGACAGTGGTGGATCCATGTGTGGTTTGTGGAAAGAACACACATGCAATAACTCTAGTGGTTGATACATGTGTGGTTTGTGAAAAGAACACACATGCAATGAACACTGCTTGATCCATGTGTGGTTTGTGGAAAGAACACACATGCAATGACTCTAGTGCTAGTTTTAGTATAAGAACACACATGCAATGACTCTAATGGATCCATAGGTGGTTTGTGAAAAGAACACACATGCAATGACCACTAGTTGATCCATGTGTGGTTTGTGGAAAGAACACACATGCAATGACAGTGGTGGATCCATGTGTGGTTTGTGGAAAGAACACACATGCAATGACTCTAGTGGTTGATCCATGTGTGGTTTGTGGAAATTACACACATGCAATGACTCTAGTGGTTGATCCATCTGTGGTTTGTGGAAATAACACACATGCAATGACTCTAGTGGTTGATCCATGTGTGGTTTGTGGAAATAACACACATGCAATGACTCTAGTGGTTGATCCATGTGTGGTTTGTGGAAAGAACACACATGCAGTGACTCTAGTAGCTGATCCATGTGTTGTTTGTGGAAAGAACACACATGCAGTGACTCTAGTGGTTGATCCATGTGAGGTTTGTGGAAAGAACACACATGCACTGACTCTAGTGGTTGATCCATATGATGTTTGTGGAAAGAACACACATGCAATGACACTGCTTGATCCATGTGTGGTTTGTGGAAAGAACACACATGCAATGAACACTGGTGGATCCATAAGTGGTTTGTGGAAAGAACACACATGCAATGACTCTAGTGCTAGTTTTAGTATAAGAACACACATGCAATGACTCTAATGGATCCATATGTGGTTTGTGAAAAGAACACACATGCAATGACCACTTGTTGATCCATGTGTGGTTTGTGGAAAGAACACACATCCAATGACAGTGGTGGATCCATGTGTGGTTTGTGGAAAGAAAACACATGCAATAACTCTAGTGGTTGATACATGTGTGGTTTGTGAAAAGAACACACATGCAATGAACACTGCTTGATCCATGTGTGGTTTGTGGAAAGAACACGCATGCAATGACTCTAGTGCTAGTTTTAGTATAAGAACACACATGCAATGACTCTAATGGATCCATATGTGGTTTGTGAAAAGAACACACATGCAATGAACACTTGTTGATCCATGTGTGGTTTGTGGAAAGAACACACATGCAATGACAGTGGTGGATCCATGTGTCGTTTGTGGAAAGAACACACATGCAATGACTCTAGTGGTTGATCCATGTGTGGTTTGTGGAAATAACACACATACAATGACTCTAGTGGTTGATCCATGTGTGTTTTGTGGAAATAACACACATGCAATGACAGTGGTTGATCCATGTGTCGTTTGTGAAAAGAACACACATGCAATGCCACCGGTTGATCCATAAGTGGTTTGTGGAAAAGAACACACATGCAATGACAACTGGTTGATCATAAGTGGTTTGTGGAAAGAACACACATGCAATGACACTTCTTGATCCATGTGTGGTTTGTGGAAAAGAACACACATGCAATGACCACTGGTTGATCCATGTGTGGTTTGTGGATAGAACAGACATGCGATGAACATTGGTGGATCCATGTGTGGTTTGTGGAACGAACACACATGCAAGGACCACTGGTTGATCCATATGTGGTTTGTGGAAAGAACACACATGTAGTGAACACTTGTGGATCCATAAGTGGTTTGTGGAAAGAACACACATGCAATGACCACTGGTTGATCCATATGTGGTTTGTGGAAAGAACACACATGCAGTAAACACTGGTGGATCCATATGTTGTTTGTGAAAAGAACACACATGCAATGACTCTAGTGCTAGTTTTAGTATAAGAACACACATGCAATGACTCTAGTGGGTCCACATGTAGTTTGTGAAAAGAACACACATGCAATGCCACTGGTTGATCCATAAGTGGTTTGTGGAAAGAACACATATGCAATGGCCACTCGTTGATCCATAAGTGGTTTGTGGAAAAGAACACACATGCAATGACCACTGGTTGATCCATGTGTGGTTTGTGGATAGAACAGACATGCGATGAACATTGGTGGATCCATGTGTGGTTTGTGGAACGAACACACATGCAAGGACCACTGGTTGATCCATATGTGGTTTGTGGAAAGAACACACATGTAGTGAACACTTGTGGATCCATAAGTGGTTTGTGGAAAGAACACACATGCAATGACCACTGGTTGATCCATATGTGGTTTGTGGAAAGAACACACATGCAGTAAACACTGGTGGATCCATATGTTGTTTGTGAAAAGAACACACATGCAATGACTCTAGTGCTAGTTTTAGTATAAGAACACACATGCAATGACTCTAGTGGGTCCACATGTAGTTTGTGAAAAGAACACACATGCAATGCCACTGGTTGATCCATAAGTGGTTTGTGGAAAGAACACATATGCAATGGCCACTCGTTGATCCATAAGTGGTTTGTGGAAAAGAACACACATCCATGGACTCTGGTTGGTCCATATGTGGGTTGTGGAAAGAACACACATGCAATGCCACTGGTTGATCCATGTGTGGTTTGTGGATAGAACACACATGCAATGACTCTAGTGCTAGTTTTATTATAAGAACACACATGCAATGACTCTAGTGGGTCCACATGTAGTTTGTGAAAAGAACACACATGCAATGACCACTGGTTGATCCATAAGTGGTTTGTGAAAAAGAACACACATGCAATGAGTCTAGTGGGTCCACATGTGGTTTGTGAAAATAACACACATACAATGACCACTGGTTGATCCATATGTGATTTTTGGAAAAGAATAGACATGCAATGAACACTGGTTGATCCATGTGTGGTTTGTGGACAGAAGACACATGCAATGACCACTGGTTGATCCATAAGTGGTTAGTGGAAAAGAACAGACATGCAATGACCACTGGTTGATCCATGTGTGGTTTGTGGATGGAACACACATGCAATGAACACTGGTGGATCCATAAGTGATTTGTGGAAAGAACACACATTCAATGAGCACTGGTTGATCCATATGTGGTTTGTGGAAAGAACACACATGCAGTAAACACAAGTGGATCCATAAGTGGTTTGTGTAAAGAACACACATGCAATGACCCCTGGTTGATCCATATGTGGTTTGTGGAAAGAACACACATGTAGTGAACACTAGTGGATCCATATGTTGTTTGTGAAAAGAACACACATGCAATGACTCTAGTGCTTGTTTTAGTATAAGAACACACATGCAATGACTCTAGTGGGTCCACATGTAGTTTGTGAAAAGAACACACATGCAATGCCACTGGTTGATCCATACGTGGTTTGTGGAAAGAACACTCATGCAATGACCACTGGTTGATCCATAAGTGGTTTGTGGAAAGAACACACATGTAGTGACCACTGGTGGATCCATATGTTGTTTGTGAAAAGAACACACATGCAATGAACACTGGTGGATCCATCAGTGGTTTTAGTATAAGAACACACATGCAATGACTCTAATGGATCCATATGTGGTTTGTGAAAAGAACACACATGCAATGAACACTGGTGGATCCATGTGTGGTTTGTGGAAAATAACACACATGCAATGACCACTAGTTGATCCATAAGTGGTTTTGTGTAAAGAACACACATGCAATGAACACTGGTTGATCCATATGTGGTTTGTGAAAAGAACACACATGCAGTGACCACTAGTGGATCCATATGTTGTTTGTGAAAAGAACACACATGCAATGAACACTGCTTGATCCATGTGTGGTTTGTGGAAAGAACACACATGCAATGACTCTAGTGCTAGTTTTAGTATAAGAACACACATGCAATGACTCTAATGGATCCATATGTGGTTTGTGAAAAGAACACACATGCAATGACCACTTGTTGATCCATGTGTGGTTTGTGGAAAGAACACACATGCAATGACAGTGGTCGATCCATGTGTGGTTTGTGGAAAGAACACACATGCAATGACTCTAGTCGTTGATCCATGTGTGGTTTGTGGAAATAACACACATGCAATGACTCTAGTGGTTGATCCATGTGTGGTTTGTGGAAATAACACACATGCAATGACTCTAGTGGTTGATCCATGTGTGGTTTGTGGAAATAACACACATGCAATGACTCTAGTGGTTGATCCATGTGTGGTTTGTGGAAATAACACACATGCAGTGACTCTAGTGGTTGATCCATGTGTGGTTTGTGGAAATAACACACATGCAATGACTCTAGTGGTTGATCCATGTGTGATTTGTGGAAAGAACACACATGCAGTGACTCTAGTGGTTGATCCATGTGTGGTTTGTGGAAAGAACACACATGCAGTGACTCTAGTGGTTGATCCATGTGTGGTTTGTGGAAAGAACACACATGCAATGACTCTAGTGGTTGATCCATATGTGGTTTGTGGAAAGAACACACATGCAATGACACTGCTTGATCCATGTGTGCTTTGTGGAAAGAACACACATGCAATGAACACTACTTGATCCATAAGTGGTTTGTGGAAAAGAACACACATCCATGGACTCTGGTTGGTCCATATGTGGGTTGTGGAAAGAACACACATGCAATGCCACTGGTTGATCCATGTGTGGTTTGTGGATAGAACACACATGCAATGAATCTAGTGCTAGTTTTATTATAAGAACACACATGCAATGACTCTAGTGGGTCCACATGTAGTTTGTGAAAAGAACACACATGCAATGACCACTGGTTGATCCATAAGTGGTTTGTGAAAAAGAACACACATGCAATGAGTCTAGTGGGTCCAAATGTGGTTTGTGAAAATAACACACATACAATGACCACTGGTTGATCCATATGTGATTTTTGGAAAAGAATAGACATGCAATGAACACTGGTTGATCCATGTGTGGTTTGTGGAAAGAACACACATGCAATGACCACTGGTTGATCCATAATGGTTAGTGGAAAAGAACAGACATGCAATGACCACTGGTTGATCCATGTGTGGTTTGTGGATGGAACACACATGCAATGAACACTGGTGGATCCATAAGTGATTTGTGGAAAGAACACACATGCAATGAGCACTGGTTGATCCATATGTGGTTTGTGGAAAGAACACACATGCAGTAAACACAAGTGGATCCATAAGTGGTTTGTGTAAAGAACACACATGCAATGACCCCTGGTTGATCCATATGTGGTTTGTGGAAAGAACACACATGTAGTGAACACTAGTGGATCCATATGTTGTTTGTGAAAAGAACACACATGCAATGACTCTAGTGCTTGTTTTAGTATAAGAACACACATGCAATGACTATAGTGGGTCCACATGTAGTTTGTGAAAAGAACACACATGCAATGCCACTGGTTGATCCATAAGTGGTTTGTGGAAAGAACACTCATGCAATGACCACTGGTTGATCCATAAGTGGTTTGTGGAAAGAACACACATGTAGTGACCACTGGTGGATCCATATGTTGTTTGTGAAAAGAACACACATGCAATGAACACTGGTGGATCCATCAGTGGTTTTAGTATAAGAACACACATGCAATGACTCTAATGGATCCATATGTGGTTTGTGAAAAGAACACACATGCAATGAACACTGGTGGATCCATGTGTGGTTTGTGGAAAATAACACACATGCAATGACCACTAGTTGATCCATAAGTGGTTTGTGGAAAAGAACACACATGCAATGAACACTGGTTGATCCATATGTGGTTTGTGAAAAGAACACACATGCAGTGACCACTAGTGGATCCATATGTTTGTGAAAAGAACACACATGCAATGAACACTGCTTGATCCATGTGTGGTTTGTGGAAAGAACACACATGCAATGACTCTAGTGCTAGTTTTAGTATAAGAACACACATGCAATGACTCTAATGGATCCATATGTGGTTTGTGAAAAGAACACACATGCAATGACCACTTGTTGATCCATGTGTGGTTTGTGGAAAGAACACACATGCAATGACAGTGGTCGATCCATGTGTGGTTTGTGGAAAGAACACACATGCAATGACTCTAGTCGTTGATCCATGTGTGGTTTGTGGAAATAACACACATGCAATGACTCTAGTGGTTGATCCATGTGTGGTTTGTGGAAATAACACACATGCAATGACTCTAGTGGTTGATCCATGTGTGGTTTGTGGAAATAACACACATGCAATGACTCTAGTGGTTGATCCATGTGTGGTTTGTGGAAATAACACACATGCAGTGACTCTAGTGGTTGATCCATGTGTGGTTTGTGGAAATAACACACATGCAATTACTCTAGTGGTTGATCCATGTGTGATTTGTGGAAAGAACACACATGCAGTGACTCTAGTGGTTGATCCATGTGTGGTTTGTGGAAAGAACACACATGCAGTGACTCTAGTGGTTGATCCATGTGTGGTTTGTGGAAAGAACACATGCAATGACTCTAGTGGTTGATCCATATGTGGTTTGTGGAAAGAACACACATGCAATGACACTGCTTGATCCATGTGTGCTTTGTGGAAAGAACACACATGCAATGAACACTACTTGATCCATAAGTGGTTTGTGGAAAAGAACACACATCCATGGACTCTGGTTGGTCCATATGTGGGTTGTGGAAAGAACACACATGCAATGCCACTGGTTGATCCATGTGTGGTTTGTGGATAGAACACACATGCAATGACTCTAGTGCTAGTTTTATTATAAGAACACACATGCAATGACTCTAGTGGGTCCACATGTAGTTTGTGAAAAGAACACACATGCAATGACCACTGGTTGATCCATAAGTGGTTTGTGAAAAAGAACACACATGCAATGAGTCTAGTGGGTCCACATGTGGTTTGTGAAAATAACACACATACAATGACCACTGGTTGATCCATATGTGATTTTTGGAAAAGAATAGACATGCAATGAACACTGGTTGATCCATGTGTGGTTTGTGGAAAGAACACACATGCAATGACCACTGGTTGATCCATAAGTGGTTAGTGGAAAAGAACAGACATGCAATGACCACTGGTTGATCCATGTGTGGTTTGTGGATGGAACACACATGCAATGAACACTGGTGGATCCATAAGTGATTTGTGGAAAGAACACACATGCAATGAGCACTGGTTGATCCATATGTGGTTTGTGGAAAGAACACACATGCAGTAAACACAAGTGGATCCATAAGTGGTTTGTGTAAAGAACACACATGCAATGACCCTGTTGATCCATATGTGGTTTGGAAAGAACACACATGTAGTGAACACTAGTGGATCCATATGTTGTTTGTGAAAAGAACACACATGCAATGACTCTAGTGCTTGTTTTAGTATAAGAACACACATGCAATGACTATAGTGGGTCCACATGTAGTTTGTGAAAAGAACACACATGCAATGCCACTGGTTGATCCATAAGTGGTTTGTGGAAAGAACACTCATGCAATGACCACTGGTTGATCCATAAGTGGTTTGTGGAAAGAACACACATGTAGTGACCACTGGTGGATCCATATGTTGTTTGTGAAAAGAACACACATGCAATGAACACTTGGTGGATCCATGTGGTTTGGAAAGAACACACATGCAATGACTCTAGTGCTAGTTTTAGTATAAGAACACACATGCAATGACTCTAATGGATCCATATGTGGTTTGTGAAAAGAACACACATGCAATGAACACTGGTGGATCCATGTGTGGTTTGTGGAAATAACACATGCAATGACCACTAGTTGATCCATAAGTGGTTTGTGGAAAAGAACACACATGCAATGAACACTGGTTGATCCATATGTGGTTTGTGAAAGAACACACATGCAGTGACCACTAGTGGATCCATATGTTGTTTGTGAAAAGAACACACATGCAATGAACACTGCTTGATCCATGTGTGGTTTGTGGAAAGAACACACATGCAATGACTCTAGTGCTAGTTTTAGTATAAGAACACACATGCAATGACTCTAATGGATCCATATGTGGTTTGTGAAAAGAACACACATGCAATGACCACTTGTTGATCCATGTGTGGTTTGTGGAAAGAACACACATGCAATGACAGTGGTCGATCCATGTGTGGTTTGTGGAAAGAACACACATGCAATGACTCTAGTCGTTGATCCATGTGTGGTTTGTGGAAATAACACACATGCAATGACTCTAGTGGTTGATCCATGTGTGGTTTGTGGAAATAACACACATGCAATGACTCTAGTGGTTGATCCATGTGTGGTTTGTGGAAATAACACACATGCAATGACTCTAGTGGTTGATCCATGTGTGGTTTGTGGAAATAACACACATGCAAAGACTCTAGTGGTTGATCCATGTGTGGTTTGTGGAAATAACACACATGCAATGACTCTAGTGGTTGATCCATGTGTGATTTGTGGAAAGAACACACATGCAGTGACTCTAGTGGTTGATCCATGTGTGGTTTGTGGAAAGAACACACATGCAGTGACTCTAGTGGTTGATCCATGTGTGGTTTGTGGAAAGAACACACATGCAATGACTCTAGTGGTTGATCCATATGTGATTTGTGGAAAGAACACACATGCAATGACACTGCTTGATCCATGTGTGCTTTGTGGAAAGAACACACATGCAATGAACACTACTTGATCCATAAGTGGTTTGTGGAAAGAACACACATGCAATGACTCTAGTGCCAGTTTTAGTATAAGAACTCACATGCAATGACTCTAATGCATCCATATGTGGTTTGTGAAAAGAACACACATGTAATGACCACTTGTTGATCCATGTGTGGTTTGTGGAAAGAACACACATGCAATGACAGTGGTGGATCCATGTGTGGTTTTTGGAAAGAACACACATGCAATAACTCTAGTGGTTGATACATGTGTGGTTTGTGAAAAGAACACACATGCAATGAACACTGCTTGATCCATGTGTGGTTTGTGGAAGGAACACACATACAATGACTCTTGTGCTAGTTTTAGTATAAGAACACACATGCAATGACTCTAATGGATCCATATGTGGTTTGTGAAAAGAACACACATGCAATGACCACTTGTTGATCCATGTGTGGTTTGTGGAAAGAACACACATGCAATGACAGTGGTGGATCCATGTGTGGTTTGTGGAAATAACACACATGCAATGACTCTAGTGGTTGATCCATGTGTGGTTTGTGGAAATAACACACATGCAATGACTCTAGTGGTTGATCCATGTGTGGTTTGTGGAAATAACACACATGCAATGACTCTAGTGGTTGATCCATGTGTGGTTCGTGGAAATAACACACATGCAGTGACTCTAGTGGTTGATCCATGTGTGGTTTGTGGAAATAACACACATGCAATGACTCTAGTGGTTGATCCATGTGTGATTTGTGGAAAGAACACACATGTAGTGACTCTAGTGGTTGATCCACGTGTGGTTTGTGGAAAAAACACACATGCAGTGACTCTAGTGGTTGATCCATGTGTGGTTTGTGGAAAGAACACACATGCAATGACTCTAGTGGTTGATCCATATGAGGTTTGTGGAAATAACACACATGCAATGACACTGCTTGATCCTTGTGTGGTTTGTGGAAAGAACACACATGCAATGAACACCGGTGGATCCATAAGTGGTTTGTGGAAAGAACACACATGTAATGACTCTAGTGCTAGTTTTAGTATAAGAACACACATGCAATGACTCTAATGGATCCATATGTGGTTTGTGAAAAGAACACACATGCAATGACCACTTGTTGATCCATGTGTCGTTTGTGGAAAAGAACACACATGCAATGACCACTAGTTGATCCATAAGTGGTTTGTGTATAAGAAGACACATGCAATGAACACTGGTTGATCCATATGTGGTTTGTGAAAAGAACACACATGCAGTGACCACTAGTGGATCCATATGTGTTTGTGAAAAGAACACACATGCAATGAACACTGCTTGATCCATGTGTGGTTTGTGGAAAGAACACACATGCAATGACTCTAGTGCTAGTTTTAGTATAAGAACACACATGGAATGAATCTAATGGATCCATATGTGGTTTGTGAAAAGAACACACATGCAGTGACCACTTGTTGATCCATGTGTGGTTTGTGGAAAGAACACACATGCAATGACAGTGGTGGATCCATGTGTGGTTTGTGGAAAGAACACACATGCAATGACAGTGGTGGATCCATGTGTGGTTTGTGGAAAGAACACACATGCAATAACTCTAGTGGTTGATACATGTGTGGTTTGTGAAAAGAACACAAATGCAATGAACACTCCTTGATCCATGTGTGGTTTGTGGAAAGAACACACATGCAATGACTCTAGTGCTAGTTTTAGTATAAGAACACATATGCAATGACTCTAATGGATCCATATGTGGTTTGTGAAAAGAACACACATGCAATGACCACTTGTTGATCCATGTGTGGTTTGTGGAAAGAACACACATGCAATGACAGTGGTGGATCCATGTGTGGTTTGTGGAAAGAACAAACATGCAATAACTCTAGTGGTTGATACATGTGTGGTTTGTGAAAAGAACACAGATGCAATGAACACTGCTTGATCCATGTGTGGTTTGCAGAAAGAACACACATGCAATGACTCTAGTGCTAGTTTTAGTATAAGAACACACATGCAATGACTCTAATGGATCCATATGTGGTTTGTGAAAAGAACACACATGCAATGACCACTTGTTGCTCCATGTGTGGTTTGTGGAAAGAACACACATGCAATGACCACTTGTTGATCCATGTGTGGTTTGTGGAAAGAACACACATGCAATGACAGTGGTCGATCCATGTGTGGTTTGTGGAAAGAACACACATGCAATGACTCTAGTCGTTGATCCATGTGGTTTGTGGAAATAACACACATGCAATGACTCTAGTGGTTGATCCATGTGGTTTGTGAAAATAACACATGCAATGACTCTAGTGGTTGATCCATGTGGTTTGTGGAAAAAACACACATGCAATGACTCTAGTGGTTGATCCATGTGTTGTTTGTGAAATAACACACATGAAGTGACTCTAGTGGTGATCCATGTGTTTGTGGAAATAACACACATGCAATGACTCTAGTGGTTGATCCATGTGGTTTGTGGAAAGAACACACATGCAATGACTCTAGTGGTTGATCCATGTGTGGTTTGTGGAAAGAACACACATGCAATGACTCTAGTGGTTGATCCATGTGTGGTTTGTGGAAAGAACACACATGAAATGACTCTAGTGGTTGATCCATATGTGGTTTGTGGAAAGAACACACATGCAATGACACTGCTTGATCCATGTGTGGTTTGCGGAAAGAACACACATGCAATGCACTACTTGATCCATAAGTGGTTTGTGGAAAGAACACACATGCAATGACTCTAGTGCTAGTTTTAGTACAAGAACACACATGCAATGACTCTAATGGATCCATATGTGGTTTGTGAAAAGAACACACATGCAATGACCACTTGTTGATCCATGTGTGGTTTGTGTAAAGAACACACATGCAATGACCACTTGTTGATCCATGTGTGGTTTGTGTAAAGAACACACATGCAATGAACAGTGGATCCATGTGTGGTTTGTGAAGAACACATTCAAGGACCACTGGTTTATCCATATTTGGTTTGTGGAAAGAACACACATGCAATGAACACTTGTGGATCCATAAGTGGTTTGTGGAAAGAACACACATGCAATGACCACTGGTTGATCCATAAGTGGTTTGTGGAAAGAACACACATGTAGTAAACTCTAGGGTGGATCCATGTGTTGTTTGCTGAAAAGAACACACATGCAATGACTCTAGTGCTAGTTTTAGTATAAGAACACACATGCAATGACTCTAGTGGGTCCACATGTAGTTTGTGAAAAGAACACACATGCAATGCCACTAGTGGTTGATCCATAAGTGGTTTGTGGAAAGAACACACATGCAATGGCCACTAGGTTGATCCATAAGTGGTTTGTGGAAAGAACACACATCCAATGACACTGGTTGGTCCATATGTGGTTTGTGGAAAGAACACACATGCAATGCCACTGGTTGATCCATGTGTGGTTTGTGGAAAGAACACATGTAATGAATCTAGTGCTAGTTTTAGTATAAGAACACACATGCAATGACTCTAGTGGGTCCACATGTAGTTTGTGAAAAGAACACACATGCAATAACCACTGGTTGATCCATAAGTGGTTTGTGAAAAGAACACACATGAAATGACCACTTGTTGATCCTGGTTTTAGTATAAGAACACACATGCAATGACTCTAGTGGGTCCACATGTGGTTTGTGAAAAGAACACACATGCAATGACCACTAGTTGATCCATGTGATTTTTGGAAAAGAATACACATGCAATGAACACTGGTTGATCCATGTGTGGTTTGTGGAAAGAACACACATGCAATGACTCTAGTTGATAGTGGTTAGTGGAAAAGAACACACATGCAATGACTAATGGTTGATCCATATGTGGTTTGTGGATGGAACACACATGCAATGAACACTTGTGGATCCATGTGTGGTTTGTGGAAAGAACACACATGCAATAAGCTGGTTGATCCATATGTGGTTTGTGGAAAGAACACACATGCAATGACACTAGTGGATCCATGTGTGGTTTGTGGAAAGAACACACATGCAATAACTCTAGTGGTTGATCCATATGTGGTTTGTGGAAAGAACACAAATGCAATGAACACTCCTTGATCCATGTGTGGTTTGTGGAAAGAACACACATGCAATGGCTCTAGTGCTAGTTTTAGTATAAGAACACACATGCAATGACTCTAATGGATCCATATGTGGTTTGTGAAAAGAACACACATGCAATGACCACTTGTTGATCCATAAGTGGTTTGTGGAAAGAACACACATGCAATGACGAGTGGTGGATCCATAGGTGGTTTGGGGAAAGAACAAACATGCAATAACCTAGTGGTTGATACATGTGGTTTGTGAAAAGAACACACATGCAATGAACACTGCTTGATCCATGTGGTTTGCAGAAAGAACACACATGCAATGCCTCTAGTGCTAGTTTTAGTATAAGAACACACATGCAATGACTCTAATGGATCCATATGTGGTTTGTGAAAAGAACACACATGCAATGACCACTTGTTGCTCCATGTGTGGTTTGTGGAAAGAACACACATGCAATGTCATTTGTTGATCCATATGTGGTTTGTGGAAAAGAACACACATGCAATGACACTGGTTGATCCATGTGTGGTTTGTGAAAAGAACACACCTGAAGAGAACACTGGTGGATCCATGTGTGTTTGTGGAAAAGAAAACACATGCAATGCCACTAGTGGATCCATATGTGGTTTGTGGAAAAGAACACACATGCAATGACACTGGTGGATCCATGTGTGGTTTTTGGAAAGAACACACATGCAATGACTCTAGTGGATCCATGTGTGGTTTGTGAAATAACACACATGAAGTGACCACTTGTTGATCCATGTGTAGTTTGTAGAAATAACACACATGCAATGACTCTAGTGGTTGATCCATGTGTGATTTGTGGAAAGAACACACATGCAGTGACTCTAGTGGTTGATCCATGTGTGGTTTGTGGAAAGAACACACATGCAGTGACTCTAGTGGTTGATCCATGTGTGGTTTGTGGAAAGAACACACATGAAATGACTCTAGTGCTAGTTTCCATATGTGGTTTGTGGAAAGAACACACATGCAATGACTCTAATGGATCCATGTGTGGTTTGTGAAAAGAACACACATGCAATGACCACTACTTGATCCATAAGTGGTTTGTGGAAAGAACACACATGCAATGACTGGTCGATCCATGTGTGGTTTAGTATAAGAACTCACATGCAATGACTCTAATGCATCCATATGTGGTTTGTGAAAAGAACACACATGTAATGACCACTTGTTGATCCATGTGTGGTTTGTGGAAAAGAACACACATGCAATGACCACTGGTTGATCCATGTGTGGTTTGTGGATAGAACAGCCATGCGATGAACACTGGTGGATCCATGTGTGGTTTGTGGAACGAACACACATGCAAGGACCACTGGTTGATCCATATGTGGTTTGTGGAAAGAACACACATGTAGTGAACACTTGTGGATCCATAAGTGGTTTGTGGAAAGAACACACATGCAATGACCACTGGTTGATCCATATGTGGTTTGTGGAAAGAACACACATGTAGTAAACACTGGTGGATCCATATGTTGTTTGTGAAAAGAACACACATGCAATGACTCTAGTGCTAGTTTTAGTATAAGAACACACATGCAATGACTCTAGTGGGTCCACATGTAGTTTGTGAAAAGAACACACATGCAATGCCACTGGTTGATCCATAAGTGGTTTGTGGAAAGAACACATATGCAATGGCCACTCGTTGATCCATAAGTGGTTTGTGGAAAAGAACACACATCCAATGACTCTGGTTGGTCCATATGTGGTTTGTGGAAAGAACACACATGCAATGCCACTGGTTGATCCATGTGTGGTTTGTGGATAGAACACACATGCAATGAATCTAGTGCTAGTTTTATTATAAGAACACACATGCAATGACTCTAGTGGGTCCACATGTAGTTTGTGAAAAGAACACACATGCAATGAGTCTAGTGGTTGATCCATGTGGTTTGTGAAAAGAACACACATGCAATGAGTCTAGTGGTTGATCCATGTGGTTCGTGAACAACACATGCAATGACTCTAGTGGGTTGATCCATGTGTGGTTTGTGGAAATAACACACATGCAATTACCACTGGTTGATCCATGTGATTTGTGGAAAAGAACACACATGCAATGACTCAGTGGTTGATCCATGTGTGGTTTGTGGAAAGAACACACATGCAATGACTCTAGAGGTTGATCCATGTGTGGTTTGTGGAAAGAACACACATGCAATGACACTAGTGTTTGATCCATGTGGTTTGTGGAAAGAACACATGCAATGACACTGTTGATCCATATGTGGTTTGTGGAAAGAACACACATGCCATGAACACTAGTGGATCCATATGTTGTTTGTGGAAAGAACACACATGCAATGACTCTAGTGCTTGTTTTAGTATAAGAACACACATGCAATGACTCTAGTGCATCCACATGTGGTTTGTGAAAAGAACACACATGCAATGCCACTTGTTGATCCATAAGTGGTTTGTGGAAAGAACACACATGCAATGACCAGTGGTTGATCCATAAGTGGTTTGTGGAAAGAACACACATGCAGTGCACACTAGTGGATCCATATGTTGTTTGTGAAAAGAACACACATGCAATGAACACTGGTGATCCATGTGTGGTTTCTGGAAAGAACACACATGCAATGACTCTAGTGCTAGTTTTAGTATAAGAACACACATGCAATGACTCTAATGGATCCATATGTGGTTTGTGAAAAGAACACACATGCAATGAACACTGGTGGATCCATGTGTGGTTTGTGGAAAAGAACACACATGCAATGACCACTAGTTGATCCATAAGTGGGTTGTGGAAAAGAACACACATGCAATGACTCTAGTGGTTGATCCATATGTGGTTTGTGAAAAGAACACACATGCAGTGACCACTAGTGGATCCATATGTTGTTTGTGAAAAGAACACACATGCAATGAACACTGCTTGATCCATGTGTGGTTTGTGGAAAAAACACACATGCAATGACTCTAGTGCTAGTTTTAGTATAAGAACACACATTCAATGACTCTAATGGATCCATATGTGGTTTGTGAAAAGAACACACATGCAATGACCACTTGTTGATCCATGTGTGGATTATGGAAAGAACACACATGCAATGACAGTGGTGGATCCATGTGTGGTTTGTGGAAAGAACAAACATGCAATAACTCTAGTGGTTGATACATGTGTGGTTTGTGAAAAGAACACAGATGCAATGAACACTGGTTGATCCATGTGTGGTTTGTGGAAAGAACACACATGCAATGACTCTAGTGCTAGTTTTTGTATAATAACACACATGCAATGTCTCTAATGGATCCATATGTGGTTTGTGAAAAGAACACACATGAAATGACCACTTGTGGATCCATGTGTGGTTTGTGAAAAGAACACACATGAAATGACCACTTGTGGATCCATGTGTGGTTTGTGAAAAGAACACACATGCAATGACTCTGTTGATCCATGTGTGGTTTGTGGAAATAACACACATGCAATGATTTTAGTGGTTGATCCATGTGTGTTTGTGAAAATAACACATGCAATGACCACTGCTTGATCCATGTGGTTTGTGGATAGAACACACATGCAATGAGAACACACATGGTCTAATGGATCCATATGTGGTTTGTGAAACAAACACACATGCAAGGACCACTGGTTGATCCATATGTGGTTTGGGGAAAGAACACACATGTAGTGAACACTTGTGGATCCATAAGTGGTTTGGGGAAAGAACACACATGCAATGACCCCTGGTTGATCCAGATGTGTTTTGGGGAAAGAACACAAATGCAATGAACACTCCTTGATCCATATGTTGTTTGTGAAAAGAACACACATGCAATGACTCTAGTGCTAGTTTTAGTATAAGAACACACATGCAATGACTCTAGTGGGTCCACATGTAGTTTGTGAAAAGAACACACATGCAATGCCACTGGTTGATCCATAAGTGGTTTGTGGAAAGAACACATATGCAATGGCCACTCGTTGATCCATAAGTGGTTTGTGGAAAAGAACACACATCCAATGAATCTGGTTGGTCCATATGTGGTTTGTGGAAAGAACACACATGCAATGCCATTGGTTGATCCATGTGTGGTTTGTGCATAGAACACACATGCAATGACTCTAGTGCTAGTTTTATTATAAGAACACACATGCAATGACTCTAGTGGTTGCTCCATGTGTGGTTTGTGGAAATAACACACATGCAATGAGTCTAGTGGTTGATCCATGTGTGGTTTGTGGAAATAACACACATGCAATGACTCTAGTGGTTGATCCATGTGTGGTTCGTGGAAATAACACATATGCAGTGACTCTAGTGGTTGATCCATGTGTGGTTTGTGGAAATAACACACATGCAATGACTCTAGTGGTTGATCCATGTGTGATTTGTGGAAAGAACACACATGCAGTGACTCTAGTGGTTGATCCATGTGTGGTTTGTGGAAAGAACACACATGCAGTGACTCTAGAGGTTGATCCATGTGTGGTTTGTGGAAAGAACACACATGCAATGACTCTAGTGGTTGATCCATATGTGGTTTGTGGAAAGAACTCACATGCAATGACACTGCTTGATCCATGTGTGGTTTGTGGAAAGAACACACATGCCATGAACACTACTTGATCCATAAGTGGTTTGTGGAAAGAACACACATGCAATGACTCTAGTGCCAGTTTTAGTATAAGAACTCACATGCAATGACTCTAATGCATCCATATGTGGTTTGTGAAAAGAACACACATGCAATGACCACTTGTTGATCCATGCGTGGTTTGTGGAAAGAACACACATGCAATGACAGTGGTGGATCCATGTGTGGTTTGTGGAAAGAACACACATGCAATAACTCTAGTGGTTGATACATGTGTGGTTTGTGAAAAGAACACACATGCAATGAACACTGCTTGATCCATGTGTGGTTTGTGGAATGAACACACATGCAATGACTCTAGTGCTAGTTTTAGTATAAGAACACACATGCAATGACTCTAATGGATCCATATGTGGTTTGTGAAAAGAACACACATGCAATGACCACTTGTTGATCCATGTGTGGTTTGTGGAAAGAACACACATGCAATGACAGTGGTGGATCCATGTGTGGTTTGTGGAAAGAACACACATGCCATGACTCTAGTGGTTGATCCATGTGTGGTTTGTGGAAATAACACACATGCAATGAATCTAGTGGTTGATCCATGTGTGGTTTGTGGAAATAACACACATGCAATGACTCTAGTGGTTGATCCATGTGTGGTTTGTGGAAATAACACACATGCAATGACTCTAGTGGTTGATCCATGTGTGGTTTTTGGAAAGAACAGACATGCAGTGACTCTAGTGGTTGATCCATGTGTGGTTTGTGGAAAGAACACACATGCAGTGACTCTAGTGGTTGATCCATGTGTGGTTTGTGGAAAGAACACACATGCAATGACTCTAGTGGTTGATCCATATGAGGTTTGTGGAAATAACACACATGCAATGACACTGCTTGATCCTTGTGTGGTTTGTGGAAAGAACACACATGCAATGAACACTGGTGGATCCATAAGTGGTTTGTGGAAAGAACACACATGTAATGACTCTAGTGCTAGTTTTAGTATAAGAACACACATGCAATGACTCTAATGGATCCATATGTGGTTTGTGAAAAGAACACACATGCAATGACCACTTGTTGATCCATGTGTCGTTTGTGGAAAAGAACACACATGCAATGACCACTAGTTGATCCATAAGTGGTTTGTGTATAAGAAGACACATGCAATGAACACTGGTTGATCCATATGTGGTTTGTGAAAAGAACACACATGCAGTGACCACTAGTGGATCCATATGTTGTTTGTGAAAAGAACATACATGCAATGAACACTGCTTGATCCATGTGTGGTTTGTGGAAAGAACACACATGCAATGACTCTAGTGCTAGTTTTAGTATAAGAACACACATGCAATGAATCTAATGGATCCATATGTGGTTTGTGAAAAGAACACACATGCAGTGACCACTTGTTGATCCATGTGTGGTTTGTGGAAAGAACACACATGCAATGACAGTGGTGGATCCATGTGTGGTTTGTGGAAAGAACACAATGCAATAACTCTAGTGGTTGATACATGTGTGGTTTGTGAAAAGAACACAGATGCAATGAACACTCCTTGATCCATGTGCGGTTTGTGGAAAGAACACACATGCAATGACTCTAGTGCTAGTTTTAGTATAAGAACACAGATGCAATGACTCTAATGGATCCATATGTGGTTTGTGAAAAGAACACACATGCAATGGCCACTTGTTGATCCATGTGTGGTTTGTGGAAATAACACACATGCAATGACAGTGGTCGATCCATGTGTGGTTTTCGGAAAGAACACACATGCAATGACTCTAGTGGTTGATCCATGTGTGGTTTGTGGAAATAACACACATGCAATGACTCTAGTGGTTGATCCATGTGTGGTTTGTGGAAATAAGACACATGCAATGACTCTAGTGGTTGATCCATGTGTGGTTTGTGGAAATAACACACATGCAATGACTCTAGTGGTTGATCCATGTGTGGTTTGTGGAAATAACACACATGCAGTGACTCTAGTGGTTGATCCATGTGTGGTTTGTGGAAATAACACACATGCAGTGACTCTAGTGGTTGATCCATGTGTGGTATGTGGAAATAACACACATGCACTGACTCTAGTGGTTGATCCATGTGGTTTTTGTGGAAAGAACACACATGCAGTGACTCTAGTGGTTGATCCATGTGTGGTTTGTGGAAAGAACACACATGCAGTGACTCTAGTGGTTGATCCATGTGTGGTTTGAGGAAAGAACACACATGCAATGACACTGCTTGATCCATGTGTGGTTTGTGGAAAGAACACACATGCAATGAACACTGCTTGATCCATAAGTGGTTTGTGGAAAGAAGACACATGCAATGACTCTAGTGCCAGTTTTAGTATAAGAACTCACATGCAATGACTCTAATGGATCCATATGTTGTTTGTGAAAAGAACACACATTCAATGACCACTTGTTGATCCATTTGTGGTTTGTGGAAAGAACACACATGCAATGACAGTGGTGGATCCATGTGTGGTTTGTGGAAAGAACACACATGCAATAACTCTAGTGGTTGATACATGTGTGGTTTGTGAAAAGAACACACATGCAATGAACACTGCTTGATCCATGTGTGGTTTGTGGAATGAACACACATGCAATGACTCTAGTGCTAGTTTTAGTATAAGAACACACATGCAATGACACTAATGGGTCCATATGTGGTTTGTGAAAAGAACACACATGCAATGACCACTTGTTGATCCATGTGTGGTTTGTCGAAAGAACACACATGCAATGACAGTGGTGGATCCATGTGTGGTTTGTGGAAAGAACACACATGCCATGACTCTAGTGGTTGATCCATGTGTGGTTTGTGGAAATAACACACATGCAATGACTCTAGTGGTTGATCCATGTGTGGTTTGTGGAAATAACACACATGCAATGACTCTAGTGGTTGATCCATGTGTGGTTTGTGGAAATAACACACATGCAATGACTCTAGTGGTTGATCCATGTGTGGGTTTTGGAAAGAACAGACATGCAGTGACTCTAGTGGTTGATCCATGTGTGGTTTGTGGAAAGAACACACATGCAGTGACTCTAGTTGTTGATCCATGTGTGGTTTGTGGAAAGAACACACATGCACTAACTCTAGTGGTTGATCCATATGAGGTTTGTGGAAATAACACACATGCAATGACACTGCTTGTTCCATGTGTGGTTTGTGGAAAGAACACACATGCAATGAACACTGGTGGATCCATAAGTGGTTTGTGGAAAGAACACACATGCAATGACTCTAGTGCTAGTTTTAGTATAAGAACACACATGCAATGACTCTAATGGATCCATATGTGGTTTGTGAAAAGAACACACATGCAATAACCACTTGTTGATCCATGTGTGGTTTGTGGAAAGAACACACATGCAATGACAGTGGTGGATCCTTGTGTGGTTTGTGGAAAGAACACACATGCAAAAACTCTAGTGGTTGATACATGTGTGGTTTGTGAAAAGAACACACATGCAATGAACACTGCTTGATCCATGTGTGGTTTGTGGAAAGAACACACATGCAATGACTCTAGTGCTAGTTTTAGTATAAGAACACACATGCAATGACTCTAATGGATCCATATGTGGTTTGTGAAAAGAACACACATGCAATGGCCACTTGTTGATCCATGTGTGGTTTGTGGAAATAACACACATGCAATGACAGTGGTCGATCCATGTGTGGTTTTCGGAAAGAACACACATGCAATGACTCTAGTGGTTGATCCATGTGTGGTTTGTGGAAATAACACACATGCAATGACTCTAGTGGTTGATCCATGTGTGGTTTGTGGAAATAAGACACATGCAATGACTCTAGTGGTTGATCCATGTGTGGTTTGTGGAAATAACACACATGCAATGACTCTAGTGGTTGATCCATGTGTGGTTTGTGGAAATAACACACATGCAGTGACTCTAGTGGTTGATCCATGTGTGGTTTGTGGAAATAACACACATGCAGTGACTCTAGTGGTTGATCCATGTGTGGTATGTGGAAATAACACACATGCACTGACTCTAGTGGTTGATCCATGTGGTTTTTGTGGAAAGAACACACATGCAGTGACTCTAGTGGTTGATCCATGTGTGGTTTGTGGAAAGAACACACATGCAGTGACTCTAGTGGTTGATCCATGTGTGGTTTGAGGAAAGAACACACATGCAATGACACTGCTTGATCCATGTGTGGTTTGTGGAAAGAACACACATGCAATGAACACTGCTTGATCCATAAGTGGTTTGTGGAAAGAAGACACATGCAATGACTCTAGTGCCAGTTTTAGTATAAGAACTCACATGCAATGACTCTAATGGATCCATATGTTGTTTGTGAAAAGAACACACATTCAATGACCACTTGTTGATCCATTTGTGGTTTGTGGAAAGAACACACATGCAATGACAGTGGTGGATCCATGTGTGGTTTGTGGAAAGAACACACATGCAATAACTCTAGTGGTTGATACATGTGTGGTTTGTGAAAAGAACACACATGCAATGAACACTGCTTGATCCATGTGTGGTTTGTGGAATGAACACACATGCAATGACTCTAGTGCTAGTTTTAGTATAAGAACACACATGCAATGACACTAATGGGTCCATATGTGGTTTGTGAAAAGAACACACATGCAATGGCCACTTGTTGATCCATGTGTGGTTTGTCGAAAGAACACACATGCAATGACAGTGGTGGATCCATGTGTGGTTTGTGGAAAGAACACACATGCCATGACTCTAGTGGTTGATCCATGTGTGGTTTGTGGAAATAACACACATGCAATGACTCTAGTGGTTGATCCATGTGTGGTTTGTGGAAATAACACACATGCAATGACTCTAGTGGTTGATCCATGTGTGGTTTGTGGAAATAACACACATGCAATGACTCTAGTGGTTGATCCATGTGTGGGTTTTGGAAAGAACAGACATGCAGTGACTCTAGTGGTTGATCCATGTGTGGTTTGTGGAAAGAACACACATGCAGTGACTCTAGTTGTTGATCCATGTGTGGTTTGTGGAAAGAACACACATGCACTGACTCTAGTGGTTGATCCATATGAGGTTTGTGGAAATAACACACATGCAATGACACTGCTTGTTCCATGTGTGGTTTGTGGAAAGAACACACATGCAATGAACACTGGTGGATCCATAAGTGGTTTGTGGAAAGAACACACATGCAATGACTCTAGTGCTAGTTTTAGTATAAGAACACACATGCAATGACTCTAATGGATCCATATGTGGTTTGTGAAAAGAACACACATGCAATAACCACTTGTTGATCCATGTGTGGTTTGTGGAAAGAACACACATGCAATGACAGTGGTGGATCCTTGTGTGGTTTGTGGAAAGAACACACATGCAAAAACTCTAGTGGTTGATACATGTGTGGTTTGTGAAAAGAACACACATGCAATGAACACTGCTTGATCCATGTGTGGTTTGTGGAAAGAACACACATGCAATGACTCTAGTGCTAGTTTTAGTATAAGAACACACATGCAATGACTCTAATGGATCCATATGTGGTTTGTGAAAAGAACACACATGCAATGACTCTAGTGGTTGATCCATGTGTGGTTTGTGGGAAGAACACACATGCAATGACAGTGGTGGATCCATGTGTGGTTTGTGGAAAGAACACACATGCCATGACTCTAGTGGTTGATCCATGTGTGGTTTGTGGAAATAACACACATGCAATGACTCTAGTGGTTGATCCATGTGTGGTTTGTGGGAAGAACACACATGCAATGACTCTAGTGGTTGATCCATGTGTGGTTTGTGGAAATAACACACATGCAATGACTCTAGTGGTTGATCCATGTGTGGTTTGTGGAAAGTACAGACATGCAGTGACTCTACTGGTTGATCCATGTGTGGTTTGTGGAAAGAACACACATGCAGTGACTCTAGTGGTTGATCCATGTGTGGTTTGTGGAAAGAACACACATGCACTTACTCTAGTGGTTGATCCATGTGTGGTTTGTGGAAAGAACACACATGCAATGACTCTAGTGCTAGTTTTAGTAAAAGAACACACATGCAATGACTCTAATGGATCCATATGTGGTTTGTGAAAAGAACACACATGCAATGACCACTTGTTGATCCATGTGTGGTTTGTGGAAAGAACACACATGCAATGAAAGTGGTGGATCCATGTGTGGTTTGTGGAAAGAACACACATGCAATAACTCTAGTGGTTGATACATGTGTGGTTTGTGAAAAGAACACACATGCAATGAACACTGCTTGATCCATGTGTGGTTTGTGGAAAGAACACACATGCAATGACTCTAGTGCTAGTTTTAGTTTAAGAACACACATGCACTTACTCTAGTGGTTGATCCATGTGTGGTTTGTGGAAAGAACACACATGCAATGACTCTAGTGCTAGTTTTAGTAAAAGAACACACATGCAATGACTCTAATGGATCCATATGTGGTTTGTGGAAAGAACACACATGCAATGAAAGTGGTGGGTCCATGTGTGGTTTGTGGAAAGAACACACATGCAATGAAAGTGGTGGGTCCATGTGTGGTTTGTGGAAAGAACACACATGCAATAACTCTAGTGGTTGATACATGTGTGGTTTGTGAAAAGAACACACATGCAATGAACACTGCTTGATCCATGTGTGGTTTGTGGAAAGAACACACATGCAATGACTCTAGTGCTAGTTTTAGTTTAAGAACACACATGCACTTACTCTAGTGGTTGATCCATGTGTGGTTTGTGGAAAGAACACACATGCAATGACTCTAGTGCTAGTTTTAGTAAAAGAACACACATGCAATGACTCTAATGGATCCATATGTGGTTTGTGAAAAGAACACACATGCAATGACCACTTGTTGATCCATGTGTGGTTTGTGGAAAGAACACACATGCAATGAAAGTGGTGGATCCATGTGTGGTTTGTGGAAAGAACACACATGCAATAACTCTAGTGGTTGATACATGTGTGGTTTGTGAAAAGAACACACATGCAATGAACACTGCTTGATCCATGTGTGGTTTGTGGAAAGAACACATATGCAATGACTCTAGTGCTAGTTTTAGTTTAAGAACACACATGCAATGACTCTAATGGATCCATATGTGGTTTGTGAAAAGAACACACATGCAATGACCACTTGTTGATCCATGTGTGGTTTGTGGAAAGAACACACATGCAATGACAGTGGTGGATCCATGTGTGGTTTGTGGAAAGAACACACATGCAATGAAACTGGTTGATCCATATGTGGTTTGTGAAAAGAACACACATGCAATGAACACTGCTTGATCCATGTGTGGTTTGTGGAAAGAACACACATGCAATGACTCTAGTGCTAGTTTTAGTATAAGAACACACATGCAATGACTCTAATGGATCCATATGTGGTTTGTGAAAAGAACACACATGCAATGACCACTTGTTGATCCATGTGTGGTTTGTGGAAAGAACACACATGCAATGACAGTGGTGGATCCATGTGTGGTTTGTGGAAAGAAAACACATGCAATAACTCTAGTGGTTGATACATGTGTGGTTTGTGAAAAGAACACACATGCAATGAACACTGCTTGATCCATGTGTTGTTTGTGGAAAGAACACACATGCAATGATTCTAGTGCTAGTTTTAGTATAAGAACACACATGCAATGACTCTAATGGATCCATATGTGGTTTCTGAAAAACACACACATGCAATGACCACTTGTTGGTCCAAGTGTGGTTTGTGGAAAGAACACACATGCAATGACAGTGGTGGATCCATGTGTGCTTTGTGGAAAGAACACACATGCAATGAACGCTGGTGGATCCATAAGTGGATTGTGGAAAGAACACACATGCAATGACTCTAGTGCTAGTTTTAGTATAAGAACACACATGCAATGACTCTAATGGATCCATATGTGGTTTGCGAAAAGAACACACATCCAATGACCACTTGTTGATCCATGTGTGGTTTGTGGAAAGAACACACATGCAATGACAGTGGTGGATCCATGTGTGGTTTGTGGAAAGAACACACATGCAATAACTCTAGTGGTTGATACGTGTGTGGTTTATGAAAAGAACACACATGCAATGAACACTGCTTGATCCATGTGTGGTTTGTGGAAAGAACACACATGCAATGACTCTAGTGCTAGTTTTAGTATAAGAACACACATGCAATGACTCTAATGGATCCATAGGTGGTTTGTGAAAAGAACACACATGCAATGACCACTAGTTGATCCATGTGTGGTTTGTGGAAAGAACACACATGCAATGACAGTGGTGGATCCATGTGTGGTTTGTGGAAAGAACACACATGCAATGACTCTAGTGGTTGATCCATGTGTGGTTTGTGGAAATTACACACATGCAATGACTCTAGTGGTTGATCCATGTGTGGTTTGTGGAAATAACACACATGCAATGACTCTAGTGGTTGATCCATGTGTGATTTGTGGAAATAACACACATGCAATGACTCTAGTGGTTGATCCATGTGTGGTTTGTGAAAAGAACACACATGCAGTGACTCTAGTAGCTGATCCATGTGTTGTTTGTGGAAAGAACACAGATGCAGTGACTCTAGTGGTTGATCCATGTGAGGTTTGTGGAAAGAACACACATGCACTGACTCTAGTGGTTGATCCATATGATGTTTGTGGAAAGAACACACATGCAATGAAACTGGTTGATCCATATGTGGTTTGTGAAAAGAACACACATGCAATGAACACTGCTTGATCCATGTGTGGTTTGTGGAAAGAACGCGCATGCAATGAATCTAGTGCTAGTTTTAGTATAAGAACACACATGCAATGACTCTAATGGATCCATATGTGGTTTGTGAAAAGAACACACATGCAATGAACACTTGTTGATCCATGTGTGGTTTGTGGAAAGAACACACATGCAATGACAGTGGTGGATCCATATGTGGTTTGTGGAAAGAACACACATGCAATGACTCTAGTGGTTGATCCATGTGTGGTTTGTGGAAATAACACACATACAATGACTCTGGTGGTTGATCCATGTGTGGTTTGTGGAAATAACACACATGCAATGACAGTGGTTGATCCATGTGTCGTTTGTGAAAAGAACACACATGCAATGCCACCGGTTGATCCATAAGTGGTTTGTGGAAAAGAACACACATGCAATGACAACTGGTTGATCATAAGTGGTTTGTGGAAAGAACACACATGCAATGACACTGCTTGATCCATGTGTGGTTTGTCGAAAAGAACACACATGCAATGACCACTGGTTGATCCATGTGTGGTTTGTGGATAGAACACACATGCAATGAACACTGCTTGCTCCATGTGTGGTTTGTGGAATGAACACACATGCAATGACTCTAGTGCTAGTTTTAGTATAAGAACACACATGCAATGACTCTAATGGATCCATATGTGGTTTGTGAAAAGAACACACATGCAATGACCACTTGTTGATCCATGTGTGGGTTGTGGAAAGAACACACATGCAATGACAGTGGTGGATCCATGTGTGGTTTGTGGATAGAACACACATGCCATGACTCTAGTGGTTGATCCATGTGTGGTTTGTGGAAATAACACACATGCAATGACTCTAGTGGTTGATCCATGTGTGGTTTGTGGAAATAACACACATGCAATTACTCTAGTGGTTGATCCATGTGTGGTTTGTGGAAATAACACACATGCAATGACTCTAGTGGCTGATCCATGTGTGGTTTTTGGAAAGAACAGACATGTAGTGACTCTAGTGGTTGATCCATGTGTGGTTTGTGGAAAGAACACACATGCAGTGACTCTAGTGGTTGATCCATGTGTGGTTTGTGGAAAGAACACAGATGCATTGACTCTACTGGTTGATCCATATGAGGTTTGTGGAAATAACACACATGCAATGACACTGCTTGATCCATGTATGGTTTGTGGAAAGAACACACATGCAATGAACACTGGTGGATCCATAAGTGGTTTGTGGAAAGAACACACATGCAATGACTCTAGTGCTAGTTTTAGTATAAGAACACACATGCAATGACTCTAATGGATCCATATGTGGTTTGTGAAAAAACACACATGCAATGACCACTTGTTGATCCATGTGTGGTTTGTGGAAAGAACACACATGCAATGACAGTGGTGGATCCATGTGTGGTTTGTGGAAATAACACACATGCAATAACTCTAGTGGTTGATACATGTGTGGTTTGTGAAAAGAACACACATCAATGAACACTGCTTGATCCGTGTGTGGTTTGTGGAAAGAACACACATGCAATGACTCTAGTGCTAGTTTTAGTATAAGAACACAAATGCAATGACTCTAATGGATAGATATGTGGTTTGTGAAAAGAACACACATGCAATGACTCTAATGGATCCATATGTGGTTTGTGAAAAGAACACACATGCAATGACCACTTGTTGATCCATGTGTGGTTTGTGGATAGAACACACATGCAATGACAGTGGTGGATCCATGTGTGGTTTGTGGAAAGAACACACATGCAATAAGTCTAGTGGTTGATACATTTGTGGTTTGTGAAAAGAACACACATGCAATGAACACTGCTTGATCCATGTGTGGTTTGTGGAAAGAACACACATGCAATGACTCTAGTGCTAGTTTTAGTATAAGAACACACATGCAATGACTCTAATGGATCCATAGGTGGTTTGTGAAAAGAACACACATGCAATGACCACTAGTTGATCCATGTGTGGTTTGTGGAAAGAACACACATGCACTGACTCTAGTGGTTGATCCATATGATGTTTGTGGAAAGAACACACATGCAATGACACTGCTTGATCCATGTGTGGTTTGTGGAAAGAACACACATGCAATGAACACTGGTGGATCCATAAGTGGTTTGTGGAAAGAACACACATGCAATGACTCTAGTGCTAGTTTTAGTATAAGAACACACATGCAATGACTCTAATGGATCCATATGTGGTTTGTGAAAAGAACACACATGCAATGACCACTTGTTGATCCATGTGTGGTTTGTGGAAAGAACACGCATGCAATGACAGTGGTGGATCCATGTGTGGTTTGTGGAAAGAAAACACATGCAATAACTCTAGTGGTTGATACATGTGTGGTTTGTGAAAAGAACACACATGCAATGAACACTGCTTGATCCATGTGTGGTTTGTGGAAAGAACACGCATGAAATGACTCTAGTGCTAGTTTTAGTATAAGAACACACATGCAATGACTCTAATGGATCCATAGGTGGTTTGTGAAAAGAACACACATGCAATGACCACTAGTTGATCCATGTGTGGTTTGTGGAAAGAACACACATGTAATGACAGTGGTGGATCCATGTGTGGTTTGTGGAAAGAACACACATGCAATGACTCTAGTGGTTGATCCATGTGTGGTTTGTGGAAATTACACACATGCAATGACTCTAGTGGTTGATCCATGTGTGGTTTGTGGAAATAACACACATGCAATGACTCTAGTGGTTGATCCATGTGTGGTTTGTGGAAATAACACACATGCAATGACTCTAGTGGTTGATCCATGTGTGGTTTGTGGAAAGAACACACATGCAGTGACTCTAGTAGCTGATCCATGTGTTGTTTGTGGAAAGAACACACATGCAGTGACTCTAGTGGTTGATCCATGTGAGGTTTGTGGAAAGAACACACATGCACTGACTCTAGTGGTTGATCCATATGATGTTTGTGGAAAGAACACACATGCAATGACACTGCTTGATCCATGTGTGGTTTGTGGAAAGAACACACATGCAATGAACACTGGTGGATCCATAAGTGGTTTGTGGAAAGAACACACATGCAATGACTCTAGTGCTAGTTTTAGTATAAGAACACACATGCAATGACTCTAATGGATCCATATGTGGTTTGTGAAAAGAACACACATGCAATGACCACTTGTTGATCCATGTGTGGTTTGTGGAAAGAACACGCATGCAATGACAGTGGTGGATCCATGTGTGGTTTGTGGAAAGAAAACACATGCAATAATTCTAGTGGTTGATACATGTGTGGTTTGTGAAAAGAACACACATGCAATGAACACCGCTTGATCCATGTGTGGTTTGTGGAAAGAACACGCATGCAATGACTCTAGTGCTAGTTTTAGTATAAGAACACACATGCAATGACTCTAATGGATCCATGTGTGGTTTGTGAAAAGAACACACATGCAATGCACACTTGTTGATCCATGTGTGGTTTGTAGAAAGAACACACATGCAATGACAGTGGTGGATCCATGTGTGGTTTGTGGAAAGAACACACATGCAATGACTCTATTGGTTGATCCATGTGTGGTTTGTGGAAATAACACACATACAATGACTCTAGTGGTTGATGCATGTGTGGTTTGTGGAAATAACACACATGCAATGACAGTGGTTGATCCATGTGTCGTTTGTGAAAAGAACACTGTCACATACCAAATTTTAGATTTGGTCTTGCATATCATTCATTGCATCGCATCATATCTTTCCATGCATTACCGTCGAGTAGAGAGGATCGACGAAACGCTATTTGCAAAACCCTGTTTCTACTTCGCTTCGAGGTTCCTGCGGGGAGCTTCAGAGGGACTTGCAATAACCACCTTTGTAGGTTCGAGCTTTCGCTCGAACTTCGGCTGAAGGTTGTTCCCCTCGACGATACGAACCCGTAGGCGCGAAAATCGCTCAAATCGGAGTTCGTATGCAAAAGACTCGGACGTTTTAGTAAACCGCCGGAAAACGGTCCGAAAATCCGGACCGATTTCCGAATCGGAGTCAAATCTGGACCGTTTTCAGTTTAGGACTGTTTTTTTCTGCGCGCGAGGGACTTTTTAAGGAGGGCCCCACCCCTGGCCTCGGTTCCCGTGCACGCGACCCAACCCCGCCGCCGCCATCTCCCTGCGTGCGCGCTCCCGCCGCGAGCCGGCCGCCGCCATCGCCGCCTTCGCGCAGTTCGCCGCCCTCTTTCCGTTCCGTGCTCCGTCTCCATCCGCCGCCGCCAATCTGCAGATCGCCAGACGTCTGGCGCGTTTATTATTCCGGGAGCCGTAGTTGACTGTGTGTGTACGTGCAGGAGTTTCCACGCCGCCGGAACCGACCGTCGCCGCCGTCCGGAGCTCGCCGGAGTTCGATTCGCCGTCCGTTTCCGGTAAGACAGCAGCCACCGTCAGATCTCAGATCAGCGGCTTAGATCGTTCGTTGACTGGTCAGCATCTCAGGCGTTGACTAGTCAGACGCCCAGTCAGCGCCAAATATCGATTGACCAGTCAAATGCATACGCTTGATCGGTCAATTTCGTTAATCCTATTAGTTGGCAGATTTCGGTAGGATCTTGTAAATTGCGTAGAAATTAAACCGCTTGGCCAAAAATTCCAAATAAAATATGCGCGAGTTCAGTGAGTCGTGTAGAATCTCGCTGTACCTTTAGAATTTTACTGTCAGGTTTAGTACAGTTTAATTAAACTGGTTAGTGGCCTTTTCGGAGTAATAAATTCGTAGTAAAAGTTTCGTAGCTCCGAAAATCGCGTGTGATATGTCCCTGAACTCGTATGAACGAGGGGAATCTCATCGTGATATAAAAAGATAGGCTTACAGTAAAAACTTCTGCAGTATTTGTCTAATGGCTTTCTGCAGTGTTTTAATTACTCGGGATGTTTTATAACTCCTTTTTGAGTAATTCCAATTGGTACTGTTTCTTATCAGCGATGCCTATGCAGTAGATTTTTTCCAAGATTTTACAAACAGTATACTACTGGTAGTGAATTATTTAAGTTCTAGCTCTAGTAGAGATCTCTACTTTTGGTTAATAGTTTTCCTAGCGCCAAATCTATTTTTCATGCATGTATTCGGTAGTAATATGTATTAGTATTATGTGGTGCAGCTGTAGCACCAATTCACTTGCCGTTCTTGCATTCATGCATCATCTTTGTTGCATATGTTTGTGAATTGTTTGTTTATGAATGCAATTGTGTCGTGTAGATTGTGTGGAGTGCAACCCTTGCTCGTGTTTGGATTGTTCCTCCGACCGCTTCAATCAAGGCAAGTAGATGCTATTTTGTTCATAATATCGTCCTACTATTTTCAATGCATTGTCGTGTATTTTGTAGATGCATGTGTAGGATGATACTATCGCTATGCTATGACCTATTATGTGGTAGGGCTTTCCTTGTAGATGAACCACTGTTGTAGATGTGCTTAGCCATGCTATGTTGAACGAGGGCTGGGTTACATCATTGATACTTGTTTTCTCAAAGTATTGGTTTGTGAAAACTAAAACAACTTAATCAATGAATCCCCTGGGTGTGATGGTATTGATAATTTTTGGTGGTTTCATTGCGGAAAGGCACCCAAGTATCAAGAGAGAATGATTGGCTTCTTTATTGTGTATCTTACGTGTACAACCATGTGCCAATAATGAAATGGGCGGTTGGTTGGACTTAGTAGGTTGTGGTAACTCGAACCCGCGTATCCAGAGATGTAGAATTTTGGTAGGTTGGACCGGTGCGCGTCGGGATTGAGGAGCTACTTCCCGAACAGTCTCTTCTTGGTCTTCTCCCTATAATCACCCAAAATGAGAGTGATGGTACGAGCTGGGCTGGCCAAGTCCCATGGGTAAAGTGTACTAACCTCTGCAGAGTGTATAATCTAATCGATTAGCCGTGTCCCCGGTTATGGACAACTGAGTTGCTAGATATTGATTCCATGACATGTTTCTCGCTCATTCTAATTTTATAATTTTTTTAATGTTGTTGGGATAACTTAATTGGGATCTTTTCAAAGAAAAATCAAAAACTGTTTATGAAAGTAGGACAAAGTTATTTGCAAATGCAAGCCAGACACAGCTCCACTTGCCAAATATGCATGTAGATGTTAGTACTATTGTCTCCATTTACTAGCTCTACTTGCCATACATTCCATGTATTGACCCTTCGGGGCTGTTGCGTTTTATGCTGCAGGTTATTCCGATTCTGATTGATCGTTATAGGCCACGGTACTCCACTCGGCACTTGTTCACTTGTGGGCAATTTGAAGAATGGAGGATATATCCTTATCTTATTGTTGCTACCTGAATAATTTGAGCTAGCTTTGTGCTAAGCTTTTATTGTAATAATGGTACTCTGGATCTTCGTTATCTATGATACACGGATATTTTGCTATGTTATCTATCTTACTCTATTGTGGGCCAATGAACCGATCCAGGGATTGGCATGTCACATAGAGGCCACGGTCTTTTTAGAACCGGGGTGTCACAGGATGGTATCAGAGCCCGTGTGTCGACTGTAGGATCGTGACCTAGAATTGGATTAGGAAGCCATAGATTTATTAAAGCCTATATTAACTCTATCTTTCATCTTATGCCTTTCACCCTCGTAAATTCTTACCATATGCTATTCTCACACTTTCCTCTTTTACTTGATAGATGGGAGAAGTCAGGACTGAGTATGCCACCATGGAGTCACCAAGGCCCTTTGCAAGGCAGTTAGCTCAGCTCATGATCATTGGGATTGCCACTGCCCATGTTCAAGGGAAGAAGGCTGTACACCTATGGATATGGAGAGGATGAATGGGAGATCACTACCTTCATATTCAGAGATGCCACCTTGCCAAACCCCGTGCATTTGATCTACACAAAGACATACTGCAACTGGGGACTTGGAATCAACTTGGCCATACATGAAGCCCTGTCTCGCCAGTGCCATCAAGTCCGACACCTACTACCGGCAGATTCACCCTACCGTGACTATGGAAGGCATGATGAAGATGGGAACATTGTGGTTACCCCGGGCGACAGGAACAACATGCCGCCCCGTCGGAGGCACATAGAGGACATGGAAAGGGAGAATGGAGCTCTAGCAGAGAAGGTGAGGATGATAAAGGAGATTGCTGATTTTACTAGCAATGGTATGGTGGTCCAAGGACAGGAGATTGACACTTTGCATGAAGCTGTGGGAGTTCTGGAGAATGCCCTGATAGCCAGAGATGCAACCATAGCACATCTTCATGGTACTGTGCAGGAGAACACCCAGAACATACAACAACTGCAAGGGACAATCCAGGAAAGGGATCAAACTATTGAAGCTATGACAGCCCAGATTGCCGCTCTCCAAGCACAGCTGAATCCACCCTATGATGATGACAATGGAGATGATGGCAACAATGGGAATGATGATGATAAGGACGAGGATGATGATGATGGAGACGATGATGGTGGAGGAGATGAAGCTGTTGCAGTTGCAGCTGAGGATGAAGAAGAAGAGGAGGATCCAGAAGAGGTGGAGTTTGACGTTTCAAGTGATGGTTCAGGAGAGGTGTACACTCTGCCGCCATGGTTGTACCGCGAGCCGAAGCGCCAACGCATGACCGCAAGGGCCTACCTCAAACTCTTCAAGAAGTAGATAGAATTCCACCAATTAGTCCTTGTTAGGCGAAATCGTTAGGATTATTCTCGATCGTTGTGATACTTAGTTCGTGTTAGTGTAAGAGTGTTTAGATGCTTATTTGTGTACTCCAATATCCCAGGAATTATTTGTGCAAAATTATATGAAAGAGTTATGGCAATTTGGTTACTATCTGTGTTGTTTTCGCTGCAGTTTTTCTGCTGATACAGCAGTACTGCGCGATTTTTCATATTTTTCTGGTAACTCGGAAAAATCTGAAAAAAATTGGGCTGATGCGGAACTTCCTGTTCTATATGCACAAAAATTGGCTTAATTTTCTAACGAGTTTAAGTCAGGCGGAAAAATTCGCGAACACAGCAGAACTGTTCTGTCAGAATTGCTGTTTTGTCGTTTTGATGCTCAACTGTTTAGTTAACCATTGCCAACTCTTGTAAAACTATTTCAGTAGGAATATACTGCTAGGATAGCACCTGGGATGTTGCTGAACCGCTTGTTTGTTGATGTGTTGCTTGCTTGTGATTGTCTGCTATTGTTTGTTGTTGCTTGACCATATGCATGGGTAGAATCCTATTACCGTAGTTGATTCTTTGTAAACTTACCTGTGCTGAACCGCAGATGCCTCCCCGCCGCCAACCCACTGAGTTGGAGCAGCTCATGGCAGCTCAGGCACAGCTGACCCAAATGATGACCCAGTTCATGGCAAATCAGAACAACAACAATGGAAACAATCAGCCTCAGGGAGATGCTCTCACCAGATTTCTAAGGTTAAGGCTAGCTAAGTTCTCTACTGCAACGGAACCAATGGTTGCTCTCGACTGGTTGCGTTCAGTCAACAAGGATCTGGTAACTGTTGGATGCACTGATGCTGAGAAGGTGAGGTTTGCCGCTCACCTACTGGAGGGACCAGCCGCTTCTTGGTGGGACACATTTCAGATCACCCACCCTCTGAATACTGTGACTTGGGCAATGTTTGAGGAAGGTTTCAGGACCGACCACGTGTCTTCAGGAGTTCTGAGCCTGAAGAGGAAAGAGTTCCGCAACTTGCGCCAAACCAATCGCACCGTGGCCGAGTATATTGAGGAGTTCAATAATTTGTCCCGTTATGCACCTGAGGATGTTGACACTGATGCAAAAAGGAGGGAGAGATTCCTGGATGGCCTCAGTGATGAGCTTTCAGTGCAGCTGCTGGTGGTTTATTGCCCCACTTTCCAGGAGCTTATGGACAAGGCCAGAATCTTGGAAGGGAAGCACAAGCAGGTGGAAAGCCGCAAGAGAAAGAACAACAATCACCACTCTGGCTCACACCACAAGTCTCGCACTTCATATGATGGATACTCCAAGCATGGAGGAAGTGACCATGGGAGCCATGACCGCCACCACCATGGAGGCGATGGGCATCGTCATGACAACCATAGGAGCAGTCACCACAGCCACAAGGGAGGACACTCTCACCACTCTGGAGGACACGGTGGACATGACCGCAACCGTGATCGCAATTTTGTGAAGAAGGATCTGAGTGAGGTGACATGCTTCAAGTGTAAGCAGAAGGGACACTATGCTGACAACTGTCTAGAGAGGAAAGGACTGAAGCCAACCAACAATGAGAAGGCCACAGTGAACCACATGAATGTGGAGGAGATTCAGCAGGCTGACCTTGTGATTGGTAAGTTTCAATCAATACTTACCTGAACTTATACTTTTCGATACTGGTGCATCGCATTCATTCATATCAAGAGCATTTGTGGATAAGTATAAGTTACCTACTGAGTCTATGAAGAGGTCTTTTAGAGTGAGTTCACCAGGAGGAGATATGATAGCTAGTGCGGGATGCCGCAACTTAACTGTGAGGATTGGAACACACAACTTCATTGCACATTTGGTAGTGTTGGAATCACAGGGATTAGATGTTATTCTGGGTATGGATTGGATGTCTATGCATGGGGGACACATAGATTGTGCACATCGAGCTGTTTCGCTCAAAACCCCGGATGGTAAGAGGATTAGATTCAAGTCAGCTGCATGACCAGGAAGGTGTAAGCTGAATTCTCTTAAGGGGGTTAGCATGGATCTTGTGCGGTGATTAGGGATTACCCCGACGTGTTGAAAGAACGCCAGAATGCCACTGACGGGGAAGTAGAGTTTCTTATCGACCTGATGCCGGGAACATGACCAATAGCAAAGAAACCATATAAGATGGATGTGGATGAGCTGAGGGAATTGAAGAAACAGTTGAAAGAGCAGCTGGAAAAGGGATTCATTCAGCCTAGTGCGTCGTCATGGGGTGCACCTTACATTTGTGGAGAAGAAAGACAGCAAGAGATTAGTGGTGGACTATCGTCTGAATGAGGTAACCATCAAGAACAAGTACCCTCTGCCGAACATAAATGATTTGTTTGATCAACTGGAAGGAGCAAAGGTGTTCAGCAAGATTGATCTGCGATCAGGCTACTTTCAATTGAAGATCCGGAAGGAGGATGTACCAAAAACCGCCTTCACCACTAGGTATGGTTTATATGAGTATACGGTTATGTCATTTGGACTAACGAATGCCCATATTTCATGACCATGATGAACAAGGTATTTATGGAGTACTTGGACAAGTTCGTAAGTGGTGTTTATTGATGACATCTTGATATATTCCAAGGATGATCTTGAGCATGAGAAACATCTGCATGATTATGGAGAAACGAGAACACCATTGTACGCCAAATTCAGCAAGTGTGAATTCTGGCTTAACACCGTTGGGTTTCTTGGACACGTAGTGTCGGGAGAAGGAGTCATTGTTGATCCAAGCAAAGTGATACGATCGAGTGGGAAGCACCCAAGAATGCTAGAGAGATTCAAGCTTTTTGGGACTTCTGGATATTACAGGAGGTTCATTGAAAACTTTTCCAAGATTGCAAAGCCGATGGTGAACTTGAAGAAGGAGAGGAAGTTTGAATGGACGGATGTGTGTGAAGCTAGCTTCGAGGCTGAAGCGTCGACTAGTGATTGCTGTTACGTGTTTACGGATCTTGTAAGGATTTCCAAGTGTCTTGTGATGCTTCTCGGCGGGGACTTGGGAGTTTGCTGATGCAAGATGGGAGAGTAGTGTCTTATGCCTCATGACAACTCAAGCACCATGAGGAATTACCCCACACGACTTGGAGTTAGCGTCAAGTGGTTCATGCGCTCAAGGTATGGAGGCATTACTTAATGGGAAAACAACATGATGTGTACACCGACCACAAGAGCCTGAAATACATATTTACACAGAAGGAGCTGAACATGAGACAAAGGAGATGGTTGGAACTTATCAAGGACTATGATATGAATCTACAATACCACCCAAGAAAGGCCAATGTAGTAGCAGATGCTCGGCGAAAGGTTTATGCCAATGGATTGACAATTGGTGAATTGCACGAGGATTTGTGCAAGCAATTCAAGGACCTTAGACGAGGTAGTATCGAAGGATACTTGGCTACAATGGAAGTCCAACCAACGCTTCAGGACAGAATCAGGAAGGCTCAAGTGGGAGACAAAGAGATAGATGAAGTTAAGGAAAAGATGAAGGAAGGTCGAGCAAGGGAATTCCACGAGGATGAGCAAGGTACCTTGTGGTATGGAGATCGTTTGCGTGCCAATGATCCGGAGTTAAGGAAGTTGATTATGCAGAAGCTCATGACTCGTCAGTATTCCATACATTCGGCAATACAAGATGTATATGGATCTAAAGGATGATTCTGGTGGAACAACATGAAGGGAGATATCGCCAAGCATATTGCCCTATGTGATGTATGTAGCCGAGTGAAGGCGGAACACCAGAAACCAGCAGGACTGCTACAGCCTTTGCCCGTGCCGGATTGGAAATGGGATAGAGTGGGAATGGACTTTATCACAGGACTGCCCAGGACCAGGTCTGGATATGACTCTATTTGGGTAGTGGTCGATCATTTGACCAAGGTAGCCCACTTTATACCAGTGAAGACGACCTATACAAGTGCAAGGTTGGCCAAGATTTACATGGACAAGATTGTGTGCCTACATGGAGTTCCCAAGAGTATCGTATCTGATAGAGGCACCCAATTTACCTCACACTTCTGGCGCCAGCTGCACGAGTCACTTGGTACTAGATTGGAGTTTAGCACAGCGTTTCACCCACAGACGGATGGACAGACCGAGAGGGTGAATCAGATTTTGGAGGACATGCTAAGAGCTTGCGCCTTGGCTCATGGTTCTAGTTGGGATGAAAATTTACCGTATGCGGAGTTTTCCTACAACAACAGCTATCAAACCAGCATCAAGACGTCACCGTTCGATGTGCTGTATGGGAAACGGTGCCGAACACCATTGCTATGGGATGGAGTAGGAGAACGTCAGTTGTTTGGACCTGACTTGATCAAGGACACTGAGGAGAAGGTCGCCTTGATTAGAGACAGACTGAAGGTAGCACAATCAAGACAGAAGAGCTACGCTGACGCCAAGCGCAAGGAAGTGGTATATGAGATAGGTGATAGAGCATACCTCAGAGTATCGCCACTCCGTGGAATCAAGAGATTTGGTATTAAGGGTAAGCTGGCACCTCGATTTATTGGACCGTATCGAGTCTTAGCACGCAAAGGAGAAGTTGCCTATCAGTTGGAGTTGCGGAGGCTCTCTGCTGTTCACAACGTGTTCCACGTATCCCAGCTGAAGAAGTGACATCCGGAGATGGTGGATACACCATTGAGAGACACTGTACCGCTAGAGGAGGTTCAGCTTGAGAATGATTTGACCTATGAGGAGAAACCGGTCAAGATTCTGGAGACAGCAGAAAGGACTACCCGTACCAAGACAATCAAGTTTTGCAAGGTGCAGTGGAGCCACCACACCGAAGAGGAAGCCACTTGGGAGCGTGAAGATGACATCCGAGAGGACTACCCACACCTATTTGCTAGCCGCGCCGAATCTCGAGGACGAGATTCATCTTAAGGGGGTTAGTCTTGTCACATCCCAAATTTTAGATTTGGTCTTGCATATCATTCATTGCATCGCATCATATCTTTCCATGCATTACTGTCGAGTATAGAGGATCGACGAAATGCTATTTGCAAAATCCCGTTTCTACTTCGCTTTGAGGTTCCTGCGGGGAGCTTCAGAGGGACTTGCAACAACCACCTTTGTAGGTTCGAGCTTTCGCTCGAACTTCGACTGAAGGTTGTTCCCCTCGACAATACAAACCCGTAGGCGTGAAAATCGCTCAAATCGGAGTTCGTATGCAAAAGACTCGGACGTTTTAGTAAACCGCCGGAAAACGGTCCGAAAATCCGGACCGATTTCCGAATCGGAGTCAAATCTGGACCGTTTTCAGTTTAGGACTGGGACTTTTTAAGGAGGGCCCCACCCTTGGCCTCGGTTCCCGTGCACGCGACCCAACCCCGCCGCCGCCATCTCCCTGCGTGCGCGCTCAGCGCGAGCACGTCGCCGTTCAAGGCCGCCCGCGCCGCGTCGCCATCGCCGCGTCTGTTGCCGGGTTCGTCTCGCCGCCCTCTTTCCGTTCCCGTGCTCCACGTCTCCATCCGCCGCCAAGCTGCGCCCGCAGATCGCCAGCGTCGCGCGTTTATTATTCCGAGAGCCGTAGTTGACTGTGTACGTACTTGCAGGAGTTTCCACGCCGTCGGAACCGACCGTCGCCGCCGTCCGGAGCTCGCCGGAGTTCGATTCGCCGTCCGTTTCCGGTAAGACAGCAGCCACCGTCAGATCTCAGATCAGCGGCTTAGATCGTTCGTTGACTGGTCAGCATCTCAGGCGTTGACTAGTCAGACGCCCAGTCAGCGCCCAGTCATCAGACCAGTTGACCAGTCAAACAGACACAGATTGATCGGTCAATTTCGTTAATCCTATTAGTTGGCAGATTTCGGTAGGATCTTGTAAATTGCGTAGAAATTAAACCGTTTGGCCAAAAATTGCAAATAAAATATGCACGAGTTCAGTGAGTCGTGTAGAATCTCGCTGTACCTTTGGTTCAGACTTTTACTGTCAGGTTTAGTACAGTTTAATCAAACTGGTTAGTGGCCTTTTCGGAGTAATAAATTCGTAGTAAAAGTTTCGTAGCTCCGAAAATCACGTGTGATATGTCCCTGAACTCGTATGAACGAGGGGAATCTCATCCTGATATAAAAAGATAGGCTTACAGTAAAAACTTCTGCAGTATTTGTCTAATGGCTTTCTGCAGTGTTTTAATTACTCGGGATGTTTTATAACTCCTTTTTGAGTAATTCCAATTGGTACTGTTTCTTATCAGCGATGCTTATGTGGTAGATTTTTTCCAAGATTTTACAAACAGTATACTACTGGTAGTGAATTATTTAAGTTCTAGCTCTAGTAGACATCTCTACTTTTGGTTAATAGTTTTCCTAGCGCCAAATCTATTTTTCATGCATGTATTCGGTAGTAATATGTATTAGTATTATGTGGTGCAGCTGTAGCACCAATTCACTTGCCGTTCTTGCATTCATGCATCATCTTTGTTGCATATGTTTGTGAATTGTTTGTTTATGAATGCAATTGTGTCGTGTAGATTGTGTGGAGTGCAACCCTTGCTCGTGTTTGGATTGTTCCTCCGACCGCTTCAATCAAGGCAAGTAGATGCTATTTTGTTCATAATATCGTCCTACTATTTTTAATGCATTGTCGTGTATTTTGTAGATGCATGTGTAGGATGATACTATCGCTATGCTATGACCTATTATGTGGTAGGGCTTTCCTTGTAGATGAACCACTGTTGTAGATGTGCTTAGCCTTGCTATGTTGAACGAGGGCTGGGTTACATCATTGATACTTGTTTTCTCAAAGTATTGGTTTGTGAAAACTAAAACAACTTAATCAATGAATCCACAGGTGTGATGGTATTGATAATTTTTGGTGGTTTCATTGCGGAAAGGCACCCAGGTATCAAGAGAGAATGATTGGCTTCTTTATTGTGTAGCTTACGTGTATAACCATGTGCCAATAATGAAATGGGCGGTTGGTTGGACTTAGTAGGTTGTGGTAACTCGAACCCGCGTATCCAGAGATGTAGAATTTTGGTAGGTTGGACCGGTGCGCGTCGGGATTGAGGAGCTACTTCCTGAATAGTCTCTTCTTGGTCTTCTCCCTATCATCACCCAAAATGAGAGTGATGGTACGAGCTGGGCTGGCCAAGTCACATGGGTAAAGTGTACTAACCTCTGCAGAGTGTATAATCTAATCGATTAGCCGTGTCCCCGGTTATGGACAACTGAGTTGCTAGATATTGATTCCATGACATGTTTCTCGCTCATTCTAATTTCATAATTGTTTTAATGTTGTTGGGATAACTTAATTGGGATCTTTTCAAAGAAAAATCAAAAACTGTTTATGAAAGTAGGACAAAGTTATTTGCAAATGCAAGCCAGACACAGCTCCACTTGCCAAATATGCATGTAGATGTTAGTACTATTGTCTCCATTTACTAGCTCTACTTGCCATACATTCCATGTATTGACCCTTCGGGGCTGTTGCGTTTTATGCTGCAGGTTATTCCGATTCTGATTGATCGTTATAGGCCACGGTACTCCACTCGGCACTTGTTCACTTGTGGGCAATTTGAAGAATGGAGGATATATCCTTATCTTATTGTTGCTACCTGAATAATTTGAGCTAGCTTTGTGCTAAGATTTTATTGTAATAATGGTACTCTGGATCTTCGTTATCTATGATACACGAATATTTTGCTATGTTATCTATCTTACTCTATTGTGGGCCAATGAACCGATCCAGGGATTGGCATGTCACATAGATGCCACGGTCTTTTCAGAACCGGGGTGTCACAAACACACATGCAATGCCACCGTTGATCCATAAGTGGTTTGTGGAAAAGAACACACATGCAATGACAATTGGTTGATCATAAGTGGTTTGTGGAAAGAACACACATGCAATGACACTTCTTGATCCATGTGTGGTTTGTGGAAAAGAACACACATGCAATGACCACTGGTTGATCCATGTGTGGTTTGTGGATAGAACAGACATGCGATCAACACTGGTGGATCCATGTGTGGTTTGTGGAACGAACACACATGCAAGGACCACTGGTTGATCCATATGTGGTTTGTGGAAAGAACACACATGTAGTGAACACTTGTGGATCCATAAGTGGTTTGTGGAAAGAACACACATGCAATGACCACTGGTTGATCCATATGTGGTTTGTGGAAAGAACACACATGCAGTAAACACTGGTGGATCCATATGTTGTTTGTGAAAAGAACACACATGCAATGACTCTAGTGCTAGTTTTAGTATAAGAACACACATGCAATGACTCTAGTGGGTCCACATGTAGTTTGTGAAAAGAACACACATGCAATGCCACTGGTTGATCCATAAGTGGTTTGTGGAAAGAACACATATGCAATGGCCACTCGTTGATCCATAAGTGGTATGTGGAAAAGAACACACATCCAATGACTCTGGTTGATCCATATGTGGTTTGTGGAAAGAACACACATGCAATGCCACTGGTTGATCCATGTGTGGTTTGTGGATAGAACACACATGCAATGACTCTAGTGCTAGTTTTATTATAAGAACACACATGCAATGACTCTAGTGGGTCCACATGTAGTTTGTGAAAAGAACACACATGCAATGACCACTGGTTGATCCATAAGTGGTTTGTGAAAAAGAACACACATGCAATGAGTCTAGTGCTGGTTTTAGTATAAGAACACACATGCGATGACTCTAGTGGGTCCACATGTGGTTTGTGAAAATAACACACATGCAATGACCACTGGTTGATCCATATGTGATTTTTGGAAAAGAATACACATGCAATGAACACTGGTTGATCCATGTGTGGTTTGTGGAAAGAACACACATGCAATGACCACTGGTTGATCCATAAGTGGTTAGTGGAAAAGAACAGACATGCAACGACCACTGGTTGATCCATGTGTGGTTTGTGGATGGAACACACATGCAATGAACACTGGTGGATCCATAAGTGATTTGTGGAAAGAACACACATGCAATGAGCACTGGTTGATCCATATGTGGTTTGTGGAAAGAACACACATGCAGTAAACACTAGTGGATCCATAAGTGGTTTGTGTAAAGAACACACATGCAATGACCCCTGGTTGATCCATATGTGATTTGTGGAAAGAACACACATGTAGTGAACACTAGTGGATCCATATGTTGTTTGTGAAAAGAACACACATGCAATGACTCTAGTGCTTGTTTTAGTATAAGAACACACATGCAATGACTCTAGTGGGTCCACATGTAGTTTGTGAAAAGAACACACATGCAATGACCACTTCTTGATCCATGTGTGGTTTGTGGAAAGAACACACATGCAATGACAGTGGTGGATCCTTGTGTGGTTTGTGGAAAGAACAAACATGCAATAAATCTAGTGGTTGATACATGTGTGGTTTGTGAAAAGAACACAGATGCAATGAACACTGCTTGATCCATGTGGGGTTTGCGGAAAGAACACACATGCAATGACTCTAGTGCTAGTTTTAGTATAAGAACACACATGCAATGACTCTAATGGATCCATATGTGGTTTGTGAAAAGAACACACATGCAATGACCACTTGTTGATCCATGTGTGGTTTGTGGAAAGAACACACATGCAATGACAGTGGTCGATCCATGTGTGGTTTGTGGAAAGAACACACATGCAATGCCTCTAGTCGTTGATCCATGTGTGGTTTGTGGAAATAACACACATGCAATGACTCTAGTGGTTGATCCATGTGTGGTTTGTGGAAATAACACACATGCAATGACTCTAGTGGTTGATCCATGTGTGGTTTGTGGAAATAACACACATGCAATGACTCTAGTGGTTGATCCATGTGTGGTTTGTGGAAATAACACACATGCAGTGACTCTAGTGGTTGATCCATGTGTGGTTTGTGGAAATAACACACATGCACTGACTCTAGTGGTTGATCCATGTGTGATTTGTGGAAAGAACACACATGCAGGGACTCTACTGGTTGATCCATGTGTGGTTTGTGGAAAGAACACACATGCAGTGACTCTAGTGGTTGATCCATGTGTGGTTTGTGGAAAGAACACACATGCAATGACTCTAGTGGTTGATCCATATGTGGTTTGTGGAAAGAACATACATGCAATGACACTGCTTGATCCATGTGTGCTTTGTGGAAAGAACACACATGCAATGAACACTACTTGATCCATAAGTGGTTTGTGGAAAGAACACACATGCAATGACTCTAGTGCTAGTTTTAGTATAAGAACTCACATGCAATGACTCTAATGCATCCATATGTGGTTTGTGAAAAGAACACACATGTAATGACCACTTGTTGATCCATGTGTGGTTTGTGGAAAGAACACACATGCAATGACAGTGGTGGATCCATGTGTGGTTTGTGGAAAGAACACACATGCAATAACTCTAGTGGTTGATACATGTGTGGTTTGTGAAAAGGACACAGATACAATGAACACTGCTTCATCCATGTGTGGTTTGTGGAATGAACACACATGCAATGACTCTAGTGCTAGTTTTAGTATAAGAACACACATGCAATGACTCTAATGGATGCATATGTGGTTTGTGAAAAGAACACACATGCAATGACCACTTGTTGATCCATGTGTGGTTTGTGGAAAGAACACACATGCAATGACAGTGGTGGATCCATGTGTGGTTTGTGGAAAGTACACACATGCCATGACTCTAGTGGTTGATGCATGTGTGGTTTGTGGAAATAACACACATGCAATGAATCTAGTGGTTGATCCATGTGTGGTTTGTGGAAATAACACACATGCAATGACTCTAGTGGTTGATCCATGTGTGGTTTGTGGAAATAACACACATGCAATGACTCTAGTGGTTGATCTATGTGTGGTTTTTGGAAAGAACAGACATGCACTGACTCTAGTGGTTGATCCATGTGTGGTTTGTGGAAAGAACACACATGCAGTGACTCTAGTGGTTGATCCATGTGTGGTTTGTGGAAAGAACACACATGCACTGACTCTAGTGGTTGATCCATATGAGGTTTGTGGAAATAACACACATGCAATGACACTTGATCCTTGTGTGGTTTGTGGAAAGAACACACATGCAATGAACACCGGTGGATCCATAAGTGATTTGTGGAAAGAACACACATGTAATGACTCTAGTGCTAGTTTTAGTATAAGAACACACATGCAATGACTCTAATGGATCCATATGTGGTTTGTGAAAAGAACACACATGCAATGACCACTTGTTGATCCATGTGTCGTTTGTGGAAAAGAACACATGCAATGACCACTAGTTGATCCATAAGTGGTTTGTTTATAAGAAGACACATGCAATGAACTCTGGTTGATCCATATGTGGTTTGTGAAAAGAACACACATGCAGTGACCACTAGTGGATCCATATGTTGTTTGTGAAAAGAACACACATGCAATGAACACTGCTTGATCCATGTGTGGTTTGTGCAAAGAACACACATGAAATGACTCTAGTGCTAGTTTTAGTATAAGAACACACATGCAATGAATCTAATGGATCCATATGTGGTTTGTGAAAAGAACACACATGCAGTGACCACTTGTTGATCCATGTGTGGTTTGTGGAAAGAACACACATGCAATGACAGTGGTGGATCCATGTGTGGTTTGTGGAAAGAACACAATGCAATAACTCTAGTGGTTGATACATGTGTGGTTTTTTAAAAGAACACAGATGCAATGAACACTCCTTGATCCATGTGTGGTTTGTGGAAAGAACACACATGCAATGACTCTAGTACTAGTTTTAGTATAAGAACACAGATGCAATGACTCTAATGGATCCATATGTGGTTTGTGAAAAGAACACACATGCAATGACCACTTGTTGATCCATGTGTGGTTTGTGGAAATAACAGACATGCAATGACAGTGGTCGATCCATGTGTGGTTTGTGGAAAGAACACACATGCAATGACTCTAGTGGTTGATCCATGTGTGGTTTGTGGAAATAACACACATGCAATGACTCTAGTGGTTGATCCATGTGTGGTGTGTGGAAATAAGACACATGCAATGACTCTAGTGGTTGATCCATGTGTGGTTTGTGGAAATAACACACATGCAATGACTCTAGTGGTTGATCCATGTGTGGTTTGTGGAAATAACACACATGCAGTGACTCTAGTGGTTGATCCATGTGTGGTTTGTGGAAATAACACACATGCAGTGACTCTAGTGGTTGATCCATGTGTGGTATGTGGAAATAACACACATGCACTGACTCTAGTGGTTGATCCATGTGTGATTTGTGGAAAGAACACACATGCAGTGACTCTAGTGGTTGATCCATGTGTGGTTTGTGGAAAGAACACACATGCAGTGACTCTAGTGGTTGATCCATGTGTGATTTGAGGAAAGAACACACATGCAATGACACTGCTTGATCCATGTGTGGTTTGTGGAAAGAACACACATGCAATGAACACTGGTGGATCCATAAGTGGTTTGTGGAAAGAACACACATGCAATGAACACTGGTGGATCCATAAGTGGTTTGTGGAAAGAACACACATGCAATGACTCTAGTGCCAGTTTTAGTATAAGAACACACATGCAATGACTCTAATGGATCCATATGTGGTTTGTGAAAAGAACACACATGCAATGACCACTTGTTGATCCATGTGTGGTTTGTGGAAAGAACAGACATGCAATGACAGTGGTGGATCCTTGTGTGGTTTGTGGAAAGAACACACATGCAAAAACTCTAGTGGTTGATACATGTGTGGTTTGTGAAAAGAACACAGATGCAATGAACACTGCTTGATCCATGTGTGGTTTGTGGAAAGAACACACATGCAATGACTCTAGTGCTAGTTTTAGTATAAGAACACACATGCAATGACACTAATGGGTCCATATGTGGTTTGTGAAAAGAACACACATGCAATGACCACTTGTTGATCCATGTGTGGTTTGTCGAAAGAACACACATGCAATGACAGTGGTGGATCCTTGTGTGGTTTGTGGAAAGAACACACATGCCATGACTCTAGTGGTTGATCCATGTGTGGTTTGTGGAAATAACACACATGCAATGACTCTAGTAGTTGATCCATGTGTAGTTTGTGGAAATAACACACATGCAATGACTCTAGTGGTTGATCCATGTGTGGGTTTTGGAAAGAACAGACATGCAGTGACTCTAGTGGTTGATCCATGTGTGGTTTGTGGAAAGAACACACATGCAGTGACTCTAGTCGTTGATCAATGTGTGGTTTGTGGAAAGAACACACATGCACTGACTCTAGTCGTTGATCCATATGAGGTTTGTGGAAATAACACACATGCAATGACACTGCTTGTTCCATGTGTGGTTTGTGGAAAGAACACACATGCAATGAACACTGGTGGATCCATAAGTGGTTTGTGGAAAGAACACACATGCAATGACTCTAGTGCTAGTTTTAGTATAAGAACACACATGCAATGACTCTAATGGATCCATATGTGGTCTGTGAAAAGAACACACATGCAATGACCACTTGTTGATCCATGTGTGGTTTGTGGAAAGAACACACATGCAATGACAGTGGTGGATCCTTGTGTGGTTTGTGGAAAGAACACACATGCAAAAACTCTAGTGGTTGATACATGTGTGGTTTGTGAAAAGAACACACATGCAATGAACACTGCTTGATCCATGTGTGGTTTGTGGAAAGAACACACATGCAATGACTCGAGTGCTAGTTTTAGTATAAGAACACACATGCAATGACTCTAATGGATCCATATGTGGTTTGTGAAAAGAACACACATGCAATGACCACTTGTTGATCCATGTGTGGTTTGTGGAAAGAACACACATGCAATGACAGTGGTGGATCCATGTGTGGTTTGTGGAAAGAACACACATGCCATGACTCTAGTGGTTGATCCATGTGTGGTTTGTGGAAATATGTAGCATCCCAATTGTATAACAATTGCAATGCTACTAGCCTAGTCTATATAATGGCTACTTCATATATATAATTGTTGCATCATAATTATATCATGCTCATGTCATCATGCCACCTTGCATTTGAGCATCATATAAAACCCTTTTTGTTTTGGTTCTTATCTCATATGCATTATTAATTGTTTTTGCCTCTTGATATTGTATTTGGTTCTTGATATATTGTTTAAATGCCCAAGTTGAGTTGGGGGCATATCTTTTATGAACTCCACCACCTTTCTTTCACCACCTTATAATTCCACCATCCAACTAAATATGAGCTTGGCATTTACTGGTTTTACTTCTAGCTCCTGTGGGTTGGGATGGATCCAATTCTTTGCCACATGCTCTCATCTTGGCACCATGTTGTTTTCACAATATTGATATATGAGAGCCACATGGTCACCTTTGCATGCCTTGTGAGTGGAACCTTTTCCTAGCTTCCATAGTTGTGGTTTTGGGGTTATCATCATGTTGGGGTATTTTTGAGGGCTTATTAAATGCCTAGTGGCACATACACACTAGCAAGTCCCAAGCTAACTCAAACATGATCATCTCCATCTATTCCATGGAAACTTCCTTGTAATCCTTTTGCTTGAGCCTTACTCCACACTTTGGAGTGCATAAGAAAATGCCATGCAAATAATCTTGTCTCACAAAGATAAGCATGGTAATAATTAATTATGCGTGGCCCATGCAAGTACCACCTTTTGCTTGTCATTTGGATTTTTGTTGCATTTTGAGTGGGTCATCTCTAACCTCTTCCTCCCTCTTTGGGGTTGATCTAGTGTGATCTTGCTTGATCTATGTTTGGAGCAAGTATGCTTCTAAACCTAGCTCTCAGGGCTGTCTCTTGTTCTCTCTCCAGCATCTACCCTCACCTTACCCCATCTAAACCTAAACCCTAATCTACCATAACCATGACCAAACCCTAATCCCACCTTCACCTCTCTTGGCCCCCCTCTTCTCCCTACCTAGCTGGCCCCACCTGGCCACCCTCTCTCCCTGGCCCCACCTAGCTGCTACCACACCCCAAACCCTAGCTAACCCAAGTCCCAACCCGAGCCTAGATCTACCCCACCCGAGGCTACCCTCACCTCTCCTCTCGTGCTCTCTCTCGCCTAGGGCCACCCAGCCCGAACCACCACCTCCTGGCCTCACCGTCCCCACAGGCTGCCTGCTGCCTGCCCTGCCCGAGCACGTGAGGGTGGAGGAAGAAAAGGTGGCCGAGCCACCTTTTTCCTCTCCCACTCCCCCACGGCACCCTGCTCCCTCTCTGCCTTATCCACCCCCTCTCTCGCCTCCCCTACATCCCCAGATCCAGCCCCAGCGACGCCCTGGCCTCTCCCCCTCTGCTCCATCGCCACCGCCTTCACCATCGCCGGCACCCTCGGCCTCCACCGCGCCCCGCCGTTCCAGACGACAAGCACGTCGGGGGGGTGATCGAGGAGACCAAGGCGAGCCCCTACACCACGCCTGTACACGCCGTCGAGGAGAGGCGGACGGAGCCACCGAACCTGCCGCGCCCGAGCGAAACCCTGGCCGGCCGTCCGCTTCACCGACCTACCGCCCCTCTGCTCGATCCGACCACGCCAACGCCACCTCGGTGAGCTCCCTAACCCCCTGGACATGGTCGCCTGCTCGCTTCCGCGCTAGGTCCGCCGGACGATTCGTCGTGCACCCTCGGTGCACCGACGAGCGCGCGCGCCTGCTCGTTTCCGCGCCGCGCAAACCCTACCTAGGCCCCGTCCACCCTCCTAGCAGCAACCCCGCCCTAGCGCAGTGGCTCCGCCCTCTGACCGCGCGTCCAGATCGCGTGTTCGAGCCCCCGTGCCGCGCCGCGCACCGATCTGTCCGCGGTGGAAGATCCACAGTGCACGCGTGGTCTTTTACCCATAACCCCCGCCTTTTGACTCACGGAACCGCGCTCCTATCGGCCCCACATATGCGCCTCTATCGTTTACAAATAGCACCCTGGCTTTTCGTTCCATCAACCCGCAGTCCCCACCGTGCGCGTGGCGACCCTGGCTCACCCTCATCACGTGGACCCATGGCGTCTGCCCCTTTGTCATACGCTAGGCTAGCACAACCAGCGGTGACAAAAGCTTTTCGTCTTGGCGTGTGTGCTGAGTCAGCGCGTGACCCCACCTGTCAGCGTCTGTGTCTAGCTAATCCTAAGTAACAAAAGTATTGCCTGTTTCTGTTTTAAATTTAAATCTTTTTCTAATTATTTCCAATTCAATTATATTTCTGTTTTTAATTATCTTTTCAAATATTAATCCAAATAATACAAATAATATATGTTTTCAAATCAGAAAAATGTGAGGATTTCAAATATGCAATCCAAAATATATTTTGAACTTTTAAATTTCCAAGTTTATTTAAATTACAATAAATTGCCCTTTTCTTAAATAATTAATAACTTTTGATTTATAACTCCAAATTTAATAAATGATATGTCTAAAATGATTAGCTCGACGAGACCTTTCTGTTTATGCTATCCATGACTTCAATTGCAGCATGCATCATATAAATATATAGTATACAACAACTAATATGACAATAACATGTGACCAAAACTCAATAAAAAATGTTATTTCTTGTATTCTACACCTCACCCATGCCATGCTACCTTAATGCCATGCAAATTGTGCATCATTCATCATGGCATGATTGTTTGCTTGATGCATTTTATTCATATGCTTGCGCACTTTATTTATGTTGGCCCTTGTTCGTTTGGTTCTTCTTGAATAGGCTGACGTGGGATATATCAAGAGAACCGGAGCACTACCTGCATCCATCCTTCGCTCAATGAGCTGCCAGGCAAGCACTACCACATGCTTGCATACATATAGTACCTAATGCCTCTTTCTTATTCTTGCATCATTGAGTCGCGATTGCATTAAACTGAATCCCAAGTATTGCATAGCCTTTACTTTTAAACCCACCAAGCTTGTTCCTCCACCCCATGAGCCATTACTACAGAGTTGTTTGAGCCATGCAGTGGTGAAACAGCATGTGTAGGGTATGTGAGTGTCTGATGGATAACGAGGTACCTAAACAACTTAACCTGAGTAGTAATGGGATAACTAATGAAAGTGGCATCGGTGAGCCATATTCGCTATTTGGTTTTTCAGGCCCACTTGTGTCCCGTAAGACCCCGAGTACTTGATTCCTGTTCCAAGAATATTCGCGCTATCCACATCCGGGAGGCTTATGGACCCCCCTGAGCCAGAGCTTGATTCATTCTTATTTCTTGGGGCCACAAACTAGTTTGAGGATTTATTTACTATCCTGTACTTATGCCATGCTTTACTGCTTTATTTACGATTGTGCGAGGAGCACACTGTACTGTTTAGGATCGTGGCCCGATTTCGCTGTATCGACAAGCCCAGCCACACTTTCGGGTTCCTAGTCGTTTACAGCCGCCTCCACAACCTTAAGCCCGTTTCGGAGCCGGCCGTTCTTGGGATCTACTTAAAGGGTGGCCCCAAATATTTGAATCCTGTAATTGCTTTGTCGTCTGTCCTCGTTGGTTTTGATTTGGTTTTTCCGAGGCATATCGAGTGTGTGTTGCTATTTGTGCACCCCAGGTAAAACTTTCTGAAAGCCGTGTCCGTGGTTATGGACGACTTGGAGCACAGTTTCTCGATCATAGACAAGCATAACTAAAGTACCGCTTTTAAATTGACTAGACTAGCTACCTGACTAGTAAATAGTGCAACACTCATGGAAAGGATAATAAAACTGCCAACGGATGGGGGGTTGTTTCGCTTCCTCGTCGATGTAGGAGGAGGATGGATCTATTAAGATTACCGTTATAACTGTTATAAGCTGTTATCAATTCACGGACATCCGTCTATCTCGGTTAGGCGGATGGTTAGCGCTTTCTATAGAATTGCTAGGGTTTATCTTTTGCTGCAATTCGTCACCCAGGTTGTGTCCCTTTAGAGGCATAAAGACTTCTTGAGTACCCTAGGGTCTCACACGATAAATTATTGGTTCGAGATGAACAGTACACTCACAAGATGGATCTTGGGTGGAAGAGGCAGACGATGTGGGCAACGATCATTCGGTGTAGAGATTCCGGAGCGGGATCCGTGAGATCTGTAGGCGGGATGTGCTTATTCATGGGGCATCTTATGCCGATTTGCTTCTTATCCGTACTCGGATTTTGTCTTCCGCTTCTTGATACTGTTGATTGATGTATGAGGAGATATCCTAAACTATTATATCTATCTAGGATATTTGGATCTTGCCGTATGGCGTTGCTATATTCCTTTCTTTTAGATGGAATGGCTCGATGTACTATTGTATGGTGGCTTGCATACATACTCATTTGTGTATGTAGTTGATCCTTCGCTTTGCCGATTACATACGTTCTTGTCCCGATGTTTGGAAATGGTTGGGACGGCCGAAAGGTCTACCTGTGAGTGGCATTTGGGCCCCACCGTACTATTTCAACCATTTCTGATCATCCAGGCTTGTACTAGGAGCGTAATTCACCAAGGTAGTTACAAAATAACACACATGCAATGACAATAGTGGTTGATCCATGTGTGGTTTGTGGGAAGAACACACATGCAATGACTCTAGTGGTTGATCCATGTGTGGTTTGTGGAAATAACACACATGCAATGACTCTAGTGGTTGATCCATGTGTGGTTTGTGGAAAGTATCTGAGACATCGGTGACTCTCTTGGTTGATCCATGTGTGGTTTGTGGAAAGAACACACATGCAGTGACTCTAGTGGTTGATCCATGTGTGGTTTGTGGAAAGAACACACATGCACTTACTCTAGTGGTTGATCCATGTGTGGTTTGTGGAAAGAACACACACTAGTCCAGAATAGGCTATCAGTGACAGGCTCAACATGCCTATTAGTGATGGGAAAAGCGTCTATCACTGATAACTAGTCACTAGTATTGGGGTTACTAGTGACAAGCGTGTGCCTGTCACTAGTATGTGTACTAGTGACAAGCATTTACATGTGCCAGTCACTAGTATGTGTATAGTTGTGACATGCATAAGAGATACATGTCACTAGTTGCGATCAAAGGTTGTAGGCCTGTGGTTTTGTGGTGACATGCCCATTATCCTGCCCGTCACTAGTTTGAATTTCGCTAATAAAAAAATTGATTGTGTTTTCCACGAATATTCTAGATAGCATAATAAGATGTTATAAAAGTTTGTATTTTCTCGAATATTTCATATAACACAATAAAATGTTGTACCAATGATATATTCACATAAGCCAACATGACATTATTTGCACAGATAACACTATGGCATAAGAACTTGCAATGTATTATAGACAAAATTTTGGTAGAGGCTTCTGTTTCCTCGCCTGAAGAGGCCATAATCACGCGATTGTTAGAGATGGACTTGTTATATAGGCAATTTGAACTCCCGGGACTTGGACATGCTGCAACATGGAATATCGATTACATTACAGAATAATATAGATAATGAGTAGAAAAGACACGAAGGTATTTCACAATATATAAACCTAATAATCTGGGTATCGTAAGCAGTAAGTGCATATAACTCAGGTAAATGTGCAAGCATATACTGATCTAGCTACACTGAGCAATATAATGGAAAGATGTATGAAGACACAATCTTGACAATAAACTAGTAACTATAAGTCTACACCTAACTTATCCTCAATAAAAAAGTCTTCAACTAAGCTTGGACGGTACAATAATGAAACTAACTGAATATCAGTATCGTTCTTACTCTTTGGTAAAAGGTAACCTACTAAAAATTGGTCATACAGCAATGAAACTCATGTGAGATAATTTGACACACTTCTATGTGGCTAGAGTCGAGATTCAAAGCTTCAGATGCACAAGCAGCAGAAATAATTGCATTTGTTGAAGCAATGGCTGGGATGATATTCTTGACAGCACCCTATAATCAGGAATACACATGTCATGCACTCATGCCCTCTTATATTAAAATTATATGCTTCTTGATTCCAAGATTTATATAGCTAAACAAATAATAAAATTGTACTTATTCATCGGAATAACCGAAAGAACCAAAAGTAGTAATAATTAGGTATAATCATCAGGACGAATATGAGAAGCTGTTTTCGCCTTGCTATATGAGATCGTAACACAAGTTGCAGATGAGTACATACTACCCTAGCACTTCTGTTCAGATCAATTCTCTTATGGCTAGTGAAAATTAGGAAAGATCAACATGACGGACTCGCCTTGCTGTGTGTGATCGTAGCATAAGCTGCAGCCGAGTAGATATTACCAGAACACCAACAAGACACTGAGTCTGTGATTAACTGAAATGAGAACTAAGCCCATACATATCTACGACCATAAGTAGTTTCTAGGTTCATTGGGATTTAGTTTGAACCAACCCTGGAAATTTAGTTCCATTTTGAAAAACGGCACTATCACCAAGTAATTTAAATGAGTTTATCTAAAATGCTTATTTATCTGAAGTATTGCTATCAGTCATTTTAAACACATGAGGAAACAGTCTAAGAATCAATAAATCTATTTAACGCCTAATCGAACCATTGTTATGTTTGAGAGAACTCCCGCTACTGAAAAATGATGGCAACAACTCGTAGCAGCATTTCAGTTAACACACCACCTGCGATATCACGTGTATCAGCACCACAAAAGTTAGAAGTGAAGCAAACAACTAATAATGAGGCAAGGACATACTAATATTGATTAAAAAAATCAATTTCTTGACCAAATGTAACCAAAAAAATAAGCAGCTCTCGTGGGCATTAGCACAAACAGCTGTTGGGCACTACAGTCAACCATGACATTTACCTGAGAAATACTGAGATGAACTTGGTCAAATATTGAAATGGAGTAGGTGATGTTGATGGCATTGACAACAACTGCAGAGCATGGTCTTTCGTGTAGTAGCAGAAAGTAAACATCGGGCGTCGAAGTTGCATGCCTAGGCAGAAACCGGAACACGAAGGCAAATATAATGAGTACGAGGAATTGACGTCGCTGATTGGATCGACTTGCCTTGCATGTTGGTTGCTGGGGAAGTCAAGGGATCTAAGGAGGAGGAGAATACAAACCTCGTCGTCTGCGTTGCGGAATCTTCTCACCTCGCGCGCGCGTACTGTTCCCAGCATCCAGCCGCCATTTCGTCCTCGCCCCCCACTTCACCGCGACGGAAATCTGGAGGTCGGCGCCAGTGGAGACAATGCGTGGCGTGGGGAGTTCTCTTCTGTGGTTTGCGGGGAGTCCATCGTCGGGACGCCGGTGGGGAAAACCTATGGCGAAGCACCGATGAAGATGTGGTGTGGCTTAGAGTCGTCGGGGAGGGATTTGTCTTTTCGTATGAGTGAGATGCGATCGCGAGGGAACTGAGGAGATATTTACCGTGATTTTAGATCAGAATAGGCTGGACGGTGGCGGGGTGTGGTGAGTTGAGATCAACATCAAAGCCGAGGAGGCCCGCGGGTGGACCGGCGGGCAGGAAAAAAGTCCATTTTATAGCTTTAGACATGCCCCTCGATAAAAAAATGTCGCTTTGACCCAGCTTCCTTGAAAAATTCTAGTGAGTTGCACATTTTAAGTCCATCACTACTCAACACATTTCGGTATTTCCACGTGCATGTCACGAAGTAATTTGTCCAGTCTTTATAAAAAATATTAGTGACAGTCACATTTATACGCGTGTCACTAGTGTTTTGTACTAGTGACATGCTTATCCTTGCTTGTCGCTGGGAAACTTACTAGTGACGGGCATAATTTTGTCTGTCACTAACCACCTGGCGTCTATAAGCCTTTCTGCAGTAGTGACACATGCAATGACTCTAGTGCTAGTTTTAGTATAAGAACACACATGCAATGACTCTAATGGATCCATATGTGGTTTGTGAAAAGAACACACATGCAATGACCACTTGTTGATCCATGTGTGGTTTGTGGAAAGAACACACATGCAATGAAAGTGGTGGATCCATGTGTCGTTTGTGGAAAGAACACACATGCAATAACTCTAGTGGTTGATACATGTGTGGTTTGTGAAAAGAACACACATGCAATGAACACTGCTTGATCCATGTGTGGTTTGTGGAAAGAACACACATGCAATGACTCTAGTGCTAGTTTTAGTTTAAGAACACACATGCAATGACTCTAATGGATCCATATGTGGTTTGTGAAAAGAACACACATGCAATGACCACTTGTTGATCCATGTGTGGTTTGTGGAAAGAACACACATGCAATGACTCTAGTGCTAGTTTTAGTATAAGAACACAGATGCAATGACTCTAATGGATCCATATGTGGTTTGTGAAAAGAACACACATGCAATGACCACTTGTTGATCCATGTGTGGTTTGTGGAAATAACACACATGCAATGACAGTGGTCGATGCATGTGTGGTTTGTGGAAAGAACACACATGCAATGACTCTAGTGGTTGATCCATGTGTGGTTTGTGGAAATAACACACATGCAATGACTCTAGTGGTTGATCCATGTGTGGTTTGTGGAAATAAGACACATGCAATGACTCTAGTGGTTGATCCATGTGTGATTTGTGGAAAGAACACACATGCAGTGACTCTAGTGGTTGATCCATGTGTGGTTTGTGGAAAGAACACACATGCAGTGACTCTAGTGGTTGATCCATGTGTGGTTTGAGGAAAGAACACACATGCAATGACACTGCTTGATCCATGTGTGGTTTGTGGAAAGAACACACATGCAATGAACACTGCTTGATCCATAAGTGGTTTGTGGAAAGAACACACATGCAATGACTCTAGTGCCAGTTTTAGTATAAGAACTCACATGCAATGACTCTAATGGATCCATATGTGGGTTTTGGAAAGAACAGACATGCAGTGACTCTAGTGGTTGATCCATGTGTGGTTTGTGGAAAGAACACACATGCAGTGACTCTAGTCGTTGATCAATGTGTGGTTTGTGGAAAGAACACACATGCACTGACTCTAGTCGTTGATCCATATGAGGTTTGTGGAAATAACACACATGCAATGACCACTTGTTGATCCATGTGTGGTTTGTGGAAAGAACACACATGCAATGAAAGTGGTGGATCCATGTGTCGTTTGTGGAAAGAACACACATGCAATAACTCTAGTGGTTGATACATGTGTGGTTTGTGAAAAGAACACACATGCAATGAACACTGCTTGATCCATGTGTGGTTTGTGGAAAGAACACACATGCAATGACTCTAGTGCTAGTTTTAGTTTAAGAACACACATGCAATGACTCTAATGGATCCATATGTGGTTTGTGAAAAGAACACACATGCAATGACCACTTGTTGATCCATGTGTGGTTTGTGGAAAGAACACACATGCAATGACTCTAGTGCTAGTTTTAGTATAAGAACACAGATGCAATGACTCTAATGGATCCATATGTGGTTTGTGAAAAGAACACACATGCAATGACCACTTGTTGATCCATGTGTGGTTTGTGGAAATAACACACATGCAATGACAGTGGTCGATCCATGTGTGGTTTGTGGAAAGAACACACATGCAATGACTCTAGTGGTTGATCCATGTGTGGTTTGTGGAAATAACACACATGCAATGACTCTAGTGGTTGATCCATGTGTGGTTTGTGGAAATAAGACACATGCAATGACTCTAGTGGTTGATCCATGTGTGATTTGTGGAAAGAACACACATGCAGTGACTATAGTGGTTGATCCATGTGTGGTTTGTGGAAAGAACACACATGCAGTGACTCTAGTGGTTGATCCATGTGTGGTTTGAGGAAAGAACACACATGCAATGACACTGCTTGATCCATGTGTGGTTTGTGGAAAGAACACACATGCAATGAACACTGCTTGATCCATAAGTGGTTTGTGGAAAGAACACACATGCAATGACTCTAGTGCCAGTTTTAGTATAAGAACTCACATGCAATGACTCTAATGGATCCATATGTGGTTTGTGAAAAGAACACACATTCAATGACCACTTGTTGATCCATGTGTGGTTTGTGGAAAGAACACACATGCAATGACAGTGGTGGATCCATGTGTGGTTTGTGGAAAGAACACACATGCAATAACTCTAGTGGTTGATACATGTGTGGTTTGTGAAAAGAACACACATGCAATGAACACTGCTTGATCCATGTGTGGTTTGTGGAATGAACACACATGCAATGACTCTAGTGCTAGTTTTAGTATAAGAACACACATGCAATGACACTAATGGGTCCATATGAGGTTTGTGAAAATAACACACATGCAATGACCACTTGTTGATCCATGTGTGGTTTGTCGAAAGAACACGCATGCAATGACAGTGGTGGATCCATGTGTGGTTTGTGGAAAGAACACACATGCCATGACTCTAGTGGTTGATCCATGTGTGGTTTGTGGAAATAACACACATGCAATGACTCTAGTGGTTGATCCATGTGTGGTTTGTGGAAATAACACACATGCAATGACTCTAGTGGTTGATCCATGTGTGGTTTGTGGAAATAACACACATGCAATGACTCTAGTGGTTGATCCATGTGTGGGTTTTGGAAAGAACAGACATGCAGTGACTCTCGTGGTTGATCCATGTGTGGTTTGTGGAAAGAACACACATACAGTGACTCTAGTCGTTGATCCATGTGTGGTTTGTGGAAAGAACACACATGCACTGACTCTAGTGGTTGATCCATATGAGGTTTGTGGAAATAACACACATGCAATGACACTGCTTGTTCCATGTGTGGTTTGTGGAAAGAACACACATGCAATGAACACTGGTGGATCCATAAGTGGTTTGTGGAAAGAACACACATGCAATGCCTCTAGTGCTAGTTTTAGTATAAGAACACACATGCAATGACTCTAATGGATCCATATGTGGTTTGTGAAAAGAACACACATGCAATGACCACTTGTTGATCCATGTGTGGTTTGTGGAAAGAACAGACATGCAATGACAGTGGTGGATCCTTGTGTGGTTTGTGGAAAGAACACACATGCAAAAACTCTAGTGGTTGATACATGTGTGGTTTGTGAAAAGAACACAGATGCAATGAACACTGCTTGATCCATGTGTGGTTTGTGGAAAGAACACACATGCAATGACTCTAGTGCTAGTTTTAGTATAAGAACACACATGCAATGACTCTAATGGATCCATATGTGGTTTGTGAAAAGAACACACATGCAATGACCACTTGTTGATCCATGTGTGGTTTGTGGAAAGAACACACATGCAATGACAGTGGTGGATCCATGTGTGCTTTGTGGAAAGAACACACATGACATGACTCTAGTGGTTGATCCATGTGAGGTTTGTGGAAATAACACACATGCAATGACTCTAGTGGTTGATCCATGTGTGGTTTGTGGGAAGAACACACATGCAATGAACACTACTTGATCCATGTGTGGTTTGTGGAAAGATCACACATGCAATGACTCTAGTGCTATTTTTAGTATCAGAACACACATGCAATGACTCTAATGGATTCATATGTGGTTTGTGAAAAGAACACACATGCAATGACCACTTGTTGATCCATGTGTGGTTTGTGGAAAGAACACACATGCAATGACAGTGGTGGATCCATGTGTGGTTTGTGGAAAGAAAACACATGCAATAACTCTAGTGGTTGATACATGTGTGGTTTGTGAAAAGAACACACATGCAATGAACACTGCTTGATCCATGTGTGGTTTGTGGAAAGAACACACATGCAATGACTCTAGTGCTAGTTTTAGTATAAGAACACACATGCAATGACTCTAATGGATCCATATGTGGTTTGTGAAAAACACACACATGCAATGACCACTTGTTGGTCCATGTGTGGTTTGTGGAAAGAACACACATGCAATGACAGTGGTGGATCCATGTGTGCTTTGTGGAAAGAACACACATGCAATGAACGCTGGTGGATCCATAAGTGGATTGTGGAAAGAATACACATGCAATGACTCTAGTGCTAGTTTTAGTATAAGAACACACATGCAATGACTCTAATGGATCCATATGTGGTTTGTGAAAAGAACACACATCCAATGACCACTTGTTGATCCATGTGTGGTTTGTGGAAAGAACACACATGCAATGACAGTGGTGGATCCATGTGTGGTTTGTGGAAAGAACACACATGCAATAACTCTAGTGGTTGATAAATGTGTGGTTTTTGAAAAGAACACACATGCAATGAACACTGCTTGATCCATGTGTGGTTTGTGGAAAGAACACACATGCAATGACTCTAGTGCTAGTTTTAGTATAAGAACACACATGCAATGACTCTAATGGATCCATAGGTGGTTTGTGAAAATAACACACATGCAATGACCACTAGTTGATCCATGTGTGGTTTGTGGAAAGAACACACATGCAATGACAGTGGTGGATCCATGTGTGGTTTGTGGAAAGAACACACATGCAATGACTCTAGTGGTTTATCCATGTGTGGTTTGTGGAAATTACACACATGCAATGACTCTAGTGGTTGATCCATGTGTGGTTTGTGGAAATAAGACACATGCAATGACTCTAGTGGTTGATCCATGTGTGGTTTGTGGAAATAACACACATGCAATGACTCTAGTGGTTGATCCATGTGTGGTTTGTGGAAAGAACACACATGCAGTGACTCTAGTAGCTGATCCATGTGTTGTTTGTGGAAAGAACACACATGCAGTGACTCTAGTGGTTGATCCATGTGAGGTTTGTGGAAAGAACACACATGCACTGACTCTAGTGGTTGATCCATATGATGTTTGTGGAAAGAACACACATGCAATGACACTGCTTGATCCATGTGTGGTTTGTGGAAAGAACACACATGCAATGAACACTGGTGGATCCATAAGTGGTTTGTGGAAAGAACACACATGCAATGACTCTAGTGCTAGTTTTAGTATAATAACACACATGCAATGACTCTAATGGATCCATATGTGGTTTGTGAAAAGAACACACATGCAATGACCACTTGTTGATCCATGTGTGGTTTGTGGAAAGAACACACATGCAATGACAGTGGTGGATCCATGTGTGGTTTGTGGAAAGAACACACATGCAATAACTCTAGTGGTTGATACATGTGTGGTTTGTGAAAAGAACACACATGCAATGAACACTGCTTGATCCATGTGTGGTTTGTGGAAAGAACACGCATGCAATGACTCTAGTGCTAGTTTTAGTATAAGAACACACATGCAATGACTCTAATGGATCCATATGTGGTTTGTGAAAAGAACACACATGCAATGAACACTTGTTGATCCATGTGTGGTTTGTGGAAAGAACACACATGCAATGACTCTAGTGGTTGATCCATGTGTGGTTTGTGGAAATAACACACATACAATGACTCTGGTGGTTGATCCATGTGTGGTTTGTGGAAATAACACACATGCAATGACAGTGGTTGATCCATGTGTCGTTTGTGAAAAGAACACACATGCAATGCCACCGGTTGATCCATAAGAGGTTTGTGGAAAAGAACACACATGCAATGACAACTGGTTGATCATAAGTGGTTTGTGGAAAGAACACACATGCAATGACACTGCTTGATCCATGTGTGGTTTGTGGAAAAGAACACACATGCAATGACCACTGGTTGATCCATGTGTGGTTTGTGGATAGAACACACATGCAATGAACACTGCTTGCTCCATGTGTGGTATGTGGAATGAACACACATGCAATGACTCTAGTGCTAGTTTTAGTTTAAGAACACACATACAATGACTCTAATGGATCCATATGTGGTTTGTGAAAAGAACACACATGCAATGACCACTTGTTGATCCATGTGTGGTTTGTGGAAAGAACACACATGCAATGACAGTGGTGGATCCATGTGTGGTTTGTGGAAAGAACACACATGCAATGAAACTTGTTGATCCATATGTCGTTTGTGAAAAGAACACACATGCAGTGACCATTGGTGGATCCATATGTTGTTTGTGAAAAGAACACACATGCAATGAACACTTCTTGATCCATGTGTGGTTTGTGGAAAGAACACACATGCAATGACTCTAGTGCTAGTTTTAGTATAAGAACACACATGCAATGACTCTAATGGATCCATATGTGGTTTGTGAAAAGAACACACATGCAATGACCACTTGTTGATCCATGTGTGGTTTGTGGAAAGAACACACATGCAATGACAGTGGTGGATCCATGTGTGGTTTCTGGAAAGAAAACACATGCAATAACTCTAGTGGTTGATACTTGTGTGGTTTGTGAAAAGAACACACATGCAATGAACACTGCTTGATCCATGTGTGGTTTGTGGAAAGAACACACATGCAATGACTCTAGTGCTAGTTTTAGTATAAGAACACACATGCAATGACTCTAATGGATCCATATGTGGTTTGTGAAAAGAACACACATGCAGTGACCATTGGTGGATCCATATGTTGTTTGTGAAAAGAACACACATGCAATGAACACTGCTTGATCCATGTGTGGTTTGTGGAAATAACACACATGCAATGACTCTAGTGCTAGTTTTAGTATAAGAACACACATGCAATGACTCTAATGGATCCATATGTGGTTTGTGAAAAACACACACATGCAATGACCACTTGTTGGTCCATGTGTGGTTTGTGGAAAGAACACACATGCAATGACAGTGGTGGATCCATGTGTGGTTGGTGGAAAGAACACACATGCAATGACTCTAGTGGTTGATCCATGTGTTGTTTGTGGAAATAACACACATGCAATGACTCTAGTGGTTAATCCATGTGTGGTTTGTGGAAAGAACAGACATGCAGTGACTCTACTGGTGGATCCATGTGTGGTTTGTGGAAAGAACACACATGCACTTACTCTAGTGGTTGATCCATATGAGGTTTGTGGAAAGAACACACATGCAATGACACTGCTTGATCCATGTGTGGTTTGTGGAAAGAACACACATGCAATGAACACTGGTGGATCCATAAGTGGTTTGTGGAAAGAACACACATGCAATGACTCTAGTGCTAGTTTTAGTATAAGAACACACATGCAATGACTCTAATGGATCCATATGTGGTTTGTGAAAAGAACACACATGCAATGACCACTTGTTGATCCATGTGTGGTTTGTGGAAAGAACACACATGCAATGATAGTGGTGGATCCATGTGTGGTTTGTGGAAAGAACACACATGTAATGACTCTAGTGCTAGTTTTAGTATAAGAACACACATGCAATGACTCTAATGGATCCATATGTGGTTTGTGAAAAGAACACACATGCAATGACCACTTGTTGATCCATGTGTCGTTTGTGGAAAAGAACACACATGCAATGACCACTAGTTGATCCATAAGTGGTTTGTGTATAAGAAGACACATGCAATGAACACTGGTTGATCCATATGTGGTTTGTGAAAAGAACAAACATGCAGTGACCACTAGTGGATACATATGTTGTTTGTGAAAAGAACACACATGCAATGAACACTGCTTGATCCATGTGTGGTTTGTGGAAAGAACACACATGCAATGACTCTAGTGCTAGTTTTAGTATAAGAACACACATGCAGTGAATCTAATGGATCCATATGTGGTTTGTGAAAAGAACACACATGCAGTGACCACTTGTTGATCCATGTGTGGTTTGTGGAAAGAACACACATGCTATGACAGTGGTGGATCCATGTGTGCTTTGTGGAAAGAACACACATGCAATAACTCTAGTGGTTGATACATGTGTGGTTTGTGAAAAGAACACAGATGCAGTGAACACTCCTTGATCCATGTGTGGTTTGTGGAAAGAACACACATGCAATGACTCTAGTGCTAGTTTTAGTATAAGAACACATATGCAATGACTCTAATGGATCCATATGTGGTTTGTGAAAAGAACACACATGCAATGACCACTTGTTGATCCATGTTTGGTTTGTGGAAAGAACACACATGCAATGACAGTGGTGGATCCATGTGTGGTTTGTGGAAAGAACAAACATGCAATAACTCTAGTAGTTGATACATGTGTGGTTTGTGAAAAGAACACAGATGCAATGAACACTGCTTGATCCATGTGTGGTTTGCGGAAAGAACACACATGCAATGACTCTAGTGCTAGTTTTAGTATAAGAACACACATGCAATGACTCTAATGGATCCATATGTGGTTTGTGAAAAGAACACACATGCAATGACCACTTGTTGATCCATGTGTGGTTTGTGGAAAGAACACACATGCAATGACAGTGGTCGATCCATGTGTGGTTTGTGGAAAGAACACACATGCAATGACTCTAGTCGTTGATCCATGTGTGGTTTGTGGAAATAACACACATGCAATGACTCTAGTGGTTGATCCATGTGTGGTTTGTGGAAATAACACACATGAAATGACTCTAGTGGTTGATCCATGTGTGGTTTGTGGAAATAACACACATGCAATGACTCTAGTGGTTGATCCATGTGTGGTTCGTGGAAATAACACACATGCAGTGACTCTAGTGGTTGATCCATGTGTGGTTTGTGGAAATAACACACATGCAATGACTCTAGTGGTTGATCCATGTGTGATTTGTGGAAAGAACACACATGCAGTGACTCTAGTGGTTGATCCATGTGTGGTTTGTGGAAAGAACACACATGCAGTGACTCTAGTGGTTGATCCATGTGTGGTTTGTGGAAAGAACACACATGCAATGACTCTAGTGGTTGATCCATACGAGGTTTGTGGAAATAACACACATGCAATGACACTGCTTGATCCTTGTGTGGTTTGTGGAAAGAACACACATGCAATGAACACCGGTGGATCCATAAGTGGTTTGTGGAAAGAACACACATGTAATGACTCTAGTGCTAGTTTTAGTATAAGAACACACATGCAATGACTCTAATGGATCCATATGTGGTTTGTGAAAAGAACACACATGCAATGACCACTTGTTGATCCATGTGTCGTTTGTGGAAAAGAACACACATGCAATGACCACTAGTTGATCCATAAGTGGTTTGTGTATAAGAAGACACATGCAATGAACACTGGTTGATCCATATGTGGTTTGTGAAAAGAACACACATGCAGTGACCACTAGTGGATCCATATGTGTTTGTGAAAAGAACACACATGCAATGAACACTGCTTGATCCATGTGTGGTTTGTGGAAAGAACACACATGCAATGACTCTAGTGCTAGTTTTAGTATAAGAACACACATGGAATGAATCTAATGGATCCATATGTGGTTTGTGAAAAGAACACACATGCAGTGACCACTTGTTGATCCATGTGTGGTTTGTGGAAAGAACACACATGCAATGACAGTGGTGGATCCATGTGTGGTTTGTGGAAAGAACACACATGCAATAACTCTAGTGGTTGATACATGTGTGGTTTGTGAAAAGAACACAAATGCAATGAACACTCCTTGATCCATGTGTGGTTTGTGGAAAGAACACACATGCAATGACTCTAGTGCTAGTTTTAGTATAAGAACACATATGCAATGACTCTAATGGATCCATATGTGGTTTGTGAAAAGAACACACATGCAATGACCACTTGTTGATCCATGTGTGGTTTGTGGAAAGAACACACATGCAATAACAGTGGTGGATCCATGTGTGGTTTGTGGAAAGAACAAACATGCAATAACTCTAGTGGTTGATACATGTGTGGTTTGTGAAAAGATAACCAGATGCAATGAACACTGCTTGATCCATGTGTGGTTTGCAGAAAGAACACACATGCAATGACTCTAGTGCTAGTTTTAGTATAAGAACACACATGCAATGACTCTAATGGATCCATATGTGGTTTCTGAAAAGAACACACATGCAATGACCACTTGTTGATCCATGTGTGGTTTGTGGAAAGAACACACATGCAATGACCACTTGTTGATCCATGTGTGGTTTGTGGAAAGAACACACATGCAATGACAGTGGTCGATCCATGTGTGGTTTGTGGAAAGAACACACATGCAATGACTCTAGTCGTTGATCCATGTGTGGTTTGTGGAAATAACACACATGCAATGACTCTAGTGGTTGATCCATGTGTGGTTTGTGGAAATAACACACATGCAATGACTCTAGTGGTTGATCCATGTGTGGTTTGTGGAAATAACACACATGCAATGACTCTAGTGGTTGATCCATGTGTGGTTCGTGGAAATAACACACATGAAGTGACTCTAGTGGTTGATCCATGTGTGGTTTGTGGAAATAACAAACATGCAATGACTCTAGTGGTTGATCCATGTGTGATTTGTGGAAAGAACACACATGCAGTGACTCTAGTGGTTGATCCATGTGTGGTTTGTGGAAAGAACACACATGCAGTGACTCTAGTGGTTGATCCATGTGTGGTTTGTGGAAAGAACACACATGAAATGACTCTAGTGGTTGATCCATATGTGGTTTGTGGAAAGAACACACATGCAATGACACTGCTTGATCCATGTGTGGTTTGTGGAAAGAACACACATGCAATGAACACTACTTGATCCATAAGTGGTTTGTGGAAAGAACACACATGCAATGACTCTAGTGCCAGTTTTAGTATAAGAACTCACATGCAATGACTCTAATGCATCCATATGTGGTTTGTGAAAAGAACACACATGTAATGACCACTTGTTGATCCATGTGTGGTTTGTGGAAAAGAACACACATGCAATGACCACTGGTTGATCCATGTGTGGTTTGTGGATAGAACAGACATGCGATGAACACTGGTGGATCCATGTGTGGTTTCTGGAACGAACACACATGCAAGGACCACTGGTTGATCCATATGTGGTTTGTGGAAAGAACACACATGTAGTGAACACTTGTGGATCCATAAGTGGTTTGTGGAAAGAACACACATGCAATGACCACTGGTTGATCCATATGTGGTTTGTGGAAAGAACACACATGCAGTAAACACTGGTGGATCCATATGTTGTTTGTGAAAAGAACACACATGCAATGACTCTAGTGCAAGTTTTAGTATAAGAACACACATGCAATGACTCTAGTGGGTCCACATGTAGTTTGTGAAAAGAACACACATGCAATGCCACTGGTTGATCCATAAGTGGTTTGTGGAAAGAACACATATGCAATGGCCACTCGTTGATCCATAAGTGGTTTGTGGAAAAGAACACACATCCAATGACTCTGGTTGGTCCATATGTGGTTTGTGGAAAGAACACACATGCAATGCCACTGGTTGATCCATGTGTGGTTTGTGGATAGAACACACATGCAATGAATCTAGTGCTAGTTTTATTATAAGAACACACATGCAATGACTCTAGTGGGTCCACATGTAGTTTGTGAAAAGAACACACATGCAATAACCCCTGGTTGATCCATAAGTGGTTTGTGAAAAAGAACACACATGCAATGAGTCTAGTGCTGGTTTTAGTATCAGAACACACATGCGATGACTCTAGTGGGTCCACATGTGGTTTGTGAAAATAACACACATGCAATGACCACTGGTTGATCCATATGTGATTTTTGGAAAAGAATACACATGCAATGAACACTGGTTGATCCATGTGTGGTTTGTGGAAAGAACACACATGCAATGACCACTGGCTGATCCATAAGTGGTTAGTGGAAAAGAACAGACATGCAATGACCACTGGTTGATCCATGTGTGGTTTGTGGATGGAACACACATGCAATGAACACTGGTGGATCCATAAGTGATTTGTGGAAAGAACACACATGCAATGAGCACTGGTTGATCCATATGTGGTTTGTGGAAAGAACACACATGCAGTAAACACTAGTGGATCCATAAGTGGTTTGTGTAAAGAACACACATGCAATGACCCCTGGTTGATCCATATGTGGTTTGTGGAAAGAACACACATGTAGTGAACACTAGTGGATCCATATGTTGTTTGTGAAAATAACACACATGCAATGACTCTAGTGCTTGTTTTAGTATAAGAACACACATGCAATGACTCTAGTGGGTCCACATGTAGTTTGTGAAAAGAACACACATGCAATGCCACTGGTTGATCCATAAGTGGTTTGTGGAAAGAACACTCATGCAATGACCACTGGTTGATCCATAAGTGGTTTGTGGAAAGAACACACATGTAGTGACCACTGGTGGATCCATATGTTGTTTGTGAAAAGAACACATATGCAATGAACACTGGTGGATCCGTCAGTGGTTTCTGGAAAGAACACACATGCAATGACTCTAGTGCTAGTTTTAGTATAAGAACACACATGCAATGACTCTAATGGATCCATATGTGGTTTGTGAAAAGAACACACATGCAATGAACACTGGTGGATCCATGTGTGGTTTGTGGAAAAGAACACACATGCAATAACCACTAGTTGATCCATAAGTGGTTTGTGGAAAAGAACACAGATGCAATGAACACGGGTTGATCCATATGTGGTTTGTGAAAAGAACACACATGCAGTGACCACTAGTGGATCCATATGTTGTTTGTGAAAAGAACACACATGCAATGAACACTGCTTGATCCATGTGTGGTTTGTGGAAAGAACACACATGCAATGACTCTAGTGCTAGTTTTAGTATAAGAACACACATGCAATGACTCTAATGGATCCATATGTGGTTTGTGAAAACAACACACATGCAATGACCACTTGTTGATCCATGTGTGGATTGTGGAAAGAACACACATGCAATGACAGTGGTGGATCCATGTGTGGTTTGTGGAAAGAACAAACATGCAATAACTCTAGTGGTTGATACATGTGTGGTTTGTGAAAAGAACACAGATGCAATGAACACTGCTTGATCCATGTGTGGTTTGCGGAAAGAACACACATGCAATGACTCTAGTGCTAGTTTTAGTATAAGAACACACATGCAATGACTCTAATGGATCCATATGTGGTTTGTGAAAAGAACACACATGCAATGACCACTTGTTGATCCATGTGTAGTTTGTGGAAAGAACACACATGCAATGACAGTGGTCGATCCATGTGTGGTTTGTGGAAAGAACACACATGCAATGACTCTAGTCGTTGATCCATGTGTGGTTTGTGGAAATAACACACATGCAATGACTCTAGTGGTTGATCCATGTGTGGTTTGTGGAAATAACACACATGCAATGACCACTGGTTGATCCATGTGTGGTTTGTGGATAGAACAGACATGCGATGAACACTGGTGGATCCATGTGTGGTTTGTGGAACAAACACACATGCAAGGACCACTGGTTGATCCATATGTGGTTTGTGGAAAGAACACACATGTAGTGAACACTTGTGGATCCATAAGTGGTTTGTGGAAAGAACACACATGCAATGACCACTGGTTGATCCATATGTGGTTTGTGGAAAGAACACACATGCAAAGAAACACTGGTGGATCCATATGTTGTTTGTGAAAAGAACACACATGCAATGACTCTAGTGCTAGTTTTAGTATAAGAACACACATGCAATGACTCTAGTGGGTCCACATGTAGTTTGTGAAAAGAACACACATGCAATGCCACTGGTTGATCCATAAGTGGTTTGTGGAAAGAACACATATGCAATGGCCACTCGTTGATCCATAAGTGGTTTGTGGAAAAGAACACACATCCAATGACTCTGGTTGGTCCATATGTGGTTTGTGGAAAGAACACACATGCAATGCCAGTGGTTGATCCATGTGTGGTTTGTGGATAGAACACACATGCAATGACTCTAGTGCTAGTTTTATTATAAGAACACACATGCAATGACTCTAGTGGGTCCACATGTAGTTTGCAAAAAGAACACACATGCAATAACCACTGTTGATCCATAAGTGGTTTGTGAAAAGAACACACATGCAATGAGTCTAGTGCTGGTTTTAGTATAAGAACACACATGCGATGACTCTAGTGGGTCCACATGTGGTTTGTGAAAATAACACACATGCAATGACCACTGGTTGATCCATATGTGATTTTTGGAAAAGAATACACATGCAATGAACACTGGTTGATCCATGTGTGGTTTGTGGAAAGAACACACATGCAATGACCACTGGTTGATCCATAAGTGGTTAGTGGAAAAGAACACACATGCAATGACCACTGGTTGATCCATGTGTGGTTTGTGGATGGAACACACATGCAATGAACACTGGTGGATCCATAAGTGATTTGTGGAAAGAACACACATGCAATGAGCACTGGTTGATCCATATGTGGTTTGTGGAAAGAACACACATGCAGTAAACACTAGTGGATCCATAAGTGGTTTGTGTAAAGAACACACATGCAATGACCCCTGGTTGATCCATATGTGGTTTGTGGAAAGAACACACATGTAGTGAACACTAGTGGATCCATATGTTGTTTGTGAAAAGAACACACATGCAATGACTCTAGTGCTTGTTTTAGTATAAGAACACACATGCAATGACTCTAGTGGGTCCACATGTAGTTTGTGAAAAGAACACACATGCAATGCCACTGGTTGATCCATAAGTGGTTTGTGGAAAGAACACTCATGCAATGACCACTGGTTGATCCATAAGTGGTTTGTGGAAAGAACACACATGTAGTGACCACTGGTGGATCCATATGTTGTTTGTGAAAAGAACACACATGCAATGAACACTGGTGGATCCATCAGTGGTTTCTGGAAAGAACACACATGCAATGACTCTAGTGCTAGTTTTAGTATAAGAACACACATGCAATGACTCTAATGGATCCATATGTGGTTTGTGAAAAGAACACACATGCAATGAACACTGGTGGATCCATGTGTGGTTTGTGGAAAAGAACACACATGCAATGACCACTAGTTGATCCATAAGTGGTTTGTGGAAAAGAACACACATGCAATGAACACTGGTTGATCCATTTGTGGTTTGTGAAAAGAACACGCATGCAGTGACCACTAGTGGATCCATATGTTGTTTGTGAAAAGAACACACATGCAATGAACACTGCTTGATCCATGTGTGGTTTGTGGAAAGAACACACATGCAATGACTCTAGTGCTAGTTTTAGTATAAGAACACACATGCAATGACTCTAATGGATCCATATGTGGTTTGTGAAAACAACACACATGCAATGACCACTTGTTGATCCATGTGTGGATTGTGGAAAGAACACACATGCAATGACAGTGGTGGATCCATGTGTGGTTTGTGGAAAGAACAAACATGCAATAACTCTAGTGGTTGATACATGTGTGGTTTGTGAAAAGAACAGATGCAATGAACCTGCTTGATCCATGTGTGGTTTGCGGAAAGAACACACATGCAATGACTCTAGTGCTAGTTTTAGTATAAGAACACACATGCAATGACTCTAATGGATCCATATGTGGTTTGTGAAAAGAACACACATGCAATGACCACTTGTTGATCCATGTGTAGTTTGTGGAAAGAACACACATGCAATGACAGTGGTCGATCCATGTGTGGTTTGTGGAAAGAACACACATGCAATGACTCTAGTCGTTGATCCATGTGTGGTTTGTGGAAATAACACACATGCAATGACTCTAGTGGTTGATCCATGTGTGGTTTGTGGAAATAACACACATGCAATGACCACTGGTTGATCCATGTGTGGTTTGTGGATAGAACAGACATGCGATGAACACTGGTGGATCCATGTGTGGTTTGTGGAACGAACACACATGCAAGGACCACTGGTTGATCCATATGTGGTTTGTGGAAAGAACACACATGTAGTGAACACTTGTGGATCCATAAGTGGTTTGTGGAAAGAACACACATGCAATGACCACTGGTTGATCCATATGTGGTTTGTGGAAAGAACACACATGCAGTAAACACTGGTGGATCCATATGTTGTTTGTGAAAAGAACACACATGCAATGACTCTAGTGCTAGTTTTAGTATAAGAACACACATGCAATGACTCTAGTGGGTCCACATGTAGTTTGTGAAAAGAACACACATGCAATGCCACTGGTTGATCCATAAGTGGTTTGTGGAAAGAACACATATGCAATGGCCACTCGTTGATCCATAAGTGGTTTGTGGAAAAGAACACACATCCAATGACTCTGGTTGGTCCATATGTGGTTTGTGGAAAGAACACACATGCAATGCCACTGGTTGATCCATGTGTGGTTTGTGGATAGAACACACATGCAATGACTCTAGTGCTAGTTTTATTATAAGAACACACATGCAATGACTCTAGTGGGTCCACATGTAGTTTGTAAAAAGAACACACATGCAATAACCACTGGTTGATCCATAAGTGGTTTGTGAAAAAGAACACACATGCAATGAGTCTAGTGCTGGTTTTAGTATAAGAACACACATGCGATGACTCTAGTGGGTCCACATGTGGTTTGTGAAAATAACACACATGCAATGACCACTGGTTGATCCATATGTGATTTTTGGAAAAGAATACACATGCAATGAACACTGGTTGATCCATGTGTGGTTTGTGGAAAGAACACACATGCAATGACCACTGGTTGATCCATAAGTGGTTAGTGGAAAAGAACAGACATGCAATGACCACTGGTTGATCCATGTGTGGTTTGTGGATGGAACACACATGCAATGAACACTGGTGGATCCATAAGTGATTTGTGGAAAGAACACACATGCAATGAGCACTGGTTGATCCATATGTGGTTTGTGGAAAGAACACACATGCAGTAAACACTAGTGGATCCATAAGTGGTTTGTGTAAAGAACACACATGCAATGACCCCTGGTTGATCCATATGTGGTTTGTGGAAAGAACACACATGTAGTGAACACTAGTGGATCCATATGTTGTTTGTGAAAAGAACACACATGCAATGACTCTAGTGCTTGTTTTAGTATAAGAACACACATGCAATGACTCTAGTGGGTCCACATGTAGTTTGTGAAAAGAACACACATGCAATGCCACTGGTTGATCCATAAGTGGTTTGTGGAAAGAACACTCAAGCAATGACCCTTTGGTTGATCCATAAGTGGTTTGTGGAAAGAACACACATGTAGTGACCTGGTTGATCCATATGTTGTTTGTGTAAAGAACACACATGCATTGAACACTTGTGGATCCATATGTTGTTTGTGTAAAGAACACACATGCAATGACTCTAGTGCTAGTTTTAGTATAAGAACACACATGCAATGACTCTAATGGATCCATATGTGGTTTGTGAAAAGAACACACATGCAATGAACACTGGTGGATCCATGTGTGGTTTGTGGAAATAACACACATGCAAAAAACACTAGTTGATCCATAAGTGGTTTGTGGAAAAGAACACACATGCAATGAACAATGTTTGATCAGTTTGTTGTTTGTGAAAAGACAACGCATCCGGTGACCACTCGTGGATCCATGTGTTGTTTGTGAAAAGACCACACATGCAATGAACACTGCTTGATCCATGTGTGGTTTGTGGAAAGAACACACATGCAATGACTCTAGTGCTAGTTTTAGTATAAGAACACACATGCAATGACTCTAATGGATCCATATGTGGTTTGTGAAAAGAACACACATGCAATGACCACTTGTTGATCCATGTGTGGTTTGTGGAAAGAACACACATGTAATGACAGTGGTGGATCCATGTGTGGTTTGTGGAAAGAACAAACATGCAATAACTCTAGTGGTTGATACATGTGTGGTTTGTGAAAAGAACACAGATGCAATGAACACTGCTTGATCCATGTGTGGTTTGCGGAAAGAACACACATGCAATGACTCTAGTGCTAGTTTTAGTATAAGAACACACATGCAATGACTCTAATGGATCCATATGTGGTTTGTGAAAAGAACACACATGCAATGACCACTTGTTGATCCATGTGTGGTTTGTGGAAAGAACACACATGCAATGACAGTGGTCGATCCATGTGTGGTTTGTGGAAAGAACACACATGCAATGACTCTAGTCGTTGATCCATGTGTGGTTTGTGTAAATAACACACATGCAATGACTCTAGTGGTTGATCCATGTGTGGTTTGTGGAAATAACACACATGCAATGACTCTAGTCGTTGATCCATGTGTGGTTTGTGGAAATAACACACATGCAATGACTCTAGTGGTTGATCCATGTGTGGTTTGTGGAAATAACACACATGCAGTGACTCTAGTGGTTGATCCATGTGTGGTTTGTGGAAATAACACACATGCAATGACTCTAGTGGTTGATCCATGTGTGATTTGTGGAAAGAACACACATGCAGTGACTCTAGTGGTTGATCCATGTGTGGTTTGTGGAAAGAACACACATGCAGTGACTCTAGTGGTTGATCCATGTGTGGTTTGTGGAAAGAACACACATGCAATGACTCTAGTGGTTGATCCATATGTGGTTTGTGGAAAGAACACACATGCAATGACACTGCTTGATCCATGTGTGCTTTGTGGAAAGAACACACATGCAATGAACACTACTTGATCCATAAGTGTTTTGTGGAAAGAACACACATGCAATGACTCTAGTGCCAGTTTTAGTATAAGAACTCACATGCAATGACTCTAATGCATCCATATGTGGTTTGTGAAAAGAACACACATGTAATGACCACTTGTTGATCCATGTGTGGTTTGTGGAAAGAACACACATGCAATGACAGTGGTGGATCCATGTGTGGTTTGTGGAAAGAACACACATGCAATAACTCTAGTGGTTGATACATGTGTGGTTTGTGAAAAGAACACACATGCAATGAACACTGCTTGATCCATGTGTGGATTGTGGAATGAACACACATGCAATGACTCTAGTGCTAGTTTTAGTATAAGAACACACATGCAATGACTCTAATGGATACATATGTGGTTTGTGAAAAGAACACACATGCAATGACCACTTGTTGATCCATGTGTGGTTTGTGGAAAGAACACACATGCAATGACAGTGGTGGATCCATGTGTGGTTTGTGGAAAGAACACACATGCCATGACTCTAGTGGTTGATCCATGTGTGGTTTGTGGAAATAACACACATGCAATGAATCTAGTGGTTGATCCATGTGTGGTTTGTGGAAATAACACACATGCAATGACTCTAGTGGTTGATCCATGTGTGGTTTGTGGAAAAAACACACATGCAATGACTCTAGTGGTTGATCTATGTGTGGTTTTTGGAAAGAACAGACATGCAGTGACTCTAGTGGTTGATCCATGTGTGGTTTGTGGAAAGAACACACATGCAGTGACTCTAGTGGTTGATCCATGTGTGGTTTGTGGAAAGAACACACATGCACTGACTCTAGTGGTTGATCCATATGAGGTTTGTGGAAATAACACACATGCAATGACACTGCTTGATCCTTGTGTGGTTTGTGGAAAGAACACACATGCAATGAACACTGGTGGATCCATAAGTGGTTTGTGGAAAGAACACACATGTAATGACTCTAGTGCTAGTTTTAGTATAAGAACACACATGCAATGACTCTAATGGATCCATATGTGGTTTGTGAAAAGAACACACATGCAATGACCACTTGTTGATCCATGTGTCGTTTGTGGAAAAGAACACACATGCAATGACCACTAGTTGATCCATAAGTGGTTTGTGTATAAGAAGACACATGCAATGAACACTGGTTGATCTATATGTGGTTTGTGAAAAGAACACACATGCAGTGACCACTAGTGGATCCATATGTTGTTTGTGAAAAGAACACACATGCAATGAACACTGCTTGATCCATGTGTGGTTTGTGGAAAGAACACACATGCAATGACTCTAGTGCTAGTTTTAGTATAAGAACACACATGCAATGAATCTAATGGTTCCATATGTGGTTTGTGAAAAAAAAACACATGCAGTGACCACTTGTTGATCCATGTGTGGTTTGTGGAAAGAACACACATGCAATGACAGTGGTGGATCCATGTGTGGTTTGTGGAAAGAACACACATGCAATAACTCTAGTGGTTGATACATGTGTGGTTTGTGAAAAGAACACAGATGCAATGAACACTCCTTGATCCATGTGTGGTTTGTGGAAAGAACACACATGCAATGTCTCTAGTGCTAGTTTTAGTATAAGAACACACATGCAATGACTCTAATGGATCCATATGTGGTTTGTGAAAAGAACACACATGCAATGACCACTTGTTGATCCATGTGTGGTTTGTGGAAAGAACACACATGCAATGACAGTGGTGGATCCATGTGTGGTTTGTGGAAAGCACAAACATGCAATAACTCTAGTGGTTGATACATGTGTGGTTTGTGAAAAGAACACAGATGCAATGAACACTGCTTGATCCATGTGTGGTTTGCGGAAAGAACACACATGCAATGACTCTAGTGCTAGTTTTAGTATAAGAACACACATGCAATGACTCTAATGGATCCATATGTGGTTTGTGAAAAGAACACACATGCAATGACCACTTGTTGATCCATGTGTGGTTTGTGGAAAGAACACACATGCAATGACAGTGGTCGATCCATGTGTGGTTTGTGGAAAGAACACACATGCAATGACTCTAGTCGTTGATCCATGTGTGGTTTGTGGAAATAACACACATGCAATGAATCTAGTGGTTGATCCATGTGTGGTTTGTGGAAATAACACACATGCAATGACTCTAGTGGTTGATCCATGTGTGGTTTGTGGAAATAACACACATGCAATGACTCTAGTGGTTGATCCATGTGTGGTTTGTGGAAATAACACACATGCAATGACTCTAGTGGTTGATCCATGTGTGGTTTGTGGAAATAACACATATGCAATGACTCTAGTGGTTGATCCATGTGTGGTTTGTGGAAATAACACACATGCAATGACTCTAGTGGTTGATCCATGTGTGATTTGTGGAAAGAACACATGCATTGACTCTAGTGGTTGATCCATGTGTGGTTTGTGGAAAGAACACACATGCAGTGACTCTAGAGGTTGATCCATGTGTGGTTTGTGGAAAGAACACACATGCAATGACTCTAGTGGTTGATCCATATGTGGTTTGTGGAAAGAACTCACATGCAATGACACTGCTTGATCCATGTGTGGTTTGTGGAAAGAACACACATGCAATGAACACTACTTGATCCATAAGTGGTTTGTGGAAAGAACACACATGCAATGACTCTAGTGCCAGTTTTATTATAAGAACTCACATGCAATGACTCTAATGCATCCATATGTGGTTTGTGAAAAGAACACACATGCAATGACCACTTGTTGATCCATGCGTGGTTTGTGGAAAGAACACACATGCAATGACAGTGGTGGATCCATGTGTGGTTTGTGGAAAGAACACACATGCAATAACTCTAGTGGTTGATACATGTGTGGTTTGTGAAAAGAACACACATGCAATGAACACTACTTGATCCATGTGTGGTTTGTGGAATGGACACACATGCAATGACTCTAGTGCTAGTTTTAGTATAAGAACACACATGCAATGACTCTAATGGATCCATATGTGGTTTGTGAAAAGAACACACATGCAATGACCACTTGTTGATCCATGTGTGGTTTGTGGAAAGAACACACATGCAATGACAGTGGTGGATCCATGTGTGGTTTGTGGAACGAACACACATGCCATGACTCTAGTGGTTGATCCATGTGTGGTTTGTGGAAATAACACACATGCAATGAATCTAGTGGTTGATCCATGTGTGGTTTGTGGAAATAACACACATGCAATGACTCTAGTGGTTGATCCATGTGTGGTTTGTGGAAATAACACACATGCAATGACTCTAGTGGTTGATCCATGTGTGGTTTTTGGAAAGAACAGACATGCAGTGACTCTAGTGGTTGATCCATGTGTGGTTTGTGGAAAGAACACACATGCAGTGACTCTAGTGGTTGATCCATGTGTGGTTTGTGGAAAGAACACACATGCACTGACTCTAGTTGTTGATCCATATGAGGTTTGTGGAAATAACACACATTCAATGACACTGCTTGATCCTTGTGTGGTTTGTGGAAAGAACACACATGCAATGAACACTGGTGGATCCATAAGTGGTTTGTGGAAAGAACACACATGTAATGACTCTAGTGCTAGTTTTAGTATAAGAACACACATGCAATGACTCTAATGGATCCATATGTGGTTTGTGAAAAGAACACACATGCAATGACCACTTGTTGATCCATGTGTCGTTTGTGGAAAAGAACACACATGCAATGACCACTAGTTGATCCATAGGTGGTTTGTGTATAAGAAGACACATGCAATGAACACTGGTTGATCCATATGTGGTTTGTGAAAAGAACACACATGCAGTGACCACTAGTGGATCCATATGTTGTTTGTGAAAAGAACATACATGCAATGAACACTGCTTGATCCATGTGTGGTTTGTGGAAAGAACACACATGCAATGACTCTAGTGCTAGTTTTAGTATAAGAACACACATGCAATGAATCTAATGGATCCATATGTGGTTTGTGAAAAGAACACACATGCAGTGACCACTTGTTGATCCATGTGTGGTTTGTGGAAAGAACACACATGCAATGACAGTGGTGGATCCATGTGTGGTTTGTGGAAAGAACACAATGCAATAACTCTAGTGGTTGATACATGTGTGGTTTGTGAAAAGAACACAGATGCAATGAACACTCCTTGATCCATGTGCGGTTTGTGGAAAGAACACACATGCAATGACTCTAGTGCTAGTTTTAGTATAAGAACACAGATGCAATGACTCTAATGGATCCATATGTGGTTTGTGAAAAGAACACACATGCAATGGCCACTTGTTGATCCATGTGTGGTTTGTGGAAATAACACACATGCAATGACAGTGGTCGATCCATGTGTGGTTTGTGGAAAGAACACACATGCAATGACTCTAGTGGTTGATCCATGTGTGGTTTGTGGAAATAACACACATGCAATGACTCTAGTGGTTGATCCATGTGTGGTTTGTGGAAATAAGACACATGCAATGACTCTAGTGGTTGATCCATGTGTGGTTTGTGGAAATAACACACATGTAATGACTCTAGTGGTTGATCCATGTGTGGTTTGTGGAAATAACACACATGCAATGACTCTAGTGGTTGATCCATGTGTGGTTTGTGGAAAGAACACACATGCAGTGACTCTAGTGGTTGATCCATGTGTGGTTTGTGGAAAGAACACACATGCAATGACTCTAGTGGTTGATCCATGTGTGGTTTGTGGAAAGAACACACATGCAATGAACACTGCTTGATCCATAAGTGGTTTGTGGAAAGAACACACATGCAATGACTCTAGTGCCAGTTTTAGTATAAGAACTCACATGCAATGACTCTAATGGATCCATATGTGGTTTGTGAAAAGAACACACATGCAATGACCACTTGTTGATCCATGTGTGGTTTGTGGAAAGAACACACATGCAATGACAGTGGTGGATCCATGTGTGGTTTGTGGAAAGAACACACATGCAATAACTCTAGTGGTTGATACAAGTGTGGTTTGTGAAAAGAACACACATGCAATGAACACTGCTTGATCCATGTGTGGTTTGTGGAATGAACACACATGCAATGACTCTAGTGCTAGTCTTAGTATAAGAACACACATGCAATGACTCTAATGGATCCATATGTGGTTTGTGAAAAGAACACACATGCAATGACCACTTGTTGATCCATGTGTGGTTTGTGGAAAGAACACACATGCAATGACAGTGGTGGATCCATGTGTGGTTTGTGGAAAGAACACACATGCCATGACTCTAGTGGTTGATCCATGTGTGGTTTGTGGAAATAACACACATGCACTCTAGTGGTTGATCCATGTGTGGTTTGTGGAAAGAACACACATGCAATGACTCTAGTGCTAGTCTTCGTATAAGAACACACATGCAATGACTCTAATGGATCCATATGTGGTTTGTGAAAAGAACACACATGCAATGACCACTTATTGATCCATGTGTGGTTTGTGGAAAGAACACACATGCAGTGACTCTAGTGGTTGATCCATGTGTGGTTTGTGGAAAGAACACACATGCAATGACTCTAGTGGTTGATACATGTGTGCTTTGTGCAAAGAACACACATGCAATGAACATTGCTTGATCCATGTGTGGTTTGTGGAAAGAACACATGCAATGAACACACATGCACTTACTCTAGTGGTTGATCCATGTGTGGTTTGTGGAAAGAACACACATGCAATGACTCTAGTGCTAGTTTTAGTAAAGAACACACATGCAATGACTCTAATGGATCCATATGTGGTTTGTGGAAAGAACACACATGCAATGAAAGTGGTGGATCCATGTGTGGTTTGTGGAAAGAACACACATGCAATGAAAGTGGTGGGTCCATGTGTGGTTTGTGGAAAGAACACACATGCAATAACTCTAGTGGTTGATACATGTGGTTTGTGAAAGAACACACATGCAATGAACACTGGTGGATCCATAAGTGGTTTGTGGAAAGAACACACATGCAATGACTCTAGTGCTAGTTTTAGTATAAGAACACACATGCAATGACTCTAATGGATCCATATGTGTTTTGTGAAAAGAACACACATGCAATGACCACTTGTTGATCCATGTGTGGTTTGTGGAAAGACAACACATGCAATGACAGTGGTGGATCCATGTGTGGTTTGTGGAAAGAACACACATGCAATAACTCTAGTGGTTGATACATGTGTGGTTTGTGAAAAGAACACACATGCAATGAACACTGCTTGATCCATGTGTGGTTTGTGGAAAGAACACACATGCAATGACTCTAGTGCTAGTTTTAGTATAAGAACACACATGCAATGACTCTAATGGATCCATATGTGGTTTGTGAAAAGAACACACATGCAATGACCACTAGTTGATCCATGTGTGGTTTGTGGAAAGAACACACATGCAATGACAGTGGTGGATCCATGTGTGGTTTGTGGAAAGAACACACATGCAATGACTCTAGTGGTTGATCCATGTGTGGTTTGTGGAAATAACACACATGCAATGACTCTAGTGGTTGATCCATGTGTGGTTTGTGGAAAGAACACACATGCAATGACTCTAGTGGTTGATCCATGTGTGGTTTGTGGAAATAACACACATGCAATGACTCTAGTGGTTGATCCATGTGTGGTTTGTGGAAAGAACACACATGCAGTGACTCTAGTGGATCCATGTGTGGTTTGTGGAAAGAACACACATGCAGTGACTCTAGTGGTTGATCCATGTGAGGTTTGTGGAAAGAACACACATGCACTGACTCTAGTGGTTGATCCATATGATGTTTGTGGAAAGAACACACATGCAATGACACTGCTTGATCCATGTGTGGTTTGTGGAAAGAACACACATGAAATGAACACAGGTGGATCCATAAGTGGTTTGTGGAAAGAACACACATGCAATGACTCTAGTGGATCTAGTTTTAGTATAAGAACACACATGCAATGACTCTAATGGATCCATATGTGGTTTGTGAAAAGAACACACATGCAATGACCACTTGTTGATCCATGTGTGGTTTGTGGAAAGAACACACATGCAATGACAGTGGTGGATCCATGTGTGGTTTGTGGAAAGAACACACATGCAATAACTCTAGTGGTTGATACATGTGTGGTTTGTGAAAAGAACACACATGCAATGAACACTGCTTGATCCATGTGTGGTTTGTGGAAAGAACACACATGCAATGACTCTAGTGCTAGTTTTAGTATAAGAACACACATGCAATGACTCTAATGGATCCATATGTGGTTTGTGAAAAGAACACACATGCAATGACCACTAGTTGATCCATGTGTGGTTTGTGGAAAGAACACACATGCAATGACAGTGGTGGATCCATGTGTGGTTTGTGGAAAGAACACACATGCAATGACTCTAGTGGTTGATCCATGTGTGGTTTGTGGAAATAACACACATGCAATGACTCTAGTGGTTGATCCATGTGTGGTTTGTGGAAATAACACACATGCAATGACTCTAGTGGTTGATCCATGTGTGGTTTGTGGAAATAACACACATGCAATGACTCTAGTGGTTGATCCATGTGTGGTTTGTGGAAAGAACACATGCAGTGACTCTAGTGGTGATCCATGTGTGGTTTGTGGAAAGAACACACATGCAGTGACTCTAGTGGTTGATCCATGTGTGGTTTGTGGAAAGAACACACATGCAATGACTCTAGTGGTTGATCCATATGTGGTTTGTGGAAAGAACACACATGCAATGACACTGCTTGATCCATGTGTGGTTTGTGGAAAGAACACACATGCAATGAACACTGGTGGATCCATAAGTGGTTTGTGGAAAGAACACACATGCAATGACTCTAGTGCTAGTTTTAGTATAAGAACACACATGCAATGACTCTAATGGATCCATATGTGGTTTGTGAAAAGAACACACATGCAATGACCACTTGTTGATCCATGTGTGGTTTGTGGAAAGAACACACATGCAATGACAGTGGTGGATCCATGTGTGGTTTGTGGAAAGAAAACACATGCAATAACTCTAGTGGTTGATACATGTGTGGTTTGTGAAAAGAACACACATGCAATGAACACTGCTTGATCCATGTGTGGTTTGTGGAAAGAACACGCATGCAATGACTCTAGTGGTTGATCCATGTGTGGTTTGTGGAAATAACACACATGCAATGACTCTAGTGGTTGATCCATGTGTGGTTTGTGGAAAGTACAGACATGCAGTGACTCTACTGGTTGATCCATGTGTGGTTTGTGGAAAGAACACACATGCAGTGACTCTAGTGGTTGATCCATGTGTGGTTTGTGGAAAGAACACACATGCACTTACTCTAGTGGTTGATCCATGTGTGGTTTGTGGAAAGAACACACATGCAATGACTCTAGTGCTAGTTTTAGTAAAAGAACACACATGCAATGACTCTAATGGATCCATATGTGGTTTGTGAAAAGAACACACATGCAATAACCACTTGTTGATCCATGTGTGGTTTGTGGAAAGAACACACATGCAATGACAGTGGTGGATCCTTGTGTGGTTTGTGGAAAGAACACACATGCAAAAACTCTAGTGGTTGATACATGTGTGGTTTGTGAAAAGAACACACATGCAATGAACACTGCTTGATCCATGTGTGGTTTGTGGAAAGAACACACATGCAATGACTCTAGTGCTAGTTTTAGTATAAGAACACACATGCAATGACTCTAATGGATCCATATGTGGTTTGTGAAAAGAACACACATGCAATGACTCTAGTGGTTGATCCATGTGTGGTTTGTGGGAAGAACACACATGCAATGACAGTGGTGGATCCATGTGTGGTTTGTGGAAAGAACACACATGCCATGACTCTAGTGGTTGATCCATGTGTGGTTTGTGGAAATAACACACATGCAATGACTCTAGTGGTTGATCCATGTGTGGTTTGTGGGAAGAACACACATGCAATGACTCTAGTGGTTGATCCATGTGTGGTTTGTGGAAATAACACACATGTAATGACTCTAGTGGTTGATCCATGTGTGGTTTGTGGAAATAACACACATGTAGTGACTCTAGTGGTTGATCCATGTGTGGTTTGTGGAAAGAACACACATGCAGTGACTCTAGTGGTTGATCCATGTGTGGTTTGTGGAAAGAACACACATGCCATGACTCTAGTGGTTGATCCATGTGTGGTTTGTGGAAAGAACACACATGCAATGACTCTAGTGCTAGTTTTAGTAAAAGAACACACATGCAATGACTCTAATGGATCCATATGTGGTTTGTTAAAAGAACACACAGTATCTAACCACTTGTTGATCCATGTGTGGTTTGTGGAAAGAACACACATGCAATGAAAGTGGTGGATCCATGTGTGGTTTGTGGAAAGAACACACATGCAATAACTCTAGTGGTTGATACATGTGTGGTTTGTGAAAAGAACACACATGCAATGACTACTTGATCCATGTGTGGTTTGTGGAATGAACACACATGCAATGACTCTAGTGCTAGTTTTAGTTTAAGAACACACATGCACTTACTCTAGTGGTTGATCCATGTGTGGTTTGTGGAAAGAACACACATGCAATGACTCTAGTGCTAGTTTTAGTAAAAGAACACACATGCAATGACTCTAATGGATCCATATGTGGTTTGTGAAAAGAACACACATGCAGTGACACAAGTGGTGGATCCATGTGTGGTTTGTGGAAAGAACACACATGCAATGAAAGTGGTGGATCCATGTGTGGTTTGTGGAAAGAACACACATGAAATCACTCTAGTGGTTGATCCATGTGTGGTTTGTGAAAGAACACACATGCAATGAACAGTGCTTGATCCATGTGTGGTTTGTGGAAAGAACACACATGCAATGACTCTAGTGCTAGTTTTAGTTTAAGAACACACATGCACTTACTCTAGTGGTTGATCAATGTGGTTTGTGGAAAGAACACACATGCAATGACTCTAGTGCTAGTTTTAGTATAAGAACACACATGCAATGACTCTAATGGATCCATATGTGGTTTGTGAAAAGAACACACATGCAATGACCACTTGTTGATCCATGTGTGGTTTGTGGAAAGAACACACATGCAATGACTCTAGTGGTTGATCCATGTGTGGTTTGTGGAAAGAACACACATGCAATAACTCTAGTGGTTGATACATGTGTGGTTTGTGAAAAGAACACACATGCAGTAAACACTAGTGGATCCATAAGTGGTTTGTGTAAAGAACACACATGCAATGACTCTAGTGCTAGTTTTAGTATAAGAACACACATGCAATGACTCTAATGGATCCATATGTGGTTTGTGAAAAGAACACACATGCAATGACCACTTGTTGATCCATGTGTGGTTTGTGGAAAGAACACACATGCAATGACAGTGGTGGATCCATGTGGTTTGTGGAAAGAACACACATGCAATAACTCTAGTGGTTGATACATGTGTGGTTTGTGAAAAGAACACACATGCAATGAACATTGCTTGATCCATGTGTGGTTTGTGGAAAGAACACACATGCAATGACTCTAGTGCTAGTTTTAGTATAAGAACACACATGCAATGACTCTAATGGATCCATAGGTGGTTTGTGAAAAGAACACACATGCAATGACCACTAGTTGATCCATGTGTGGTTTGTGGAAAGAACACACATGCAATGACAGTGGTGGATCCATGTGTGGTTTGTGGAAAGAACACACATGCAATGACTCTAGTGGTTGATCCATGTGTGGTTTGTGGAAATAACACACATGCAATGACTCTAGTGGTTGATCCATGTGTGGTTTGTGGAAGAACACACATGCAATGACTCTAGTGGTTGATCCATGTGTGGTTTGTGGAAATAACACACATGCAATGACTCTAGTGGTTGATCCATGTGTGGTTTGTGGAAAGAACACACATGCAGTGACTCTAGTAGCTGATCCATGTGTTGTTTGTGGAAAGAACACACATGTAGTGACTCTAGTGGTTGATCCATGTGAGGTTTGTGGAAAGAACACACATGCACTGACTCTAGTGGTTGATCCATATGTGGTTTGTGGAAAGAACACACATGCAATGACCACTTGATCCATGTGTGGTTTGTGGAAAGAACACACATGCAATGAACACTGGTGGATCCATAAGTGGTTTGTGGAAAGAACACACATGCAATGACTCTAGTGCTAGTTTTAGTATAAGAACACACATGCAATGACTCTAATGGATCCATATGTGGTTTGTGAAAAGAACACACATGCAATGACCACTAGTTGATCCATGTGTGGTTTGTGGAAAGAACACACATGCAATGACAGTGGTGGATCCATGTGTGGTTTGTGGAAAGAAAACACATGCAAGAACTCTAGTGGTTGATACATGTGTGGTTTGTGAAAAGAACACACATGCAATGAACACTGCTTGATCCATGTGTGGTTTGTGGAAAGAACACGCATGCAATGACTCTAATGCTAGTTTTAGTATAAGAACACACATGCAATGACTCTAATGGATCCATAGGTGGTTTGTGAAAAGAACACACATGCAATGACCACTAGTTGATCCATGTGTGGTTTGTGGAAAGAACACACATGCAATGACAGTGGTGGATCCATGTGTGGTTTATGGAAAGAACACACATGCAATGACTCTAGTGGTTGATCCATGTGTGGTTTGTGGAAATTACACACATGCAATGACTCTAGTGGTTGATCCATGTGTGGTTTGTGGAAAGAACACACATGCAATGACTCTAGTGCTAGTTTTAGTAAAAGAACACACATGCAATGACTCTAATGGATCCATATGTGGTTTGTGGAAAGAACACACATGCAATGAAAGTGGTGGGTCCATGTGTGGTTTGTGGAAAGAACACACATGCAATGAAAGTGGTGGGTCCATGTGTGGTTTGTGGAAAGAACACACATGCAATAACTCTAGTGGTTGATACATGTGTGGTTTGTGAAAAGAACACACATGCAATGAACACTGCTTGATCCATGTGTGGTTTGTGGAAAGAACACACATGCAATGACTCTAGTGCTAGTTTTAGTTTAAGAACACACATGCACTTACTCTAGTGGTTGATCCATGTGTGGTTTGTGGAAAGAACACACATGCAATGACTCTAGTGCTAGTTTTAGTAAAAGAACACACATGCAATGACTCTAATGGATCCATATGTGGTTTGTGAAAAGAACACATATGCAATGACCACTTGTTGATCCATGTGTGGTTTGTGGAAAGAACACACATGCAATGAAAGTGGTGGATCCATGTGTGGTTTGTGGAAAGAACACACATGCAATAACTCTAGTGGTTGATACATGTGTGGTTTGTGAAAAGAACACACATGCAATGAACACTGCTGGATCCATAAGTGGTTTGTGGAAAGAACACACATGCAATGACTCTAGTGCTAGTTTTAGTATAAGAACACACATGCAATGACTCTAATGGATCCATATGTGGTTTGTGAAAAGAACACACATGCAATGACCACTTGTTGATCCTTGTGTGGTTTGTGGAAAGAACACGCATGCAATGACAGTGGTGGATCCATGTGTGGTTTGTGGAAAGAAAACACATGCAATAACTCTAGTGGTTGATACATGTGTGGTTTGTGAAAAGAACACACATGCAATGAACACTGCTTGATCCATGTGTGGTTTGTGGAAAGAACACGCATGCAATGACTCTAGTGCTAGTTTTAGTATAAGAACACACATGCAATGACTCTAATGGATCCATAGGTGGTTTGTGAAAAGAACACACATGCAATGACCACTAGTTGATCCATGTGTGGTTTGTGGAAAGAACACACATGCAATGACAGTGGTGGATCCATGTGTGGTTTGTGGAAAGAACACACATGCAATGACTCTAGTGGTTGATCCATGTGTGGTTTGTGGAAATTACACACATGCAATGACTCTAGTGGTTGATCCATGTGTGGTTTGTGGAAATAACACACATGCAATGACTCTAGTGGTTGATCCATGTGTGGTTTGTGGAAATAACACACATGCAATGACTCTAGTGGTTGATCCATGTGTGGTTTGTGGAAAGAACACACATGCAGTGACTCTAGTAGCTGATCCATGTGTTGTTTGTGGAAAGAACACACATGTAGTGACTCTAGTGGTTGATCCATGTGAGGTTTGTGGAAAGAACACACATGCACTGACTCTAGTGGTTGATCCATATGATGTTTGTGGAAAGAACACACATGCAATGACACTGCTTGATCCATGTGTGGTTTGTGGAAAGAACACACATGCAATGAACACTGGTGGATCCATAAGTGGTTTGTGGAAAGAACACACATGCAATGACTCTAGTGCTAGTTTTAGTATAAGAACACACATGCAATGACTCTAATGGATCCATATGTGGTTTGTGAAAAGAACACACATGCAATGACCACTTGTTGATCCATGTGTGGTTTGTGGAAAGAACACGCATGCAATGACAGTGGTGGATCCATGTGTGGTTTGTGGAAAGAAAACACATGCAATAACTCTAGTGGTTGATACATGTGTGGTTTGTGAAAAGAACACACATGCAATGAACACTGCTTGATCCATGTGTGGTTTGTGGAAAGAACACGCATGCAATGACTCTAGTGCTAGTTTTAGTATAAGAACACACATGCAATGACTCTAATGGATCCATAGGTGGTTTGTGAAAAGAACACACATGCAATGACCACTAGTTGATCCATGTGTGGTTTGTGGAAAGAACACACATGCAATGACAGTGGTGGATCCATGTGTGGTTTATGGAAAGAACACACATGCAATGACTCTAGTGGTTGATCCATGTGTGGTTTGTGGAAATTACACACATGCAATGACTCTAGTGGTTGATCCATGTGTGGTTTGTGGAAATAACACACATGCAATGACTCTAGTGGTTGATCCATGTGTGGTTTGTGGAAATAACACACATGCAATGACTCTAGTGGTTGATCCATGTGTGGTTTGTGGAAAGAACACACATGCAGTGACTCTAGTAGCTGATCCATGTGTTGTTTGTGGAAAGAACACACATGCAGTGACTCTAGTGGTTGATCCATGTGAGGTTTGTGGAAAGAACACACATGCACTGACTCTAGTGGTTGATCCATATGATGTTTGTGGAAAGAACACACATGCACTGACTGTTGTTTATCCATGTGTGGTTTATGGAAAGAACACACATGCAATGAACACTGGTGGATCCATAAGTGGTTTGTGGAAAGAACACACATGCAATGACTCTAGTGCTAGTTTTAGTATAAGAACACACATGCAATGACTCTAATGGATCCATATGTGGTTTGTGAAAAGAACACACATGCAATGACCACTTGTTGATCCTTGTGTGGTTTGTGGAAAGAACACGCATGCAATGACAGTGGTGGATCCATGTGTGGTTTGTGGAAAGAAAACACATGCAATAACTCTAGTGGTTGATACATGTGTGGTTTGTGAAAAGAACACACATGCAATGAACACTGCTTGATCCATGTGTGGTTTGTGGAAAGAACACGCATGCAATGACTCTAGTGCTAGTTTTAGTATAAGAACACACATGCAATGACTCTAATGGATCCATAGGTGGTTTGTGAAAAGAACACACATTGAATGACCACTAGTTGATCCATGTGTGGTTTGTGGAAAGAACACACATGCAATGACAGTGGTGGATCCATGTGTGGTTTATGGAAAGAACACACATGCAATGACTCTAGTGGTTGATCCATGTGTGGTTTGTGGAAATTACACACATGCAATGACTCTAGTGGTTGATCCATGTGTGGTTTGTGGAAATAACACACATGCAATGACTCTAGTGGTTGATCCATGTGTGGTTTGTGGAAATAACACACATGCAATGACTCTAGTGGTTGATCCATGTGTGGTTTGTGGAAAGAACACACATGCAGTGACTCTAGTAGCTGATCCATGTGTTGTTTGTGGAAAGAACACACATGCAGTGACTCTAGTGGTTGATCCATGTGAGGTTTGTGGAAAGAACACACATGCACTGACTCTAGTGGTTGATCCATATGATGTTTGTGGAAAGAACACACATGCAATGACACTGCTTGATCCATGTGTGGTTTGTGGAAAGAACACACATGCAATGAACACTGGTGGATCCATAAGTGGTTTGTGGAAAGAACACACATGCAATGACTCTAGTGCTAGTTTTAGTATAAGAACACACATGCAATGACTCTAATGGATCCATATGTGGTTTGTGAAAAGAACACACATGCAATGACCACTTGTTGATCCATGTGTGGTTTGTGGAAAGAACACGCATGCAATGACAGTGGTGGATCCATGTGTGGTTTGTGGAAAGAAAACACATGCAATAACTCTAGTGGTTGATACATGTGTGGTTTGTGAAAAGAACACACATGCAATGAACACTGCTTGATCCATGTGTGGTTTGTGGAAAGAACACTCATGCAATGACTCTAGTGCTAGTTTTAGTATAAGAACACACATGCAATGACTCTAATGGATCCATATGTGGTTTGTGAAAAGAACACACATGCAATGACCACTAGTTGATCCATGTGTGGTTTGTAGAAAGAACACACATGCAATGACAGTGGTGGATCCATGTGTGGTTTGTGGAAAGAACACACATGCAATGACTCTAGTGGTTGATCCATGTGTGGTTTGTGGAAATAACACACATACAATGACTCTAGTGGTTGATGCATGTGTGGTTTGTGGAAATAACACACATGCAATGACAGTGGTTGATCCATGTGTCGTTTGTGAAAAGAACACTGTCACATCCCAAATTTTAGATTTGGTCTTGCATATCATTCATTGCATCGCATCATATCTTTCCATGCATTACCGTCGAGTAGAGAGGATCGACGAAACGCTATTTGCAAAACCCCGTTTCTACTTTGCTTCGAGGTTCCTGCGGGGAGCTTCAGAGGGACTTGCAATAACCACCTTTGTAGGTTCGAGCTTTCGCTCGAACTTCGACTGAAGGTTGTTCCCCTCGACGATACGAACCCGTAGGCGCGAAAATCGCTCAAATCGGAGTTCGTATGCAAAAGACTCGGACGTTTTAGTAAACCGCCGAAAAACGGTCCGAAAATCCGCACCGATTTCCGAATCGGAGTCAAATCTGGACCGTTTTCAGTTTAGGACTGGGACTTTTTAAGGAGGGCCCCACCCTTGGCCTCGGTTCCCGTGCACGCGACCCAACCCCGCCGCCGCCATCTCCCTGCGTCAGCGCCATGCCGCCTCCGTCGTCGTCGCCCGGCCATCGCGCGTCATTGCTTGGGTTCGTCTCGCCGCCCTCTTTCCGTTCCGTGCTCGCGTCTCCATCGCCGCCGCCAATCTGCGCCTGCAGATCGCCAGCGTCTGTAGCGTTTATTATTACGGGAGCCGTAGTTGACTGTGTACGTACTTGCAGGAGTTCCACGCCGCCGGAACCGACCGTCGCCGCCGTCCGGAGCTCGCCGGAGTTTGATTCGCCGTCCGTTTCCGGTAAGACAGCAGCCACCGTCAGATCTCAGATCAGCGGCTTAGATCGTTCGTTGACTGGTCAGCATCTCAGGCGTTGACTAGTCAGACGCCCAGTCAGCGCCCAGTCATCAGACCAGTTGACCAGTCAAACAGACACAGTTGACTGGGTCAATTTCGTTAATCCTATTAGTTGGCAGATTTCGGTAGGATCTTGTAAATTGCGTAGAAATTAAACCGCTTGGCCAAAAATTGCAAATAAAATATGCGCGAGTTCAGTGAGTCGTGTAGAATCTCGCTGTACCTTTGGTTCAGAATTTTACTGTCAGGTTTAGTACAGTTTAATTAAACTGGTTAGTGGCCTTTTCGGAGTAATAAATTCGTAGTAAAAGTTTCGTAGCTCCGAAAATCGCCGGTGATATGTCCCTGAACTCGTATGAACAAGGGGAATCTCATCGTGATATAAAAAGATAGGCTTACAGTAAAAACTTCTGCAGTATTTGTCTAATGGCTTTCTGCAGTGTTTTAATTACTCGGGATGTTTTATAACTCCTTTTTGAGTAATTCCAATTGGTACTGTTTCTTATCTGCGATGCCTATGCGGTAGATTTTTTCCAAGATTTTACAAACAGTATACTACTGGTAGTGAATTATTTAAGTTCTAGCTCTAGTAGAGATCTCTACTTTTGGTTAATAGTTTTCCTAGCGCCAAATCTATTTTTCATGCATGTATTCGGTAGTAATATGTATTAGTATTATGTGGTGCAGCTGTAGCACCAATTCACTTGCCGTTCTTGCATTCATGCATCATCTTTGTTGCATATGTTTGTGAATTCTTTGTTTATGAATGCAATTGTGTCGTGTAGATTGTGTGGAGTGCAACCCTTGCTCGTGTTTGGATTGTTCCTCCGACCGCTTCAATCAAGGCAAGTAGATGCTATTTTGTTCATAATATCGTCCTACTATTTTCAATGCATTGTCGTGTATTTTGTAGATGCATGTGTAGGATGATACTATCGCTATGCTATGACCTATTATGTGGTAGGGCTTTCCTTGTAGATGAACCACCGTTGTAGATGTGCTTAGCCATGCTATGTTGAACGAGGGCTGGGTTACATCATTGATACTTGTTTTCTCAAAGTATTGGTTTGTGAAAACTAAAACAACAATCAATGAATCCCACAGGTGTGATGGTATTGATAATTTTGGTGGTTTCATTGCGGAAGGCACCCAAGTATCAAGAGAGAATGATTGGCTTCTTTATTGTGTAGCTTACGTGTACAACCATGTGCCAATAATGAAATGGGCGGTTGGTTGGACTTAGTAGGTTGTGGTAACTTCGAACCAGCGTATCGGAGATGTAGAATTTTGGTAGGTTGGACCGGTCTTGGCGTCGGGATTGAGGAGCTACTTCGAACAGTCTCTTCTTGGTCTTCTCCCTATAATCACCCAAAATGAGAGTGATGGTACGAGCTGGGCTGGCCAAGTCCCATGGGTAAAGTGTACTAACCTCTGCAGAGTGTATAATCTAATCGATTAGCCGTGTCCCCGGTTATGGACAACTGAGTTGCTAGATATTGATTCCATGACATGTTTCTCGCTCATTCTAATTTTATAATTTTTTTAATGTTGTTGGGATAACTTAATTGGGATCTTTTCAAAGAAAAATCAAAAACTGTTTATGAAAGTAGGACAAAGTTATTTGCAAATGCAAGCCAGACACAGCTCCACTTGCCAAATATGCATGTAGATGTTAGTACTATTGTCTCCATTTAATAGCTCTAATTGCCATACATTCCATGTATTGACCCTTGAGGCTGTTGCGTTTTATCTTGCAGGTTATTCGATTACGATTGATCGTTATAGGCCACGGTACTCCACTCGGCACTTGTTCACTTGTGGGCAATTTGAAGAATGGAGGATATATCCTTATTGTTGCTACTGAATAATTTAAGCTAGCTTTGTGCTAAGCTTTTATTGTAATAATGGTACTCTGGATCTTCGTTATCTATGATACACGGATATTTTGCTATGTTATCTATCTTACTCTATTGTGGGCCAATGAACCGATCCAGGGATTGGCATGTCACATAGAGGCCACGATCTTTAGAACGGGGTGTCACGAGGATAGTATCGAGCCCGTGTGTCCATTGTAGGATCATGACCTAGAATTGGATTAGGAAGCCATAGATTTATTAAAGCCTATATTAACTCTATCTTTCATCTTATGCCTTTCACCCTCGTAAATTCTTACCATATGCTATTCTCACACTTTCCTCTTTTACTTGATAGATGGGAGAAGTCGGGTGAGTATGCCACCATGGAGTCACCAAGGCCCTTTGCAAGGCATTAGCTCAGCTCTCATGATCATTAGGATTGCCACTTGCCCATGTTCAAGGGAAGAAGGCTGTACACCTATGGATATGGAGAGGATGCATGGGAGATCACTACCTTCATATTCAGAGATGCCACCTTGCCAAACCCGTGCATTTGATCTACACAAAGACATCACACTGGGGACTTGGAATCAACAGCCATACATGAAGCCTGTCTCGCCGGTGCCATCAAGTCAGACACCTACTACGGAAGATTCACCCTAAGTGACTATGGAAGGCATGATGAAGATGGGAACATTGTGGTTACCCAGGCGGCAGGAACAACATGCCGCCCCGTCGGAGGCACATAGAGGACATGGAAAGGGAGAATGGAGCTCTAGCAGAGAAGGTGAGGCTGATAAAGGAGATTGCTGATTTTACTAGCAATGGTATGGTGGTCCAAGGACAGGAGATTGACACTTTGCATGAAGCTGTGGGAGTTACGGAGAATGCCACGATAGCAGAGATGCAACCATAGCACATCTTCATGAGTATGCAGGAGAACACCGGAACATACAACAACTGCAAGGGACAATCCAGGAAAGGGATCAAACTATTGAAGCTATGACAGCCCAGATTGCCGCTCTCCAAGCACAGCTGAATCCACCCTATGATGATGACAATGGAGATGATGGAAACAATGGGGATGATGATGATAGTGGAGATGATGATGATGAGGACGAGGATGATGATGATGGAGACGATGATGGTGGAGGAGATGAAGGCATTGCGATTGCGGTGAGGATGAAGAAGAAGAGGAGGATCGAGAAGAGGTGGAGTTTGACGTTTCAAGTGATGGTTCAGGAGAGGTGTACACTCTGCTGCCATGGTTGTACATGCGAGCGAGCGTAGCATGACCATGAGGCCTACCTCAAACTCTTCAAGAAGTAGATAGAATTCCACCAATTAGTCCTTGTTAGGCGAAATCGTTAGGATTATTCTCGATCGTTGTGATACTTAGTTCGTGTTAGTGTAAGAGTTTTTAGATGCTTATTTGTGTACTCCAATATCCCAGGAATTATTTGTGCAAAAATATATGAAAGAGTTATGGCAATTTGGTTACTATCTGTGTTGTTTTCGCTGCAGTTTTTCTGCTGATACAGCAGTACTGCGCGATTTTTCATATTTTTCTGATAACTCGGAAAAATCTGAAACAAACTGGGCTGATGCGGAACTTCCTGTTCTAAATGCACAAAAATTGGCTTAATTTTCTGACGAGTTTAAGTCAGGCGGAAAAATTCGCGAACACAGCAGAACTGTTCTGTCAGAATTGCTGTTTTGTCGTTTTGATGCTCAACTGTTTAGTTAACCATTGCCAACTCTTGTAAAACTATTTCAGTAGGAATATACTGCTAGGATAGCACCTGGGATGTTGCTGAACCGCTTGTTTGTTGATGTGTTGCTTGCTTGTGATTGTCTGCTATTGTTTGTTGTTGCTTGACCATATGCATGGGTAGAATCCTATTACCGTAGTTGATTCTTTGTAAACTTACCTGTGCTGAACCGCAGATGCCTCCCCGCCGCCAACCCACTGAGTTGGAGCAGCTCATGGCAGCTCAGGCACAGCTGACCCAAGTGATGACCCAGTTCATGGCAAATCAGAACAACAACAATGGAAACAATCAGCCTCAGGGAGATGCTCTCACCAGATTTCTAAGGTTAAGGCCAGCTAAGTTCTCTCTCTGTGGAACCAATGGTTGCTCTCGATTGGTTGCGTTCAGTCAACAAGGATCTGGTAGCTGTTGGATGCTGATGCTGAGAAGGTGAGGTTTGCCGCTCACCTCTTTGGAGGGACCACCGCTTCTTGGTGGGACACATTTCAGATCACCCACCCTCTGAATCTGTGACTTGGGCAATGTTTGAGGAAGGTTTCGGGACCGACCACGTGTCTTGGGAGTTACGAGCTGAAGAGGAAGAGTTCCATAACTGCGCCAAACCAATCGCAAGTGGCCGAGTATATTGAGGAGTTCAATAATTTGTCCCGTTATGCACGAGGATGTTGACACTGATGCAAAAAGGAGGGAGAGATTCCTGGATGGCCTCAGTGATGAGCTTTCAGTGCAGCTGCTGGTGGTTTATTTCCCCACTTTCCAGGAGCTTATGGACAAGGCCAGAATCTTTGAAGGGAAGCACAAGCAGGTGGAAAGCCGCAAGAGAAAGAACAACAATCACCACTCTGGCTCACACCACAAGTCTACTTCATATGATGGATACTCCAAGCATGGAGGAAGTGACCATGGGAGCCATGACCGCCACCACCATGGAGGCGATGGGCATCGTCATGACAACCATAGGGCAGTCACCACAGCCACAAGGAGGACACTCTCACCACTCACGGAGGACACGGTGGACATGGCCATGTAGTGATCGTAATTTTGTGAAGAAGGATCAGAGTGAGGTGACATGCTTCAAGTGTAAAGAAGGGACACTATCTTGACAAGCTGTCTAGAGAGGAAAGGGTGAAGCCAACCAACAATGAGAAGGCCCTGATGAACCACATGAATGTGGAGGAGATTCGAGCGAGCGACCTTGTGATTGGTAAGTTTCAATCAATACTTACCCTGCACTTATACTTTTCGATCTTTGGTGCATCGCATTCATTCATATCAAGAGCATTTGTGGATAAGTATAAGTTACCCTCGAGTCTATGAAGAGGTCTTTTAGAGTGAGTTCACGGGAGGAGATATGATAGCTAGTGCGGGATGCCAACTTAAGCTGTGAGATTGGAACACACAACTTCATTGCACATTTGGTAGTGTTGGAATCACGATTAGATGTTATTCAGGTATGGATTGGATGTCTATGCATGGGGACACATAGATTGTGCACATCGAGCTGTTTAGCTCAAAACCGGATGGTAAGAGGATTAGATTCAAGTCGGTTGCATGACCGGGAAGGTGTAAGCTGAATTCTCTTAAGGGGTTAGCATGGATACTATGCGGTGATTAGGGATTACTAACGTGTTTAGGAAGAAGCGCGGGAATGCCACTGACAGAGGAAGTAGAGTTTCTTATCGACGATCGGGAACATGACCAATAGCAAAGAAACCATATAAGATGGATGTGGATGAGCTGAGGAATTGAAGAAAGCAGTTGAAGAGCAGCGGTGGAAAAGGGATTCATTCAGCCTAGTGCGTCGTCATGGGGTGCACCTATTACATTTGTGGAGAAGAAAGACGGCAGCAAGAGATTAGTGGTGGACTATAAGCGCTGAATGAGGTAACCATCAAGAACAAGTACCCTCTGCCGAACATAAATGATTTGTTTGATCAAGCTGGAAGGAGCAAGGTGTTGACAAGATTGATCTGCGATCGGGCTACTTTCAATTGAAGATCCGGAAGGAGGATGTACCAAAACCGCCTTCACCACTAGGTATGGTTTATATGAGTATCTGGTTATGTCATTTGGACTAACGAATGCTGACATATTTCATGACCATGATGAACAAGGTATTTATGGAGTACTTGGACAAGTTAAGTAGTGGTGTTTATTGATGACATCTTGATATATTCCAAGGATGATCTTGAGCATGAGAAACATCTGCGGTGATTATGGAGAAACTAAGAGAACACCAATATGCCAAATTCAACAAGTGTGAATTACGGCTTAACACCGTTAGGTTTCTTGGACACGTAGTGTCGGGAGAAAAGTCATTGTTGATCCAAGCAAAGTATTGCGATGGCGAGTGGGAAGCACCAAGAATCTTTGGAGAGATTGAAGCTTTTTGGGACTTCTTTGGATATTATAGGAGGTTCATTGAAAACTTTTCCAAGATTGCAAAGCCGATGTTGAACTTACGAAGAAGGAGAGGAACTTTGAATGGACGAATGTGTGTGAAGCTAGCTTTCGAGGCTGAGCGTCGACTAGTATGCGCTGTTACGTGTTTACGAGATCTTGGAAGGATTTCCAAGTGTCTTGTGATGCTTCTCGGCGAGGGACTTGGGGTTTCTTGATGCAAGATGGGAGAGTAGTGTCTTATGCCTCGTGACAACTCAAGCACCATGAAGGAATTACCCACACACGACTTGGAGTTAAGCGTCCCGGTGGTTCATGCGCTCAAGGTATGGAGGCATTACTTAATGGGAAAACACTGTGATGTGTACACCGACCACAAGAGCCTGAAATACATATTTACACAGAAGGAGCTGAACATGAGACAAAGGAGATGGTTGGAACTTATCAAGGACTATGATATGAATCTACAATACCACCCAAGAAAGGCCAATGTAGTAGCAGATGCTCTGAGCCGAAAGGTTTATGCCAATGGATTGACAATTGGTGAATTGCCTGAGGATTTGTGCAAGCAATTCAAGGACCTTAGACTGGAGGTAGTATCTGAAGGATATTTGGCTACAATGGAAGTCAACCAGCGCTTGGGACAGAATCAGGAAGGCTCAAGTGGGAGACAAAGAGATAGATGAAGTTAAGGAAAAGATGAAGGAAGGTCGAGCAAGGGAATTCCACGAGGATGAGCAAGGTACCTTGTGGTATGGAGATCGTTTGTGCGTGCCCAATGATCCGGAGTTAAGGAAGTTGATTATGTAGGAAGCTCATGACTCGTCGTATTCCATACATCCGGGCAATACGAAGATGTATATGGATCTAAAGGACAGATTCTGGTGGAACAACATGAAGGGAGATATCTCCAAGCATATTGCCCTATGTGATGTATGTAGCCGAGTGAAGGCGGAACACCAGAAACCAGCGGGCGCTCTGACCTTTGCCGTGCGGATTGGAAATGGGATAGAGTGGGAATGGACTTTATCACAGAACTTGCCAGGACCAGATGCGGATATGACTCTATTTGGGTAGTGGTCGATCATTTGACCAAGGTAGCCCACTTTATACCGATGAAGGCGACCTATACAAGTGCAAGGTTGGCCAAGATTTACATGGACAAGATTGTGCCTACATGGAGTTCCCAAGAGTATCGTGTCGATAGAGGCACCAATTTACCTCACATACGGCGCCCACCGGACGAGTCACTTGGTACTAGAGTGGAGTTTAGCACAGCGTTTCACCCACAGACGGATGGACAGACCGAGAGGGTGAATCAGATTTTGGAGGACATGCTAAGAGCTTGCGCCTTGGCTCATGGTTCTAGTTGGGATGAAAATTTACCGTGTCTGAGTTTTCCTACAACAACAGCTATCAAACCAGCATCAAGGCGTCACCGTTCGATGTCTGTATGGGAAAGCAGTGCGAACACCATTGCTATGGGATGGAGTAGGAGAGCGTCGATTGTTTGGACCTGACTTGATCAAGAATGACTGAGGAGAAGGTCGCCTTGATTAGAGACATTGAAGGTAGCACAATCAAGACGAAGAGCTCTGACGTAAGCGCAAGGAAGTGGTATATGAGATAGGTGATAGAGCATACCTCGGTATCGCCACTCCGTGGAATCAAGAGATTTGGTATTAAGGGTAGCGGCACCTCGATTTATTGGACCGTGTCGGGTCTTAACGCATAAAGGAGAAGTTGCCTATCGGTTGGAGTTGCGAGGCTCATGCGCTGTTCTAGCGTGTTCCACGTATCCCAGCTGAAGAAGTGACATCCGGAGATGGTGGATACACCAGAGAGACCTGTACCGCTAGAGGAGGTTCAACTTGAGAATGATTTGACCTATGAGGAGAAACCGGTCAAGATTCGGAGACAGCGAGAAAGGACTACCGTACCAAGACAATCAAGTTTTGCAAGGTGCGGTGGAGCCACCACACGAAGAGGAAGCCACTTGGGGCGTGAAGATGACATCAGAGGACTACCCACACCTATTTGCTAGCGCGCGAATCTCGAGGGCGAGATTCATCTTAAGGAGTTAGTCTTGTCACATCCCAAATTTTAGATTTGGTCTTGCATATCATTCATTGCATCGCATCATATCTTTCCATGCATTCCGTCGAGTAGAGGATCGGCGAAATGCTATTGCAAAATCCGTTTCTACTTTGCTTGAGGTTCTGCGGGGAGCTTCGGAGGACTTGCAACAACCACCTTTGTAGGTTCGAGCTTCGCTCGAACCGACTGAAGGTTGTTCCCTCGGCAATCTGAACCCGTAAGGCGAAAATCGCTCAAATCGGAGTTCGTATGCAAAGACTCGGGACGTTTTAGTAAACCGGAAAAGCGGTCCGAAAATCCGGACCGATTTCGAATCGAGTCAAATCTGGACGTTTTCAGTTTAGGACTGTTTTTTCTGCGCGAGGACTTTTAAGGAGGGCCCACCCCTGGCCTCGGTTCCCGTGCAGCGACCCAACCCGCCGCCGCCATCTCCCTGCGTCGCGCTCCCGAGCACCGCCGCCGTCGCCCGTCGCCGCCTTCGCCGCCTCGTAAATGCGGCCATCGCCGCGTCTGTTGCCGGGTTCGTCTCGCCGCCCTCTTTCCGTTCCCGTGCTCCGCGTCTTCATCCGCCGCCGCCAACTGCGCCCTGCAGATCGCCGCGTACGCGCACGCGTTTATTATTCCGAGAGCCGTAGTTGACTGTGTACGTACTTGCAGGAGTTTCCACGCCGTCGGAACCGACCGTCGCCGCCGTCCGGAGCTCGCCGGAGTTCGATTCGCCGTCCGTTTCCGGTAAGACAGCAGCCACCGTCAGATCTCAGATCAGCGGCTTAGATCGTTCGTTGACTGGTCAGCATCTCAGGCGTTGACTAGTCAGACGCCCAGTCAGCGCCCAGTCATCAGACCAGTTGACCAGTCAAACAGACACAGTTGACTGGGTCAATTTCGTTAATCCTATTAGTTGGCAGATTTCGGTAGGATCTTGTAAATTGCGTAGAAATTAAACCGTTTGGCCAAAAATTGCAAATAAAATATGCACGAGTTCAGTGAGTCGTGTAGAATCTCGCTGTACCTTTGGTTCAGACTTTTACTGTCAGGTTTAGTACAGTTTAATCAAACTGGTTAGTGGCCTTTTCGGAGTAATAAATTCGTAGTAAAAGTTTCGTAGCTCCGAAAATCACGTGTGATATGTCCCTGAACTCGTATGAACGAGGGGAATCTCATCGTGATATAAAAAGATAGGCTTACAGTAAAAACTTCTGCAGTATTTGTCTAATGGCTTTCTGCAGTGTTTTAATTACTCGGGATGTTTTATAACTCCTTTTTGAGTAATTCCAATTTGTACTGTTTCTTATCAGCGATGCTTATGCGGTAGATTTTTTCCAAGATTTTACAAACAGTATACTACTGGTAGTGAATTATTTAAGTTCTAGCTCTAGTAGACATCTCTACTTTTGGTTAATAGTTTTCCTAGCGCCAAATCTATTTTTCATGCATGTATTCGGTAGTAATATGTATTAGTATTATGTGGTGCAGCTGTAGCACCAATTCACTTGCCGTTCTTGCATTCATGCATCATCTTTGTTGCATATGTTTGTGAATTGTTTGTTTATGAATGCAATTGTGTCGTGTAGATTGTGTGGAGTGCAACCCTTGCTCGTGTTTGGATTGTTCCTCCGACCGCTTCAATCAAGGCAAGTAGATGCTATTTTGTTCATAATATCGTCCTACTATTTTCAATGCATTGTCGTGTATTTTGTAGATGCATGTGTAGGATGATACTATCGCTATGTTATGACCTATTATGTGGTAGGGCTTTCCTTGTAGATGAACCCTTTGTTGTAGATGTGTAGCCATGCTATGTTGAGCGAGGCTGGGTTACATCATTGATACTTGTTTTCTCAAAGTATTGGTTTGTGAAAACTAAAACAACAATCAATGAATCCACAGGTGTGATGGTATTGATAATTTTTGGTGGTTTCATTGCGGAAAGGCACCCAGGTATCAAGAGAGAATGATTGGCTTCTTTATTGTGTAGCTTACGTGTATAACCATGTGCCAATAATGAAATGGGCGGTTGGTTGGACTTAGTAGGTTGTGGTAACTTTCGAACCAGCGTATCAGAGATGTAGAATTTTGGTAGGTTGGACCGGTCGGCGTCGGGATTGAGGAGCTACTTCTGGCGATCTCTTCTTGGTCTTCTCCCTATCATCACCCAAAATGAGAGTGATGGTATGAGCTGGGCTGGCCAAGTCACATGGGTAAAGTGTATTAACCTCTACAGAGTGTATAATCTAATCGATTAGCCGTGTCCCCGGTTATGGACAACTGAGTTGCTAGATATTGATTCCATGACATGTTTCTCGCTCATTCTAATTTCATAATTGTTTTAATGTTGTTGGGATAACTTAATTGGGATCTTTTCAAAGAAAATCAAAACTGTTTATGAAAGTAGGACAAAGTTATTTGCAAATGCAAGCGGACCAGCTCCACTTGCCAAATATGCATGTAGATGTTAGTACTATTGTCTCCATTTACTAGCTCTACTTGCCATACATTCCATGTATTGACCCTTGAGGCTGTTGCGTTTTATGCTGAGTTATTCCGATTCTGATTGATCGTTATAGGCCACGGTACTCCACTCGGCACTTGGTCACTTGTGGGCAATTTGAAGAATGGAGGATATATCCTTATCTTATTGTTGCTACCTGAATAATTTGAGCTAGCTTTGTGCTAAGCTTTTATTGTAATAATGGTACTCTGGATCTTCGTTATCTATGATACACGGATATTTTGCTATGTTATCTATCTTACTCTATTGTGGGCCAATGAACCGATCCAGGGATTGGCATGTCACATAGAGGCCACGGTCTTTTCAGAACCGGGGTGTCACAAACACACATGCAATGCCACCGGTTGATCCATAAGTGGTTTGTGGAAAAGAACACACATGCAATGACAACTGGTTGATCATAAGTGGTTTGTGGAAAGAACACACATGCAATGACACTTCTTGATCCATGTGTGGTTTGTGGAAAAGAACACACATGCAATGACCACTGGTTGATCCATGTGTGGTTTGTGGATAGAACAGACATGCGATGAACTTGGTGGATCCATGTGTGGTTTGTGGAAGAACACACATGCAAGGACCACTGGTTGATCCATATGTGGTTTGTGGAAAGAACACACATGTAGTGACCACTTGTGGATCCATAAGTGGTTTGTGGAAAGAACACACATGCAGTGAACACTGGTGGATCCATATGTTGTTTGTGAAAAGAACACACATGCAATGACTCTAGTGCTAGTTTTAGTAGAAGAACACACATGCAATGACTCTAGTGGGTCCACATGTAGTTTGTGAAAAGAACACACATGCAATGCCACTGGTTGATCCATAAGTGGTTTGTGGAAAGAAGACATATGCAATGGCCACTCGTTGATCCATAAGTGGTTTTTTGAAAAGAACACACATCCAATGACTCTGGTTGGTCCATATGTGGTTTGTGGAAAGAACACTCATGCAATGCCACTGGTTGATCCATGTGTGGTTTGTGGATAGAACACACATGCAAACTCTAGTGCTAGTTTTATTATAAGAACACACATGCAATGACTCTAGTGGGTCCACATATAGTTTGTGAAAAGAACAAACATGCAATGACCACTGGTTGATCCATAAGTGGTTTGTGAAAAAGAACACACATGCAATGAGTCTAGTGTTGGTTTTAGTATAAGAACACACATGCAATGACTCTAGTGGGTCCATATGTGGTTTGTGAAAAGAACACACATGCAATGACCACTGGTTGATCCATATGTGATTTTTGGAAAAGAACACACATGCAATGAACACTGGTGGATCCATGTGTGGTTTGTGGACAGAAGACACATGCAATGACCACTGGTTGATCCATAAGTGGTTAGTGGAAAAGAACACACATGCAATGACCACTGGTTGATCCATGTGTGGTTTGTGGATGGAACACACATGCAATGAACACTGGTGGATCCATAAGTGATTTGTGGAAAGAACACACAAGCAATGAGCACTGGTTGATCCATATGTGGTTTGTGTAAAGAACACACATGCACTAAAAACTAGTGGATCCATAAGTGGTTTGTGGAAAGAACACACATGTAATGACCCCTGGTTGATCCATATGTGGTTTGTGGAAAGAACACACATGCAGTGACCACTAGTGGATCCATATGTTGTTTGTGAAAAGAACACACATGCAATGACTCTAGTGCTTGTTTTAGTATAAGAACACACATGCAATGACTCTAGTGGGTCCACGTGTAGTTTGTGAAAAGAACACACATGCAATGCCACTGGTTGATCCATAAGTGGTTTGTGGAAAGAACACTCATGCAATGACCACTGGTTGATCCATAAGTGGTTTGTGGAAAGAACACACATGTAGTGACTCTAGTGAATCCATGTTTGTTTGTGAAAAGAACACACATGCAATGAACACTGGTGGATCCATCAGTGGTTTCTGGAAAGAACACACATGCAATGACTCTAGTGCTAGTTTTAGTATAAGAACACACATGCAATGACTCTAATGGATCCATACGTGGTTTTTGCAAAGAACACACATGCAATGACCACTGGTTGATCCATATGTGGTTGGTGGAAAGGAACACACATGCAATGAACACTAGTGGATCCATAAGTGGTTTGTGGAAAGAACACACATGTAATGACCCCTGGTTGATCCATATGTGGTTTGTGGAAAGAACACACATGCAGTGACCACTAGTGGATCCATATGTTGTTTGTGAGAAGAACACACATGCAATGAACACTGCTTGATCCATGTGTGGTTTGTGGAAAGAACACACATGCAATGACTCTAGTGCTAGTTTTAGTATAAGAACACATATGCAATGACTCTAATGGATCCATATGTGGTTTGTGAAAAGAACACACATGCAATGACCACTTGTTGATCCATGTGTGGTTTGTGGAAAGAACACACATGCAATGACAGTGGTGGATCCATGTGTGGTTTGTGGAAAGAACACACATGCAATAACTCTAGTGGTCGATACATGTGTGGTTTGTGAAAAGAACACAGATGCAATGAACACTCCTTGATCCATGTGTTGTTTGAGGAAATAACACACATGGAATGTCTCTTGTGCTATTTTTAGTATAAGAACACACATGCAATGACTCTATTGGATCCATTTGTGGTTTGTGGAAATAACACACATGCAATGACCACTTGTTGATCCATGTGGATTGTGGAAAGAACACACATGCAATGACACTGCTCGATCCATGTGTGGTTTGTGGAAAGAACACACATGCAATGACTCTAGTCGTTGATCCATGTGTGGTTTGTGGAAATAACACACATGCAATGACTCTAGTGGTTGATCCATGTGTGGTTTGTGGAAATAACACACATGCAATGACTCTAGTGGTTGATCCATGTGTGGTTTGTGGAAATAACACACATGCAATGACTCTAGTGGTTGATCCATGTGTGGTTTGTGGAATAACACACATGCAATGACTCTAGTGGTTGATCAATGTGTGGTTTGTGTAAGAACACACATGCAATGACTCTAGTGGTTGATCCATGTGTGTTTTGTGGAAAGAACACACATGCAGTGACTCTAGTGGTTGATCCATGTGTGGTTTGTGGAAAGAACACACATGCAGTGACTCTAGTGGTTGATCCATGTGTGGTTTGTGGAAATAACACACATGCAATGACTCTAGTGGTTGATCCATATGTGGTTTGTGGAAAGAACATACATGCAATGACACTGCTTGATCCATGTGTGCTTTGTGGAAAGAACACACATGCAATGAACACTACTTGATCCATAAGTGGTTTGTGGAAAGAACACACATGCAATTACTCTAGTGCCAGTATTAGTATAAGAACTCACATGCAATGACTCTAATCCATCCATATGTGGTTTGTGAAAGAACACACATGTAATGACCACTTGTTGATCCATGTGTGGTTTGTGGAAAGAACACACATGCAATGACAGTGGTGGATCCATGTGTGGTTTGTGGAAAGAACACACATGCAATAACTCTAGTGGTTGATACATGTGTGGTTTGTGAAAAGGACACACATACAATGAACACTGCTTGATCCATGTGTGGTTTGTGGAATGAACACACAATGACTCTAGTGCTGAGTTTTAGTATAAGAACACACATGCAATGACTCTAATGGATCCATATGTGGTTTGTGAAAGAACACACATGCAATGACCACTGGTTGATCCATGTGTGGTTTGTGGAAAGAACACACATGCAATGACAGTGGTGGATCCATGTGTGGTTTGTGGAAAGAACACACATGCCATGACTCTAGTGGTTGATCCATGTGTGGTTTGTGGAAATAACACACATGCAATGAATCTAGTGGTTGATCCATGTGTGGTTTGTGGAAATAAAACACATGCAATGACCCTAGTGGTTGATCCATGTGTGGTTTGTGGAAATAACACACATGCAATGACTCTGGTTGATCTATATGTGGTTTGTGGAAAGAACACACATGCAATGACTCTAGTGGTTGATCCATGTGTGGTTTGTGGAAATAACACACATGCAATGACTCTAGTGGTTGATCCATGTGTGGTTTGTGGAAAGAACACACATGCAATGACAGTGGTTGATCCATATGAGGTTTGTGGAAATAACACACATCTAATGACTCTGGTTGATCCATGTGTGGTTTGTGGAAAGAACACACATGCAATGACACTAGTGGATCCATGTGATTTGGGAAAGAACACATGTAATGACTCTAGTGCTAGTTTTAGTATAGAACACACCTGCAATGACTCTAGTGGATCCATATGTGGTTTCTGGACAAGAACACACATGCAATAACCACTGGCTGATCCATGTGTGGTTTGTGGAAAGAACACACATGCAATGACCACTAGTTGATCCATGTGTGGTTTGTGGAAAGAACACACCTGCAATGAACACTTGGTTGATCCATGTGGTTTGTGAAAAGAACACACATGCAGTGACCACTAGTGGATCCATATGTTGTTTGTGGAAAGAACACACATGCAATGAACACTGCTTGATCCATGTGTGGTTTGTGGAAAGAACACACAAGCAATGACTCTAGTGATCCATAGTTTTAGTATAAGAACACACATGCAATGACTCTAATGGATCCATATGTGGTTTGTGAAAAGAACACATGCAATGACCACTTGTTGATCCATGTGTGGTTTGTGGAAAGAACACACATGCAATGACAGTGGTGGATCCATGTGTGGTTTGTGGAAAGAACACACATGCAATAACTCTAGTGGTCGATACATGTGTGGTTTGTGAAAAGAACACAGATGCAATGAACACTCCTTGATCCATGTGTGGTTTGTGGAAAGAACACACAATGACTCTAGTGCAAGTTTTACTATAAGAACACACATGCAATGACTCTAATGGATCCATATGTGGTTTGTGAAAAGAACACACATGCAATGACCACTTGTTGATCCATGTGTGGTTTGTGGAAAGAACACACATGCAATGACTCTAGTGGTGGATCCATGTGTGGTTTGTGGAAATAACACACATGCAATGACTCTAGTGGTTGATCCATGTGTGGTTTGTGGAAATAACACACATGCAATGAATCTAGTGGTTGATCCAAGTGTGGTTTGTGGAAATAACACACATGCAATGACTCTAGTGGTTGATCCATGTGTGGTTTGTGGAAATAACACATGCAATGACTCTAGTGGTTGATCTATGTGTGGTTTTTGGAAAGAACAGACATGCAGTGACTCTAGTGGTTGATCCATTCGTGGTTTGTGGAAAGAACACACATGCAGTGACTCTAGTGGTTGATCCATGTGTGGTTTGTGGAAAGAACACACATGCTGATGACTCTAGTGGTTGATCCATATGTGGTTTGTGGAAATAACACACATGCAATGACCTTTGCTTGATCCTTGTGTGGTTTGTGGAAAGAACACACATGCAATGAACACAGTGGATCCATAAGTGATTTGGGAAAGAACACACATGTAATGACTCTAGTGCTAGTTTTAGTATAAGAACACACATGCAATGACTCTATTGGATCCATATGTGGTTTGTGAAAGAACACACGTACAATGACCACTTGTTGATCCATGTGTCGTTTGTGGAAAAGAACACACATGCAATGACCACTAGTTGATCCATAAGTGGTTTGTTTATAAGAAGACACATGCAATGAACACTGGTTGATCCATATGTGGTTTGTGAAAAGAACACACATGCAGTGACCACTAGTGGATCCATATATTGTTTGTGAAAGAACACACATGCAATGAACACTGCTTGATCCATGTGTGGTTTGTGGAAAGAACACACATGCAATGACTCTAGTGCTAGTTTTAGTATAAGAACACATATGCAATGACTCTAATGGATCCATATGTGGTTTGTGAAAGAACACCGTGCAATGACCACTTGTTGATCCATGTGTGGTTTGTGGAAAGAACACACATGCAATGACAGTGGTGGATCCTTGTGTGGTTTGTGGAAAGAACAAACATGCAATAACTCTAGTGGTCGATACATGTGTGGTTTGTGAAAAGAACACAGATGCAGTGAACAACTGCTTGATCCATGTGGGGTTTTGGAAAGAACACACATGTAATGACTCTTGTGCTAGTTTTAGTATAACAACACACATGCAATGACTCTAATGGATCCATATGTGGTTTGTGAAAAGAACACACATGCAATGACCACTTGTTGATCCATGTGTGGTTTGTGGAAAGAACACACATGCAATGACACTGCTCGATCCATGTGTGGTTTGTGGAAAGAACACACATGCAATGACTCTAGTGGTTGATCCATGTGTGGTTTGTGGAAATAACACACATGCAATGACTCTAGTGGTTGATCCATGTGTGGTTTGTGGAAATAACACACATGCAATGACTCTAGTGGTTGATCCATGTGTGGTTTGTGGAAATAACACATGCAATGACTCTAGTGGTTGATCCATGTGTGGTTTGTGGAAATAACACACATGCAGTGACTCTAGTGGTTGATCCATGTGTGGTTTGTGGAAATAACACACATGCAATGACTCTAGTGGTTGATCCATGTGTGATTTGTGGAAAGAACACACATGCAGTGACTCTAGTGGTTGATCCATGTGTGGTTTGTGGAAAGAACACACATGCAGTGACTCTAGTGGTTGATCCATGTGTGGTTTGTGGAAATAACACACATGCAATGACTCTAGTGGTTGATCCATATGTGGTTTGTGGAAAGAACATACATGCAATGACACTGCTTGATCCATGTGTGCTTTGTGGAAAGAACACACATGCAATGAACACTACTTGATCCATAAGTGGTTTGTGGAAAGAACACACATGCAATTACTCTAGTGCCAGTTTTAGTATAAGAACTCACATGCAATGACTCTAATGCATCCATATGTGGTTTGTGAAAAGAACACACATGTAATGACCACTTGTTGATCCATGTGTGGTTTGTGGAAAGAACACACATGCAATGACAGTGGTGGATCCATGTGTGGTTTGTGGAAAGAACACACATGCAATAACTCTAGTGGTTGATACATGTGTGGTTTGTGAAAAGGACACACATACAATGAACACTGCTTGATCCATGTGTGGTTTGTGTAATGAACACACATGATGACTCTAGTGCTAGTTTTACTATAAGAACACACATGCAATGACTCTAATGGATCCATATGTGGTTTGTGAAAAGAACACACATGCAATGACCACTTGTTGATCCATGTGTGGTTTGTGGAAAGAACACACATGCAATGACAGTGGTGGATCCATGTGTGGTTTGTGGAAAGAACACACATGCCATGACTCTAGTGGTTGATCCATGTGTGGTTTGTGGAAATAACACACATGCAATGAATCTAGTGGTTGATCCATGTGTGGTTTGTGGAAATAACACACATGCAATGACTCTAGTGGTTGATCCATGTGTGGTTTGTGGAAATAACACACATGCAATGACTCTAGTGGTTGATCTATGTGTGGTTTTGAATGACAAACTTCTGGTGACTCTAGTGGTTGATCCATGTGTGGTTTGTGGAAAGAACACACATGCAGTGACTCTAGTGGTTGATCCATGTGTGGTTTGTGGAAAGAACACATATGCTGACTCTAGTGGTTGATCCATATGAGGTTTGTGGAAATAACACACATGCAATGACCTTTGCTTGATCCTTGTGTGGTTTGTGGAAAGAACACACATGCAATGAACACCGGTGGATCCATAAGTGATTTGTGGAAAGAACACACATGTAATGACTCTAGTGCTAGTTTTAGTATAAGAACACACATGCAATGACTCTAATGGATCCATATGTGGTTTGTGAAAAGAACACACATGCAATGACCACTTGTTGATCCATGTGTCGTTTGTGGAAAAGAACACACATGCAATGACCACTAGTTGATCCATAAGTGGTTTGTGTATAAGAAGACACATGCAATGAACCTTTGGTTGATCCATATGTGGTTTGTGAAAGAACACACATGCAGTGACCACTAGTGGATCCATATGTTGTTTGTGAAAAGAACACACATGCAATGAACACTGCTTGATCCATGTGTGGTTTGTGGAAAGAACACACATGAAATGAATCTAGTGCTAGTTTTAGTATAAGAACACACATGCAATGAATCTAATGGATCCATATGTGGTTTGTGAAAAGAACACACATGTAGTGACCACTTGTTGATCCATGTGTGGTTTGTGGAAAGAACACACATGCAATGACAGTGGTGGATCCATGTGTGGTTTGTGGAAAGAACACACATGCAATGACTCTAGTGGGTCCACATGTAGTTTGTGAAAAGAACACACATGCAATGACCACTGGTTGATCCATAAGTGGTTTGTGAAAAAGAACACACATGCAATGAGTCTAGTGCTGGTTTTAGTATAAGAACACACATGCGATGACTCTAGTGGGTCCACATGTGGTTTGTGAAAATAACACACATGCAATGACCACTGGTTGATCCATATGTGATTTTTGGAAAAGAATACACATGCAATGAACACTGGTTGATCGATGTGTGGTTTGTGGAAAGAACACACATGCAATGACCACTGGTTGATCCATAAGTGGTTAGTGGAAAAGAACAGACATGCAACGACCACTGGTTGATCCATGTGTGGTTTGTGGATGGAACACACATGCAATGAACACTGGTGGATCCATAAGTGATTTGTGGAAAGAACACACATGCAATGAGCACTGGTTGATCCATATGTGGTTTGTGGAAAGAACACACATGCAGTAAACACTAGTGGATCCATAAGTGGTTTGTGTAAAGAACACACATGCAATGACCCCTGGTTGATCCATATGTGGTTTGTGGAAAAGAACACATGTAGTGAACACTTGTGGTTCCATTTGTTTTTTGTGAAATGAACACACATGCTATGACTCTAGTGCTTGTTTTAGTATAAGAACACACATGCAATGACTCTAGTGGGTCCACATGTAGTTTGTGAAAAGAACACACATGCAATGCCACTGGTTGATCCATAAGTGGTTTGTGGAAAGAACACTCATGCAATGACCACTGGTTGATCCATAAGTGGTTTGTGGAAAGAACACACATGTAGTGACCACTGGTGGATCCATATGTTGTTTGTGAAAAGAACACACATGCAATGAACAACTGGTGGATCCATCGGTGGTTTACGGAAGAACACACATGCAATGACTCTAGTGCTAGTTTTAGCATAAGAACACACATGCAATGACTCTAATGGATCCATATGTGGTTTGTGAAAGAACACACAAGCAATGTACACTGGTTTATCCATGTGTGGTTTGTGTAAAGAACACATGCAATGACCCCTAGTTGATCCATAAGTGGTGTGTGGAAAGAACACACATGCAATGACCACTGGTTGATCCATATGTGGTTTGTGAAAAGAACACACATGCAGTGACCACTAGTGGATCCATATGTTGTTTGTGAAAGAACACACATGCAATGAACACTGCTTGATCCATGTGTGGTTTGTGGAAAGAACACATGCAATGACTCTAGTGCTAGTTTTAGTATAAGAACACATATGCAATGACTCTAATGGATCCATATGTGGTTTGTGAAAAGAACACACATGCAATGACCACTTGTTGATCCATGTGTGGTTTGTGGAAAGAACACACATGCAATGACAGTGGTGGATCCTTGTGTGGTTTGTGGAAAGAACAAACATGCAATAACTCTAGTGGTTGATACATGTGTGGTTTGTGTAAAGAACACAGATGCAATGAACACTGCTTGATCCATGTGGGGTTTGTGGAAAGAACACACATGTAATGACTCTAGTGCTAGTTTTAGTATAAGAACACACATGCAATGACTCTAATGGATCCATATGTGGTTTGTGAAAAGAACACACATGCAATGACCACTTGTTGATCCATGTGTGGTTTGTGGAAAGAACACACATGCAATGACAGTGGTCGATCCATGTGTGGTTTGTGGAAAGAACACACATGCAATGACTCTAGTCGTTGATCCATGTGTGGTTTGTGGAAATAACACACATGCAATGACTCTAGTGGTTGATCCATGTGTGGTTTGTGGAAATAACACACATGCAATGACTCTAGTGGTTGATCCATGTGTGGTTTGTGGAAATAACACACATGCAATGACTCTAGTGGTTGATCCATGTGTGGTTTGTGGAAATAACACACATGCAGTGACTCTAGTGGTTGATCCATGTGTGGTTTGTGGAAATAACACACATGCAATGACTCTAGTGGTTGATCCATGTGTGATTTGTGGAAAGAACACACATGCAGTGACTCTAGTGGTTGATCCATGTGTGGTTTGTGGAAAGAACACACATGCAGTGACTCTAGTGGTTGATCCATGTGTGGTTTGTGGAAAGAACACACATGCAATGACTCTAGTGGTTGATACATATGTGGTTTGTGGAAAGAACATACATGCAATGACCTTTGCTTGATCCATGTGTGCTTTGTGGAAAGAACACACATGCAATGAACACTACTTGATCCATAAGTGGTTTGTGGAAAGAACACATGCAATGACTCTAGTGCCAGTTTTAGTATAAGAACTCACATGCAATGACTCTAATGCATCCATATGTGGTTTGTGAAAAGAACACACATGTAATGACCACTTGTTGATCCATGTGTGGTTTGTGGAAAGAACACACATGCAATGACAGTGGTGGATCCATGTGTGGTTTGTGGAAAGAACACACATGCAATAACTCTAGTGGTTGATACATGTGTGGTTTGTGAAAAGGACACACATACAATGAACACTGCTTGATCCATGTGTGGTTTGTGGAATGAACACACATGCAATGACTCTAGTGCTAGTTTTACTATAAGAACACACAATGACTCTAATGGATCCATATGTGGTTTGTGAAAAGAACACACATGCAATGACCACTTGTTGATCCATGTGTGGTCTGTGGAAAGTACACACATGCAATGGCAGTGGTGGATCCATGTGTGGTATGTGGGTAGAACACACATGCAATGACTCTAGTGGTTGATCCGTATGTGGTTTGTGGAAATAACACATGCAATGAATCTAGTGGTTGATCCATGTGTGGTTTGTGGAAATAACACATGCAATGACTCTAGTGGTTGATCCATGTGTGGTTTGTGGAAATAACACACATGCAATGACTCTAGTGGTTGATCTATGTGTGGTTTTGGAAAGAAACAGACATGCATTGACTCTAGTGGTTGATCCATTAAGTGGTTTGTGGAAAGAACACACATGCAGTGACTCTAGTGGTTGATCCATGTGTGGTTTGTGGAAAGAACACACATGCACTGACTCTAGTGGTTGATCCATATGAGGTTTGTGGAAATAACACACATGCAATGACACTGCTTGATCCTTGTGTGGTTTGTGGAAAGAACACACATGCAATGAACACCGGTGGATCCATAAGTGATTTGTGGAAAGAACACACATGTAATGACTCTAGTGCTAGTTTTAGTATAAGAACACACATGCAATGACTCTAATGGATCCATATGTGGTTTGTGAAAAGAACACACATGCAATGACCACTTGTTGATCCATGTGTGGTTTGTGGAAAGAACACACATGCAATGACCACTAGTTGATCCATAAGTGGTTTGTTTATAAGAAGACACATGCAATGAACACTGGTTGATCCATATGTGGTTTGTGAAAAGAACACACATGCAGTAACCACTAGTGGATCCATATGTTGTTTGTGAAAAGAACACACATGCAATGAACACTGCTTGATCCATGTGTGGTTTGTGGAATGAACACACATGAAATGACTCTAGTGCTAGTTTTAGTATAAGAACACACATGCAATGAATCTAATGGATCCATATGTGGTTTGTGAAAAGAACACACATGCAGTGACCACTTGTTGATCCATGTGTGGTTTGTGGAAAGAACACACATGCAATGACAGTGGTGGATCCATGTGTGGTTTGTGGAAAGAACACACATGCAATAACTCTAGTGGTTGATACATGTGTGGTTTGTGAAAAGAACACAGATGCAATGAACACTCCTTGATCCATGTGTGGTTTGTGGAAAGAACACACATGCAATGACTCTAGTGCTAGTTTTAGTATAAGAACACAGATGCAATGACTCTAATGGATCCATATGTGGTTTTTGAAAAGAACACACATGCAATGACCACTTGTTGATCCATGTGTGGTTTGTGGAAAGAACACACATGCAATGACAGTGGTGGATCCATGTGTGGTTTGTGGAAAGAACAAACATGCAATAACTCTAGTGGTTGATACATGTGTGGTTTGTGAAAAGAACACATATGCAATGAACACTGCTTGATCCATGTGGGGTTTGCGGAAAGAACACACATGTAATGACTCTAGTGCTAGTTTTAGTATAAGAACACACATGCAATGACTCTAATAGATCCATATGTGGTTTGTGAAAAGAACACATATGCAATGACCACTTGTTGATCCATGTGTGGTTTGTGGAAAGAACACACATGCAATGACAGTGGTCGATCCATGTGTGGTTTGTGGAAAGAACACACATGCAATGACTCTAGTCGTTGATCCATGTGTGGTTTGTGGAAATAACACACATGCAATGACTCTGGTGGTTGATCCATGTGTGGTTTGTGGAAATAACACACATGCAATGACTCTAGTGGTTGATCCATGTGTGGTTTGGGGAAATAACACACATGCAATGACTCTAGTGGTTGATCCATTTGTGGTTTGTGGAAATAACACACATGCAGTGACTCTAGTGGTTGATCCATGTGTGGTTTGTGGAAATAACACACATGCAATGACTCTAGTGGTTGATCCATGTGTGATTTGTGGAAAGAACACACATGCAGTGACTCTAGTGGTTGATCCATGTGTGGTTTGTGGAAAGAACACACATGCAGTGACTCTAGTGGTTGATCCATGTGTGGTTTGTGGAAAGAACACACATGCAATGACTCTAGTGGTTGATCCAAATGTGGTTTGTGGAAAGAACACACATGCAATGACACTGCTTGATCCATGTGTGGTTTGTGGAAAGAACACACATGCAATGAACACTATTTGATCCATAAGTGGTTTGTGGAAAGAACACACATGCAATGACTCTAGTGCCAGTTTTAGTATAAGAACTCACATGCAATGACTCTAATGCATCCATATGTGGTTTGTGAAAAGAACACACATGCAATGACCACTTGTTGATCCATGTGTGGTTTGTGGAAAGAACACACATGCAATGACAGTGGTGGATCCATGTGTGGTTTGTGGAAAGAACACACATGCAATAACTCTAGTGGTTGATACATGTGTGGTTTGTGAAAAGAACACACATGCAATGAACACTGCTTGATCCATGTGTGGTTTGTGGAATGAACACACATGCAATGACTCTAGTGCTAGTTTTAGTATAAGAACACACATGCAATGACTCTAATGGATCCATATGTGGTTTGTGAAAAGAACACACATGCAATGACCACTTGTTGATCCATGTGTGGTTTGTGGAAAGAACACACATGCAATGACAGTGGTGGATCCATGTGTGGTTTGTGGAAATAACACACATGCCATGACTCTAGTGGTTGATCCATGTGTGGTTTGTGGAAATAACACACATGCAATGACTCTAGTGGTTGATCCATGTGTGGTTTGTGGAAATAACACACATGCAATGATTCTAGTGGTTGATCGAAGTGTGGTTTGTGGAAATAACACACATGCAATGACTCTAGTGGTTGATCCATGTGTGGTTTTTGGAAAGAACAGACATGCAGTGACTCTAGTGGTTGATCCATGTGTGGTTTGTGGAAAGAACACACATGCAGTGACTCTAGTGGTTGATCCATGTGTGGTTTGTGGAAAGAACACACATGCATTGACTCTAGTGGTTGATCCATATGAGGTTTGTGGAAATAACACACATGCAATGACACTGCTTGATCCATGTGTGCTTTGTGGAAAGAACACACATGCAATGAACACTGGTTGATCCATAAGTGGTTTGTGGAAAGAACACACATGTAATGACTCTAGTGCTAGTTTTAGTATAAGAACACACATGCAATGACTCTAATGGATCCATATGTGGTTTGTGAAAAGAACACACATGCAATGACCACTTGTTGATCCATATGTCATTTGTGGAAAAGAACACACATGCAATGACCACTAGTTGATCCATAAGTGGTTTGTGTATAAGAAGACACATGCAATGAACACTGGTTGATCCATATGTGGTTTGTGAAAAGAACACACATCCAGTGACCACTAGTGGATCCATATGTTGTTTGTGAAAAGAACAAACATGCAATGAACACTGGTGGATCCATATGATGTTTGTGAAAAGAACACACATCTGTAAACACTGGTGGATCCATATGTTGTTTGTGAAAAGAACACACATGCAATGACTCTAGTGCTAGGTTTAGTATAAGAACACACATGCAATGAATCTAATGGATCCATATGTGGTTTGTGAAAAGAACACACATGCAGTGACCACTTGTTGATCCATGTGTGGTTTGTGGAAAGAACACACATGAAATGACAGTGGTGGATCCATGTGTGGTTTGTGGAAAGAACACAATGCAATAACTCTAGTGGTTGATACATGTGTGGTTTGTGAAAAGAACACAGATGCAATGAACACTCCTTGATCCATGTGTGGTTTGTGGAAAGAACACACATGCAATGACTCTAGTACTAGTTTTAGTATAAGAACACAGATGCAATGACTCTAATGGATCCATATGTGGTTTGTGAAAAGAACACACATGCCATGACCACTTGTTGATCCATGTGTGGTTTGTGGAAATAACAGACATGCAATGACGTTGAGCCGATCCATGTGTGGTTTGTGGAAAGAACACACATGCAATGACTCTAGTGGTTGATCCATGTGTGGTTTGTGGAAAGAACACACATGCAATGACTCTAGTGGTTGATCCATGTGTGGTTTGTGGAAATAAGACACATGCAATGACTCTAGTGGTTGATCCATGTGTGGTTTGTGGAAATAACACACATGCAATGACTCTAGTGGTTGATCCATGTGTGGTTTGTGGAAATAACACACATGCAGTGACTCTAGTGGTTGATCCATGTGTGGTTTGTGGAAATAACACACATGCAGTGACTCTAGTGGTTGATCCATGTGTGGTATGTGGAAATAACACACATGCACTGACTCTAGTGGTTGATCCATGTGTGATTTGTGGAAAGAACACACATGTAGTGACTCTAGTGGTTGATCCATGTGTGGTTTGTGGAAAGAACACACATGCAGTGACTCTAGTGGTTGAACAATGTGGGGTGTGAGGAAAGAACACACAATGACCTGCTTGATCCATGTGTGGTTTGTGGAAAGAACACACATGCAATGAACACTGCTTGATCCATAAGTGGTTTGTGGAAAGAACACACATGCAATGACTCTAGTGCCAGTTTTAGTATAAGAACTCACATGCAATAACTCTAATGGATCCATATGTGGTTTGTGAAAAGAACACACATTCAATGACCACTTGTTGATCCATGTGTGGTTTGTGGAAAGAACACACATGCAATGACAGTGGTGGATCCATGTGTGGTTTGTGGAAAGAACACACATGCAATAACTCTAGTGGTTGATACATGTGTGGTTTGTGAAAAGAACACACATGCAATGAACACTGCTTGATCCATGTGTGGTTTGTGGAATGAACACACATGCAATGACTCTAGTGCTAGTTTTAGTATAAGAACACACATGCAATGACTCTAATGGGTCCATATGTGGTTTGTGAAAAGAACACACATGCAATGACCACTTGTTGATCCATGTGTGGTTTGTCGAAAGAACACACATGCAATGACAGTGGTGGATCCTTGTGTGGTTTGTGGAAAGAACACATATGCCATGACTCTAGTGGTTGATCCATGTGTGGTTTGTGGAAATAACACACATGCAATGACTCTAGTGGTTGATCCATGTGTGGTTTGTGGAAATAACACTCATGCAATGACTCTAGTGGTTGATCCATGTGTGGGTTTTGGAAAGAACAGACATGCAGTGACTCTAGTTGTTGATCCATGTGTGGTTTGTGGAAAGAACACACATGCAGTGACTCTAGTCGTTGATCAATGTGTGGTTTGTGGAAAGAACACACATGCACTGACTCTAGTCGTTGATCCATATGAGGTTTGTGGAAATAACACACATGCAATGACCTTTGCTTGTTCCATGTGTGGTTTGTGGAAAGAACACACATGCAATGAACTCTTGGTGGATCCATAAGTGGTTTGTGGAAAGAACACACATGCAATGACTCTAGTGCTAGTTTTAGTATAAGAACACACATGCAATGACTCTAATGGATCCATATGTGGTTTGTGAAAAGAACACACATGCAATGACCACTTGTTGATCCATGTGTGGTTTGTGGAAAGAACACACATGCAATGACAGTGGTGGATCCTTGTGTGGTTTGTGGAAAGAACACACATGCAAAAACTCTAGTGGTTGATACATGTGTGGTTTGTGAAAGGAACACACATGCAATGAACACTGCTTGATCCATGTGTGGTTTGTGGAAAGAACACACATGCAATGACTCGAGTGCTAGTTTTAGTATAAGAACACACATGCAATGACTCTAATGGATCCATATGTGGTTTGTGAAAAGAACACACAGGCAATGACCACTTGTTTATCCATGTGTGGTTTGTGGAAAGAACACACATGCAATGACAATGGTGGATCCATGTGTGGTTTGTGGAAAGAACACACATGCCATGACTCTAGTGGTTGATCCATGTGTGGTTTGTGGAAATAACACACATGCAATGACTCTAGTGGTTGATCCATGTGTGGTTTGTGGGAAGAACACACATGCAATGACTCTAGTGGTTGATCCATGTGTGGTTTGTGGAAATAACACACATGCAATGACTCTAGTGGTTGATCCATGTGTGGTTTGTGGAAAATCTGGGACATGCAGTGACTCTACTGGTTGATCCATGTGTGGTTTGTGGAAAGAACACACATGCAGTGACTCTAGTGGTTGATCCATGTGTGGTTTGTGGAAAGAACACACATGCACTTACTCTAGTGGTTGATCCATGTGTGGTTTGTGGAAAGAACACACATGCAATGACTCTAGTGCTAGTTTTAGTATAAGAACACACATGCAATGACTCTAATGGATCCATATGTGGTTTGTGAAAAGAACACACATGCAATGACCACTTGTTGATCCATGTGTGGTTTGTGGAAAGAACACACATGCAATGAAAGTGGTGGATCCATGTGTCGTTTATGGAAAGAACACACATGCAATAACTCTAGTGGTTGATACATGTGTGGTTTGTGAAAAGAACACACATGCAATGAACACTGCTTGATCCATGTGTGGTTTGTGGAAAGAACACACATGCAATGACTCTAGTGCTAGTTTTAGTTTAAGAACACACATGCAATGACTCTAATGGATCCATATGTGGTTTGTGAAAAGAACACACATGCAATGACCACTTGTTGATCCATGTGTGGTTTGTGGAAAGAACACACATGCAATGACTCTAGTGCTAGTTTTAGTATAAGAACCCAGATGCAATGACTCTAATGGATCCATATGTGGTTTGTGAAAGAACACACATGCAATGACCACTTGTTGATCCATGTGTGGTTTGTGGAAATAAGACACATGCAATGACTCTAGTGGTTGATCCATGTGTGGTTTGTGGAAATAACACACATGCAATAACTCTAGTGGTTGATCCATGTGTGGTTTGTGGAAATAACACACATGCAGTGACTCTAGTGGTTGATCCATGTGTGGTTTGTGGAAATAACACACATGCAGTGACTCTAGTGGTTGATCCATGTGTGGTATGTGGAAATAACACACATGCACTGACTCTAGTGGTTGATCCATGTGTGATTTGTGGAAAGAACACACATGCAGTGACTCTAGTGGTTGATCCATGTGTGGTTTGTGGAAAGAACACACATGCAGTGACTCTAGTGGTTGATCCATGTGTGGTTTGAGGAAAGAACACACATGCAATGACACTGCTTGAACCATGTGTGGTTTGTGGAAAGAACACACATGCAATGAACACTGCTTGATCCATAAGTGGTTTGTGGAAAGAAGACACATGCAATGACTCTAGTGCCAGTTTTAGTATAAGAACTCACATGCAATAACTCTAATGGATCCATATGTGGTTTGTGAAAAGAACACACATTCAATGACCACTTGTTGATCCATGTGTGGTTTGTGGAAAGAACACACATGCAATGACAGTGGTGGATCCATGTGTGGTTTGTGGAAAGAACACACATGCAATAACTCTAGTGGTTGATACATGTGTGGTTTGTGGAAAGAACACACATGCCATGAACCTTGATCCATGTGTGGTTTGTGGAATGAACACACACAATGACTCTAGTGCTAGTTTTATTATAAGAACACACATGCAATGACACTAATGGGTCCATATGTGGTTTGTGAAAAGAACACACATGCAATGACCACTTGTTGATCCATGTGTGGTTTGTCGAAAGAACACACATGCAATGACAGTGGTGGATCCTTGTGTGGTTTGTGGAAAGAACACACATGCCATGACTCTAGTTGTTGATCCATGTGTGGTTTGTGGAAATAACACACATGCAATGACTCTAGTGGTTGATCCATGTGTGGTTTGTGGAAATAACACACATGCAATGACTCTAGTGGTTGATCCATGTGTGGGTTTTGGAAAGAACAGACATGCAGTGACTCTAGTTGTTGATCCATGTGTGGTTTGTGGAAAGAACACACATGCAGTGACTCTAGTCGTTGATCAATGTGTGGTTTGTGGAAAGACAACACATGCACTGACTCTAGTCGTTGATCCATATGAGGTTTGTGGAAATAACACACATGCAATGACCTTTGCTTGTTCCATGTGTGGTTTGTGGAAAGAACACACATGCAATGAACACTGGTGGATCCATAAGTGGTTTGTGGAAAGAACACACATGCAATGACTCTAGTGCTAGTTTTAGTATAAGAACACACATGCAATGACTCTAATGGATCCATATGTGGTTTGTGAAAAGAACACACATGCAATGACCACTTGTTGATCCATGTGTGGTTTGTGGAAAGAACACACATGCAATAGCAGTGGTGGATCCTTGTGTGGTTTGTGGAAAGAACACACATGCAAAAACTCTAGTGGTTGATACATGTGTGGTTTGTGAAAGGAACACACATGCAATGAACAACTTGATCCATGTGTGGTTTGTGGAAAGAACACACATGCAATGACTCAGGTGCTAGTGATAGTATAATAACACACATGCAAAGACTCTAATGGATCCATATGAGGTTTGTGAAAGAACACACATGCAATGAAAACTTGTTTATCCATGTGTGATTTGTGGAAAGAACACACATGCAATGACAATGGTGGATCCATGTGTGGTTTGTGGAAAGAACACACATGCCATGACTCTAGTGGTTGATCCATGTGTGGTTTGTGGAAATAACACACATGCAATGACTCTAGTGGTTGATCCATGTGTGGTTTGTGGGAAGAACACACATGCAATGACTCTGGTGGATGATCCATGTTTGTTTGTGGAAATAACACACATGCAATGACTCTATTGGTTGATCCATATGTGGTTTGTGGAAATATAGACATCGGTGACTCTCTTGGTTGATCCATGTGTGGTTTGTGGAAAGAACACATGCATTGACTCTAGTGGTTCATACATGTGTGTTTTGTGGAAAAAACACACATGCACTTACTCTAGTGGTTGATCCATGTGTGGTTTCTGGAAAGAACACACATGCAATGACTCTAGTGCTAGTTTTAGTATAAGAACACACATGCAATGACTCTAATGGATCCATATGTGTTTTGTGAAAAGAACACACATGCAATGACCACTTGTTGATCCATGTGTGGTTTGTGGAAAGAACACACATGCAATGAAAGTGGTGGATCCATGTGTCGTTTGTGGAAAGAACACACATGCAATAACTCTAGTGGTTGATACATGTGTGGTTTGTGAAAAAGAACACACATGCAATGAACCTTTGCTTGATCCATGTGTGGTTTGTGGAAAGAACACACATGCAATGACTCTAGTGCTAGTTTTAGTTTAAGAACACACATGCAATGACTCTAATGGATCCATATGTGGTTTGTGTAAAGAACACATGCAATGACCACTTGTTGATCCATGTGTGGTTTGTGGAAAGAACACACATGCAATGACTCTAGTGCTAGTTTTAGTATAAGAACACACATGCAATGACTCTAATGGATCCATATCTGGTTTGTGAAAAGAACACACATGCAATGACCACTTGTTGATCCATGTGTGGTTTGTGGAAAGAACACACATGCAATGACCACTGGTTGATCCATATATGGTTTGTGCAAAGAACACACATGCAGTGACTCTAGTGGTTGATCCATGTGTGGTTTGTGGAAATAACACACATGCAATGACTCTAGTGGTTGATCCATGTGTGGTTTGTGGAAATAATACACATGCAATGACTCTAGTGGTTGATCCATGTGTGGTTTGTGGGAAGAACACACATGCAGTGATTCTAGTGGTTGATCCATGTGTGGTTTGTGGAAAGAACACACATGCAGTGACTCTAGTGGTTGATCCATGTGTGGTTTGTGGAAAGAACACACATGCAGTGACTCTAGTGGTTGATCCATGTGTGGTTTGTGGAAAGAACATACATGCATTGACTCTAGTGGTTGATCCATATGAGGTTTGTGGAAATAACACACATGCAATGACACTGCTTGATCCATGTGTGCTTTGTGGAAAGAACACACATGCAATGAACACTGGTGGATCCATAAGTGGTTTGTGGAAAGAACACACATGCAATGACTCTAGTGCTAGTTTTAGTATAAGAACACACATGCAATGACTCTAATGGATCCATATGTGGTTTGTGAAAAGAACACACATGCAATGACCACTTGTTGATCCATGTGTGGTTTGTGGAAAGAACAGACATGCAATGACAGTGGTGGATCCTTGTGTGGTTTGTGGAAAGAACACACATGCAAAAACTCTAGTGGTTGATACATGTGTGGTTTGTGAAAAGAACACAGATGCAATGAACACTGCTTGATCCATGTGTGGTTTGTGGAAAGAACACACATGCAATGACTCTAGTGCTAGTTTTAGTATAAGAACACACATGCAATGACTCTAATGGATCCATATGTGGTTTGTGAAAAGAACACACATGCAATGACCACTTGTTGATCCATGTGTGGTTTGTGGAAAGATCACACATGCAATGACAGTGGTGGATCCATGTGTGGTTTGTGGAAAGAAAACACATGCAATAACTCTAGTGGTTGATACATGTGTGGTTTGTGAAAAGAACACACATGCAATGAACACTGCTTGATCCATGTGTGGTTTGTGGAAAGAACACACATGCAATGACTCTAGTGCTAGTTTTAGTATAAGAACACACATGCAATGACTCTAATGGATCCATATGTGGTTTGTGAAAATCACACACATGCAATGACCACTTGTTGGTCCATGTGTGGTTTGTGGAAAGAACACACATGCAATGACAGTGGTGGATCCATGTGTGCTTTGTGGAAAGAACACACATGCAATGAACGCTGGTGGATCCATAAGTGGATTGTGGAAAGAATACACATGCAATGATTCTAGTGCTAGTTTTAGTATAAGAACATACATGCAATGACTCTAATGGATCCATATGTGGTTTGTGAAAAGAACACACATCCAATGACCACTTGTTGATCCATGTGTGGTTTGTGGAAAGAACACACATGCAATGGCAGTGGTGGATCCATGTGTGGTTTGTGGAAAGAACACACATGCAATAACTCTAGTGGTTGATACATGTGTGGTTTTTGAAAAGAACACACATGCAATGAACACTGCTTGATCCATGTGTGGTTTGTGGAAAGAACACACATGCAATGACTCTAGTGCTAGTTTTAGTATAAGAACACACAATGACTCTAATGGATCCATGGGTGGTTTGTGAAAAACACACATGCAATGACCACTTGTTGGTCCATGTGGTTTGTGGAAAGAACACACATGCAATGACAGTGGTGGATCCATGTGTGGTTTGTGGAAAGAACACACATGCAATGACTCTAGTGGTTGATCCATGTGTGGTTTGTGGAAATAACACACATGCAATGACTCTAGTGGTTAATCCATGTGTGGTTTGTGGAAAGAACAGACATGCAATGACTCTAGTGGTTTATCCATGTGTGGTTTGTGGAAAGAACACACATGCACTTACTCTAGTGGTTGATCCATATGAGGTTTGTGGAAAGAACACACATGCAATGACCTGCTTGATACATGTGTGGTTTTTGGAAAGAACACACATGCAATGAACTCTGGTTGATCCATTAGTGGTTTGTGGAAAGAACACACATGCAATGACTCTAGTGCTAGTTTTAATATAAGAACACACATGCAATGACTCTAATGGATCCATATGAGGTTTGTGAAAAGAACACACATGCAATGACCACTTGTTGATCCATGTGTGGTTTGTGGAAAGAACACACATGCAATGATAGTGGTGGATCCATGTGTGGTTTGTGGAAAAGAACACACATGCAATAACTCTAGTGGTTGATACATGTGTGGTTTGTGAAAGAACACACATGCAATGAACCTGCTTGATCCATGTGTGGTTTGTGGAAAGAACACACATGCAATGACTCTAGTGCTAGTTTTAGTATAAGAACACACATGCATGACTCTAATGGGTCCATATGTGGTCTTGTGAAAGAACAGAGATGAAATACCCACTTGTTGATCCATGTGTGGTTTGTGGAAAGAACACACATGCAATGAGAGTGGTGGATCCATGTGTGATTTGTGGAAAGAACACACATGCAATGAAACTTGTTGATCCATATGTGGTTTGTGAAAGAACACACATGCAGTGACCATTGGTGGATCCATGTTGTTTGTGAAAAGAACACACATGCAATGAACTCTTTGCTTGATCCATGTGTGGTTTGTGGAAATAACACACATGCAATAACTCTAGTGCTAGTTTTAGTATAAGAACACATGCAATGACTCTAATGGATCCATATGTGGTTTGTGAAAACACACATGCAATGACCACTTGTTGGTCCATGTGTGGTTTGTGGAAAGAACACACATGCAATGACAGTGGTGGATCCATGTGTGCTTTGTGGAAAGAACACACATGCAATGAGCTGGTTGATCCATGAGTGGATTGTGGAAAGAACACACATGCAATGACTCTAGTGCTAGTTTTAGTATAAGAACACACATGCAATGACTCTAATGGATCCATATGTGGTTTGTGAAAGAACACACATGAATGACCACTTGTTGATCCATGTGTGGTTTGTGGAAAGAACACACATGCAATGACAGTGGTGGATCCATGTGTGGTTTGTGGAAAGAACACATGCAATAACTCTAGTGGTTGATACATGTGTGGTTTTGAAAAGAACACACATGCAATGAACTGCTTGATCCATGTGTGGTTTGTGGAAGAACACACATGCAATGACTCTAGTGCTAGTTTAGGTTTAAGAACACACATACAATGACTCTAATGGATGCATATGTGGTTTGTGAAAAGAACACACATGCAATGACCACTTGTTGATCCATGTGTGTTTTGTGGAAAGAACACACATGCAATGGCAGTGGTGGATCCATGTGTGGTTAGTGGAAAGAACACACATGCAATGAAACTGGTTGATCCATATGTGGTTTGTGAAAAGAACACACTTGCGGTGACCATTGGTGGATCCATATGTTGTTTGTGAAAAGAACACACATGCAATGAACACTTCTTGATCCATGTGTGGTTTGTGGAAAGAACACACATGCAATGACTCTAGTGCTAGTTTTAGTATAAGAACACACATGCAATGACTCTAATGGATCCATATGTGGTTTGTGAAAGAACACACATGCAATGACCACTTGTTGATCCATGTGTGTTTGTGGAAAGAACACACATGCAATGACAGTGGTGGATCCATGTGTGGTTCGTGGAAAGTACACACATGCAATGGCTGGTTGATCCATATGTGGTTTGTGAAAAGAACACACTTGACCATTGGTGGATCCATATGTTGTTTGTGAAAAGAACACACATGCAATGAACACTTCTTGATCCATGTGTGGTTTGTGGAAAGAACACACATGCAATGACTCTAGTGCTAGTTTTAGTATAAGAACACACATGCAATGACTCTAATGGATCCATATGTGGTTTGTGAAAGAACACACATCCAATGAACACTTGTTGATCCATTTGTGGTTTGTGGAAAGAACACACATGCAATGACAGTGGTGGATCCATGTGTGGTTTGTGGAAAGAAAACACATGCAATGACTCTAGTGGTTGATCCATGTGTGGTTTGTGAAAAGAACGCACATGCAATGAACATGCTTGATCCATGTGTGGTTTGTGGAAAGAACCACATGCAATGACTCTAGTGCTAGTTTTAGTATAAGAACACACATGCAATGACTCTAATGGATCCATATGTGGTTTGTGAAAACACACACATGCAATGACCACTTGTTGGTCCATGTGTAGTTTTGGAAAGAACACACTGCAATGACAGTGGTGGATCCATGTGTGGTTTTAATGGAAAGAACACACATGCACTGACTCTAGTGGTTGTTCCATGTGTGGTTTGTGGAAATAACACTCATGCAATGACTCTAGTGGTTAATCCATGTGTGGTTTGTGGAAAGAACATGCATGACTCTCTTGGTGGATCCATGTGTGGTTTGTGGAAAGAACACACATGCAGCTGACTCTAGTGGTTGATCCATGTGTGGTTTGTGGAAAGAACACATGCACTTACTCTAGTGGTTGATCCATATGTTGTTTGTGAAAAGAACACACATGCAATGACACTGCTTGATCCATGTGTGGTTTGTGGAAAGAACACACATGCAATGAACACTGGTGGATCCATAAGTGGTTTGTGGAAAGAACACACATGCAATGACTCTAGTTCTAGTTTTAGTATAAGAACACACATGCAATGACTCTAATGGATCCATATGTGGTTTGTGAAAAGAACACACATGCAATGACCACTTGTTGATCCATGTGTGGTTTGTGGAAAGAACACACATGCAATGATAGTGGTGGATCCATGTGTGGTTTGTGGAAAGAACACATGCAATAACTCTAGTGGTTGATACATGTGTGGTTTGTGAAAAGAACACACATGCAATGAACCTGCTTGATCCATGTGTGGTTTGTGAAAAGAACACACATGCAATGACTCTAGTGCTAGTTTTAGTATAAGAACACACATGCAATGACTCTAATGGATCCATATGTGGTTTGTGAAAAGAACACACATGCAATGACCACTTGTTGATCCATGTGTGGTTTGTGGAAAGAACACACATGCAATTACAGTGGTGGATCCATGTGGTTTGTGGAAAGAACACACATGCAATGAAACTTGTTGATCCATATGTGGTTTGTGAAAAGAACACACTTGCAGTGACCATTGGTGGATCCATATGTTGTTTGTGAAAAGAACACACATGCAATGAACACTTGATCCATGTGTGGTTTGTGGAAATAACAAACATGCAATGACTCTAGTGCTAGTTTTTGTATAAGAACACACATGCAATGACTCTAATGGATCCATATGTGGTTTGTGAAAAGAACACACATGCAATGACCACTTGTTGATCCATGTGTGGTTTGTGGAAAGAACACACATGCAATGACAGTGGTGGATCCATGTGTGGTTTGTGGAAAAGAATACACATGCAATAACTCTAGTGGTTGATACATGTGTGGTTTGTGAAAGAACACACATGCAATGAACTGCTGGATCCATGTGTGGTTTGTGGAAAGAACCCACATCTGATGACTCTAGTGCTAGTTTTAGTATAAGAACACACATGCAATGACTCTAATGGATCCATATGTGGTTTGTGAAATAACACACATGCAATGATCACTTGTTGATCCATGTGTGGTTTGTGGAAAGAACACACATGCAATGACAATGGTGGATCCATGTGTGGTTTGTGGAAAGAACACACATGCAATTACTCTAGTGGTTGATCCATGCGTGGTTTGTGGAAATAACACACATGCAATGACTCTAGTGGTGAATCCATGTGTGGTTTGTGGAAAGAACACACATGCAATGACTCTCTTGGGTGGATCCATGTGTGGTTTGTGGAAAGATCACACATGCAATGACTCAGTGGTTGATCCATGTGTGGTTTGTGGAAAGAACACACATGCACTTACTCTAGTGGTTGATCCATATGAGGTTTGTGGAAAGAACACACATGCAATGACACTGGTTGATCCATGTGTGGTTTGTGGAAAGAACACACATGCAATGAACACTGGTGGATCCATGTGTGGTTTGTGGAAAGAACACACATGCAATGACTCTAGTGCTAGTTTTAGTATAAGAACACACATGCAATGACTCTAATGGATCCATATGTGGTTTGTGAAAAGAACACACATACAATGACCACTTGTTGATCCATGTGTGCTTTGTGGAAAGAACACACATGCAATGAAAGTGGTGGATCCATGTGTCGTTTGTGGAAAGAACACACATGCAATAACTCTAGTGGTTGATCCATGTGTGGTTTGTGAAAAGGTGACCATTGGTGGATCCATATGTTGTGAAAGAACACACATGCAATGAACACTTCTTGATCCATGTGTGGTTTGTGGAAAGAACACACATGCAATGACTCTAGTGCTAGTTTTAGTATAAGAACACATGCAATGACTCTAATGGATCCATATGTGGTTTGTGAAAGAACACACATGCACTGACCACTTGTTGATCCATGTGTGGTTTGTGGAAAGAACACACATGCAATGATAGTGGTGGATCCATGTGTGGTTTGTGGAAAGAACACATGCAATGAAACTGGTTGATCCATATGTGGTTTGTGAAACACACATATCCATATGTTGTTTGTGAAAAGAACACACATGCAATGAACACTGCTTGATCCATGTGTGGTTTGTGGAAAGAACACACATGCAATAACTCTAGTGCTAGTTTTAGTATAAGAACACACATGCAATGACTCTAATGGATCCATATGTGGTTTGTGAAAAACACACACATGCAATGACCACTTGTTGATCCATGTGTGGTTGTGGAAAGAACACATGCAATGACAGTGGTGGATCCATGTGTGGTTGGTGGAAAGAACACACATGCAATGACTCTAGTGGTTGATCCATGTGTGGTTTGTGGAAATAACACACATGCAATGACTCTAGTGCTAATCCATGTGTGGTTTGTGGAAAGAACACACATGCAGTGACTCTAATGGATCCATATGTGGTTTGTGAAAGAACACACATGCACCACTCTGTTGATCCATGTGTGGTTTGTGGAAAGAACACACATGCACTTACTCTAGTGGTTGATCCATATGAGGTTTGTGGAAGAACACACATGCAACTCTAGTGCTTGATCCATGTGTGGTTTGTGAAAGAACACACATGCAATGAACACTGGTGGATCCATAAGTGGTTTGTGGAAAGAACACACATGCAATGACTCTAGTTCTAGTTTTAGTATAAGAACACACATGCAATGACTCTAATGGATCCATATGTGGTTTGTGAAAAGAACACACATGCAATGACCACTTGTTGATCCATGTGTGTTTTGTGGAAGAACACACATGCAATGATAGTGGTGGATCCATGTGTGGTTTGTGGAAAGAACACACATGCAATAACTCTAGTGGTTCATTGGTGGATACATGTGTGGTTTGTGAAAAGAACACACATGAAATGAACACTTCTTGATCCATGTGTGGTTTGTGGAAAGAACACACATGCAATGACTCTAGTGCTAGTTTTAGTATAAGAACACACATGCAATGACTCTAATGGATCCATATGTGGTTTGTGAAAAGAACACACATGCAATGACCACTTGTTGATCCATGTGTGGTTTGTCGAAAGAACACACATGCAATTACAGTGGTGGATCCATGTGTGGTTTGTGGAAAGAACACACATGCAATGAAACTGGTTGATCCATATGTGGTTTGTCAAAAGAACACACTTGCAGTGACCATTGGTGGATCCATATGTTGTTTGTGAAAGAACACACATGCAATGAACACTTCTTGATCCATGTGTGGTTTGTGGAAAGAACAAACATGCAATGACTCTAGTGCTAGTTTTAGTATAAGAACACACATGCAATGACTCTAATGGATCCGTATGTGGTTTGTGAAAAGAACACATGCAATGACCACTTGTTGATCCATGTGTGGTTTGTGGAAAGAACACACATGCAATGACAGTGGTGGATCCATGTGTGGTTTGTGGAAAGAAAACCCAAGCAAAAACTATCGTGGTAGATACATGAATGGTTTGATGAAAGAACACACATGCAATGAACACTGCTTGATCCATGTGTGGTTTGTGGAAAGAACCCCCATGCAATGACTCTAGTGCTAGTTTTAGTATAAGAACACACATGCAATGACTCTAATGGATCCATATGTGGTTTGTGAAAACACACACATGCAATGACCACTTGTTGGACCATGGGTGGTTTTTGGAAACAACACACATCTAAAGACCCTGGTGGATCCATGTGTGGTTTGTGGAAAGAACACACATGCAATTACTCTAGTGGTTGATCCATGTGTGGTTTGTGGAAATAACACACATGCAATGACTCTAGTGGTTAATCCATGTGTGGTTTGTGGAAAGAACAGACATGCAGTGACTCTCTTGGTGGATCCATGTGTGGTTTGTGGAAAGATCACATGCGTGACTCTACTGGTTGATCCATGTGTGGTTTGTGGAAAGAACACACATGCACTTACTCTAGTGGTTGATCCATATGAGGTTTGTGGAAAGAACACACATGCAATGACACTGCTTGATCCATGTGTGGTTTGTGGAAAGAACACACATGCAATGAACACTGGTGGATCCATAAGTGGTTTGTGGAAAGAACACACATGCAATGACTCTAGTTCTAGTTTTAGTATAAGAACACACATGCAATGACTCTAATGGATCCATATGTGGTTTGTGAAAAGAACACACATGCAATGACCACTTGTTGATCCATGTGTGGTTTGTGGAAAGAACACACATGCAATGATAGTGGTGGATCCATGTGTGGTTTGTGGAAAGAACACACATGCAATAACTCTAGTGGTTGATACATGTGTGGTTTGTGTAAAGAACACACATGCAATGAACACTGCTTGATCCATGTGTGGTTTGTGGAAAGAACACACATGCAATGACTCTAGTGCTAGTTTTAGTATAAGAACACACATGCAATGACTCTAATGGATCCATATGTGGTTTGTGAAAAGAACACACATGCAATGACCACTTGTTGATCCATGTGTGGTTTGTGGAAAGAACACACATGCAATTACAGTGGTGGATCCATGTGTGGTTTGTGGAAAGAACACACATGCAATGAAACTGGTTGATCCATATGTGGTTTGAAAAGAACACACATGCATTGACCATTGGTGGATCCATATGTTGTTTGTGAAAAGAACACACATGCAATGAACACTGCTTGATCCATGTGTGGTTTGTGGAAATAACACACATGCAATAACTCTAGTGCTAGTTTTAGTATAAGAACACACATGCAATGACTCTAATGGATCCATATGTGGTTTGTGAAAAAAACACACATGCAATGACCACTTGTTGGTCCATGTGTGGTTTGTGGAAAGAACACACATGCAATGACAGTGGTGGATCCATGTGTGCTTTGTGGAAAGAACACACATGCAATGAACGCTGGTGGATCCATCAGTGGATTGTGGAAAGAACACACATGCAATGACTCTAGTGCTAGTTTTAGTATAAGAACACACATGCAATGACTCTAATGGATCCATATGTGGTTTGTGAAAAACACACATCAATGACCACTTGTTGATCCATGTGTGGTTTGTGGAAAGAACACACATGCAATGACAGTGGTGGATCCATGTGTGGTTTGTGGAAAGAACACACATGCAATGACTCTAGTGGTTGATACGTGTGTGGTTTATGAAAGAACACACATGCAATGAGATCCATGTGTGGTTTGTGAAAAGAACACACAATGACTCTAGTGCTAGTTTTAGTTTAAGAACACACATACAATGACTAATAATGGATGCATGTGTGGTTTGTGAAAAGAACACACATGCAATGACCACTTGTTGATCCATGTGTTTTGTGGAAAGAACACACATGCAATGATGGATCCATGTGGTTCGTGGAAAGAACACATGCAATGATCCATATGTGGTTTGTGTGAAAGAACACACATTGGTGGATCCATATGTTGTTTGTGAAAAGAACACACATGCAATGAACACTACTTGATCCATGTGTGGTTTGTGGAAAGAACACACATGCAATGACTCTAGTGCTAGTTTTAGTATAAGAACACACATGCAATGACTCTAATGGATCCATATGTGGTTTGTGAAAAGAACACACATGCAATGACCACTTGTTGATCCATGTGTTGTTTGTGGAAAGAACACACATGCAATGACAGTGGTGGATCCATGTGTGGTTTGTGGAAAGAACACACATGCAATGAAACTGGTTGATCCATATGTGGTTTGTGAAAAGAACACACTTGCGGTGACCATTGGTGGATCCATATGTTGTTTGTGAAAAGAACACATGCAATGAACACTTCTTGATCCATGTGTGGTTTGTGGAAAGAACACACATGCAATGACTCTAGTGCTAGTTTTAGTATAAGAACACACATGCAATGACTCTAATGGATCCATATGTGGTTTGTGAAAAGAACACACATGCAATGACCACTTGTTGATCCATGTGTGGTTTGTAGAAAGAACACACATGCAATGACAGTGGTGGATCCATGTGTGGTTTGTGGAAAGAAAACACATGCAATAACTCTAGTGGTTGATACATGTGTGGTTTGTGAAAAGAACACACATGCAATGAACACTGCTTGATCCATGTGTGGTTTGTGGAAAGAACCCACATGCAATGACTCTAGTGCTAGTTTTAGTATAAGAACACACATGCAATGACTCTAATGGATCCATATGTGGTTTGTGAAAAACACACACATGCAATGACCACTTGTTGGTCCATGTGTGGTTTTTGGAAAGAACACACATGCAATGACAGTGGTGGATCCATGTGTGGTTTGTGGAAAGAACACACATGCAATGACTCTAGTGGTTGATCCATGTGTGGTTTGTGGAAATAACACACATGCAATGACTCTAGTGGTTAATCCATGTGTGGTTTGTGGAAAGAACAGACATGCAGGATTCTCTTGGTGGATCCATGTGTGGTTTGTGGAAAGAACACACATGCAGCGACTCTAGTGGTTGATCCATGTGTGGTTTGTGGAAAGAACACACATGCACTTACTCTAGTGGTTGATCCATATGAGGTTTGTGGAAAGAACACACATGCAATGACAGCTTGATACATGTTTGGTTTGTGTAAAGAACACACATGCAATGAACACTGGTGGATCCATAAGTGGTTTGGAAAGAACACACATGCAATGACTCTAGTTCTAGTTTTAGTATAAGAACACACATGCAATGACTCTAATGGATCCATATGTGGTTTGTGAAAAGAACACACATGCAATGACCACTTGTTGATCCATGTGTGGTTTGTGGAAAGAACACACATGCAATGATAGTGGTGGATCCATGTGTGGTTTGTGGAAAGAACACACATGCAATAACTCTAGTGGTTGATACATGTGTGGTTTGTGAAAAGAACACACATGCAATGAACACTGCTTGATCCATGTGTGGTTTGTGGAAAGAACACACATGCAATGACTCTAGTGCTAGTTTTAGTATAAGAACACACATGCAATGACTCTAATGGATCCATATGTGGTTTGTGAAAAGAACACACATGCAATGACCACTTGTTGATCCATGTGTGGTTTGTCGAAAGAACACACATGCAATTACAGTGGTGGATCCATGTGTGGTTTGTGGAAAGAACACACATGCAATGAAACTGGTTGATCCATATGTGGTTTGTCAAAAGAACACACTTGCAGTGACCATTGGTGGATCCATATGTTGTTTGTGAAAAGAACACACATGCAATGAACACTTCTTGATCCATGTGTGGTTTGTGGAAAGAACAAACATGCAATGACTCTAGTGCTAGTTTTAGTATAAGAACACACATGCAATGACTCTAATGGATCCATATGTGGTTTGTGAAAAGAACACACATGCAATGACCACTTGTTGATCCATGTGTGGTTTGTGGAAAGAACACACATGCAATGACAGTGGTGGATCCATGTGTGGTTTGTGGAAAGAAAACACATGCAATAACTCTAGTGGTTGATACATGTGGTTTGTGAAAAGAACACACATGCAATGAACACTGCTTGATCCATGTGTGGTTTCTGGAAAGAACCCACATGCAATGACTCTAGTGCTAGTTTTAGTATAAGAACACACATGCAATGACTCTAATGGATCCATATGTGGTTTGTGAAAAACACACACATGCAATGACCACTTGTTGGTCCATGTAGTTTGGAAAGAACACACAGGCAATGACAGGGGTGGATCCATGTGTGGTTTGTGGAAAGAACACACATGCAATGACTCTAGTGGTTGATCCATGTGTGGTTTGTGGAAATAACACACATGCAATGACTCTAGTGGTTAATCCATGTGTGGTTTGTGGAAAGAACAGACATGCAGTGACTCTACTGGTGGATCCATGTGTGGTTTGTGGAAAGATCACACATGCAGTGACTCTAGTGGTTGATCCATGTGTGGTTTGTGGAAAGAACACACATGCACTTACTCTAGTGGTTGATCCATATGAGGTTTGTGGAAAGAACACACAAGCAATGACACTGCTGATCCATGTGTGGTTTGTGGAAAGAACACACATGCAATGAACACTGGTGGATCCATAAGTGGTTTGTGGAAAGAACACACATGCAATGACTCTAGTTCTAGTTTTAGTATAAGAACACACATGCAATGACTCTAATGGATCCATATGTGGTTTGTGAAAAGAACACACATGCAATGACCACTTGTTGATCCATGTGTGGTTTGTGGAAAGAACACACATGCAATGATAGTGGTGGATCCATGTGTGGTTTGTGGAAAGAACACACATGCACTCACTAGAGTGTTTGATACCTGTGTTGTTTGTGAAAAGAACACACATGCAATGAACACTGCTTGATCCATGTGTGGTTTGTGGAAAGAACACACATGCAATGACTCTAGTGCTAGTTTTAGTATAAGAACACACATGCAATGACTCTAATGGATCCATATGTGGTTTGTGAAAAGAACACACATGCAATGACCACTTGTTGATCCATGTGTGGTTTGTGGAAAGAACACACATGCAATTACAGTGGTGGATCCATGTGTGGTTTGTGGAAAGAACACACATGCAATGAAACTGGTTGATCCATATGTGGTTTGTGAAAAGAACACACTTGCAGTGACCATTGGTGGATCCATATGTTGTTTGTGAAAAGAACACACATGCAATGAACACTTCTTGATCCATGTGTGGTTTGTGGAAAGAACACACATGCAATGACTCTAGTGCTAGTTTTAGTATAAGAACACACATGCAATGACTCTAATGGATCCATATGTGGTTTGTGAAAAGAACACACATGCAATGACCACTTGTTGATCCATGTGTGGTTTGTGGAAAGAACACATATGCAATGACAGTGGTGGATCCATGTGTGGTTTGTGGAAAGAAAACACATGCAATAACTCTAGTGGTTGATACATGTGTGGTTTGTTAAAAGAACACACATGCAATGAACACTGCTTGATCCATGTGTGGTTTGTGGAAAGAACCCACATGCAATGACTCTAGTGCTAGTTTTAGTATAAGAACACACATGCAATGACTCTAATGGATCCATATGTGGTTTGTGAAAAACACACACATGCAATGACCACTTGTTGGTCCATGTGGTTTTGGAAAGAACACACATGCAATGATGGTGGATCCATGTGTGGTTTTAGTAAAGAACACACATGCAATGACTCTAGTGGTTGATCCATGTGTGGTTTGTGGAAATAACACACATGCAATGACTCTAGTGGTTAATCCATGTGTGGATTGTGGAAAGAACAGACATGCAGTGACTCTACTGGTGGATCCATGTGTGGTTTGTGGAAAGAACACACATGCAGTGACTCTAGTGGTTGATCCATGTGTGGTTTGTGGAAAGAACACACATGCACTTACTCTAGTGGTTGATCCATATGAGGTTTGTGGAAAGAACACACATGCAATGACACTGCTTGATCCATGTGTGGTTTGTGGAAAGAACACACATGCAATGAACACTGGTGGATCCATAAGTGGTTTGTGGAAAGAACACACATGCAATGACTCTAGTTCTAGTTTTAGTATAAGAACACACATGCAATGACTCTAATGGATCCATATGTGGTTTGTGAAAAGAACACACATGCAATGACCACTTGTTGATCCATGTGTGGTTTGTGGAAAGAACACACATGCAATGATAGTGGTGGATCCATGTGTGGTTTGTGGAAAGAACACACATGCAATAACTCTAGTGGTTGATACATGTGTGGTTTGTGAAAAGAACACACATGCAATGAACACTGCTTGATCCATGTGTGGTTTGTGGAAAGAACACACATGCAATGACTCTAGTGCTAGTTTTAGTATAAGATAACACATGCAATGACTCTAATGGATCCATATGTGGTTTGTGAAAAGAACACACATGCAATGACCACTTGTTGATCCATGTGTGGTTTGTGGAAAGAACACACATGCAATTACAGTGGTGGATCCATGTGTGGTTTGTGGAAAGAACACACATGCAATGAAACTTGTTGATCCATATGTGGTTTGTGAAAATAACACACATGCAGTGACCATTGGTGGATCCATATGTTGTTTGTGAAAAGAACACACATGCAATGAACATCGCTTGATCCATGTGTGGTTTGTGGAAAGAACACACATGCAATGACTCTAGTGCTAGTTTTAGTATAAGAACACACATGCAATGACTCTAATGGATCCATATGTGGTTTGTGAAAAAAACACACATGCAATGACCACTTGTTGGTCCATGTGTGGTTTGTGGAAAGAACACACATGCAATGACAGTGGTGGATCCATGTGTGCTTTGTGCAAAGAACACACATGCAATGAGCTGGTGGATCCATAAGTGGATTGTGGAAAGAACACACATGCAATGACTCTAGTGCTAGTTTTAGTATAAGATAACACATGCAATGACTCTAATGGATCCAGATGTTGTTTGTGAAAATAACACACATCCTATGCCCCCTTGTTGATACATGTTAGTTTTGAGGAAAGAACACACATGCAATGACAGTGGTGGATCCATGTGTGGTTTGTGGAAAGAACACACATGCAATAACTCTAGTGGTTGATACATGTGTGGTTTTGAAAAGAACACACATGCAATGAACACTGCCTGATCCATGTGTGGTTTGTGGAAAGAACACACATGCAATGACTCTAGTGCTAGTTTTAGTTTAAGAACACACATACAATAAATCTAATGGATCCATATGTGGTTTGTGAAAAGAACACACATGCAATGACCACTTGTTGATCCATGTGTGGTTTGTGGAAAGAACACACATGCAATGACAGTGGTGGATCCATGTGTGGTTCGTGGAAAGAACACACATGCAATGAAACTGGTTGATCCATATGTGGTTTGTGAAAAGAACACACTTGCAGTGACCATTGGTGGATCCATATGTTGTTTGTGAAAAGAACACACATGCAATGAACACTTCTTGATCCATGTGTGTTTTGTGGAAAGAACACACATGCAATGACTCTAGTGCTAGTTTTAGTATAAGAACACACATGCAATGACTCTAATGGATCCATATGTGGTTTGTGAAAAGAACACACATGCAATGACCACTTGTTGATCCATGTGTGGTTTGTGGAAAGAACACACATGCAATGATAGTGGTGGATCCATGTGTGGTTTGTGGAAAGAAAACACATGCAATAACTCTAGTGGTTGATACATGTGTGGTTTGTGAAAAGAACACACATGCAATGAACACTGCTTGATCCATGTGTGGTTTGTGGAAAGAACCCACATGCAATGACTCTAGTGCTAGTTTTAGTATAAGAACACACATGCAATGACTCTAATGGATCCATATGTGGTTTGTGAAAAACACACACATGCAATGACCACTTGTTGGTCCATGTGTGGTTTTTGGAAAGAACACACATGCAATGACAGTGGTGGATCCATGTGTGGTTTGTGGAAAGAACACACATGCAATGACTCTAGTGGTTGATCCATGTGTGGTTTGTGGAAATAACACACATGCAATGACTCTAGTGGTTAATCCATGTGTGGTTTGTGGAAAGAACAGACATGCAGTGACTCTACTGGTGGATCCATGTGTGGTTTGTGGAAAGAACACACATGCAGTGACTCTAGTGGTTGATCCATGTGTGGTTTGTGGAAAGAACACACATGCACTTACTCTAGTGGTTGATCCATATGAGGTTTGTGGAAAGAACACACATGCAATGACACTGCTTGATCCATGTGTGGTTTGTGGAAAGAACACACATGCAATGAACACTGGTGGATCCATAAGTGGTTTGTGGAAAGAACACACATGCAATGACTCTAGTTGTAGTTTTAGTATAAGAACACACATGCAATGACTCTAATGGATCCATATGTGGTTTGTGAAAAGAACACACATGCAATGACCACTTGTTGATCCATGTGTGGTTTGTGGAAAGAACACACATGCAATGATAGTGGTGGATCCATGTGTGGTTTGTGGAAAGAACACACATGCAATAACTCTAGTGGTTGATACATGTGTGGTTTGTGAAAAGAACACACATGCAATGAACACTGCTTGATCCATGTGTGGTTTGTGGAAAGAACACACATGCAATGACTCTAGTGCTAGTTTTAGTATAAGAACACACATGCAATGACTCTAATGGATCCATATGTGGTTTGTGAAAAGAACACACATGCAATGACCACTTGTTGATCCATGTGTGGTTTGTGGAAAGAACACACATGCAATGACAGTGGTGGATCCATGTGTGGTTTGTGGAAAGAACACACATGCAATGAAACTTGTTGATCCATATGTGGTTTGTGAAAAGAACACACATGCAGTGACCATTGGTGGATCCATATGTTGTTTGTGAAAAGAACACACATGCAATGAACACTGCTTGATCCATGTGTGGTTTGTGGAAAGAACACACATGCAATGACTCTAGTGCTAGTTTTAGTATAAGAACACACATGCAATGACTCTAATGGATCCATATGTGGTTTGTGAAAAACACACACATGCAATGACCACTTGTTGGTCCATGTGTGGTTTGTGGAAAGAACACACATGCAATGACAGTGGTGGATCCATGTGTGCTTTGTGCAAAGAACACACATGCAATGAACGCTGGTGGATCCATAAGTGGATTGTGGAAAGAACACACATGCAATGACTCTAATGGATCCATATGTGGTTTGTGAAAATAACACACATCCAATGACCACTTGTTTATCCATGTGTGGTTTGTGGAAAGAACACACATGCAATGACAGTGGTGGATCCATGTGTGGTTTGTGGAAAGAACACACATGCAATAACTCTAGTGGTTGATACATGTGTGCTTTTTGAAAAGAACACACATGCAATGAACACTGCCTGATCCATGTGTGGTTTGTGGAAAGAACACACATGCAATGACTATAGTGCTAGTTTTAGTTTAAGAACACACATACAATGACTCTAATGGATCCATATGTGGTTTGTGAAAAGAACACACATGCAATGACCACTTGTTGATCCATGTGTGGTTTGTGGACAGTACACATGCAATGACAGTGGTGGATCCATGTGTGGTTAGGAAAGAACACACATGCAATGAAACTGGTTGATCCATATGTGGTTTGTGAAAAGAACACACTTGCAGTGACCATTGGTGGATCCATATGTTGTTTGTGAAAAGAACACACATGCAATGAACACTTCTTGATCCATGTGTGGTTTGTGGAAAGAACACACATGCAATGACTCTAGTGCTAGTTTTAGTATAAGAACACACATGCAATGACTCTAATGGATCCATATGTGGTTTGTGAAAAGAACACACATGCAATGACCACTTGTTGATCCATGTGTGGTTTGTGGAAAGAACACACATGCAATGATAGTGGTGGATCCATGTGTGGTTTGTGGAAAGAACACACATGCAATAACTCTAGTGGTTGATACATGTGTGGTTTGTGAAAAGAACACACATGCAATGAACACTGCTTGATCCATGTGTGGTTTGTGGAAATAACACACATGCAATGACTCTAGTGCTAGTTTTAGTATAAGAACACACCTGCAATGACTCTAATGGATCCATATGTGGTTTGTGAAAACACACACATGCAATGACCACTTGTTGGTCCATGTGTGGTTTGTGGAAAGAACACACATGCAATGACAGTGGTGGATCCATGTGTGGTTTGTGGAAAGAACACACATGCAATGACTCTAGTGCTAGTTTTAGTATAAGAACACACATGCAATGACTCTAATGGATCCATATGTGGTCTGTGAAAAGAACACACATGCAATGACCACTTGTTGGTCCATGTGTGGTTTGTGGAAAGAACACACATGCAATGACAGTGGTGGATCCATGCGTGGTTTGTGGAAAGAACACACATGCAATGACTCTAGTGGTTGATCCATGTGTGGTTTGTGGAAATAACACACATGCAATGACTCTAGTGGTTAATCCATGTGTGGTTTGTGGAAAGAACAGACATGCAGTGACTCTACTGGTGGATCCATGTGTGGTTTGTGGAAAGAACACACATGCAGCGACTCTAGTGGTTGATCCATGTGTGGTTTGTGGAAAGAACACACATGCACTTACTCTAGTGGTTGATCCATATGAGGTTTGTGGAAAGAACACACATGCAATGACACTGCTTGATCCATTTGTGGTTTGTGGAAAGAACACACATGCAATGAACACTGGTGGATCCATAAGTGGTTTGTGGAAAGAACACACATGCAATGACTCTAGTGCTAGTTTTAGTATAAGAACACACATGCAATGACTCTAATGGATCCATATGTGGTTTGTGAAAAGAACACACATGCAATGACCACTTGTTGATCCATGTGTGGTTTGTGGAAAGAACACACATGCAATGATAGTGGTGGATCCATGTGTGGTTTGTGGAAAGAACACACATGCAATAACTCTAGTGGTTGATACATGTGTGGTTTGTGAAAAGAACACACATGCAATCAACACTTCTTGATCCATGTGTGGTTTGTGGAAAGAACACACATGCAATGACTCTAGTGCTAGTTTTAGTATAAGAACACACATGCAATGACTCTAATGGATCCATATGTGGTTTGTGAAAAGAACACACATGCAATGACCACTTGTTGATCCATGTGTGGTTTGTGGAAAGAACACACATGCAATGATAGTGGTGGATCCATGTGTGGTTTGTGGAAAGAACACACATGCAATAACTCTAGTGGTTGATACATGTGTGGTTTGTGAAAAGAACACACATGCAATGAACACTGCTTGATCCATGTGTGATTTGTGGAAAGAACACACATGAATGACTCTAGTGCTAGTTTTAGTATAAGAACACACATGCAATGACTCTAATGGATCCATATGTGGTTTGTGAAAAGAACACACATGCAATGACCACTTGTTGATCCATGTGTGGTTTGTGGAAAGAACACACATGCAATGACAGTGGTGGATCCATGTGTGGTTTGTGGAAAGAACACACATGCAATGAAACTTGTTGATCCATATGTGGTTTGTGAAAAGAACACACATGCAGTGACCATTGGTGGATCCATATGTTGTTTGTGAAAAGAACACACATGCAATGAACACTGCTTGATCCATGTGTGGTTTGTGGAAAGAACACACATGCAATGACTCTAGTGCTAGTTTTAGTATAAGAACACACATGCAATGACTCTAATGGATCCATATGTGGTTTGTGAAAAACACACACATGCAATGACCACTTGTTGGTCCATGTGTGGTTTGTGGAAAGAACACACATGCAATGACAGTGGATCCATGTGCTTTGTGCAAAGAACACACATGCAATGAACGCTGGTGGATCCATAAGTGGATTGTGGAAAGAACACACATGCAATGACTCTAATGGATCCATATGTGGTTTGTGAAAATAACACACATCCAATGACCACTTGTTTATCCATGTGTGGTTTGTGGAAAGAACACACATGCAATGACAGTGGTGGATCCATGTGTGGTTTGTGGAAAGAACACACATGCAATAACTCTAGTGGTTGATACATGTGTGCTTTTTGAAAAGAACACACATGCAATGAACACTGCCTGATCCATGTGTGGTTTGTGGAAAGAACACACATGCAATGACTATAGTGCTAGTTTTAGTTTAAGAACACACATACAATGACTCTAATGGATCCATATGTGGTTTGTGAAAAGAACACACATGCAATGACCACTTGTTGATCCATGTGTGGTTTGTGGAAAGAACACACATGCAATGACAGTGGTGGATCCATGTGTGGTTCGTGGAAAGAACACACATGCAATGAAACTGGTTGATCCATATGTGGTTTGTGAAAAGAACACACTTGCAGTGACCATTGGTGGATCCATATGTTGTTTGTGAAAAGAACACACATGCAATGAACACTTCTTGATCCATGTGTGGTTTGTGGAAAGAACACACATGCAATGACTCTAGTGCTAGTTTTAGTATAAGAACACACATGCAATGACTCTAATGGATCCATATGTGGTTTGTGAAAAGAACACACATGCAATGACCACTTGTTGATCCATGTGTGGTTTGTGGAAAGAACACACATGCAATGATAGTGGTGGATCCATGTGTGGTTTGTGGAAAGAACACACATGCAATAACTCTAGTGGTTGATACATGTGTGGTTTGTGAAAAGAACACACATGCAATGAACACTGCTTGATCCATGTGTGGTTTGTGGAAAGAACACACATGCAATGACTCTAGTTCTAGTTTTAGTATAAGAACACACATGCAATGACTCTAATGGATCCATATGTGGTTTGTGAAAAACACACATGCAATGACCACTTGTTGGTCCATGTGTGGTTTGTGGAAAGAACACACATGCAATGACAGTGGTGGATCCATGTGTGGTTTGTGGAAAGAACACACATGCAATGACTCTAGTGCTAGTTTTAGTATAAGAACACACATGCAATGACTCTAATGGATCCATATGGTCTGAAAAGAACACACATGCAATGACCACTTGTTGGTCCATGTGGTTTGTGGAAAGAACACACATGCAATGACAGTGGTGGATCCATGCGTGGTTTGTGGAAAGAAAACACATGCAATGACTCTAGTGGTTGATCCATGTGTGGTTTGTGGAAATAACACACATGCAATGACTCTAGTGGTTAATCCATGTGTGGTTTGTGGAAAGAACAGACATGCAGTGACTCTAGTGGTGGATCCATGTGTGGTTTGGAAAGAACACACATGCAGCGACTCTAGTGGTTGATCCATGTGTGGTTTGTGAAAGAACACACACGCACTTACTCTAGTGGTTGATCCATATGAGGTTTGTGGAAAGAACACACATGCAATGACACTGCTTGATCCATGTGTGGTTTGTGGAAAGAACACACATGCAATGAACACTGGTGGATCCATAAGTGGTTTGTGGAAAGAACACACATGCAATGACTCTAGTGCTAGTTTTAGTATAAGAACACACATGCAATGACTCTAATGGATCCATATGTGGTTTGTGAAAAGAACACACATGCAATGACCACTTGTTGATCCATGTGTGGTTTGTGGAAAGAACACACATGCAATGATAGTGGTGGATCCATGTGTGGTTTGTGGAAAGAACACACATGCAATAACTCTAGTGGTTGATACATGTGTGGTTTGTGAAAAGAACACACATGCAATCAACACTTCTTGATCCATGTGTGGTTTGTGGAAAGAACACACATGCAATGACTCTAGTGCTAGTTTTAGTATAAGAACACACATGCAATGACTCTAATGGATCCATATGTGGTTTGTGAAAAGAACACACATGCAATGACCACTTGTTGATCCATGTGTGGTTTGTGGAAAGAACACACATGCAATGACAGTGGTGGATCCATGTGTGGTTTCTGGAAAGAAAACACATGCAATAACTCTAGTGGTTGATACATGTGTGGTTTGTGAAAAGAACACACATGCAATGAACACTGCTTGATCCATGTGTGGTTTGTGGAAAGAACACACATGCAATGACTCTAGTGCTAGTTTTAGTATAAGAACACAAATGCAATGACTCTAATGGATCCATATGTGGTTTGTGAAAAGAACACACATGCAATGACCACTTGTTGATCCATGTGTGGTTTGTGGAAAGAACACACATGCAATGACAGTGGTGGATCCATGTGTGGTTTGTGGAAAGAAAACACATGCAATAACTCTAGTGGTTGATACATGTGGTTTGTGAAAAGAACACACATGCAATGAACACTGCTTGATCCATGTGTGGTTTGTGGAAAGAACACACATGCAATGACTCTAGTGCTAGTTTTAGTATAAGAACACACATGCAATGACTCTAATGGATCCATATGTGGTTTGTGAAAAACACACACATGCAATGACCACTTGTTGGTCCATGTGTGGTTTGTGGAAAGAACACACATGCAATGACAGTGGTGGACCCATGTGTGGTTTGTGGAAAGAACACACATGCAATGACTCTAGTGCTAGTTTTAGTATAAGAACACACATGCAATGACTCTAATGGATCCATATGTGGTTTGTGAAAAGAACACACATGCAATGACCACTTGTTGGTCCATGTGTGGTTTGTGGAAAGAACACACATGCAATGACAGTGGTGGATCCATGTGTCGTTTGTGGAAAGAACACACATGCAATGACTCTAGTGGTTGATCCATGTGTGGTTTGTGGAAATAACACACATGCAATGACTCTAGTGGTTAATCCATGTGTGGTTTGTGGAAAGAACAGACATGCAGTGATTCTACTGGTTGATCCATGTGTGGTTTGTGGAAAGAACACACATGCAGTGACTCTAGTGGTTGATCCATGTGTGGTTTGTGGAAAGAACACACATGCACTTCCTCTAGTGGTTGATCCATGTGAGGTTTGTGGAAAGAACACACATGCAATGACACTACTTGATCCATGTGTGGTTTGTGGAAAGAACACACATGCAATGAACACTGGTGGATCCATAAGTGGTTTGTGGAAAGAACACACATGCAATGACTCTAGTGCTAGTTTTAGTATAAGAACACACATGCAATGACTCTAATGGATCCATATGTGGTTTGTGAAAAGAACACACATGCAATGACCACTTGTTGATCCATGTGTGGATTGTGGAAAGAACACACATGCAATGATAGTGGTGGATCCATGTGTGGTTTGTGGAAAGAACACACATGCAATAACTCTAGTGGTTGATACATGTGTGGTTTGTGAAAAGAACACACATGCAATGAACACTTCTTGATCCATGTGTGGTTTGTGGAAAGAACACACATGCAATGACTCTAGTGCTAGTTTTAGTATAAGAACACACATGCAATGACTCTAATGGATCCATATGTGGTTTGTGAAAAGAACACACATGCAATGACCACTTGTTGATCCATGTGTGGTTTGTGGAAAGAACACACATGCAATGACAGTGGTGGATCCATGTGTGGTTTGTGGAAAGAACACACATGCAGTGACCATTGGTGGATCCATATGTTGTTTGTGAAAAGAACACACATGCAATGAACACTGCTTGATCCATGTGTGGTTTGTGGAAAGAACACACATGCAATGTCTCTAGTGCTAGTTTTAGTATAAGAACACACATGCAATGACTCTAATGGATCCATATGTGGTTTGTGAAAAGAACACACATGCAATGACCACTTGTTGATCCATGTGTGGTTTGTGGAAAGAACACACATGCAATGACAGTGGTGGATCCATGTGTGGTTTCTGGAAAGAAAACACATGCAATAACTCTAGTGGTTGATACATGTGTGGTTTGTGAAAAGAACACACATGCAATGAACACTGCTTGATCCATGTGTGGTTTGTGGAAAGAACACACATGCAATGACTCTAGTGCTAGTTTTAGTATAAGAACACACATGCAATGACTCTAATGGATCCATATGTGGTTTGTGAAAAAAACACATGCAATGACCACTTGTTGGTCCATGTGTGGTTTGTGGAAAGAACACACATGCAATGACAGTGGTGGATCCATGTGTGGTTTGTTGAAAGAACACACATGCAATGACTCTAGTGGTTGATCCATGTGTGGTTTGTGGAAATAACACACATGCAATGACTCTAGTGGTTTATCCATGTGTGATTTTTGGAAAGAACAGACATGCAGTGCCTCTTCTGGTTGATCCATGTGTGGTTTGTGGAAATAACACACATGCAGTGACTCTAGTGGTTGATCCATGTGTGGTTTGTGGAAATAACACACATGCAATGACTCTATTGGTTGATCCATGTGTGGTTTGTGGAAAGAACACACAAGCAGTGACTCTAGTGGTTGATCCATGTGTGGTTTGTGGAAAGAACACACATGCAGTGACTCTAGTGGTTGATCCATGTGTGGTTTGTCGAAAGAACACACATGCACTGACTCTAGTGGTTGATCAATATGTGGTTTGTGGAAAGAACACACATGCAATGACACTGCATGATCAATGTGTGGTTTGTGGAAAGAACACACATGCAAAGAACACTGGTGGATCCATAAGTGGTTTGTGGAAGAACACACATGCAATGATTCTAGTGCTAGTTTTAGTATAAGAACACACATACAATGACTCTAATGGATCCATATGTGGTTTATGAAAAGAACACACATGCAATGACCACTTATTGATCCATGTGTTGTTTGTGGAAAGAACACACATGCAATGACAGTGGTGGATCCATATGTCTTTTGTGGAAAAGAACACACATGCAATGACCACTGGTTGATCCATATGTGGTTTGTGGAAAGAACACACATGCAATGACACTGCTTGATCCATGTGTGGTTTGTGGAAAAGAACACACATGCAATGACCACTGGTTGATCCATGTGTGGTTTGTGGAAAGAACACACATGCAATGACCACTGGTTGATCCATATGTTGTTTGTGGAAAATAACACACATGCAATGACCACTGGTTGATCCATATGTGGTTTGTGGAAAGAACACACATGCAATGACCACTAGTTGATCCAAGTGTGGTTTGTGAAAAGAACACACATGCAATGACTAGTGCTAGTTTTAGTATAAGAACACACATGCAATGACTCTAGTGGGTCCACATGTAGTTTGTGAAAAGAACACACGTGCAATGCCACTGGTTGATCGATAAGTAGTTTGTGGAAAGAACACACATGCAATGGCCACTGGTGGATCCATAAGTGGTTTGTGGAAAAGAACACACATGCAATGACTCTGGTTGGTCCATATGTGGTTTGTGGAAAGAACACACATGCAGTGACCACTGGTTGATCCATGTGTGGTTTGTGAAAAGAACACACATGCAATGCCACTGGTTGATCCATTTGTGGTTTGTGGAAAGAACACATGCAATGCCACTCGTTGATACATGTGTGGTTTGTGGCTAGAACACACATGCAATGACTCTAGTGCTAGTTTTAGTACAAGAACACACATGCAATGACCACTTGTTGATCCATGTGTGGTTTGTGAAAAGAACACACATGCAATGACAGTGGTGGATCCATATGTTGTTTGTGAAAAGAACACACATGCAATGACTCTAATGGATCCATAAGTGGTTTGTGGAAAAGAACACACATGCAATGACCATTGATTGATCCATATGTGGTTTGTGGAAAGAACACACATGCAATGACACTGGTTGATCCATATGTGGTTTGTGAAAAGAACACACATGCAATGACACTGGTTGATCCATGTGTGGTTTGTGGAAAGAACACACATGCAATGACTCTAGTGGTTGATCCATGTGTGGTTTGTGGAAATAACACACATGCAATGACTCTAGTGGTTGAATCATGTGTGGTTTGTGGAAATAACACACATTGTGTGTTTTGTGGAATTAACACACATGCAATGACTCTAATGGAACCATAAGTGGTTTGTGGAAAAGAACACACATGTAATGACCACTGGTTGATCCATATGTGGTTTGTGCAAAGAACACACATGCAATGACACCGGTTGATCCTTGTGTGGTTTGTGGAAAAGAACACACATGCAATGACCACTGGTTGATCCATGTGTGGTTTGTGGAAAGAACACACATGCAATGACCACTGGTTGATCCATATGTGGTTTGTGGAAAAGAACACACATGCAATGACCACTGGTTGATCCATATGTGGTTTGTGGTAAGAACACACATGCAATGACCACTGGTTGATCCATGTGTGGTTTGTGAAAAGAAAAAACATGCAATGACTCTAGTGCTAGTTTTAGTATAAGAACACACATGCAATGACCAATGGTTGATCCATATGTGGTTTTTGGAAAAGAAAACACATGCAATGAACACTAGTGAATCCATGTGTGGTTTATGGAAAAGAACACACATGCAATGACCACTGGTTGATCCATGTGTGGTTTGTGGATAGAACACACATGCAATGAACAATGGTGGATCCATGTGTGGTTTGTGGAAAGAACACACATACAAGGACCACTGGTTGATCCATATGTGTGGTTTTAGTATGAGAACACACATGCAATGACTCTAGTGGGTCCACATGTAGTTTGTGAAAAGAACACACATGCAATGCCACTGGTTGATCCATAAATGGTTTGTGGAAAGAACACATATGCAATGGACACTAGTTGATCCATAAGTGGTTTGTGAAAAAGAACACACATCCAATGACTCTGGTTGGTCCATATGTGGTTTGTGGAAAGAACACACATGCAGTGATCACTGGTTGATCCATGTGTGGTTTGTGAAAAGAACACACATGCACTGCCATTGGTTGATCCATGTGTGGTTTGTGGAAAGAATACACATGCAATGCCACTGGTTGATCCATGTGTGGTTTGTGTATAGAACACACATGCAATGACTCTAGTGCTAGTTTTAGTATAAGAACACACATGCAATGACTCTAGTGGGTCCACATGTAGTTTGTGAAAAGAACACACATGCAATGACCACTGGTTGATCCATAAGTGGTTTGCGGAAAAGAACACACATGCAATGAGTCTAGTGCTAGTTTTAGTATAAGAACACACATGCAATGACTCTAGTGGGTCCACATGTGGTTTGTGAAAATAACACACATGCAATGACCACTGGTTGATCCATATGTGTTTTTTGGAAAAGAACACACATGCAATGAACACTGGTGGATCCATGTGTGGTTTGTGGAAAGAACATACATGCAATGACCACTGGTTGATCCATAAGTGGTTAGTGGAAAAGAACACACATGCAATGACCACTAGTTGATCCATGTGTGGTTTGTGGATAGAACACACATGCAATGAACACTGGTGGATCCATAAGTGATTTGTGGAAAGAACACACATGCAATGACCACTGGTTGATCCATATGTGGTTTGTGGAAAGAACACACATGCAATGAACACTAGTGGATCCATAAGTGGTTTGTCGAAAGAACACACATGCAATGACCACTGGTTGATCCATATGTGGTTTGTGGAAAGAACACACATGCAGTGAACATTAGTGGATCCATATGTTGTTTATGAAAAGAACACACATGCAATGACTCTAGTGCTTGTTTTAGTACAAGAACACACATGCAATGACTCTAGTGGGTCCCCATGTAGTTTGTGAAAAGAACACACATGCAATGCCACTGGTTGATCCATAAGTGGTTTGTGGAAAGAACACACATGCAATGGCCACTGGTTGATCCATAAGTGGTTTGTGGAAAGAACACTCATGCAATGACCACTGGTTGATCCATAAGTGGTTTGTGGAAAGAACACACATGTAGTGACCACTGGTGGATCCATATATTGTTTGTGTAAAGAACACACATGCAATGAACACTGGTGGATCCATCAGTGGTTTGTGGAAAGAACACACATGCAATGAATCTAGTGCTAGTTTTAGTATAAGAACACACATGCAATGACTCTAATGGATCCATATGTGGTTCGTGAAAAGAACACGCAAGCAATGACCACTTGTTGATCCATGTGTGGTTTGTGGAAAGAACACACATGCAATGACACTGGTGGATCCATGTCTCGTTTGTGAAAAGAACGCACATGCAATAACTCTAGTGTTGGTTTTAGTATAAGAACACACATGCAATGACTCTAGTGGGTTCACATGTGGTTTGTGAAAAGAACACACATGCAATGACCACTGGTTGATCCATATGTGGTTTGTGGAAAGAACACACATGCAATGACATTGCTTGATCCATGTGTGGTTTGTGGAAAAGAACACACATGCAATGACCACTGGTTGATCCATGTGTGGTTTGTGGAAAGAACACACATGCAATGACCAGTAGTTGATCCATATGTGGTTTGTGGAAAAGAACACACATGCAATGACCGCTGGTTGATCCATATGTGGTTTGTGGAAAGAACACACATGCAATGACCACTGGTTGATCCATGTGTCGTTTGTGAAAAGAACACACATGCAATGAACACTGGTGGATCCATATGTTGTTTGTGAAAAGAACAAACATGCAATGAACACTGGTGGATCCATAAGTGGTTTGTGGAAAGAACACACATGCAATGACTCTAGTGCTAGTTTTAGTATAAGAACACACATGCAATGACTCTAGTGGATCCATATGTGGTTTGTGACAAGAACACACATGCAATGACCACTTGTTTATCCATGTGTGGTTTGTGGAAAGAACACACATGCAATGATAGTGGTGGATCCATGTGTGGTTTGTGAAAAGAACACACATGCAATGACTCTAGTGTTGGTTTTAGTATAAGAACGCACATGCAATAACCACTTGTTGATCCATGTGTGGTTTGTGGGAAGAACACGCATGCAATGACTCTAGTGTTGGTTTTAGTATAAGAACACACAAGCAATGACCACTTGTTGAGCCATGTGTGGTTTGTGGAAAGAACACACATGCAATGACACTGGTTGATCCATGTGTGGTTTGTGGAAAGAACACACATGCAATGATTCTAGTGGTTGATCCATGTGTGGTTTGTGGAAATAACACACATGTAATGACTCTAATGGATCCATAAGTGGTTTGTTGAAAAGAACACACATGCAATGACCCCTGGTTGATCCATATGTGGTTTGTGGAAAGAACACACATGCAATGACACTGGTTGATCCATGTGTGGTTTGTGAAAAGAACACACATGCAATTCCACTGGTTGATCCATGTGTGGTTTGTGGATAGAACACACATGCAATGACTCTAGTGCTAGTTTTAGTATAAGAACACATATACAATGACTCTAGTGGGTCCACATGTAGTTTGTGAAAAGAACACACATGCAATGACCACTAGTTGATCCATAAGTTGTTTGTGGAAAAGAACACACATGCAATGAGTCTAGTGGATCAATGTGTGGTTTGTGGAAAAGAACAAACATGCAATGAGTCTAGTGCTGGTTTTAGTATAAGAACACACATGCAATGACTCTAGTGGGTCCACATGTGGTTTGTGAAAAGAACACACATGCAATGACAACTGGTTGATCGATATGTGGTTTTTGGAAAAGAACACACATGCAGTGAACACTGGTGGATCCATGTGTGGTTTGTGGAAAGAACACACATGCAATGACCACTGGTTGATCCACAAGTGGTTTGTGGAAAAGAACACACATGCAATGACCACTGGTTGATCCATGTGTGGTTTGTGGATAGAACACACATGCAATGAACACTGGTGCATCCATAAGTGGTTTGTGGAAAGAACACACATGCAATGACCACTAGTTGATCCATATGTGGTTTGTGGAAGAACACACATGCAGTGAACACTGTTGGATCCATAAGTGGTTTGTGGAAAGAACACACATGCAATGACTCTAGTGCTGGTTTTAGTATAAGAACACACATGCAATGACTCTGGTGGGTCCAAATGTAGGTTGTGAAAGGAACTACATGCAATGCCACTAGTTGATCCATAAGTGGTTTGTGGAAAGAACACACATGCAATGGCCACTCGTTGATCCATAAGTGGTTTGTGGAAAAGAACACACATGCAATGACTCTGGTTGGTCCATATGTGGTTTGTGGAAAGAACACACATGCAGTGACCACTGGTTGATCCATGTGTGGTTTGTGAAAAGAACACACATGCAATGCCACTGGTTGATCCATGTGTGGTTTGTGGATAGAACACACATGCAATGACTCTAGTGGGTGCACATGTAGTTTGTGAAAAGAACACACGTGCAATGACCACTGGTTGATCCATAAGTGGTTTGTGGAAAAGAACACACATGCAATTAGTCTAGTGCTTGTTTATTATAAGAACACATATGCAATGACTCTAGTGGGTCCACATGTGGTTTGTGAAAAGAACACACATGCAATGACCACTAGTTGATCCATGTGTGGTTTGTGGATAGAACACACATGCAATGACTCTAGTGCTAGTTTTAGTATAAAAACACACATGCAATGACTCTAGTGGGTGCACATGTAGTTTGTGAAAAGAACACACATGCAATGACCACTGGTTGATCCATAAGTGGTTTGTGGAAAAGAACACACATGCAATTAGTCTAGTGCTTGTTTATTATAAGAACACACATGCAATGACTCTAGTGGGTCCACATGTGGTTTGTGAAAAGAACACACATGCAATGACCACTAGTTGATCCATATGTGGTTTTTGGAAAAGAACACACATGCAATGAACACTAGTGGATCCATGTGTGGTTTGTGGAAAGAACACACATGCAATGACCACTGGTTGATCCATAAGTGGTTTGTGGAAAAGAACACACATGCAATGACCACTGGTTGACCCATGTGTGGTTTGTGGATAGAACACACATGCAATGAACACTGGTGGATCCATAAGTGGTTTGTGGAAAGAACAAACATGCAATGACCACAGTTTGATCCATATGTGGTTTGTGGAAAGAACACACATGCAGTGAACACTGGTGGATCCATAAGTGGTTTGTGGAAAGAACACACATGCAATGACCACTGGTTGATCCATATGTGGTTTGTGGAAAGAACACACATGCAGTGAACACTGGTGGATCCATATGTTGTTTGTGAAAAGAACACACATGCAATGACTCTAGTGGGTCCACATGTAGTTTGTGAAAAGAACACACATGCAATACCACTGTTGATCCATAAGTGGTTTGTGGAAAGAACACACATGCAATGGCCACTGGTTGATCCATAAGTGGTTTGTAAAAAGAACACACATGCAATGACCACTGGTTGATCCATAAGTGGTTTGTGGAAAGAACACACATTCAGTGACCACTGGTGGATCCATATGTTGTTTGTGAAAAGAACACACATGCAATGAACCCTGGTGGATCCATAAGTGGTTTGTGCAAAGAACACACATGCAGTGACCACTGGTTGATCCATGTGTGGTTTGTGAAAATAACACACATGCAATGCCACTGGTTGATCCATGTGTGGTTTGTGGAAAGAACACACATGCAATGCCACTGGTTGATCCATGTGTGGTTTGTGGATAGAACACACATGCAATGACTCTTGTGCTAGTTTTAGTATAAAAACACACATCCAATGACTCTAGTGGGTCCACATGTAGTTTGTGAAAAGAACACACATGCAATGACCACTAGTTGGTCCATAAGTACTTTGTGGAAAAGAACACACATACAATGAGTCTAGTGCTGGTTTTAGTATAAAAACACACATGCAATGACTCTAGTGGGTCCACATGTGGTTTGTGAAAAGAACACACATGCAATGACAACTAGTTGATCCATATGTGGTTTTTGGAAAAGAAGACACATGCAATGAACACTAGTGGATCCATGTGTGGTTTGTGGAAAGAACACACATGCAATGACCACTGGTTGATCCATAAGTGGTTTGTGGAAAAGAACACACATGCAATGACCACTGGTTGATCCATGTGTGGTTTGTGGATAGAACACACATGCAATGAACACTGGTGGATCCATAAGTGGTTTGTGGAAAGAACAAACATGCAATGACCACTGGTTGATCCATATGTGGTTTGTGGAATGAACACACATGCAGTGAACACTGGTGGATCCATAAGTGGTTTGTGGAAAGAACACACATGCAATGACCACTGGTTGATCCATATGTGGTTTGTGGAAAGAACACACATGCAGTGAACACTGGTGGATCCATATGTTGTTTGTGAAAAGAACACACATGCAATGACTCTAGTGCTGGTTTTAGTATAAGAACACACATGCAATGACTCTAGTGGGTCCACATGTAGTTTGTGAAAAGAGGACACATGCAATACCACTAGTTGATCCATAAGTGGTTTGTGGAAAGAACACACATACAATGGCCACTGGTTGATCCATAAGTGGTTTGTAAAAAGAACACACATGCAATGACCACTGGTTGATAAATTAGTGGTTTGTGGAAAGAACACACATTCAGTTACCACTGGTGGATCCATATGTTGTTTGTGAAAAGAACACACATGCAATGAACCCTGGTGGATCCATAAGTGGTTTGTGCAAAGAACACACATGCAGTGACCACTGGTTGATCGATGTGTGGTTTGTGAAAAGAACACACATGCAATGCCACTGTTTGATCCATGTGTGGTTTGTGGAAAGAACACACATGCAATGCCACTGGTTGATCCATGTGTGGTTTGTGGATAGAACACACATGCAATGACTCTTGTGCTAGTTTTAGTATAAAAACACACATGCAATGACTCTAGTGGGTCCACATGTAGTTTGTGAAAAGAACACACATGCAATGACCACTAGTTGATCCATAAGTGGTTTGTGGAAAAGAACACACATGCAATGAGTCTAGTGCTGGTTTTAGTATAAGAACACACATGCAATGACTCTAGTGGGTCCACATGTGGTTTGTGAAAAGAACACACATGCAATGACCACTGGTTGATCCATATGTGGTTTTTGGAAAAGAACACACATGCAATGAATACTAGTGGATCCATGTGTGGTTTGTGGAAAGAACACACATGCAATGACCACTGGTTGATCCATAAGTGGTTTGTGGAAAAGAACACACATGCAATGACCACTAGTTGATCCATGTGTGGTTTGTGGATAGAACACACATGCAATGAACACTGGTGGATCCATAAGTGGTTTGTGGAAAGAACAAACATGCAATGACCACTGGTTGATCCATATGTGGTTTGTGGAATGAACACACATGCAGTGAACACTGGTGGATCCATAAGTGGTTTGTGGAAAGAACACACATGCAATGACCACTTGTTGATCCATATGTGGTTTGTGGAAAGAACACACATGCAGTGAACACTGGTGGATCCATATGTTGTTTGTGAAAAGAACACACATGCAATGACTCTAGTGCTGGTTTTAGTATAAGAACACACATGCAATGACTCTAGTGGGTCCACATGTAGTTTGTGAAAAGAACACACATGCAATATCACTAGTTGATCCATAAGTGGTTTATGGAAAGAACACACATGCAATGGCCACTGGTTGATCCACAATTTGTTTGTAAAAAGAACACACATGCAATTACCACTAGTTGATAAATTAGTGGTTTGTGGAAAGAACACACATTTAGTGACCACTGGTGGATCCATATGTTGTTTGTGAAAAGAACACACATGCAATGAACCCTGGTGGATCCATAAGTGGTTTGTGCAAAGAACACACATGCAATGACTCTAGTGCTAGATTTAGTATAAGAACACACATGCAATGAATCTAATGGATCCATATGTGGTTTGTGAAAAAACACACATGCAATGACCACTTGTTGATCCATGTGTGGTTTTTGGAAATAACACACATGCAATGACAGTGGTGGATCCATGTGTGGTTTGTGAAAAGAACACACATGCAATGACTCTAGTGTTGGTTTTAGTATAAGAACACACATGCAATGACTCTAGTGGGTTCGCAGGTGGTTTGTGAAAATAACACACATGCAATGACCACTGGTTGATCCATATGTGGATTGTGGAAAGAACACACATGCTATGACACTGCTTGATCCATGTGTGGTTTGTGGAAAACAACACACATGCAATGACCACAGGTTGATCCATGTGTGGATTGTGGAAAGAACACACATGCAATGACCACTGGTTGATCCATGTGTGGTTTGTGAAAAGAACACACATGCAATGAACACTGGTGGTTCCATATGTTTTTTGTGAAAAGAACACACATGCAATGAACACTGGTGGATCCATAAGTGGTTTGTGGAAAGAACACACATGCAATGACTCTAGTGCTAGTTTTAGCATAAGAACACACATGCAATGCCTCTAATGGATCCATATGTGGTTTGTGAAAAGAACACACATGCAATGACCACTTGTTTATCCATGTGTGGTTTGTGGAAAGAACACACATGCAATTACACTGCTTGATCCATGTGTGGTTTGTGCAAAAGAACACACATGCAATGACCGCTGGTTGATGCATGTGCGGTTTGTGGCAAGAACACACATACAATGACCACTGGTTGATCCATATGTGGTTTGTGGAAAAGAACACACATGCACTGACCACTGGTTGATCCAAATGTGGTTTGTGGAAAGAACACAGATGCAATGACTCTAGTGGGTCCACATGAGCTTTGTGTAAAGAACACACATGCAATGAACACTGGTGGATCCATATGTTGTTTGTGAAAAGAACACACATGCAATGAACACTGGTGGATACATAAGTAGTTTGTGGAAAGAACACACATGCAATGACTCTAGTGCTAGTTTTAGTATAAGAACACACATTCAATGACTCTAATGGATCCATATGTGGTTTGTAAAAAGAACACACATGCAATGACCACTTGTATATCCATGTGTGGTTTGTGGAAAGAACACACATGCAATGACAGTGGTGGATCCATGTGTGGTTTGTGAAAAGAACACACATGCAATGACTCTAGTGTTGGTTTTAGTATAATAACACACATGCAATGACTCTAGTGGGTTCACATGTGGTTTGTGAAAAGAACACACATGCAATGACCACTGGTTGATCCATATGTGGTTTATGGAAAGAACACACATGCAAAAGAACACACATGCAATGACCGTTGGTTGATCCATGTGTGGTTTGTGGAAAGAACACACTTACAATGACCAATGGTTGATCCATATGTGGTTTGTGGAAAAGAACACACATGCACTGACCACTGGTTGATCCATATGTGGTTTGTGGAAAGAACACAGATGCAATGACTCTAGTGTGTCCACATGTGGTTTGTGAAAAGAACACACATGCAATGAACACTGGTGGATCCATATGTTGTTTGTGAAAAGAAACACATGCAATGAACACTGGTGGATCCATAAGTAGTTTGTGGAAAGAACACACATGCAATAACTCTAGTGCTAGTTTTAGTATAAGAACACACATGCAATGACTCTAATGGATCCATATGTGGTTTGTGAAAAGAACACACATGCAATGACCACTTGTATATCCATGTGTGGTTTGTGGAAAGAACACACATCCAATGACAGTGGTGGATCCATGTGTGGTTTGTGAAAAGAACACACATGCAATGACTCTAGTGGTGGTTTTAGTATAAGAAGACACATGCAATGACTCTAGTGGGTTCACATGTGGTTTGTGAAAAGAACACACATGAAATGACCACTGGTGGATCCATATGTGGTTTGTGGAAAGAACACACATGCAATGACACTACTTGATCCATGTGTGGTTTGTGGAAAAGAACACACATGCAATGACCACTCGTTGATCCATGTGTGGTTTGTGGAAATAACAAACATGAAATGACCACACTGGTTGATCCATATGTGGTTTGTGTAAAAGAACACACATGCAATGACCACTGGTTGATCCATATGTGGTTTGTGGAAAGAACACACATGCAATGACTCTAGTGGGTCCACATGTGGTTTGTGAAAAGAACACACATGCAATGCCACCGGTTGATCCATAAGTGGTTTGTGGAAAAGAACACACATGCAATGACCACTGGTTGATCCATAAGTTGTTTGCGGAAAGAACACACATGCAATGAACACTGGTGTATCCATAAGTGGTTTGTGGAAAGAACACGCATGCAATGACTCTAGTGCTGGTTTTAGTATAAGAACACACAAGCAATGACCACATGTTGATCCATGTGTGGTTTGTGGAAAGAACACACATGCAATGGCACTGGTTGATCCATGTGTGGTTTGTGGAAGAACACACATGCAATGACTCTAGTGGTTGATCCATGTGTGGTTTGTGGAAATAACACACATGCAATGACTCTAGTGGTTGATCCATGTGTGGTTTGTGGAAATAACACACATGCAATGACTCTAATGGATCCATAAGTGGTTTGTGCAAAAGAAGACACATGCAATGACCACTGGTTGATCCATATGTGGTTTGTGGAAAGAACACACATGCAATGACACTGGTGGATCCATGTGTGGTTTGTGAAAAGAACACACATGCAATGCCACTGATTGATCCATGTGTGGTTTGTGGATAGAACACACATGCAATGACTCTAGTGCCAGTTTTAGTATAAGAACACACATACAATGACTCTAGTGGGTCCATATGTAGTTTGTGAAAAGAACACACATGTAATGACCACTGGTTGATCCATAAGTTGTTTGTGGAAAATAACACACATTCAATGAGTCTAGTGGATCCATGTGTGGTTTGTGGAAAAGAACACACATGCAATGAGTCTAGTGCTGGTTTTAGTATAAGAACACACATGCAATGACTCTAGTGGGTCCACATGTGGTTTGTGAACAGAACACACATGCAATGACCACTGGTTGATCCATATGTGGTTTTTGGAAAAGAACACACATGCAATGAACACTGGTGGATCCATGTGTGGTTTCTGGAAAGAACACACATGCAATGACCACTGGTTGATCCATAAGTGGTTTGTGGAAAAGAACACACATGCAATGACCACTGGTTGATCCATGTGTGTTTTGTGGATAGAACACACATGCAATGAACACTGGTGGATCCATAAGTGGTTTGTGGAAAGAACACACATGTAATGACCACTGGTTTATCCATATGTGGTTTGTGGAAAGAACACACATGCAGTGAACACTGGTGGATCGATAAGTGGTTTGTGGAAAGAACACACATGCAATGACCACTGGTTGATCCATATGTGGTTTGTGGAAAGAACACACATGCAGTGAACACTGCTGGATCCATATGTTGTTTGTGAAAAGAACACACATGCAATGACTCTAGTGCTGGTTTTAGTACAAGAACACGCATGCAATGACTCTAGTGGGTCCACATGTAGTTTGTGAAAATAACACACCTGCAATGCCACTGGTTGATCCATAAGTGGTTTGTGGAAAGAACACACATGCAATGGCCACTGGTTGATCCATAAGTGGTGTGTGGAAATAACACACATGCAATGCCCACTAGTTGATCCATAAGTAGTTTGTGGAAAGAACACACATGCAATGAACAATGGTGGATCCATAAGTGGTTTGTGGAAAGAACACACATGCAATGAACACTGGTGGATCCATAAGTGGTTTGAGGAAAGAACACACATGCAATGAACACTAGTGGATCCATAAGTGGTTTGTGGAAAGAACACACATGCAATGACTCTAGTGCTAGTTTTAGTATAAGAACACACATGCAATGAATCTAATGGATCCATATGTGGTTTGTGAAAGAACACACATGCAATGACCACTTGTTGATCCATATGTGGTTTGTGGAAAGGACACACATGCAATGAGAGTGGTGGATCCATGTGTGGTTTTTGAAAAGAACACACATGCAATGACTCTAGTGTTGGTTTTAGTATAATAACACACATGCAATGACTCTAGTGGGTTCACATGTGGTTTGTGAAAAGAACACACATGCAATGACCACTGGTTGATCCATATGTGGTTTGTGGAAAGAACACACATGCAATGACACTGCTTGATCCATGTGTGGTTTGTGGAAAAGAACACACATGCAATGACCATTGGTTGATCCATGTGAGGTTTGTGGAAAGAACACACATGCAATGGCCACTGGTTGATCCATAACTGGTTTGTGGAAAGAACACACATGCAATGACCACTGGTTGATCCATAAGTGGTTTGTGGAAAGAACACACATGCAGTGACCACTGGTGGATCCATATGTTGTTTGTGAAAAGAACACACATGCAATGAACACTGGTGGATCCATAAGTGGTTTGTGGAAAGAACACACATGTAGTGACTCTAATGCTGGTTTTAGTTTAAGAACACGTATGGATCCATGTGTGGTTTGTGGAAGAACACACATGCAATGACTCTAGTGGTTGATCCATGTGTGGTTTGTGGAAATAACACACATGCAATGACTCTAGTGGTTGATCCATGTGTGGTTTGTGGAAATAACACACATGCAATGACTCTAATGGATCCATAAGTGGTTTGTGCAAAAGAAGACACATGCAATGACCACTGGTTGATCCATAAGTGGTGTGTGGAAATAACACACATGCAATGCCCACTAGTTGATCCATAAGTAGTTTGTGGAAAGAACACACATGCAATGAACAATGGTGGATCCATAAGTGGTTTGTGGAAAGAACACACATGCAATGAACACTGGTGGATCCATAAGTGGTTTGAGGAAAGAACACACATGCAATGAACACTAGTGGATCCATAAGTGGTTTGTGGAAAGAACACACATGCAATGACTCTAGTGCTAGTTTTAGTATAAGAACACACATGCAATGAATCTAATGGATCCATATGTGGTTTGTGAAAGAACACACATGCAATGACCACTTGTTGATCCATATGTGGTTTGTGGAAAGGACACACATGCAATGAGAGTGGTGGATCCATGTGTGGTTTTTGAAAAGAACACACATGCAATGACTCTAGTGTTGGTTTTAGTATAATAACACACATGCAATGACTCTAGTGGGTTCACATGTGGTTTGTGAAAAGAACACACATGCAATGACCACTGGTTGATCCATATGTGGTTTGTGGAAAGAACACACATGCAATGACACTACTTGATCCATGTGTGGTTTGTGGAAAAGAACACACATGCAATGACCATTGGTTGATCCATGTGAGGTTTGTGGAAAGAACACACATGCAATGGCCACTGGTTGATCCATAACTGGTTTGTGGAAAGAACACACATGCAATGACCACTGGTTGATCCATAAGTGGTTTGTGGAAAGAACACACATGCAGTGACCACTGGTGGATCCATATGTTGTTTGTGAAAAGAACACACATGCAATGAACACTGGTGGATCCATAAGTGGTTTGTGGAAAGAACACACATGTAGTGACTCTAATGCTGGTTTTAGTTTAAGAACACGTATGGATCCATGTGTGGTTTGTGGAAGAACACACATGCAATGACTCTAGTGGTTGATCCATGTGTGGTTTGTGGAAATAACACACATGCAATGACTCTAGTGGTTGATCCATGTGTGGTTTGTGGAAATAACACACATGCAATGACTCTAATGGATCCATAAGTGGTTTGTGCAAAAGAAGACACATGCAATGACCACTGGTTGATCCATATGTGGTTTGTGGAAAGAACACACATGCAATGACACTGGTGGATCCATGTGTGGTTTGTGAAAAGAACACACATGCAATGCCACTGATTGATCCATGTGTGGTTTGTGGATAGAACACACATGCAATGACTCTAGTGCCAGTTTTAGTATAAGAACACACATACAATGACTCTAGTGGGTCCATATGTAGTTTGTGAAAAGAACACACATGTAATGACCACTGGTTGATCCATAAGTTGTTTGTCGAAAATAACACACATTCAATGAGTCTAGTGCATCCATGTGTGGTTTGTGGAAAAGAACACACATGCAATGAGTCTAGTGCTGGTTTTAGTATAAGAACACACATGCAATGACTCTAGTGGGTCCACATGTGGTTTGTGAACAGAACACACATGCAATGACCACTGGTTGATCCATATGTGGTTTTTGGAAAAGAACACACATGCAATGAACACTGGTGGATCCATGTGTGGTTTCTGGAAAGAACACACATGCAATGACCACTGGTTGATCCATAAGTGGTTTGTGGAAAAGAACACACATGCAATGACCACTGGTTGATCCATGTGTGTTTTGTGGATAGAACACACATTCAATGAACACTGGTGGATCCATAAGTGGTTTGTGGAAAGAACACACATGTAATGACCACTGGTTTATCCATATGTGGTTTGTGGAAAGAACACACATGCAGTGAACACTGGTGGATCGATAAGTGGTTTGTGGAAAGAACACACATGCAATGACCACTGGTTGATCCATATGTGGTTTGTGGAAAGAACACACATGCAATGAACACTGCTGGATCCATATGTTGTTTGTGAAAAGAACACACATGCAATGACTCTAGTGCTGGTTTTAGTACAAGAACACGCATGCAATGACTCTAGTGGGTCCACATGTAGTTTGTGAAAATAACACACCTGCAATGCCACTGGTTGATCCATAAGTGGTTTGTGGAAAGAACACACATGCAATGGCCACTGGTTGATCCATAAGTGGTGTGTGGAAATAACACACATGCAATGCCCACTAGTTGATCCATAAGTAGTTTGTGGAAAGAACACACATGCAATGAACAATGGTGGATCCATAAGTGGTTTGTGGAAAGAACACACATGCAATGAACACTGGTGGATCCATAAGTGGTTTGAGGAAAGAACACACATGCAATGAACACTAGTGGATCCATAAGTGGTTTGTGGAAAGAACACACATGCAATGACTCTAGTGCTAGTTTTAGTATAAGAACACACATGCAATGAATCTAATGGATCCATATGTGGTTTGTGAAAGAACACACATGCAATGACCACTTGTTGATCCATATGTGGTTTGTGGAAAGGACACACATGCAATGAGAGTGGTGGATCCATGTGTGGTTTTTGAAAAGAACACACATGCAATGACTCTAGTGTTGGTTTTAGTATAATAACACACATGCAATGACTCTAGTGGGTTCACATGTGGTTTGTGAAAAGAACACACATGCAATGACCACTGGTTGATCCATATGTGGTTTGTGGAAAGAACACACATGCAATGACACTGCTTGATCCATGTGTGGTTTGTGGAAAAGAACACACATGCAATGACCATTGGTTGATCCATGTGTGGTTTGTGGAAAGAACACACATGCAATGGCCACTGGTTGATCCATAACTGGTTTGTGGAAAGAACACACATGCAATGACCACTGGTTGATCCATAAGTGGTTTGTGGAAAGAACACACATGCAGTGACCACTGGTGGATCCATATGTTGTTTGTGAAAAGAACACACATGCAATGAACACTGGTGGATCCATAAGTGGTTTGTGGAAAGAACACACATGTAGTGACTCTAATGCTGGTTTTAGTTTAAGAACACGTATGGATCCATGTGTGGTTTGTGAAAAGAACATACATGCAATGTCATTGGTTGATCCATATGTGGTTTGTGGAAAGAACACACATGCAATGACATTGGTTGATCCAAATGTGGTTCATGACAGGAACACACATGCAATAACTCTTGTGGATACATATGTGGTTTGTGGAAAGAACACACATGCAATGAACTCTAGTGGATCTATCTTGGCATAATTTGATGTATGCCACGATGGATTTCATTGTAAAAGACACCCACTTTCCATTTTTATACTACTCAGCTTTGCCCTTGGTTTTTTTGATACTACCCAGTTTTGCCCCCCTCTCTCTTTCGTAGAAGCCCAAACCTGTGCCCACTCTGTCTGCTACACCCTGATTGGTTGTCACAGGTGTCACACGGATCGTGCGCACCAACCGTTAATCCTGTGTGATCCAACGAGGCTCGTTGCACACGTCGTTCCCTTCACAGGACAACGCGAGAGGGCATAGACGTCTCCCTCAACAAGACTTCTACAAGAAGGAACACGATGCCGTACATGGAAAAAGTCGTCGAGTACTCATGTCATGTTTAATCTAGTCTGCAAAGGTTACAAGTCTACTGCACGACAACTGGTCATCCACGGACCACCGGCTATACCATTTTTACTACGCAGCGCGCTTGCACTCTCACTTCCGCCAGGACCCCACCACACGAACCTTCCACGCGGCAGCCGCAGCCGGAAGAGCTGCCAACCGGGGCCCTCGAGGAGGCCTAAACGTCCCCGCATTAAAAACCCAGCCTATCGGGTCCTCCATTCGCACTCATCCACTACTATCTCTTCCCTATCTAGCAAAACCCCACAATCTTGAACGTACTTGCACGAACCTTCTCCATGAAACCAGTGCGTGGGGGTGAGTGTTCGGGCATCGCCGTCGGGGTGGTGCTTCACGTGCCAGATCTGGAGGAGCATCACGCAGCACAGGCCGAGGAGGACATGCAGTTCAACCCCTTGGGGGACCATGTGCATGCCGGTGCTGACTACTTCGGAGGCGCCGATGAGGGCGTGGAGTTCGACGGACATGCTCCGCTCGTGTACCCGGAGGTACATCTATTTCTACATGTTTCATATTTTCTGCTCGAGCTTAATCTATCCTGGCGTCATAAAAAAATCTAGTCCTAATGATTAGATGCAACGTACGAACCGGTACATGGAGAGATCTAGTCTGCTCTGAATGAATCCACATTATTTATTTATTAATAATTTACCAAGAACACAAACCACATTAATTTAGGAGCGAGCTGGGGAGACAGCCGTAATGAACTGCTGAACCTGTATAGACATGTTATTGCATCGAAAGAAACTTGGAATGGTGGAAGGAATATATATTTATTATTTTGCTCATTTCGGTTTGTATTCCATACATTACAGGTGTATTTAAGTGAGATGGACTCTGACAAGGAGACCAGGGACAACAAGAGCCGCCATGTCATGAAGAAGCTCAAGAGCGGGATAATCCCTTTCCGCACTCGACTTGGGGACTCAGGTGCCCTTTTTGTAAGAAAGGAGTCAACCCGAGGATTGCCAGCTTGATTCCACATGCGGTTGGCATCGGTAAAAGCCCGGCTAGTAAACACAAGTCAGCGACCAAGGCTAAGCACGCTTCTTATGGCAAGTTCCTGAGTGAGTATGTCAAGACCGGCCTAGTGTCCCCTTACTTAGGAATCAGCAACTTCTAGCCGACCAACCCCGTCACTGTGCTATGGGGATATTTAGTTCTCTTACCATATCTAGACCCTTAAACTATGGGGATTTCTATTTTCGTACCCTTCAAAATATATTCAAGTTCATCTGTTTATGGAGTTAAAGTTCCGGTGGCATACTCGTTATTTTGCATGGATAGAGGGGTGCCCCCGACATATATAAGGGTTATCCTGTCCGCTAGATCACAGAGGATCAACGGTTGGTGGGCAAAACTGAGTACAACTGAATCGCCATGGTTAGACACGAGGGAAAAAACGTGACTCACGGTATGCGTGTGCGGTGCACGGGGCGGTAGCGGACACGTGTGGCCGTGCACAGTGCATTAGCGTACGCGGTGCACGGTAGTGCAATGAAACGTCGCTTCCCTTCTCCTTTAATAGAGGCCTCCCCACTCCCACTCATCACACACTCGCTCACTCAACCGTCTCCACTGTCCCATCACCTTCTACAAATGCCCAACAAAACCCCAACCATGCCGGCGATGGAGAAGATCGACGCGGTGGCCATCGGCGCCTCCAAGGCCACCGGTGAGGAGCCCCCTGACCCCATCCCTGCATCCGCCATAGCCGCCGGCAAGGAGGCCCCCGCTGGTCTCGGACAGATCCCGCTCGGCTAGGACCCCTACGAGGAGGTTATCTACATAAGGCCGGAGAACCCCTACGACACCAGCATCGCAGACACGTGGTCTGAGGTAACCAGGGTTTTCTCCCCTTCCCTTGTTCTTCCCCCGTGCCCATCATTGGTTGCTAGATCGTATGTTATTAGGGCTCGGCTGTTCGTATTTTTTACAGTAGCTAATCCTATTGTGTTAGATCTCAATTTTCGATGAATCCCCCTGTTTGTAGTTGGGATCAGTATTCGATTTGGTTTGAGATTTGGGGAATAATCAGGAGATCTCATTCGGTTAATTTATGCAAAAAATCAATCCCGATAATCAAAGTATCTCAATCATGTCCTTATTTCACTCTACTGTTTTTTTCCAACAGGAGGATAGCAGCGACCTCCGCAGCGATGATGAGTCCAAGGACACCAAGACTCGTCATGTGCTGAGGAGGCTAAAGTCCGATCAATACAACAACTTCTTCGCCGATGACGTGTACAGGTGCCCCTTCTGCCCCACCAGGAGGCTCCACGGCACGGACTTCAACTCCCTTGTGAAGCATGCCGAGGACGTGAGGACGTGCGGCGAGTCCGTGAACGTCCATGGCTTCAGGGCCAATCACCAGGCGCTCGGTCTTCACCTCCACAACCTACAGAAGGTGGCTATCGAGGAGGGTCGCATGCCCCCGATCAGACCCAAGGCGCCCAAGGTCAAAGGACTAGGCAGCAAGAAGTGGAGGAGGCGCCAGAGGGAGGAGGCGGATGCCCTCCTGGCAGAGGCCACGAGGGGCCACTGATCAGCTGCTGCTGCTGCTGTAAAGAAGCTTCTTTTGTCTTGTCTGTGTTGAAGCAGTCCGCTGCTGCTGCTGAGCAGCCTAATTGTCGAACCTCGTTAAGTACCGTACTATATAACCTATATTAGCTGCTTTATCTACATCTGCTCTGTCTACTAAATTTATTTATGCTGCTGGTTTGTTTTGCTGCTCTAGATTTGCTACCAGATTGGGGAAAAACGATCGCAAATGGAACAATGAATGAAGAGAGAACCTGCTCTAGATTCCCTACCTTTTTGGGAAAAAACAAAACTGTTAGAGAGAGAGAGAGGGGAAAAGGCGCTCTTAAAAAGGCCAAATAACAAAAAAACTTCCACTTTAGGCGTCATGGCGGACGTAACGGCCAAGCCTTTGACTAGACGGTACCCCCCTCCGAGCGCATGTGAGGGCTTCGGAATATCGGGATGGTAAAAGTGAGGACAAACGAGACACAATGTTGCTATAGCTAAATCTGACAAAAAGCTGAATTTGGCTTTACCATGCAATTTGGCTAGAGCTCCACAATGTAGCTATTCTAAATCCCTAAACTATGTGGTGCATTGAAACCTAATGCTTTTCCACCGACACGTGTGTTGCAAAGTTGCTTGATCGTACATGCTTACACAAGTGGCCTAGAGAGAAACTTATAGAAGCATGGGAAAACGAGCTTCATTTTGGCAAATTCAGGACAAGCTTTGCGCAATCGGCAGGCCTGATAGGCTGGGCGGCTGCCCCGGGGTGCAGGGATGCTAGGTCCATGTCTATTCTTACACTTCTTAAACTTGTTAGGAATTAATAATAACTGTACACTTCCTTCTGTCCTATCACGTTACGTCGTGTCGGCACAGCCTTCTGGACGGCAGATCGGCTGACGGTGGTCTACGTGACCGGTCTCTGCCACGCCAAAGCCACGTCGCACATCCGTCCCATCGCCTTCCGGGACAGACACCTAATTTAATCGCTATGATTGGAAACCATCGGTGCTCGCCCGGTCAAACTTGCTTCCGCATGGGTATGACCAGAATATTGGTAAATGGAATTTAAGCATCGCCTTCCATCTCCTCAGCACATCACTATGCAAAAATCCCCAACTCGTTCCTTCCGCCGGTGCCGCCACCGCAAGAACCATCGACACTGCGGCAGGCACCACCTCCGCCTGGCCATACCATCGCAACAGATCACTCCACCTCCACGCCCAGTCCCAGCCACCGCTACCGACCATAGGCCACTGCCGCCGCATTAGCTGCTGCCATGGGCCTTGATCTGGCGTGTTCGGCGACGGGAGCGACTACACCGACGAGTACACCATCACCGCCCATGGCACCACCAAGCTGACGGTCGTCCACACAAATGCGTCAGCGGAGGTGGCCAAGGTCATCGCAATGTACGAGCGGTGGCTACAGGAGCCGATGGATAGGTACATTATCGTCGGCCTTGACCTCGAGTAAACCAGAGATAGGAAGAGGATGGCACTTTTGCAGTTGTCCATGCACAACCACTGCCTCCTATATCACGTATGTAGGGCCAAATCTGTATGCCCGGAGCTTTGCAAGTTCCTACACAGGAGGGAGATCTACTTCACCAGCGTCGACATCAAAGCAACACTCCGAAGCTAGAACGGGATCTCCTCGTTCATGTCATCAATCACGTCGATCTCCATCATTTGTGGAGGTACCCGGATGGCGGTACGGGGAAAGCTGGCATGGCTAGAATCGCTTCCAACATCATCGACCGGAAATGCGGCATGAAAATCGAGTTTGAAGCACACTGCGGGCGATGGGAGTGGAGACACCTGGATTACGATGCGATCAAGTACGCAGCCAGGGACGCATATGTCTGCTACGAGATGCTCAACAGGATCTGGAGGGTGGGTGAGTGTGCTGTTTACCACTACTAGTTTCGCATTTCGTTCCTAGTTTTATCTCACCTGTATTTTATCTCGCATGTATTTTCTAAGCATTCTGTGTAAGAACCAAGCTCGTATGATCCATGTGCTATTAGCTACTTAACCTGTATGAATTACATTTCCTTTTTGTATGCTCAACATTCATTCTTACAAATTCTGTCTGTGCCATTTGCATGCGGGAGAATCCAGGACTGACATGCATAAGGTGTGATACAATCATAAGTCATAACCAAACCCAGATTATAGAGAAGGATACGGTCATAAACCAGATTATAGTTTGACAAAGGTAATACACAGCAGTTCGTAATTGCTCACATAGTGTACTTATGAAATAACATGTTTTCATAAACACAACAATCATGCATTAATAGTCTACATCCCAGCCTGTTGGAGAAGGCAACCGATCCCAGGATGCCTTCGGTCGCTTGCCCCGGTTTGTAGATTCATCTACACTCCGGCATCTAGGGCAAACAACCTACCTTGGTGGTGGTTCAATGATGCGATGAGTGGAACGAGATTTTACAATCTGGCGGTACAGCTCGTGGCTAACATACCCGTCAATTGCAGCGTACTTCAGATTAGATTCAGAAAGTGGCTTATCCTCCTAGTAATCGTGCCCTAAACACCTCCAGGAACATCTCGGCAATCTGTCCTTCATGTCAGCGTACCACGGGTCGATGAGTTCGGAGGCAAGAGCGTCCATCCCGGTCTTGCCGCCCTTCGTCCCTAGGATCCAGTAAATTTCTTGGATGTCCACTCTACACTCCTTTGGGATTCTAATGTCGACAGCCGGGCTTCCAAGCAGTTTACTATCATTCCTGATGTCAACACTAGTAAATGTTATGTGCTGGTTCACGAGAAAGTCATGAAACAAATCCCTAATGCTTTCGCCCCACCTGCATGAAAATGAATTCAGACAAATAATATAGCAATAACTTTTGCAAACAGATGGTTCAGGAACAAAAAGACAGCAAAGTCTACGGATCCGATCGGCCCTTCTACTTAAAAAGGCTGGTATACGAGGACGTGCCCCTTCATGGAGAGTTGCGCCATGGCGATCCTACGGTGATCGCGGATGTTGTTAAGGGCAAACCTCTAGGGTGGCCTGATCTTTCACGATTCCCTTTCAAATCGAGGATGAAGTGCGGGGAGAGGAGGGGAAGACGAACACAATGAACGCACGCACGAACAACATGATGAACACACACACGCAAAACCACGATAGACACCAATAGCTCACACCGGCGGTGACCGGTCCGGCGCAATCCCTAGGATCGACGTCGGGCGGAGGACTCTCTTGAACCAGCACAGCGAGATGGGAGACTCGGTGAGATCTTGACGTCTAGGCAAAGGGACACCGATGCCTAGGCCTTGTACAACGCGGAGGCACGATGCAAACTCCAACGAGGTTTGGGGATATTGGTGCTCCTTAGTCAAGGAGCATGAGGCAAGAATTAGATAGATCCACAAAGGGGTTTCCACTAATTCCAATATCATGCCTAGGGTTTACAATGGAGGTGGGGGACTATATATAGGCCAACCATAAGTTCAGGGGTAATTCATGCATTAAAGTAGAGTTTTGGGCGAAGTAGAGGGGTACATGAGCCATAGGGCCCAGCTAGGCTCACAGGCCCATCACTTGGGCCGGACAGTCCGGGTCAGAACGACCGGATAGTCCGGGGTGGCCGGACACTCCTGGTGGTGTCCGGGAAGTGTCTGAATTGACCTTCTGAATGTCCACGCCAGGATCGGGCTGGGGCAGACTGGACACTCCGGCCGAGTCGCGCCAGACACTCCGGTCGGGCCGGACACTCCGGCTGGATCCGGGCGGACACTCCGGGTCAGTCTGCTTCAGGGCAGGTGCAGCTCCACAGGCTCGAGGTCGGCCAGGCGGGTGTTCGTACCTGATGATTCACAGAGTAGTCGTATGAAGTAGCACACGATCCAAGTAGGTATCAAATTGGCACGAGGAGAGGAGTGAGTTCACCTTAGCTTGTAGGAGTTTGGCTCGGGCACGAGTCATGGGTCCACCTGGGGGACTCGGTGGTGTAGATGTAGGAGCGTCCGTAGGACGGGCCGCATCAGCTCCTCCCCCTTGGGAAAGAGTCGTCCTCGACTCTTCATGGTTATCATCTTGAACATCTCCATGGAAGGGTGAGAGATCCTTGACATTGAATGTATTGCTTGCAAGGTACTTGGAGGTCGGTATGTCGATGATGTAGGCGTTGTTGTTGATTCCTTTGAGGACCTTGAAAGGACCATCTCCTCTTGGCTTGAGCTTGGAGTCACGTTCCTTGGGGAAGCGGTCTTTTCTTAGGTGTATCCACACAAGGTCACCTTCTTCAAAGATCATCTCCTTCTTGTCCTTGTTTAACATTGAAGCTTGGCGAAGGACTTATTGTTCGATAGTAACTCTTGTTTCTTCGTGAAGCTTCTTCATAGCTTGTGCGCGCTTCTCGACGTCCATGTTCGTACGCTCATGGAGAGGTAGTGGTAGGATGTCGAGCGCGGTGAGGGGCTCGAAACCATAGACGATCATGAATGGACTCATCTTGGTTGTTGAGTGCTTTGCTCGGTTGTAGGCGAACTCGGCATGGGGAATGCATTCCTCCCAATCCTTCAAGTTTTTCTTGATCAACACACGTAGGAGAGTTCCGAGGCTTCGATTAACAACTTCAGTTTGGCCATCAGTTTGGGGATGCGATGCGGATGAGAAGAGTAGCTTGACGCCGAGCTTGGCCATGAGGGTCTTCCATAAGTAGCCCATGAATTTGACATCGCGGTCGGAGACGATTGTCCTTGGCACACCGTGAAGACGGATGATTTCAATGAAAAACAGATTTGCAACATGTGAAGCATCGTCGGTCTTATGGCACGGTATGAAGTGTGCCATTTTGGAAAAACGATCCACAACAACAAATATAGAATCATGACATGCTTAGATCTAGGCAATCATAACAGGAAATCCATGCTAATGTTGGACCAAGGGGTATGAGGAATAGGCAATGGCATATAACGACCATAGGGATTAGCTTGTAACTTAGCTTGAACACATGGCGTGAATCGTTGAACGTAGCGCTCCACGTCGCGCTTCATCTTGGGCCAAAAGTAGTGAGTGGAAAGCATGTCCAAAGTCTTGTCATGACCAAAGTGACCCATAAGGCCTCCACCATGAGATTCTTGGAGAAGCAAAAGTTGGAGCGACGATTTCGGAATGCAAAGCTTGTTTTGTTTAAAAAGAAAGCCCTTATGCAAATAGAAATCATCAACTCCTTTGTCATTGGAGCACTTTGCGAAAATTGGTTCGAAGAACGGGTCGGAAGCATACAAAGATTTTATTTCCTCAAGACCCAACACGTTGATTTCAAGTCTCGTAAGAAGGATTGTATGTTTGCGGGACAATGCGTCCGCAACTACATTATCTTTGCCCTTCTTATACTTGACAATGTATGGAAAAGACTCCATGAATTCAACCCACTTAGCGTGTCTCTTTCTCAAGTTGGCTTGGCCTTTAAGGTATTTCAACGACTCGTTGTCGGAATGTATCATAAATTCCTTGGGCCAAAGGTAGTGTTGCCAAACTTGAAGGACACGAACTAAGGCAAAAAGCTCTTTGTCATAAATGGGATAGTTAAGGCGAGCACCATCAAGTTTCTCGCTATGGTAGGCTATAGGACGTCCGTTTTGCATAAGGACTCCTCCAATGCCAATACCACTAGCATCACACTCTATCTCGAAAGTTTTTGTGAAATCCGGTAACACAAGGAGAGGTGCTTCGGTGAGCCTCTTTTTAAGTTCGTCAAAAGATTTTTGTTGTGCTTTGCCCCGCATGAAGGTGACATTCTTTTTCATCAACTCATTGAGAGGACAAGCAATAGTGGAAAAGTCTTTCACAAAGCGACGATAGAAATCGGCCAACCCATGAAAACTTCGGAGTTCACTCACATTTGTTGGATGGGCCAATCTCGTATGTCCTTGACCTTGGAAATATCAACTTCAATTCCTTTCGAAGAAACGACAAATCCAAGAAAAATCAACTTGTCTATAGCAAAGGTGCACTTGGGAAGATTAGCATAAATCTTTTCATGTCTAAGGATTTGCAAAACTTCCTTGACATGTGTTATATGGTCCTCAAGTGATTTGCTATAAACAAGAATATCATCGAAATAGACAACAACACTTTTTTCCAATGAGAGAACACAAAATATGATTCATGAGGCGCATGAAGGTGGATGGGGCATTAGATAAACCAAAGGGCATAACCAACCATTCATAGAGACCAAGTTTGGTCTTGAAGGCAGTTTTCCACTCATCAACTTCAACCATGCGTATTTGATGGTAACCACTACGAAGATCAATTTTCGAAAAAATACTGGCTCCACACAACTCATCAAGCATGTCATCGAGACGTGGTATGGGATGTCGATAATGCACGGTGATAGCATTGATTGGACGACAGTCCATGCATAACCGTAACGTATCATCCGTCTTTGGAACAATAATCACGGGTACGGCACTTGGACTAGTGCTAACTTGGATCAAACCTTTGGAGACGAGTTGGTTGATTTGACGTTCGATCTCCTTCGTCTCCTCCGGGTTCATGCGGTAAGCAGCGCGGTTGGGAAGTGGTGCACCGGGGATGAGGTCAATGTGATGTTCTATTCTGCGAAGAGGAGGTACTCCATGTGGAAGCTCTTAGGGGAACACATCCTTGAATTCCTGCAAAACATTCATCAAAGATGGAGGAACGTTGGTTAATTCTTAGTTCCTTGCGCTAGGCCCTTGCAAAGGAGGACATAGTGCAAGATGGATGGGTTGTTCCGAACATCTCTCATCTCACTTTTGGTGGCAAGGAGAACACTCTTAGTTTTTGCACTCGAGTTTGGCTTGTGCCTCTCACTCACTATGAGGTGGTTCTTTCTCTCACCGCTCTTCTCACAAGTAGGTGTTGTGCTTTGCGCCCTCGCTAAAGCCTTTGCATTGTCCGCAATTATTTGGCTAGGAGTCATCGGTTGCAAAACACATGTTTTGTTGAGCCATTTGAAGGTGTATACATTGGTGCGACCATCATGTTGAGCAGCCTTGTCATATTGCCATGGTCGACCAAGAAGCATGTGGCAAACTGTCATAGAAACCACATCACACTCCACCGTATCTTTGTAAGGACCAATGGCGAAGGAGATCGATATAGTATGCTTGATCTTCACGGACCCTTGGTCACTTAGCCATTGCACGTGGTAGGGGTGCTTGTGTGGGTGGAGGGTGAGGTTGAGATTCTCACACAGCTCGGTGCTAGCAAGGTTGTGGCAACTCCCTCCGTCAATGATCACCTTGATAGATTTTCCATTGATGCGGGCTCATGTTTGGAAGATATTGGAGCATTGGTCTTCATGCTCTTGAATAAAATATCATAATAAGCACGGTCGATCAACATTGGGGTCAGCATTAAGAAAGAGAAACCGTGGGATATGGCCACGATGGACTTTTTTGAGACAACAGTTTCTTAATGAATAGGGGACAAGTATCTTGGCAAGAGTGAATTCAAGAGATTGTAGAGAGGTTTGAGGTAAGAAATGTGGTTGGTGTAGTTGATGAGTTTAATCACTTGAGGCAAAGAGGAAGCCTAGAAGAGTACAAGTAACACACAATTGGCAGAAGGCTGCCATGTTGAGGTGCAATCCCTATTACGATGACAACCTTTTTCGACAAAGTTTTCTTGGGGGTAAGGGTATTGTAAATAGAGATAGATGTTTCGTCCGGCTCTGAGAAACAATTCGGCAACCCCGCTCTTCCCTTTGCCTCTTCCACATCTATTTTGGAAACTTGATTCGGTTGAGTTTGAAGCAAGGATCTAATCAGATAACGCTTTGTTCTCCAATGAATGGAGGTGGAATAATTTCTTGAGATAGAGAAAGCTACATCTCGACTTTATTTAAACGAAAGAAAAAGGTTAGTCCTGCTCCTAGACTTCCAATTCCAAGTAGTAGTAACGGAAAGGAACAGGTTTAGGAGAACTTTTTTGATGTCTTTCTTCGCTGAAAGTCAGTCAATGCCCTGGCTTCAATGAATGAAGACCGATGGGCTACGAGTGGTCAAGATCCTTGTGACGACAAGCGATGGACTTGCGTCATGTTCACACATGAGGAGTTCTTGATCATGTTCCACTCGTTGCCTTGCCATCGCTTCCTTGACACGGGCATCAAACTAATCTTCACTCAAGTACTCTTCATCACCATTTTCATGGATGAACAAGACTTTCTTGTTTCCACATTCGGCCGACTTGTGTCCTTTACCTCCACACTTGTAGCATTCACCGTTGAAAGGTGTATCACTCTTTGCTTGCTTGCCACTTGGGGGCAGTTTTCCTTGAGGAAGTGTGGACTTGAAGGAAGGCTTGGAGGTACTTGAGGAGCTTCCATTGAAAGTTGTTGGTGTAGCGGTTGAAGCTTGCTTGTAGGTGAAGTACGTCTTGGACTTGTTGTACTTGATATCCTCTTGCACTTGACGTTTAGCCTTTGTTGCGATGTGCACAAGCTCAACCATGTTGTTGTATGTTTGGAACTCGACGATGTGCTTGATTGGGTGATTCAAGCCAATAAGGAAACGTGCCATTGTTTGATCCATGTGTTCATCAATGTTGGCGGGAATCAAGTTGAGTTCTATTTCCTTGAAGTACTCTTCCACGGTCTTTGTCCCTTGACGAAGCGCTTGAAGGTTGTTGAAGAGGTCACGCGTATAGTGCGTGGGGACAAAGCGGGATCTCATATGAGCCTTCATGTCATGCCAAGTTGTGATTGGCGGCTCTTGTCTTGCATCACGAGCAACTTGAACTTGTTCCCAGCAAAGGTTGGCATAATCATCAAACTCAAGCGAAGCCATAGCGACCATCTTCTCGTTTCTATAGTTGTGCATGCGGAAGATCTTGTCGACTTTGAGTGCCCACGAGAGGTATTCTTCGGGGTCATTGGATCCGGTGAACTTGGGCATTGTGAACTTGAGCTTGCCAAAAGTTTCTTCATCATTGTGGTCATTGCGACGAGCTTGGTGACCTTGTTGATGATCTTGTAGTTGGGGAGGTGGAACTTGGTTCTCGTGTCCTTGTTGTGGAGATTGCTCTTGATATTGTTGTTGAGGAGCTTGCTCTTGCTCTTGGCGCGGTTGTTGACGTGGTTGAGGTGCTTAGGCCTCATGGTGGCGAGGGTGTGGACCTCTTGACGCGTTTGATGATGAAGAGGAGGCTCGTTCCTCGGTTGGTGATGTTGGTTAGGCACATTGGCCTCACAGCGAAGAACATGGTCATGAGCCTCTTGACGTGGTGGGCGTCGCTCAACTTGTATCACTTGATGCTCCAAATTTTGTTGAGGTGGAGGAGACGCCTCGTGATGACCATGGTGTCGGTGCGGACGTTCATGACGTTGATGACGAGGAGGAGGATCTTGGAGAGCTTCACGTTGATGACGAGCTTGATTCTCCAAATTGGAGTCATCACTTGTTGTGTCAAGTATGTGTCGCGGTCGATGGTGGTATACTTGCGGTTGCACTTGCGGTTCCTCTTGTGGTTGCTCTTGTTGGATCACTAGTGCCCTTGCGTGATGACGGTGTTCTTTCCTTGCTCGTGGCCTTGAAGAGAGGCCACCATCATAGCTTGACGTTGCGGCGTGCCATGGGGAAGGTACATAATTCGACGAGGTTCCATCTTCAAGCACGGGGGTATCATTGCGTCTTGGAGCACTTGGTTGAAGATCTTGTTGAGGAGGAGCATGACAATGCGATGAGCTTGAAGAGCTTGAAGCACGTGAACGCGGTCTTGCCATTCCGTCGATGAGGCGTCGAAGATTGTCATTTGTTTTGGCGACGGAGCGTTGAAGCGCTTCATTTTGGTGGCCGGAGTTATGATGCATTTCTTGCATTTGCCTTTCGAGGCCGTCGAAGCGGTTGTCGATGTTCTTGAACTTGGCTTTTGTCTCGCCAAATTGTTCATCTTGTCGCGTCTCAAGTGCTTGGCAACGTTCACGGAACTCTTGGCGGACGATGAAGTGACTTGCGGCCATCATGTACGGTCCTTGATCTTCTTCTTGGGGAGGTGGTTGGCTCGGCTCACCGTGCCTATCCATCATGCAAGACACACAAGTATTGTATATGGAAGTGGAAAATGGTGGTGTTAGCCTTGTACCTCACCTTGGGGATTGCACCAAACTAGAAACCACAAGTGAGAGCTATAACCGTGCAAAGTGGAAATGCAAAGAAAACTCACACTAAATAAAGAACTAACTCTCAAAAGCTTGTTGGTGGTAGGTTAGGATTGTGGAATGCCAAAGAACCAACCAAAAGAAAAGGGATAGTCAAAAGTGGGTAAAATCCAACAAAACTCAAATCAAGGCGAAGGTCACAACTCAAAAGGGTGATGGGAACCTACGACTATATACACACACGTGGAGAAAGTTGGGATTGACACGACTATTAAAATGAGCAAACAAAATGTCCTAACAAAGACTAAGCTCGTTGTCGTGCCAATGCAAGGAGAGACCGTGGCTTGTTTGCAAAGAAGAAAAGTGAGCATTTGTGCACTTGCCTTGGGCGCTCTTCTTTCTCTCTTGCTTACAAGCTTTGAGACTATCTTTGGCAATGGGAGACTATTTTTTTTATTTTGCTTTTTCTTTGTATCTTTTTTTTGCTCTCCCTTGATGCTACCTAGTCACACTTGATGTTGCTCTTGCACACTCACTATCCAAGGAAAAATGCACAATGCTCAAGCAAACACAAGATGATCCACTCTCATGGGGTAGGTACACACAAAGGAAGATGGGGGTTAACAAGGTGACGCAAGTTATACCTGCTTTGATGATAAACTTGGCGTCGGTGGTGCGGGATGATGTTCGTGGGCCGTGGTGTCGATGAGAGCGGAAGTTGATGATGCGGAAGCTGGCTGGTAGTTGCTGACACGCACACGGGACACGAGCAAACAAAGGAGATTAGCCAATGCGAAAAATGAGGCAAAACCGCGCAAATTACATTACACACTAACACTGTCTCTGTGGGACGGACCTCCGGCCTCGGTCTGGCCGGACATTCCGGTCTGGTTCGTTCGGACACTCCAGTCAGGCCGGACACTTCGGTCGGTATGAGCCGGACACTCCGGTGCGGGTTACCTGCTCATGTTCTTGAGCGGAAATCCTCGCCTTCGGGCCTCACATCCGCGAAAAATTGGCCAAATTGGGCTAGGAAAACGCAGGATAAAGCTGGACCAACTCCTTAGACAAGGTTTGGTCAGATCAAAACCACAAATAACACTCCAAATCAAGAGATCGATCCAAAGGCAAATATGGGCTGTTTTTTGGGGATTTTCGAATTTTTGGTGGATAGGAGAAAAATTTGTGGGGGAAATCATGAGCAACGAAGCTCTTGATACCAATATGTTGAGGGCAAACCTCTAGGGTGGCCCGATCTTTCACGATTCCCTTTCAAATTGAGGATGGAGTGTGGGGAGAGGAGGGGAAGACGAACACGATGAACGCACACACGAAGAACGCGATGAACACACACACGCAAAACCACGATACACACCAATACCTCACGCCGGCGGTGACCGGTCCGGCGCAATCCCTAGGATCGGCGTCGGGCGGAGGACTCTCTCGAACCGGTATGGCGAGATGGGAGACTCGGTGAGATCTTGACGTCTAGGCAAAGGGACACCGATGCCTAGGCCTTGTACAACGCGGAGGCACGATGCAAACTCCAACGAGGTTTGGGGATATTGGTGCTCCTTAGTCAAGGAGCATGAGGCAAGAATTAGATAGATCCACAAAGGGGTTTCCACTAATTCCGATATCATGCCTAGGGTTTACAATGGAGGTGGGGGACTATATATAGGCCAACCACAAGTTCAGGGATAATTCAGGCATTAAAGTAGATTTCTGGGCAAAGTAGAGGGGTACATGGGCCATAGGGCCCAGGCGCATGAGCCCATCATGGGCAGACGGTCAAACGACCGGACAGTCCGGGGTGGCCAGACACTCCGGGTGGTGTCCGGGAAGTGTCCGAATTGACCTTCTGAATGTCCATGCTAGGTTCGGGCTGGGGCAGGCCGGACACTCCGGCCGAGTCGTGCCGGACACTCCGGTCGGGCCGGACACTCGGGCTGGATCCGGGCGGACACTCGGGCTGGATCCGGGCGGACACTCCGGGTCAGTCTGCTTCAGGGCATGTGCAACTTATGGGCTCGAGGGTCGATGCCACGGGTGTTCGTACCTGATGATGCACAGAGTAGTCGTATGAAGTAGCACACCATCCAAGGAGGTATCAAATTGACACGAGGAGAGGAGTGAGTTCACCTTAGCTTGTAGGAGTTTGGCTCGGGCACGAGTCATGGGTCCACTTGGGGGACTCGGTGGTTTAGATGTAGGAGCATCCGTAGGACGGGCCGCATCAGATGTACTCGCGGTCGAGACCTACGAACCTATTTTCTTCGAACTGCAGCCAACTCGTGTAATTATTTAGAGTGTTCCTCACCGTCCGAGGGTCGGTGGTGTAGACGACATCGATCTTCTTCCCGCCATGTACTTCGATGTCGAAGTGCACAGTTTCTTGCTTGTCGTCGTTTCAGACATCCGGAGCGTCCATGACTACAGGCAAGAGGGAAAGGATACGGAGGAAGAGGGTGATGCGATGGTGGAGGAAATGGATGAGGCCATGGAGGAGAAAGACGATGAGGCCGTGGAGGAGGAAATGAGACGGAGAAGTGAAAGATTGGAACCTCCCTTACCAATATCTGGAATGGTGCATGACCGTTCGTAGTAGGGTGAAGGTGGCGAAAAATGGCGGTTTTACATGTCGACGCTAGCACTTCCTAAAATTTGTTCTACGCCACTTGCATGTGGTGGAATCAATTCAAACGTAGGCATGTTTGCGCGTGCCAACCTTCACTCATAGACAGGCGGGCCGCACATTTCCCTTTTATGATTTATTTTTTCACTTCCTCTAGACGGTTCCGGTGCCCGCCCACAATAATTATGCCCCCCTTCTTGTCTTCCACGTGGACGAGAACCGGCGGCGGCGGTGGTTCCTTGCAGATTCACTCTCCACTCGAATAACTGCCCCCATCCCTGATTCCACCCCCTCTCGAATCCATCCGCCTCCTTATCACAACGCCTCCATTAATCTACCGGATTCTAGACACCATTTGCCGCTATGGGTAGAGCTTGGGGTAGCAGCAGGCTGAAGTGAAAGGCATGCGACGACGACGCGGATGGCCAGGGTGACCGCTACCGCGAGGATTGGGGATGGCCGAACCTCAGTGCCGCAAACATGCATAGGATCGCCTCGGAGTTGGACATCATCTCAGCTGGCCGCCTCGCTCGCGGCATCCCTGGCTACCGCGTGACGATGCGAAACATGGACGAACAATCGTTCGGCACGCCAGGCCTTCTTTACCCCGATAACAGCAATTGGCTAGACGACCGTGATGGCCACGTAAGTTCCAGTATCTAGCTTATTCGTTCAGTCATATCGTTGATTCGTATGTGGTGAACTCCCATCGGAATCCTATGTTCCTTTCGTCGAACGTGTTGTGTGCACGAGCGATTTGAACAAATCGAACCATTTAAGACTATTCTATACAGCGGAAGCTCTGCTCGTACCTGATATTCTGGTATTTTCGTAGTGCCACAGTCTTACTTTAGGTGATAGACGAGTTGTCAATTTCGATTTTGCAATGGAATGCCTGCTAGGTGATATTCTGTTTCCTAAAATAAAAACAAACAGATTAGACGATTTAAGGCTGTTATGCCCAGAGCTGTTTAATTATGATCATCGTCAGGAGTTTGTTCTGGGGGCTCTGCTACTACTCCATATATTGAGTATCTTCGTAGTGACACATGCACAATTTAGGCGATATCTGAGGAGACACTCGTATTTAGGCGATATTTTGTGTACTTTAATTTGAAGGCCCAGTTGTCAAATTGTTTCTGCAATGGAATCCATGCTAGTTTATTGTACCAAATGACAACAAACTCTACAGAATATTCATGCAAAACTGATGCTGCTGGATAAGTGGTCCGAATCAGTAGTGGTGAATATCAAGGAAGAAGAAGAGACAGAAATGGAAGATGACCAGAACTGGGTGGGTGCCAACAGCGACTGGCTGGTCCTTTTAGGATGGCAGTACTTGGACTCTAAAAATGGCTACAGATCGAAGAGACTTACAGTGCCATCTTTGAAGGGTGTCGGCATTACTGCATTCAATAGCGGGTGGCCACCGCCCATTTCCGAATTCGCTTACAGGTTCAATGTGGCAGAACTTGACCTAGTGAAGGTATAACTCCCACATAGACTGCGGGAGGGGGCGTGGAAGAACTGGGAGTACGACCTCTTAGCGGTGTTCGACAAGGCAATCACATTCATTAGATGCCCAGAAGACAAGGAATGGATAGTCTTGCGCGACGACTTCCTGTGGCCGGAGAAGTATGTCGACGCCGTCTTCACCTACGACTACTCTCATGCAGACATAGCGCATTTATCACGATCCTTGAACATATAGCTGACGTGCGTGTTTGGGAGCTGTCCATTTGGGGTGAGTCATGGTGTCATATAGCATGTAAAATCCCATTCAAAATTCTTCTTACTGACTGTTAGTAACACGCAGGTACCCACGCAGCCCCGTGCATCATTCCAGCTCTGTTCATCGAAGATGCAATAGCAGATGCTGAACTTGGGACACGACACTGGTTCCTGGCACCTCTCGGAGACAACACGGAACAGGATGATGAACTCTTGTGGATTCATATCAGGGGAGCACTAAACAGCGTTGGTGATACAATAGAACATATGGGGACACAACTTTCTTCATACCCATCATGCGTGTCACGTTTTCTCGAGGTCCGCATGCCCATCCGAAGACCCAGTAGAGCAAGTCTGGAGCAGAGTCAACAATCTAAAGGGACAATCTGTGTTTCTTGGGATCAACTACCCTTTCTTTGTCGGAGCCCCTAGAGCTGTTGAACCTGTAATTGCTCAGGCAGCCCTGGCCCCTGATGCTGGTGGTGGTGGTGGTGGTGTTGGTGGTGGTGGAGCTGACGAAGAACTAGCTGTTGCTGCTCCTGGTGAAGCTGACGAAATACTTGGTGATGCTGCTGCTGGTGAAGCTGACAAAATACTTGCTAATGCTGCTACTGGTGAAGCTGACGAAATACCTGCTGAGGCTGCTGCCGGAGTCCAGGAAGAACATGCTGGTGTTGTTGCTGAGGTGCCAGCACTTCCAGTGTTGATAGCAGACTGTGTGTTTGCTGCACACTCACGCGCCTATCATGTTGACACTCTAGATCCGACCTGGAGCCGAATCCACGTCGGGGGGAGGGGCCCTACAATTGGCTCATCAGTGGGGTCATACTATTTGAAGGAGAATGAAAGACGGCCAAACGCAGCATTCTGGTTCGTTCCGACGATACCACCAGCTCCAGGGACCTAGTGCTCATACTGGCAGATCCGATGAACCATTTGTCTTTATCTTTATCATTAGTTACGCTTATGTGTGTAAAGACTAAGTTGTGCTTATTTATGTAAGACTAAGTTAGGCCTAACTACGTAATATTCAGTGAAGCCTAGTTTTTCTTTCCACGCCCATAACAACAGAATTGCAGCATAGAACATACAAATGTAATGTGCATACCAGGCATTTTTGCTCAGGATAACAACCACTTCAAGCAAATGATACATCGTGTACGCATTTGAACGCATCACTAGAATGTGCCACCTATTGATGATTGATGACATGGATCTAGCTTTTCTGCGCTTATTTGCATTGAATCGCTCATTGATTTGTTCACATATTTTTTGGCAATGGCTGATGAACTCCACTCTCTTGGTAACTTGCTTCGTCAGCGAGCACTTGTTGATGCAATGCAAAGTACAGAACATGGTCGTCATCGTCATTCCATTTAGGTTCTCTATGTTTCGTCATCACGGAGCTACTAATTTCAAATGAAAATCTAGTAAACAATATATGTGTACATTGTTAGAGTATGCTACGGCCACGGTACATACATGTTTTTCTACAATCACAAGAAGAAAACTTGATGCATTTTCACCTTGTTGGCATTGTGCCGAACTGGGTGGATGTGGCTTTGGGGTTAGGAGAGGAAGGCGCCGTGGCTGGTGCGTGTTCGACCACGACGATAGCGAGCTCAAATTCTAGAGGAGACCAACAGGACCGAGCACGGTCGGCATGGTGACAGATCTCACCCGGGAATGAATTCCTGTCCCTGCGCCATGCCAATGGTGCGGTCATGGTGAGGGAGAGATCCGATTCGGGATGGGGAGGAGAACGGGCCGAGCAAGTTTGTCCAAGTCCTAGCTCCACGCCCGCGGACTACCTGATTGCCGCCCGGAGGAAGAAGAAGGCAGCGTAAAGGATGCATCTAACGCCGCGCAAGCCTACATGGCGGCGACGGCAGCGACATAACGGCAAAAGTCGGCGAGGGGGCCCAAGCGGGCCGTTAGCCTGATTTTTTGTATTGAAACGTAAAGTTCAATTCGTGCCAAAAAAGACCCTCTGAGTATTTGGCACGCCAACTGTAGTCATCGCGGCTGATATCAGGGAACTCGGGTACCGCGTTGCCTTGCCACCCCAACTTTCGGGCCGCAAAATGATATTCTCGTTCACGTCACCCCTTTTGAGTTGTTGACCTTCGCCTTTGACTTGAGTTTTGTTGGATTTTACCCACTTTTGACTATCCCTTTTCTTTTGGTTGGTTCTTTGGCATTCCACAATACTAACCTACCACCAACAAGCTTTTGAGAGTTAGTTCTTTCTTTAGTGTGAGTTTTCTTTGCAATTCCACTTTGCACGCTTATAGCTCTCGCTTGTGGTTTCTAGTTTGGTGCAATCCCCAAGGTGAGGTACAAGGCTAACACCACTGTATTCCACTTCCATATACAATACTTGTGTGTCTTGCATGATGGATAGGCACGGCGAGTCGAGCCAACCACCTCCCCAAGAAGAAGATCAAGGACCGTACATGACGCGCGCAAGTCACTTCATCGTCCGCCAAGAGTTCCGTGAACGTTGCCAAGCCCTTGAGACATGACAAGATGAACAATTTGGCGAGACGCAAGCCGAGTTCAAGAACATCGACAGCCGCTTCGACGTCCTCGAACGACAAATGCACGCAATGCATCACAACTTAGCCACCAAAATAAAGCGCTCCAACACTCTGTCACCGAAACAAATGAAAATCTTCGATGCCTCATCGACGATATGGCAAGACCACGTTCACGCGCATCAAGCTCTTCAATTTCTTCGCATCGTCATGAACCTCTTCAACAAGATCTACATCCAAGTGCTCCAAGACGCAATGATGCCCCCATGGTTGAAGATGGAAGTTCTTCGAACTATGTACCTTCCCCACGGCACGCTGCAACGTCAAGCTATGATGGTGATTTCTCTTCAAGGCCACGAGCAAGGCAAGAAGCACACCATCATCACGCAAGGGCATTAATGATCCAACAAGAGAAACCACAAGAAGAACCGCAACTGCAACCGCAAATCTATCACATTCAACCGCGACACATACTTGACACAACAAGTGATGACTCCAATGTGGTCAAGACCATGATCTTCGCTATGAGGCCCATGTGCCTAATCTACATCACCAACCGAGGAACGAGCCTCCTCTTCATCATCAACCACGCCATGAGGCTCCACACCCTCAACAACCTCATGGGGTCCAAGAGCCTCAACACCGTCAATAACCGCGCCAAGAGCAAGAGCAAGCTCCTCAACAACAATATCAAGAGCAAGTTCCACAACAAGGTCGCGAGAACCAAGTTCCACCGCGTCAACCACAAGATCATCAACAAGGTCACCAAGCTCGTCGCAATGACCGCAACAATGAAGAAACTTTCGGCAAGCTCAAGTTCACAATGCCCAAGTTTACCGGATCCAATGACCCCGAAGAATACCTCTCATGGGCACTCAAAGTCGACAAAATCTTCCGCATGCACAACTATAGCAACGAGAAGATGGTCGCCATGGCTTCGCTTGAGTTTGATGATTATGCCAACCTTTGGTGGGAACAAGTTCAAGTTGCTCGTGATGCAAGACAAGAACCGCCAATCACAACTTGGCATGACATGAAGGCTCATATGAGATCCCGCTTTGTCCCCGCGCATTACACGCGTGACCTCTTCAACAACCTTCAATCGCTTCGTCAAGGGACAAAGACCGTGGAAGAGTACTTCAAGGAAATGGAACTCAACTTGATTCGCGCCAACATTGATGAGCGCATGGAGCAAACAATGGCATGTTTCCTCATTGGCTTGAATCACCCAATCAAGCGCATCGTCGAGTTCCAAACATACAACACCATGGTTGAGCTTGTGCACATCGCAACAAAGGCTGAGCGTCAAGTGCTAGAGGACATCAAGTACAACAATCCCAAGATGTATTTCACCTACAAGCAAGCTTCAACCGCTATGCCAACAACTTTCAATGGAAGCTCCTCAAGCACCTCCAAGCTTTCCTTCAAGCCCACACTTCCTCAAGGAAAACTGCCCCAAGTGGCAAACAAGCAAAGAGCGACACACCTTTCAACGGTGAGTGCTACAAGTGTGGAGGCAAAGGACACAAGTCGGCCGAATGTGGAAACAAGAAGGTCTTGTTCATCCATGACAATGGCGATGAAGAGTACTAGAGTGAAGATGAATTTGATGCCCGAGTCAAGGAAGCAATGGCAAGGCAACGAGTGGAAGATGACCAAGAACTCCTCATGTGTGAACATGACGCAAGTCCATCACTTGTCGTCACAAGGATCTTGACCACTCAAGCACAAGAGCATGAAGACCAACGCTCCAATATCTTCCAAACACGAGTCGGCATCAATGGAAAATCTATCAAGGTGATCATAGACGGAGGGAGTTGCCACAACCTTGCTAGCACCGAGTTGTGTGAGAAGCTCAACCTCACCCTCCATCCGCACAAGCACCCCTACCACGTGCAATGGCTAAGTGACCAAGGGTCCGTGAAGATCAAGCATACCGTATCGGTCTCCTTCACCATTGGTCCTTACAAAGATATGGTGGAGTGTGATGTGGTTCCTATGATAGTTTGCCACATGCTTCTTGGTCGACCATGGAAATTTGATAAGGCTTCTCAACATGATGGTCGCACCAATGTATACACCTTCAAATGGCTCAACAAAACATGTGTTTTGCAACCAATGACTCCTAGCCAAATAATTGCGGACAATGCAAAGGCTTTAGCGAGGGCGCAAAGCACAACACCTACTTGTGAGAAGAGCGGTGAGAGAGAGAACCACCTCATAGTGAGTGAGAGCCACAAGCCAAACTCGAGTGGAAAAAATAAGAGTGTTCTCCTTGCCACCAAAAGTGAGATGAGAGATGTTCGGAACAACCCATCCATCTTGCACTATGTCCTCATTTGCAAGGGACTAGCACAAGAAACTAATGAATTAACCAATGTGACTCCACCTTTGATGATTGTTTTGCAGGAATTCAAGGATGTTTTTCCCGAAGAGCTTCCACATGGACTACCTCCTCTTCACGGCATCAAACATCGCATTAACCTCATCCCCGGTGGACCACTTCCCAACCACGCCGCCTACCGCATGAACCCGGAGGAGAAAAAGGAGATTGAATGTCAAATCAACCAACTCGTCTCCAAAGGTTTGATCCAAGTTAGCACTAGTCCAAGTGCCGTACCCGTGATACTTGTCCCAAAAACGGATGATATGTTACGGTTATGCATGGACTGCCGTCCAATCAATGCTATCACCGTGCGTTATGGACATCCCATACCACGTCTCGATGACATGCTTGATGAATTGTGTGGAGCCACTATTTTTTCGAAAATTGATCTTCGTAGTGGTTACCATCAAATACGCATGGTTGAAGGTGATGAGTGGAAAACTGCCTTCAAGACCAAACTTGGTCTTTATGAATGGTTGGTTATGCCCTTTGGTTTATCTAATGCCCCATCTACCTTCATGCGCCTCATGAATCATATCCTGCGTTCTCTCATTGGAAAAAGTTTTGTTGTCTATTTCGATGATATTCTTGTTTATAGCAAATCACTTGAGGACCATATACAACATGTCAAGAAAGTTTTGCAAATCCTTCGACATGAAAAGCTTTATGCTAATCTTCCCAAGTGCACTTTTGCTAAAGACAAGTTGATTTTTCTTGGATTTGTCGTTTCTCCGAGGGGAATTGAAGTTGATGTGTCCAAGGTAAAGGACATACGAGATTGGCCCATCCCAACAAATGTGAATGAACTCCGAAGATTTCATGGGTTGGCCGGTTTCTATCGTCACTTTGTGAAAGACTTTTCAACCATTGCATTCCCTCTCAACGAGTTAACGAAAAATAATGTCACCTTCGTGTGGGGCAAAGCACAACAAAAAGCTTTTGATGAACTTAAAAAGAGGCTCACCGAAGCACCTCTCCTTGCGTTACCGGATTTCACAAAAACTTTTGAGATAGAGTGTGATGCTAGTGGGATTGGCATTGGAGGAGTCCTTATGCAAAACGGACGTCCTATAGCCTACAATAGCGAGAAACTCGATGGTGCTCGCCTTAATTATCCAATTTATGACAAAGAGATTTTTGCCTTAGTTCGTGTTCTTCAAGTTTGGCAACACTACCTATGACCCAAGGAATTTATCATACATTCTGACCATCAGTTGTTGAAATATCTCAAAGGCCAAGCCAACTTGAGTAAGAGACACGCTAACTGGGTTGAGTTCATGGAGTCTTTTTCATACATTATCAAGTATAAGAAGGGCAAAGATAATGTAGTTGCGGACGCTTTGTCTCACAAGCACACAAGCCTTCTTACGAGACTTGAAACCAACGTATTGGGTCTTGAGGAAATAAAATCTTTGTATGCTTCCGACCCGTTCTTTGAACCAATTTTCGCAAAGTTCTCCATTGACAAAGGGTTTGATGATTTCTATTTGCATAAGGGCTTTCTCTTTAAACAAAACAATCTTTGCATTCCCAAATCATCGCTCCAACTTTTGCTTCTCCAAGAATCTCATGGTGGAGGCCTTATGGGTCACTTTGGCCATGACAAGACATTGGACATGCTCTCCACTCACTACTTTTGGCCCAAGATGAAGCGCGACATGGAGCGCTACATTCAATGATGCACGACATGTGTTCAAGCTAAGTCGTAAGCTAATCCCTATGATCTTTATATGCCATTGCCTATTCCTCATACACCTTGGTCCGACATTAGCATGGATTTCGTGTTAGGGTTGCCTAGATCTAAGCATGGTCATGACTCTATATTTGTTGTCGTGGATCGCTTTTCCAAAATGGAACACTTCATACCGTGCCATAAGACCGACGATGCTCCACATGTTGCAAATCTGTTTTTTAGGGAAATCGTCCGTCTTCATGGTGTGCCACGAACAATCGTCTCCGACCATGATGTCAAATTCATGAGCTACTTATGGAACACCCTCATGGCCAAGCTCGGCGTCAAGCTCCTCTTTTCATCCGCGTCGCATCCTCAAACCGATGGATAAACCGAGGTTGTCAACCGAAGCCTCGGAACCCTTCTACATGTGTTGATCAAGAAAAACTTGAAGGATTGGGAGGAATGCATCCCCCATGCCGAGTTTTCCTACAACCGAGCTAAGCACTCAACAACCAAGATGAGTCCATTCATGATCGTCTATGGTTTTGAGCCCCTCACCATGCTCGACATCCTACCACTACCTCTCCATGAGCGCACGAACATGGATGTCGAGAAGCGCGCACAAGCTATGAAGAAGCTTCATGAAGAAACAAGAGCTACTATTGAACAACAAGTCCTTCACCAAGCTTCAAGATTAAACAAGGACAAGAAGGAGATGATCTTTGAAGAAGGTGACCTTATGTGGATACACCTAAGAAAAGACCGCTTCCCCAAGGAACGTGACTCCAAGCTAAAGACAAGAGGAGATGGTCCCTTCAAGGTCCTCAAAAGAATCAACAACAACGCCTACATCATCAACATACCGACCTCCAAATACCTTGCAAGCAATACATTCAATGTCAAGGATCTCTCACCCTACCATGGAGATGTTCAAGATGATAACCATGAAGAGTCGAGGACGACTCTTTCCCAAGGGGGGGAGCTGATGCAGCTCGTCCTACGGACGCTCCTACATCTACACCAACAAGTCCCCCAACTGGACCCATGACTCGTGCCCGAGCCAAACTCCTACAAGCTAAGGTGAACTCGCTCCTCTCCTCATGCGAATTTGATACCTCCTTGGATGGTGTGCTACTTCATGCAACTACTCTATGCATCATCAGGTATGAAGCCTCGACACAGCCCCAAGCACCCAAGGATGGAGAACAAGGAGCAAAACGTGAAGCAAAAGCCGCTGGAGCTTCTCAGACCGGAGTCTCCGGTCTGCGCACACCGGAGTCTCTGGTCCACCAAAGTCTCCAGCCTGAAGACCCCGAAGACTCCGGCCCACTCTCCGGTCCAACCCCTGCATCGGGCCCGGGGACAATCTGAAGGCCCCTCCGGAGGCTGGTCTGGAGGCTACACCGGATTCTCCGGCCTAGACCAGAGTCTCCGGCCTACACATCGGAGTCTCCAGTCCGACCGACTCCAAACATGAAAAGGCCTTTGGGATTGTGGCCCATGTATCCCTTAGTCCGTCCAGAACTTGTATTTTATTCCTAAAGTACCCCTGTTTAAGTGGCTGGCCTATATATAGTCCCCTACCTCCATTGTAAACCCTAGGCATGATATTTGGAATTAGTGGAAACCCCTTGTGGATCTATCTAGTTCTTGCCTCATGCTCCTTTGACAAAGGAGCACCAAATATCCCAAACCTCGTTGGAGTTTACATCGTGCCTCCGCGTTGTACAAGGCCTTGGCATCGGTGTCCCTTTGCTAAGACGTCAAGATCTCACCGAGTCTCCCATCTCGCCGTGCCGGTTTGAGAGAGAGTTCTCCGCCCGACGCTGATCCTAGGGATTACGTTGGACCGGTCACCGCCGGCGTGAGATATTGTTGTGTATCGTGGTTTTACGTGTGTGGGTTCATCGCGTTCTTCGTGTGTGAGTTCATTGTGTTCATCCTCGCCTCCTTCCCCCGCACTCCATCCTCGATTTGAGTGGGATTCGTGAAAGATCGGGCCACCCTAGAGGTTTGCCCTCAACACTAAAGTTACAGGGATGCGCAGATGCAATCTGGCGATGGTGTGGAAACTAGGGTTGCGGATATCCTCCTCGCCACCCCCTCCTAGCCTTTATATAGATAAGCTAGGTCTCGGGATAGCAGGCCAAGTCGGTTACATATTAGGGTTTCCCCTTTAAACTTCAATCTTGTATTTGCCGTGTTCTACGAGGAGTCGAAGTCTCCCAGGTCACTCGAATCTCGACTGGGCCTTAGCAACATCGTGGGCTTCTTCTGGGATGGACCGTATATGTTGATCTTGAGTACTTGTAGGATATGCCCATGACACTTAAACTATAGTGTCATGTCATTATTAAACTTTGGATATCTTTTAGCATTCTAATCCTTTATAAATTCTTAAACTATTATCATTAACATGGTGATGAGAATAAATCATTTATATTCGTAATGTGACCATAAAGGTATTATTCATAAGAATAGTACAACTGCATTGAAACTTATTTATATGAATATATCGTCTTGCTAAAAGCAAGACACATAAACAAGGATTACAAAATTATATTCAAGCCCACTAATCCGAATGATAAACTTTGAGGAAAGGGGTGATATTGTCCATCAACTATTTTGCTCGCCATCATCAAGCCACATTGCCTCAATTCCAGCAATTCTCAAGGAGACCATCATGTTTTCACAAAACAGGACAAGTATCCAATACTTTTGTAAACTACAGTGATTTTTGCAAGAATTACATTTATAACTTTTTATATCTTACATATACCCTTTTCATTCATGACCTCCATTACAATCAAGCCCTTCTAAGGTTCACAACTCTAATGCAAGATCGCTAAGTGTTTCTCCAAATATTCTCTTTTCATCCATCATGGAAGAAAACCCATCCAGCGGCTCATACTTTATGTGTCTGATCTTGTAGAATACAAGATTGTAATCCAACTCTCCATCGAATGGAGAATGGCTTATTGGATGATTATGAGAAAACACAAACATTGTGGAGTCATCGGATTATCTCCTAATGGTCATTGTATCAAGAAGAGAATATCACCTTTTACGAGGATATCCCTTAGGCGTGGGTATTAATCTATGAAGTTGGACCCTTTCGCTAAGTTCCACATCAAGCAAGAAATTTCCCATGGTCGCAAAGGACCTCAATGGGATAGGTCATGATCTACTAAGATATTTGCAAATAGACATCTGGTCTAAGTTCGTAATATGAGTTCAATCCTAATTGAGCTCCAACTAAAATTGTCATCCCCTGGATGATTTTAGTGATCACACGATCCCAATCTGCTACACCACCCCCGATCGTCACGGCCGACAGTGTAGTTTCAAAGGTATACATTTCCTAATGCCAATCACATCAACAATGTGACTCATGCCCGACCTTTCGGTCTCTTGTGTTCCGAGGCCATATCTGCATATGCTAGGCTCGCCAAATCTAACTTGTATGTATTCGCAGTGCAACATGGCTTACATCCACTTTATGCGAATGTAGATATGTCTAGCCCCCGATCGTCATGGTCGGCTTCATAACGGTGAACTTTCTTGGTGGTGCACACATAAGCGGAACATTGTCATTGGAATTATTTAGGGATTATCTTATTTGCTACCGTTGAGTATCTAATACTAGCATATAATAAGATATAAAACAGGTATCAACATCACATGTATATTGTGATATGATATGGTCCTTCTTCTTGTGCCTTGATCTCCATCGAGCACTCTGGCATGATCTCCATCTTACCCCTGGTTTGACGCCAAGTCCACGACGCCACCAGCAGGTCGTCCATCGGAATGATGGCTATTACTATACTACTTAGTAACATAAAAGTAAACTACTTTACCTTCATAACGACCAATACCATATCATAACACAAGCCCTCCTGCAAAACAAAGTTAGACGCCTCTACTTCATCTTTGCAAGTTTTATGTGGTTGTTAGCGCTTTCACAATAGAACCGTTTCTAATCTACGAACTTTCCAACCACAACATGGATCTAACAGTTGTCTCTACTACACCCCTTTCGGGGCCCTCCGTTGTAAATTCTATATCAACTATTAAATGAGAGACATACACCCGCTAGCCACTTATACGGAACAAGACGTATGTCGAGCGTGGAACCAGTTTCATGGACGAATACGCGTAAGGTTGGTCCGGGCCGCTTCATCAAACAATACCGCGATATAAACAAGTACACGTTAGAGGGTAACAACTAAGGGATCAATGCCTGCACAATACTTGTGCGTACAGGCCGTACAACACTCCTACGCATAAACCTGGCCCTGGTACCACTAAAGGGTTCCGTAGCAGAAAACAAAAAAATTCCTATGTTGGAACTCCCTAACGCCAAGATCTATCTATGTAGTAATGCAATAACAACCGGAGCGTATAGAATACATACCCTTGTAGACCGTACGTGGTTAACGTTCTGAGGTGAACATGGTTGAAGTAGTCGAACCTGTGGCCGACCTCAAGGTCGCGATGCTCCTCGCAAGTCACCCCTTGCTCCATCTTCATCGTGCAATAGCTCCGGCTCACAACATCGAAGGTGCCACAAGTGTGGTGATACATTGTAAATGTATCTATAATTTTTGATGTTCCATGCTTGGTTTTATCTACTTTCTTATGTTTTGTCCACACTTTGGAGTACTTTTCATATGATTTCTTGGACTAACCTATTAACAAGAGCCACAGTGCCAGTAGCCTATTTTTTTGCTGTTTTTGGTTCCAGGAAGTCAGAAAATGAATATTCTTAGAATTGGACGGGACAAAAGCCAAAGTTACTATTTTCCCGGAAGACTCACAGAGCCGGAAGGAGAGTCGGAGAGGGGCCACAGGGTGGCCACACCCCCCTTGGCGCGAGCCAGCCCAGGCCACGCCAGGGCATGGTGTGGGCCCCTGGCTGGCCATCGACCTTGCCTCCTTCGCCTATATATTCCTCCCGAGGCAGAAACCCTAAATCATCAAGCCTCCAGCCACGAAAAGTTCCGCAGCGCCGCCGCCACCGAAGGGGAGATTCCGGGGACAGAAAGTCTCTGTTCCGGCACCCTGCCGGGACAGGGAAGTGCCCCCGGAGCCATCTCCATCGATCTCCACCACCATCTCTATCACCATTGCTGATTCCCATGATGAGGAGGGAGTAGTTCTCTCTCGAGGCTAAGGGTTCTACCGGTAGCTATGTGTTCATCTCTCTCTCTCTATGCGTGATCATATTGTGATCATGAGCTTTGTAATCAAGTAGATCTACCTTGCTACTCAAGTGCTTTAATAGATCTCTGCTCTCCCCATGTGTGTGAAAGTGACAGCGTGCACACCATAGTGGCACTTAGGCCAGAGATTATAAATACTTGTTATGAGTTATATTTGGAGTTGTATGTCTCTATGAAATAGTGGTGTTTGTTGGAACCATCTAGAGCTCAAGGTGACAGTGTGGGTTATCTAGATGGGAAAGGCTTACTTTGAGGTGTGCTGTTATAGCCCTACCATGGATTAGAGTGTCCAACCGGAGAGTAGTTCAGCGTAGTATCATAAAGAAGAATATATTTATATGAGAGTGTTCACTAGTGAAAGTATGATCCCTAGGCCTTGTTTCTAAGCACTGAAACACCGTTTGCTATTAGATGTATTACATGTTTGCTTGCTTCCATCTTTATTTCAGTTTGCCTTTAGTCTTTTCCCACATCAACCACACGCCAGCAAGCTATTTTCTATCATCGTTACCACTTATACTTATCTATACCACTTGTATTTCACTATCTCTTCGCCGAACTAGTGCACCTATCCACTTGACAAGTGTATTGGGTGTGTTGGGGACACAAGAGACTTCTTGTATCTTGATTGCAGGGTTGCTTGAGAGGGGATACCTTTGACCACTTCCTCCCTGATTTTGATAAACCTTGGGTGATCCACTTAAGGGAAAACTTGCTGTTGTTCTAAAAACCTCTGCACTTGGAGGCCCAACAACTGTCTAAAAGAATAGAAGTGCGTAGACATCAAGCTATTTTCTGGCGCCGTTGCCGGGGAGGTAAGGTAAAAGGTATTCACACCGGAGGATTAAAGAAGAAGAACCTCCCACGATAAACGCCTATTTTCTGGCGCCGTTGCCAGGGAGGTAAGGTAAAAGGTACTCACATCCTCCGGTGTGAGTGCTCGAAGTTATTTCCTTTAGATTATGCAACTTTGTCTTTTTGTTTCTTGTTTTCACTAGTTAGGCTTAATGGAAAACAACAACAAAATTAGAGAGCTTTATAGTATTTATATTGAGTTAGGACATGAAGTGTTTGAAGAGAAAATTAAAAAACCTATGGAACTTTATTTGCATGCTAATAGCAATGTTGTTAGTATGAATTCTTTGGACACCGTTATTGCTAATGCTATGGAAAAGTCTAATCTTGGGGAAGCTAGTTTTTATGAAAATGATCTTTTTAGTTCCCTAGCTTTGGAAGATAGCTATTCTATTGCTTATGATGATACCAAACCTCCAATATATGATGATTACAATGATGAATATGATATTATTAGTCCACCTACTATTGAGGAGAAAATTAATTATAACTATAATATGCCTCCTATATTTGATGATTATGGTGATGAGAATAATAATGATAGCTATTTTGTTGAATTTTCTCCCACTATGATTAATAAGAATGACTATTCTTATAGGGAGAGTAATAATTGTTTTATGCATGTGGCTCATAATAAGAATGTTTCTTGTGATAGTTATATTGTTACTTTTATTCATGATGCTACTGAAAGTTATTATGAGAGAGGGAAACATGGTTTTATGTGTCTCAACAATATTAAGTTTCCCCTCTTTATGTTGAAAATTTTGAAGTTGCACTTGTTTTTCTTTACTATGCTTGTTGCTTTGTGCTTTCATGAATTGTTTCTTTACAAGATTCCTATGCATAGGAAGTGGTTTAGACATAAATGTTCTTTGAATTTGCTTCTTGATGCTCTCTTTTACTTAAATTCATATTTCTTATGTGAGCATCTTCTCAAACTATCATGCCTAACTTAAAGGCGTTAAAGAAAAGTACTTATTGGGACATAACCCAAAAGTTTTAGATGAGTATTGGAAGTTATTACTTCAGTAATAATCGCTCCTGATCCTTCTTATTTGATTTTTGTGCCAAGAGTAACCTCTAATGAGAGAGAAGTAATGATTGGGAAAGTTGCTGTCCCGAAACAGATTTCTGTGGTTCACCGTAAAAATTAGTGTAAAATCTCTGTGAGTCCTTTTGGGGCGTGAATTTTTGTGCTTCTGCCCCTGGTTGTTATCTAACTTTCGTTAGTTCAACACTTTTCGATTTGAGCAACATAAGGTCTTCGAAAAAATTCGTCGTTACCTGCTGGTCTGTTTTGACAGATTTCTGCCATTATTTGCATTTGCTTCTTGTTGGTTCCTCTTTGAGTTCTTTTGGGGAATTGAGATTTTTGAGGGAAGTGCTACAGTAGCTTGTGTTTTAATGGAAGTTTTATTGGTGTTAGAACTGAACCCAAATACCTATTATCTTGAGTGCACTAATGTTGCTAATAAAGATTGTGTGAAGTTTTGTATGAAGGAAAAATTTCAGGTGTATGGAAGGAATGGGTAATGAGATGAAGGATGGACTAAAGCTCAAGCTTGGGGATGCCACGCGTGTCACCCCAAGAAATATCCAAGAAGTACAAGCATCAAAGCTTGGGGATGCCCAAGGCATCCCCCTCTTCATCAATAAAAATCACAGGTTTCTTGCAAACGCTTCATTTTTATTGTTTCATGCACAATTGTGTTGTTCTTGGAGCGTCTTCTTTTTTGTTTTCGTTTTCGTTTTTTGTTTGCTTTGTTTTCTTAGTTTGCTTAATAAATTGGTTGGACCCCCTCTTTCATGTATTGGTTTTCAAATAGTTTGGTTTGGTTTGGAAAATAGTAGGAAAGTTCATGCTTAAGTGTTAAAGAGAGCTTGTTTTTAACTGTGGCCTATGCTTTGTCATGCCATGCTTGATATTGTTTTGGCTTTATGCTTAGTATTCTTTTCTGTAGCATGACTTGTTATAAACAAGTGAGATTAGTTAATGTGCCTTTGAAGAATCATGCGTTGTTTTAGAATATTAAAGCATAGTATTGTGGTATTCTCCTTTGATGTTTTATTTGGGTTGACTTGGCACATGCTCACACCATGTTATGACTATCCCAAGTCACCATAGCCTTTATGATCCTTTAGTTTTCAACTTGTAATATCACTTTATGCTTTGATCAATGATGTTTTGTCGCTCTACATGATTATGGCCATTATTGCTCTCTTAGTTGGTCGCTCCCAGTCTTTTGCTAGCCTCCATAACCAAGTATGAGTTCCACTCATGCATCCAACTCCTAAAACCAAGTTATTCCAAAGAGTCCACCATACCTACCTACTAGCATATGCTATTCCAAGTATATTCATGTTTTTATCTACCTTCCAAATTAAACTTGTTATGAGAAAACTAGTGATTAAAGCTCTCACGAACTTGATCGGACACTTTACTTTTCTTTCCCTTAATAAACTTGACCCATTGTGTTGTCTATGTTGTATATGCTTGCACTTATTTGTTGGGAATTAGCAGAACCATGCTGTCATGGGGAACGCTTTCAACATTGCACTTGGTACTTGTACCTAGTTGATATCATGCTCTTTTGTCTATGGATGTCGTCGGTGTGAAATGAAAGGGGAGCTTGTAAGTCCATGGAGTTATGTATATGTGTTAGAGAAACGCCTGGGCCGCTGGTCTAATCCATGCTGACATGGTGGAAACCTATGGTGTAACCATAATGAGCTGTCTATGAAGCATTCTTCTTATAAAAAAAGAGTCCTGTGTTGAGAAAAAAGAGAAAAAGAAAAAAAGATTATGAAAAGAGGAAAGAGAGAAAAAAGCACCATATTCCCATGGTAAATAAGAAGATTGCTGAGATGCTCGTTGTCTGCTTGCCTTGTCATTTTGATATGGGGATTCTTCCGTATCATCGGGCAAGGGGTACCCCGTTGGCAGTTCTCTATGATACACATGTACTTACGATGACAAGAACTTACCGGTGACTAAACTTGAGTAGCATGAGGAGCGGCCCTCGTATTCAAGGGACATGAGATTTCTAACTTATACTTTGTCAAGCATATACTCCATAGTTTGTTCACTTTAACCTTAATCACTTCAAGATGCTAATGATAGGGGCAATGAGAGCTGAAAGCTAATAAGTACCATAATTTTTGGAAGCTCTTTATGAGACTTGAATCTCTGCTTCCTTCTATGAAGGCCTTTCTTCCACTTATATATTGAGTCTCCACCTTATACCTTTATGCACCTACTTTGAGAGCATAATGGCCATTCTTAGTTCTATGTGCATTGTCCCAACACTAGTTGATTGATGCATACCTTGATATCGCTTGTTTTAAACTATTTGTATCTAGTCACTCTTATGAACTTTGAAGGTGTCCTATGCATTTATATTTGCTACTCTATGAGGGACAATGTGAATACTACTATGCTATGTTTTCTTCATGTGAAACAAACAAACGTCTTGCAAAGCATTGTTATTCATGAATCTTTTGTTTATGCCTTTTCATGTTGCGTCATAGTTTCTTTGCCTTATTGCTAGAACTTTTTCTTTCATGTTATGATTGAAGTACTATGTTCCCAGCTTCGAATGTTTTACAATTACTTTGATCAAGTTTATAATGGTGCATGTCACCTCAAAAATTATTCTTTCTTTTTATCACTTACCTACTCGAGGACGAGCAGGAGTTAAGCTTGGGGATGTTCATACATTGCAAATGTATCTATAATTTTTGATGTTCCATGCTTGGTTTTATCTACTTTCTTATGTTTTGTCCACACTTTGGAGTACTTTTCATATGATTTCTTGGACTAACCTATTAACAAGAGCCACAGTGCCAGTTGCCTGTTTTCTGCTGTTTTTGGTTCTAGGAAGTCAGAAAATGAATATTCTCGGAATTGGACAGGACAAAAGCCAAAGTTACTATTTTCTCGGAAGACTCACAGAGCTAGAAGGAGAGTCGGAGAGGGGCCATAGGGTGGCCACACCCTCCCCTTGGCACAGGCCAGCCTAGGCCGCGCCAGGGCATGGTGTGGGCCCCCTGGCTGGCCACCGACCTTGCCTCCTTCGCCTATATATTCCTCCCGACGCAGAACCCCTAAATCATCAAGCCTCCAGCCACGAAAAGTTTCGCAGCGCCGCCGCCACCGAAGGGGAGATTCGGGGGACAGAAAGTCTCTGTTCCGGGACCCTGCCAGGACGGGGAAGTGCCCAAGAGCCATCTCCATCGATCTCCACCACCATCTCCATCACCATTGCTGATTCCCATGATGAGGAGGGAGTAGTTCTCTCTCGAGGCTAAGGGTTCTACCGGTAGCTATGTGTTCATCTCTCTCTATGCGTGATCATATTGTGATCATGAGCTTTGTAATCAAGTAGATCTACCTTGCTACTCAAGTGCTTTAATAGATCTCTGCTCTCCCCATGTGTGTGAAAGTGACAGCATGCACACCATGGTGGCACTTAGGCTAGAGATTACAAATACTTGTTATGAGTTATATTTGGAGTTGGATGTCTCTATGAAATTGTGGTGTTTGTTGGAACCATCTAGAGCTCAAGGTGACAGTGTGGGGTTATCTAGATGGGAAAGGCTTACTTTGAGGTGTGCTGTTATATCCCTACCATGGATTAGAGTGTCCAACCGGAGAGTAGTTCAGCATAGTATCATAAATAAGAATATATTTATATGAGAGTGTTCACTAGTGAAAGTATGATTCCTAGGCCTTGTTTCTAAGCACTGAAACACCGTTTGCTATTAGATCTATTACATGTTTGTTTGCTTCCATCTTTATTTCAGTTTGCCTTTAGTCTTTTCCCACATCAACCACACGCCAGCAAGCTATTTTCTATCACCGTTACCACTTATACTTATCTATACCACTTGTATTTCACTATCTCTTCGCCGAACTAGTGCACCTATACACCTGACAAGTGTATTGGGTGTGTTGGGGACACAAGAGACTTCTTGTATCTTGATTGCAGGGTTTGCTTTACAGGGGATACCTTTGAACACTTCCTCCCTGAGTTCGATAAACCTTGGGTGATCCACTTAAGGGAAAACTTGCTGCTGTTCTACAAACCTCTATACTTGGAGGCCCAACAACTGTCTACAAGAATATAAGTGCGTAGACATCATGTGGCCCCTCGCGGTTTCGTACATAGACGGTGTACGATGACGACCTCCAACTCCTTGATCCTTGCCAGGAGTGCGTAAGTAGATCTCTGGCTTAGAATCCCTACAGCGCAACGACGTGCTACATGTGCGCCGTCTCTCGTGTGAACATACCTTTCTTGGGACCGTGCCAACGCGTGGAGAAAACTATGTAGAGATAGAGAGGGAGGAATTCTCTAAGGAAAATGCCTTAGAGAACATCTCAATTGTGTGTCTATTCCCACCCATGGGCACCCCTTTATATAGGGGGAGGGGGTGTGCCCTCCCCTTTGGGTTTCCCATGTGGGACTAAACAAGGGAGAGAGGGAGGAGGTGCCATGGGCCCTTAGGGAACCATGGGACAGCCGTCTAGGGGTGGGACCCACCCCACACATAGCCCTGGGATAGCCGGGTTGGCCCCCTTGGGGTGGCTAGGCCTTGGCCCTTTGGCCCTTTGCCATTCCCTCTCGTGGTTTTCCCTCATGGGCCCTTTTCCCTAGGAAGTTTGGCCCATTAGTGGAATTCCCTTTCAAATTAGATTTTAATATTATATTTAATATTAATTACATTAATTAACATGTAAATACATATTACAAAATCCGATTTGACCCGAAACACCTTTCGGTTCCCTTTCGATTTCCTCTGGACGACTTTGGAACTTTCCCAGAATGATTTTGGTTCTCTCATGGAACTTTTCCGGTTTCCTTTTCTCTTTCATATGGTGATTCCAACTTACAAAGGATCCCTAGCTCATCGTACCCTTAAGTGTATTTCCCCACGGCTCGGGAATGGCAGAGACAAGATCTCCATTAATGACCAATAGTGGGACCGGGATACCCATAATGACCCATGTGCATTCCACGATGACAATGTCGTTTGAACCGTAAACATCGTTTCCCATTCCCTTTGCCACATGATACCTAGTTCACCCGAGATTTGATCTATAGTATCTCCATACCTTCATTTGATCTCGTTATCGATGAACTTGTTTTCTTGTTCCCATGTCGTTGCATTCCGTGACCTAGTCACATGCTTGCAAGCTTCGTTAATGCAACATCACCGAGATGGCCACATATGTATCTATCCGTGAAGGGAATATGCCCGAGAGGCAATAATAAAGTGGTTATTATCTTATTCCATGTTTATGATAAATGTTTATTTTACATGCTAGAATTGTATTTATCGGAAACATCAATACATGTGTGTTTAATAAACGAAAGGGGTTCCTAGTTATGCCTCTCTTATAGACTAGCTTTTTGATTAACATGATGATCAAGGTTTCTTGATCATGGACATTGGATGTTGTTAATAACAAGGTCACACCATTGGTGGAATGATGTGATGAACATTCATCCGAAGTATAGCATTACAATCAAAGTCATTATGTTTATATTGCTATAATATCATACGAAGTAATATTTATCCTTAGACCATGAGATCATGTTAATTGCTAACATCGGAAGAGTATCTTGATAACATCAAACATCACACCATAACAGGGTGACTATAAAGGTGGGTTCGATTACTCTGAAGGTGTTATCTTTGAGGCTCATGGATCAAGAGTGGGATTTGTCCACCCTGATGACGGATAGATATACTTTGGGCCCTCTCGGTGATATCACATTGAAATAGCTTGCAAGCAAGTGATGTGATCTCTAGAATGTTATATCACGGGAACGAGAAAAGAGTGCATGTCGGTAACGAGATCAAACTAGGTATGGAGATACCGATGATCGAATCTCGGACATGTAATACGTCGTGGGACAAAGGGATTTAGTTACTAGCGTTAAAGGTTCTCTCGATCACAGAAGTCATCGTTGAATGTGTAGGAGTCAGTATGGATCTCCAGGTCCCGCTGCTGATTATTGATCGGAGAGGGGTCTCGATCATGTCTTCATTATTCGTGAACCGTAGGGTGACACACTTAATGGATACCGACACATATTTGAAGCAAATATGTTTCAGATAAAGATTTAAGAAAGCGCTGGAATTATTTCAATAGACACCGAAACTGTTTCGGGTGAAATTGCTGAAATTGGTTCTACATGTAATATTGAAATGTTGCAGGGAGTTTTATGTGAAAGTTTGTTAATTAAAGTAATTAACAAAATTCTGAATAAAAATAATAAAAGAGTTTTATTAAATGAGAGAGCATTAAATTTGGAGAAATTTAATGCATTTAAAGTGGAGACTTTAAAACAGAATGTGAAGGGGCATTTTAATGTGGAGGGGTTACCACCACATGAATGAAGGAGGTGAAGGGTCACCCCCTCCATGCGCCGGCCATGAAGGAGGGGCACCCCCCTCCTCCTATAAAAGGCCCCCTCTCCTCACTTCTCACTCACACCTCCTTGTGAAGGATCTCTCTCCCCCTCTAGTATTATTCCCCCATGGTCTTGGATTAGCGAGATACATGTTCCCGGTGGATTTATCTAGAAAGGAGTTGCTGCTTCTGCTGCTTTGCTGGAGCGAGGGACGGAGGTTGTTGGGGTACCGGACGTGTGTGCGATCACGGATGCACCGCTGCTTTGCGGTGTTGGACTTGGTGCTGCTGGAGCTGGATCTGATGGACGTGCTGGAGCCGGACCTGCTGGACTTCCTCACGATCTTGAGATCGGCAAGTGTACGACTACATCAACCACGAGTTCCTACTCGTTAACAAAGCTCGTTGTCTACGAGGGTAAGTTCTCGTTGGATGTATATCCACCCGTTGCTTTGTACCTAGTAGATAGATCTTGGCGTGTAGTTCACACCGTAGGAATTTTTTTGTTTTCTATGTTGCGGACCTGTTGGGGAGGTAACCCCGGATAGGGTAAGGATGGGGAAAGACGAAAGGATTATTCCCCGTCCAGTTTCTGAGTTATATTCTAAGCTGGCCGGGTCTTGTAAAGGTCGGCCGAGATAAGGAAAGGCAGGACCTCAGTAGTGATGGCAAGGCATTACCCGGCCGAGATACGGCGTAAGCCGGCCGGGTTGGCCCGAATGATCTTAATGCAGGTGAAGGACAGGCCGAGATTCGAGGAAGGGCGAATGATCTGGCTTGCAGGAGAAGGAGAAGCCCAAAGTCAAACCCTAGTCACGGAATCTGCGAGCCAAGAGCTAAAGACAAATGTGCTTGAGCGGCCAGGGCGAGAAGGAGGTCACGGAGGTGACAGCTGAGCCCGAGGCAAGCAGGAGGGCCCTCCGGAATCTTACTGCAGTGGGAAGGTCGACGAGGAAAGAGGGCGCCGAACTACTATATTGGGACAAGCATATTCCTCGAATATGCTTGCCACGTCAACCCTAGAAGAACCTGGGCTCTCCTTTATAAGGGAGGCTTGGACCCTAAGGAAGGGACGGATTCTTGGGACCGTTAGGCTGGTAAAATTCTCTCTATCCTTGTATACAGCTCAAGGAGCACTTGTAGCCCGAGGAAGGAGAAATAAAGATCTTTGCGTTAGCTTTCTGTGTGTAGAATCAACTACATCTTCCCTCCCCAGATACCACTAGCATCCATTGGCCCCAAACTTTAGCCTACCCATGGCATCTGCCGTGCCACCACCACGATAGTTGGCGCCCACCGTGGGGCCAGCAGCGGTGCTAGCTGGAGTTATGATCCGGACGGGAAACTTCATCAAGACTGGCGAGCGCGTTGTTTCTGGTTTGGTCCAGAGATTTGGTCTCTGTGACTATGTCAGCGACAATGCAGGGAGTTTCAGGGGGAAAACTCCCCTGCGTAATGGTGTCTTCATCAGCCTGGGCGGGCACAAGGTCTACGTCGGTGTCGACGTCTCCAGCGTTTATCCTTACCAAGTTGTTGTTGCAGGAGAGCCACCTCTTAACGCTGCGAGCCGTCCACCCAGAGCACATCCTGCAGGCAGCGTCGAGGTGATGGTCGCGGCCGGAGTACAAATCGGAGCAGCATTGCTGGGTCAGCGAGAGAACCGCCATCACGCAGGCGCGCAGGCAGTGCCAGCGCCACAACCCGCCCGAGGTAATCTTGACCAGCAGCAACCGAGGTGCAGGACACCACCCCAAAGGCACCAAGAGTAAGAGGGCAACCTCTAGAAAGGCCAGAGAACATTCTTCAGGCGACCATAGAAAACTTGACTACGCCTGTAGCGCCAATACTTGATCCGGCGAATGCTCAGGCAGAGTTGGAGGAAACCAGGCAAAAGGTGCTGGTAGAGGCCAAAAAAGTGTCGGCCTTGCGGGAGTCCTTAAACAGGACCCTGCGAGAATATGCCAAAGCTAATAAGCTTGATGTCGCACCCGAACGGGTGGACGAATTAAGATTGAGAGGGAAAAACCTCATGGATGATATCAATAAAGAGCAGGATGCTCATAAAGCAGAATCAGTGGATTTGGGTTTGCCGAGCGATACCCGGCAAAAAACCTAAAGCGGCAAATGCCGCATTAGAGTTAGAGGGGTTGACCGGCGAGGCCCGGCAGAAACAGCAAGAAAGAGTAAACGAGCTGGTGCGCATCGCGAACCAGCAAAACGAAGAAATGCTCAGAGCAAACCCGGCGAGGCCAGGGGCCTCGCGAATGGTTCATTCGGCAGGAGCAGCACCTGCCTTGTCCGTGGCAGCAGCATCTTCACCCGGAAATAATGCTCGAAGAGACAAAGCAGTAACCTCGGGAAAAAGGAACAAGCAGATTGTCCCATATGATCCGGCAATGGCCGGAAAGGCAAATGAGAACAGAGGCAATGCAAGCCGAGGTAACAGTGGGGAGAGGAACCACGGCCGTGTGGAGAAAGATGGCGGAAGCCGAGGCAACGGAGACCTCGGCAGAAGAGAACCCGCGAGAGGCAATCAGGAGAACAATACCCCGGTCGAAGTAAGGAGAGAACTGCCACTCAACCCGCAACCAAGGCATGAACCCCGGCAGGAAAGAGAAACGAGGCCAACTCGCCACGATCGAATTAATGAAAGATACAATGATGGTTATTCTGAGATGGAATATGCGATCCGTGGCGGAAACAATCACTATGGAGTACAGGACAGAGTTCTGTATAGAGATTTGCCATCAAATGATGCAAGAGTGAAGCTGGACCGGCTATACAGGTCCGAGTTGTTGGAAGAATAGGGTCCACCGGGGCCGACATGCTTTGGACCACGGATCATGGGCGAACCTCCTGTGCCGAACTTTCAGCTGGCAAGGGGCACGAAAACATATAATGGGAGTACCAAACCACAAGACTGGTTAATTGACTATGCCACTGCTGTAAAAATAGCGGGTGGGAACTTACGATGGGCAGTACGGTATGTACCACAAATGCTGGAAGGACCAGCTAGGGTGTGGCTGAATAATCTACCAGCCGGCAGTATCAAGCATTGGCTGGATTTTGAGAAATGTTTGTCAACAACTTTACCAGTACATACAAGAGGCCAAACATGCCACAACAGTTAGCCATGTGCAGAGGCGAATGAAACAGATAGAGAATTTTAACTCGGTGGTGCAACACGAGAAATGCATGTGAAGGAGTCATAGAATCGCAAGCAATAGCTTGGTTCGCAAGGATGCCGCTATGGCAGCGTGTTGTGGCAATGTGCGCAAAGAGATATGCCGACCACACTTTGGCGAAACTATCGAATAGCGGACTCCTACGCATTAGGAGACCCAGCATAACCAGAATTAATGTCGGCAGATCATCGCGAAACAGGACCATTATGCAAGAGTTTTGGCCGGGTCATCCAGGCGCGGTGATTTTAGAGGAAGAAGAAGAGAGGAAAGGCCGGATTATAGATATAATTCGGCCCAAGTGGCGGCGGTAGCGCAGGACCCACCGGGTCACGGAGCAACTCAACGGCAGAAGAATGGTCCTCAACAGTGGACACCAAGAAATGAAGGAAAAAGGCAGTGGGCCCAGAACAAAAGAAAGCGATGGCGAGGAGAGGCCGAAGTACACGTTCGAATCCATGTTAGATCAGCGTGCAAATTTCACACGTCAAACCCATCCAGGCCAGCCAACCATACCACCCGCCAATGTGCATGGATGAAAAATGCAATGGGGAACCCCGCAGGGTTCAGCACCCATCAAGTACATCGGCAGCATCAACCACAATTGATGGAGCAAATGCACGACAATCGATGTTACCGCCCCCTCCCGAGGTGCGATAACTCGGATCGGAGGCGGTGCATCAAGTGATGAACCAAGTCCAGGATGGAAGAACAAATCCGGCGAATACGGACGCAATGATTCTGAGAGAACATCATCAGTCCTATTGCGTGTTCTAACAGAACAACAAGACAAGCAAAGTGTGCAGCGCCGGCATATGGAAGTAAATGCAGTAATGCCGGCAGTACCAAGATATGTGCCTTGGTCGGATCAGGAGATAACTTGGAGCATAAAGGATCATCCCAAGATAATGCCAAATCCCGGATCATATGCACTTGTGCTGGATCCGACATTTGTTGGACCGAGCATCAATGTCAAATTTTCAAAAGTACTCATAGACAATGGAAGTAGTATCAATATAATGTACAAAGATACCATGCATAAACTCAAAATATCGCAGAACATGTTGCAATCCACGAGGACCACTTTCCATGGGATAGTGCTAGGGCTTTCATGTGAACCCATTGGTAAGGTCCGAGTGGATGTGTTATTCGGCACAAGAGATAACTGCAGAGCAGAGAATTTAGAGTTTGAAGTGGTGGATCTAGAGAGCTGTTATCATGCTCTACTCGGACGACCAGCGTTAGCCAAATTCATGGGCAGCTGTCATATAAGTTATCTGAAAATGAAGCTACCTGGACCACAAGGAGTGATAACTATAACAGGGGATTACAAGAAATCAATGGAGTGTGCATCAGCCGGGTCAAATTTGGCCGAATCATTGGTTATAGCAAGAGAAAAAAAGAAGGATTCAGGAGGTAGCAGCCCTCGCTCGGCATCGGCTGAACATGCTGCACTAGCCAACCCACATGGCAGTGTCTCTTTTCATCCGACTAAAGAAACGAAGAAGTTTCAGATAGATGAGCAATACCCGGAGCGTACTGTTACTATTGGTTCAGGCCTGGATGCTAAATAGGAAAGCGAGCTCACCAACTTCCTCCGTGAGAATCGGGACATATTTGCATGGTCAACTCAGGATCTGCAAGGTGTTCCGAGGGAGTTGGCTGAGCACTCTTTGAATGTAAGGCGAGCAAGGCGGTGAAGCAACCTCTCCACCGCGCCAAGACAGGAGAAAAATAATAGGGGATGAAATAGCTCGGCTCCTCGCCGGGTTCATCATGGAGGTGTTACCGGATTGGTTGTCGAATCCGGTGCTGGTAGAAAAGAAGAAAGATGATCCCAATGTAGCCATTGTATGGCGAATGTGTATCGATTACACGAACCTGAACAAGGCGTGTCCAAAAGATCCTTTTCCATTGCCTAGAATAGACCAAGTCATTGATTCGACCGCTGGTTGTGAGTTATTATCATTTGTAGATGCGTACTCTGGTTTCCACCAGATACCGTTAAATCCGGCCGATCAAATAAAGACTGCATTTATTACCCCGTACGGGGCTTATTGCTATCACACAATGCCGTTCGGCCTGCGAAACGCAGGAGCAACATATCAGAGATGTATGCAAAAATGTCTACATGATCAGATAGGAAAAAATGTACAAGTATATGTAGATGACGTGGTCATCAAAACCAAGGAAAGCAAAACGTTGCTGGAAGATATACGGCAGACTTTTGCGAACCTGAGAAGGTTCCGAATGAAGCTTAACCCAGAAAAATGCACGTTTGGCGTGCCGGCAGGAAAATTACTCGGTTTTCTTGTATCTAGCCGAGGTATAGAGGCCAACCCAACAAAAATAAAGGCAGTAGAAAGAATGGAATGCCAAGATGCTTAAAGGATGTGCAAAAATTCACGGGTTGTCTAGCTTTGCTCAGCCGGTTTGTATGTCGGCTGGGAGAGAAGGCGCTACCATTATATCAGCTGATGAAGAAATCAGATAAATTCGTTTGGACTCCACAAGCGGACAGCGCATTTCATGAGATGAAAAGAATGTTGGTCATAGCACCTATTTTGGCTTCTCCATTATCAAAAGAGCCTATGTTACTCTATATAGCGGCTACCAATAGAGTAGTAAGTGATGTAGTCGTAGTAGAACGACTTGAAGATAATAAGTCGGTATAGAGGCCAGTATATTATTTAAGTGAGGTGTTGTCCACTTCAAAACAGAATTACCCACATTATCAGAAGATGGCTTATGGGGTGTATATGTCGGCAAAAAAGCTTAAACATTACTTCGAAGAGCATCCCATCAGAGTGATCTGTGAAGCGCCCATAGCCGACATATTGAGCAACAAAGATGCAAGTGGCCGAATAGCAAAATGGGCAATCGAATTGTCACCATACGCTCCACAATTTGATAGGAGAGATGCAATCAAATCTCAAGCAGTCGCCGACTTCTTCGTAGATTGGGCCGAAGTGCAATATGAGCCACCATTACCAGATCCAAATTATTGGACGATGCATTTCGATGGTTCCAAACTAAGAACTGGTTTGGGGGTAGGAATAGTGTTAACATCGCCTAAAAGAGATCAGCTAAAATATGTGCTACAAATACATTTTGCCGCATCCAACAACGTAGCCGAATATGAAGCACTGGTCCATGGATTGAAAGTAGCAAAAGAGATTGGCATACGCCGAATCTTATGCTATGGGGACTCGGATCTAGTAGTACAGCAAGTCTCAGGCAATTGGGATGCGTTAGACGCTAATATGGCTCTATACAGATTTCATGTGCAAAAGATCAGTGGGTACTTTGAAGGATGTGAATTTCACCACGTACCTCGGGCAGAAAATGATGCCGCAGACACATTGTCAAAACTCGGATCAACCCGACAGTCAATTCCCCCGGGCATTGCCCTGGAACACCTCAGAAAACCATCAATAATCCCGTCACCAGAATCCGAATCTATCTTTATTCCGGCAAATCCAGGAGAGGATAATGCACCGATGGAAATAGACCAGCAATATGACTCGGAACCCCCCAAGAGGAGGACAGCAGAAGTAAGCACAATCATAAAGAAAGCCGAGATGGATATGTCGGCAGAAAACATGGAAGTAGACAATGATAGTGCACCAGAAAAAGTCACACCGCCATGGGCGCAAACCATATTCTCTTACCTGAAAGAGTCAATATTTCCGGATAATGAAGTATTAGCTAGACAAACTGTAAGGAGAGCAAAAGCTTATACAATCATAAACAATTTGCTGTATAAAAGAAGCGTCACAAGTGTATTGCAGAAATGTGTGAGTTCGGCAGAAGGCCAGGAGATCCTCCTGGATATACATCAAGGATAGTGTGGACACCATGCCTCATCTCGTGCCTTGGTAGCCAAGGCATTCAGGCATGGATTTTATTGGCCAACGGCGTTGAAAGAAGCCAAAGAGTTGGTTGAAAAATGCAATGGTTGTCAGAGATATGCAACCAGGATACATATGCCATCGGCCGAGTTAAAAACAATACCCATCACTTGGCCATTTTCTGTGTGGGGCTTAGATATGGTGGGACCATTTAAGCCGTCCCGAGGGGGAATGACCCACATATTGGTTATGGTGGACAAGTTCACAAAATGGATTGAGGTGAAATCAATAAAAAAATGCGATGGGCCCACAGCAGTGAAATTTCTCAAAGATATTATTTTAAGATATGGGTATCCGCACAGTATTATTACGGATAATGGCACAAATTTTGCAGAAGGAGCCTTCGCCAGATTTTGCAGAGAGAAACACATAAGACTAGATGTTGCCTCTGTGGCTCACCCAGCATCTAATGGGCAAGTAGAGAGGTCTAATGGACTAGTATTGTCAGGAATAAAACCACGACTTGTTGAACCACTGCAAAGGTCGGCAGGATGTTGGATTGAGGAACTCCCAGCCGTATTATGGAGCCTCAGGACTACTCCGAATAGATCAACAGGCTATACACCATTCTTTACGGTATACGGCGGAGGCCGTGCTTCCAGCCGACATAGTACATGACTCGCCAAGAGTTACTCAGTATACAACCTCAGAGGTAAACGAAATAGCTCGGCAAGATACTGTAGACCTGCTAGAAGAAGCCAGAGAACTGGCACTATCACGATCAGCTATTTATCAGCAGAACTTGCGACGATATCACAGCAAGAAGGTGAATCCAAGGGTATTCAAAGAAGGAGATTTAGTCCTCCGACTGGTGCAACGCACGGCCGGCATGCACAAGCTGTCACCTCCATGGGAGGGACCATTCATCATGAGCAAAGCATTACATAATGATGCCTATTATCTAATCGACGCTCAATCCCCCGGAAGGAACAAGGCAGACAAAGCCGGCGAGGAAACAAAGAGGCCATGGAACGTAGCTTTACTTCGTCCATTTTATTCTTAGTGGTCATTTGGTCACACATTGCAAAGTAGTATCTTGCGATCAAGCACCAACTATGTATTAAAAACCTCGGCATCCAGAGCAGTGACTCGGGGACTGCTATATGTTATTTCAATTTCATCTTATGTACTAAACCTCGGCATCCAGAGCAGTGACTCGGGGACTGCTATATGTTATTTCAATTTCATCTTATGTACTAAACCTCGGCATCCAGAGCAGTGACTCGGGGACTGCTATATGTTATTTCAATTTCATCTTATGTACTAAACCTCGGCATCCAGAGCGGTGACTCGGGGACTGCTATATGTTATTTCAATTTCATATTATGTACTAATCTTCGGCATCCAGAGCAGTGACTTGGGGACTGCTATATGTTATGTCAATTTCATCTTATGTACTAAACCTCGGCATCCAGAGCGGTGACTCGGGGACTGCTATATGTTATTTCAATTTCATATTATGTACTAATCTTCGGCATCCAGAGCAGTGACTCGGGGACTGCTATATGTTATTGAAATTCCGTTTTATGTACTAAACCTCGGCACTCAAAGCGGCGACTAGAGGACTACCATATACCACCCCAGGGTTATGTTGAGCACCAAAACTTGACACCCTGAGCAGCGCCTCGGCAGTGATCTTATATCGTTCCTAAAATTTAGTTTACACACTAGACTTCAGCGGAACAGGCAGTCACTCGGGGACTGCCATATATTGTTCCAAAGGGGCAGTCAATCTTTGATACAAAAAAGGTATCACACTTCAGAATAAGAGCAGATTAACCCCATATGATGTGCGAAGCTCACACCCAGATTACTCGACTAAAAAAGAGAGAACAAAGACAAAGATACATCCTAACAACAACAAAATTTCAGGCTACCAAAGCAAGAATTCGGATGGAAGCCCACTTAAACAAAGTTATAATAACTGCAAACTTATATGTCGCAGCAATGTACGGCAAAAGGAGATTCAGGTCATATAGGAAATAAACAAGTGTTTCACCTACATCATACGCCCGGCATACCAGGGATAGGAAATGACTTAAACGTTTTCAATGGAGGCGGCAACCTGGTCGAGGACCTGGGAATCCGAGGTAGGAGCTTTACGACGTTACCTCGCCCTCCGCAGACATAGGTGCAACCTCGGCCGAAGCCTGAGGCTGCTGAGGAGCATCAATTTGCACAGTGGAATGCCCAGTACCCTTGGAGGAGGATCGCGCGTCGCCGTTGTCATCCGAGCTCGAACCGGAGTCACCAGAAGCGGCCGAGTCATCTTCATCTCCCCCTTGCTCAGCTGAATCGTCATCTGATGCATCCTCGACTACGACCTCCTCGTCCGGGTTTGGAAGGAAACTCGGCCCTTCATTCCAGGTGTGCACGTCGGCATACTCGACGAGTTGAAAGGCGCGAGCTTGCCGGAGAGCGACGAAAGTGGGGTCCTCAACCCAACGAGAACCAGTCTTGATTTCTCAAGATATCAAGAGAGATGTCTTCGTACCATGACATGATAACGGTGAGGGCCATATCAGCGCCAGCTCGCCCAGCTGATTCCCTCCAGAGACTTAGTTGTTTTTCAGATGCCATAAGTCTTTTCACCAGTAATTCGACCTCATTGATATCGGGGGTCCCAGAAGTGTTCGGCCAGAGAACATGGTAAGCTCGAATAGCTGCCTGCACCAAGTCCCTGCCCATAATTTTCATCGGACCAATAGCAGCGCCGACAGCGACAAGGAAATCTTCCATCGAGTACTCCGAATCAACAGGGACACCTCGGCGCTTACGAGCTGCAAGAACCGCTTTCGAGCTCACAGGCTTAGCTTCTGGGAAATGACCTGCGCAAAACACGAATGTATCAGGAGATAAGAAACTTACAATGAATATAATTCGGCTGAGATAAGAAACTTACAATGAATATAACTCAACATTTTATGGAGGTCTTTAGCCCAGATGATCTTGCTCTTCTCAAACGAAGCAATTTCCTCGCTCATTCCCTGAGTTTTCAGTTCGGCAGCCTCGAGGAGTTCTTTATTCTTCTGCAGCTCCAAAGCCAGCCGATTCTTCTCCTCGGAGAATTCCTGATCGACCTTTTCTAGTTCGGATTTCTGAGAGAGCTTAAGGGTCTCCACCTCGGCCCATGATGAGCTATTTCATCATCTTTTTCTTTTAGCTGCGCCGAATGAGTAGCGCTTTGTTCTAAAAAATGCAGCATCACGTCAGGCATAGGCGTGCAATCTTGGTGAGATGCTGCGAAGGTTTGCAACTCGGCTTTACCACAGCCAAACGGAATAAAAAAGGTTAGCGCGTTTCTAAAGGGCGAAAAGGTGTAGGGTAAGAGGGAAACTAACCTTCCAAGCTCTTGACTTTCTTCTCAAGACGAATGTTGAGGTTATTGATGTTACCTGTGAACCCACAAAGTAAGCCGGCACCCCGCATACAAAACAATGACAATATCAGAGATGACAAGGAAAATGGTCGACTTACCTGCTTTTTTCACCACAGGAAGAACTTTTTCATATTTTTCTTCCAACTTCCTGTGTGAGAAGAGCAGTCTTTGAAATTCGGCAGTCCGCCGGTCATGTGCAACCTAAGCAATAGAACAAACCGTGAGTAAATATTCAAAACCAAAACAGATCCGAGTTAAGCGAAAACTTAACCCAGATCTAGGTGGCTGGATATTCAAAGCCAAAACAGATCCGAGTTAAGCGAAAACTTAACCCAGATCTAGGTGGCTGGATATTCAAAGCCAAAACAGATCCGAGTTAAGCGAAAACTTAACCCAGATCTAGGTGGCTGGATATTCAAAGCCAAAACAGATCCGAGCTAAGCGAAAACTTAACCCGGATCTAGGTGACTGGATATTCGAAGCTAAAGCAGATCCGAGTTAAGCGAAAACTCAACTCGGCTCTAGGTGGCTGGATACTAAAAGCCAAAACAGATCCGAGTTAAGCGAAAACTTAACCCAGATCTAGGTGGCTGGATATTCAAAGCCAAAACAGATCCGAGCTAAGCGAAAACTTAACCCGGATCTAGGTGGCTGGATATTCGAAGCTAAAGCAGATCCGAGTTAAGCGAAAACTCAACTCGGCTCTAGGTGGCTGGATATTAAAAGCCAAAACAGATCCGAGTTAAGCGAAAACTTAACCCAGATCTAGGTGGCTGGATATTCAAAGCCAAAAGTAGATTCGAGTCAGGCGAAAGCTTAACCCAGACCTATGTGGCTAGACATTCAAAGAACAGCTAGATAAAATTTAAGCAAAAGTTTAAGATAGATCTACTCGGATATAGGCTCGAACCCTAAATTAAGTCGAGTTAAGTATAGCACTATAAAAACTTCCAAGCGAGTAACAAGTTACTCGTTTGCAAGTTTCGGGGACTAATGTATATATAATAGCATATGGAGAATCAGTCTAAACCCCGAGAAGTAGCAATTACCTCGTTCATCTTGTTGCTATCCAGAATGATCTTGGCAGCTTGATCCAAACGGCTGCTGATGTCGGAAAGTTGAAACGGCTGACTGTTTCGATTGCCCTCAAGCTTATCAGCAGCATTCCAGTTATGAGCATATTCCACCAGCGAGCCGAGGATGTCCCCACTAGCCGCCCGGGTTAAGACTTTACCTCGAACATGTTGTGCAACCACTGCAGCCGCAGGGCTTGTATGAAGAGCAAGCTGGGTGCTGGCAGCCGAGGTAACAGAGGCTTTGGTAGGCGCAGTTCCTTTGCGCAGCACGTCGGCAATACTCGGCTGAGAAGAGCCGGCAAGACCTTTTTGGGAAGTGGAAGTTTTGGTGGCAACAGTTTTTCTTACTGTGGAGGAGGCACCAGCAGAAGCTGATACCTCGGCAATGCGAACAGTGCCTTCAGGAGCAGGAGGGATCGCAGGCGCAGAGGACGCCGGGGTATTAACGACCACGGCGGAGGCTGGGGTTACTGCAGGAGCTACCGAGGTAGAAAGAGGCTCGGTGGATATGCTCGGATTCAATGGAGGGGCAACGGGTTCGGTAGAAATCTCGGAGACACGAGTATCAGGCGCATCGTGACGAGGGGGCGACTGATTCGGAGCTGAAGGAGAGGCAACACGAGCAGGACTGGGAATCCTAGTATCTTCAACGGGCGGTGGAGACGGCTGCCGAATCGGGCGGCTAGTCATGCTAGGACCGCCAGGTTTAACGGAAAGCGGAGCACTGCGAAAATAATAAAGAAAAAAGGGTGTCAAGATGAAAAACAGAAAGAGAGGAACAAGAAATACGAGCAAAAGGAACTTACCCTGCGACCCCAGGCATGGTCTTGCGCCTGGGAGGATTCGGAGCAGACTTCTTCATTCGTTTCTTGGGGGCCGCCTCGAGGCCGGCAGGAGCCAGCGTTTCCCGAGTGGCTGGGGCCGGAAGCAATAGGCTCGGCGTCGTGAACCTGACCGGCGGATTAGCTAGGAAAGTAGAAGCGAAATGCATAAGAAATAGGCATTGCGGCAACTACCTCAAGAACTTGGGCCTCGTCAATCACCTTCCTCCTCATGGACGAAGTCTTGCCACGGCCTTGGGGAGCGGGATCCGACTTAGGGACGAATTCTTCGGAGTCCGGCTCCCCAACGTCCGGGGTATTCCGGTCCACAGTCCACGGAAGCGACAAAACCTCGGCATCCTCGTCCTTTTGCTCGGCGAACCTCTGTGAGGCGAAAAAGAAGGAAGGTTAGCGAAAACAAGTTATGAAAACAATAGAAAATCAAAGCATTAATGATTGAACTTACTGCGGGAGGAGGATGCTCGCGGGTATAAGGTTTCAATCCCCAAGTCCAATCTTCAGGCATCTCCGTCTTAAATATAGCACGGACACGCTTGAAGACGAGGTAGTTGTCCAGCTCGACGGTCGAGACTCGGTTGGGATCAAGTGGACCACTCATGTAGCAAAGTTTGTGCGTCCTTTTCTGGAATGGGCAAACTCGGCTACTGATGAAGGTAGCCATCAAGTCCTCGCCGCATAACCCGGCCCGAATCAGCTCCTTGAGCCGAGTCTCGAAAAGCTCGGCAAAGACGTGACTCCTCCTCGGATTGTAAGTCCAATTCACCTTGGAAGGCGGACCAATGGAGAAGGCAGGGAGCCGAATCTTGTCTTCCGTCCCTCTGTTCTTGACATAAAAGAAGGATTTGTGCCACTTCTTGCACGACTCAAGCCCAGTGACACGAGGAAATACGGATTTCCTCCGAGGTGTAATGGACGCCGCCCCGCACTGAGTAAGCAGTTTCTCGGAAGGGTGCAGAGACTTGTCAGGGACTACATTAGAACGAATCTGGAAGAACTTCGACCAGACGTGCACGGACGGCCATAGGCCGAAGTATCCCTCCGAGGCGGAGATGAATGCAGAAAGAGAAGCGATGGCATTCGCAGGAAGATGATGCGGCTGCAGGCCGAAGTAGTCGAGAAACTCTCTTGCGAAATCGCTAAGAGGGAGACCAAAGCCGCGTGAGAAATGTGACATAAAAACTACATATTCGCCCTCCCTAACATCCGGAGATAACTCGTTGCCGGGTAAACGACAAGAGACCTCGGCGGGGATCCTCCGGGTTCGAATGAGCCACTCGATCTCCCGCCGGGTAACAGAGGAGCCCTGCCACGAGCCTCGCTCGGGCCCGGAGCCAGCATCATCATCCTCTACCAGGGCACCGCTAAAGGAACTAGACATGGTTTCGCCGGAAATATCACCGGAGGAAGAACTCGCGGCGGAGGAAAACTTAGAGCTACGAGGCCCCGTCGCAATTCAACGCAAAAACGGCGGCGAAACAACGAAAGAACCGCGGCGCAAGAACAAAGAGGAAACGAAGGAATCTAGAGGAAAGCCTAGGCGGCAAGGCCGAAAAGAACTCACCGGCGACAACGCCGGAGCAAGTGAGCGGCGACGAGGCAGACGGAGAAGCGCGGCGGAGTCCTCCTCATCGCAGAACCAGTTGAGCGCGTGGCGGCGGAACCGCATAAGCAGCACGAGGCGAGAGGAAGAAGAAGGCGCGCGAGCGAGAGAAGGGAAAGTGAATCCCGACGCCGCGTTTCACTTTATAGCCTAGCCAAGCAAGGTAGTGGGATCGTGGGTGTGGCAAGGCAGACGGATCGTGTCTTGACATGACCACGCGTCGCTGAGCAGAACCGCACCGAAGGCCACACAATTGACCAAGGAGCTCACGATCCCCAACGAGAACGGCGCACGAGGCGTCGCAGCAATGGCGCGACAGGCGCGGCAGTAACTGTAGCTTGTCAGTAGATACTGTAGAGGAACAAAAAACTAGAGAAACAATGATGAGATTGACACGTCGGACAAGGCGTGCACTAGTAAATACGGTGTTACCACGAGCGGGCGGAAGATAACTCGGAAAGAATGCATAATGTGTATCGTGAAACTGATACGACCCAGCGGGCGGGACCATATCAGCTTCGGGGACTAATGTTGGGGAGGTAACCCCGGATAGGGTAAGGACGGGGAAAGACGAAAGGATTATTCCCCGTCCAGTTTCCGAGTTATATTCTAAGCTGGCCGGGTCTTGTAAAGGTCGGCCGAGATAAGGAAAGGCAGGACCTCAGTAGTGATGGCAAGGCATTACCCGGCCGAGATACGGCGTAAGCCGCCGGTTGGGTCGAATGATCTTAATGCAGGTGAAGGACAAGCCGAGTCTGGCGAGGAAGGGCGAATGATCTGAAGCTTGCAGAGAAGGAGAAGCCCAAAGTCAAACCCTAGTCACGGAATCTAAGCAGAGCCAAGAGCTAAAGACAAATGTGTAACGAGCAGGAGGCAGAAGGAGGTCACGGAGGTGACAGTTCTGGAGCCCGAGGCAAGCAGGAGGGGCCCTCTGGAATCTTACCGCAGTGGGAAGGGCGACAGGGAAAGAGGAGCGCTGAACTACTATATTGGGACAAGCATATTCCTCGAATATGCTTGCCACGTCAGCCCTAGAAGAACCCAGGGCTCTCCTTTATAAGGGGAGGCTTAGACCCTAAGGAAGGGATCGACTGATTCTTGGGACCGTTAGGCTGGTAAAATTCTCTCTCTATCCTTGTATACAGCTCAAGGAGCACTTGTAGCCCGAGGAAGGAGAAATAAAGATCTTTGTGTTAGCTTTCTGTGTGTAGAATCAACTACATCTTCCCTCCCCAGATCCCAGTAGCATCTATTGGCCCCAAACTTTAGCCTACCCATGGCATCTGCCGTGCCACCACCACGACAGGACCCAACAGTGGTATCAGAGCCTCATCTATGCGTAGGTGCTTAGCACGGGTAGTACACATATGTTGATATGTGGGTGATGATCATGTTATTGCATCTTCTATGTATTTTGGATATTGGTGGCATAGTGGGATGAAGCGGCCCGGACCAACCTTACATGTCATCGTACATGAGACCGGTTCCACGACTGACATGCAACTTGTTTTGCATAAGTGGTCGGGTGTCTGTCTCTCCTACTATAGTCAATATCTGATTTACAACGAGTTGCTAATAACTTAGTTATCCTCATTGTGGTTCATGTTCGTAGGTAAGAACGGTTCTATCTCCGAAAGCCCTAAGCCACGTAAAACTTGCAATTGATAAATTAGAGGCGTCTAGTTTAGATCGTTGTTGGGCTAGTGTCTTGATATGGTATTGTTGTAAGTAGATGTATGATAGATACTCTTACAACTCACTTAACGTGTAAGTTCCATAGACCTTGGCCTTACACACAAAGGAATGATAGAGATCATACCACGATGCAATTGATAGAGATCAAATGCATGGACCATATCACCTCACTTCACACATTAGCATCTTATATTGCTAGTTTGGCGCTTTTGGTAGCATTATAAGATGATCCCTCATTTAGATATCAAGATAAAATGTGTTCTTCCTTAAGTATGGACCATTTTGTGGATCGTGTTTTGAGGCATCACGTGATGATTGGGTGTTCTCGACTCTACGCTTTCGTACAAAGGGTGTAAGACAGTTTTACACATGCAAATACTAAGGTTCTTACTTGACGAGCGTAGCATGTACAGACATGGCCTCGGAACACGGACCGAAATGTTAAGCATGAGTCATATAGTTGATTTGATGCCCATATAGATGCTCGCCTTTGAAGCTACACCGACTCACGTGATGATCGGACATGGTGTAGTGGATTTGGTTCATGTAATCACCAAAAAGGCACGAGGGGTGTCATTTTTGAGTGGGAGTTCATTTCTAATTTGGATTAGTCGAACCAATTTTGTCATAAATTAAATCAAAGTGAATTTGCATAGTTTGTTGTAGTCATTGGCATTCGTTTTCTACCTTATGCTTAGTTTTTATTTGAGATAATAGAACTATAGAATTCTGGATATTTACTTTACGAACTGGTATCGTATTGTTTTGAATGTCAATTTAAAGTTTATAAGTCCTATTGCAAAATTTCAACAAACTCTATTTACTCCATGAAGTTTAATAAGTAGTATTAAATCAAGAGTAAGAATTCCAATGTTAGTATCTAAAGTATCATGTTTGCCTCCATGATTATTGATATTCAAAAAGTTGTTTTAATATCAAGATTATATTGGAGCTGAAAATTGTTTCAGAAACCATCATGTGTGAAAGATATTGTGATATCTGAAACAATGTTTTTTGGTTCCATTATGATAGAGCATAATTTAGCAAAATACATGTTCTCATATTGTATGAGAATTTGTGAAGGATGGAGATGCTAGGCATCCGAATCTACCAAAAAGGTTTTGGGAACTGATATTATACTCGCGATTCTTCCTTATAGGCTATAGTATCTTGATCATGAAAGTTGTCATGATATGGATGAATAGAAGATGTAAGTAAAATGTTTACTACACTAATAGATTACTAAAGAATGGATTTTTGAAAGAACACCAAACATTTGATGATGGTGATCCACTTCAAAGTGCAAGTCCAAAGGTATTAGTATTTGACTATATACGCTTTGTACCATGTGTCATGTTGATGACACCACTATTGATGTTGATAGATTCTTTTAAAAGAAAAGGAATTGCTGAAAGAGAATCTATAAAATATTTGGCAGAAAATAAAAGGTTGGAGATGTCCAACTTAGGTATATAGAAGATATACATGTTATGGCTATATTCCTTGCTTGTTAAACAATGTGGTTCTTAGGTATTGGATACCGGTATTGGATACCGAATTGGTTGGTATGAAGTGTCATACAGGACAACGCAATTCATGAACTACAATGGCCTAAGTAACCAGCAAGAGAATAAGTGATGATGTTCATCAAAAACAAATAAAGTGTTATTGTGTTTTTCGTTGTCATAAAACCAAGCCTTCAAGATTTGTTTAGATAATTGTTATTTTGTTCCGGTATTACGAGAATAATGGTTGTTCAAATAAATTACCGTATTCCATAAAGGATGGATGAACTTTTACAAGTCTAGTGGGAGAAATCACATCCATAAACACTATTGCTAAAATGTCGCAAGACAAATGATTGAAAGATCACTTATGAAGTAACATCGCTGTTTAAATTATATTTGAAAGAAAACATGAAGAAACTCCATGTTGATGGATTTTTGGAGTCTTTTGATTTTGATCAATTGACGCATGTGAGACTTTCCTCGAGATAATTGAAACTCCGTCCATAGGCCAAAGAGGAACGGATGACTAGCTTATTGGAAATTGTGCATGGTGATGTGCATAGTCCATTATGTGTAGCCATATGCGATGGATCTTTTTGCTTCATATGCTTTCTCCGAAAATTTGAGTGAATATATATGTATATTTACTTAATAAGGAAGAAGTATGAAACATTTGAAAATTGTTCAAAGACTTTCAAGATGAAGTGGAAAATCATTGTAACAAGAAAATAAAGAGTTTATGATTCGATCATAAAGGAAGATATTTGAGTTACATGTTTAGCAAAAACACCTAAGACTTGAGGAATTGTTCCATGATTTGTGTTTCCCGATAAACCATAGGAGTATGGCATATTCGAGAGATAAAATCAAACCATGTTTGACATGGTAAGATCAAGGGTGTCATTTATAAAACTGCCATTATGTTTTAAGGATTGAAGCTTTAGAGACTACCGCTTTTACACTGAAAAGAGCACCATCGTGATCCATTGAAATGACACCATATGAGTTATGGTTTGGGATAAAACCCGAATTGTCTTTTCTTAAATTTTGGTATGCTATGCATAAGTAAAATGTTTACAACCAAAGTCGGATAAGCACGTCTTTGTAGGTTATCCCAAAGAATTTGTTGGGAATTTCTCCATAACACCGAGCACAAAAGAGTTTGTCGCTTAGAATGTCAAGTTTCTTGAGAAGGAATTTTTCATGAAAAGTTAAGTGGGAGGATAATAGAACTTTGATAAGGTTGTTGAACCTTAGCTATATGTGCTAAGTAGCGCAGCGCCGGAAAGTGTCCCGGTGGCGGCCATAATGCTCATGGCTCTCGTGATTACGAAAGGTGTGATCTCGAAGATTAAAGTTCCTATAGAACCGTGTGGGTCGGTAAGAATCAAATAGTAAGATTTGATAAGCATGTCATTATTGTTTTGACAATGATGAACCGACTACATGCAAAGAAGCGATGATGGGCCCTGACTCCATAAAATGACTAGAAGTCATAGAATCCGTGATAGTATCCATACACGAGAAATCAAGTTTCTGAACTTGGAAGACCCTCCGGAAAGGCGTGAAACCTATCGGTCGTGTTTGGATCTATAAAGAAATAGACATGGATGTTTAACATCTATGAAATAGTCGACATGTCAGAAAAAAGTTTACAACAATGTTCAAGGAGTTGACTATGACAAGATTTGATCTTTCATAGCGATATATAGTCTTGACGGATTAATGTAGCAACCACTACATATAATTTGGTATATGGTAGTTGAATAAACAAAACAAGGTTCTTCTAATAGAACGGTAACCTAGGACATGTACATGACATGGTCCAAAGGTTTTTGTTAATTCAAAGGGTGCTAAAAGGGCATGTAAACTTCAATAGTTGAAGTAAGCATAGCGGAGTTGGAATCTTCACCATGATGAAACTGTTAAAAGAGTTTCAATTCCTCGGAGATGATGAAGATGCTTGCATTTGCAAGAAATTAAGTGGGAGCGCTGAGACATATTTCTAATACATTATGTAGAGGACATATTGTTGATTGGAAATGATGTATCTTGTATTGACACAAGTTAAGAATTTCATTAAGATTTCGATGAAAGACTTGGGCAAACCCGGAATATTTGGCATCAATATCTATATGGATAGATTAAGGGCAAATATGGTTGTGCCAGACATACATATATGAGATATTGAAAGGGTTCAATATAGAAACAACAAGAAAGGTTCTTGCTGCATGGAAAGAATTGTATCAAGATTCAAGTGTTTCAACACTTGGTGAGTAAAATCACATGAAGATTTTGATCGATTATACCATGATATGTATATATCCAGAATGTCCTATGCTCTAAATGTTATGAGCATATACTAGAATGATTCATAAGATGATAATTGGACAATAGTAAAGATATTCTTATGAGCTTTGGAAGAACTAAGAATATATCATGTATAAGTGACAAATAGTTAAAGGTAGTTCATTGTAAAGTGTTACATTGATACTAGTTTTGTGACAAGATACAAATTAAATTTATCTCAATTTAGACTCTGGGTAATGGAAAGGATGTTCCATGATGGATTTGGATGAGTTCCAAAGTTTAGACATTGTGATGGATACTACAACAAAAGGCTAAGTATATGACTGCTATAGTAGCAGCAAAGGAGGGCATTTGTGTTAAGTAGTTTGTTATCAAACTAGGTGTGGTTCAAAGTGGGCTAATACTATGAAGATATATTGTGTGACAATAATATCAACATATTTTGAGCCGAACGAACTAAAGGTCTCACCAAAGGACCAAATCTATACAATGCCATCTCATTTGAGAATGAGTGATGCATAGAGACGCAGAGACATGCAAATACACAGGACCTGAAGCTGTGATCCAGATTATGTTAACCACTAGTAATAGCGTATATGCAACACCAGAAAGCCATAGGTGTTCAATACGCAAAGTTTTTCAAACTAGATTATTGACTCTAGTGCAAGTGGGAGACTGAAGGGAATATGCCCGAGAGGCAATAATAAAGTGGTTATTATCTTATTCCATGTTTATGATAAATGTTTATTTTACATGCTAGAATTGTATTGATCGGAAACATCAATACATGTGTGTTTAATAAACAAAAGGGGTTCCTAGTTATGCCTCTCTTATAGACTAGCTTGTTGATTAACATGATGATCAAGGTTTCCTGATCGTGGACATTGGATGTGGTTAATAACAAGGTCACACCATTGGTGAAATGATGTGATGAACATTCATCTGAAGTATAGCATTACGATCAAAGTCATTATGTTTATATTGCTATAATATCATACGAAGTAATCTTTATCCTTAGACCATGAGATCATGTTAATTGCTAACACCGGAAGAGTATCTTGATAATATCAAACGTCACACCGTAACAGGGTGACTATAAAGGTGGGTTCAGTGCTACAAAGGTGTTATGTTGAGGCTCATGGATCAAGAGTGGGATTTGTCCATCCCGATGACGGATAGATATACTCTGGGCCCTCTCGGTGATATCACATTGAAATAGCTTGCAAGCAAGTGATGTGATCACTAGAATGTTATATCACGGGAACGAGAAAAGAGTGCATGTCAGTAACGAGATCAAACTAGGTATGGAGATACCGATGATCGAATCTCGGACATGTAATATATCACGGGACAAAGGGATTTAGTTACTAGCGTTAAAGGTTCTCACGATCACAGAAGTCATCGTTGAATGTGTAAAAGTCAGTATGGATCTCCAGGTCCCGCTGCTGATTATTGATCGGAGAGGAGTCTCAATCATGTCTGCATTATTCGTGAACCGTAGGGTGACACACTTAATGGATACCGACACCATTTGGAGCAAATATGTTTTAGATAAAGATTTAAGAAAGCGCTGGAATTATTTCAATAGACACCGAAACTGTTTCGGGTGAAATTGCTGAAATTGGTTCTGCATGTAATATTGAAATGTTGCAGGGGGTTTTATGTGAAAGTTTGTTAATTAAAGTAATTAACAAAATTCTGAATAAAAATAATAAAAGAGTTTTATTAAATGAGAGAGCATTAAATTTGGAGAAATTTAATGCATTTAAAGTGGAGACTTTAAAAGAGAATGTGAAGGGGCATTTTAATGTGGAGGGATTACCACCACATGAATGGAGGAGGTGAAGGGTCACCCCCTCCATGCGCCGGCCATGAAGGAGAGGCACCCCCCTCCTCCTATAAAAGTCCCCCCTCTCCTCACTTCTCACTCACACCTTCTTGTGAAGGATCTCTCTCCCCCTCTAGTATTATTCCCCCATGGTCTCGGATTAGCGAGATACATGTTCCCGGTGGCTTTATCTGGAAAGGAGTTGTTGCTTCCGCTGCTTTGCTGGAGCGAGGGACGGAGGTTGTCGGGGTACCGGACGTGTGTTCGATCACGGATGCACCGCTGCTTTGCGGTGCTGGACTTGGTGCTGCTGGAGCTGGATCTGATGGACGTGCTGGAGCCGGACGTGCTGGACTTCCTCACGATCTTGAGATCTGCAAGTGTACGACTACATCCACCACGAGTTCCTACTCGTTAACAAAGCTCGTTGTCTATGAGGGTAAGTTCTCGTTGGATGCATGTCCACCCGTTGCTTTGTACCTAGTAGATAGATCTTGGCGTGTAGTTCACACCGTAGGAAATTTTTTGTTTTCTATGCCGCAGACCCAACAATCCGTTACATGGAGTGGAAAATCTTGGTCTTGATATGTACTCCTCTACGCGACCCTTTGGGAAACCTGAGTGGCACCTTTTTGATCACCCAGTCATGGTATGATACTTGATAACCATCTAAGCTCCCTCCAGAACGGTGATTTGCATTACCTCATAGTCTAAGGATCAGGTTGAGAGGTTTCCTTAGTTTATCATTAATGGTGAACTTTGTAACTAGATCTCATTAAGATATAGTTGGTTGGGCTATTTGTCTGTCACATCATTCAACTAATGACATGACCTCATTGTCAATTGGCATAAATGCCCACTATCTCGAAACCCTAGATCATCCTCATGACCAATGAACTAGTTCGCTAGAGGTAACTAGAGACTTGGTTTGTTTACATACCACACGTGTATTAACGTTTTGTATTAACACAGTTACATCATAGTATGAAACGTATTATGAACATAAGAGATATAACAAACAATACGCTTTATTATTTGCCTCTAGGACATATCTCCTCCATCTTGTTGATTAATAGATGATCATGGTTTCCTGATCATGAATATTGGATGTTATTAATAATAAGATCATATCATTAGGATAATGATGTGATGGACACACACCCATAGTAAGCATAGTATAACATCAAGTCATTAAGTTCGTTTTTCTACAAGCTTTCAAATACATAGTAACCTAATTCTTCGACTATGAGATCATGTTAATTACCATCACCAGATGAGTGCTTTGATGACATCAAATGCCACTTCGTAACTGGGTGGTTATAAAGGTGGCATTAGGTATTCTGAAAGTGTGTTAAAGCGCATGGATCAAGAATGTGATTTGTCCATCCTAATGATGAATAGATATACTCTAGGCCCTCTCGGTGGAATGTCATCCAATTGGCTTGCAAGCATGTGACTAGGTCACAAGGGATGTCATATCACAGTACGAGTAAAGAGTACTTATCGGTAACAAGGTTGAACTAGGTATGGATATACCGATGATCGAATCTCGGATAAGTAGAGTATCTGTCATGCCAGGTGAGGACCTGGGAGCGTCATCGGGCGAGAAGGCGTCTTCAGAAGTAGAAGGCAGAATGTAAGACTGTGGGCCCGACTTGTGGGAAAGAGGAGAGACTGCCAGCTGCGTCTGGTGAGGTTAAATAGGAAACCATAGATCATAGAAGGACATGACAAAATTAGAAGTGTTTTTCCTCCCCGTCTAGTTCCTTCCTCCTCCTCTGTCTGATTCCCTTCCTCTCCAAGTATTCTCTCTGTACCAAAACTATGATGCCATCGATGGATATGAAATCTCAGATTGCATAGCTGTGGGCATAACAGTTAGTATCAGATTCATTGCTTCTAAGCGTTTCCGCGGGTTGACAAGTGTGGGTGGCCATCTTCGGACCGTTCACTCGGTAACATCCTCATCCCCCGAGGGTGCATCGATCTGGTGTGGCTTGGTCGCGGTGGGCCGATTCCATGTAGGAGCTCGTTATCTCGAGATTTCTCTAGTAACATCGACTAGTTGGTTGGCGAGTGCTCCCAAGCAATTGCCTGTAAATCCAAGAGTAGCGTTCAGAGAAATTCAGAGGAGTTCCTCGTGATGGCGCCATTCAAGCCGAGCGCTCAAGTTCGGTTCACGGTCAACGCCATGGAGGCGATGGAGGCGTGCATCCTAGATAAGATGGCCAAGCTTGACAATATCGAGGACCGTTTCTCCACCCTCTATTCCAAGTTGTGATATGGGCACGGTATGCGCGAGGGAGGAGCGGAAGGTAGGCGCAAGGGAGATCATCAAGAAGAAGGAACGTTCAATTCGGAGAGACAGAAGTCCTGAAATTGAAACGGATGTGGATTCCTCATACAAACTCCGAATCAAGCAAATAAGCACTTGTTGGATAGATAATTCCAAGATATTTCCAATGAGTACTTCCATGTCTCAAGACCCTAGATAATACGGCTCCCAGACCCCGGATAATCTGTCCCTGCTTCGGAAATTCTGCTAAGGACTTCGTGCGCGATGTTCTGTACGCCCCGCGGATAATCCGGCCCACTTAGACCGGATAATCCGGCCCTATAAGTTTCCGTCCGATCCGGACATACCAGATTGTATCAGACACGTTTTCGTTTCGTGTTGTTTCAACGTCCTGGCTGCCATATAAGCCCTGGAACGCCATCTAGATTAGGTTAGCTAGAAATTGAGTCCAAAACTATTGTGTGAGTTGCTTGGTGAGCATCCCTCCGGGGACGGCAATGCCGTGTTATCTCGTATTGATATTGTCATGGAGGTTCTTGTGTTCATCAAGGATTGTCGAATTTTGGTTTGAGGCATGGTGATCTTCATCATGTTACTTGCTGGATTGATTCCTCTTCTTCAGGTTGCGTTCATCGCGCGATTGGGATATTACCATCCGGGTTGACTCGCTGTGAAAGATCAGGACAAAACTCAAGGATCACCGGCGTGATCCGTATCATGTGGATGATATGGGCATGATATGCGCGAGGGAGGAGCGGGAGGTAGGCGCAAGGGAGATCATCAAGAAGAAGGAACGTTCAATTCGGACAGACAGAAGTCCTGAAATTGAAACGGACGTGGATTCCTCGTACGAACTCCGAATCAAGCAAATAAGCACTTGTTGGATAGATAATTCCAAGATCTTTCCAATGAGTACTTCCACGTCTCAAGACCCCAGATAATCCGCCCCCACACCCCAGATAATCTGGCCTTGCTTCGGAAATTCTGCTAAGGACTTCGTGCGTGACGTTCTATACGGCCCCCGGATAATCCGGCCCACTTAGACCGTATAATCCGGCCCTATAAGTTTCCGTCCAATCTGGATGTACCAGATTGTATCAGACACGTTTTCGTCTCGCGTCGTTTCGACGTCCTGGCTGCCATATAAGCCCCGGAACACCATCTAGATTAGGTTAGCTAGAAATTGAGTCTAAAACTATTGTGTGAGTTGCTTGGTGAGCATCCCTCCGGGGATGACGATGTCGTGTTATCTATCGTATTGATATTGTCGCGGATGTTCTTGTGTTCATCAATGATTGTCGTGTTTTGGTTTGAGGCATGGTGATCCTCATCATGTTACTTGCTGGATTGATTCCTCTTCTTCAGGTTGCGTTCATCGCGTGATTGGGAGATTACCATACGGGTTGACTCGCTGTGAAAGATCGGGACAAAACTCAAGGATCACCGGTGTGATCCATATCATGTGGATGATATGGGCACGATATGTGCGAGGGAGAGAGGGAGGTAGGCGCAAGGGAGATCATCAAGAAGAAGGAACGTTCAATTCGGATAGACAGAAGTCCTAAAATTGAAACGGACGTGGATTCCTCATACGAACTCCGAATCGAGCAAATAAGCACTTGTTGGATAGATAATTCCAAGATCATTCCAATTAGTACTTCCACGTCTCAAGACCCTAGATAATCCGGCCCCCACACCCCGAATAAACCAGCCCTACTTCGGAAATTCTACTAAGGACTTTGTGCGCGATGTTCTATATGGCCCCCGGATAATCCGGCCCACTTAGACCGGATAATCCGGCCCTATAAGTTTTCATCCGATCCGGATGTACCAGATTGTATTAGACACGTTTTCGTATCGCGTCGTTTCGACGTCCCGGCTGCCATATAAGCCCCAGAACGCCATCTAGATTAGGTTATCTAGAAATTGAGTCTAAAACTATTGTGTGAGTTGCTTGGTGAGCATCCTCCGGGGACGGTGATGCCGTGTTATCTATCGTATTGATATTGTCACGGAGGTTCTTGTGTTCATCAAGGATTGTCGTGTTTTGGTTTGAGGCATGGTGATCTTCATTACGTTACTTGCTGGATTGATTCCTCTTCTTCAGGTTGCGTTCATCGCGCAATTGGGAGATTACCATCCGGGTTGACTCGCTATGAAAGATCGGGACAAAACTCAAAGTTTACAGGCGTGATCCATATCATGTGGATGATATGGGCATGATATGCGCGAGGGAGGAGCGGGAGGTAGGCGCAAGGGAGATCATCAAGAAGAATGAACGTTCAATTCGGACAGACAAAAGTCCTGAAATTGAAACGACGTGGATTCCTCATACAAACTCTGAATCAAGCAAATAAGCACTTGTTGGATAGATAATTTCAAGATATTTCCAATGAGTACTTCCACGTATCAAGACCCTGGATAATACATCCCCCACACCCCGGATAATTCGGCCCTGCTTTGGAAATTCTGCTAAGGACTTCGTGCGCGACGTTCTGTATGGCCCCCGGATAATCCGGCCTACTTAGACTGGATAATCCAGCCCTATAAGTTTCCGTCCAATCCGGACGTACCATATTGTATCAGACACGTTTTCGTTTCACGTCGTTTCGACGTCCCGGCTGCCATATAAGCCCCGAAACGCCATCTAGATTAGGTTAGCTAGAAATTGAGTCCTAAACTATTGTGTGAGTTGCTTGGTGAGCATCCTCCAGGGACGGCGATGCCGTGTTATCTATCGTATTGATATTGTCGCGGAGGTTCTTGTGTTCATCAATGATTGTCGTGTTTTGGTTTGAGGCGTGGTGATCTTCATTACGTTACTTCCTAGATTGATTCCTCTTCTTCAGGTTGCGTTCATTGCGCGATTGGGAGATTACCATCCGGGTTGACTCGTTATGAAAGATCGGGACAAAACTCAAAGTTTACCAGCGTGATCCATATCATGTGGATGATATGGGCACGATATGCGCGAGGGAGGAGCGGGAGGTAGGCGCAAGGGAGATCATCAAGAAGAATGAACGTCCAATTCGGACAGACAAATGTCCTGAAATTGAAGCGACGTGGATTCCTCATACGAACTCCGAATCAAGCAAATAAGCACTTGTTGGATAGATAATTTCAAGATATTTCCAATGAGTACTTCCACGTCTCAAGACCCTAGATAATACGGCCCCCACACCCCGGATAATTCGGCCCTGCTTTGGAAATTCTGCTAAGGACTTCGTGCGCGACGTTCTGTATGGCCCCCGGATAATCCGGCCCACTTAGATTGGATAATCCAGCCCTATAAGTTTCCGTCCAATCCGGACGTACCAGATTGTATCAGACACATTTTCGTTTCACGTCGTTTCGATGTTCCGGCTACCACATAAGCCCCGGAAGGCCATCTAGATTAGGTTAGCTAGAAATTGAGTCTAAAACTATTGTGTGAGTTGCTTGGTGAGCATCCCTCCGGGGACGGTGATGTCGTGTTATCTATCGTATTGATATTGTCGTGGAGGTTCTTGTGTTCATCAAGGATTGTCGTGTTTTGGTTTGAGGCATGGTGACCTTCATCATGTTACTTGCTGGATTGATTCCTCTTTTTCAGGTTGCGTTCATCGCGCGATTGGGAGATTACCATCCGGGTTGACTCGCTGTGAAAGATCGGGACAAAACTCAAGGATCACCGTTGTGATCCGTATCATGTGGTACCAGAGCACCAGGTTGCTCACGGCGAGATTGTGTTGATTGATCGGCTGAGTGTGTTCTTGGTGGAGATCAGAGAATTGAGGCGGAGCAGATTGGATCTCGATGTCCGTGCACAGGAGTGTTCGACGGTTTCCGCCCGGAGTATCTGGCCGACCCAGATAGTCCGGCCCTCCAACATCAGACAATCCGGCCCTGGATTTTTTTGGTTCTGTAGTCATGCTAGGAAGCATGTCGTCGTGTCAGGGTGATTTTTTTTGGCAAATGGTGCACTTCTGGGAAGAGTTCCGGTGATGTGTACAATGATTATCTTGACATCTTGCACGGTGTAGTATGTGATGATTCTCAAATGATTTGGAGATTGGTCCATATGGCGACATATGAGGAATATGAGTCGTGGGAACGTCATATGCAAGATTGTTTTTACAGATGCGATACATACGAGTATTCGGATAATCCTACACGTATGCGTCTTGCATTATGACGTGTGGATGAGTAGATAGCTCGTTCATGGGATAAAGAGGTGCGTGAGAAGGATATTGTTGATGCAACTTGGAAGTACTTCAGTAATTTTTTGCGTGGCTGTTTTATGTCTCCTCGTCGTAAGGTATTTTGTACCAAGCCCGTGAAGGTAGTCCAGCAGTTGCCCAAAGTTGTAGTTATGTCTATTCCATGTCATGTAAAGGAGGCTCCAGCAGTTGTTCTAGTGCAACCAGTCAGTGTGGCAGTGCCAACATTTTCTGAAGAGAAGCAGCCTGATGTTGACAAGGTTGTTGTGTGCGCTGCAACTGCAGTGGAGGATGTTGTACCATTGAGTGGGATGAATTTGCAACTCAAGAATTTACAAGGCAATGCTTGCATGATAGTTGACAAGGGCCAGCGTTGGAATTTATTTCAGGCGCAGTGTATGATCAAAGGCAAATCATGCAAGTTGATTGTTGATGGAGAAGGCTGTACCAATGGCATTAGCAAGGCAATGGTGGCAGCGTTGGGGTTGTCCACATGGCGTATTCCTGAACTAAGCATCTACAATGGTTAAATAGTTGCGGTATGGTGAAGGTAACTCATAAGGTGTGTGTGCCATTTACAGTTGGTGATTATGTTGATGAGATTGAGTGCGATGTGTTGCCATTGGAGGTATGTGGGATGTTACTTGGTCGTCCATGGCAGTATGATCGCAATGCTACACATGCTGGACGAGCAAATACATATTCTTTTGTGCATGGTGGCAAACAACAGACTTTGAAGCCTATGCAGGATGATCACATAAAGTCTGATGTAGAGCTGGTGGTACATAAGGACAAGGTGCGCAAGGCTAAGCCAAAATCCGGGCTAGCTAAGGTGCAGGACGGAGAGCATGATGCACAATGCGACAATGTTGATATTGCTTCAGCTATGCCTGTAGATGACAAGCCAGTGGAACTTGTTAGTGACAAGCCAGTTGAAGCGCATCCTCTTATTGCTGAGAGGAAGGATGTTGCAGCATGTGTTTAGAAGGTTGTTTGTGCTGACACAGGTGTTCAGACGGATGATAGTTGTGCTCCTGATATTCTAGTGCATGAGGTGCAGTGGGGTAACAAGATCAGTTTTGTTAGCACACCTGTGAGGCATTTTGTTGGGACAGTTATGCGGATGCATAGAGGCAAGGATGGACATGTTCGTCAGTTGTGTGGTCTAGGCATTACTCATCTTATGCCAGGTCGTGCAAAGAAGGTCCATGTTCAGCAACCACGAGTTCCAACAAGAGTTGAGAAGAAGAAGACAGTGGCGCCTAGGTCAAAGCTCGTATGGAGACGCAAGGAGGTGCAGGCGCCAAGGGCTGTTTCAAGTCAAGCACGCCGAGAGGGAGGTTGCGGAGTGGAAGGCAGGCAAGACTTGAAGATGGCGAAGACGCGTGAAGCGATTGTTCATATCACGCCACCTTTCCGACCCGACCCACAAGCATTGGGGACAACGCTTCTTGAAGGGGGGATGATGATATGGGCACGATATGCGCGAGGGAGGAGCGGGAGGTAGGCGCAAGGGAGATCATCAAGAAGAAGGAACATTCAATTCGGATAGACATAAGTCCTGAAATTGAAACGAACGTGGATTCCTCATACGAACTCCGAATCAAGCAAATAAGCACTTGTTGGATAGATAATTCCAAGATCTTTCCAATGAGTACTTCCACATCTCAAGACCCCAGATAATCTGGCCCTGCTTCAGAAGTTCTGCTAAGGACTTTGTGCGTGACATTCTGTATGGCCCCCAGATAATCCGGCCCACTTAGACCGGATAATCCGGCCCTATAAGTTTCCGTCCGATCCGGACGTACTAGATTGTATCAGACACATTTTCGTTTCGCGTCGCTTCGATGTTCCGGCTGCCATATAAGCCTCAGAACGCCATCTAGATTAGGTTATCTAGAAATTGAGTCTAAAACTATTGTGTGAGTTGATTGGTGAGCATCCCTCCGGGGACGGCGATGCCGTATTATCTATCGTATTGATATTGTCGCGGAGGTTCTTGTGTTCATCAAGGATTGTCGTGTTTTGGTTTGAGGCGTGGTGATCTTCATCATGTTACTTGCTGGATTGATTCCTCTTCTTCAGGTTGCGTTCATTGCGTGATTGGGAGATTACCATCCGGGTTGACTCGTTGTGAAAGATTGGGACAAAACTCAAGGATCACCAGCGTGATCCATATCAAGTTGGATCGGCAAGCCTCTCGTCTAGATCATATGGAGATGAAGGTGGATCTAATGATGAACAAGCTCGGCAAGTTGGAAGAGGACTAGAACACCATGGTCCAAGCTGTTTAAGGGAAAGCGTCGGCTCCTTTACCGCGTCCACCGGCAGCAAGTGCTCCGACCACACCTGACACGGGTATCATGGGGGTTTGCCCAGCGAGTGCGTCTAACTTACAGGTTGCTCCCTTCCACCCTATCACAATTGATATACCTGAGGATTACCGCAATCGAGATGTGCTGCAGTTCCCTGAGGAAACAAAGGATCAACATCAGCGTCAGCCATGAATGTCGCGCATTGATTTTTCGCGCTTTGATGGCACTGATGCTAGTATTTGGGTAGACACATGTGAGACGGTTTTCACCTCATATCACATATCGCCAGGATTTTAGGTCTCTGCTGCAACCATGTGCTTGACTGATTTAGCTGCCCAATGGTATCGTGCGTTCAAACAGCAACAACAATGTTTGACATGGGAACAGTTCCGTCAGGTTGTTCTTCTCGAGTTTGACATAGATACTCACAGGGTCAAAATGAAGGAGCTACTGCAATTACGACAAACTGGCACAGTGGCTGAGTATAGGAAACAGTTTGATCGTCTAGTTTATAACATCAAACTATATGATTCGTCTATTGGTGGCATTATGCTAGTCACACAATTCATGTTGGGGTTGAAGGACAAATTGCGAGCAGCGGCGGAGGCTCATCTTCTTGATACAGACCAGCGGGCTGCTCTATTAGCACAAGTACAGGAAGGATTGACTGATACAGCTAAAGCAGCAGGGAAATAGTACCAGCAATATCAGCATACTTGGGGAAAAGAAGGCAAACCGAAATTTGCAACTGGAGAAGTGTGGAAAGCGCAACAACTCAAGGAATATCATCGACAGCATGGCTCGTGCTTCAAATGTGGGGACAAATATATACCAGGACACCAGTGTGTGCTGGCTGTGGTTGCCCAAATCAAAGCTATGCAAGTGGACAATCAGCCTGAAATCTTGCTGGATGCAATATTAGAAGTGGTTACTTCTTTGGAATCCTTGTCCTTGGAGGAAACTAAGCAGCTGTCCTTGAATGCCCTGAAAGGGACAGACACAGATAGCACCATTCGATTACATGTAGCAGTCAATAATTTGACAATGCTATTGTTGGTGGATTCTGGAAGCACATGTAGCTTTGTAGATGCTAATATGATCAGTAAATTGGGATTAGTTCCTCAACCTAGATCACCTGTGCATGTGATAGTAGCAAATGGGGAGAAATTTCTATGCACAAGCTTCATGCCTCAATTCACTTGGTGTACACAGGGATTCAGTTTTCTCATGATATGATGGTATTATGGGGGATATGATGCAGTGTTAGGCATGGATTGGCTAAGGAAATTTAGACCCATGAAGTGTGAGTGGGTGGAAATATGGTTGGAGTTCACTTACAGTGAAAAAGTGGTGGAACTCCAAGGGGTGCTACCTATTGCCCAAGATCACCTTACAGAAATTTCTCTAGAGCAGGTCATCCAATTGCATAACCAAAATGAGCTCTGGGCCACTATAGTGCTAGAAATGGACTCTGAAATCACAATGTTACCTATCCCTGCCGAGGTGCAGGAACTGCTGCAGCAATACAATTCAATTTTCAAAGAACCTTGTGACTTGCCACCTACTAGGGCGATGGACCATGCTATCACTTTGTTACCTGGATCCACACCCCCAAACACTAGGCCCTACAGATATTCTCCACTCCAGAAAGACAAGATTGAGAGACAAGTGGCTGAAATGCTCAAATCTGGTGTCATCACAGCCAGTGCCAGTCCATTTGCATCCCCTGTCTTACTGGTCAAAAAGAATGATGGTCAATGGAGATTTTGCATTGATTATATAAGACATAATGCAGCTACAATCAAAAAAAAATTCTTATGCCTGTGGTGGATGAACTGCTAGATGAGCTGGCGGGCACTAAATATTTCTCTAAACTAGATCTACAAAGTGGATACCATCGGATTCATATGCAAGAACAAGATGAGGAGAAAACGTCCTTTAAACTCATCATGGTCATTTCCAATTTCGGGTAATGCCTTTTGGGCTGACCAATGCTCCTTCTACTTTTTAGTGCATTATGAATTCTATATTCTATGGCTACATCAGGAAGGTTTTCCTTGTTTTTATGGATGACATTTTAGTATACAGTGCATCATTTGAAGACCACATTCAACATTTCAATCTGGTGTTTGAGATCCTGTTACAGCACAAGTTCTTTGCAAAAATGAGCAAGTGTCAATTTGCTACAACTCAACTGGAGTATTTGGGTCACATTATTTCAGACAAAGGGGTAGCCACAGACAAAACAAAAACAGGAGCTATGTTGGCTTGGCCTACTCCTACCAATTTGACTGAACTCAGTGGTTTCCTTGGCCTTACAGGATACTACAAGAAGTTTGTGAAAAATTATGGTATCTTGGCTAAACCATTGACAGATTTACTGCAACAACAACAACACAAGTCGTTTGTGTGGACCCAGCCTGCTCAAGAGGCTTTCTCTGTTCTCAAACAGGCAATGGCACAAACTCATGTTCTCATTTTGCCTAATTTTACATTACCATTTGTTATATAGACTGATGCATGTGAGGATGGCATTGGGGCTATTCTATTACAACAAGGGCATCCTGTGGCATATTTGAGCAGATCCCTAGGGGTCAATAATAGGAAATTGTCAATATACGAAAAAGATTTCATGGCCATTATGATGGTAGTCGATAAGTGGAGGGCTTATTTACAGAGAGGCCCATTTGTTATTAAAACAGACCACAAAAGCCTCTGCTGTTTGGATGATCAAGTGCTACATACTGAACTTCAGAGGAAAGCCATGACTAAACTGATTGGTCTCCAGTATAAATTCCAATACAACAAATGGGTTGACAATAAACCAGCTGATGCTCTATCTAGAATTGGGCACAAAATGTCCCTTCAGGCTGTCTCAGTGGTATAGCCAGTGTGGATACAAGAGATATTCAACTCTTATGTTGTTGATCCTCAGGCCCAATTATTGATGCAGGAGCTAGCTGTCAGAGATACTAATGATCAAGGGTTCTATTTCAAGAATGGGTTGCTCTACAAGGACAATAAAGTGTGGATGGGAGCCAACATTGGACTTCAGACAAAAATCATTACTGCATTTCATGATTCTGCCTTGGGTGGGCATTCTGGCACTCAAGGAACATTCTAAAGGTTGAAGAATCTATTTAGTTGGTCTGGAATGAAAGTAACTGTATAAGAGTTTGTTAAATAGTGTTCTATTTTCCAACAAGCCAAACATGAGAACTACAAAACACCAAGCTTGCTACAACCTCTCCCTCCTTCAGTTGGTCCTTGGCAAGAAGTATCCATGGATTTCATTGAAGGGCTGCCTAAATCCAATGCTTACTCTGTCATATTGGTGATAGTGGACAAGTATACTAAATATGCCCATTTCTTGCCCCTTAAGCACCCTTTCACTACTCAACAAGTGGCTCAGTTGTTCCTGGACAATGTGGTTAAGTTACATAGCCTTCTAGTGGCAATTGTTTCTAACATAGACAAAGTATTCTGATGCAGCCTGTTCTGCGAACGCTACTACATCTACAACGCTAAGTCCCCAAGATCATCCCCAAGTCAACCAAGAAGATGGACCAGGAGCAGCCAACTCTAGAACCAGAGTCTCCGCTGTCATCGCCCTGGAGAGTCCGCCTGATGCCAAGCGGAATGTCCGGCGTAGCCGGAGTGTCCGGCCAGATCCAGCCGGAGTGTCCGGCCTACCCTAGCCCCGTCCTGGCGCGGACAATTAGTATGCTACATCAAACTGTACCCGGACACTACCCAGAGTGTCCAGCCACCCCGGACTATCTGGTCCATCCGACCCGGACTGTCCGGCCTAAGTGATGGGCCTGCGAGCCAACTACTGGGCCCTTGGCCCATGTACCCCTCTATTTCGCCCCAAACCCTAGTTTTATGCCCAAACTACCCCTGAACTTGTGGCTGGCCTATAAATAGAGCCCCCACCCCTCATTGTATCCCTTAGGCATAGATGACAGACTAAAGAAAACCCCCTTTGTGGAATCTCTAGTTTTGCCTCATCCCCTTCTACCAAAGGGGATCGACTATCGTCACCATCTCGTTGGAGTTTGCATCGCGCCTCCCTCATTGTACAAGGCCTTGGCATCGGTGTCCCTTTGCCAAGACGTCAAGACCCTCTCCAAGGTGTTCTTCCCTCTCCACGTGGGATCGAGGGAGCACGTTGACCGATCTTTCCTTGCGAGGATTCTATCGGACCGGTGGCCACCGGTGAGAGCAATCGGCCTTGTATCGTGTGTGTTTAGCGTGTGCTCATCGTGTTCTTCGCGAGGTGTGCGTTCGCTTCTGCTACCTTCTCCCTTTCCCCTCACTTTCCCATCGATTTGACCACGAGATCCGTGAAGATCGGGCCACCCACGGGGTTACCCCATAACATCTGGTATCAGAGCCCAAGTTGCCATGGATTTCACCCTCGTTCTTCCCCACCAATTTTTTTCTTGAAAAACTACAAAAATAGCCATAAAATCGAGTGGATCTTGTGTCAACCCATAACATCTGGTATCAGCAGCTTTTGGTTGCCACTGATTCCTCATCAATTTGGTCTTTTCCCCATAAATTCGAAATTTCCACCAAAAATAGCCCCAATTCTTGTTTTGGATCGATCTGTGATTTGAGTGTGTTTTGGTAGGTTTTGATCTATGGATTACTTGCTAAACTTGTTGATCTACCTTCCCCCTGCGTTTCCATAGCTTAATTCCTTGATTTCCCCCCATCAATTTGAGGTTTTGGTTTGAGTTTTTCCGCCAAAACTCGTCCTGTTCGTGTTCTGGAAGTTCTGGTTCGACCGGACCGGACTATCCGGCCTAAACCGACCGGAATATCCGCCCCACCGGCGTATCCGTCATAAATTGACTGGAATCTCCGCCTCGGACGGACTGCCCGGCCTGCGTGCACCGAAATGTCCGCCCCCTGCTGACAGCAAATCTACATTACGGTTTTGAGCATAACTTTTGCATACGAACTCGGATTTTGGTGTTCTTTAGCTTGTTTCGAAGAGGAGAAGGAGATCTACATCATCATCTCTGTGGTTCATGCTATCTACTCCATCTAAATTCCATGAGCAAGGCAGAATCCACCAATAAAGGGTGAAGATCGGCGATGAAAGGTATAAAAATTCCGTGACTTCTCCCCACTTACATCCCTTTGTGAGCCACACTATCTTTGCATTCAACAAACACCTATTGAGACTAGTTCCTCCTATGATTGCTTGGGCTATGCATATTTGATACCTTGTAGAATTCCGAGCAAAACTTGTGAGCGTGCTATCTCATATAGTTATCTTGTATAGTTGTTGGCACAAGGAAGAGGCAAGTGAAAAAGAAAAGAAAAAGAGAAAACAAATATAGAAAAAAAGAAAAAGAAAGAAAGAAACAAGTGCCTCATAGAATAGGAAGCGCAAACTCGATGAACATCAAATAGGTGGTACTTATTGTGCATATCTTGTAGCCCACGAATTTATTGCAATCGAACTAGCGTCTCTCTTTGCACTTGTGCGACACGAGCTTATAGTCTTCGCTAGGTAATCATTTGGTTCTTAGCTCACTTCCTCTGTCGCACAAGTCCCATTTATCCCATCGTGTATGTTTCCTTGTACATAATTCCTATCTTGTGGATTGACTTGTTTACTTTGTGATCATCGTGGTTCTTTACTTTCCATTACAATATCTTGATTTAGGATTGGTTCTTGACATGCCACCTTCCATACCTATCCACCATAAGCTTTGTGTGTGTGTTTTTTAGTGGTTAGTTTGTTTTGGTGTTCCGCGTGAACTTTACTTGGTTTTGATTGCTCTCAAGTGTTGCCACTTGCACGATACTATCTTCCAAGGTAAAGTAAGGTTTGATGTTGCATCCGTAACCCCCTACCACTTCCATATACACCACCTTGTCTTGTGAATCATGTCTAGGAACTCCAGAACCGAGGATGCTATCTATGAAGAATCCATGATGAGCCACCACGACTACGACTCCACAAGTATAGAGGACATGATGGAGAACTACACCGACAATGGCTCCGCATGCTTTGAGGACCCGGAGCATTGCACCTATGATGGATCCACATGCATGGAAGCCATGGAGCACATCATCAACTATGGCTCCTCAAGCATGGAGGAATTGGAGCTCTACATCGACAATGGCTCCTCATGCATGGAGCACTACACCGACAATGGATCCACATGCCTGGGTGATATGGAGTACTACATCAACAATGACTCCCCAAGCATGGATGACTTCGAGTGCTACAACGACAATGCCTCACCAAGCATGGAGGACATGGCGAGCTTCACCCACTTCGAGGGATCTTCCATGAGCCATGAAGAATACCTCCACCGCTTGGAGATGGAGGACTACTATGCCAAGCTTGCGGAGACGCATCATCAAGAAACCATGACTTTCAAGGCATCAAGCGCCAACACCTACATGGCGTCATGCACCTCCATCTCCAAGGCAACGAGCACCATCACCTCCAAGCCGTCAAGCACCACCATCTCCAAGGCGTCAAGTGCATCTACCTCCAAGGCATCAAGTGCCATCTACTCCAAGAAGAGTGGCGCCCAAACATCATCTTCCAAAAGAGGCGACACGAAGCAAGAATCTTCATCAACATACATCCTCTCATGATCATCGCCAACATCAAGAGGATACAAGACGTCGTTCAAGGCATATTCACCATGAAGATGGAGAATACATGTTGAGCACCATCCATAATGCTCAAACTAGCTCAAGAAGGCAGCACCATCACAAGAAGAGTGCCAAGGACAAGGAGCATCATCGCGAGCGTCATGTGGAAGACCAAGTGCGCCATCTACATCAACCGTTGGCAAGGTATGCCAATGACCTCCGTTGACACCATCATAAGGCACCTTCAACTACTCATGCCACCACCAAAATGGCACCAAGAGCAAGCTACCCTCCATGCCATCAAGCTTCAACGCCAAGACTTGATGTCCTAGATGACGCATACAACCTCATGGATGAGGAGGACGAAGACCTCTACTTTGCCAAGTTGGACGAGTACGTCAAGAGGACTACGCAAGCCAAGGTGCAAGAGGGCGACAGCAAGGTCAAGATTGGTGAGCATGGGATTTTCCCTTCACCAAAGGAGGCGCAAGGAGTTGAGAGAACCGAGCTTATCCCTATGTTCTTGAGTGATGATGTGGTACCAATCCCATGTGAGTATAAGAGCCACTTAGCCCACTTGAGTGAAAACAAGAGTGAGATGAGTGACTCCACCATACGTGAGATTGAGTTCTTCCACTTGGAGGGCATGAGTGATACACCGAGTGAGTTGAGAGTAGTAGTTGATAGGTCATATGAGACCACTTTGATTTCTAACGACTTACCCTCTACCTCTAGTGTGTTATCCCATGATGTGCTAGGTTCCATGGATAAAGAAGCGCCAAGCTTGGACATGATGATGCCTCCGACTGAGAAGATGTACATGGTGGATAAAGCTAAGGCCATCCCCATACAAGAAGAAGAAGTCGCCCACATGGAGGCCAATGGTACCACAACACCCACTTCATATGAGAGGTATGAACAAGAAAAAAATAAAGGTGTTGATGATGCCATGATCCCACTAGTGGACATGATGACTTGTGATGATTGGCATGCTATGGATGATGTTTGTGATATCACATATGATTCATTGATATTTGCATGTGATACTTTGCCTTTGCATAATGTTGAGCATGTGAAATTATTTGATTGTGATGATGTTGCCATAGACATGCCATGCTCTAAACATTATGTTGATGATATCATTGCTTGCACTTTGTTGAACAATTGCTCTTTCAAATGTTTTGCTTGCAATGATGTTACCAATGGTACCCCTCGAACCATGCTTTGTCATGAATGTTTTACAATCTCTCCCATTGCTTGCAATAAGTTGAATAATTGCTCTTTCAATTGTTTTGCTTGCAACAATAGTTCTCATATGGTTTATACTGAAATGGCCCCCATAGCTTTCTCAACTTTTGGAGATTTTAGTAAATGCCATGATAAGCATGTTCCCCACTTGCATACTCACCATGCATCTATTTTACACTTGATTGACACTCATGGTGATGTGCACAATAAGAGATACGTCATGATGGATGATGTGTTTCTATACCATGCACACACGTTCTTCCTTTTATCTATGATGTGTAGGTACTCAAGACAAGAATGTCAACCTCGGTTGAGCACGAGTTGACAAAAAGAGCTCTAGAGAGCATCCCCCAAGTGAGTTCAAGGTCGAACCCAGCTCTGATACCTTTTGCATGCTTTGCATCTTTCATGTTGACAAATTGCTCTTTCCTATGATTTGCTTGCAATCATGTTAATGGTATTCTTTCACCTTGTGACAATCATGTTTCGTTATTGGATATGGATTCTTTTTGTGTTGCCACAAAAATGTTGAACAATTCCTCTTTCTGATGTTTTGTGTGCAACCATAATGCCATTTTGAGCATGTATTTTCCCATGTGTTTATCGTGTGTGTGTTTCGCGTGTGTTCATCGTGTTCTTCGAGGTGTAAAGGCCCGTCGCTACCTTCTCCCTTTCCCCTCGCTTTCCCATCGATTTGACCATGAGATCCGTGAAGATCGGGCCACCCACAGGGTTACCCCATAACATATTCACCAGTCATTTCTGGCAATCCTTGTTCAAGAATCTACACACCAAACTCAATATGAGTTCTGTTTATCATCCACAGTCCGATGGACAGACGGAGCACGTGAATCAATGTCTGGAATTGTATCTTCGTTGTTCCGTGGCTGCATCTCCCACTAAATGGAGTGCTTGGTTGGCACTAACAGAGTACTGGTACAATATAGTGTTTCATACCACATTGGGATGCTCTCCGCTCAAGGCGCTGTATGGCACTGATCCTTCTCATGGGTTATTTCCAGTTACAGTGGGCTCTACGTCAAGACATGCTACGGACTTCTTGCTCTAGCGCAACAGTATGTCTAAGTTCCTTCAGTTACAGTTAGCCAAAGCTAGCTTGCGCATGAAGAAAATAGCGGATGGCAAGCATTCCTTTCGGGAATTCCAAGTGTGTGAACAAGTACTACTAAAGCTGCAGCCGTATGTGCAGAAATCCATGGTGCATCGACCATATCCAAAGCTGTCATTCAAATATTTTGGGCCATACACCATTCTGGAGAGGTATGGTTCGGTTGCTTACAAACTGGAGCTTCCACATGACAGTTTGGTGCATCCCATGTTCCATGTTTCCCAGTTGAAGACATATGTCCCGGATCACACTCCTGTGTACACGGAGCTTCCATCCCCGCTTCAACTGGATATTGAGGAATTGGAACCTAAGGCCATCTTGGACAGACGTCTAGTGAAACGGGCCAATGCAGCATACTTGCAGGTGTTGATCAAGTGGTCGACCATGCCGGAGACAATGGCTACCTAGGAACATTACGAGGTGCTTTGTCTTCGCTTCCCTCAGGCAGCAGCTTGGGGACAAGCTACATCTCAAGAGGGCGGCAATGCCACGACAGGTGAGGACCTAGGAGCGTCATCGGGCGAGAAGGGGTCTTCATAAGAAGAAGAAGGTGGAGTGTAAGACTATGGGCCCGACTTGTGGGCAAGAGGAGAGACTGGCAGTTGTGTCTGGTGAGGTTAAATAGGAAACCGTAGATCACATAATGACATGACAAAATTATAATTGTCTTTCCTCCCTGTCTAGTTCCTTCCTCCTCCTCTGTCTGATTCCCTTCCTCTCCAAGTATTCTCTCTATACCAAAACTATGATCCCATCGATGGATATGAAATCTCAGATTGCATAGTTGTGGGCATAACAGTATCGCGCGACAAAGGGAAACGGTATCGTATGTTAATGGTTCTTTTGATCATGAAGTCATCATTGAATATGTGGGATCCATTATGGATCTCTAGGTTCCACTATTGGTTATTTATCGGAGATGTCTGGATCATGTCTGCATAGTTCGCGAACCATTGGGTGATACACTTAAGGTTTGATGTTGTTTAAAGTAGATATGGAACATGAGTTGGAGACCGAATGTTGTTCGGAGTCTCGTATGGGATCCAGGATATCGCGAGGAGTTCCAGAATGGTCCGGTGAGTAAGATTCATATAATGGAAGTCATCTTCCGGGGTTTAGAAAAGTTTTCAGTATTTTAACCGAAGATTCTAGAAGATTATAGAGTGCCACTAGTGGACCCACCACCCCGGGAGGGCCCACATGGGATGAGGGAATGTTGTGGGGGCCCATTGGCCAGCCGCAGCAGGCCTAAGAAGCCCAACCGGCCAAGCCCCATAGGGATAAGATCAAATCCCTAGAAAATAGGGGATAGACTTGGGGGGAAGTTTTGTTTCCCCCTCCCCATGCGCCGACCCTAGGAGGTGGAGGGCAAAGGGGGGAGGCCTAGCCACACCCTCCCTATATAAATAGAGGGGAAGGTTGGCCGCCCCCTTGCCCCACTCCTAATCCTAGCTGCCACCTCTCCTCCCTCCTTCTTCCTACTCCAGCTTAGGCAAAGCCCTGCAGGAATTCTCCTCCACCACCACCACCATGCCATCGTGCTGCTGGGATTCTTAGGGGATATACTACGTCCACTGCCTACTAGAACAGGGAGAGGAAGGTCTTCATCGACTCCGTACGTGTGACAAAGTGCGGAAGTGCTGCCAGAACGTGACACCGAAAGGATCGTCAATGTGATCTTGAGATCGGCAAGTGATCGACTACATCAACCACGAGATCTGATCTTGTTAACGCTTTGGATCTTTGAGGGTTATTTCTCATCTATCTCGTTGCATCTATCTCGTAGATTAGATCTTGGTTTTGTTCGTTCTTGCGGTAGAATTTTTTGTTTTCCATGCTATGAACCCTATCGGAACGCCACAGAGAAACATTATGTCAGAAATGAGGAATCAGACCTTTTGGATATGGTACGGTCGATGATGAGTCAGGCGGATCCGCCTTTATCATTTTGGGGTTATTATCTAGAAACTGCAGCGTTCACACTAAATAGAGTACAATCAAAGTCGGTAGAGAAGACACCGCATGAGATGTGGACTGGCAAGAAGCCGAGTCTGTCTTTTCTTAAGATTTAAGGTTGTGCAGCATTTGTCAAGTGACTTCAGTCGGACAAGCTTATGGCCAAGTCAGATAAATGTATTTTTGTGGGGTATCCGATAGAAACCTTGGGTTACTACTTCTACAACCGAGAATAGGGCAAAGTGTTTGTTGCTCGGAATGGTGTCTTCCTTCAGAAAGAATTTCTTAGTTGGGGAGTCAGTGGGAATATGGTACAACTCGAAGAAATTTGAAATGATTCGGCAAGTAGTGAGTCAGCAAAAGCCTTGGAGGTTGAGCCGGTCATGGTAGCTGAGTCGACAACTGCACCTGCACCGCGAAGATCGGCCAGATTGCGAAGTATTCGTGATGTGTTACTGTTGGACGCTGAAGCAATGGTGGTATTTGATTCCGAGTCGTGGCTTGGATCCATGAGATCCGAGTTAAAGTCCATGGATGAAAATCAAGTTTGGAACTTGGTTGATCTGCCAGACGGTGCACGACCCATCGAGTGCAAATGGGTATTTAAGAAGAAAACTGATATGGATGGAAATATTTCTGTTTATAAAGCATAGCTTGTCGTGAAGGGGTTTTGACAGGATCAAGGAATTGACTACGATGAGTTTCTCACCCGTGGTGATGCTTAAGTTAGTTCGGATCATGTTAGCTATAGCAGACTATTTCGACTATGAGATATGGTAGATGGATGTCAAGACGGCTTTCCTTAATGGAAATTTAACCAAGGACATGTATATGATATAGCCCGAGGGTTTTGTCGATCCGGGTAAAGTTGACAAGGTATGCAAGATTCATAAATACATTTATGGGTTGAAGCAAGCATCTCAGAGCTAGAATATTCGCTTTGATGAGATAGTCAAATTGTTTGGCTTCATCAAGAGTGATCCTGATTCTTGTTTATACAAGAAGTTTAGTGGGAGCAAGGTACACTTTTTGATCTTATATGTGGATGACATATTACTGACTAAAAATGATGTCCAGATGTTGCAAGAAACCAAGAAATCATTGGAAAAGAGTTTTTTTATGAAGGACTTGGGTGAGGTGACTTACATACTAGGAATCCGGATCTATAGAGATAGATCAAGGTGGCTTATTGGATTGAGTTAGAGTACATATTTGGACAAAGTGTTGAAAAGGTTCAATATGGAATCGTCTAAGAAGGGGTTCTTACCGATGTCCTGGTGTAAAATTAGCAAGACTCAGTGTCCTTTGACAACTGATGAGCAAAGTCAGATGAGTGCGATTCCATATGATTCAAAAGTATATCCATCATGTACGCTATGATTTGTACAAGGTCGTATGTTTCCTATGCTCTATGTGTGGCGAGCAGGTACCAGGCTGACCCTGGAGAAATCCACTAGGCAGCGGCTAAAAATATCCTTAAGTACTTGAGAATGACTAAGGATATGTTCCTAGTTTATGGAGGTGAGGATGAACTCAGTGTAAGGGGTTACACAGATGCGAGTTATCTTACTGGCTTGGATGATTCTCGTTCGCAATCTGGATACGTGTTGTAATAAACAGAGGGGCTGTGAGCTAGAAAAGTTCCAAGCAAGAGACTGTGTCTGTGACTACGACAGAGGCTGAGTATATGGCCTTCTTGGAGGCAGCAAAGGAAGCCATTTGGATGAGGAATTTCCTCATGGATCTTGGTGTGGTTCAGGGCTCATCCAATCCGTTAGATGTGTATTGTAACAAAAATGGTGCTATTGCACAAGCCAAGGAACCTAGACAACACTAGAAGAACAAACATATACTCATGCGGTACCACCTGATTCGCCAGTTCGTGGATCATGGTGATATCAAGTTATGCGAGGTACACACGAATGCAAATATTGCAGATCCGTTGACAAAGCCGCTACCACAGCCGAAACATGAGGCGCACCTGAGAGCTATGGGCATTAGATGCCTACACATATGATGTCGGATGATTGACTCTAGTGCAAGTGGGAGACTATTGGGAATATGCCCTAGATGCAATCATGTATGATGTTATTACCGATGTATTTATAAAGTTAATGTCCTTGTATGAACTACTGATATGTATCATCGAATAGGTGATCCGATTGTGGAACTATATATTTATATTGTTCATAATAAATATTTTTGGTCGTTGAGGTTGTGCTGGACACATAACTTAGACTAATGTGAAAGTCGGCTGATGACTCGGTTCCACTTGTCATTGGCATGGTGATGCTATTCCGACTTACACGGACTTGTCTAAAGAGTTTAGCGAGTTGGACTGACCCATACTGAGATATAACGAACAGGTCATAATTAGTATGTCTCAATCAATGTAATCTTTAGACCTAAGGTTATTGCACAATCCGAGTTGTGGATCATTGACTTAGCTAGGTTCTGTCAAATGTTGTTCCATCAAAGGGCGGTTATAAAGGCAGAGTTTGGGTCGACTAAGAATTAGGTTCCGTGATGTGGATGACCAAGATGGGATTTTTTCCTCCGACTTGAGAGATATTCTCTGGTCCCTCTCGGAAGATATAATTCGGAAAGCATGGATATGCGACTTGGTTAAGTGTTAACCGAGGCGGTTGACTAAGAGTTGGTTGGATGAATCACTTATCTCAGATCGAGAAGAGAGTTGAGCTATTTGAAGGATGAAGATTATTCGCCTATGGCTTGACAAGGTATATCGTGAGGCAAAGGGACTTGGACAAAAGTCACATTGAGAATGGTTCATCTTCTTACTTTGATGGCCCTTGGGAGTTGGCACGTCTTGCTAGAGGCCGCTACCAGCTATCAACTCAGAGTGGTGACTCGTGTTGTGTCCAGGTGTACATGAATCTATAGGGTCGCACACTTAAGGGAAAGGAGCCCATGTGGATTCCATCCATGTGAAGATTGGGACACGGCCTAGATGGCCCTCAAGCGTTGGGCCGAGCTATGAGTGTATATAAGTGGAGTGAAAAGGGATAGTATCTGACCTAGCCGTCACTTTCTCCACTCCCATTTCAGGCTAGACAGGATCTAGCAGTCCTCTACCTAGAGCTTCTCCCTATACGTATGGATACCGATAGAGGCGTTACACGTGCAGCACTGGAGACGAAGGAGTTCATGGGGATCTAGACGTGTTGTACGTGAGATTGTTCGGCATGGCATCAACTAACGCGCTTCATCAATAATCCGCACATGCGCGTCTAGTGGTAAATCTTGTGGCCTATCACCTAGGCTAGATCTTGGGAGCACCACGTAGGGGAAAAGTTTTTTTTATCTCTGCATGGCCCAACAATATCAGTTTCCCAAGTGTTAAAGATCAGCCTGAAAGGCGAGTCTCTAGGCGTGATCTAAGCTTGTCCATCAAGTGCACCAAATATGGCTCAAGCTCACCATCCGCATTGACACCGGTACTATCATGTGGCCATTTCTACTAAACTCCACATCTCTAAACAGTTTTTGCCGTCAATCTCTACAGGCCTACTTTGTCGCACCAGCAATGCTCTGGTGGCCTTGGACATGGGAAGCATGGGTAAGCGCTAGATCTGGGTGAACGGTCGCAATGCAAGGCAGTACTGGGTGTACAGGTTGTCTGGGAGCTGCGGCTGTAGCTACACCGACACCTATAATGAGACCAAGTGCTAGATTGTGTGCCTTCATTTCATTGTCTTATAATAGCTTCAACCTTCGTTTCTTTATCTTATAATATCTTTAGGCTTCATTTCATTATCTGATATCATTCTTTAAATTTATGTTTGTAGTAATGCAAAGTAGGATCAATTAACTCTTGCCCCTCCAAGGTGTATATACTATATCTGCTCTCCCCCTCCAATGTGTATATACACTCTGATCTACTGAAATTTTTTGGTTATCATGTTCTTTATATTTTATGGTGCCCCTCTAAATAAAATGTGCATCAATATTTTGCTGCAACTTTCGTGTGTGTAGGTATTGTCCATGGATATGAAAAATATGAGAGAATATAAATCGGTGACTATGGCACACGACACTTTCTGCTGCCACCATGTTGTCATCATTGTCTTTTAGTAAGTATGATATGGTTTATTTTCCATCATCTTGTGTGTTGTTGTTACAATAGATCTCTTTTATCTCAGTGCGGCAGTAAGTCAATAGGTTTTTCTTTCTTGTTTGAATCATATAAAATCTAGAGCTACTTTATAAACTATTCAGATTCCTGTGTCATAATTAACATCCTCCATTTTAAGAATCCAAATGCCTATAATGTTGTAGTTATTGCCACTTGTTCCATGGATGCCCATAATTTTAAAGTTTTTGCTACTTGTTTCAGTCTCATACTCTTTTATTGTATGGCTCATACTCTTTTACTGTATGGTTGTGAGAAAGTATACCAAGAGGTGTGTGCTTTTTTTAGTTGTCATTCTTTTTCCCCTAAACTGTGCAGAAGCTCATGTTTTCGAGGGTGCTGCAACTGTTGTTGTGTTTATAAGATGACTAGGGGTCACATAACAAGGATGGGATTCATTTCAGGTCTAGATAGCCAAAATGACCTGGGTTTTCTCACAAGGATAAAATGGAGGTTGTCTGAACATCTTATTATTTGTAGGTGTGGGATTTTAGTTATGTACCTCCTAGTTTGTTATTTATCTAGATTGTAGGAAAATAGTAGGCTACCCAAGTGAATGGTTACACTTGTGTCACAACTTCTATCATGCAAGATCTCATATTTTTAGTCGTCGAAATGGTGATGTTAACATTTTTCGTGGAACTATGCTAGTGATGATCTTGAAGTTTGTGGTCGTTTTACCATGTCCAGTTTTGTTGTAGTGTGTGGTCATTTATCTTACCACACATATGCTTAGCTTATAAGAAATAATTTAACTGCCAAAATCTATTTGCTCGTAAACCTATGCTATCTCTGAATTTTCTTGACTACTACTTCTACTCCCTCTATCTAAAAGATACATCCAAATTTAGATAAATTTGTGACATATATTTTGAGATGAACGGAGTACAATAAATAACTATAGGTGGTATGGAGATGCTAGACAAGGCAGAGAACTTGGAATCCTACTGTCAAAGATGTGAATCGTGATTTTTTAAGGGTTGGGCTTTTGGGAATGATTCTTCGAGGACTAACCTAGAGCAATGGTGAATTGGTGATTGATCCCTATCTATGTTAGCATCCTTGCTCATGATATTTCTGTGTTTCTGTTCATCTTATACCATCTTCCTAACTTCCTCGCTTTTCTTTGTTCTCCCCTCAGATTTCATATGTGTGTCTGAGGCGGATTGGCTCACACATACTGATACAGTCTACCATGATTGTGAGGAAGATCTTCACCTGCAACCCCAGTGATCCCTTTTTCCATGTGAGATGAAATGACTTGCATACAAATCTTGTTCATCTAAAAGGTGGCCTTTTACCTCTCGTGAGTGGACAACCACAGGACATGGGACAACCCACATAAGTAGGTTTGGGGTTAATTTGTGGGTCGGGCTTAGTACAACTACCTTCTGAAAATACGGTTCCATCACATGGGGTGGAGCTTCTGAGTTACCATAAGTTTCAGTCAAATGACATAAACACGTGGCAATCAATGACTGGCAGAAAATGTATCCATGCGTGAATTAGAAAATAGACGCCTGTTGACTAGCCAATCCCTTCTTTTTTCCTATAAATATGCCTTAATCTTGTCATCGGCATGGGAATTGCTTAATTCTTTGTCTTGATTAATCAAAGGTGAATAATAATTATTACCGGTGTTTGTTAATAATTTCTAATATTAATTAGAATTTGGAGTCCACGTGTTAACCCAAGTACCCCACAACTTTTTTGTTTCCCATAAAAATAAAATATAGTCTTTATGCAAAGTTGATCTACCTACTTTTAATGGATTATCTGATATGCATACACAATGATTTCGTAGGTACAAAAGTCGATTAACTTTGGATTGCTAATAGGTGGACATGCAATTCTCAACTAATAGGTTGACCCGCCATGCTTAGACTATGGATTGGTGCCTCACGATTTATGAAGGTCAACGACTATCAGTCATGGATAAATGAATCTCCATCATGGATAAAACTTATGCCTACAATATTGTCTTGCTTTCGGCATTGGTGTTAGTGGCGCACCGGGTCATCTAGTGCCCATAATAAACCCTGTGCATTCCGCGATGTCTATTGTTATTTGAAACATAAATGTCGACTTCAAATCCCTTTGTTATTTCGATACATGACTTTCCCAAGATCTGATCAGCGGTATCGTCATACCTTGTTCAATCTTGTTACCGACAAGTGTAGTTTCACTCGTTCCGTGATATTCCATCCCTGTGATCCGGTCACATGTTGCGCAAAATTTATGGATGAAATCTCACTAAGTGGGCCCAGTGTATCTTCTTGTCACGCAGGTGAATAAATCCCGATCTTGATGGACATGCCTGAATTATAACTATGGAATACCCAACGTACACCTTTATGATCACCTAGTTACAGACATGACGTTTGATGTAGTCAAAGCAGCCTCGGGTGATAGTGATTAATCTGCTCTCACGATCAAAGGAGAAGGATACTACACTTATAACTATTGCAACGATAAACATATGACTTGATCGTGCTGCAATACTTACTTTGGGTAATTGACGAGTGCGCATTTGCATCATGTTTTACATTATTATTTTGCATTATAGATGTAGGATATTGGTATTTTACGGTGCTTGCGTGCATATTTTATGTCTGTTTTCACCAGGATCAGGATAGATGATGGATCCAATGGATATAATTCTTGGAGCAGTTGTACCGAGGACAAAAGGAGTCAAAAACAACGTAAATCGCTTATTTGGGAAATAAAATATTCATAATACCACAAGAAAACCAGAAGCGAACAAAGGAGACAGAGGGTTCAACGACCAACTATACGACCAAAATAAATTTTCCAGCTGTATAGTTGGCGCTGCCTCCGCCTCCTCAAATAGTTTCACCCCGTGCAACTGGATTGAAGAGACGACATACAGAACACCCAGAAATCACCCAAACCTCACCCCCGGAAGGAATCTGGAGGAGGAACTCGTCCACCGGGGATCCATCTTCACCCTGCACAGATCCGGAAGGCTAAGGCATCGATCTTCATCATCCACCGCTGCACAGACCTTCTGTAGAAAATTGTTATAACTTGCTTAGAGTGTTCAGATCTGTTTCGAGGTAGATTGGAGTTGTAGATCTAGTTTTGAGCTTGTTTATTTAGGATTTAATCCAAAATACTTAAAACATGTGGGGAATCGATTCTAATGACATCCCCAACTCAACAACAGCCCCGAATAAAACCCTTGGTCAAAATTGAATCCATCCTTGCATATTACCATGTTGCATGCATGCATATTCGCCTTCGTGATATTGTTTTGTGCAAATTGTGATTGGATCTATGTTTTGTTTCGTTAGATTGCTCGGAGTGCGCTGAGGAGTACTGCTGTGTAGAGTGCTTCTGGGCGGAATGGTTGTCGGGACAACGAGTGGGATTTTGGTGGAGGACGGCCGCCCAAGAATCAAAGAAGTCTGCCATGTTTCAGAATTCAGAAGCTTCTAGTGCAACCACAATACATATGGGATCTGCCTTGGCTTATTACTTAGTGGGAAACCTCACCGGGGTACCGACATTTGGAGGTTCTTGGCATGGTTGGATCCAGCTGGTAGAGGGGCTACTAAGGGAAGGCCTCGCCATGGTCTTGTCTGTAAAAGGACTTGATCGTGGATTGTGGGGAAAGTGCACAACCTCTCGAGAGTATTGCAAACTGATCGATCAGCCGTGTTCACAGAAATAGAACAATGTTGAGCATCTGAAGGATGGAGCCTCTGAAAGATCGTCCTCTCTCTTTTCCAAACTTAAAGTTTTATAAACCCCAAGGCGTGAGTAATATCGCCATTGGGTGGGATTTTGGGAACTTGGTGCGTAATATCCAAGTGCTAGGTTGATTGGGCACTTGGTGAGTAATATCCACGTGTTCCATTCAACCCTCTACTACTTATCAAAGTTTACAAAGTAGGGAAATCTCTTCCTCTTTTCTTCTTACATTGAGAAAAATGGCTTTATGCAAATGAACCCCAAAGCCTACTCTTAGCCTTGCATGTAGAGATAGACTTACTCTTTCCTTGGTGTAATTTGCCAATACATTCAAAGTAACCCAACTTGTTGGATGCACGTCTTATGTGCAGAATCCGAAGACTGAAAGGTGCGTAGGGATCGCGGGTCTTCACGCAACTAGCCTGAGGCGTTGATGGACTCAAGTTTTACTTAGTTTCTGCTGTTTTATTTGAGCTAGCTATAAGCTATGCAAGTTGTAATAATTATACTCTAGATTATTCGTGTAATAATGACTTGTGTTTTACATGATATACATCGACTGTGAAGTGCTAGCTATTGATCCAGGGACTAGCATGTTAATCACAGGGACTTAGGATCCTTAACGATCTGATGTCACAACAGATGGTATCAGAGCACAAAGTTGCCTGTAGGACGTGACCCCTAGGATTGGAAACCACCTTTACCATTGTGTATTTTTGCTTACCATATTGTTCTAAGTTATTTATGCTCTTATAGTAATTCTCTTCCTTATCACCTTGTGCCTAATTTTCTTTCTCCTAACCTAAAGATGACGGCCTTCTACTACGACATCGCCGAAGACATCAAGTGCCTGCACTTTGGGGAATGCCTTCTGGACATCATCAAGACATTGTAGTTGCCCATGCCGTCAATCAAGGGAAGCGAGTTGAGGAAGATGCACAAGGAAGGATGATGGGCGATTGAAGTCATCCAACTGGGGCGCAACAAGTTAGAACCCCAGACAGAGGCCATTGTACTCAACGTCACCAGCGACTCCAAGGAGAAAGGACTTAGCATCAGCTTGCAGGAGCTCATTGGACGCCTTTGTGGACGCCACCATGAAGAGGTTGAAGGCCACTACATCAAACTCTTTGGAAGGCATGATGAGAAGGGAGTTCCAATCGAGTTAACCCCGGAGGAAAGGAAGACATGCAAGCGTCGAAGGATCCAATATCAAGACTTGGAGTCCCACATCAATGATCTTCAGAAGGGGAGCTGCCTTGAGATCATGAGGAATGACGAGCTATGTGCCCTAGTCAAGGAGAAGGACGAGAAGATCGAGGAGCTGGAAGAGAAGATCAAGTCCCTAGGAGGGGAGCTCACCGCCCAAGACAAGAAGTTCGCTAATCAAGAGAAAAGGGTACAAGATAAGAACAAGAGGATTAGGGAACAAAGTCTTGTGCTCGCAAAGAACGAGATGGAGTTCAAGAACTTTGCCACCATTTTGAAGGACCTGCGAGAAGCCAAGAGGAGCTTGGAGGAGAAGATCACGCCCGTGACTATGGGGTCAAGTTTGATCAAGAAGCTACAGAAGGAGAAGAAGGAACTTCAAAAGAAGCTCGAAGCTGCTACCCAAGAGTTGCAAGAGGTGAAGGAACTTCAAGAGAGGCTCGAAGCTGCTACACCGGAGCCACAGGAGGTGAAGGAACTTCAGGAGAAGCTTGAAGCCACGACGAAGGACATGGAGTTATACAAGTCACTGCTGGAGAAGGAAGGCTTCATTATTGAGGATGAGGAAGTGGATGATGAGTAGAGTAGTTGGACCACCTTTAGTTCTATAGTCAAACGTTGTTCGCGATTGGAATGAGTACCAAAAATTATTTTGGTTTAGTTAAACTTGGTTGAGTGTGTTAAACTATGTGTGCCTTGCTTTCTCGCGTGTTTTTGTCATGTTTACATAAGGGTAGGAGTTTATTCCTTAGGCTTTCAATCCATTTCTTAACTTGTTTCCCAAACCCCACAGATGGCGAGACATGGAAACAACAACAACAACATGTCCCCAGAGATAGCACAACTTCTGAACTCCCAGAATCAGCTGATCCAACTCCTCACTCAAAACATGCAAAACAACAACAACAACAACAACCCGCCGCCTCCACCACATCCACCGCCCCAACAGGATCGCTTGACTCGGTTCTTGAGGTTGAACCCTCCAATTTTCTCAAGTAGTTCTGAGCCAATTGTGGCAGATGACTGGCTCCGCACCACCAACAAGAAGTTAGACACCGTCCAAGTTGTGGGAGCTAACAGGGTGCGCTTTGCCACGCACCAACTTGAGGGACCAGCTGCTGAATGGTGGGATAATTACCAGGTCACCCACCCGGATATTGAAGCTATCACCTGGAACCAGTTTGAGGCGGCCTTTCGTACTCATCACGTAGCCGCGGGTGTCATGTCACTAAAGAGACGTGAGTTCCGCGACTTGAAACAACTACACCGCTCGGTCTCCGAGTATGGGGACCTTTTTAACAAGCTGGCACGCTATGCACCTGATGATGTTTCCACTGATGCCAAGAGACAGGAGGAGTTCCTAAGGGGACTTAATGATGAGATATCCATTCAGCTTGTGGCTCTCAAATTTGATAACTATCAGGAACTTCTGGACAGGGCAGTTGTGGTTGAAGCAAAGCAAAGGAGTATAGAGAACTGCAAGAGAAAGTCCACCTCACACAAGCACAACTCAGCCCCATACCAGAAGCAACGCACTTTGTCACCACCACCCCACAACCACAATGGTCATCGTCATGGAGGACATAACCACAATGGCCATAAACACCGCAATGGAAATGGCAATGGGAAGGATCTGAGTGAAGTGACATGCTTCAAGTGTAACAAGGCAGGGCATTATGCAACTACTTGCCCCGAAAAGATGAAGAATGGGAATGGTAATGGGAACGGAAACGGACACAACCATGGCAATGGTAATGGAAATGGGAAGAAGCTGAATCCATTCGTCAAAGCCACGGTGAATCATGTCTCCGTGGAGGATGCTCGTGAGGCACCTGACTCCCTGATTGGTAAGTTCAAGCTTAACTCCACCCCCTCAGTTGTTCTTTTTGATACTGGTGCATCTCATTCATTCATATCAAGGGTATTTGTGGATAGAGGCAAGATACCTACGGAGACTATTAGTACTCCCCTAAGGGTAAGTTCTCCTGGTGGAGAAATAGTGGCAAACTCTAGATGTCGTGGGTTAGAACTAAGGATTGGGGCACACATCTTTCCCACCAGCCTAGTCGTTCTGGAGTCACAAGGCTTAGAAATAATTTTGGGCATGAATTGGATGATCGAATATGAGAGAGTCATAGATTGTGCCAAAAGGACTATTGCACTCACGACTTCGGACAAGAAAAGGATACGCTTAAAGTCAGCTTTCGCACTCAAAGGAAGAATGGTGAACTCTATTAAGGGGGTTAGCTTGAAGGATGTGCCAATTGTGAAGGAGTATCCAGATGTGTTTCTGGAAGAATTACCAGGGATGCCTCCTGACCGAGACATCGAGTTTCTCATTGACTTGATGCCTGGTACTGGACCAATAGCAAAGAGACCATACAAGATGGATGTGGATGAGTTGAAGGAACTTAAGAAACAGCTTATAGAGCAATTGGACAAAGGCTTCATTCAACCAAGTGCGTCATCTTGGGGAGCGCCTGTCTTATTCGTGGAGAAGAAGGATAAAACCAAGAGACTAGTCGTGGACTACCGGTCGTTGAATGAAGTGACAATCAAGAACAAGTACCCTCTACCCAATATCAACGACCCGTTCGATCAATTAAAGGGAGCTAGTGTGTTCTCTAAGATTGATCTCCGATCAGGTTATTTCTAGCTAAAGATCCGGGAACAGGATGTACCCAAGACAGCCTTCACCACGAGATACGGATTGTATGAATACACCGTGATGTCGTTTGGCTTAACCAATGCCCCAGCATACTTCATGACTATGATGAACAAGGTGTTCATGGAGTACTTGGATAAGTTTATTGTGGTATTCATTGATGACATACTCATATACTCCAAGGACGAGAAGGAACATGAGAGGCATCTGCAGCTAATTATGGAAAAGTTAAGGGAACACAAGTTGTATGCCAAGTTTAGCAAATGTGAGTTCTGGTTGAAATAAGTGGGATTCCTTGGTCATATTGTGTCAGCTAAAGGAGTTGCCGTGGACCCAAGTAAGGTAGCTTCCGTGACAGAATGGGAGTCCCCTAAGAATGTGGGTGATATTAGGAGTTTCCTGGGCCTTGCGGGATATTACCGAAGGTTCATTGAAAACTTTTCCAAGATAGCAAAGCCTATGACAGAATTGTTGAAGAAAGAGAAGAAGTTCCAATGGACCGAGACATGTGAAGCAAGTTTTCAAGAATTGAAGAAGCGCCTAGTAACAGCACCAGTTTTGTGTCTCCCTGACATCCAAAAGGATTTCCAAGTCTATTGCGATGCTTCTCGACAAGGACTTGGTAGTGTACTGATGCAAGATGGAAAAGTAGTGTCTTACGCATCTCAGCATCTTAAGAACCATGAGAATAACTACCCCACGCACGATTTGGAGCTAGCATCAGTTGTGCATGCGCTCAAGGTATCGAGACATTACCTCATGGGCAAACATTGTGATGTGTTCACGGATCACAAGAGCCTTAAATACATCTTCACTCAAAAGGAATTAAATATGAGGCAAAGGAGATGGCTTGAGCTCATCAAGGACTATGACTTGGACCTGCAGTATCATCCTGGAAAGGCCAATGTTGTGGCTGACGCCCTAAGTAGGAAGGTCTATGTAAATGGACTTACCGTGGGAGAACATCCAAAGGATTTGTGTGAACAGTTTAAGGACCTAAGGTTGGAGATAGTTCCTAAGGGGTACTTAGCGACTATGGAGATAGTGCCCACGCTTCTGGACCAAATCAAAGAGGCCCAGAAGGGGGACAAAGAGTTGGAGGAGATAAGAGCTAATATAGGCAAGGGTAAAGCAAAAGGGTTTATACAGATGAACAAGGAATACTTTGGTATGAGGAGTGTTTGTGCGTTCCCGATGATCCCGGTATCAGGAAGATAATTCTTCAGGAAGCTCACGATTTGCCTTACTCAATTCATCCTGGTAATATAAAGATGTACATGGATGTGAAAGATAGATTCTGGTGGAATAAATTGAAAAGAGAAATTGCTGAATACATCGCATTGTGTGACGTATGCAACAGAGTCAAGGCCGAACATCAAAAACTAGCAGGGCTGCTACAGCCATTACCTGTGCCCGACTGGAAGTGGGACAAGGTAGGCATCGATTTTATCACAGAGCTACCACGGACTCGTTCTAGGTATGACTCCATCTGGGTGGTGGTCGATCACTTCCCAAAGGTGGCCCACTTTATTCCCGTAAAGACCACCTATACTAGTGCTAAGCTTGCCAAGATTTATATGTCAAGGATCGTAAGTCTTCATGGGGTACCCAGGGGGATTGTCTCTGATAGAGGTACCCAATTCACCTCGAAGTTCTGGCGACAACTACACGAGTCTCTAGGGACACGGCTGGAGTTTAGTACTACTTTCCACCCGCAAACAGATGGACAAACGGAAAGAGTTAACCAGATCTTGGAGGACATGTTAAGAGCCTGTGCGCTAGACTATGGGTCTAGTTGGGATGATAATTTGCCATATGTGGAATTCTCATACAATAACAGTTACCAAACTAGTATCAAGATGGCTCCATTTGAAGTTCTATATGGCAGAAAGTGTAGAACTCCGCTGCTATGGAGTGAAGTTGGAGAACGGAGTTTGTTTGGACCTGAACTGATCAAGGATGCCGAAGAAAAAGTGAGACAGATTCAAGACAGGTTAAAAATAGCCCAATCTAGACAAAAGAGTTATGCTGATTCCAAGCGCAGGGATGTGACTTACGAAGTGGGAGACCGTGCGTATCTCCGAGTTTCGCCGCTACGAGGAGTTAAGAGATTTGGAATCAAGGGTAAGTTAGCACCCCGATTCATAGGGCCCTACAAGATCATGGGTCATAGAGGGGAGGTTGCCTATCAGTTGGAATTGCCCGAAGTGTTAACGGTTCATGATGTTTTCCATGTGTCGTAACTAAAGAAGTGTCACCCGGAAATGGCTGAAACATCACTAGAGGATACGGTTCTGTTGGACGAGGTTCAACTGGAAAACGATCTCACCTATGAGGACAACCCACCAGAATTCTGGAAACAGCTGAGAGAATTACTCGTACCAAGACTATCAGGTTTTGCAAAGTTCAATGGAATCACCATTCCGAGGAAGAGGCCACGTGGGAACGTGAAGAAGACCTGAAGAAAGAACACCCACACCTATTTGCTAACCAACCTGAATCTCGGGGACAAGATTCTTCTTAAGGGGGGTAGGTTTGTAACATCCCAAATTTTACAATTGTAGATGTTACTAGAAGCATGCATCATATCCTTGCATCATGGCATCACATAATAAAAACTGCATCAGATATTTTCCTAAACCCCATAGTCGTATAAAGACTAAAAGGTAAAACCAAATCTAACCTCCTACACCTTGGCAAAAGTGTTATTTTACAATACCATTCTAATCCTCTTCTTTTTACAAATTTTTAGAGACCGGTCTCACATAATTCGGAGTCCGTTTGCAAAAGTTATGCAACAATTGGTGAAACAGAAAAAAAATAAAAAGAATAAAAAAAAGAGGAAACCTAGCCTAACCGGGCCAGCCGAGCCGACCCGCTCCTATCTACCGCACGCCAGGCGCCACACAGCAGCAGCAGCCCCGCAGGCCGGCCCAGCAAGCCGTGCTAGTCGCCAGCCCGCTTCCCCCCGCCTGTCACTAACGATGCGGCCCCACCCATCATCCCCCTCCCCCGTCGGAGTCCAGCTCGAACACGAGCTCGACCCCATCGGCACAACCGCCTCCGACCGAATCGGAGAACTCCGCAGCCCCCACGCCAAGCAAACCGCCTATTTAAAGCCCCTCGGCACGCCTCCCAAAACCCTAGCTTTTTTTTGCTGTTTGCCAATAGAGCCGCCGCCATACAGCTCGGAACGCATCTCGCCGGAGCCGCCACCGCCGAGCTCGCCGGACCGGGTTCGAGACCGCCCCTGCCCCTTCTCTCCCACTCTCTGCCTTCCCCCTTTAATACAACTTCAATTCATGCCATTTTCCCCTTGAGCAGAGCCCCGTGCCGCCACCGATTTGTCGCCGGAGTCTCGCCTGAGACGGGAGGGATCGGCGGAGCACCACCGCAAACAGAGGAGGGAAGGGCCGACGCCGTCTGTACCAGAGGGACCGCGAGGAGGAGGGCCACGTCGTCGCCCACTTCGCACAGCAGGGAGCTCGCCAGAACACCGCCGAGCATCGCCACCGACACGCCGCCGCTGTCCGTCATCGTCGTCGTCAAGTCATTGCCGCCGGTGAGTTCCTCCGCCCCCTCCGTTAGATCTCGATCCGGCGGTAGAGATTAGCTCGCCCCAGCGAAGGGGTATTGCCCAACCGCATGCCACCGCATGGCGTGCCCGCGTCAGCACCGCGTGCCCCCTGGACCAGTCCCAAGCTGCCACTTGGCGCTGCACAACTGGCCGCCGACCTGTTTTCTTTTAAATAGGCAAAAAACACTTTAAATCTTGTAAAATTCTTAGTAAATCGAGTGTTTGTCCAAAAAATGCGTATAGTATACCGTTGGATTCATAATTTTAAGTAGAACACAGATCTACAATAATATTACTGTTTTACTACAGCAATCTTGCAGTAGGAATTAAAGTTTAGATTAGAGTATTTTAATTCTAGAAAATTATCCGTAGATCCGTTTTAGTTAATTCTTGTTGCGTTGGCTTTCTATCTACGAGACCTTCTGTAGAAAATTGTTATAACTTGCTTAGAGTGTTCAGATCTGTTTCGAGGTAGATTGGAGTTGTAGATCTAGTTTTGAGCTTGTTTATTTAGGGTTTAACCCAAAATACTTAAAACCTGTGGGGAATCGATTCTAATGACATCCCCAACTCAATAACACCCCCGAATAAAACCCTTGGTCAAAATTGAATCCATCCTTGCATATTACCATGTTGCATGCATGCATATTCGCCTTCCTGATATTGTTTTGTGCAAATTGTGATTGGATCTATGTTTTGTTTCGTTAGACTGCTCGGAGTGCACTGAGGAGTACTGTTGTGTAGAGTGCTGCTCGGATCAAGGCAAGTTACACCACTTGTTCATGTTTACATCCCAGTTTTGAATACTATGCATGTTTTGCTCTTCAAAATAGTAGTATGCATGTGTAGGATTGTTTTGGTAGATCTACCTGAAAGTACTTTGCAAGTGCGATGATTTTGTAGTATGCCATGAGTAGCTTTATACTTAGGAATTTCCGTCCTACTAGGTTACCTTGTTTTTGCTAAGTATTGCTTGCTATGCTATATATGTATACTAAGTACCGTTGGGGGGTTCGAAAGACTCAAAAAAATTTAAGTATGAGAGCTCCCTCGAGCGAACTTTTCTTCTCCACAACCCCCTTGAAAATAAAACTAAGTTTTCTTCTGGGCGGAATGGTTGTCGGGACAACGAGTGGGATTTTGGTGGAGGACGGCCGCCCAGGAATCAAAGAAGTCTACCATGTTTCAGAATTCAGAAGCTTCCAGTGCAACCACAATACATATGGGCTCTGTCTTGGCTTAGTACTTAGTGGGAAACCTCACCGGGGTACCAACATTTGGAGGTTCTTGGCACGGTTGGATCCAGCTGGTAGAGGGGCTACTAAGGGAAGGCCTCGCCATGGTCTTGTCTATAAAAGGACTTGATCGTGGATTGTGGGGAAAGTGCACAACCTCTCGAGAGTATTTCAAACTGATTGATCAGCCGTGTTCATGGTAATAGAACAATGTTGAGCATCTGAAGGATGGAGCCTCTGAAAGATCTTCCTCTCTCTTTTCCAAACTTAAAGTTTTATAAACCCCAAGGCGTGAGTAATATCTCCATTGGGTGGGATTTTGGGAACTTGGTGCGTAATATCCAAGTGCTAGGTTGATTGGGCACTTGGTGAGTAATATCCACGTGTTCCATTCAACCCTATACTACTTATCAAAGTTTACAAAGTAGGGAAATCTCTTCCTCTTTTCTTCTTACATTGAGAAAATTGGCTTTATGCAAATGAACCCCAAAGCCTACTCTTAGACTTGCATGTAGAGATAGACTTACTCTTTCCTTGGTGTAATTTGCCAATACATTCAAAGTATTGAACCAAATTGTTGGCTGCACGTCTTATGTGCAGAATCCGAACACTCAAAGGTGCGTAGGCATCGCGGGTCTTCACGCAACTAGCCTGAGGCGTTGATGGACTCAAGTTTTACTTAGTTTCCGCTGTTTTATTTGAGCTAGCTATAAGCTATGCAAGTTGTAATAATTATACTCTGGATTATTCATGTAATAATGACTTGTGTTTTACATGATATACATCGACTGTGAAGTGCTAGCTATTGATCCAGGGACTAGCATGTTAATCACAGGGACTTAGGATCCTTAACGATCCGAGGTCACAACACATTATCTTTGCCCTTCTTATACTTGACAATGTACAAAAACGATTCCATTAACTCAACCCACTTAGCGTGTCTCTTACTCAAGTTGGCTTGGCCTTTGAGATATTTCAATGACTCATGGTTGGAATGTATGATAAATTCCTTGGGCCATAGGTAGTGTTGCCAAACTTGAAGGACACGAACTAACGCAAAAAGCTCTTTGTCATAAATCGTATAATTAATGATATGGGGTGGCCCGATCTTCTTAGCAATCTCTTGTCGATGATATGGTGGATGATAGATAACTAGTGCGTATCTATGATCTCTCCTGCTTGATCCCTGATGCCAATGCAACAGCTCTCGAACCTTGTAGGATATTCACAACACCACACTGTTGCGCATGTAGCCGTGACCACGAACGGTAGTATGCAATCTACTAATTCCCAATGGAACAACAGATCACACTCAATTATAGTTGGTAATTCGAACACAGGGTAATTCCAGAGGTTCTATGAAAGAAACAACTCCAAAATATTTTAACGTGGTCTAACCTAGATAATAGAGCGCCCCCATCTATTTAAGGGTTCAAGGGGCAGCGACCTAAGGGTGAAACCGAGTTGGTCCCACCCAACTATGGATACAAACCGACCCACTTGGGGTTCGGCCAATTGGTTCTGCCGTGGCAGAGTTCTAGCCACTTTCTCTGTCGCGGCAGCCTGCCGTGGCAGAGAAGGACTCGGTTTTCCTGCCGTGGCAGAGAAACGAGGCTTTTCTCTGCGGCGGCAGAGAACTCCCTCCTCTTGTTGATCTTCGTCTTGGACAGCTCCTTGCGCTTCCTCCCTCTCCTCCCTCGCGCATTCTACACTGATCAACACGCCTTGTTCCATTAGCTCCTCGCTCTGTGCTACGCCTTCTTCTCCTAAGTACCTGATCATGCAATAATTCAAAGACTTAGGTAGTATAAAATTCTCATTAATTAAAACACCAGGTTCATTAAGAAACAATTTCACCTATTGTTCTAGTAGCTTAGCACGAGCTCCAGTAATTGGTCCAATCCTTATCTCATTGGATTGATCCTTCTTTGCAATTGGAACATCTTCAGTAACAATTGGGGTACGTGTAACTGTAGGGATGTCCTCATCATCTCCCCCGCTTCAAAAGGCATCGACCTCGATGCTCCAAGGTCTTGTCCAACATATGGTGACAAATCAGCAACTTTGAAGTTGTTGCTAGCACCACCAAACTCCTTAATAGGTATATCAACTGAGTAGGCATTATCATTAATTTTGGCTAGAACCTTGTAAGGACTAGCACCACGTAGCTTCAATTTGGACTTGCAAAGTAGTCGAAATCTGTCCTTGCGTAGATGCACCCAAACCATATCTCCAGGCTCGAACAACACTTCTTTCCTTGCTTGATTCCTTGCAGCAGCAATGTTCTTGCCTTTCTTATCAATTGCCTCTCTAGTCTTCTCATGTATTTTCTTCACGTAATCAACACGTTTTGATGCCTCCATATCAACTCTCTCATGCAGCGGCAGAGGCAACATATCAAGTGGCGTCAATGGCTTGAAGCCATACACCACCTCAAAAGGATAAATCTGAGTAGTTGAATGCACAACCCTGTTGTAAGCAAACTCAACTGTGGCAAACACTCTTCCCACTCCTGCAGATTCTTTTTAATCATGGTCCTTAGCAGCTGTGACAATGTTCGATTCACCACCTCCGTTTGGCCATCTGTTTGGGGATGACATGTAGTACTGAACAACAGCTTTGTTCCTAGCTTCCCCCATAAGTTCTTCCAAAAGTAGCTCATGAACTTCACATCACGGTCAGAAACAATCGTCTTTGGTACTCCATGTAATCTCAGGATGTCCCTGAAAAACAGGTTAGCAACATGCGACGCATCGTCGCTTTTGTGGGAGGCAATAAAATGAGCCATCTTAGAGAACCTATCCACTACCACAAATATAGAATCATGACCTCTCTAAGTTTTAGGTAGACCTAGCACAAAATCCCTACTAATGTCTTCCCATGGAGTAGTAGGTGCAGAGAGAGGTGTATACAAACCATGAGGCTTCAGCTTGGATTTCGACTTGTGGCAAGTAATGCATCGGCTCACAAATATGTACACATCACGCCTCATCTTGGGCCAATAAAAGTGATCAGCGAGCATGAGCAACGTCTTCTCATGCCCAAAGTGACCCATCCAACCACTAGCATGTGATTCCTGCACAAAGAACAAACACAACGACAATTCTGGAATACATAATTTGTTAGCTCGAAACAAATATCCATCATGTATATGATACTTATCCCATGTGTTTCTAAGAGCACACAAACGATATGGTTTAGCAAAATCATTGTCAGTTGCATAAAGTGCACAAATAGCTTCTAATCCAAGAATTTTAACATCAAGATTGGTTAATAGCATGTTCTTCCTAGATAGAGCATCAGCAACAACATTCTCTTTTCCCTTCTTATAATTAATGATGTAAGGAAAAGACTCAATGAACTCAACCCATTTAGCTAATCTTCTATGCAAGTTTGATTGAGCTTTCAAGTATTTCAATGCTTCATGATCAGAATGTATGATGAACTCCTTTGGCCACAAATAATGTAGCCAAACCTCAAGTACTCTAACAAGTGCATACAATTCTTTATCATAGATAGAATAATTCAAACGACCACCAGTCAATTTCTCCGAAAAATAAGCTATAGGCCGATCCTCTTGCATCAAAATGCCACCTATGCCTATACCACTAGCATCACATTCAACTTCAAATTGCTTCGAAGAATCAGGTAATGCAAGTAACGGTGCAGAAGTAAGCAAACATTTTAATGTATCAAATGCAATGTCTTGGGTCGCGCCCCATACAAAAGGAACACCTTTCTTTGTCAAATCATTCAAAGGTGCAGCAATGGTGCTAAAATCATTCACAAAGCGCCTATAGAAACCAGCTAAACCGTGGAAACTACGCACTTGACTTACATTCATTGGAGTAGGACAATTCTGAATTGATTCAATTTTAGATTGATCTACCTCTACTCCATGCTTAGATACAACAAATCCTAGGAATATGACCTTATCTTTTGCAAATGTGCACTTCTCAAGATTAGCATACAATTTATTATCACGCAACACTTGGAAAACTTGTCTAATATGAGTGCAATGTTCAGATTCGGTGTGGTTGTATATAAGTATATCATCCAAGTAGACAACCACAAAATGACCAATAAACTCTCTCAAAACATGATTCATCAAACGCATGAAAGTACTAGGTGCATTAGTAAGACCAAACAGCATGACTAACCACTCATACAAGCCAAATTTAGTTTTGAAAGCAGTTTTCCACTCATCCCCTTCTTTCATCCTAATTTGATGACAACCACTACGCAAGTCGATTTTAGAGAAAACAGCAGCACCACTCAATTCATCTAGCATATCCTCTAAGCATGGAATAGGATGACGATATCGAATAGTGATGTTATTAATCGCTCTACCATCTACACACATGCGCCATGTACCATCTTTCTTAGGAACTAAAATAACAGGAACAACACAAGGGCTAAGAGAAACACGAATGTACCCTTTATCCAGCAACGCTTGTACTTCCTTCTGAATTTCCTTAGTTTCTTCGGGATTAGTCCTGTAGGGTGCACGGTTCGGAAGTGTTGCGCCAGGAATCAGGTCCACTTGATGTTCTATACCACGCAATGGAGGTAAGCCCGCGGGTACATATTCTGGAAACACATCCCCAAAGTCCTGCAAAATAGAAGAGACACCAAGAGAAATAGGGGTGATGTCGTTAGAAACCAATACCTCGCCCTAATATATGAGCACAAGTGGCATGGCTGTAGGATCCTCACGAAATTCTCTCCTATCTTCCTTAGTGGCTAATATCAATAAACCAGGCACTCTCTCACTTTTTGTTATATTACTCAATGTAGGCTCAATTACATCAGGAACAGCTGTCACACAATCTTGCCGAGTCGTAGGATCTTCCTTCAAATTTACCTCTATTTTCTGGCGAGAATCATTCACAATATCTTGTGGTGTCATTGGCTGCATAGTAATCTTCTTCCCTTTGAATTCCAAGTGATATGTATTGGCTCAGCCATTGTGTTGCACATGGCGATCATAAAGCCAAGGTCAACCCAATAGTAGATGACACATAGTCATAGGAACCACATCAAAATCAATAGAATCTTTGTATGGCCCTATTTGAAAATTCACACGTACCATATGATTTACCTTCATCTCACCATTGTTGATCAACCATTGTATGTAGTATGGCTTGGGATGAGGTAAGTATGTCAAATTCAGTTTGGCACATAGTTCCTTACTTGCAAGATTTCTGTAGCTACCTCCATCAATAATGACGTTGCAAGCCTTGTTAGGTCCAACTAGAGCTTTTGTTTGGAACAAGTTGCAATGCTAGGATTCCTCAACCGGTTGCACACTAAGTATATGTGAAGATACAACAATAGTTGGAGCACACTCAGGATACGCATCAGCACCATCCTCGCCATCATCAACATCATCATCAGAAGCTTCTTCTCCACTTTCTACTCCGCCTTGTTCGTTAACAAACATAACCTTGCTATTTGGACAATCTTTCTTGTAGTGCCCTCTACCTCCCAAGTATGGCACACCACATCACGAGTACGTGTAGTAGACATGTTGGAACCCGAGCTAGCAGCAGGAGCAGTGGGTTTCCTTGCATTAGAACCAAATGAAGGTGTACTTGCTGGTTTGGCCAATGGTGTAAAAGAAGCAGCAGTTGGTGGCGTGACAGTGGAAGGTGTAGGTCTGGCCAAAAATCTGCTAGAGGACGGAAAACGAGCACGTGACTTCGCCTCTTCTCCCAACTTTGATTCGGCCTCTCTAGCATGATGCAACAACTCATTCATGGTCTCATACTTGTGATGACGAACAATGCTCTTGATTGGTAGCTTCAAATTATTGAGGAATCGATGCATAGTCATCTCAATGGACTCACGAATTCTAGCACGCTGCATAAGCATCTCCATCTCCATGTAGTACTCATCAACTGTCATGGTGCCTTGCTTCAATTGCGTCAATTTATCAAAAACTGATCGCAAGTAGTTGGTTGGTACGAAACGAGCCTTCATGATTTGCTTCATCTCGCGCCAATCCATCACAGGAAGTTCATTATCCTCCCTTCTATGCTGCACAATAGTATCCCACCAACGCAAAGCATAACCATCAAATTCAGATGCGGCAAGCTTGACCTTCTTATCTTCTAGATAGTCAAATAAGTGCCAGAGATTCTCAAGCTTCAATTCCCATGTGAGGTAATCTTCAGGATCAATGGATTAATCAAACTTTGGAATCGAGAATTTTGGCTTGCCCAAACCATCATCAGCAGCTTGGTTGGGCACACGTTGAGCACGCCCAAGAGGGGCAAGCCCACGGCCATGAGCAGGTGCATGGACAGGGGGAATAGCACATCCCCTGCCAACATGTGGAGCAGCATCAACAACGCTACCCTCATCAAAAATCATCAAAGGCATCATCATGTTGAGGATCCTGCCTTCTATGTATGGCAGCTGTCAAACCCTCAATGCAACGCTGCAAAGTGGTGACATTGACATTGAGCGCAGCCACTTGCGTTTGGATAGTATCAACCGTTCCAACATGCTGATCCAATCTCATATTCATATCCTGGAGATTCTTGTCAATGGCATCTGTCGTGTGAGTAAACACACGTGTCAAGTGGGACTTCAAAGCCTCATATTCATGCTAATTAACAAGCTCCTCATCTTTCTTTTTCTGCGACACAACATCATCATCACTAGAAGACATGATTAGTAGGTTAGTGCAAAAATCAAAATCTGTATGGTGGAAACGCTCACAGCTCACTCACAACTAATAAGAAAGGAGATCTTACCGTTCCAAAGTGAATAGAGATGCTCTACCAAACGAAATCAAAGACTGATGCACTGATGTGATGAAGTAAATATCAAATGTGTAGAGAACGATCGCAGGGCACACATGGTATTTATGGTGGAGCTATAGGTATGGTATCCTATCTACACCGCAAACAAGTCCTAGTGCTAATCGTACAAATACCCAAGAAACACACATGTGGAGAAAAACATGGCAATGCAACTATGAAGGGTGTCGCACTATGCTCGAGAGACACTAGCAAAGCTCAAAGTAAACAGGCACAAGACTGCTCAATCTACTGGTGCACAAAGATATCACTAGGCCTCTTGCTCAAATTTTATTTTTCCACAATTTTTCTTTTTCTTTTGTATAGCTCTTTTTGCTTTTATTTTGCTATATTGCTTTTCTCTTTTTTTTTGATTTTATAGATCACACACGGCCAATTACAAAGTACAGCACCAAAATCCTAAGAGCAGCCTGTAGGAGCGGAAACTAGTCTCAATGGGCAAGTTCATACACCTATGCAGTAGATTGGCTGTGGCTAAGGTTTATGGAATAGTGAAAATTGATCACATTGTAATTATGGTGTCGTGGCAAAAAAACAGCTCAAAATCCTGTCGTGGCAGAACAATTCCGGCCGTGGCAAAAATCCTGCCGTGGCAGAGTGGCGGCAGCAAAAACGGTGGAAACTATGCCGTGGCAGAGCGGCAGCACGCGGGGAAGAGAACTTGTGCCGCGGCAGAGCAGCGGCAGGCAGGCGCACGGCAGAGGCGCGTGTCGTGGCATAGAAAACGTGTCGCGGCAGGACTAATTCGGTCCATTTCCGTGTCATGGCAGAATCGGTGGCAGCTTTTGTTTTTTTATATGGCAAATCGACTCGGCCTAGAGTAAGAAACAGGGACTCCTTAGTAGATCGGATCTTCTAGCAGCGGGGGAAGAAAAATGATGATGGATTGTGTTGAGGGCAAACCTCTAGGGTGGCCCGATCTTTCACGATTCCCTTTCAAATCGGGGATGAAGTGCAGGGGAAGGAGGAGAGGATGAACACGACGAAAGCATGCATGAAGAACACGATGAACACACACACGCAAAACCATGATACATACCAATAGCTCACATCGACGATGACTGGTCCGGCGCAATCCCTAGGATCGGCGTCAGGCAGAGGACTCTCTCTCGAACCGGCACGGCGAGATGGGAGACTTGGTGAGATCTTGTCGTCTTGGAAAAAGGGACACCGATGCCAAGGCTTCCTCCAACGCGGAGGCACGATGCAAACTCCAACGAGGTTTGGGATATTTGGTGCTCCTTTGTCAAAGGAGCATGAGGCAAGAACTAGATAGATCCACAACGGGTTTCCACTAATTCCAAATATCATGCCTAGGGTTTACAATGGAGGTGGGGGACTATATATAGGCCAGCCACTTAAACAAGGGTACTTTAGGAATAAAATACAAGTTCTGGATGGACTAAGGGGTACATGGGCCGCAGGCCCAAAGGCCTTTTCATGCCTGGCGTCGGTCGGACCGGAGACTCCGGTGTGGTGGACCGGAGACTTCGGTCTAGGCCGTAGATTCCGATCAGTCTCTAGACCAGCCTCCGGAGGGGCCTTCAGATTGTCCCAGGGCCTGGCGCACGGGTCAGACCGGAGAGTGGGCCGGAGTCTCCGGGGACTTCAGGCCGGAGACTTCGATGGACCGGAGACTCCGGTGTGCACAGACCAGAGACTCCAGTCTGAGCAGCTCCAGTGGCTCCTGCTTCACGCTCTGCTCCTTGTTCTCCATCCTTGGGTGCTTGGTGATGTGCCGAGGCTTCGTACCTGATGATGCATAGAGTAGTTGCGTGAAGTAGCACACCATCCAAGGAGGTATCAAATTGGCACGAGGAGAGGAGCGAGTTCACCTTAGCTTGTAGGAGTTTGGCTCGGGCACGAGTCATGGGTCCACTTGGGGGACTTGTTGGTGTAGATGTAGGAGCGTCCGTAGGACGGGCTGCATCAGCTCCCCCCCTTGGGAAAGAGTTTTCCTCGACTCTTCATGGTTATCATCTTGAACATCTCCATGGTAGGGTGAGAGATCCTTGACATTGAATGTATTGCTTGCAAGGTACTTGGAGGTCGATATGTCGAGGATGTAGGCATTGTTGTTGATTCTTTTGAGGACCTTGAAGGGGCCATCTCCTCTTGGCTTGAGCTTGGAGTCATGTTCCTTGGGGAAGCGGTCTTTGCTTAGGTGTATCCACATAAGGTCACCTTCTTCAAAGATCATCTCCTTCTTGTCCTTGTTTAATCTTGAAGCTTGGCGAAGGACTTGTTGTTCGATAGTAGATCTTGTTTCTTCATGAAGCTTCTTCATAGCTTGTGCGCGCTTCGCGACGACCATGTTTGTGCGCTCATGGAGAGGTAGTGGTAGGATGTCGAGCGCGGTTAGGGGCTCGAAACCATAGACGATCATGAATGGACTCATCTTGGTTTTTGAGTGCTTGGATCGATTGTAGGCGAATTCAACATGGGGGATGCACTCCTCCCAATCCTGCAAGTTCTTCTTGATCAACACACGAAGGAGAGTCCCGAGGCTTCGGTTGACAACTTCGGTTTGGCCATCGGTTTGGGATGCGATGCGTATGAAAAGAGTAGCTTGACGCCGAGCTTGGCCATGAGGGTCTTCCATAAGTAGCTCATGAATTTGACGTCGCGATCGGAGACAATTGTTCTTGGCACACCATGAAGACGGACGATTTCCCTGAAAAATAGATTTGCAACATGTGAAGCATCGTCGGTCTTATGGCACGGTATGAAGTGTGCCATTTTGGAAAAACGATCCACAACAACAAATATAGAATCATGACCATGCTTAGATCTAGGCAATCCTAACACGAAATCGATGCTAATGTCGGACCAAGGTGTATGAGGAATAGGCAATGGCATATAAAGACCATAAGGGTTAGCTTGCGACTTAGCTTGAACACATGTCGTGCATCGTTGAATGTAGAGCTCCAAAACGCTTCATCTTGGGCCAAAAGTAGTGATTGGAGAGCATGTCCAATGTCTTGTCGCGGCCAAAGTGACCCATAAGGCCTCCACCATGAGATTCTTGGAGAAGCAAAAGTTGAAGCGACGACTTCGGAATGCATAGCTTGTTTTGTTTAAATATAAATCCCTTATGCAGATAGAAATCATCAACTCCTTTGTCATTGAAGCACTTTGCGAAAATTGGTTCAAAGAACGGGTCGGAAGCATACAAAGATTTTATTTCCTCAAGACCCAACACGTTGATTTCAAGTCTCGTGAGAAGGCTTGTGTGCTTGCGAGACAATGCGTCCGCAACTACATTATCTTTGCCCTTCTTATACTTGACTATGTACGGGCAAGACTCCATGAACTCAACCCACTTAGCGTGTCTCTTACTCAAGTTGGCTTGGCCTTTGAGATATTTCAAAGATTCATGGTCAGAATGTATGATAAATTCCTTGGGCCATATGTAGTGTTGCCAAACTTGAAGGACACGAACTAAGGCAAAAAGCTCTTTGTCATAAATTGGATAATTAAGGCAAGCACCATCGAGTTTCTCTCTATGGTAGGCTATAGGACATCCGTTTTGCATAAGGACTCCTCCAATGCCAATACCACTAGCATCACACTCTATCTCAAAAGTTTTTGTGAAATCCGGTAACGCAAAGAGAGGTGCTTCGCTGAGCCTCTTTTTAAGTTCATCAAAAGCTTGTTGTTGTGCTTTGCCCCACACGAAGGTGACATTCTTTTTCGTCAACTCATTGAGAGGACAAGCAATAGTGGAAAAGTCTTTCACAAAGCGACGATAGAAACCAGCCAACCCATGAAAACTTCGGTGTTCACTCACATTTGTTGGGATGGGCCAATCTCGTATGTCCTTTACCTTGGAAACATCAACTTCAATTCCCTTCGAAGAAACAACAAATCCAAGAAAAATCAACTTGTGTTTAGAAAAAGTGCACCTGGGAAGATTAGCATAAAGCTTTTCATGTCGAAGGATTTGCAATACTTCCTTGACATGTGTTATATGGTCCTCAAGTGATTTGCTATAAACAAGAATATCATCGAAATAGACAACAACACTTTTTCCAATGAGAGAATGCAAGATATGATTCATGAGACGCATAAAGGTGGATGGGCATTAGATAAACCAAAGGGCATAACCAACCATTCATAGAGACCAAGTTTGTTCTTGAAGGCGGTTTTCCACTCATCACCTCCAGCCATGCGTATTTGATGGTAACCACTACGAAGATCAATTTTTGAAAAAATAGTGGCTCCACACAACTCATCAAGCATGTCATCGAGACGTGGTATTGGATGTCGATAACGCACGGTGATAGCATTGATTGGATGGCATTCCATGCATAACCGTAACATATCATCTGTTTTTGGAACAAGTATCACGGGTACGGCACTTGGACTAGTGCTAACTTGGATCAAATGTTTGGAGACAAGTTGTTTCATTTGACACTCAATCTCCTTTGTCTCCTCCGGGTTCATGCGGTAAGCGGTGCGGTTGGGAAGTGGTGCACCGGGGATGAGGTCAATGCGATGTTCGATGCCGCGAAGAGGAGGTAGTCCATGTGGAAGCTCTTTGGGAAACACATCCTTGAATTCCTGCAAACCACTCATCAACGATGGAGGAACATTGGTCAATTCATTAGTTCCTTGCACTAGTCCCTTGCAAAGGAGGACATAGTGCCAGATGGATGGGTTGTTCCGAACATCTCTCATCTCACTTTTGGTGGCAAGGAGAACACTCTTAGTTTTTCCACTCGAGTTTGGCTTTTGTCTCTCACTCACTATGAGGTGGTTCTATCTCTCACTGCTCTTCTCACAAGTAGGTGTTGTGCTTTGCGCCCTCGCTAAAGCCTTTGCATTGTCCGCAATTATTTGGCTAGGAGTCATCGGTTGCAAAACACATGTTTTGTTGAGCCATTTGAAGGTGTATACATTAGTGCGACCATCATGTTGAGCAGCCTTGTAAAATTGCCACGGTCAACCAAGAAGCATGTGGCAAACTGTCATAGGAACCACATCACACTCCACCGTATCTTTGTAAGGACCAATGGCGAAAGAGACCGATGCAGTATGCTTGATCTTCACGGTCCCTTGGTCACTTAGCCATTGCACGTGGTAGGGGTGCTTGTGCGGGTGGAGGGTGAGGTTGAGCTTCTCACACAACTTGGTGCTAGCAAGGTTGTGACAACTCCCTCCGTCAATGATCACCTTGATAGATTTGCCATTGATGTCGACTCGTGTTTGGCAGATATTGGAGCGTTGGTCTTCAAGCTCTTGTGCTTGAGTGGTCAAGATCCTTGTGACGACAAGCGATGGACTTGCGTCATGTTCACACATGAGGAGTTCTTGATCATCTTCCACTCGTTGTCTTGCCATTGCTTCCTTGACACGGACATCAAATTCATCTTCACTCAAATACCCTTCATCACCATTGTCATGGATGAACAAGACTTTATTGTTTCCACATTCGGCCGACTTGTGTCCTTTACCTCCACACTTGTAGCATTCACCATTGAAGGGTGTATCACTCTTTGCTTGTTTGCCACTTGGGGGCAGTTTTCCTTGAGGATGTGTGGGCTTGAAGGAAGGCTTGGAGGTACTTGAGGAGCTTCCATTGAAAGTTGTTGGTGTAGCGGTTGAAGCTTGCTTGTAGGTGAAGTATGTCTTGGTCTTATTGTACTTGATATCCTCTTGCACTTGACGTTCAGCCTTTGTTGCGATGTGCACAAGCTCAACCATGGTATTGTATGTTTGGAACTCGACGATGCGCTTGATTGGATGATTCAAACCAATAAGGAAACGTGCCATTGTTTGCTCCATGCGTTCATCAATATTGGCGTGAATCAAGTTGAGTTCCATTTCCTTGAAGTACTCTTCCACGGTCTTTGTCCCTTGACGAAGCGCTTGGAGGTTGTTGAAGAGGTCACGTGTGTAATGCGCAGGGACGAACCGGGATCTCATGTGAGCCTTCATGTCATGCCAAGTTGTGATTGGTGGCTCTTGCCTTGCATCACGAGCAACTTGAACTTGTTCCCACCAAAGGTTGGTGTAATCATCAAACTCAAGCGAAGCCATGGGGACCATCTTCTCATTGCTATAGTTGTGCATGCAGAAGACCTTGTCGACCTTGAGTGCCCACGAGAGGTATTCTTCGGGATCATTGGATCCAGTGAACTTGGGCATTGTGAACTGGAGCTTGCCAAATGTTTCTTCCTCATTGCGGTCACGGTAGCGATTGTTTCCATGTTGATGATGGTCTTAAACTTCCATGCGATTGTTGTGACGAGCTTGTTGACGATCTTGTGGTTGAGGAGGTGGAACTTGGTTCTCGTGACCTTGTTGCGGAGCTTGCTCTTGATATTGTTGTTGAGGAGCTTGATCTTGCTCTTGGCGCGGTTGTTGAAGGTGTTGAGGCACTTGGGCTCCATGAGGTTGTTGAGGATGTGGAGCCTCATGACGCGGTTGATGACGAAGAGGAGGCTCGTTCCTCGGTTGGTGATGTTGATTAGGCACATGGGCCTCACAGCGAACAACATGGTCATGAGACTCTTGACATGGTGGGTGTCGCTCAATTTGGACCAGTTGGCGCTCCAAGTTTTTTCGTGGTGGAGGAGGCGCCTCATGATGACCATGGTGTCGTTGTCTACGTTCATGACATTGATGACGAGGAGGAGGGTCTTGGAGAGCTTCACGTCGATGACGAGCTTGATTCCCCAAATTGGAGTCATCACTTGTTGTGTCAAGTATGTGTCGCGGTCGATGGTGGTAGACTTGCGGTTACACTTGTGGTTGCTCTTGTTGGAGCACTAATGCCCTTGCGTGATGACGGTGTGCTTCTTGCCTTGCTCGTGGCCTTGAAGAGAAATCACCATCATAGCTTGACGTTGCGGCGTGCCGTGGGAAAGGTACATAGTTCGAAGAACTTCCATCTTCAACCATGGGGGCATCATTGCGTCTTGGAGCACTTGGGTGAAGATCTTGTAGAGGAGGAGCATGACGACATGATGAGCTTGAAGAGCTTGATGCGCGTGAACGTGGCCTTGCCATACCGTCGGTGAGGCGTCGAAGATTGTCATTTGTTTAAACAACGGAGTGTTGTAGCGCTTCATTTTGGTGGCCGAAGTTGTGATGCATTGCGTGCATTTGTCATTCGAGGCCATCGAAGCAGTTGTCGATGTTCTTGAACTCGGCTTGCATCTCGCCAAATTGTTCATCTTGTCGCGTCTCAAGGGCTTGGCAACGTTCACGGAACTCTTGGTGGACGATGAAGTGACTTGCGCGCGTCATGTACGGTCCTTGATCTTCTTCTTGGGGAGGTGGTTGGCTCGACTCACCATGCCTATCCATCATGCAAAGCACATAAGTATTGTATATGGAAGTGGAATATGGTGGTGTTAGCCTTGTACCTCACCTTGGGGATTGCACCAAACTAGAAACCACAAGTGAGAGCTATAAGCGTGCAAAGTGGAATCGCAAAGAAAACTCACACTAAAGAAAGAACTAACTCTCAAAAGCTTGTTGGTGGTAGGTTAGGATTGTGGAATGCCAAAGAACTAACCAAAAGAAAAGGGATAGTCAAATTTGGGTAAAATCCAACAAAACTCAAGTCAAAGGCGAAGGTCAACAACTCAAAAGGGGTGACGGGAACCTACGACTATATACACACACGTGGAGATAGTTGGGATTGACACGACTATGAAAATGAGCAAACAAAATGTCCTAACGAAGACTAAGCTCGTTGTCGTGCCAATGCAAGGAGAGACCGTGGCTTGTTTGCAAAGAGATAAAATGAGCAACGGATTTGTGCACTTGCCTTGGGCGCTCTTCTTTCTCTCTTGCTTACAAGCTTTGAGACTCTCTTTGGCAATGGGAGACTATTTTTCTTTTGCTTTTTCTTTGTATCTTTTTCCCTTTTTTTTTGCTCTCCCTTGGTGCTACCTAGTCACACTTTATATTGCTCTTACACTCTCACTATCCAAGGACAAATGCACAATGCTCAAGCAAACACAAGATGAGCCACTCTCATGGGATAGGTACACACAAAGGAAGATAGGGGTTAACAAGGTGACGGAAGTTATACCTTCGTTGGTGATGATGAACTTGGCATCGGTGGTGCGGGATGATGTTCGTGAGCCGTGGTGTCGATGAGTGTAGGGGTTGTCGATGCAGAAGCTTGTTGTTAGTTGACGACACGCACACGGGCACAAACAAACAAGAGGAAATTAGCCAATGCAAGATAAGAGGCAAAACTGTCAAAATCAGGCGTCAGGGCCGGAGACTCCGGGGTTTCAGGCTGGAAACTCTGGTCTAGGCCGGAGACTTCGGTGTGCAGGCCGGAGACTCCGGTCTGGAGTCAGATCGCAAACTGCTCGTGTTCTTGAGCGGAAATCCACGCCTTGTGTCCAATCCACAAAAAATTGGCCAAATTGGGCTGGGAAAACGCAGGATAAAGCTGGACCAACTCCTAAGACAAGGATTGGTCGGATCAAAACCACAAATAACACTCCAAATCAAGAGATCGATCCAAAGGCAAATATGGGCTGTTTTTTGGGGATTTTCGAATTTTTGGTGGATAGAAGAAAATTTTGTGGGGGAAATCGTGAGCAACGAAGCTCTTGATACCAATATGTTGAGGGCAAACCTCTAGGGTGGCCCGATCTTTCACGATTCCCTTTCAAATCGGGGATGAAGTGCGGGGAAAGGAGGAGAGGATGAACATGACGAACGCACGCACGAAGAACGCGATGAACACACACGAAAAACCTCGATACACACCAATAGCTCACGCCGGCGGTGACCGGTCCGGCGCAATACCTAGGATCGGTGTCGGGCGGAGGACTCACTCTCGAACCGGCACGGCAAGATGGGAGACTCAGTGAGATCTTGACGTCTTGGCAAAGGGACACCGATGCCAAGGCCTTGTACAACGCGGAGGCATGATGCAAACTCCAACGAGGTTTGGTGATATTGGTGCTCCTTGGTCAAGGAGCATGAGGCAAGAATTAGATAGATCCACACAGGGGTTTCCACCAATTCCAATATCAAGCCTAGGGTTTACAATAGAGGTGGGGGACTATATATAGGCCAGCCACTTAAACAGGGGTACTTTAGGAATAAAAGACAAGTTCTGGACGGACTAAGTGGTACATGGGCCGCAGGCCCAAAGGCCTTTTCATGCCTGGCGTCGGTCTCCAGACCAGCCTACGGAGGGGCCTTCAGATTGTCCCAGGGCCCGGTGCAGGGGCCAGACCGGAGGTGGGGCCGGAGACTCCGGTGTCTTCAGGAAGGAGACCTTGGTGGCCCGGAGACTCCGGTGTGCGTAGACCGGAGACTCCGGTCTGAGCTGCTCTAGCGTCTTCTGCTTCACGATCTGCTCCTTGTTCTCCATCCTAGGGTGCTTGGTGATGTGTTGGTGCTTCGTACCTGATGATGCATAGAGTAGTTGCATGAAGTAGCATACCATCCAAGGATGTATCAAATTGGCACGAGGCGAGGAGCGAGTTAACCTTAGCTTGTAGGAGTTTGGCTCGAGCACGAGTCATGGGTCCACTTGGGGGACTCGGTGGTGTAGATGTAGGAGCATCCGTAGGACGGGCCGCATCAGCTCCCCCCCCCTTGGGAAAGAGTCGTCCTCGACTCTTTATGGTTGTCATCTTGAACATCTCCATGGTAGGGTGAGAGATCCTTCACATTGAATGTATTGCTTGCAAGGTACTTGGAGGTCGGTATGTCGATGATGTAGGCGTTGTTGATGATTCTTTTGAGGACCTTCAAGGGACCATCTCCTCTTGGCTTGAGCTTGGAGTCACGTTCCTTGGGGAAGCGGTCTTTGCATAGGTCTATCCACACAAGGTCACCTTCTTCAAAGATCATCTCCTTATTGTCCTTGTTTAACCTTGAAGCTTGGCGAAGGACTTGTTGTTCGATAGTAGCTCTTGTTTCTTCATGAAGCGTCTTCATAGCTTGTGCACGCTTCTCGACGTCCATGTTCGTGCGCTCATGGAGAGGTAGTGGTAGGATGTCGAGTGCGGTTAGGGGCTCGAAACCATAGATGATCATGAATGGACTCATCTTGGTTGTTGAGTGCTTGGCTTGATTGTAGGCGAACTCGGCGTGTGGAATGCATTCCTCCCAATCCTTCAGGTTTTTCTTGATCAACACATGAAGGAGAGTTTCGAGGCTTCGATTGACAACTTCGGTTTGGCCATCAGTTTGAGAATGTGAGGCGGATGAAAAGAGGAGCTTGACGCCGAGCTTGGCCATGAGGGTCTTCCATAAGTAGCTCATGAATTTGACGTCGCGGTCAGAGACGATTGTCCTTGGCACACCGTGAAGACGGACGATTTCCCTGAAAAACAGATTTGCAACATGTGAAGCATCGTCGGTCTTATGGCACGGTATGAAGTGTGCCATTTTGGAAAAGAGATCCAGAACAACAAAGATAGAATCATGACCATGATTAGATCTAGGCAATCCTAACACGAAATCGATGCTAATGTCGGACGAAGGTGTATGAGGAATAGGCAATGGCATATAAAGACCATAAGGATTAGCTTGCGACTTAGCTTGAACACAGGTCGTGCATCGTTGAACGTAGCGCTCCACGTCGCGCTTCATCTTGGGCCAAAAGTAGTGAGTGGAGAGCATGTCCAAAGTCTTGTTACGGCCAAAGTGACCCATAAGGCCTCCACCATGAGATTCTTGGAGAAGCAAAAGTTGGAGCGACGACTTCGGAATGCATAGCTTGTTTTCTTTAAAAAGAAAGCCCTTATGCAAATAGAAATCATCAACTCCTTTGTAATTGGAGCACTTTGCAAAAATTGGTTCAAAGAACGGGTCGGAAGCATACAAAGATTTTATTTCCTCAAGACCCAACATGTTGATTTCAAGTCTCGTAAGAAGGCTTGTATGTTTGCGAGACAATGCATCTGCAACTACATTATCTTTGCCCTTCTTATACTTGACAATGTACAGAAAAGACTCCATGAACTCAACCCACTTAGCGTGTCTCTTGCTCAAGTTGGCTTGGCCTTTGAGATATTTAAACGACTCGTGGTCGGAATGTATGATAAATTCCTTGGGCCAAAGGTAGTGTTTCCAAACTTGAAGGACACTAACTAAGGCAAAAAGCTCTTTGTCATAAATCAGATAGTTGAGGCGAGCACCATCAAGTTTCTCGGTATGGTAGGCTATAGGACGTCCGTTTTGCATAAGGATTCCTCCAATGCCAATACCACTAGCATCACACTCTATCTCAAAAGTTTTTGTGAAATCCGGTAACGCAAGGAGAGGTGCTTCGCTGAGCCTCTTTTTAAGTTCATCAAAAGCTTTTTGTTGTGCTTTGCCCCAGACGAAGGTGACATTCTTTTTGGTCAATTCATTAAGGGTACAAGCAATGGTTGAAAAGTCTTTCACAAAGCGACGATAGAAACCGGCCAACCCATGAAAACTTCGGATTTCACTCACATTTGTTGGGATGGGCCAATCTTCTATGTCCTTTACCTTGGAAACATGAACTTCAATTCCCTTCGAAGAAACGACAAATCCAAGAAAAATCAACTTGTCTTTAGCAAAAGTGCACTTGGGAAGATTAGCATAAAGCTTTTCATGTCAAAGGATTTGCAAAACTTCCTTGACATGTGTTATATGGTCCTCAAGTGATTTGCTATAAACAAGAATATCATCAAAATAGACAACAAACACTTTTTCCAATGAGAGAACACAAGATATGATTCATAAGGCACATGAAGGTGGATGGGGCATTCGATAAACCAAAGGGCATAACCAACCATTCAAAGAGACCAAGTTTGTTCTTGAAGGCGGTTTTCCACTCATCACCTTTAGCCATGCGTATTTGATGGTAACCACTACGAAGATCAATTTTCGAAAAATTAGTGGCTCCACACAACTCATCAAGCATGTCATCGAGACGTGGTATGGGATGTCGATAACGCACGGTGATAGCATTAATTGGACGGCTGTCCATGCATAACCGTAACGTATCATCTGTCTTTGGAACAAGAATCACGGGTAAGGCACTTAGACTAGTGCTAACTTGGATCAAACCTTTGGAGACGAGTTGGTTTATTTGACGTTCGATCTCCTTCGTCTCCTCTGGGTTTGTGCGGTAGGCGACGCGGTTTGGGAGAGGTGCGCCGGGGATGAGGTCAATGCGATGTTTGATGTCGCGAAGAGGTGGTAGTCCATGTGGGAGCTCTTCGGGGAACACATCCTTGAATTCCTACAAAACACTCATCAAAGATGGAGGAACATTGGTTAATTCATTAGTTACTTGCGCTAGTCCCTTGCGAAGGAGGACATAGTGCAAGATGGATGGGTTGTTCCGAACATCTCTCATCTCACTTTTGGTGGCAAGGAGAACACTCTTAGTTTTTCCACTCGAGCTTGGCTTGTGACTCTCACTCACTATGAGGTGGTTCTCTCTCTCACTGCTCTTCTCACAAGTAGGTGTTGTGCTTTGCGCCCTCGCTAAAGCCTTTGCATTGTCCGCAATTATTTGGCTAGGAGTCATCGGTTGCAAAACACATGTTTTATTGAGCCATTTGAAGGTGTATACATTGGTGTGACCATCATGTTGAGCAGCCTTGTCAAATTTCCATGGTCGACCAAGAAGGATGTGGCAAACTGTCATAGGAACCACATCACACTCCACCGTATCTTTGTAAGGACCAATGGCGAAGGAGACCGATACAGTATGCTTGATCTTCACGGACCCTTGGTCACTTAGCCATTGCACATGGTAGGGGTGCTTGTGCGGATGGAGGGTGAGGTTGATCTTCTCACACAACTCGGTGCTAGCAAGGTTGTGGCAACTCCCTCCGTCAATGATCACCTTGATAGATTTGCCATTGATGCCGGCTCGTGTTTGGAAGATATTGGAGCGTTGGTCTTCATCTCTTGTGCTTGAGTGGTCAAGATCCTTGTGACGACAAGCGATGGACTTGCGTCATGTTCACACATGAGGAGTTCTTGATCATCTTCCACTCGCTGCCTTGCCATTGCTTCCTTGACATGGGCATCAAACTCTGTTGGGTCCGCAGCATAGAAAACAAAAAAATTCCTACGGTGTGAACTACACGCCAAGATCTATCTACTAGGTACAAAGCAACCGGGTGGACATAAATCCATAGAGAACTTACCCTCGAAGACAACGAGCTTTGTTAACGAGTAGGAACTCGTGGTTGATGTAGTCGTACACTTGCCGATCTCAAGATCGTGAGGAAGTCCGAGCGCTGCAACTCAGCAGCGCATCCGCACTCGCACACACGTTCAAGCCACCGGACAACCTCCACTTCCTCGCTCCAGCGATCCAGTGGAAGAAGCAACTCCTTCTAGACGAAATGCCACCGGGAACATGTATCTCGCTAATCCGAGACCATGGGGGAATAATTCTAGAGGGGGAGAGAGATCCTTCACAAGGAGGTGTGTGGATGAAGGAGGGAATGGGTGGCCTTTTAGAGGAGGAGGGGGGTGCCCCCTCTCTCCATGGCTGGCGCATGGGGGGTGACCCCTCACCTCCCCCATTCATGTGGTGGTAACTCCTCCACATTAAAATGCCTCTTCACATTCCCTTTTAAAGTCTCCACTTTAAATGCATTAAGTTTCTCCAAATTTAATGCTCTCTCATTTAATAAAACTCTTTTATTAAATTTATTCAGAATTTTGTTAATTACTTTAATTAACAAACATTCACATATAGACCCTTGCAATATTTCAATATCACATGCAGAACCACCTTCTGCAATTTCACCCGAAACAATTTCCGGTTTCTATTGAAACAATTCTTGCGCTTTGCAATTCTTTCGTCTGAAACATATGTGCTCCAAAATGGTGTCCGGTAACTCTTAAGTGTGCCACCCTACGGTTCGTGAATAATGCAGACATGATTGAGACCCTTCTCCGATCAATAATCAGCATGGGACACGGAGATCCGTCTTGACTCCTACACATTCAACGATGACTCCTATGATCGTGAGAACCTTTAACGCTTGTAACTAAATCCCTTTGTCTCTCGATATATTACATGTCCGAGATTCGATCATCGGTATCTCCATACCTAGTTTGATCTCATTACCGACATGCACTCTTTTCTTGTTCCCGTGATATAACATTCTAGTGATCACATCACTTGCTTGCAAGCTATCCTGATGTGATATCACCGAGAGGGCCCAGAGTATATCTATCCATCATCTGGATTGACAAATTCCACTCTTGATCCATGAGACTCAACATAACACCTTCGTAGCACTGAACCCATCTTTATAGTCACCCTGTTACGGTGTGATGTTTGATGTTATCAAGATACTCTTCCGGTGTTAGCAATTAACATGATCTCATGGTCTAAGGATAAAGATTACTTCGTATGATGTTATAGCAATATAAACACAATGACTTGATCGTAATGCTATACTTCGGATGAATGTTCATCACATCATTCCACCAATGGTGTGACCTTGTTATTAACAACATCCAATGTCCATGATCAGGAAACCTTGATCATCCTGTTAATCAACAAGCTAGTCTATAAGAGAGGCATGACTAGGAACCCTTTTTGTTTATTAAACACACATGTATTGATGTTTCCTATCAATACAATTATAGCATGTAAAATAAACATCTATCATATACAAGGAATACATAATAACAACTTTATTATTGCCTCTCAGGGCATATTTCCTTCAGTCTCCCACTTGCACTAGAGACAATAATCTAGTTCACATAGTGATTAATCTAACACCCATGGAGTTCTGGTGTTGATCATGTTTTGCCCTAGGGAGTACTTTAGTCAACGGATCTGCTACATTCAGGTCTGTGTGCACTTTAGAAATCTTTATATCTCTATCCTTGACATGCTCGCGGATGGAGTGAAACCGGCGCTTAATATGCTTGGAATTCTTGTGAGACCTTGGTTCCTTTGCGTTGGCTATGGCTCCATTGTTGTCACAACAGATAACCATCGGGTCCAACGCACTGGGTACCACACCCAGTTCCGTTATGAACTCCTTCATCCAAACCGCTTCCTGCACTGCTTCTGAAGCAGCAACATATTCCGCCTCCGTTGTTGATCCAGCCACCACAGGTTGTTTGGAGCTCCTCCAACTAACTGCTGCTCCATTCAAGAGAAATATGTATCCGGATTGAGACTTAGAGTCATCCGGATCAGTGTCAAAGCTAGCATCGACATAACACTTAGCGACTAGCTCTTCTTCACCTCCGTATATAAGAAACATATCCTTAGTTCTTCTCAAGTACTTAAGGATATTCTTAACCGCTATCCAGTGTTCCGAACCTGGATCAGATTGGTACCTACTAGTCAAACTAATAGCATGTGCCACATCGGTCTTCTACATAGCATGTCATACATTATAGAGCCTATGGCTAAGGCATAGGGGATCTTATCCATTATCTCTCTTTCTTCTCCGGACTTTGAGTCTTACTCAATGTCTTGCCTTGCAACATAGGTAAGAACCCCTTCTTACTTCCGTCCATATTAAACTTCTTTAATATCTTATCAAGGTATGTACTCTACGATAGCCCAATTAGGCGTCTTGATCTATCTCTATAGATTTTAATGCCTAATATATATGAAGCTTCACCAAGGTCCTTCATCGAAAATTTGCTGTTTAGATAACTTTTAACACTGTTTAAAAGATCTAAATCATTTCCAATCAATAATATGTCATCCACATATAATATCAGAAATGCCACATTGCTCCCACTCACTTTCTTGTAAATACAAGCCTCTCCATAAGTTTGGACAAATCCAAACTCTTTGATCACCTCATCAAAGCGGAGATTCCAACTTCGTGATGCTTGCTTCAGTCCATAGATGGATCGCTGAAGTTTGCACACCTTATTAGCATCCTTAGGATCGACAAAACCCTTAGGTTGTATCATATACAACTCTTCTTCAATCTTACCATTGAGGAACACAGTTTTGACATCCATCTGCCATATTTCATAATCGAAATATGCAGCAATTGCTAACATAATCCTAACCGACTTAATCATCGCTACGGGAGAGAATGTATCATCGTAGTCAACTCCTTGAATTTGTTGAAACCCCTTTGCGACAAGTCGAGCCTTATAGATGGTCACATTACCATCAGCATCAGTTTTCCTTTTGAAAATCCATTTATTCTCAACGGCCTTTCGGTCATGAGGTAAGTCCACCAAGGTCCAAACCTGGTTTTCGTACATGGATTCCATCTCGGATTTCATGGATTCTATCCATTTGTTGGAATCCGGGCTCATCATCGCTTCTTCATACGTCGCAGGGTCATCCATTTCATCAACCATGAAATTCATAACAGGATTGTCGTACAGTTCAGGAGTTGCACGTGTCCTGCTTGACCTGCGAGGTTCGGTAGTGTCCTCTTTCAGAGTTTCATGATCAATATCATTAGCTCTCTCTTCATTAGGTGAAGTCAACTCCGAAACAACTTCTGGAGCTGTGTTACTCGCCATTTCATGAAGATAAGGTTCAATAACCTCTTTGAGTTCTACCTTCCGACTACTCACACCTTTCGCGAGAAACTCCTTCTCAAGAAAGGATCCATTCTTGGCAACAAAGACCTTGCCCTTGGATCTGTGATAGAAGGTATACCCAATCGTTTCCTTGGGTATCCTATGAAGACGCATTTTTCCGCTTTGGGTTTGAGTTTATCCAGTTGAAGTTTCTTCACATAAATATCGCATCCCCAAACTTTAAGAAATGACAGCTTAGGTTTGTTTCCAAACCATAATTCATACGGTGTCTTCTCAACGGATTTAGATGGTGCCCGATTTAAAGTGAATGCAGCTGTTTCCAGTGCATAACCCCAAAATGACAGTGGCAAGTCAGTCAGAGACATCATAGATCGAACCATATCCAATAAATTACGATTACGACGTTCTGACACACCATTATGTTGTGTTCCGGCAGGCGTGAGTTGTGAAACTATTCCACAGTCTTTCATATGTGTGCTAAACTCGTAACTAAGATACTCTCCTCCACGGTCGGACCGCAAAAATTTGATCTTTCTGTTACGATGATTTTCCACTTCATTCTGAAATTCTTTGAACTTTTCAAAAGTTTCAGACTTGTGTTTCATCAAATAGATATACCCATATCTACTCAAATCATCCGTGAAAGTAACAAAATAACGATATCCACCTCGCGCCGACATACTCATTGGTCCACACACATCAGTATGTATGATTTCCAATAGATCTGTCGCCCGTTCCATTGAACCAGAAAACGGCGTTCTAGTCATCTTGCCCATAAGGCATGGCTCACATGTATCAAATGATTCAAAATCAAGTGATTCCAAAAGTCCATCAGAATGGAGTTTCTTCATGCGTTTAACGCCAATATGACCTAGACGGCAGTGCCACGTATATGTAGATATATCATTATCAAGTTTAATGACAAGTGCATGCGATGCACTACAAATGATATGTGAATGGGAATAGGGAAGATAAAGGAAACTTGTGGTTTAGCAGATATTGATAGAGGGAAGCGCTTCTCATGTTGATTTGGATCCAAATAAGTCGTCATAACACTATATTATCTACTACACTACTGCACTTGCTAGGTTATCTAATCTATCTTTATTCTTTTAAAAACCAATCAACTTATCCACTGCCTATTCAAGATTGGCAAACTATTCTCTCATATTCCATTGATAATGAATCTTCAAACAATCCAGGCAACAAAACTTTAATCTTCCATGCTAACATTATATTAAACTCAAACTTTAATGCCAAAACGAAACTCTTCAACTTTCACCTCATTTGTCCAATGACGTAACCTAAATATATAAATATATCAATCTGACACCTTTATCACGTAATTCACGTGTTTAATGAACTAGCATGGAATATAAAATATCAAATATTTCACTTATAGTGATGAATCAATCAACCATGAAGATTCTCTCTCTCAATAGTCAACTACCAACAATAATGGGACAGAAGAAAATTTTGCAAGCCTCTCATGGCAATGGCCTACCAACACAGGAGATAAAGAATAAAATATAGCGAAAGCGTAAATGCGGTATATGACACAAACCCATTCTATTGTGCACCAGTGTGTCAAGTTTTAAGTTGTTAAAATTTGAAATCAAGTTTTGTTTTGTTTAGTTTAAAAAAGACAAGTGTTAGTTGTTCATGATGTTAGCAAAATATCCTATTTATTATTATTCTACTCCAGAGACCTAAAGCCTAGGCTCTAATACTGATGTAGCCCGTCCTGCGGACGCTACTACATCTACAACGCCAAGTCCCCAAGATCGTCCCCAAGTCATCCAAAGAAGATGGACTAGGGGCAACCAGCTCTAGAACCAGAGTCTCCGCTGTCATCGCCCCGGAGAGTCCGCCCTAGCCGGAGTGTCCGGCCAGATCCAGCCGTCTAGGCCCTTGGCCCATGTACCCCTCTATTCCGCACCAAACCCTAGTTTTATGCCCAAACTACCCCTGAACTTGTGGTTGGCCTATAAATAAAGCCCCCACCCCTCATTGTATCCCTTAGGCATAGATGATAGACTAAAGACAACCCCCTTTGTGGAATCTTTAGTTTTGCCTCATCCCCTTCTACCAAAGGGGATCGACTATCGTCACCACCTCGTTGGAGTTTGCATCGCGCCTCCCTCATTGTACAAGGCCTTGGCATCGGTGTCCCTTTGCCAAGGTGTCAAGACCCTCTCCAAGGTGTTCGTCCCTCTCTGCGTGGGATCAAGGGAGCACGTTGACCAATCTTTCCTTGTGAGGATTCTATCGGACCGGTGGCCACCAGTGAGAGCAATCGGCCTTGTATCGTGTGTGTTTTGCGTGTGTTCATCGTGTTCTTCGCGAGGTGTGCGTCCGCTTCCGCTACCTTCTTCCTTTCCCCTCGCTTTCCCATCGATTTAACCACGAGATCCATAAAGATCTAGCCACCCATGGGGCTACGCCATAACATCTGGTATCAACAACTTTTGGTTGCCACGGATTTCTCCTTGATTTGGTCTTTTTCCCCATAAATCCGAAAATCCCCAAAAAATAGCCCCAATTTCGTGTTTTGGATCGATCTATGATTTGAGTGCGTTTTGGCAGGTTTTGATCCATGGATTACTTGCTAAACTTGTTGATCTACCTTCCCCTGCGTTTCCATAGCCTAATTCCTTGATTTCCCCCATCAATTTGAGGTTTTGGTTCGAGTTTTTCCGCCAAAATTCGTCCTATTCATGTTCTGGAAGTTCGGGTTCGACCGGACCGGACTGTCCGACCTAAACCGACCGGAATATCCGCCCCACCGGAGTATCCGGCATAAATTAACCGGAATCTCCGCCCCGGCCGGACTGTCCGGCCTGCGCGCCCCGGACTGTCCGCCCCCTGCAGACAGAAAAAACTGTTTCACCGTTTTGAGCATAACTTTTGCATACGAACTTGGATTTTGGTGTTCTTTAGCTCATTTTGAAGTGTAGAAGGAGCTCTACATAATCATATCCGTGGTTCATGCTATATACTGCATCCAAATTCCGTGAGCAAGGCGGAATCCACCAATAAAGGGTGAAGATCGGCGAGGAAAGGTATAAAAATTCCGCGACTTCTCCCCACTTGCATCCCTTTGTGAGCCACACTATCTTTGCATTCAACAAACACCTATTGAGAATAGTTCCTCCTATGATTGCTTGGGCTATGCATATTTGATACCTTGTAGAATTCCGAGCAAAAGTTGTGAGCGCGCTATCTCATATAGTTATCTTGTATAGTTGTTGGCACAAGAAAGAGGCAAGTGAAAAAGAAAGAAAAAGAGAAAAAAATAGAAAAAGAAAAAGAAGAAAAAGAAAAAGAAAGAAACAAGTGACTCATATAATAGGAAGCGCAAGCTCGATGAACATCAAATAGGTGGTACTTATTGTGCATATCTTGTAGCCCACCAATTTATTGCAATCGAACTAACGTCTCTCCTTGCACTTGTGCAACAAGAGCTTATAGTCTTCGCTAGGTCATCATTTGGTTCTTAGCTCACTTTCTCCGTCGCACAAGTTCCATTATCACACCGTGTGTGTTTTCTTGTACATAATTCCTATCTTGTGGATTAACTTGTTTTGCTTCGTGATCATCGTGGTTCTTTACTTGCCATTACAACATCTTGAGTTCAGATTGTTCTTGGACATGCCACCTTCCATACCCATCCACCATAAGATTTCTGTGTGTGTGTGTGTTTTTAGTGGTTAGTTGGTTTTGATGTTCCGCGTGAACTTCACTTTGCTTGGTTTTGATTTCTCTCAAGTGTTGCCACTTGCACGATACTATCTTCCAAGGTAAAGTAAGGTTTGACGTTGCATTCCTAACCCCTACCACTTCTATATACACCACTTGGTCTTGTGAAACATGTCTAGGGACTCCGGAACCGAGGATGATTTCTATGAAGAATCCATGATGAGCCACAATGCATATGCCTCCACAAGCATGGATGACATGAAGGATCACTACACCAACAATGGCTCCACATGCTTGGGTCATATGGAGTTCTACAACAACAATAACTCCCCAAGCATGGACAACTTCAAGCGTGACATGGACAACGACTTCGCCAAAACCATGAGCATGATGGCCAAGACTAATGATGCTTTGTGCTCATTACAGCGCCTCACCAAGAAGAGTGCCAAGGCCAAGGAACATCGTCGCGAGCGTCATGTGGATGACCAAGTGCGCCATCTACATCAACCTTTGGCAAGGCACGCCAATGACCTCCGTCGACACCATCATAAGGCACCTTCAACTACTCGTTCCACCACCAAAATGGCACCAAGAGCAAGCTCCCCTCCACATCATCAAGCTTCAGTGCCAAGACTTGACATCCTATATGACGCATGCAACTTCATGGATGAGGAAGACGAATACCTCTACTTCGCCAAGTTGGATGAGTACGTCAAGAGGACTACACAAGCCAAGGTGCAAGAGGGCGACGACAAGGTCAAGAATGGTGAGCATGGGATTTTCCCTTCACCAAAGGAGGCGCATGGAGTTGAGAGAACCGATCCCCCCTACATGCTTGAGTGATGATGTGGTACCAATCCCATGTGAATATGATAGCCACTTAGCCCACTTGAGTGAAAACAAGAGTGAGATGAGTGACTCCACCATACGTGAGATTGAGTGCTTCCACTTGGAGGGCATGAGTGATACACCTAGTGAGTTGAGAGTGATAGTTGATAGGTCATGTGAGACCACTTTGATTTCTAACGACTTACCCTCTACCTCTAGTGTGTTTCCTCATGTTGTGCTAGGTTCCATGGATCAAGTAGCGCCAAGCTTGGAGATGATGATGCCTCCGACCGAGTAGATGAACATGGTGGATGAAGTTGAAACCATCCCCATATTGGATGAAGAAGTTGCCCACATGGAGGCCAATACTACCACAACACCCACTTCATTGGGAGGTATGAACAAGGTAAAAATAAGGGTGTTGATGATGCCATGATCCCACTAGTGGACATGACGATTTGTGATGACTTGCATGCTATGGATGATACTTGTGACATGACATATGTTCCATTCTTATTCCCATGTGTTGATATTGCTATGCATCATGATGACCATGTGGATTCCTTTTATTGTCATGATATTGCCATAGACATGATATGCTCTAAATGTTATGTTGATGACATCATTGCTTACACTTTGTTGAACAATTGCTCTTTCCAATGTTTTGGTTGCAATGATGATGATAACGGTACCCCTAGGCCCATGCTTTGTCATGAGTGTTTTACAATTTCTCCCATTGCTTGCAATATGGATGATTACTCTTTCACTTGCAACAATAATTATTATATGATTTCTATTAAGATGGCCCCCATAGCTTTCTAAAATTTTGGAGATTTTGGTAAATGCCATGGTAAGCATGTTCACCGCTTGCATACTCACCATGCACCTATGTTACACTTGCTTGGCACTGATGGTGATGTGCACAAGAAGAGATACGTCATGATGGATGATGTGTTTCTCTACCATGCACACACGTTCTTCCTTCTGTGTTTAATGTGTGTAGGTACCCGCACAAGAATGTTAACCTCGGTTGAGCACGAGTTGACAAAAAGAGCTCTAGAGAGCATCCCCCAAGTGAGTTCAAGATCGAACCCAGCTCTAATACCTTTCGCATGCTTTGCATCTTTCATGTTGACAAATTGCTCTTTCCTATGGTTTGATTGCAAGCATGTTAATGGTATTCTTTCACCTTGTGACAATCATGTATTGTTGCTATTGGATATTGATGCTTTGTGTGTTGCAACAATAATGTTGAACAATTTCTCTTTCCGATGTTTTGTGTGCAACCATAATGCCATTTTGAGCATGTATTGTCATGAGAGCTTCCAAGTCTCTCGTATAGTTGTTGCAACAAACATAAGGACCACTTGATATTTCATTTGGTTTGTTTGCAAACTTGTTTCTTTTACTTCTGCTTGTGATATTCATACCCACATGATATTTGCTTTTGATGATTTGTGCATGGCATCTAACATATCGAACAATTTATCTTTCCAATGGTTAGTTTGCACACATAATGATGTTGTTTTGGATATTCTTCCTCTTGTGTTTTTGCCGAATTCTCCTATCCTTGCATCAAAGATGTTGACCAATATTTTAGTCCATTGCTTCGAGTGCCACACTAAGAAGTTATATGGAGTTTTTGAGTTCCCACATTTGGATGATGTTCAATTAACTTCCATGCACTTTCACCTTGCATATGCATTCCGTTTGCTATACTTGAGTTGTGGTAATAGTGTTGTGAACAAGAATGGACATGCCACAAATGACATGATCCTCTATCACACACAAACATATTTTGCTTGGTCTTTGTTGTGTGAAGGTACAATTGCTTACGCGTCAACCTCTATGGACCATAAGTTGACAAGATGAATCGAAGAGAGTTACATATGGCTGCCCTTCAACAAGCTATCTATACACCATAAGGTAACCTCCTTCTACTTGAGGACTCATGCTATAATTCTCACGAATTGGCTACTCTTTGAGTGTTGCTTCGATTTTGTTGTGAGCTTTAGGCTTCATGGAAGGTGAAGGAACATTGAAGAGTTGCCACATCAAGCTTCTCAAGGACGACTATATGGTGAACCCCAGGATCAAAAAGGTCTCTCGATATCATCTTCTTAGTGATGAGCATGAAGAGTCGAGGACGACTCTTTTTGAAGGGGGGGAGATGATGCAGCCCATTCTGCGGACGCTACTACATCTACAACGCCAAGTCCCCAAGATCGTCCCCAAGTCACCCAAGAAGATGGACCAGGAGCAGCCAGCTCCAGAACCGGAGTCTCCGCCGTCATCGCCCCGGAGAGTCCGCCCCAATCCAGCCAGAGTGTCCGGCCAGATCCAGCCGGAGTGTCCGGCCTACCCTAGCTCCATCTTGGCGTGGACATTCTGTGTGCTACATCGGACTCTACCCGGGCACTACCCGGAGTGTCCGGCCACCCTGTACTGTCCAGTCCACCTGACCCAGACTGTCTAGCCTAAGTGATGGGCCTGCGAGCCAACGTCTGGGCCCTTGGCCCATGTACCCCTCTATTCCACACCAAACCCTAGTTTTATGCCCAAACTACCCCTGAACTTGTGGTTGCCCTATAGATAGAACCCCCACCCCTCATTGTATCCCTTAGGCATAGATGATAGACTAAAGACAACCCCCTTTGTGGAATCTCTAGTTTTGCCTCATCCCCTTCTACCAAAGGGGATCGACTATCGTCACCACCTCGTTGGAGTTTGCATCGCGCCTCCCTCGTTGTACAAGGCATTGGCATCGGTGTCCCTTTGCCAAGACGTCAAGACCCTCTCCAAGGTGTTCTTCCCTCTCCACGTGGGATCGAGGGAGCACGTTGACCGATATTTCCTTGCGAGGATTCTATCGGACCGGTGGCCACCGTTGAGAGGAATCGGCCTTGTATCGTGTGTGTTTTGCGTGTGTTCATCGTGTTCTTTGCGAGGTGTGCATCCGCTTCTGCTACCTTCTCCCTTTCCCCTCGCTTTCCCATCAATTTGACCACGAGATCCGTGAAGATCGGGCCACCCACGGGGTTACCCCATAACAAATACCAACTGTAACACCCCAAAGCCAACTAGCTCTTGAAGTGTTACCACTTTAACCACAAATATACAAGAACCAAGACTCCTACGAAAAAACGGCATGGTCTCCTCTGATTAAAAGGACATCCACAACATGCAAACTATAAGAATACCAAAGCACAAGAATTTATCACTAGAAGCAACGGGTGCATTTCCCGATCATATACTAATACTCTTATACCACACGGATGTAATAAAACTATCATCTAATCAGCAATAAGGATAACCAATATTGTCTTAGGTAATGCTTCCACAAGCTTCATAACCGAGAAACACAAAGTAGCGATCTTCTAATTTAGAAAGGCAAGGTTTCAACAAAATGTGATCAATGTGAGGTCGTATTGTGTTGTAGGTGATGGTGCTACTCCCATATTCCCCATGCAAGTCGTCCGCAATGTTTACGTAAAAACATTTTAGCAACAAGGGTGAGTATAAAATACTCAGCAAGTACGTAAAGAAATAATAAGCATTGCATAAAAACACGACACCGACGATTATCCTGTAACAAATGTCATAGCGCGGTGATTGTCATGTATGCATATATGCTCTTTGCTTTCACTTTTCTTTTGCGTATACCTGTATCGCTTGAGTGGACACCCGTTGGCATCCCACTCACTCCTACTTGTGGAGGTTGCCGACAATGTGGAACTCGTCACAACATCGACGGTCTCAAGATGCCTATCTCAGTAGGTCACAACATTGTGCAATTTCTTTAAAATGTATACAAAATGTACCCGCAACTGTATCCTTTGCTGTAATCACTTTGTCTCCCCACATATAAACAATAACCAAGCACTTGAATAAAATAACAGGTGCTAGAAAATAAAAGTTGAGTCATGCAAGTATTGTCCCGTTATGGACATGCCTCAACCGTGTGGCATAAGCTATGAATTATATAATTCCGATCCAGTAGTACAGACACCTGTTATTGAAATATATATCACACTCAATACACAATATCATTACCTAAGCATATAAGAATTTACAGAACCGCTCACGCGATCTAAGAATCTGTCCCTACCGTTCATGCGTATATCCACACAACACTCTAAGGAATAATAATACCACCAATGGTTAATCTGAACTTTAAATATAAATCTATACGTAAGAGTTGGCTGCTGATTATGACCAAGCTAGTAGCACCAGCTCCTTGTAAAACTGGGCTTGTCCTCGTAAGCAGCTAAACTACAATATAAAATCAGTCGGTACTACATGGTTGTGACCCATGATCGTAACATGGGATCCAAAGTATCTTCATATACCAGCTAGCGCATCCATTATTTCTATTTGCTACAACAACACTATTAGCCAGGACAATTAATTACTTACGAACATCGTGGTCACCAGAAAGTATTGCTGATATACTCCTGCATAGGAACTTAAAACTAGGCTTGATCTAAAATAGCAGAACTACTCAGCTACTACTACTACCGGTGCCACAGCTTACGCTTCTAGAAACACATCTAAACTGAAATTGACCAAAACGAATTAAACGAATGTAGTTATTAGATGGCTTCGGGTACCTCTTCATGTAAAAGGAGGATGGTGGTGTTGATCCCGATCAGACACGGCCACTACAGGCGGAGAAATCCAGAATCGACTAGCCTAGGTGGTCGCTGTGGCGGCAGAGTGGCTCCAGACTACGGCTTGACGGAGATGGACACGTCCAGGAACACAGCTGCAACGCCACAGGTGATGAATCAGCCGTGGCGATGGAACAGGGATACGCACTGGAAAATCTAGGGCAGAGATGAGGAGGCGGCGTCCTCCCATGAATATACTAAATAGCCGGCAGCTGGGCAATATGTGTCTAGCTCGGGTCAAAAAGCCCAGCCCGACCTGTATGCTTCTCCTGTTTACAAAAGGTTTTAGTCTTGTTTTATTCTAACAACACAAGCAAGAGCGACTCGTAGGTTCTATTAGCAGATCACCTGTACAAGCACTAGCACTTCCATATTTATTTTCTCTCTCCTTTATTTTCTACTCACAGATTGGATCAACTCTAGTTTTATTTTTTAAATAAAAAATAACAAAAGAGTTAGCATTAAAATTCAAGGTATTACAGCAAGCCTGCGGGTACATCTTCTGGAAACACATCCCCAAAATCCTGCAAAACAGAAGAGACACCAAGGCAAACAGGGGTCATGTCGTTAGAAACCAATACCTCGCTCTTATACATGAGCACAAGCGGTATGGCTGTAGGATCCTCACGAAATTCTCTCATATCTTCCTTGGTGGCTAATATCAATAGACCAGACACTCTCTCACTTTTCGTTATATCATTCAATTTAGGCTCGATTATATCAGGAACAGCTGTCACACAATCTCGCCGAGCTATAGGATCTTCCTTCAAATTCACCTCTATCTTCTGGCGAGAATCATTCACAATATCTTGTGGTGTCATTGGCTGCATAGTAATCTTCTTCCATTTAAATTCCAAGTGATATGTATTGGCTCGGCCATTGTGTTGCACATGGCGATCATAAAGCCAAGACCGACCCAATAATAGATGACAAACAGTCATAGGAACCACATCAAAGTCAATAGAATCTTTTTATGGCCCTATCTGAAAATTCACACGTACCATATGATTTACCTTCATCTCACCATTGTTGCTCAACCATTGTATGTACTATGGCTTCAGATGAGGCAAATATGTCAAATTCAGCTTGGCACATAATTCCTTACTTGCAAGATTTCTGCAGCTACCTTCATCAATAATAACCTTGCAAGCTTTATTAGGTCCAACTAGAGCTTTTGTTTGGTACAAGTTGCAACCTGGGATTCCTCAAGCGGTTGCACACTAAGTATACGTGAAGATATGACAATAGTTGGTGCACGCTCAGGATACGCATGAACACCACCCTCGACATCATCAATATCATCGTCAGAAGCTTCATCTCCACTCTCTACTTCACCTTGTTCGTTGACAAACATAACCTTGTTGTTTGGACAATCCTTCTTGTAGTGCCCTCTACCTCCACAAGTATGGCACACCACATCATGAGTACGCATAGTAGACATATTGGAACCCGAGCTAGCAGCAGGAGCAGCGGGTTTCCGAGCATTAGAACCAAACGAAGGTGTACTTGCTGGCTTGGCCGATGGTGTAAAAGGATCACCAGCTGGTGGCATGACAATAGGAGGTGTAGACCTGGCCGAAAATCTGCTGGAGGACGGAAAACGAGCACGTGACTTTGCCTCTTCTACCAACTGGGATTCGGCCTCTCTAGCATGGTGCAACAACTCATTCATGGTCTCATACTTGTGATGACGCACGATGCTTTTGATTTGTAACTTCAAATTGTTTAGGAATCGCTGCATGGTCATCTAAATGGACTCACGAATTCTAGCACGCTGCATAAGCATCTCCATCTCCATGTAATACTCATCAACTGTCATGGTGCCTTGCTTCAATTGTGTCAACTTATCAAAAACTGATCGCAAGTAGTTGGTTGGTACGAAATGAGCCTTCATGATTTGCTTCATCTCGCGTCAATCCATCACAGGAAGTTCATTGTCCTCCCGTCTATGCTACACAATAGCATCCCACCAACGCAAAGCATAACCATCAAATTCTGATGCTGCAAGCTTGACCTTCTTGTCTTCTGGATAGTCAAATAAACGCCAAAACTTCTCAATCTTCAACTCCCATGTAAGGTAATCTTCAGGATCAATGGAACCATCAAACTTGGGAATCAAAAAAATTGGCTTGCCCAAACCATCATCAGTAGCTTGGTGCTGAACACATTGAGCACGCCCAAGAGGAGCGAGCCCATGACCATGCGCAGGTGCAGCAGCAGGTTCATGTGCAGGGGGAATGGCACGTTCCCTGCCATGATGAGGGGCATCATCAGCCGCACTACCCTCATCAAGGTCATCAAAAGCATCATCATGTTGGTGTTCCTGCCTTTGATGTATGGCGACTGTCAAAGCCTCAATGGAACGCTGCAAAGTGGTAACATTAACATTGAGTGCTATCACTTGCGTCTGAACATTATTGACTGCGCCAACATTCTGATCCAATGTCATTTGCATGTCCTGAATATTCTTGTCAGTGGAATCTGTCTCGTGAGTAAACACACATGTCAAGTGGGACTTCAAAGCCTCATATTCGCGCCAATTAAGAAGCTCCTCATCCTTCTTTTTCTGCGACACAACATCACCATCACTAGAAGACATGATTAGTAGGTTAGTGCAAAAATCAAAATCTGTATGGTGGAAACTCTCACAACTCACTCACAACTAACAAGAAAGGAGATCTTACCGTTCCAAAGTGAATAGAGATGATTTACCAAACGTAATCAAGACTTATGCACTGATGTGATGAAGTGAATATCAAAGGTATAGAAAATGATCACATGGCACACAGGTTATTTATGGTGGAGCTATAGGTATGGTATCCTATCTACACAGCAAACAAGTCCTAGTGCTGATCGCACAAAAATCCAAGAAACACACACATGGAGAAAAACATGGCAATGCAACTATGAAGGGTGTTGCACTACTCTCGAGAGACACTAGCAAAGAACAAAGTAAACAGGCACAAGATTGCTCAATCTACCTGTGCACAAAGATATCACTAGGCCTCTTGCTCAAATTCTCTTTTTTCACTATTTTTATTTTTCTTTTGTATAGCTCTTTGTGCTTTTCTTATGCTAATTTTATTTTCTCTTTGTTTTATATAGATCACACACGGCCAAATTACAAAGTACAGCACCAAAATCCTAAGAGCAGCCTATAGGAGCGGAAACTAGTCTCAATGGGCAAGTTCCTACACCTATGTAATAGAATGGCTGTGGCTAAGGTTGAAGGAAAAGTGCAAATTCACACTTTGTAAAATTTCCTACCGTGGCAGAAAAACTGACCAAAATCGTGTCGTGGCAGAATAAATCCTGCCGAGGCAGAAAACACGTCAAAAACATGCCGCGGCAGCGAATCTGAATCGTGGCAGAACAGGACTCGTGGCAGGAAAACAGGCTGTTTCCGTGCCGCGGCAGAGTCGGTAGGATTTTTTTAATTCCGACTCGGCCAAGAGTAAAAGTGATGCAGCCCGTCCTACGGACGCTCCTACATCTACACCAACAAGTCCCCCAAGTGGACCCATGACTCGTGCCCGAGCCAAACTCCTACAAGCTAAGGTGAACTCGCTCCTCTCCTCATGCCAATTTGATACATCCTTGGATGGTGTGCTAATTCATGCAACTACTCTATGCATCATCAGGTACGAAGCCCCAACACATCACCAAGCACCCAAGGATGGTGAACAAGGAGCAGATTGTGATGTAGAAGCCGTTGGAACTGCTCAGACCGGAGTCTCCGGTCTATGCACACCGGAGTCTCTGGCCTGCCAAAGTCTCCGGCCTGAAGACACCAGAGACTCCGGCCCTACCTCCGGTCTGACACCCTGTACCAGGCTCCGGGACAATCTGAGTGCCCCTCTGGAGGCTGGTCCAGAGGCTACACCGGAATCTCCGGCCTAGACCGGAGTCTCTGGCCTGCACACAGGCGTCTCCGGTCCGACCGACGCCAGGCATGCAAAGGCCTTTGGGTCTGCGGCCCATGTACCCCTTAGTCCGTCCAGAACTTTTATTTTATTCCTAAAGTACCCCTGTTTAAGTGGTTGGCCTATATATAGTCCCCCACCTCCATTGTAAACCCTAGGCATGATATTTGGAATTAGTGGAAACCCCTTGTGGATCTATCTAGTTCTTGCCTCATGCTCCTTTGACAAAGGAGCACCAAATATCCCAAACCTCGTTGGAGTTTGCATCGTGCCTCCACGTTGTACAAGGCCTTGGCATTGGTGTCCCTTTGCCAAGACGTCAAGATCTCACCGAGTCTCCCATCTCGCTGTGCTGGTTCGAGAGAGAGTCCTCCGCCCGTTGCCGATCCTAGGGATTGCGCCGGACCGGTCACCGCCGGCGTGAGCTATTGGTGTGTATCATGGTTTTGCGTGTGTGTGTTCATCGCGTTCTTCATGCGTGAGTTCATCGTGTTCATCCTCCCCTCCTTCCCCCGCACTCCATCCTTGATTTGAGTTGGATTCATGAAAGATCGGGCCACCCTAGAGGTTTGCCCTTAACATATTGGTATCAAGAGCTTCGTTGCTCACAAATTCCCCCACAAATTTTTCTTCTATCCACCAAAAATTCGAAACTCCCCAAAAAACAGCCCAAATTTGCCTTTGGATCGATCTCTTGATTTGGAGTGTTATTTGTGGTTTTGTGATGGGTTCGTAGCATGGAAAACAAAAAATTTCTACCGCAAGAACGAACAAAACCCAGATCTAGTCTAGATAAAAGCCAAGATCTAATCTATTAGACATGTGCAACGAGATAGATCTTAACTAACCCTTGTAGATCCAAAAGCGTTACGAGATCGGATCTCGTGGTTGATGTAGTCGATCACTTGCCGATCTGAAGATCGAGTAGATGATCCTTCCGGCGCCGCGTTCTGGCAGCGCTTCCGCAGTCGGTCACACGTGAAGAGTCGAAGCAGACCTTTCTCTCCCTGTTCCAGTGAGCAGCAGAGGTAGTAGATCTCTCCACAGAATCCCAGCAGCACGACGGTGTGGTGGCGGTGGTGGAGTAGAGAATTCTGCAGGGCTTCGCCTAAGCCAGAGCAGAGGGAAGGAGGAGGAGAGAGGCAACTTGAGATCTAGAGAATAGAAGGGGCAAGGGGGTGGCACCTCCACCCCTCTATTTAAAGGAGGGAGGCGCCATGGGGAGGTGGAGTCCTTGTAGGACTCCCCTCTCCCTTGGCTGGCGGATCAAGGAGGTGGGGCGAGAGTCCTACTCCCCCACGAATCCTTGTCTTACCCCACATGGATTCCTTGATCCTTTCTTGGTTTTCAAGTAAACTCCAAGAAATCTTCCAGAACCTTCCGGAACATTCCGAAACCTTCTAGAATCCCCATACAAATACTCCGGAACATTTCCTAACTTAGAAAATGATCCCCAATATATGAATCTTATTCTCCGGACAATTCCGGATCTCTTCGTGATGTCCCGGATCCAATCCGAGACTCCGAACAACATTCAGTCTCCAACGCACATTCCATATCTACTTAAAACAACTTCGAACCTTAAGTGTGTCACCCTACGGTTTGTGAATATGCAGACATGATGGAGACACCTTTCCGATCAATAACCATCAGCGGGATCTGGAGATCCATAACGGCTCCCACATACTCAACGATGACATCATGATCGATAGAACCATTAACATACGAAACCAATTCCCTTTGTCACGCGATACTCTACTTATCCCAGGTATGATCGTCGGTATCTCCATACCTTGTTCTACCTCGTTACTGATAAGTACTCTTTACTCGTTCCATGATATGTCATCCCTTGTGACCTAGTCACATGCTTGCAATCTAACTAGATGACATTCCACCGAGAGGGCCCAGAGCATATCTATCCGTCATATGGATGGACAAATCCCAATCTTGGTCCATGCGCTTCAACACATACTTTCAGAATAACCAATGACACCTTTATAACCACCCAGTTACGAAGCGGTGCTTGATGTCATCAAAATATCCATCCGATGATGGTGATTAACATAACCTCATGGTCGAAGGATTAGGTTACTATGCATTTGAAAGCTTGAAGCAAAACGAACTTAATGACTTGATCTTATGCTATGCTTACTATGGGTGTGTGTCCATCACATCATTCTCCTAATGATATGATCTTGTTATTAACGACATCCAATGTCCATGATCAGGAAACCATGATCATCCATTAATCAACAAGCTAGCTTAACAAGAGGCTTACTAGGGACTCTTTTATGTTTACAAAACACACAAGTATTAATGTTTCCGGTTAATACAATTATAGCATGGGATGTAAACATTTATCATAAACATAAAGATATAATAATAACCACTTTATTATTGCCTCTTGGGCATATCTCCAACAGTCTCCCACTTGCACTAGAGTCAATAATCTAGTTAAAAAACTTGTGCACTCAACACCTATGGATTTCTTGTGTTGTATAGACACTATTGCTAGTGGTAAACATAATCTTCGGATCTGACACTTCCAGGTCCGTGTGTATTTGCATGTCCTTGCGTCTCTACGCATTACTCATTCTCCAATGAGATGGCATTGTATAAATTTGGTCCTTTGGTGAGACCTTTAGTTCCTTGGGATTAAATAATGTTGATACAATTGTCATACAATGTATCTTCATAGTATTATCCTGCTATGAACCACACCTAGTTTGATAACAAACTACTTGACGCAAATGCCCTCATTTGCTGCTACAATAGTAGTCATATACTTAGCCTTTTGTTGTAGTATCTGTCACAATGTTTTAACTTTGGTACTCAACCAAATCCGTTATGGAACTTCCTTTCCATTACATTGTGCCACCCATAGTTTAAATTGAGATAAACTTAATTTGTGACAAAACTAGTATCAATGCAACAATATACAATGAACTATTTGTCACCACTATATAAATAATATATTCTTAGTTCTTCCAAAGATCATAGGAATATCCCTACTATTGTCCAATGATCATCTTATGAGTCATTCTGGTATATGCTCATAACATTTAGAGCATAGGACATATCTGGATGTGTACATCTCAAAGAACGATTGATCAAAATATTCTTGCGATTTCACCAAGTGTCAAAACACTTGAATCTCGTGTCAACACACTTGAATCTTGATTCAGTCCTTTCCATGCGTCAAGAACCTTTCTTGTTGTTTCCATATTGAAATCATTCAACATCTTATCTATGTACATTTGGCAAAACCATATTAGCGCCTCAATCTATCCATATAGACATTGATGCCTAATTCTTGGGTTATGCCTAAGTCTTTCATCGAAATGAAATTCTTAACCTGTGTCAATAAAAGATACATCATTTCTAATCAACAATATGTCTTTCACATAATGTATTAGAAATATGTCTTAGCTCTCCCACTTAATTTCTCGCAAAATGCAAACATCTTCATCGTCTCTGATGAAATTAAACCTTTTAACGGTTTCATCACGGTGAAGATTCCAACTCCGTGATGCACACTTCAACCATTGAAGTTTTGCATACTCTTTTAGCATCCTTTGAATTAACAAAACCCTTTGGATCGTGTCATGGACACATCCTAGGTAACCATTCTATTAGAAGAACTTGTTTTGTTTGTTCAACTACCATATACCAAAATATATGTAGTGGTTGCTATATTAATCCGTCCAGACTAAATATCGCTATGAAAGATCAAATCTTATCATAGTCAATTCCTTGAACATTGTCGTAAACTCTTTCCGACATGTCGACTATTTCATAGATGTGAAACATCCATGTCTATTTCTTTAAAGATCCATATACGACTGTAAGGTCTTGCACCTTTCCAGATGGTCTTTCAAATTCAAAGCTTGATTTCTTGTGTATGGAATTATCACGGATTTTATGGCTTCAAGCCACTTAACGAAGTCAGGGCCCATCATTGATTATTTGCATATAGTCGGTTCATCATTGTTAAACAACAATGATTTAACTCTCAAATCTTGGCATTTGATTACTTACCCGACCTACTTGGTTCAATAGGAACTTAGATCCCTGTGACCACATCCTTTGAGGCACGTGAGCCATGAGCATTGTTGCTGCCTCCGGGACACTTACCGACGCTGCGCAACTCAGCATATATTAGCCAAGGTTCAACAACCTTGTCAAAGTTCTATTCTCCTCCCACTTAAATTTTCACCAAAAATTCCTTCTCAAGGTGACAAACATTTTTGTCTTCGGTGTTATGGAGGAATACCCAATGGTTATTCGAAATAACCTACAAAGACATGCTCATCCGACTTTGGTTGTAAACATTTTACTTATGCCTAGCATACCAAAAATTTAAGAAATGACAACCTGGGTTTTATCCCAAACCATGACTTATATGGTGTCACTTCAACGGATCACGATGGAGCTCTTTTCAGTGTAAAAGCGGTAGTCACTAAAGCTTTAATCTTTAAAATATAATGGCAGTTTTATAAATGACACCTTTGATCTTACCATGTCAAACAAGGTTTCATTACATATCCTGAACACTCCATACTCTTATGGTGTTTTGGGAAATGCAAATCCATGGAACGATTCCTCAAATCTTAGGTGTTTTGCTAAACTTGTAACTCAAACATCTTTATGATCCAATCAATTTTTTTTTATTTTCTTGTTACAGTAATTTTCCACTTCATCTTGAAAGTCTTTGAACATTTTCAAATGTTTCATACTTCTTCCTTATTGAGTAAGTATATACATATACTCACTCAAATCTACGGAGAAAGAATATGAAGTTGAAATCCATCGCCCACGACTACACATAATGGACTATATACATCAATATGTACAAATTCCAATCAGTTAGTCGTCCGTTCCTCTTTTGTCCTATGAACGGAGTTTTAATTATCTCCAGGAAAGTATCACAAGCGTCATTTGATCAAAATCAAAGACTCCAAAAATCCATCAACATGGAGTTTCTTCATGTATCCCTAATATAATTTAAACGGTGATGTCACTTTGCAAGTGATCTTTCAATTATTTGTCTTGCGACATTTTAGCATTAGTTTTATGGTCGTTATTTCTCCAACCAGACTTGTATATCATCCATCTATTATGGAATACGGTAATTATTTGAACAACCTTTTATCGTCATAATACCTGATCAACATAACAATTATTGAAACAAATCTTGAAGGTAAGCTTTGATGTTAACGAGAAACACAACAACCCTTTGTTTTTTTTCGATGAACATCATCACATATTCTCTTGCTAGTTACTTAGGCCATTGCAGTTCATTAATTATGTTGTCCTGTATGACACTTCATACCAACCAATTCGGTATCCAATACCGCAGAACCACATTGTTTAACAACCAAGGAATACAACCATAACATGTATCTTCTATATACCTAAGTTGGATATCTCCAATCTTTTCTTTTCTGCCAAATATTTTATAGATTCTCTTTCAATAATTCCTTTTCTTTTTAAAAGAATCTATCAACATCAATAGTGGTGTCATTCACATGACACATAGTACAAAGTGTGTATAGTCAAATACTAATACCTTTGGACTTGCACTTTGAAGTGGATCACCTTCATCAAATGTTTGGCATTCTTTCAAAATTCCATTCTTTAGTAATATTTTAGTGTAGTAAACATTTTACTTACATCTTCTATTCATCCTTATCATGACAACTTTCATGATCAAGCTGCTATAGCTTATAAAGGTGAATTGCGAGTATAATGTTTCTTTTCCAAAACCTTTTGGAGGATTAGGACGACTAGCGTCTCCAACCGTCGCAAATTTTCATCAAATATGAGGACATATACTCTATCATGTTGTAACCAACACATTGTTTTAGATATCGCAATACCTTTCACATATGATGGTTTGTTGAAACATTGCTTTCAACTCTTAGATAAACTTGATATTGAAAACAATCTTTTAAGTATCAAGAATCATGGAGGAAACATGATACATTAGATACTAACACTGGAATTGTTACTCTTGATTTAATATTGTTTATTAAACTTCACAGAGTAAACGGAGTTTGCTGAAAGTTTGCAACAGGACTTTTAAACTTTAGATTGACACTCAAAACAATACGATACCAGTTCGTAAAGAAAATATCCAGAATTTCTATAGTTCCACTATCTCAACTATAACTAAACGTAAGGGGGTGAACGGATGCCAATGACTACAACAAACTATGCAAATTCACTTTGATTGTGTTTATGATAAATTGAGTTTGACTAATCCAAATTACAAATGAACTCCCACTCAAAAAAACATCCCTCGAGTTGTTTTAGTGATTACACGAACCAAATCCACTACCCCAAGTCCGATCATCACGTGAGATGATGTAGCTTTAAAGGCGAACAATAAACATGTTCATCATATCATCCATATGACTCATGCTTTACCTTTCGGTATTCCGTGTTCCGAGACCATGTCTGTACATGCTAGGCTCGTCAAGGTTAACCTTAGTATCGGCATGTGCAAATCTGGCTTGCACTCGTCGTATGCACACGTAGAATCTATCACACCCGATCATCACGAGATGCTTCGAAACGATGAGTCTTAGCAACGGTGCCTACTAAGGACGAACACTTTATTACTTGATATTTAGTGAGAGGGATCATCTTATAATGCTACCGTCGCGATCTAAGCAATACAAGATGCATAAAGGAATAACATCACAGGCAATTCATAATTAGTGTGATATGAGATGGACCTTTCTTCTTATGCCTTTGATCTCCATCTCCAAAGCACGGACATGATCTCCATCATCACCAGCATTGCGTCAAGGTCAGTGGCGCCGCTTCATGGTTGTCCATCATCACTAGCAACTATTACAACTACTTGGAATAAATCTATTACAAGATGAATAGACATGCAGGTCTTAACAAAATTAAAGACAACCATTAGTTCTCGCCGTTGCCATATTACAACAAGGATCATTGCATACATCAAATATAATCACAATCACATGATGGCCATATCACATCACAAAACCCCTACAAAAACAAGTTAGACGCCTCTAATTTTCTTTGCATGTTTTACGTGGTTTGGGGCTTTCGAATAAGAACGGATCTTACCTACGAAACTGAACCACAACGTTGATACAAGTGCTATCAAGTGCAAAGTGTAGATTGGATCTATACTATGATGGGAGACAGACACCCATAAAGCCACTTGTGCAATCTGAGTTGCACGTCAACTGTGGAGCAAGTCTCATGTGCGATGACATGTAAGGTTAGCCGAACCACTTCATCCCACCATACCGCAAGATGCAAAGTACACAAAGCAAAAGGCGACGAGAACCAACGCCCACAAAACCATTGTGTTCTACTCGCAACAGATCTACGATAGACACGGCTCGATACCAGCGATGGGTTCGTAGCATGGAAAACAAAAAATTCTACCGCAAGAACGAACAAAACCCAGATCTAATCTAGATAAAAGCCAAGATCTAATCTATTAGACATGTGCAACGAGATAGATCTGTACTAACCCTTGTAGATCCGAAGCGCCACGAGACCGGATCTCGTGGTTGATGAAGTCGATCACTTGCCGATCTCAAGATCGAGTAGATGATCCTTCCGCACCGCCCCCGGCAGCTTCATGATCGGTCACACGTCTTGAGTCGGCAGACCTTCCTCTCCCGTTCCAAATGAGCAGAGGTAGTAGATCTCTCCACGGAATCCCAGCAGCACGACGGTGTGGTGGCAGTGGTGGAGTAGAGAATTCTGCAGGGCTTCGCCTAAGCCAGAGCAGAGGGAAGGAGGAGGAGAGAGGCAACTTGAGATCTAGAGAATAGAAGGGGCAAGGGGGTGGCTCCTCCACCCCTCTATTTAAAGGAGGGAGGCGCCATGGGGAGGTGGAGTCCTTGTAGGACTCCCTCTCCTGGTCATGGATCAAGGAGGTGGGGGGAGAGTCCTACTCCCCAACGAATCCTTGTCTTACCCCACATGGATTCCTTGATCCTTTCTTGGTTTTCAAGTAAACTCCAAGAAATCTTCCAGAACCTTCCTAACATTCAAACCTTCTAGAATCCCCATACAAATACTCCGGAACATTTCCTAACTTAGAAAATGATCCCCAATATATGAATTTTATTCTCCGGACAATTCTGGATCTCTTCGTGATGTCCCGGATCCAATCCGAGACTCCGAACAACATTCGGTCTCCAACGCACATTCCATATCTACTTAAAACAACTTCGAACCTTAAGTGTGTCACCCTACGGTTCGTGAATATGCAGACATGATGGAGACACCTTTCTGATCAATAACCATCAGCGGGATCTGGAGATCCATAACGGCTCCCACATACTCAATGATGACATCGTGATCGATAGAACCATTAACATACGAAACCAATTCCCTTTGTCATGCGATACTCTACTTATCCGAGGTTTGATCGTCGGTATCTCCATACCTTGTTCTACCTCACATCGATAACTACTCTTTACTCGTTCCATGATATGTCATCCCTTATGACCTAGTCACATGCTTGCAAGCTAACTAGATGACATTCCACTGAGAGGGCCCAGAGCATATCTATCCGTCATATGGATGGACAAATCCCAATCTTGGTCCATGCGCTTCAACACATACTTTCAGAATACCCAATGACACCTTTATAACCACCCAGTTACGAAGCGGTGTTTGATGTCATCAAAGTATCCATCCGGTGATGGTGATTAACATAACCTCATGGTCGAAGGATTAGGTTACTATGCATTTGAAAACTTGTAGCAAAACGAACTTAATGACTTGATCTTATGCTATGCTTACTATGGGTGTGTGTCCATCACATCATTCTCCTAATGATATGATCTTGTTATTAACGACATCCAATGTCCATGATCAGGAAACCATGATCATCCATTAATCAACAAGCTAGCTTAACAAGAGGCTTACTAGGGACTCTTTTATGTTTACAAAACACACAAGTATTAATGTTTCCGGTTAATACAATTATAGCATGGGATGTAAACATTTATCATAAACATAAAGATATAATAATAACCACTTTATTATTGCCTCTTGGGCATATCTCCAATATTTTGATCCGACCAAACCTTGTCTTAGGAGTTGGTGCAGCTTTATCCTGCGTTTTCCCAGCCCAATTTGGCCATTTTTTCGCGGATTTAAGGACCCAAGGCGTGGATTTCTGCTCAAGAACATGAGCAGTTTGCGATCTGACTCCAGACCGGAGTCTCCGGCCTACACCGGAGTCTCCGGCCTATCCACACCGGAGTCTCCGGCCTGAAACCTCGGAGTCTCCGGCCCTGACGCCTGATTTTGATAGTTTTGCCTCTAATCTTGCATTGGCTAATTTCCTCTTGTTGTTTGTGCCCGTGTGCGTGTCGTCGACTAACAGCAAGCTTCCGCAACACCGGCGGACCAAGTTCATCATCAAAGAAGGTATAACTTGCGTCATCTTGTTAACCCCCATCTTCCTTTGTGTGTCCCTATCCCATGAGAGTGGCTCATCTTGTGTTTGCTTGAGCATTGTGCATTTGTCCTTGGATAGTGAGAGTGCAAGAGCAATATCAAGTGTGACTAGGTAGCATCAAGGGAGAGCAAAAAATTACAAAGAAAAGGCAAAAGAAAAATAGTCTCCCATTGACAAAGAGAGTCTCAAAGCTTGTAAGCAATAGAGAAAGAAGAGCGCCCAAGGCAAGTGCACAAATCCGTTGCTCACTTTTCTTCTTTGCAAACGAGACACGGTCTCTCCTTGCATTGGCACGACAACGAGCTTAGTCTTTGTTAGGACATTTTGTTTGCTCATTTTCATAGTCATGCCAATCCCAACTTTCTCCACGTGTGTGTATATAGTCGTAGGTTCCCGTCACCCTTTTGAGTTGTTGACCTTCGCCTTTGATTTGAGTTTTGTTGGATTTTACCCACTTTTGACTATCCCTTTTCTTTTGGTTGGTTCTTTGGCTTTCCACAATCCTAACCTACCACCAACAAGCTTTTTAGAGTTAGTTCTTTCTTTAGTGTGAGTTTTCTTTGCAATTCCACTTTGCACGCTTATAGCTCTCACTAGTGGTTTCTAGTTTGGTGCAATCCCCAAGGTGAGGTACAAGGCTAACACCACCATATTCCACTTACATATACAATACTTGTGTGTTTTGCATGATGGATAGGCACGGTGAGTCGAGCCAACCACCTCCCCAAGAAGAAGATCAAGGTCCATACATGACGCGTGCAAGTCACTTCATCGTCCGCCAAGAGTTCCGTGAAAGTTGCCAAGCCCTTGAGACGCGACAAGATGAACAATTTGGCAAGACGCAAGACGAGTTCAAGAACATCGACAACCGCTTCGATGGCCTCGAAAGGCAAATGCAAGCAATGCATCACAACTTCGGCCACCAAAATGAGTCGCTTCAACGCTTCGTCGCCGAAACAAATGACAACCTTCGACGCCTCATCGATGGAATGGCAAGACCGCATTCACGTGCTTCAAGCTCTTCAAGTTCTTCGCGTCGTCATGCACATCCACATCAAGATCTACCTCCAAGTGCTCCAAGATGCAATGATGCCCCCGTGGTTGAAGATGGAACCTCTTCGAACTATGTACCTTCCCCACAGCACGCCGCAACGTCAAGCTATGATGGTGACCTCTCTTCAAGGCCACGAGCAAGGCAAGAAGAACACCATCATCACGCAAGGGCACTAGTGATCCAACAAGAGCAACCACAAGAGGAACTGCAAGCGCAACCGCAAGTGCAACCGCAAGTATACCACCATCAACCGCGGCACATACTTGACACAACGAGTTATGACTCCAATTTGGAGAATCAAGCTCGTCATGGACGTGAAGATCTCCAAGATCCTCCTCCTCGTCATCACCATAATGAACGTCAACAATGACACCATGATCATCACGAGGCGCCTCCTCCACATCAACAAAACTTGGAGCGTCAAGTGATACAAGTTGAGCGACGCCCACCACGTCAAGAGGCTCATGACCATGTTCTTCGCCATGAGGCCCAAGCGCCTCAACCACATCAAAAACCGTTCCAAGAGCAAGAGCAAGCTCCTCCACAACAATATCAATAGCAAGCTCCACAACAAGGACGCGAGAACCAAGTTCCACCTCCCCAACTACAGGATCATCAACAAGGTCACCAAGCTCATCGCAATGACCGCAATGTGGAAACAAGAAAGTCTTGTTCATAAGATGATTACTCATGTCATGAACATGAGTTTCTCATCCCCAGGCACCAACCGCCATTTCTGAGGAGACAAAGAGATCGAACGTCAAATCAACCAACTGTAAAGGTTTGATCCAAGGCACTAGCGTAGATTCTTGTTCCAAAGACGGATGATACATTGTTATGCATGGATTGCCATTCAATCAATGCTATCATCGCGCTATCGCCATCCCATACCACGCGAAGAAATTGATGAGTTGTGTGGAGTTAACATTTAAAATTGATCTCTTATTGGTTACCAATCAAATACGCATGGTCAAGGTGATGAGGAAACCTTCAAGACCAAACTTGGTCTCTATGAATGGTTGGTTATGCCCTTTAGTTTATCTAATGCCCCGTCCACCTTCATGCGCCTCAATGAGAGAACGCAAGATATGATTCATGAGGCGCATGAAGGTGGATGGGGCATTAGATAAACCAAAGGGCATAACTAACCATTCATAGAGACCAATTTTGGTTTTGAAGGCAGTTTTCCACTCATCACCTTCAGCCATGCGTATTTGATGGTAACCACTACGAAGATCAATTTTCGAAAAAATAGTGGCTCCCCACAATTCATCAAGCATGTCATCTAGACGTGGTATGGGATGTCGATAACACATGGTGATATCATTGATTGGATGGCAGTCCATGCATAACCGTAACGTATCATCTGTTTTTTCAACAAGTATCACGGGTATGATACTTGGACTAGTGCTAACTTGGATCAAACCTTTGGAGACGAGTTTGTTGATTTGATGTTGAATCTCCTTTGTCTCCTTCGGGTTCGTGCGATAAGCGGCGCGGTTGGAAAGTGGTGCACCGGGGATGAGGTCAATGCGATGTTCGATGCCACGAAGAGGAGGTAGTCTATGTGGAAGCTCTTCGGGGAACACATCCTTGAATTCCTGCAAAACAATCATCAAAGATGGAGGAACATTGGTTAATCATTAGTTCCTTGCGCTATTCCCTTGCAAAGGAGGACACAGTGCAAGATGGATGGGTTGTTCCGAACATGTCTAATCTCACTTTTGGTGGCAAGTAGAACACTCTAGTTTTCCACCCGAGTTTGGCTTGTGGCTCTCACTCACTATGAGGTGGTTCTCTCTCTCACCGCTCTTCTCACAAGTAGGTGTTGTGCTTTGCGCTCTCGCTAAAGCCTTTGCATTGTCCGAAATTATTTGGCTAGGAGTCATTGGTTGCAAAACACATGTTTTGTTGAGCCATTTGAAGGTGTATACATTGGTGCGACCATCATGTTGAGCATCCTTGTCAAATTGCCACGGTCGACCAAGAAGCATGTGGCAAACTGTCATAGGAACCACATCACACTCCACCGTATCTTTGTAAGGACCAATGGCAAAGGAGACCGATACGGTATGTTTGATCTTCATGGACCCTTGGTCACTTAGCCATTGCACGTGGTAGGGGTGCTTGTGCGGATGGAGGGTGAGGTTGAGCTTCTCACACAACTCGGTGCTAGCCAGGTTGTGGCAACTCCCTCCGTCTATGATCACCTTGATAGATTTTCCATTGATGCCGGCTCGTGTTTGGAAGATATTGGAGCGTTGGTCTTCATGCTCTTGTGCTTGAGTGGTCAAGATCCCTGTGACGACAAGCGATGGACTTGTGTCATGTTCACACATGAGGAGTTCTTGGTCATCTTCCACTTTTTGTCTTGTCATCGCTTCCTTGACTCGGGCATCAAATTCATCTTCACTCAAGTACTCTTCATCACCATTGTCATGGATGAACAAGACTTTCTTGTTTCCACATTCAGCCGACTTGTGTCCTTTACCTCCACACTTGTAGCATTCACCGTTGAAAGATGTATCACTCTTTGCTTGTTTGCCACTTGGGGGCAGTTTTCCTTGAGGACGTGTGGGCATGAAGGAAGGCTTGGAGGTACTTGAGGAGCTTCCATTGAAAGTTGTTGGCGTAGCGGTTGAAGCTTGCTTGTAGGTGAAATACGTCTTGGGCTTGTTGTACTTGATGTCCTCTTGCACTTGACGTTCAACCTTTGTTGCAATGTGCACAAGCTAAACCATGGTGTTGTATGTTTGGAACTCGACGATGCGCTTGATTGGGTGATTCAAGACAATAAGGAAACGTGCCATAGTTTGCTCCATGCGCTCATCAATGTTGGCACAGATCAAGTTGAGTTCCATTTCCTTGAAGTACTCTTCCACGGTCTTTGTTCCTTGACGAAGCGATTGAAGGTTGTTGAAGAGGTCACGCGTGTATTGCGCGGGGACAAAGCGAGATCTCATATGAGCCTACATGTCATGCCAAGTTGTGATTGGCGGTTCTTGTCTTGCAGCACGAGCAACTTGAACTTGTTCCCACCAAAGGTTGGCGTAATCATCAAACTCAAGCGAATCCATGGCGACCATCTTCTCGTTCCTATAGTTGCGCATGCGGAAGATCTTGTCAACCTTGAGTGCCCACGAGAGGTATTCTTCGGGGTCATTGGATCCGGTGAACTTGGGCATTGTGAACTTGAGCTTGCCAAAAGTTTCTTCATCGTTGCGGTCATTGCGACGAGCTTGGTGACCTTGTTGATGATCTTGTGGTTGGGGAGGTGGAACTTGGTTCTCGCGTCCTTGTTGCGGAGCTTGCTCTTGATATTGTTGTTGAGGCGCTTGCTCTTGCTCTTGGCGCGGTTGTTGTTGATGTTGAGGCACTTGGGCCCCATGAGGTTGTTGAGGATGTGGAGCCTCATGATGCGGTTTATGACGAAGAGGAGGCTCGTTCCTTGGTTGGTGATGTTGATTAGGCACATGGGCCTCACGGGGAAGATCATTGTCGTGAGCCTCGTGATGTGGTGGGTGTCGCTCAACTTGTACCACTTGACGTGTTATGGGGTAACCCCGTGGGTGGCCCGATCTTCACGGTTCTCGTGGTCAAATCGATGGGAAAGCTAGGGGAAAGGGAGAAGGTAGCGGAAGCGGATGAACACCTCGCGAAGAACAGGATGAACACATGCAAAACTCACATGATACAAGGCTGATTGCTCTCGCCGGCGGCCACCGGTCCGATAGAATCCTCGCAAGGAAAGATCGGTCAACATGCTCCCTCGATCCCACACGGAGAGGGAAGAACACCTTGGAGAGGGTCTTGACGTCTTGGCAAAGGGACATCGATGCCAAGGCCTTGTACAACGAGGGAGGCGCGATCCAAACTCCAACGAAGTGGTGACGATAGTCGATCCCCTTTGGTAGAAGGGGATGAGGCAAAAATAGAGATTCCACAAAGGGGGTTTTCTTTAGTCTATCATCTATGCCTAGTGTTACATGAGGGGGTGGGGGCACTATATATAGGCCAGCCACTAGTTCAAGGGTACTTTAGGAACAAAAGGGGAAAGTCTGGACGGACTAAGGGGTACATGGGCCAAGGGCCCAGCTGGCGGTGTGCAGGCCCATACGCTCAGGCCGGAGACTCTGGTGTGGGCTGGAGACTCCTCCTCCTCGTGTCGCCTCGAGGGGCCTTGGCTGTCCTCCACTCGATCTGGGGTCGGTCCGAATGGCTCCGGAGACTCCGGGTCTCAGACACTGAGACTCCGTGTGTGTCGAGACTCTAGTGGTGCCTGAGACTTAGTGTGGTAGGAGGAGACTCCGGTGCTCTAGTTGCTGCTTCTTCCGTCTTCTCTTCCAAGCCTACGTCTTGTTGGTCTTGGTGCTCCAGGCTTCCTCCCTTGCCTCGGTACTCGTCGGTATGAACCTATCATGGATATGGGACGGAGTATGAAGTAGTATACCATTCAAGAGGGTAGGAAGTGGGCTCGCATAGAGAAACGGATTCACATTTGGAGTCCATGACGACTTGGCATAAGTTGGAGACCATGATGTGGTAATGACCAAAGGTCGGGCTACATCATCTCCCCTTCCTTCAAGAAGAGTCGTCCTCGACTCTACATGCTCATCACAAAGTAGAAGATGTCGAAAGACCTTCTTGATCCTGGGGTTCACCACATAGTCGTCCTCGGAATGATTGAATTGACAACACCTCAATGTTCCTTCACCTTCAATGAAGCCTACAAAGCTCAGCACAAAAGCGAAGAATCACTCAAAGCATAGCCTTTTCATGAAGATTATAGTATGAGTCCTCAAGTAGAGTTAAGTGACCTTAGGATGTAGAGATGGCTTGTTGAAGGGCAGCCATAGGTAACTCTCTACGGTTTGTCTTGTCAACTTATGTTCCATAGAGGCTAACTCGAAAGCAATTGTACCTTCACACAACAAAGACCAAGCAACATATGTTTGTGTGTGATAGAGGAGCATGTCATTTGTGGCATGTCCATTCTTGTTCACAACACTATTATCACAACTCAAGTATAGCAAACGGGATGCATATGCAAGGTCAAAGTGCATGGAACTCGTTGGAAAATCATCCAAATGTAGAAACTCAAAAAATCCATATAACATCTTAGAGTGGCACTCAAAGCAATTGACTAAAGCATTGATCAACATCTTTGATGCAAAGCTAGGAGAATTCAGCAAAAACACATGAGGATGGGTATTCAAAACAACATCATTATGTGTGCAAACCAACCATTGGAAAGAGAAATTGTTCGATATGTTGTATTTTACACACAAATCATCAAACTCAAAGCTCATGGGCATATGAGTATCGCAAGCGGAAACACAAGCAACATGTTTGCAAACAAACCAAATGAAAGAGAAAGTGGTCCTTATGTTTGTTGCAACAAGAATACGAGAGACTTGGAAGCTCTCGTGACAATACATGCTCTTAATGGTATTATGGTTGCACACAAAACATCGGAAAGAGAAATTGTTCAACATTTTTGTGGCAACACACAAAGCATCAATATCCAATAGCAACGAAACATGATTGTCACAAGGTGAAAGAATACCATCAACATGCTTGCAATCAAACCATAGGAAAGAGCAATTTGTCAACATGAAAGATGCAAAGCATGCGAAAGGTATCAGACCTGGGTTTGATCTTGAACTCACTTGGGGGATGCTCTCTAGAGCTCTTTTTGTCAACTCGTGCTCAACCGAGGTTGACTTTCTTGTGCGGGTACCTACACACATCAAACACAAAAGGAACAATGTGTGTGCATCGTAGAGAAACATATCATCCATCATGACATATCTCTTGTTGTGCACATCAGCATGAGTGTCAATCAAGTATGAAATACATGCATGGTGAGTATGCAAGTGGGGAACATGCTTATCATGGCAATCATCAAAATCTCCAAAAATTGAGAAAGCTATGGGGGCCATCTCAATATAAACCATATGAGAATTATCGTTGCAAGCAAAACAAGTGAAAGAGCAATTATTCAACTTATTGCAAGCAACGGGAGAGATTGTAAAACATTCATGACAAAGCATGGTTCGAGGGGTACCATTGGTAACATCGTTGCAAGCAAAACATTGGAAAGAGCAATTATTCAACAAAGTGCAAGCAATGATATCATCAATGTAACGTTTAGAGCATATCATGTCTATGGCAATATCATGGCAATAAAGGGAATCAACATGGTCATCATGATGCATAGCAAGCTTAACACATGGGAATAAGAGTGGAACATATGTCATGTCACAAGTATCATCCATAGCATGCAAGTCATCACAAATCATCATGTACACTAGTGGGATCATGGCATCATCAACACCCGTATTATTACCTTGTTCATACCTCTCATATGAAGTGGGTGTTGTGGTAGCATTGGCCTCCATGTGGGCGACTTCTTCATCATGTATGGGGATGGCATCATCTTCATCCACCATGTACATCTTCTCGGTCGAAGGCATCATCATCTCCAAGCTTGGCGCTTCTTGATCCATGGAACCTAGCAGATCATGAGGAAACACACTAGAGGTAGAGGGTAAGTCGTTAGAAATCAAAGTGGTCTCACATGACCTATCAACTACCACTCTCAACTCACTCGGTGTATCACTCATGCCCACCAAGTGGAAGCACTCAATCTCACGTATGGTGGAGTCGCTCATCTCACTCTTGTTTTCACTCAAGTGGGCTAAGTGGCTCTCATACTCACATTGGATTGGTACCACATCATCACTCAAGCATGTAGGGGTAGGCTCGGTTCTCTCAACTCCACGCGCCTCTTTTGGTGAAGGGAAAATCCCATGATCACCATTCTCGACCTTGTCATCGCCTTGTACTTTGGCTTGTGTAGTCCTCTTGACATACTCGTCTAACTTGGTGAAGTAGAGGTCTTCATCTTCCTCCTCCATGAAGTTGTATGCGTCATCTAGGACGTCAAGTCTTGGCACTGAAGCTTGATGGCGTGGAGGGGAGCTTGCTCTTGGTGCCATTTTGGTGGTGGCACGAGTAGTTGAAGGTGCCTTATGATGGTGTCGACGGAGGTCATTGGCGTGCCTTGCCAAAGGTTGATGTAGATGGCGCACTTGGTCATCCACATGACGCTCGTGACGATGTTCCTTGGCCTTGGCACTCTTCTTGGTGAGGCGCTGTAATGAGCACAAAGCATCATTAGACTTGGCCATCATGCTCATGGTTTTGGCGAAGTTGTTGTCCATGTCGCGCTTGAAGTTGTCCATTTTATGGTGGGCCTTGGTGCTCTTGAGGTGGAGGCTCCGTCTTGGTCGACGTGACTTGAGGAGTTTGTCGTTGTCCTTCTTGAAGTCGGCCATGCTTGGGGAGTTATTGTTGTTGTAGAACTCCATATCACCCAAGCATGTGGAGCCATTGTCGGTGTAGTGCTCCATCATGTTATCCATGCTTGTGGAGGCATATGCATGGTGGCTCATCGTGGATTCTTCATAAAAATCATCCTCGGTTCTGGAGTCCCTAGACATGTTTCACAAGACCAAGTGGTGTATATGGAAGTGGTAGGGGGTTAGGAATGCAACGTCAAACCTTACTTTACCTTGGAAGATAGTATCGTGCAAGTGGCAACACTTGAGAGCAATCAAAACCAAGCAAAGTGAAGTTCACACGGAACACCAAAACCAACTAACCACTAAAAAACACACACAAAGCTTATGGTGGATAGGTATGGAAGGTGGCGTATCCAAGAACAATCCGAAATCAAGATATTGTAATGGCAAGTAAAGAACCACGATAATCACAAAGAAAAACAAGTCAATCCACAAGAAGGAAATATGTACAAGGAAACACACATGGTGGGATAAATGGGACTTGTGCGATGGAGAAAGTGAGCTAAGAACCAAATGATTACCTAGCGAAGACTATAAGCTCGTGTCGCACAAGTGCAAGGAGAGACGCTAGTTCGATTGCAATAAATTGGTGGGCTACAAGATATGCACAATAAGTACCACATATTTGATGTTCATCGAGCTTGCGCTTCCTATTCTATGAGGCACTTGTTTCTTTCTTTTTCTTTTTCTTTTTCTTCTTTTTCTTTTTCTATTTTTCGCTTTCTTTTCTTTTTCACTTGCCCCTTCCTTGTGCCAACAATTATACAAGATAACTATATAAGATAGCGCGCTCACAACTTTTGCTCGGAATTCTACAAGGTATCAAATGTGCATAGCCCAAGCAATCATAGGAGGAACTAGTCTCAATAGGTGTTTGTTGTTCGCAAATATAGTGTGGCTCACAAAGGGATGCAAGTGGGGAGAAGTCGCGGAATTTATATACCTTTCTTCGCTGATCTTCACCCTTTATTGGTGGATTCCGCCTTGCCCACGGAATTTGGTTGAAGTAGATAGCATGAACCACGGATATGATGATGTAGAGCTCTTTCTCCTCTTCAAAACGAGCTAAAGAACACCAAAATCCGAGTTCGTATGCAAAAGTTATGCCCAAAATGGTGAAACAGATTTGCTGTTAGCAGTGGGGGGCGGAGACTTTGCCAGAAACTCCGGTCTGGACCGGAATCTACGGTATGGGGGCCGGAATCTCTGGTCTGGGCCGGAGTCTCCGGTCCGGGGGCCATAATCTCCGGTTCGGAGGTTCCAGGACGTGCAGAACTCGTCCGGGACGCGATTTTGGCAGAAAAACTCGAACCAAAACACCAAATTGATGGGGGAAATCAAGGAATTAGGCCATGGGAACCCAGGGGAAGGTAGATCAACAAGTTTAGCAAGTAATCCACGGATCAAAACCTACCAAAACATACTCAAATCACAGATCGATCCAAAACACGAATTGGGGCTATTTTTGGTGGAATTTTCGAATTTATGGGGAAAAAGACCAAATCAAGGGGAAATCAGTGGTAACCAAAAGCTGCTGATACCAGATGTTATGGGGTAACCCCGTGGGTGGCCTGATCTTCACGGATCTTGTGGTCAAATCGATGGGAAAGCGAGGGGAAAGGGAGAAGGTAGCGGAAGCGGACGCACACCTCGCGAAGAACACGATGAACATACACAAAACTCACATGATACAGGGCCGATTGCTCTTGCCGGCGGCCACCGATCCGATAGAATCCTCGCAAGGAAAGATCGGTCAACGTGCTCCCTTGATCCCACACGGAGAGGGAATAACACCTTGGAGAGGGTCTTGACGTCTTAGCAAAGGGACACCGATGCCAAGGCCTTGTACAACGAGGGAGGCACGATGCAAACTCCAACGAGGTGGTGACGATAGTCGATCCCCTTTGGTAGAAGGGGATGAGGAAAAACTAGAGATTCCACAAAGGGGGTTTTCTTTAGTCTATCATCTATGCCTAGGGTTACATGAGGGGGTGGGGCACTATATATAGGCCAGCCACTAGTTCAAGGGTACTTTAGGAATAAAAGGGGAAAGTCTGGACGGACTAAGGGGTACATGGGCCAAGGGCCCAGCTGGCGGCGCACAGGCTCATACACTCAGGCTGGAGACTCTGGTGTGGGGGTCCGGAGACTCCGGTGTGGGCCAGAGACTCCGGTCTGTCTCCGGTGTCGTCTCCGGAGGGGCCTTCTGGCTGTCCTCAAGCTCTATCTGGGGGTCAGTCTGGAGATGGGTCCGGAGACTGCGGGGTCTGCAGGACGGAGACTCCGGTGTCTTCAGGCCGGAGACTCCGGTGTGTGCAGGCCGGAGACTCCGGTGCTCCAGTTGCTGCTTCTTCCGTCTTCTCTTCCAAGCCTACGTCTTGTCGGGCTTGATGCTCCAGGCTTCCTCCCTTGCCTCAGTACTCATCGGTATGAACCTATCATGGATATGAGACAGAGTATGAAGTAGTATACCATTCAAGAGGGTAGGAAGTGGGCTCGCATAGAGAAACGGATTCACCTTTGGAGTCCATGACGACTTGGCATAAGTTGGAGACCATGATGTGGTAATGACCGAAGGTCGGGCTACATCATGACGCTCCATGTTTTGGTGAGGTGGAGGAGGCGCCTCGTGATGACCATGGTGTCGGGGTGGGCGTTCATGACGATGATGACGAGGAGGAGGATCTTGGAGAGCTTCACGTCAATGACGAGCTTGATTCTCCACATTGGAGTCATCACTTGTTGTGTCAAGTATGTGTCGCGGTCGATGGTAATAGACTTGCGGTTGCAGTTGCGGTTCTTCTTGTGGTTGCTCTTGTTGGATCACTAATGCCCTTGCGTGATGAAGGTGTGCTTATTGCCTTGCTCGTGGCCTTGAAGAGAAATCACCATCATAGCTTGACGTTGCGGTGTGCCGTGGGGAAGGTACATAGTTCGAAGAACTTCCATCTTCAACCATGGGGGCATCATTGCGTCTTGGAGCACTTGGATGTAGATCTTGTTGAAGAGGTGCATGATGACGCGAAGAACTTGACGAGCTTGATGTGCGTGAACATGGTCTTGCCATTCCGTCGATGAGGCATCGAAGATTGTCATTTGTTTCGGCGACGGAGCGTTGAAGCGCTTCATTTTGGTAGCCGAAGTTGTGATGCATTGCGTGCATTTGTCGTTCGAGGCTGTCGAAGTGGTTGTCGATGTTCTTGAACTCGGCTTGTGTCTCGCCAAATTGTTCATCTTGTCGCGTCTCAAGGGCTTGGCAACGTTCACGGAACTCTTGGCGGACGATGAAGTGACTTGCGTGCGTCATGTACGGTCCTTGATCTTCTTCTTGGCGAGGTGGTTGGCTCGACTCACCGTGCCTATCCATCATGAAAGACACACAAGTATTGTATATGGAAGTGGAATATGGTGGTGTTATCCTTGTACCTCACCTTGGGGATAGCACCAAACTAGAAACCAAAAGTGAGAGCTATAAGCGTGCAAAGTGGAATTGCAAAGAAAACTCACACTAAAGAAAGAACTAACTCTCAAAAGCTGGTTGGTGGTAGGTTAGGATTGTGGAATGCCAAAGAACCAACCAAAATAAAAGGGATAGTCAAAAGTGGGTAAAAATCGAACAAAACTCAAGTCAAAGGCGAAGGTCAACAACTCAAAGGGGTGATGGGAAACTACAACTATATACACACACATGGAGATTGTTGGGATTGACACGACAATGAAAATGAGCAAACAATATGTCCTAACAAAGACTATGCTCGGTGTCGTGCCAATACAAGGAGAGACCGTGGCTTGTTCGCAAAGAGGAAAAATGTGCAACGGATTTGTGCACGTGCCTCGGGCGCTCTTTCTGTCTCTCTTGCTTACAAGCTTTGAGACTCTCTTTGGTAAGGGGAGACTATTTTTCTTTTTCTTTTTCTTTTTCTTTTTCCTTTTCTTTGTATCTTTTTTTTGCTCTCCCTTGATGCTACCTAGTCACACTTGATATTGCTCTTGCACTCTCACTATCCAAGGACAAATGCACAATGCTCAAGCAAACACAAGATGAGCCACTCTCATGGGATAGGTACATACAAAGGAAGATAGGGGTTAACAAGGTGACGCAAGTTATACCTTCGTTGGTGATGATGAACTTGGCATTGGTGGTGCGGGATGATGTTCGTGGGCCATGGTGTCGATGAGCGCGGGAGTTGTCAATGCAGAACCTTGATATTAGTAAAACTGTCAAAATCAGGCGTCAGGGCCGGAGACTCCGGGGTCTCAGGCTGGAAACTCCGGTCCAGGCCGGAAACACCGGCGTGGGTAGGACGGAGACTCCGGTGTATGCTAGAAACTCCGGTGTGCAGGCCGGCGACTCCGGTATGGAGTTAGATCGCGAACTGCTCGTGTTCTTGAGCGGAAATCCACGCCTTGGGCCTCAAATCCGCGAAAAATTGGCCAAATTGGGCTGGGAAAACATAGGATAAAGCTGGACCAACTACTAATACAAGGTTTGGTCGGATCAAAACCACAAATAACACTCCACATCAAGAGATCGATCCAAAGGCAAATATGGGGCTCTTTTTTGGGGATTTTCGAATTTTTGGTGGATAGAAGAAAAATTTGTGGGGGAATTCGTGAGCAACGAAGCTCTTGATACCAATATGTTGAGGGCAAACCTCTAGGGTGGCCCGATCTTTCATGAATCCCACTCAAATCGAGGATGGAGTGCGGGGGAAGGAGAGGAGGATGAACACGACGAACTCACGCACGAAGAACGCGATGAACACACACACGTAAAACCACGATACACACCAATATCTCACGCTGGTGGTGACTGGTCCAGCGCAATCCCTAGGATCGGCATCGGGCGGAGGACTCTCTCTCGAACCGGCACGGCGAGATGGGACACTGGGTGAGATCTTGACGTCTAGGAAAAGGCACTCCGATGCCTAGGCCTTGTACAATGCGGAGGCACGATGCAAACTCCAACGAGGTTTGGGATATTTGGTGCTCCTTTGTCAAAGGAGCACGAGGCAAGAACTAGATAGATCCACAAAGGGGTTTCCACTGATTCCAAATATCATGCCTAGGGTTTACAATGGAGGTGGGGGACTATATATAGGCCAGCCACTTAAACAGGGGTACTTTAGGAATAAAAGACAAGTTCTGGACGAAATAAGGGGTACATGGGCCGCAGGCCCAAAGGCCTTTTCATGCCTGGCGTCGGTCGGACCGGAGACTCTGGTGTGCAGGCCGGAGACTCTGGTCTAGGCCGAAGAATCTGGTGTAGCCTCTGGACCAGCCTCCGGAGAGGCCTTCAGATTGTCCCGGAGCCTGGTGTAGGGGGTCGGACCGGAGGTAGGGCCGGAGTCTCCGGAATCTTCAGGCCGGAGACTTTGGCAGGCCAGAGACTCCGGTGTGCGTAGACCGGAGACTCCGGTCTGAGCAGCTCCAGCGACTTCTGCTTCATGCTCCGCTCCTTGTTCTCCATCCTTGGGTGCTTGGTGACGTGTTGAGGCTTCGTACCTGATGATGCATAGAGTAGTTGCATGAAGTAGCACACCATCCAAGGAGGTATCAAATTGGCGCGAGGAGAGGAGCGAGTTCTCCTTAGCATGTAAGAGTTTGGCTCGGGCACGAGTCATGGGTCCACTTGGGGGACTTGTTGGTGTAGATGGAGGAGCATCCGTAGGACGGGCTGCATCAGTCTTCATTTTTGTTTTTAGTTTTGTTTTGCTTAGTTTGCTTAAATAAGTTGGTTGGATCCCAACACACTTCTTTTGGAGAGAGACACACACCGTTATTCATTGCCTAAAACACTCTAGTTTTCACTCTTATTGTTCTGCGAGTGTTCTCCTTTTCTAAGCACTGTGTTTATCTTTAGTTCTCGATTGGTGTTGGAAAAGAGTAGGAAGTTTCATACTTATAGTGGTACAAAAGGAGTTTTGTTTTGACTGTGGCCTAGACTTTATCATGTCATGTTTGATATTACTTTGACTTTATGCTTAGTGATTATTGCTGTAGCATGACTTGTTACAAACAATTGAGATTGCTTAATGTGCCTTGAAAGAATCATGCGTTATTTTAGCATATAAAAGCATAATATTATGGTATTCTCCTTTGATGCTTCATTTGGGTTGACTTGGCGCATGCTCACACCATGTTAATACTATACCAAGTCATCATAGCCTCTATGATCATTTAGTTTTCGACTTGTAATATCACTTTATGCTTTAATTAATAATGTTTTGTCACTTTGCATGATTATGGCCATTATTGCTCTCTTAGTTGGTCGCTCCCTGTCTTTTGCTAGCCTCCACATGTACCAAGTATGAGTTCCACTCATGCATCCAACTCCACATAAAACCAATTTATTCCAAAGAGTCCACCATACCTACCTAGTAGCATTATTGCTATTCCAAGTATATTCATGTTTTTATCTACCTTCCAAATTAAACTTGTTATGTGAAAATTAGTGATTAAAGCTCTCACGAACTTGATGGCGCACTTTACTTTCTTGCACTTAATAAACTTGAACCATTGTGCCCATCTATGTTACGTATATGCTTGCGTTTTGTAAGTTGTGAATTAGCAGAACCATGTTACCATGGGGAACACATTCAACATTGCACTTTATTTAGTTGATATCATGTTCTTTTGCTTATGGATCCCGGCGGTGTGAAATGAAAGGGGAGCTTGTAAGGCTCATGGAGTTCTTATATGTGTTATAGAAACGCCTGGGCGGCTAGTCTAAGCCATGCCTAATCATGGTGGAAACGTGCAGCATAACCATAGTGAGCAATCTGTGAAGCATCCTAAAAAAAAGAAAAAAAGAAAAGGGAAAACCCTATGCAAATAGCATACAAAAAGATCATTGAGATGCTCATTGTCTGCTTGCCTTGTCATTTTGATATGGGAGAGCTTCTGTATCATCGGGCAAGGGGTACCCCGTTGGCAGTTCTCTATGATACAGATGTACTTACAATTACAAGAACTTACCTGTGACTAAAGTTGAGTAGCATGAGGTTCGGTACTCGTAAGTAAGTGGCATGAGATTTTCAGCTTATAACTTGTCAAGCATATCCTCATATTTGCTCACTTTAACCTTAATCACCTTAAGATGCTTATGATAGGGGCAATGAGAGCTGAAAGCTAATAAGTACCATAATTTTTGGAAGCTCTTTATGAGACTTGAATCCCTGCTTCCTTCTATGAAGGGCCTTTCTTTTACTTCTATGTTGAGTCTCCATCTTCTTTTTTTATGCTCCTATTGAGAGAGCATAGTGGTCATTCTTAGTTTAATGTGCATTGTCCCAAAACTTGTTGATTGATTCATAACTTTGATATTGCTTGTTCTTAAACTATTTGTATCTAGTCACCCTTATGAACTTTGAAGGTGTCCTATGCATTTATGTTTTGCTACACCATGAGGGACAAGTTGAATACCATTCTCATTATGTTTTCTATATGTGAAACAAACAAATGTCTTTCAAAGCATTGTTATTCATGAATCTTTTGTTTGTACCTTTTCATGTTACAACATAGTTGCTATGTCTTATTGTTACAACTATATCTTTCATGTCTATGTTAGAGTACTATGATCCGAGTTATCAATGTTTTACAATACCTTGATCAAGATTGTGATGGTGCATGTCACCTAAAAAATTATTCTTTTTATCACTGACCTACTCGAGGACGAGCAAGAGTTAAGCTTGGGGATGTTGATACGTCGTAAACGTATCTATAATTTGTGATGTTCCATGCTTGTTTTATATCGACTATCTTATGTTTTGTCTACATTTTGAGATACTTTTATGTATTTTCTGGAACTAACCTATTAACAAGATGTTGTAGTGCCAGTTGCCTGTTTTCTGCTATTTTTGGTTTCAGAAAAGCTGGAAAAGAAATATTCCTGGAATTGGATGGGACAAAAGCCAAAGTTCCTATTTTACCGAAAGACTCACGGAGCCAGAAGCAGAGACGGAGGAGGGCCAGGGGCTGACCACACCACCTGGTGGTGCGGGCCAAGCCAGGCCACGCCAGGGGGTGGTGTGGGCCCCTCATGCCTCCACCGACCTTGCCTCTTCGCCTATATATTCCTCTCGGGACAAAAACCCTAAGGACAAGATCATATTTCCACGAAAAGTTCTGCAGCACCACTACCACCGAAGAGGAGATTCGAGGGACAGAAGTATCTGTTCCGGCACCCTGCCGGGAGAGGGAAGTGCCCCCGGATCCATCTCCACCGACTCCACCGCCATCTCCATCGCCATTGCTGACTCCCATGATGAGGAGGGAGTAGTTCTCTCTCGAGGCTAAGGGCTCTACTAGTAGCTATGTGTTCATCTCTCTCTCTATGCGTGATCTTATTGAGATCATGAGCTTTGTAATCTATAGATCTATTCTGCTACTCAAGTGCTTTAATTAATCTCTGCTTATCCCCATGTGTGTGAAGTTGACAGTGTGCACACTATGTGGCACTTTGGCTAAGATTATATAAATACTTATCATGAGTATAATTTGAGTCGGATGTATCTATGAGATTGTGGTGTTTGTTGGAACCATCTAGCGCTCAGGGTGATAGTGAGGGGTTATCTAGATGGGGAATGCGAACTTTAAGGTGTGCTATTATAGCCCTACATCGTCCAACCGGAGAGTAGTTCAGGGTAGCATCATGAAGAAAAGATATTTATATGAGAGTGTCCACTAGTGAAAGTATGATCCCTAGGCCTTGTTTCTAAGCATTGAAACATCGTTTATAATCAGTTCTGTTACATGTTTGCTTGCTGCCACTTTTATTTCAGATTGCAATTACCACTTATAATCATCCATATTACTTGTATTTCACTATCTCTTCGCCGAACTAGTGCACCTATACACCTGACATGTGTATTGGGTGTGTTGGGGACACAAGAGACTTCTTGTATCTTGATTCCAGGGTTTCTTGAGAGAGATACCTTTGACCACTTCCTCCCTGAGTTTGAAAAACCTTGGGTGATCCACTTAAGGGAAACTTGCTGCTGTTCTACAAACCTCTACACTTGGCCCAACACTGTCTACAAGAATAGAAGCGTGCGTAGACATCACATGGATAGTGTTCCGTGAGTTTCCTCGGTTCCCAAGTTGATACGTAAGGAGTGCCAATAGCTTTATAGTCACTGTAAGTGCTAACATGCCTCCGTCTACCAAAAAGTAGTTCCCTTCATCAAGTCCCCATGAGAGGCAAATACTGAGAGGTCGACTTCTCTCAACATCAAGATGAAGACAATCTAACACATGGCCACAGTGATGAATATCATAATAGACTTTATCTTATTTCAATCTCATACTAGGGTTTCTCCATCTCCCTAAGAACTAATGATCTACTCAGACATGGAGGCAATCAACATCATGGCAATATCAATGGAATCTATCAGAGATGAATAGTACTTGTATAAATCCACAACGAGTACGGAAATTACAACAAGATCTAGAAAAGATGTAGATGGGATGGATGGAGATGGTGGTGATGCAGCGATGGATGATGAAGATCGATGCCTTAGCCTTCCGGATCTGTGCAGGGCGAAGATGGATCCCCGGTGGATGAGTTCCCCCTCTAGATGCCTTCTAGAGGTGAGGTTTCGGTGGTTTCTGGGTGTTCTGTATGTCGTCTCTTCGATCTAGTTGCATGGGGTGAAACTATTTGAGGAGGCGGAGGCGGCGCCATATATACGGCCGGAACTATATGGCCGGAAAATTTATTCCGGTCGTATAGTTGGTCGTTGAACCCTCTGTCTCCTTTGTTTGCTTTTGGTTTTCTTCTGGTATTATTAATATTTCCCAAATAAGCGATTTATGTTGTTTTTGACTCCTTTTATCCTTAGTACAACTGCTCCAAGAATTATATCCATTGGATCCATCATCTGTCCTGATCCTAGTGAAAACAGACATAAAATGTGCGCGCAAGCGTCGTAAAATACCAAGATCCTACATCTACAATGCAAAATAATAATGTAAAACATGATGCAAATGTGCACTCATCAACTTCCCCAAGCTTAGAGTCTTGCTCGTCCCGAGCAAGTTTAGCTTAATGGATGTGATCCTCATATTCATGAAGCTGAGTCGATAAAATAAATGAGGCAGTTGCAACATGTGTTTATCATATACGATACATAGGAATAAGTTCATGAATAGTACCTTACTCGAACCATCTAAATAGTATTAGCAGGCTTCCACACCTTAGTGATCAACAATTCATAAAAGATGAATCTCAACATAATGTAGAAGTATATGGTTCAACCGAATGAGTTAGCGAGGTAGTCCTAAGTGTTTTAGGATCAACGTATTCACTTAGGATTCAAAAACTTAAAAGTGTCTCTTTTTCATACTACAATATAGTGGTATATGCCTATTTGCTCTTCGCACACTTGCTCTTTTCCTTATTTCTTTTCTTCTCTTTTGTATATATGCTCACACTTTTGTTTAAGTGTTGTGAAAAGGAGCTAGCCATACATTCCACTTCATGTAGGATATCAAAGTTTAACGATCTCAATTATCAAATTCCAATTGTATATGAAGCATTCTTATGACTTGAAGATTCTACATCGACTTGTTCTCACTCTATTTTGATAGCACTTTCATTTTCCTCTGTTCAAGGTTTCTTTTTCAACTTAACTGCATAGATAATTTTTCTTTGTAAATCAAACCGTAGTGATGCGGCCCGTCCTACGAACGCTCCTACATCTACACCACCGAGTCCCCCAAGTGGATCCATGACTCGTGCTCGAGCCAAACTCCTACAAGCTAAGGTTAACTCGCTCCTCGCCTCGTGCCAATTTGATACATCCTTGGATGGTGTGCTACTTCATGCAACTACTCTATGCATCATCAGGTACGAAGCACCAACACATCACCAAGCACCCCAGGATGGAGAACAAGGAGCAGATCATGAAGCAGAAGACGTTGGAGCTGCTCAGACTGGAGTCTCCGGTCTGCGCACACCGGAGTCTCCGGGCCACCAAAGTCTCCAGCCTGAAGACACCGGAGTCTCCGGCCTCACCTCCAGTCTGGCCCCTGCACCGGGTCCTGGGACAATCTGAAGGCCCCTCCGGAGGCTGGTCTGGAGACCGACCGGAATCTCTAGTCTAGACCAGAGTCTCTGGTCCACCACACCGGAGTCTCCGGTCCGATCGACGCCAAGCATGAAAAGGCCTTTGGGCCTGCGGCCCATGTACCCCTTAGTCCGTCCAGAACTTGTCTTTTATTCCTAAAGTACCCCTGTTTAAGTGGCTGGTGTATATATAGTCCCCCACCTCTATTGTAAACCCTAGGCTTGATATTGGAATTAGTGGAAACCCCTTTGTGGATCTATCTAATTCTTGCCTCATGCTCCTTGACCAAGGAGCACCAATATCACCAAACCTCGTTGGAGTTTGCATCGTGCCTCCGTGTTGTACAAAGCCTTGGCATTGGTGTCCCTTTGCCAAGACGTCAAGATCTCACCGAGTCTCCCATCTCGCTGTGCCGGTTCGAGAGAGAGTCGTCCGCCTGACGCTGATCCTAGGGATTGCACCGGACCGGTCACCGCTGGCGTGAGATATTGGTGTGTATCGTGGTTTTGTGTGTGTGTGTGTTCATCGCGTTCTTCGTGCGTGCGTTCGTCGTGTTCATCCTCCCCTCCTCTCCCCGCACTCCATCCTCTATTTGAAAGGGAATCGTGGAAGATCGGGCCACCCTAGAGGTTTGCCCTCAACATATTGGTATCAAGAGCTTCGTTGCTCATGATTTTCCCCACAAATTTTTCTTCTATCCACCAAAAATTCGAAAATCCCCAAAAAACAGCCCAAATTTGCCTTTGGACCGATCTCTTGATTTGGAGTGTTATTTGTGGTTTTGATCCGACCAAACCTTGTCTTAGGTGTTGGTCCAGCTTTATCCTGCGTTTTCCCAGCCCAGTTTGACCAATTTTTTGTGGATTTGAGGACCCAAGGCGTGGATTTCCGCTCAAGAACACGAGTAGTTCGCGATCTGACTCCAGACTAGAGTCTCCGGCCTACACTGGAGTTTCCGGTCTACCCACACCGGAGTCTCCGGCCTGGACAGGAGTTTCCGGCCTGGAACCCCAGAGTCTCCGGCCTGACGCCTGATTTTGACATTTTTGCCTCTAATCTTGCATTGGCTAATTTCTTATTGTTTGTTTGTGCCCGTGTGCATGTCATCAACTAACAACAAGCTTCCGCATCGACTACCCCCGCGCTCATCGACACCACGGCCCACGAACATCATCCCGCACCACCGACGCCAAGTTCATCATCACCAACAAAGGTATAACTTGCGTCACCTTGTTAGCCCCCATCTTCCTTTGTGTGTACCTATCCCATGAGAGTGGCTCATCTTGTGTTTGCTTGAGCATTGTGCATTTGTCCTTGGATAGTGAGTGTGCAAGAGCAATATCAAGTGTGACTAGGTAGCATCAAGGGAGAGCAAAAAAAAGATACAAAGAAAAAGCAAAAGAAAAATAGTCTCCCATTGCCAAAGAGAGTCTCAAAGCTTGTAAGCAAGAGAGAAAGAAGAGCGCCCAAGGCAAGTGCACAAATCCGTTGCTCATTTTCCCTCTTTGCAAACGAGCCACAATCTTTCCTTGCATTGGCACGATAACGAGCTTAGTCTTTGTTAGGACATTTTGTTTGCTCATTTTCATAGTCGTGTCAATCCCAACTTTCTCCACGTGTGTGTATATAGTCGTAGGTTCCCGTCACCCTTTTGAGTTGTTGACCTTCGCCTTTGACTTGAGTTTTGTTGGATTTTACCCACTTTTGACTATCCCTTTTCTTTTGGTTGGTTCTTTGGCTTTCCACAATCCTAACCTACCACCAACAAGCTTTTGAGAGTTAGTTCTTCTTTAGTGTGAGTTTTCTTTGCATTTCCACTTTGCACGCTTATAGCTCTCACTTGTGGTTTCTAGTTTGGTGCAATCCCCAAGGTGAGGTACAAGGCTAACACCACCATATTCCACTTCCATATACAATACTTGTGTATCTTGCATGATGGATAGGCACGGTGAGCCGAGCCAGCCACCTCCCCAAGAAGAAGATCAAGGACCGTACATGACGCGCGCAAGTCACTTCATCGTCCGCCAAGAGTTCCGTGATCGTTGCCAAGCCCTTGAGACGCGACAAGATGAACAATTTGGCGAGACACAAGCCGAGTTCAAGAACATCGACAACCGCTTCGATGGCCTCGAAAGGCAAATGCAAGCAACGCATCACAACTTCGGCCACCAAAATGAGTCACTTCAACGCTCCGTCGCCGAAACAAATGACAATCTTCGACGCCTCATCAACGGAATGTCAAGACCGCGTTCACGTTCTTCAAGCTCTTCAAGTTCTTTGCATCGTCATGCACCTTCGCAACAAGATCTACCTCCAAGTGCTCCAAGACGCAATGATGCCCCCGTGGTTGAAGATGGAACCTCTTCGAACTATGTACCTTCCCCATGGCACGCCGCAACGTCAAGCTATGATGGTGACCTCTCTTCGGTTCATGACCATGTTCTTCGCCGTAAGGCCCATGTGCCTAACCAACGTGACCAACCGAGGAACGAGCCTCCCCTTCATCGTCAACCACGTCAAGAGGCTCCACACCGTCGCCACCATGAGGTCCAAGCGCCTCAACCACGTCAACAACCGTGCCAAGAGCAAGAGCAAGCTCCTCAACAACAATATCAAGAGCAAGCTCCGCAACAAGGACGCGAGAACCAAGTTCCACCTCCCCAACTACAAGATCATCAACAAGGTCACCAAGCTCGTCGCAATGACCGCAACGATGAAGAAAGTTTTGGTAAGCTCAAGTTCAAAATGCCCAAGTTCACTGGATCCAATGACCCCGAAGAATACCTCTTGTGGGCACTCAAAGTCAACAAGATCTTTCGCATGCACAACTATAGCAACGAGAAGATGGTCGCCATGGCTTCGCTTGAGTTTGATGATTACGCCAACCTTTGGTGGGAACAAGTTCAAGTTGCTCGTGATGCAAGACAAGAGCCGCCAATCACAACTTGGCATGACATGAAGGCTCATATGAGATCCCGCTTTTTCCCCGCGCACTACACGTGTGACCTCTTCAACAACCTTCAAGAGCTTCGTCAAGGGACAAATACCATGGAAGAGTACTTCAAGGAAATGGAACTCAACTTGATTCGCGCCAACATTGATGAACGCATGGAACAAACAATGGCACGTTTCCTTATTGGCTTGAATCACCCAATCAAGCGCATTGTGGAGTTCCAAACATACAACACCATGGTTGATCTTGTGCACATCGCAGCAAAGGCTGAACGTCAAGTGCAAGAGGATATCAAGTACAACAAGACCAAGACATACTTCACCTACAAGAAAGCTTCAACTGCCACACCAACAACTTTCAATTGAAGCTCCTCAAGTACCCCCAAGCCTTCCTTCAAGCCCACACTACCTTAAGGAAAACTGCCCCCAAGTGGCAAGCAAGCAAAGAGTGATACACCTTTCAACGGTGAATGCTACAAGTGTGGAGGTAAAGGACACAAGTCGGCCGAATGTGGAAACAAGAAAGTCTTGTTCACCCATGACAATGGTGATGAAGAGTACTTGAGTGAAGATGAGTTTGAAGGAAATATGCCCTGAGAGGCAATAATAAAGTTGTTATTATGTATTCCTTGTATATGATAGATGTTTATTTTACATGCTATAATTGTATTGATAGGAAACATCAATACATGTGTGTTTAATAAACAAAAAGGGTTCCTAGTCATGCCTCTCTTATAGACTAGCTTGTTGATTAACAGGATGATCAAGGTTTCCTGATCATGGACATTGGATGTTGTTAATAACAAGGTCACACCATTGGTGGAATGATGTGATGAACATTCATCCGAAGTATAGCATTACAATCAAGTCATTGTGTTTATATTGCTATAACATCATACGAAGTAATCTTTATCCTTAGACCATGAGATCATGTTAATTGCTAACACCGGAAGAGTATCTTGATAACATCAAACGTCACACCGTAACAGGGTGACTATAAAGATGGGTTCAGTGCTACGAAGGTGTTATGTTGAGGCTCATGGATCAAGAGTAGAATTTGTCAATCCAGATGATGGATAGATATACTCTGGGCCCTCTCGGTGATATCACATCAGGATAGCTTGCAAGCAAGTGATGTGATCACTAGAATGTTATATCACGGGAATGAGAAAAGAGTGCATGTCGGTAACGAGATCAAACTAGGTATGGAGATACCGATGATCGAATCTCAGACATGTAATATATCGAGAGACAAAGGGATTTAGTTACAAGCGTTAAAGGTTCTCACGATCACAGGAGTCATCGTTGAATGTAGGAGTCAAGGTATGGATCTCCGTGTCCCTGCTGATTATTGATCGGAGAAGGGTCTCGATCATGTACGCATTATTCGCGAAAACCGTAGGGTGGCACACTTAAGAGTTACGGACACCATTTTGGAGCACATATGTTTCAGATTTAAAGAATTGCAAAGCGGGAATTGTTTCAATAGAAACCGGAAATTGTTTCGTGAAATTGCGTAAGGTGGTTACGCATGTGATATTGAAATATTGCAAGGGGCTATATGTGAATGTTTGTTAATTAAAGTAATTAACAAAATTCTGAATAAATTTAATAAAAGAGTTTTATTAAATGAGAGAGCATATAAATTTGGAGAAACTTAATGCATTTAAAGTGGAGACTTTAAAAGGGAATGTGAAGAGGCATTTTAATGTGGAGGAGTTACCACCACATGAATGGGGAGGTGAGGTCACCCCCATGCGCCAGCCATGGAGAGAGGGGGAACCCCCCTCCTCCTATAAAAGGCCACCCATTCCCTCCTTCATCCACACACCTCCTTGTGAAGGATCTCTCTCCCCCTCTAGAATTATTCCCCCATGGTCTCAGATTAGCGAGATACATGTTCCCGGTGGCATTTAAATGCGGAAGGAGTTGTTGCTTCCGCTGGATCGCTTGAGCAAGGAGGTGGAGGTTGTCCGGTGGCTTGAGCGTGTGTGCAGTGCGGATCTGTTGCTGAGTTGGCGCTCGGACTTCCTCACGATCTTGAGATCGGCAAGTGTGCGACTACATCAACCACGAGTTCCTACTCGTTAACAAAGCTCGTTGTCTTGAGGTAAGTTCTCTATGGATGTATGTCCACCCGGTTGCTTTGTACCTAGTAGATAGATCTTGGCGTGTAGTTCACCGTAGGAAAAATTTGTTTTCTATCTGCGGACCCAACGGTGGTATTAGAGCCTGATCTGCGTAGGTGCTTTGCAGGTAGTACACATGTTTATATGTGGGCGATGATGATCATGTTATTGCATCTTCTATGTACTTTGGATATTGGTGGCATAGTGGGATGAAGCGGCCCGGACCAACCTTACATGTCATCGTACATGAGACCGGTTCCACGACTGACATGCAACTTGTTTTGCATAAGTGGCTGGCGGGTGTCTGTCTCTCCTAGTATAGTCAATATCTGATTTACAACGAGTTGCTAATAACTTGGTTATCCTTGTTGTGGTTCATGTTCGTAGGTTAGACAGGTTCTATCTCCGAAAGCCAGAAGCCACGTAAAACTTGCAATTGATAAATTAGAGGCGTCTAGTTTAGATCGTTGCTGGGCTAGTGTTTTGATATGGTATTGTTGTAAGTAGATGTATGATAGACACTCTTACAACTCACTTAACGTGTAAGTTCCATAGACCTTGGCCTTACACACAAAGGAATGATAGAGATCATACCACGATGCAAATGATAGAGATCAAATGCATGGACCATATCATCTCACTTCACACATTAGATGTTAGCATCTTATACTACTAGTTTGGCGCGTTTGGTAGCATTATAAGATGATCCCTCATTTAGATATCAAGATAAAATGTGTTCTTCCTTAAGTATGCACTGTTTTGTGGATCGTGTTTTGAGGCATCACGTGATGATCGGGTGTTTTCAACTCTACGCTTTCATACAACGGGTGTAAGACAGTTTTACACACGCAAATACTAAGGTTCTTACTTGACGAGCCTAGCATGTACAAACATGGCCTCGGAACACGGACCGAAAGGTTAAGCATGAGTCATATAGTTGATATGATGCCCATATTAATGCTCGCCTTTGAAGCTACACCGACTCACGTGATGATCGGACTTGGTGTAGTGGATTTGGTTCATGTAATCACCAAAAGGACACGAGGGATGTCGTTTTTGAGTGGGAGTTCATTAGTAATTTGGATTAGTTGAACTCAATCTATCATAAAATTAGTCTAAATATACTTTACAAATTCTGTTGTAGATGGCACCACCTGCTTTTAATTTCAATGTGTTCATGGAGAAAGAGAAACTTGCTGCGAATGGTAGCAACTTCACCAACTGGGCTATGAATTTGAGGATTCTCCTCACTGCTGCATAAAAGCAATATGTGCTAGATGCGCCGCTAGGCCCCCCACCAGCTCCTGATGCCCTTGACGAGGAAAAAAACGTCTATATAACTCGTCAGGAGGACCACAACTTAGTTCATTGCGGCATACTGTATGGGCTAGAGCCAGAACTTCGAAAGCGTTTCGAAAATGGCAATGCCTTTGATACCATGGGAGAATTGAAAATGATTTTCGATACCCATGCTGTCGTAGATAGTTATAATGCTACAGAAAAGTTCTTTAGCTGCATGATGGAGGAAAACAGCTCCGTTAGTGAGCACGTACTCAAAATGTCTAGGTACGCCGATAAGCTTGTGTCCTTGGGAATAATGATTCCCATTGACTTAGGCATACATCGTGTTCTCCAATCTCTGCCACCTAGCTACAAGAGCTTCGTGATGAACTATAATATGCAGGGCATGAAGAAGTCTCTTCCCGAGCTTCTGTCAATGCTTAAGACTGCAGAAGTGGAGATTAGGAAAGAACATCAAGTGTTGATGATCAATAGGACCACCGGTTTCAAGAAGGACAAGAAAGGCAAGCACAAGGGAAAGAAGGGTGGCAAGTCTATTGCCACGCCTGAAAAGAAACCCCGAGCTGGCCCTAAGTCTGACACCGAGTGCTACTATTGCAAGGGGACTGGCCATTGGAAGCACAACTGCCCCAAGTATTTGGCGGATAAGAAGTCCGGCAAGGCAAACAAAGGTATATATGATATACATGTTATTGATGTGTACTTGACTAGTACTCGCAGTAGCACCTGGGTATTTGATACGGGATCGGTTGCTAATATATGTAACTCGGTTCAGGGGCTGCGGAACAAGGGACAACTAGCAAGGGATGAGGTCACGATGCGGGTCGGCAATGGATCAAGAGTTGATGTGATCGCCGTCGGAACGCTGCCTCTCCATATGCCATTGGGATTAGTTATAAACCTAAATAATTGTTATTTGGTGCCTGCACTGAGCATGAACATTGTATCCGGATCGTGTTTGATACAAAGTGGTTATTCACTTAAGTCTGAAAACAATGGTTGTTCGATTTATATGAATAATATCGAAGATCATCATCTTGTACTCATATATTGGTATTGATTTCTAGTATAAGGATGGTGAAGTATTGTCAGTCACTTACTTGAGATGTCCCTGCTGAACATTAGTCTTCCATAATTAACACCTTCTATTTGTCATATTCTCTATATGTTGTATTCTTCTATGACATTCGTCGGTGCCCTTTCTCTCACCTTGGAGTATAAATAATTGTGAATGCACTATTCTACTTGGAGGCAACCCAGATGTGCTTTAAAAAGTGTTTTGTTTCTTGGAGCCTTTCCCTTTGTTGTTATTCCATGTGCCCAGCTCTTATCCTTCCTATATCTTGTGTTGGTGTTAGTTTCCTAGATCAAGTACGTAATCCATGAAGTGACTCTTTGTTCTTCAAAAAGTGTGTCTAGAACAAGCACCCCCGAGTGTTCTTGAAATATCAATAGGTTAGACTTTTGTAGTGGCTTTGCAAAAAAGATCGATGGGAGTCAACCTCAAACCTTTGGTTTGTGCCCATGAAATCCGTTTGCAATGCGAGTGAGGATGCCCGAGTGACAGTGTTGCGGTCCACTATTTCAGTTATAGAGTAAATGGTTTGGGTGCGGGATGGATTGGCCCCCATACCAATTACCCTTACTATTCGCTCTTGTATGTTGAAGTGGCGAATCGTTGTGTGTCTTCTCCTTTAACTAGCTGAGTTACGACGGTGTGAAACCTAAACCATAGAATTTGTATTATTCCACATGTAGAGAGGCAACCTCTGCCAAGCGAATGAGATGCATTGAGGCTAAACCTTCTTCACTTTTATGGCCTAATATCAGAGATATACCACCATGAGAGATTTCGATAGATTTTTTAGTGTTCTCTAGTTGTGTTACAAAGTTTAAGAGTGGGAGTGATGAACATTTAATGGTCATGAAACATCTACATTATTCATAAGGATTTCATGTTTTAGCAAGAGAAACAGTTGTGTATGACCATGATACCAACCTTGTTTCCTATTCCTCCAAGAAAGGGCATGTAGTTTGGCTTTGATCTTATTCATGGTTCTAGACCACATTTGTGTCTCCTTATCGTTTGTTATGACCATTTCAAGAAGAATTGAAGAAGTTGTTGGATGATAGGTTAATCAAAGTTTGATAGTAAAATTTTGTTTTGTGGATTCTCATACTCTTAGCATGATAACCATCAATAACAAATTCCATTGGCGTTGCATCAAGGACTTGTTTGATCAGTAGATTGGACAGATTAATCTCCAACCTATCTATATCAAATTCATGTCCGCCTTCTCCACTAAGTATGGGCATTGTGAATATAAAGTTATGCCTTTTGTATTAGCAATGCCCAAACGATCAACAACATGCTACATATGTTCGTTGATTACTTTGTGGTAGTGTTCATTAATGATTCCCTTGTAAATTACAAGATAGAGCAGTGTCGGAGCGCCATTTGAGCTTGTGCTTGAGATTTTGAGGAAGAATAAAAAAAATTGTGAAGCTAAAGAAATTTTGGTTCTGGCTTTCCAAAGATGCTATTCTAGGTCATCTTCTCAAGCAATATTTAAAGGTTATTGCATATGCTTATAGGAATATAAAAGAATGAGTAGGACTATCCTACTCATGATCTAGAACTTGCACGTGTGGTCTTCGCACTCAAGATTTGGAGGCATTATCTATATGGAGAATTGTGTGATATGTTTTCTACTCACCATAATAGTCTCGAATACATCTTCACACAAAAGGACTTGAACTTGAGGAAAATATGGTGGCTAGAATTAGTAAGCGACTATGACCTATCTATCATGTTCGTCCTATGCAAGGCAAATTTGTTTTTAGACACTCTTAGTTGCAACACGTGAAGATATGCAGTTCATCCTTCCGCTAGCCATTCCAGATAGGTGCAACAATATGATTGATTGTTAAAGCAATTTGCGAGCGCACAGACTCGTGGGTAGGACTAGATTTCAGTATATATTTGTGCCAATCTTTGTGTGCCACACGAGTATGAGGTGAAGGACATTATGAGGGAGGCACATTGTACCCCATACACCATTCTTCCTGGTGATCAAACATGTATCATGACCTGAAGAAGACATGTTGGTGGAAAACAAGGAAAGTTTATGCTTACTTAGGGGTTTGTCGACGAGTAAAAGCTCAACATAAGAGACCAACGGGACTGCTCCAGTCACTAGAGGTTCTGATAGGGTAAAGGTGCCCGATCTTTCGATGAGACGATAACTATAGATTATGGTGGAGGTCAACGTTGACGATCCGACTGCAAACGTGCGAGACGTTGTGCCTTAGCAATCAATACACCAACTTCCGAGGCTATTGATCATGCTAAAGAAAGATCAACCTGATCACGAGGATCAATCCCTGCAAGCAATCGAAGAACCAGCAAGAATTATAGATGCAATCAAGATATTGCGAATATAGATGAAAGCTTTATTGAAGAGGTGGGATTCTGTCAGTGCGTAGTACAAAAGGTCGGTTTGACACTTGTGCCTATGGTGAAGAGTAGCTCGTGGCTAAGTCTTTTACTAAACAAAATCCTCGTCTAAACGATGACCTAATGGGGGTATATATGGAGGAACAGAAGGAAATTTCGGCCAGCCTTGGGAAGGAGGTCGAAATCCATCTCTAGGCCGGTTTCCTCCACTATACAGACTCTAAAAGTTTAGCCCCTTTATTTGGACGAAAAATACATGGGCCTGGCCCATATTTAAAGGTGACGCAGCACCATCTAATCACATGGAAGAAAATTTGAAGTGTGTAGCTCTCTAGTTCGTCCATGTCTTCATCTTTTCATTATGGTGGCTTCAAAGTTCTGAAATCTTCACTTACAGCATCATCCTGAATCCTCACACGATTGCTGCCATCATCTCCATGCATGATCATGCTCCAATGCTTGTCCCTCTCATCCATGCTAGGCCCATCATTCCTAAGTAACATACAGACATCTGATTTAGGCAGCATCATATTCTCATGAATATTAGGAATAGTTCCTAGAAACAAAAGTACCTGATAATTTAGTTGGCGTGCATGAGCTCTTGTGAGAGGTCCTTGGAATTGTGGAATGTGAGGAAGTGTGGCTGTAGGTGCAACGATTGTATCAACCATAGGGATGTCCTCATCATCCTCCCCTTCTTGAATTGAAGTCGTCCTTGACGCAATCTCATCTTCTTCTCCAAAGTATGGTTTCAAATCTACAATGTTAAATGAGGGACTTACTGTGCCCATCTCTGCAGGAAGCTCAAGTTTATATGCATTATCATTCATTTTCTCTAACACTTTAAAAGGACCAGCAGCACTTGGCATTAATTTAGACTTGCGCAAATCAGGAAAACGATCTTTGCACAAATGCAACCAAACTAAATCTCCCACATCAAACACAATATGCTTGCGTCCTTTATCACCAGCAACTTTATATTTAGCATTCATACGTTCTATATTTTCCTTAGTAATCCTATGCAACGTAAGAATCTGTTCAGCACGTTGTGTAGCATCAAAATTATGTTGCACCGAAGATGGAATAGGTAATAAATCAATAGGTGCATCGCCCCAAACAAAGGGCACATCTTTCATAGTAAGCTCGTTCAGCGGCGCTGCAATGGAACCAAAATCTTTGACAAAGCGCCTATAAAATCCAGCGAGGCCAAGGAAGCTCCTCACTTGTGTGACTGTTTTGGGTTGTGGCCAACTCGAAATTGCTTCAATCTTCACGGGATCAACTTCAATACCCTGTGCTGTAACAACATAGCCAAGAAAAGCAACTCTATCCGTGCAAAAGGTGCACTTCACAATGTTACCAAACAAACGTGCAACACGTAAAGCATAAAAAACAACACATAAATGTTCCAAATGTTCTTCTATAGATTTGCTATATATCAATATATCATCAAAATATACCACCACAAAATGTCCAATAAAAGCACGTAAAACTTCATTCATTAATCTCATGAAAGTGTTGGGAGCATTAGTTAAACCAAAGGGCATCACTAACCACTCATATAGGCCAAATTTAGTTTTAAATGCAGTTTTCCATTCATCTCCTAACTTCATATGAATCTGGTGGTAACCACTACGCAAATCAACCTTAGAGAACATGGTAGAGCCACTCAATTCATCAAGCATGTCATCTAAACGAGGAATAGGATGACGATATCGAATAGTAATTTTATTGATTGCTCTACAATCAGTACACATGCGTGAAGAACCATCTTTCTTTGGTACCAAAATAATAGGAACAACACATGGACTAAGAGACTCACGAATATGACCCTTGTCAAGAAGTTCTTGAATTTGTGGCTGAATCTCTTTCGTCTCCTCCGGATTGGTATGATGTGGCGCACGGTTGGGCAAAGATGCTCCAGGAATCAAATCAATTTGGTGCTCAATTCCACGAATAGGTGGCAGTCGTGGAGGTATATCTTGTGGGAAAACGTCCTCATACTCCTGCAAAATGTTAGCAATAGCATGTGGCAACGAAGGAGGCATCTCCTTAGCTGAAAACAACACTTCTTTGCAAATGCTAGCATAACATGCTGTAGTACTCACATCAATTTCAGAAATATCAGATTTGCTAGCTAGCAAACAAGTAACTTTTCAAAAAAAAATCATTAGCATGTTTTGGATCAGATTTAGAAGTAATTGGAGAAGGCATAAGTTCCTTAGCAACAATCTGATTTTCGCTCAGCTTTTTCCCCTCATTATGTGCTCTACTAGCTCTAGCAAGATCATCTTTTAAAATACTTTCAGGAGACATGGGAAGTAACACAATTTTCTTATCATTATGAACAAGAGAATACTGATTTGTGCTACCATAGTGTATAGAATTTGTATCAAATTGCCATGGTCTACCAAGTAAAAGAGCACATGCTTGCATAGGAACAACATCACACTCAACATAATCAGCATATGCAGCAATAGTAAAATGCACACGAACTGTATGTGTTACCTTAACCTTGCCGCTGTTATTAAACCATTGAATGTGATATGGACGAGGTTGGGGTCGTGTCATAAGAGAAAGCTTTTCAGCCATCTCCATGCTCGCCAAGTTGTTGCAGCTCCCTCCATCAATAATAATGCGAATACAGCGATCTTTAACCACGCCCTTGGTATGGAATAGATTATGGCGCTGGTCAGGCTCGGCCTTGGTAATTTGTGCACTCAAGACTCGCTGTGCAACTAAACTCGGGTATTTCTCCGCATGTTCCGCAGCCATATATTCAGAATCTTGCTCCGTGGGTGCTGCAACACATTTCTCATCATATGCAATAAGAGCCAAAGTATCTTCATCATAATCACTGGCGAAATCCTATCCACCATCCTCAAGATCAATCATCACACGGGAGGAGGAACAATCACGTGCAAAGTGACCAAGTCCACCACATTTGCGGCACTAAATTTGGCTGGACTTGCCCATAGATGCCATGGAGGACGCAGCACTCAGGGCTGGTCCCATAGTAGTCTTCTGTGCAGCAAATGGAGGTGGTGTAGATGCTGCAGATCACGTGGATGTGGTCGCTGGAGGTGTAGGTGCAGCATCCCGTGACGCCGAATTCGGTGATCTCCAAGTAGAACGCCCTGCAGAATAATTTGTTCGTGTCACCTCGCATCGATCCTGCACTTCACATTCAGCATTGCAAGCAAGATGGAACAAACGGGTAATAGTGTGATAAGATTTATATCTAAGAATGGTCTGAATTTCCTTATTTAACCCACCTATGAATCGTGCCATTAATGCTTCATTATCCTCCTCTATACCACAACGCAACATGCCAGTTTGCAACTCCTGATAGTAATCCTCTACAGAATTTTTGCCTTGATCTAGACGTGCTAATTTGGTAAGCATGGAACGCTGATAATATGGTGGAACAAAACAAATACGCATAGCATGTTTTAAAGCATCCCACGTAGTGATTGGATTAGCATGATTTGCACGACAATATTCAGACCACCATATGGAAGCAAAACTAGTGAACTCACAAGTATCAACACTAACACGTTTATCTTCGGGATAATTTAAGCATGCAAAATGCTCGTCTAATTCTAATTCCCAAGAGAGGTATGCATCAGGATTATAGCGACCATCAAACGTAGGAACATTTAATTTTAGTTTAGCTACATGGTCATCATCACGTACCAACGGAAAAGGGGGTGGACGGCAATTGTGGGGATTGTATTGCCTAGGACAACCAGCTGGCTGATCAACTATGAAGTCGTCCGTGTACTCGCCCTCGTACTCATCTTCCCTATAATAATCATCCAACTGTGCATCACGGGCCTGTGTGACACCCGTAGCTCCTGCAACGCCAGCAGTAGTAGTGCTCGCAGCAGCAGCAGCACCCATAGCCGAAGTTTGTGCCGGATGTTTGAGAATGCGCTGTTCATGTCCCAACAAGGTCGGTGTAGGAGCCACGCGAGTCGGCTGTGGAGGAGGTGCACGAGCCGTCAGTGGTGGAGGTAAGCGTGCTAGCACCTCCTGGAATTTAGCGTCAAGTTTGGTGGTGAAGGTGGTCTCAAGTCCCTCGAGTTGCCCCATCGTGTCAGTAAACCGCTTGTCCACATCCTGCATATGGTCAGCCAAAAGTGTGGTGACGTGAGTCTGCAAGGCTTCACCCTCTAGTGGATGTGTCTCGGTGTTTTCTGGTGGCATGATTAGTACACAAAAAGCACAGGTATATAATAGAGATACAACAGGAACAATGGTGGAAAACGCTTAATCTGTCAAGCAAACCAATACTCTTACCCGTTCTTACCCTACAGTAGGTGGTGAGCAGTAACCGTCGTGATCAAACTTCAGGAAGATTGAATAGAGCGATTGCCAGGTGGTGTCAATGCACGGTGTAGGAATGTGTGTTCTGGGTGGCTGCAATATCTGTAGACACAATTTCAAAACAGCAATGCAAGATTGAATAACAGCTCAACGACGGTACTGTGCTGGTCCTCGACTATCCCAAGCTAGAGACACGAGCCTAGAACACTACAAGTCACGCCGCGACACAGAAAAGCAACAGGCACCAGGGCTCTGAACAGCGCGCGAATGAGGCGAAAATCACTATTATGGAAAGTGTCTCAAAACGATCAGCAAGGTGGAATATCAGGATAGGCTCAAGATTTTTTTTTGAAATTTCCGAAAACTGCACGAAACTGCTCTGGAAAGCGTGCAAACGCCAATTTTTTTTCACTATAATGGCGTATAACTCAAAACGATCCCGGAAGCCTAAAAACAGTATAGGCCGAACAAAAATTCGGAGGAGTTTCCGGGCCGAAAAAAATTTCGGAGCAGTTTCCAGGCCAAAAAAAAATTGCTCTCCCCTCCTCTTCCCTTCTGGCCAAAACTTTCTGGAACTCGGATCAAGTTACAACTTGGATCGGATCTACAATGATGGAAAGCAAGAGTAGGAAAACGAAAACAAACCTAACTGGACTGGAACAAGGATATGTGGTTGTGAAGGCGGTATGTGGGCGTAGGGTTGTAGCATGTGTATGGCGGTGGTGATAGCGGAATCGTTAGTGATGGCAGAATCGGTGGTGGCGGTGGTGATGACTGTGACTAGAACTCGAAACTCTAAAGATCTAGATCTAAGACCAGCACTGGACACGACGATGCAGACTAGAACTCAACAAAGCAAATACTGAAAAGAAACGATGCAAAAGGCCCGAAAGTGTTTCTAGGATACGGATCTAACCCTCATTTGTTGGCTTTTTATGGTTTATAGGAAGAAGAACAGATGCAATCTAAACTACGAAAATTGTAAGATCTCACTGAGAAACCCGAAATATGATACCACTTGATAGGATAAAGGTGCCCGATCTTTCGATGAGACGATAACTGTCGATTATGGTGGAGGTCGACGTTGACGATCCAACTACAAACGTGCGAGACGTTGCGCCTAGCAATCGATACACCAACTTCCGAGGCTATTGATCATGCCGGAGCTAGATCAACCTGATCACGAGGATCAATCCCTGCAAGCAATCGAAGAACCAACAAGAATTTTAGATGCAATCAAGATATTGCGAATATAGATGAAAGCTTTATTGAAGAGGTGGGATTTTGTCAGTGCGTAGTACAAAAGGTCGGTTTGACACTTGTGCCTATGGTGAAGAGTAGCTCGTGGCTAAGTCTTTTACTAAAAAAATCCCCGTCTAAACGATGACCTAATGGGGGTATATATGGAGGAATAGAAGGAAATTTCGGCCAGCCTTGGGAAGGAGGTCGAAATCCATCTCTAGGCCGGTTTCCTCCACTATACGGACTCTAAAAGTTCAGACCCTTTATTTGGACGAAAATAACATGGGCCTGGCCCATATTTAAAGGTGACGCAGCACCATCTAATCACATGGACGAAAATTTGAAGTGTGTAGCTCTCTAATTCTCGTCCATGTCTTCATCTTTTCATTATGGTGGCTTCAAAGTTCTGAAATCTTCACTTGCAGCGCATCTTGAATCCTCACACGATTGCTGCCATCATCTCCATGCATGATCATGCTCTAATGCTTGTCCCTCTCATCCATGCTAGGCCCATCATTCCTAAGTAACATACATACATCTGATTTAGGCATCATCATATTCTCATGAATATTAGGAATAGTTCCTAGAAACGAAAGTACCTGATAATTTAGCTGGCATGCACGAGCTCTTGTGAGAGGTCCTTGGAACTGTGGAACGTGAGAAAGTGTGGCTGTAGGTGCAACAGTTGTATCAACCATAGGGATGTTCTCATCGGGTTCCATAAGGGGCATGTGATGACATTTCTAAACAAAAAACTTTGTTGGCCTACTTATAATGCGGAGAGGGAAGGATACAATTTGGGTTGTCATGTACCGACTTAGTAAAGTTGTTCACTTGGTTCTTATTTGCAGCATATACTCTACAAGTCACTTGTCACCAATATTTGTGCGTGATATAATAAGGTTGCAGTGGATTCCTAAAACCATTACTGCGGATAGGGATGCGAAGTTTTTATCAAAAGACTTGGAGAGCTTCTAGAGTGCATTTGTTATACAATAAGGACATAGTACATCTGATACAGATCAAGCCGATGATCCTTGAGTTTGTCCCGATGTTTCACAGCGAGTCAATCCGGATGGTGATCTTCCAATAACGCGATGAACGTCACCTGAAGAAGAGGAACGAATCTGGCAAGTAACATGACGAAGATCACGACGCCTTAAACCACAGCTCGATAATCCTTGATGCACACAAGAACCTTCGCAGCAATAATAATCTGATAAACGGTATAGCCGTCCCCGGAGGGATGATACACGGTGGAGCACAATATAGTTTTTAGACTAAACAACTAAACTCCCCTAAACCCTAGGTGGCTGGCTCCTTTATATAGGAGTCCTGCAACTAGTCGGTTGGATAGACCCAAACCGAACACACAAACGGACTCGAACCTAACATGGACTCGGACTCAATAACATAGAAACAATATTTGACACAACCTTAGACTTATCATTACATATCGTAGGTCGTCTTGGCATGTCAATCATCAATGGGATGCGCCCGCATCACCTAGCTTGGTGGAGTCCTAAAATTAGGCTTCACCTCCTCCTTCATGCCCATATCATCATCCCCCCTTCAAGAAGCGTTGTCCCCAACGGTTGCGGGTCGGGTTGGAAAGGTGGCGTGATATGAACAATTGCTTCATGCGTCTTCGCCATCTCCAAGTCTTGCTTGCCTTCCTCACCAAATCCTTCCTCTTGGCCTTCTCGACTTGATACAGCCATCGGCGCCTGCACCTCCTTGCGTCTCCATACGAGCTTGGACCTAGGCGCCATCGTCTTCTTCTTCTCAACTCTTATTGGAACCCGTGGTTGCTGAACATGGACCTTCTTTGCACGACCTGGTGCAAGATGAGTAATGCCTGGACCACACAACTGACGAACATGTCCATCCTTGCCTCTATGCATACGAACAACTGTCCCAACAAAACGCCTCACAGGTGTGCTAATGAAACTGCTCTTGTTACCCCGCTGGACCACATGCACTGGAACATCAGGACCACAACTATCATCTGTCTGAACACATGTGTCAACACAATCAACCTTATGAACACATGCTGCAACATCCTTCCTCTCAGCAATAAGAGGATGCACTTCAACTGGCTTGTCACTAACAAGTTCCACTGGCTTGTCATCTACAGGCATAGCTGAAGCAATATCAACATTGTCGCACTGTGCATCATGCTCTCCATCCTGCACCTTAGCTAGCCCAGATTTTGACTTAGCCTTGCACACCTTCTCCTTATGTACCACTAGCTCCACATCAGACTTTATTTGATCATACTGCATAGGCTTCAAAGTCTGTTGCTTGCCACCATGCACAAAAGAATATGTATTTGCTCTTCTAGCATGTGTAACGTTGTGATCATACTGCCATGGACGACCAAGTAACAGCCCACATACCTCCAATAGCAACACATCACACTCAATCTCATCAACATAATCACCAACTGTAAATGCCACATGCACCTTATGAGTTACCTTCACCATACCGCAGCTATTGAACCACTGTAGATGCTTAGGTTCAGGAATACGCCATGTGGACAACCCCAACGCTGCCACCATTGCCTTGCTAATGCCATTAGTACAGCTTCCTCCATCGATAATCAACTTGCATGATTTGCCTTTGATCATACACTGCGCCTGAAATAAATTCCAACGCTGGCCCTTGTCAACTGTCATGCAAGCATCGTCTTGTACTTTCTTGAGTTGCAAATTCAGCCCACTCAATGGTACAACATCCTCCGGAACAATCACCTTGTCCTCTATCTCTGATGGTGCCAAAAATTTAGCACGTAAAAACTTTTTGTAGTCCTTCCAAACAGTATTTATTGAGACACCTCACGTACATGTGTCCACATTCCACCACCGGAAAATTCTCGCATCCTCACGCCTTTTTGCAAGACGAAAAGCGATAGTGTCGTCAAACTGCAGATCTGGAGAAAGATCAACACATAAGCGAAAACCAGCTTGCATTGTCTCTTCCCATAACTTGTATTCTGTCAAGGTTCCAGTATGTAGGAGCTTCCACTTAAATTTACTAGAATCCCAGCGCACACAATTTTTCAGGTCTAGATAATCATTATAGACGTCTTGCGCTGAAAAATCACTAACATTACCCTCAAGATCCATCTCTGAAGTTTTAGCAGAAACTCTGACCAAAAATCACACAGACACCGCAGCGATCTTTTCTTTTATCTCCTCTTTCTTTCCTTTACTGGAGTCCACGTGACTGTTTCTTGATATTCACTTATCCAATTCTTAGAGCAGTACGTACAGAGAAAGAATAGCAACGCTCGAGCAATACGGCTCGCTCAAGGGCAGACGCCCGTTGTGGTCTAGCGAGGCGGAAACAACAAATGGCAGGCGTACGATAGCCTCTTTCCTGATCCTACCGAGCACGCGCGGCTTTGCTAGGCGGCCCAGGCAGGTGCAAGTCGGTTCCCTCGATCGCCACTTCTTCTTTTTTGAAGTGGAACCGATCGGATCTCCTGATTAGCGCGCACAGAAACCGGATCTAGTGGATCAGCGCGCACAGAAACCAGATCGCCTAGTAGGCATACAGCGACAGGACTCTGTCCTTTTTTTTAATCTTCGATCGGATCTGGGGAGCAATCCCAGCGGGATTCCCTCGCTCGCCTCGGTCGTGGCGTATGGCGGCGGCCTCCTGCCCCTTTTTTTTCTTTTTCTAGTTTCATTACCGATCGGATCTAGAAACTGATGAGGACTCCCAATCGAAAACAACTTGTTGCACGCCAATAATACGATCTCCAATGAGTAGCACGGCCCACGAGATCTGAAATTACCTGATCTGATTCGAACTTCACGTATGAGAAAACTCGATGCAGCTCGCCGATCCTGTATGAATCGCCTCGAAACCGACACACCTCGCTAGATTGAAAACTTGTTTGCTCTCGTAAGGCTGCCAAACTCCACACGAACGCCCACTGCAAATTCCTCGCCGGTCTGACTTGGCTGCCAACGAAAGACACGATCCAATCTGAAAACTTCAACTTTCAATCTTTTCTCCAAACCAATCTGTAAACTACTTGTAGAAAAATAGTCCACAGATGATCCAAAAACACGATGTGATCAATGAGAGCTCTAATACCACCTGATACGGATCAAGCCGATGATCCTTGAGTTTGTCCCAATCTTTCACAGCGAGTCAATCCGGATGGTGATCTTCCAATAACGCGATGAACGTCACCTAAAGAAGAGGAACGAATCCAGCAAGTAACGTGATGAAGATCACCACGCCTCAAACCACAGCTCGATAATCCTTGATGCACACAAGAACCTTCGCAGCAATAATAATCTGATAAACGGTATAAATGTCACGGGAGGATGATACGGTGGAGCACAATATAGTTTTTAGACTAAACAACTGAACTCCCCTAAACCCTAGGTGGCTGGCTCCTTTATATAGGAGGCTTGCAACTAGTCGGTTGGATAGACCCAAACCGAACACACAAACGGACTCGAACCTAACATGGACTCGGACTCAATAACATAGAAACAATATTTGACACAACCTTAGACTTATCATTACATATCGTAGGTCATCCTGGCGTGTCAATCATCAATAGGATGCGCCTGCATCACCTAGCTTGGTGGAGTCCTAAAATTAGGCTTCACCTCCTCCTTGATGCCTAGATCAACATCGTTTCATCTCTAGGTAGATGGTCAGCCAGAGCGTACAATCCAAACTCTTGAAGATACATTGAGATGTTGTGTCCTTTCTTGGCAATGGAGCACAGAGGGTATCGGTCCACTTGTAGAGATTGCTTAATGTAAGAGCTACTGGAATAGCATATGAATGACACCTTACGAGCCTTTGTATGGAAAAGAAGTGTAGATCTCTGATTTGTTGGAATGTCATGTATAAGAAGGCGGTGCTTGGACCAGATGGGGTTCAGCGAACTACGAAGAGGGTAGTTGAGACACCCATGTTTGTGGCGTTGAGTAGAAAAAATAGCTATTCTTGACTCCAAGAGGTTGAATATGGAATTTCTAATAGGTAAGAAAGTATTGTTAAGAGTATCTCCTGAAGTTGCTATACGGTTTAATATCAAAGGAAGGTTTAGTACACTGTACTTTGGACCTTCCATGGTAGTGACACGATTCGGGAAGCTACCCTACTATCGCAAGTTTCCCAGGGAGATGAATGGTGTGAATAGTGTGTTTCATGTCTATATTTTGCAGAAGCAATTTCGACATCAGGAGTGATAAACAACCATGGACCCGATTGCAATTGAACAAGAGTTAAGTTAGAGTCACGTTTTGCGAGAATATTGGAAGAATCTAAGTAAGTGGTTAGTCATAGAACGCTAAAAGTTGTGAACTCATTCTTTGGTTCCAAAAACCGAGCGTGTGAAGACTTGGGAGATTAAGGATCTCATGCATGAGAGATATCTAGAATTGTTAATACTGGTATGTCACGCATGATTATGTTTTTACATGCTAGGATTCCTACAAGTGGTAAAGCGAGGAAGAATTCGGGGTCAAATTCTGTTTAAGGGGGTGAGAATGTAATACCCCGAATTTTAATGCTAACTCTTTTGTTATTTTTTATTAAAATAATAATAAAAACTAGAGTTGATCCAATCTGTGAGTAGAAAATAAAGGAGAGAGAAAATAAATATGGAAGTGCTAGTGCTTGTACATGTGATCTGCTAATAGCACCTACGAGTCGCTCTTGCTTGTGTTGTTAGAATAAAACAAGACTAGAACCTTTTGTAAATAGGAGAAGCATACAGGCCGGGCTGGGCTTTTTGACCCGAGCTAGACACATATTGCCCAGCTGCCGGTTGTTTAGTATATTCTGTTGGAGATATGTCCAAGAGGCAATAATAAAAGTGGTTATTATTATATCTTTGTGTTTATGATGAATGTTTACATCCCATGCTATAATTGTATTATAAGGAAACACTGATACATGTGTGTTTTGTAAACATAAAAGAGTCCCTAGTAAGACTCTTGTTGAACTAGCTTGTTGATTAATAGATGATCATAGTTTCCTGATCATGGACATTGGATGTCATTAATAACAAGGTTATATCATTAGGAGAATGATGTGATGGACACACACCCATAGTAAGCGTAGCATAAGATCAAGTCATTAAGTTTGTATTGCTATAAGCTTTCAAATGCATAGTAACCTAATCCTTCGATCATGAGGTTATGTTAATCACCATCACCGGATGGGTACTTTGATGACATCAAACACCACTTCGTAACTGGGTGGTTATAAAGGTGTCATTGGGTATTCTGAAAGTATGTGTTGAAGCGCATGGACCAAGAGTGGGATTTGTCCATCCATATGACGGATAGATATGCTCTGGGCCCTCTCGGTGGAATGTCATCTAGTTAGCTTGCAAGCATGTGACTAGGTCACAAGGGATGACATAACATGGAACGAGTAAAGAGTACTTATCGATGTGAGGTAGAACTAGGTATGGAGATACCGACGATCAAACCTCGGATAAGTAGAATATCACGTGACAAAGGGAATTGGTTTCGTATGTTAATGGTTCTATCAATCACGAAGTCATCGTTGAGTATGTGGGAGCCATTATGGATCTCCAGATCCCGCTGATGGTTATTGATCGGAGAGGTGTCTTCATCATGTCTGCATATTCACGAACCGTAGGGTGACACACTTAAGGTTCGAAGTTGTTTTAATTAGATATGGAATGTGCGTTGGAGACCGGAGTCTCGGATTGGATCCAGGACATCACGAGGAGATCCGGAATTGTCCGGAGAATAAGATTCATATATTGGGGATCATTTTCTAAGTTAGGAAATGTTCCGAAGTATGTATGGGGATTCTAGAAGGTTTCAGAATGTTCTGGAAGGTTCTAGAAGATTTCTTGGAGTTTGCTTGAAAGCCAAGAAAGGATCAAGGAATCCTTGTAGGGCAAGACAAGGAGTAGTGGGGGAGGAGGACTCCTCCCCCTTCCCAATCCGCCGGCCAAGGAGGGAGGGGAGTCCTACTAGGACTCTCCCTCCCATGGCGCCTCCCTCCTTTAAATAGAGGGGTGGAGGCGCCACCCCCTTGCCCCCTTCAATCCTCAAACCCTAGCCGCCTCTCTCCTCCTCCTTCCTCTCGCTGCTTAGGCGAAGCCTCAGAATTCTCTACTCCACCACCACCACCACACCGTCGGTTGCTGGGATTCAATGGAGAGATCTACTACCCGCTGCACTGGAACGGGAGAGGAAGGTCTCGCCGACCAGACGCAGTGACCGACTACGGAAGCGCTGCCGGAACGCGGCGCCGGAAGGATCGTCTACTCGATCTTGAGATCGGCATGTGATCGACTACATCAACCATGAGATCCGATCTTGTAACGCTTTCGGGTCTACAAGGGTTAGTACAGATCTATCTCGTTGCACATGTCTAATAGATTAGATCTTGGCTTTTATCTAGATTAGATCTTGGTTTTGTTCGTTCTTGCGGTAGAAATTTTTTTGTTTTCCATGCTACAAACCCATCAGTGGTATCAGAGCCGTATCTATGCGTAGATCTGTTGCACGAGTAGAACACAATGGTTTTGTGGGCGTTGGTGCTCGTGCCATCTTTTGCTTTGTGTACTTTGCATCTTGCGGTATGGTGGGATGAAGCGGCTCGGGCTAACCTTACATGTCATCGCACATGAGACTTGCTCCACGCTTGACGTGTAACTTGCTTTGCACAAGTGGCTTTTCGGGTGTCTGTCTCTCCCACCATAGTATAGATCCAATCTACACTTTGCACTTGATAGCACTTGTATAAACGTTGTGGTTCAGTTCCGTAGGTAAGATCCGTTCTTATTCGAAAGCCCCAAACCACGTAAAACATGCAAAGAAAATTAGAGGCGTCTAACTTGTTTTTGCAGGGGTTTTGTGATGTGGTATGGCCATCATGTGATTGTGATTATATTTGATGTATGCAATGATCCTTGTTGTAATATGGCAACCGGCAGGAGCCTAATGGTTGTCTTTAATTCTGTTAAGACCTGCGTGTCTATTCATCTTGTAATATCTTTATTCCAAGTAGTTGTAATAGTTGCTAGTGACGATGGACAACCATGAAGCGGTGCCACTGACCTTGACGCAATGCTGGTGATGATGGAGATCATGTCCGTGCTTTGGAGATGGAGATCAAAGGCATAAGAAGAAAGGGCCATATCATATCACACTAATTATGAATTGCATGTGATGTTAATCCTTTATGCATCTTGTATTGCTTAGATCGCGACGGTAGCATTATAAGATGATCCCTCTCAGTAAATTTCAAGTAATAAAGTGTTCGTCCTTAGTTGGCACCGTTGCTAAGACTCGTCGTCTCGAAGCATCTCGTGATGATCGGATGTGATAGATTCTACATGTGCATACAACGGGTGCAAGCCAGATTTGCACAAGCGGAAACTAAGGTTAATCTTGACGAGCCTAGCATGTACAGACATGGTCTCGGAACACGGAATACCGAAAGGTAGAGCATGAATCATATGAGTGATATGATGAACATGAAGATTGTTCACCGATGAAACTACATCTTCTCTCGTGAAGATCGGACTTGGTGTAGTGGACTTGGTTCGTGTAATCACTAAGACAATGTGAGGGATATTGTTTTGAGTGGGAGTTCACCTAGTTAATTTAAGAATTAAAATTGAACTCAATTTATCATAAACTTAGACTAAACTACTTGCAAATTTGTTGTAAATTATGGAGAACCTCTCCATCAATTTCAATGCGTTCCTAGAGAAAGAAAAGCTTAAGAACAATGGAAGCAACTTCACGGACTGGCTCCGTGGTCTGAAGATTGTCCTCAGGGCTGGTCAGATGACATATGTGCTCGAAGCACCGCTAGGTGACCCACCTGCAGAAGATGCCACCGATGACGTAAAGAATGTTTACGCCACTTGGAAAAATCATTACTCCATAGTTCAGTGTGCCATCCTATACGGTTTAGAAATGGAGCTTCAGAAGCGCTTTGAGCACCACGACCCGTTCGAGATCATTAAGGAGCTCAAGCTCATTTTTGAGACTCACGTGGCCGTGGAGAGCTATGAGGCCTCCGAAAAGTTCTTTAACTGTAAGATGGAAGAGGGAAGCTCCGTTAGCGAGCACATGCTCACCATGTCTGGGCACGCAAACAAGCTCCAAGAGTTGGGGATAACGATTCCTAATGAGTTAGGGATTCACCGTGTCCTCCAATCACTGCCACCGAGTTATAAGAACTTTGTGATGAACTACAATATGCACTGCATGAACAAGACGTTGCCTGAACTATCGTCCATGCTGAAAACTGCTAAAGTGGAGATCGAGAAGGAGCACCAAGTGTTGATGGTCAATAAGACCACCAATTTCAAGAAACAGGGCAAGCCTAAGAAAAAGGGCAACTTTAAGAAGGACGGCAAGAAAGTTGCCGCACCTGCTAAGAAGCCCAAGGCTAGTCCTAAGCCTAAAACGGAATGCTTCTACTACAAGGGTGCTAGTCACTAGAAGCGTAACTGCCCCACGTACCTGGCGGATCTGAAGAACGGCAACATCAAAAAGAAAGGTATATTCGATATACATGTTATTGATGTGTATCTTACTAGTAATCATAGTAGTGCCTGGGTATTTGATACTGGTTCGGTTGCTCATATTTGTAACTCGAAACAGGAGCTGCGGAATAAACGAAGACTGGCGAGAGACGAGGTGATGATGCGTGTTGGAAATGGCTCCAAGGTTGATGTGATCGTCGTCGGCACGCTCCCTCTACATCTACCATCGGGATTAGTTTTAAATTTAAATAATTGTTATTTGGTGCCTGTGTTAAGCATGAACATTATATCTGGATCTTGTTTATTGCGAGAAGGTTACTCTTTTAAGTCTGAGAATAAAGGTTGTTCGATTTATATGAGTAATATCTTTTATGGTAATGCACCTGAGATGAATGGTTTATTCTTATTGAATCTCGATAGTAGTGATACACATGTTCACAACATAGATGCTAAACGAATAAAATTGAATGATAATTCTACATACATGTGGCAATCGCTGTCTTGGTCACATTGGAGTGAAGCGTATGAAGAAACTCCATTCTGATGGACTTCTTGAATCACTTGATTTTGAATCACTTGAAAGATGCGAAGCATGTCTAATGGGAAAAATGACTAAGACTCCATTCTCTGCAATAATGGAGCGAGCTACAGACTTATTGGAAATAATACATACCAATGTGTGCGGTCCAATGAGTGTAGCGTCGCGTGGTGGATATCGTTATGTTCTCACTTTCACGGATGACTTAAGTAGATATGGGTATGTCTACTTTATGAAACATAAGTCCGAAACTTTCGAGAAGTTTAAGGAATTTCAAAGTGAAGTGGAAAATCATCGTAACAAGAAGATTAAGTTTCGCTGCGACCGTGGAGGTGAATATCTGAGTTATGAGTTTGGCATGCATTTAAAAAATGTGGAATACTTTCAGCGATTGACACCGCCGAACACCACAAAGATAATGGTGTGTCCGAATATCGTAATCGAACTCTCTTAGATATGGTTCGGTCTATGATGTCTCTTACAGATTTACCGCTATCGCTTTGGGGCTATGCATTAGAGACCGCATTCACTTTAAATAGGGCACCATCTAAATCCGTTGAAATGACACCATTTAATTGTGGTTTGGTAAGAAACCTAAGTTGTCGCTCCTTAAAGTTTGGGGTTCTTGGCGTATGTAAAGAAGTTACAACCTGATAAGCTTGAACCCAAAGCGGAGAAATGCGTCTTCATAGGATACCCTAAAGAAACAATTGGGTATACCTTCTATCATAGATCCGAAGGCAAAGTTTTCGTTGCCAAGAATGGATCCTTTCTTGAGAAGGAGTTTCTCTCGAAGGAAGTGACTGGAAGGAAAGTAGAACTCGACGAGGTTATTGAACCTTCTCTCGGAGTTGAGAGTAGCGCAGCACCGGAAGATGTTTTTGTGCCGCTTGCACCAATTGGAGAGGAAGCTCATGATGGTGATCATGAAACTTCGAACGAAGTTGCTGCTGAACCTCGCAGGTCAACGAGGGTTTGTACCACTCCTGATTGGTATGACTCTGCCTTGAACGTCATATTGGTGGACAACATTGATGACCCTACGACGTATGAAGAAGCTATGGTGAGCCCAGATTCCGACAAATGGCTAGAAGCCATGAAATCCGAGATGGGATCCATGTACGAAAACCAAGTGTGGACTTTGGTGGACTTACCGGATGGTCGTAAGGCGGTCGAGAACAAATGGATTTTCAAAAGAAAAACAGATGCTGATGGTAATGTTACCGTCTATAAAGCTCGACTTGTCGCGAAAGGGTTCCGACAAATTCAAGGAGTTGACTACAATGAGACTTTCTCACCAGTAGCGAAGCTAAAGTCTGTGAGGATTCTGTTAGCAATTGCTGCATATTTCGATTATGAGATTTGGCAGATGGATGTTAAAACGGTGTTCCTTAATGGTGACATTGAGGAAGAGTTGTATATGGTACAACCCAAGGGTTTTGTTGATCCTAGTGATGCTGACAAGGTATGCAAACTTCAGCGCTCCATTTATGGACTGAAGCAAGCATCCCGGAGTTGGAATCAACGTTTTGAAAAAGTAATCAAAAATTTTGGATTTATACAAACTTATGGAGAAGCTTGTATTTACAAGAAAGTGAGTGGGAGCTCTGTAGCATTCCTAGTACTATATGTAGATGACATATTGTTGATTGGGAATGATATAGAACTTCTTAATAGCGTCAAAACCTATTTGAATAATAGTTTCTCAATGAAGGATCTTGGCGAAGCGGCATATATTCTAGGCATGAAAATTTATAGAGATAGATCAAGACGCCTAATAACGCTTTCACAAAGTACATACTTAGACAAAGTTCTAAAGAAGTTTAGAATGGAAGAGAGCAAGAAAGGGTTCGTGCCCATGTTGTCAGGTAAGACCTTGAGTAAGACTCAAAGTCCAGCTACGGCAGAAGATAAAGAGAAGATGAATAATATTCCCTATGCCTTGGCCATAGGTTCTATCATGTATGCCATGCTATGTACAAGACCGGATATAGCACATGTTGTTAGTTTGACTAGCAGATATCAAAGTGATCCTGGAATGGAGCACTGGACAGCGGTCAAGAATATCCTAAAGTACCTAAATAGGACTAAGGATATGGTTCTTTCTTATGGACGTGATGAACAGCTTGTTGTAAACGGTTACACTGATGCTAGTTGGAACACCGATCCAGATGACTCGAAGTCATAGTCTGGATACGTATTTATTTTGAATGGTGCTGCAGTGAGCTGGAGGAGTGCCAAGCAAAGCGTTGTGGCGAAATCTTCAACTGAATCGGAATACATAGCTGCTTCGGAGGCTACACAAGAAGCATATGGATGAAGGAGTTCATTACTGAACTTGGCGTGGTTCCCAGTGCGTTGGACCCGATGGCCATCTACTGTGACAACACAGGTGCCATAGCTAATGCACAGGAGCCAAGGTCACATAGCAAGCTGAAGCACATCAAGCTACGTTTCCATGCTATTCGCGAGTATATCCGAGATGGTGACATAAAGATTTGCAAAGTACACCCTGATCTGAATGTGGCAAATCCGTTGACTAAACCTCTGCCTAGAGCAAAGCATGAACAACACCAGAACGCCATGGGTGTTAGGTATATTACCATGTAATCTAGATTATTGACTCTAGTGCAAGTGGGAGACTGTTGGAGATATGCCCAAGAGGCAATAATAAAAGTGGTTATTATTATATCTTTGTGTTTATGATGAATGTTTACGTCCCATGCTATAATTGTATTATAAAGAAACACTAATACATGTGTGTTTTGTAAACATAACAGAGTCCCTAGTAAGCCTCTTGTTGAACTAGCTTATTGATTAATAGATGATCATGGTTTCCTGATCATGGACATTGGATGTCATTAATAACAAGGTTATATCATTAGGAGAATGATGTGATGGACACACACCCATAGTAAGCGTAGCACAAGATCAAGTCATTAAGTTTGTATTGCTATAAGCTTTCAAATGCATAGTAACCTAATCCTTCGATCATGAGGTTATGTTAATCACCATCACCGGATGGGTACTTTGATGACATCAAACACCGCTTCGTAACTGGGTGGTTATAAAGGTATCATTGGGTATTCTGAAAGTATGTGTTGAAGCGCATGGACCAAGAGTGGGATTTGTCCATCCATATGACGGATAGATATGCTCTGGGCCCTCTCGGTGGAATGTCATCTAGTTAGCTTGCAAGCATGTGACTAGGTCACAAGGGATGACATAACATGGAACGAGTAAAGAGTACTTATCAGTAACAAGGTAGAACTAGGTATGGAGATACCGACGATCAAACCTCGGATAAGTAGAATATCACGTGACAAAGGGAATTGGTTTCGTATGTTAATGGTTCTATCAATCACGAAGTCATCGTTGAGTATGTGGGAGCCATTATGGATCTCCAGATCCCGCTGATGGTTATTGATCGAAGAGGTGTCTTCATCATGTCTGCATATTCACGAACCGTAGGGTGACACACTTAAGGTTCGAAGCTGTTTTAAGTAGATATGGAATGTGCGTTGGAGACCGAATGTTGTTCGGAGTCTCGGATTGGATCCAGGACATCACGAGGAGATCCGGAATTGTTCGGAGAATAAGATTCATATATTGGGGATCATTTTCTAAGTTAGGAAATGTTCCGAAGTATGTATGGGGATTCTAGAAGGTTTCGGAATGTTCCGGAAGGTTCTAGAAGATTTCTTGGAGTTTGCTTGAAAGCCAAGAAAGGATCAAGGAATCCTTGTAGGGCAAGACAAGGAGTAGTGGGGGAGGAGGACTCCTCCCCCCTTCCCAATCCGCCGGCCAAGGAGGGAGGGGAGTCCTACTAGGACTCTCCCTCCCATGGCGCCTCCCTCCTTTAAATAGAGGGGTGGAGGCGCCACCCCTTTGGCCCCTTAAATCCTCAAACCCTAGCTGCCTCTCTCCTCCTTCTTCCCTCTGCTCTGGCTTAGGCGAAGCCCTGCAAAATTATCTACTCCACCACCACCACCACACCGTTGTGCTGCTGGGATTCCGTGGAGAGATCTACTACCTCCGTTGCTCGCTGGAACAGGGAGAGGAAGGTCTGCTTTGACTCTGCACGTGTGACCGACTGCGGAAGGGCTGCTGAAACGCGGCGCCGGAAGGATCGTCTACTCGATCTTGAGATCGGCAAGTGATCGACTACATCAACCACGAGATCCGATCTCGTAACGCTTTCGGGTCTACAAGGGTTAGTACAGATCTATCTCGTTGCACATGTCTAATAGATTAGATCTTGGCTTTTATCTAGATTATATCTGGGTTTTGTTCATTCTTGCGGTAGAATTTTTTTTGTTTTCCATGCTATGAACCCATCATATTCATGGGAGGACGCCGCCTCATCCTCTCCACCCTAGATTTTCCGGTGCGTATCCCTGTTCCGTCGCCACAGCTGATTCATCACCTGTGGCATTGCGGCTGTGTTCCTGGACGCGTCCATCTCCATCAAGTCGTAGTCTGGAGCCGCTCTGCCGCCACAGCAACCACCTAGGCTAGTCGATTCTAGAGTTCTCCACCTGCAGTGGCCGTCTCTAATCGGGATCAACACCACCATCCTCCTTTTACGTGAAGAGGTACCCGAAGCCATCTAATAACTACATTCGTTTAATTTGTTTTGGTCAATTTTAGTTTAGATGTGTTTCTAGAAGCGTAAACTGTGGCACCGGTAGTAGTAGCAGCTGAGTAGTTCTGCTATTTTAGATCAAGCCTAGTTTTAAGTTCCTATGCAGGAGTAAATTGGCAATACTTTTTGGTGACCATGATGTTGGTAAGTAATTAATTGTCCTAGCTAATAGTGTTGTGGTAGCAAATAGAAATGAATAATGGATGCGCTAGCTGGTATATGAAGATACTTTGGACCCCATGTTACGGTCTGGGTCACAACCATGTAGTATCGTCTGATTTTATATTGTAGTTTAGCTGCTTACGAGGACAAGCCCAGCTTTACAAGGAGCTGGTGCTACTAGCTTGGTCATAATCAGCAGCCAACTCTTACGTATAGATTTATATTTAAAGTTTAACCATTGGTGGTATTACAATTCCTTAGAGTGTTATGTGGATATACGCATGAAGAGTAGGGACAGATTCTTAGATCGCGTGAGCGGTTCTGTAAATGCTTGTATGCTTAGGTAATGATATTGTGTATTGAGTGTGATATATATTTCAATAACAGGTGTCCGTACTTCTGGATCGGAATTCTATAATTCATAGCTTATCCTGCACGGTTGAGGCAAGTCCATAACGGGATAATACTTGCATGACTCCCCTCACTCAAGTTTTATTTTCTAGCACCTGTTATTTTATTCAAGTGCTTGGTTATTGTTTATATGTGGGGAGACAAAGTGATTACATCAAAGGATACAGTTGCGCGTGCATTTTGCATACATGTTAAAGAAATTGCATAGTGTTGTGACCTACTAAGGTAGGCACCTTGACACCGTCGATGTTGGGACGAGTCCCACATTGTCGGCAACCTCCACAAGTTGGAGTGAGTGGGATGCCGACGGGTGTCCACTCAAGCAATACCGGTATACGCAAAAGAAAAGTGAAAGCAAAAAGTATATAGGCATACATGACAATCACCGCGCTATGACATTTGTTACAGGATAATCGTCGGTGTCGTGTTTTTATGCAATGCTTATTATTTCTTTATGTACTTGCTGAGTATTTTATACTCACCCTTGTTGCTTAAATGTTTTTAGATAAACATTGCGGACGACTTGCATGGGGAATATGGGAGTAGTACCATCACCTACAACACAATACGACCTCACATTGATCACATTTTCTTGAAACATTGCCTTTCTAAATTAGAAGATCGCTACTTTGTATTTCTCGGTTATGAAGCTTGTGGAAGCATTACTTAAGACAATATTGGTTATCCTTATTGTTGATTAGATGATAGTTTTATTACATCCATGTGGTATAAGAGTATTAGTATATTATTGGGAAATGCACCCGTTGTTTCTAGTGATAAATTCGTGTGCTTTGGTATTCTTATAGTTTGCATGTTGTGGATGTCCTTTTAATCAGAGGAGACCATGCCGTTTTTTTCATAGGAGTCTTAGTTCTTGTATATTTGTAGTTAAAGTGGTAACACTCCAAGAATTAGTTGGCTTTGGGGTGTTACACTTGCCTCCATTGCGTGGTATAGAACACCAAGTGGACTTGATTCCTGGCGCCACACTTCCCAACCGTGCACCCTACAGGACTAATCCCGAAGAAACTAAGGAAATACAGAATCAAGTACAAGCATTTCTGGATAAAGGGTACATTTGTGTTTCTCTTAGCCCTTGTGTTGTTCTTGTTATTTTAGTGCCTAAGAAAGATGGTACATGGCGCATGTGTGTAGATTGTAGAGCGATTAATAGCATCACTATTCGATATCGTCATCCTATTCCACGCTTAGAGGATATGCTAGATGAATTGAGTGGTGCTGCTGTTTTCTCTAAAATTGACTTGCGTAGTGGTTATCATCAAATTAGGATAAAAGAAGGGGATGAGTGGAAAACTACTTTCAAAATGAAATTTGGATTGTATGAGTGGTTAGTCATGCCGCTTGGTCTTACTAATGCACCTAGTACATTTATGCGATTAATGAATCATGTTTTGAGAGATTTTATTGTTCGTTTTGTGGTTGTTTACTTTGATGATATACTTATATACAGCCACACCGAAACTGAACATTGCACTCATATTCGACAAGTTTTGCTAGTGTTGCATGATAATAAATTGTATGCTAATCTTGAGAAGTGCACATTTGCAAAAGATAAGGTCATATTCCTAGGATTTGTTGTATCCAAGCATGGGGTAGAGGTAGATCAATCTAAAATTGAATCAATTCAGAATTGGCCTACTCCCATGAATGTAAGTCAAGTGCATAGTTTCCACGGTTTAGCTAGTTTCTATAGGCGCTTTATGAAAGATTTTAGCACCATTTTTGCACCTTTGAATGATTTGACAAAGAAAGGTGTTCCTTTTGTATGGGGCGCAGCCCAAGACATTGCGTTTGATACATTGAAACATTTCCTTACTTCTACACCATTACTTGCATTACCTGATTTTTTGAAGCAATTTGAAGTTGAATGTGATGCTAGTGGTGTAAGCATTGGTGGCGTTTTGATGCAAGAGGGTCGTCCTATAGCTTATTTTTTTGAGAAATTAACTGGTGCTCGCTTGAATTATTCTATCTATGATAAAGAATTGTATGCACTTGTTAGAGTACTTGAGGTTTGGCAACATTATTTGTGGCCAAAGGAATTCATCATACATTCTAATCATGAAGCATTGAAATACTTGAAAGCTCAATCAAACTTGCATAGAAGATTAGCTAAATGGGTTGAGTTCATTGAGTCTTTTCCTTACATCATTAATTATAAGAAGGGAAAAGAGAATGTTGTTGTTGATGCTCTATCTAGTAAGAACATGCTATTAACTAATCTTGATGTTAAAATTCCTAGATTAGAAGCTATTTGTGCACTTTATGCAACTGACCATGATTTTGCTGAACCATATCGTTTGTGTGCTCTTAGAAACGCATGGGATAAGTATCATATACATGATGGCTATTTGTTTCGAGCTAACAAACTATGTATTCCAGAATCATCGTTGCGTTTGTTCTTAGTGCAGGAATCACATGTTGATGGTTTGATGGGTCACTTTGGGCGTGAGAAGACATTGCTTATGCTTGTTGATCACTTCTATTGGCCCAAGATGAGGCGTGATGTGTACAGATTTGTGAGCCAATGTATTACATGCCACAAGTCGAAATCTAAGCCGAAGCCTCACGGTTTGTATACACCTCTCTCTACACCTACTACTCCATGGGAAGACAATAGTATGGATTTTGTGCTTGGTCTACCTAAAACTCAGAGAGGTCATGATTCTATATTTGTGGTAGTGGATAGGTTCTCTAAGATGGCTCATTTTATTGCCTGCCACAAAAGCGACGATGTGTCGCATGTTGATAACCTGTTTTTCAGGGACATCGTGAGATTACATGGAGTACCAAAGACGATTGTTTCTGACCGTGATGTGAAGTTCATGAGCTACTTTTGGAAGACCTTATGGGGGAAGCTAGGAATGAAGCTGCTATTCAATACTACATGTCATTCCCAAACAGATGGTCAAACGAAGGTGGTGAATCAAACATTGTCACAGCTACTAAGGACCATGATTAAAACGAATCTGTGGGAGTGGGAAGAGTGTTTTCCACATGTTGAGTTTTCTTACAATAGGGTTGTGCATTCAACTACTCAGCTTTGTCCTTTTGAGGTGGTGTATGGTTTCAAGCCATTAACGCCACTTGATATGTTGCCTCTGCCATTACATGAGAGAGTTGATATGGAGGCATCAAAACGTGCTGATTATGTGAACAAAATACATGAGAAGACTCGATAGGCTATTGAGAAGAAAGGCAAGAACATTGTTGCTGCAAGGAATCAAGCAAGGAAGGAAGTGTTGTTCAAACCTGGAGATATGGTTTGGGTGCATCTGCGCAAGGACATATTTCCACTACTTCGCAAGTCCAAGTTGAAGCCACGTAGTGCTGGTCCTTACAAGGTGTTAGCAAAAATTAATGATAATGCCTACTCAGTTGACATACCTATTGAGGAGTTTGGTGGAGCTAGCAACAACTTCAACGTTGCTGATTTGTCACCATATGCTAGAGAAGACCTTGGAGCGTCGAGGTTGACGCCTTTTGAAGGGGGGAGATGATGAGGACATCCCTACAGTTACACCTACCCCAATTACTAATGAAGATGTTCCAATTTCAAAGAAGGATCAATCCAATGAGATAAGGATTGGACCAATCACAAGAGCTCGTGCTAAGCTACTAGAACAACAGGTGAACTTGTTTCTTAATGAACCTGGTATTTTAATTAATGAGAATTTTATACTACCTAAGTCTTTGAATTATTGCATGATCAGGTACTTAGGAGAAGAAGGCATAGCAAGGAGCGAGGAGCTAATGGAACAAGGCATGTTGATCAATGAAGAATGCACGAGGGAGGAGAGGGAGGAAGCGCAAGGAGTTGTTCAAGCCAAATATCAACAAGGGATGGAAGTTCTCTACCGTGGCAGAGAAAAGTCCCAATTCTCTGCCATGGCAGGCTGCCGCGTCAAGAAAACGGAGTCCAGCTCTGCCATGGCAGGCTGCCGTGGTAGAGAGGCCGACTAAAACTCTGCCACGACAGAGTTAGTTTGGTCGAACCCAATTGGGTTGGTTTGTATCAAGTTTCGGTGGGACCAGCTCGGGTTCCCCCTTAGGCCACCACCCCCTTGAACTCATAAATAGATGGGGCGCACTAGTTTAGGGTTTATACCACGTTAAAATATTTTGGAGTTGTTTCTTTCATAGAACCTCTGGAATTACCCTGTGTTCGAATCTACCAACTATAATTGAGTGTGATCTGTTGTTCCATTGGGAATTAGTAGATTGCATACTACCGTTCATGGTCACGGCTGCGTGCGCAAGAGTGTGGTGTTGTGAATATCCTACAAGGTTCGAGATCTGTTGCACTGGCATCAGGGTTCGAGCGGGAGAGATTATAGCTACGCACTAGTTATCAATCATCCACCATTACCATCGACAAGAGCTTGTTGAGAAGATCGGGCCACCCATATCACCACTTCATATCATTTCATCCTGGGAGGAATATATAGGCGAAGAGGCAAGGTCGATGGAGGCCTGAGGGGCCCACACCACCCCCTGGCGCTTTGGCACAGCCCGCGCCACCAGTGGTGTGGCCAGCCGCCCTCCTTAAATCTCGCTCGCTCCATGAGTCTTCCGGTAAAATAGGAACTTTGGCTTTTGTCCCGTCCAATTCCAGGAATATTTCTTTTCCAGCTTTTTTGAAACCAAAAACAGCAGAAAACAAGCAACTGGCACTGCGACATCTTGTTAATAGGTTAGTTCCAGAAAATGCATAAAAGTATCTCAAAATGTAGACAAAACATAAGATAGTTGATATAAAACAAGCATGGAACATCAAAAATTATAGATACGTTTATGACGTAACACCATGCCATGGGATACGTCCTACGGGATTACGTCCCTTAATAACACAGTAATTTGATTGATGCCGATTGCTGACTGTTGTGGTTATGAGGATGATGTGAGCAGCGGTTGCTGCCTATTTGTCCAAATACGGAGTTCCTCCCACACATACATAGTTGAGAATGTTTATGATAATAATCTTTATCTTAGCTCCTTATAATGCTAGTGGTGTATCCGCTACTCCCTGAGAACGCTTTTTCCCTATTGCAGTTCCAATCTCTCTTACATACGCGATACTTACTTTCTGCATTCAGTTGTTTTACTTTACTTTATTGTTGCTCTTATACCTAAAACCCAAAAACACCCTTTTACACAATACTCGCATTTTATCTTGTTACTTAGAAATTTATTTAGCATTTCTATAGTAATATTTATTTCAAGAGTTATTAGACTTCAGACTCCTTCTCCCTATGGGATCGATATCTTTATTTTAAAACTAGCTACAAACGATATGTGCACTTGCAGTCATCAATAATGGACATCACATCATTCACCAATGATACGACTTTATTGTCAGTTGGCATAAATGCACCATGATCAGAAAATCTTGACCATCAGCTGCCCAATGAACTAGTTAAATAAAGGCTACTAGGGACTCTCGTTTGTTCAATATCACAGGTGTATCAATGTTTCCGCTTGATACACATATAGCATGATACAAAAATATTATGAACTTATTGAGATATGATAATAAACACCCTTTATTATTTGCCTATAGGGCATATATCCTCAAGGCGATCATGTTGTTGATGGTGTCATAGTGGTTTATTATTTGTTGCATGACGAGATTAGAATCGTCGTAGATCATCAATTGTGTGGCGACACAGGCTTTGGCCATGCGCATGTCGTGGATCAGGGCCTCATAATATGCTTCGTTGTTCGATGTGTGGAATTTCATCCGGAGGACGTAGCACATCTTATCGCCCTGTGGGGATGTCAAGATGACACCAGCACCCGTGCCTTTAGCTTGTTTTAATCCATCTAAGTGCATGGACCAGACACCCAACATGTCCAGTACTTCCGGTATCTAGAGCTCCATCCACTGGACTAGGAATTTTGGGAGCACATGAGACTTGATCGCCATTCGCCTTTCATAGCTGATGTCTCGTGAGGACCATTTGATGCCCCAAAAGGAAGAAAATCGTCATGTTACTTCAGGGTTTTTGAGGATGTGCAATAGTGGTGCGTCGATGACCACAATAATCGGGTGAACCATGAAGTAGTGGCGCAACCAACATGCTATCATGAAGACTCCGTATGCTAACTTCTGGTAGTGTGGGTACCGTTGTTTGGTTGGCTGATTACCTCATTGAGGTAGTACACGACACATTGTACCCCATGGATCTTGCTATCTTTCGCTCGCTCAACGACGAGCATGGTACTAACCACCTGGTTGGTGGTGGCGATGTAGAGTAGCATTAGTCCTTCTCCTTTCGGGTCACCAGCACTGGCGAGGTTGACGGTAGGTGCTTGAGATCTTCGAATGCCACCTGAGCTTCGGTGGTCCACTCGAACTTTTCCATTTTGCGTAGGAGATCATAGAAAGGAAATGCTTTTTCGCCCATCCGATTGATGAACCGGTTGAGTGCTCCTATGCGTCTAGCTAGCTGCTGGACACCCTTAATGTTCTTCGGTTTCTCCATTGCCAGTATGGCCTTTACCTTCTTCGGGTTTGCTTCCATTCCCCTTTCAAAGATGAGGTACCAGAGTAGTTGTCATGATGGGATGCCGAACACGCATTTGAGCAGATTCATCTTGATCATGTACTGATCGAGGTTGTCGAAGGTCTCGCAGAGATCATTGATGAGCGAGGTGCTTTCCCTAGTCTTGACGACTAGATAGTCCATGTAGACTTCAACATTTCTGCCAATTTGGTCCTTGAGGCAGGCCCGCATGCACCGTTAGTAGGTGTCATATGCGTTCTTTAGCCAAAAGGGAATGGTGTTGTAGCAGTATACTCTAAAGGGCGTGGTGAATGTAGTTTTCTCATGGTCTTCTACCTTCAGCCAAATCTGATTATAGCCTGAGTAGGCATCAAGGAACAAGAGTTGTTCGCAGCCTGCAATGGAGTCGACAATTTGGTCGATCCGTGGCAGGGGAACTGATCCTTCGGGAAGTTCTTGTTCAAGGACGTGTAGTCCTCACACCTACAGAATGTGTTGTATCCTTCTTGGGGACCAACATGGGGTTGGCTACCCAAGTGCTTTCCTTGATCTCGCGGAGAAAGTTGGCATCGAGGAGTCTGTTGACTTCCACTCTGATAGTCATGGCCTTTTCCTCGGAGAGGCAGTGCATAGATTGCATGACTGACCTGGCATCTGAATACATGTTGAGGGTGTGCTCAGCGAATTCCCTGGGAACTCTTGGCATGTCCGCAGGACACCAGGCGAAGATTTCCTGATGCAGCCCGTCCTACGGACGCTCCTACATCTACACCACCAAGTCCCCAAGTGGACCCATGACCCATGGCCGAGCCAAGCTCCTTCAAGCTAAGGTGAATTTGCTCCTTGTCTCATGTGACTTTGATACATCCTTGGATGGCTTGCTACTTCATGCCAATACCTTATGCATCCTCAGGTACGAACCCCATGAAGAAATGCTAAGAGAAGGAGCCAAGCCAACATAAACCGGAGTCATAGGCCAAACCGGCGCTAGGACCGGCGGACCGGACTCCTTGGAACGTTCGGCACAGGCCCCGGTGGACCGGACCCTGGACCGGAATTTCCGGCGCACGCTGGAACCGATTGGCGCACGATGAAACGTTGTTCTGTACGCCATTCCGGTGGCTGACCAGAACGACCGGTACGGACCGGAAATTCTGGCGCCCAGTCCGGCATGACCGGACTTATCGCCGGAATGCCTCCAGTCTCAAGTCGACTAGGGTTTGATGCCCGAGAATATTCCCTATTTCATCCAGTTTTACCCTTTTACCAAACTACCCCTGTTTTAGTGGCTGACCTATAAATAGCCCCACACCCCTTTGTAATAGTTAGGCATGATATTTGGAATTAGTGGAAACCCCTTGTGGATCTATCGAGTTCTTGCCTCATGCTCCTTTGACAAAGGAGCACCAAATATCACAAACCTCGTTGGAGTTTGCATCGTGCCTCCGCGTTGTACAAGGCCTAGGCATCGGAGTCCCTTTGCCTAGACATCAAGATCTCACTGAGTCTCCATCTCGCCGTGTCGGTTCGAGAGAGAGATCCCCGACCGACGCCGATCCTAGGGATTGCGCCAGACCGGTAGCCACCAGAGTGAGCAATTGGCTTGTATCGTGTCTTTGTGGTGTGTGTGTGTGTTCATCATGTTCTTCGTGTGTGAGTTCGCGGATTCGCTCTCTCCCTCATCCCCACACCTCCTCCGCCTCGATTTCAAGGGATTCGTGAAAGAGCAGGCCACCCTCGAGGTTAGCCCTCAACATATTGGTATCAAGAGCTTCGTTGCTCACGAATTCCCCCACAAATTTTTCTTCTATCCACCAAATATTTGAAAAATCCCCAAAAAAGAGCCCCAAATTTTCCTTCGGATCGATCTCTGGATTTGGTGTGTTTTGATGGTTTTGTTCCACATATCTGTTGCTTTGGGTACCGATCTATCTTCCTAGAACCTTTTCCCAGCCCAATTTGGACAAATTTCTGAAAAATTTGACCGATTTGACTTTTGGAGTTCATCACGAACTCAAACCGGCACCAGGCTCGGTGGACCGGCCCAGCCGCCAAAAATTTCGGCGACTGTTCCGGCGAACCGGAATCTCGACCGGAATTTCCGGTGCCAGGCTCGGGGCCGCCGGTTTGGCCGCCGAAATCCCTGTTTCGCCCATTTTTGTCCATTTTTCCTCTTGCGTTGTTCGTGTTTCGTGTGCGTGTCGCCAAACTAACTTCAAGCTTCCGCAACAATATTCACAGACCGCGCTCATCGACACCGCGACACCGAACATCATTCCCAACACCGGTAACAAGTCATCAATACCAAAGGTATAACTTGTTACACCTTGTTACCCCTTCTTCCGTGTGTGTATCTATCCTATGAGAGCAACTCATCTTGTGTTTTCCTAAGCATTGTGCACTTGTCCTTGGAAAGTGAGAGTGTGAGAGAAAATACAAGAGTTAACATAATAGTATAGAAAGGGAGAAAAAGAATCAAAAAAAGAAGAAGAAAAAAGAAAAAGAAAAAGAAAAAGAAAAAGAAAAAGAAAAATAGAAAGATACATAGTCTCCCAATACAAAGAGAGTCTCAAGCTTGTAAGCAAAGAGAGAAAAGAGCGCGACCGAGGCAAGTGCAAAAATCCGTTGCTTATTTCTCTTTTGGTGAACGAGTTGTGGTCTCTCCTTGCGTTGGCACGACACCGAGCATAGTCTTCGTTAGAACCTTTTGTGCTCATTTTCATAGTCGTGCTAACCACATCCGTCTCCATGTGTGTGTATCCTAGTGTTTTGTAGATCGCCTCCTATTTGCTTTTGATCTTTTGATTCTCTACCATGTTTGACAATAACCTTTTCTTTGGATCGTTTCGTTTGGTTTTCCACAACCCTAACCTTCCACCCACAGCTTTTGAGAGTTTTAGCTTTCCTTCTTTAGTGTGAGTTTTCTTTGCGTCATCACTTTGCAAGCCAATAGTTCTCACTTGTGGTTTCTAGTTCGATGCAATCCCCAAGGTGAGGTACAAGGCTAACACCACCATATTCCACTTCCATATACAATCCTTGTGTGTTTTGCATAATGGATAGGCACGGTGAGTCGAGCCAACCACCTCCCCAAGAAGAAGAACAAGGACCATACATGACGCGCGCAAGTCACTTCATCGTCCGACAAGAGTTCTGTGAATGTTGACAAGCCCTTGAGACGCGACAAGATGAACAATTTGGCGAGATGCAAGCCGAGTTCAAGAAAATCGACAACAGCTTCGATGGCCTCGAAAGACAAATGCATGCAATGCATCATAACTTTGGCCATCAAAATGAAGCGCTCCAACGCTCTGTCACCGAAACAACTGACAATCTTCGACGCCTCATCAACGGAATGGCAAGGCCACGCTCACGTGCATCAAGCTCTTCTAGCTCTTCGCGTCGTCATGTGCCTCTCCAACAAGATCTCCATCCAAGTGCTCCAACACGCAATGATGCCCCCGTGGTTGAAGATGGAAGTTCTTCCAACTATGTACCTTCTCCCCGGCACGCCGCAACTTCAAGCTATGACAGTGATTTCTCTTCAAGGCCACAAGCAAGGCAAGACACACACCGTCATCACTCAAGGGCATTGGTGATACAACAAGAGCAACCGCAACAAGAACCGCAAGTGCAACAGCAAGTCCACCACCATCGCCCGTGACACGTACTTGACACAACAAGTGATGACTCCAATTTGGAAAATCAAGCTCGTCAACGATGTGAAGCTCTCCAAGATCATCCTCCTCGTCATCATCGTCATGAACGTCCACACTAACATCATGGTCATCACGAGGCGCCTCCTCCACCACGTCTAAACTTGGAGCTCCAAGTTGTACAAGTTGAGCGACTCCCACCATGTCAAGAGGCTCAAGACCATGATCTTTGCCGTGAGGCCCATGTCCGTAACCAACATCACCAATCGAGGAACGAGCCTCCCCTTCGTCGTCAACCGTGTCAAGAGGCTCCACACCCTCGCCACCATGAGGCCCAAGCGCCTCAACCACGTCAACAACTGCGCCAAGAGCAAGAGCAAGCTCCACAACAACAACATCAAGAGCAAGCTCCGCAACAAGATTACGAGAACCAAGTTCCACCTCCTCAACCACAAGATCATCAACAAGGTCACCAAGCTCGTCGCAATGACCGCAATGATGAAGAAACTTTCGGCAAGCTCAAGTTCACAATGCCCAAGTTCACCGGATCCAATGACCCTGAAGAATACCTCTCGTGGGCACTCAAAGTCGACAAGATCTTCCGCATGCACAATTATAGCAAAAAGAAGATGGTCGCCATGGCTTCGCTTGAGTTTGATGATTACGCCAACCTTTGGTGGGAACAAGTTCAAGTTGCTCGTGACGCAAGGCAAGAGCTGCCAATCACAACTTGGCATGACATGAAGGCTCATATGAGATCCCGCTTTGTCCCCGCGCACTACATGTGTGACCTTTTCAACAACCTTCAATCGCTTCTTCAAGGGACAAAGACCGTGGAAGAGTACTTCAAGGAAATGGAACTCAATTTGATATGCGCCAACATTGATGAGCGCATGGAGAAAACTATGGCACGCTTCCTTATTGGGTTGAACCACCCAATCAAGTGCATCATCGAGTTCCAAACATACAACACCATGGTTGAGCTTGTGCACATCGCAACAAAGGCCGAACGTCAAGTGCAAGAGGACATCAAGTACAACAAGCCCAAGACGTACTTCACCTACAAGAAAGCTTCAACCGATACACCAACAACTTTCAATGGAAGCTCCTCAAGTACCTCCAAGCCTTCCTTCAAGCCCACACTTCCTCAAGGAAAACTGCCCCCAAGTGGCAAACAAGCAAAGAGTGACACACCTTTCAACGGTGAGTGCTACAAGTCTGGAGGCAAAGGACACAAGTCGACCGAATGTGGAAACAAGCAGGTATTGTTCATCCATGACAATGGCGACAAAGAGTACTTAAGTGAAGATGAATTTGATGCCCGAGTCAAGGAAGCAATGGCAAAGCAACAAGTGGAAGATGACCAAGAACTCCTCATGTGTGAACATGACGCAAGTCCATCGCTTGTCGTCACAAGGATCTTGACCACTCAAGCACAAGAGCATGAAGACCAATACTCAAATATCTTCCAAACACGAGCCGACATCAATGGCAAATCTATCAAGGTGATCACCAATGGTGGGAGTTGCCACAACCTTGCTAGAACCGAGACGTGTGAGAAGCTCAACCTCACCCTCCATTCGCACAAGAACCCCTACCACGTGCAATGGCTAAGTGACCAAGGGTCCGTGAAGATAAAGCATACTGTATCGGTCTCCTTCGCCATTGGTCCTTACAAAGACATGGTGGAGTGCGATGTGGTTCCCATGACAGTTTGCCACATGCTTCTTGGTCGACCATGGCAATTTGACAAGACTGCTCTACATGATGGTCGTACCAATGTATACACATTCAAATGGCTAAACAAGACATGTGTTTTGCAACCGATGACTCCTAGACAAATAATTGCGGACAACGCAAAGGCTTTAGCGAGGGAGCAAAGCACAACACCTACTTGTGAGAAGAGCGGTGAGCGAGAGATCCACCTCATAGTGAGTGAGAGCCACAACTCAAACTCGAGTGGAAAAACTAAGAGTGTTCTCCTTGCCACCAAAAGTGAGATGAGAGAAGTGCGGAAGAACCCATCAATCTTGCACTACGTCCTCATTTGCAAGGGCCTAGCGCAAGGAACTAATGAAGTAACCAATGTTCCTCCATCTTTGATGATTGTCTTGTAGGAATTCAAGGATGTGTTTCCCGAAGAGCTTCCACCTGGACTACCTCCCTTTCGTGGAATTGAGCATCGCATTGACCTCATCCCCGGCGCACCCCTTCCAAATCGCGCCGCCTACTGCACGAACCCGGAGGAGACGAAGAAGATCGAACGTCAAATCAACCAACTCGTCTCCAAAGGTTTGATCCAAGTTAGCACTAGTCCAAGTGTGGTACCCGTGATTCTTGTCCCAAAAAAGGATGATACGTTACGGTTATGCATGGACTATCGTCCAATCAATGCTATCACCGTGTGTTATCGACATCCTATACCACGTCTCGATGACATGCTTGATGAGTTATGTGGAGCCACTATTTTTTCAAAAATTGATCTTCATAGTGGTTACCATCAAATACACATGGCGGAAGGTGATGAGTGGAAAACCGCCTGCAAGACCAAACTAGGTCTCTATGAATGGTTGGGCATGCCCTTTGGCTTATCTAGTTCCCCATCCACCTTCATGCGCCTTATGAATCATATCTTGCGTTCTCTCATTGGAAAAAGTGTTGTTGTCTATTTTGATGATATACTTGTGTATAGCAAGTCACTTGAGGACCACGTTACACATATCAAGGAAGTTTTGCAAATCCTTCGACATGAAAAGCTTTATGCTAATCTTCCCAAGTGCACCTTTGCTAAAGACAAGTTGATTTTTCTTGGATTTGTTGTTTCTTCGAAGGAAATTGAAGTTGATGTTTCCAAGGTCAAGGACATATGAGATTGGCCCATCCCAACAAATGTGAGTGAACTCAAGATTAAACAAGGACAAGAAGGAGATGATATTTGAAGAAGGTGATCTTGTATGGATACACCTAAGCAAAGACCGCTTCCCTAAGGAACGTGACTCCAAGCTTAAGCAAAGAGGAGATGGTCCCTTCAAGGTCCTCAAGAGAATCAACAACAACACCTACATCATCGACATACCGGCGTCCAAGTACCTCGCAAGCAATACGTTCAACGTCAAAGATCTCTCACCCTACCATGGAGATGTTCAAGATGACAACCATGAAGAGTCGATGACGACTCTTTCCCAAGGGGGGAGCTGATGCAGCCTGTCCTACGGACGCTCCTACATCTACACCACCAAGTCCCCCAAGTGGATCGATGACCCGTGCCCGAGCCAAGCTCCTTCAAGCTAAGGTGAATTCGCTCCTTGTCTCATGTGACTTTGATACATCCTTGGATGGCTTGCTACTTCATGCCAATACCTTATGCATCCTCAGGTACGAACCCCATGAAGAAATGCCAAGAGAAGGAGCCAAGCCAACACGAACCAGAGTCCTAGGCAAAACTGGTGCCAGGACCGGCGGACCGGACTCCTTGCCGGAACGTTCGGCGCACACCCTGGCGGACCAGACCCAGGACCGGAATTTCCGGCGCACGCTGGAACCGACTGGCGCATGCTGAAACGTTGTTCTTTACGCCATTCTAGTGGCCGACCGGAACGACCGGTGCGGCCAGATATTCCGGCGCCCAGTCCGGCGCGACTAGACTTATCACCGGAATGCCTCCAGTCTCAAGTCAACTAAGGTTTGATGCCCGATAATATTCCCTATTTCGTCCAGTTTTACCCTTTTATGCCCAAACTACCCCTGTTTTAGTGGCTGGCCTATAAATATCCCCACACCCCTTTGTAATACTTAGGCATGATATTTAGAACTAGTGGAAACCCCTTGTGGATCTATCTAGTTCTTACCTCATGCTCCTTTGACAAAGGAGCACCAAATATCACAAACTTCGTTGGAGTTTGCATCGTGCCTCCGCGTTGTACAAGGCCTAGGCATCGGAGTCCCTTTGCCTAGACGTCAAGATCTCACCGAGTCTCCCATCTCGCCCTGCCGGTTCGAGAGAGAGATCCCCGACCAACTTTGATCCTAGGGATTGCGCCGGACTGGTAGCCGCCAGAGTGAGAAATTGTCTTGTATCGTGTCTTCGTGGTGTGTGTGTGTGTTCGTCGTGTTCTTCGTGCGTGAGTTCGCGGATTCGCTCTCTCCCTCATCCCCACACCTCCCCCACCTCGATTTCAAGGGATTCGTGAAAGATCGGGCCACCCTCGAGGTTAGCCCTCAACATTTCCCAGCACTCACGGAGGAATTCGACGAGCGTGAGTTCCTATGGAGAGCTCAAGTTTCTTGCGATGAGGGCAGTCTTCGTGGAGTCTATCGGGTGGACCTAGACCTCCGTTGTGTTGACTGTGGAGTCGAACGATTGCTCGAGTGAGTTGTGTTGGCTCGCGGGAGGGATAATGTGGTCTGTCAAATCCTTGAGCTTCACCAGTTCTTCTTGCATTCTGAAGGATTGTGAGATTCCATTGAACTCCCCATCGCAGGTGTCGGATCGTGTGAAGCTTCCGTGGACGGTGATGATACCGCGAGGTACTAGCATCTTCAGTTGGAGGTAGGCGTAGTGCGGTACCGCTATGAACCTGGCGAATGCGACCTGCCCCAGTATGATGTGGTACTGAGATGGTCAGCTGGTAACCTAAAAGTCGAGCCTTTCGCACCTGAAGTTGTCGGGCTTGCCGAAGATTACGTCGAGGTAGATTTTCCCAAAGGGTATATGAGCTTCTTGGGAAATATGCCATGGAAGGTCATCTCAGATTGCTCGAGGCTGGTCAGGTTGATGTTCATGGCCCATAAGGTGTTGGCGAAGATGAGGTTGATGCCGCTGCCACCATTCATGAACAGCTTGCTCATCTCGAAGTCATCGATTTGTGCCTCAAGCACGAGGGCGACGTGGCCTGGTCGCGGGACCTGACGCAGCTAGTCAGATCGATCGTAGGTGATGCAGGACTCTGATTTGCTGAGGTACTCGCGGATTGTAGGTGGTGATGATACGACCATGCTCACTTGGTGGGTGATTATCTTCTGGGCCCCATTACAGGGGCACCCTTCTAGATCATGTTCATGTTTCCGAGCGGTCGAGGGTACTAGGCACCCACATTGTTGTGAGCCACCGCAACCAAAAGTGATGGTGGTGCATTGGCTAGGAGGGGTGGTGGTGGAGGTGCTCTGTATGCTACGGGGCTTGCGGTTGTCCTTTAGCCTTGACTTGTTTCCTCGCGCTGCAGTTGGACGTAGGCATCTTAGAGTTTTTGGAATTCCTGGCAGTACTTGAGGAGATGACTATACTTGCGCTTGCTGTATTTGCTGTCGATGTAGTAGTGGATATTGCATGGTCCTTCCAGTCGCTGCATCAGGGATGGCCCATCCTTGCGGATGTGGCATTGCCACACTTGCGTGGTTTTGCTGGCGTTCCTATCATCGCGGTAAACGCCACCACGGTAGCTGCTGATGTGGTTACCGTTGGCACGTTTATGGGCATAGCCATCCATGACCATGTCGACTCTGTCATGGTCCTCGTAGCCATGCATTCTATGTTTTCCTCGGTGGTCGCAGTGGTCGCATCTGCGACCTTGGTCATCTTCGTCGTCTGAACATGTACAACTATTATGGAGAGAGTCCTCACCATCCGCCAATATGTTGGCAAGGTTCATCAGGTGACCGATGGTGCTTGGCTTCAGCAACCCAGCTCTTCCTTGAGTTCGTGCCGGCGCGCCACCGTTGAACGCATCGATCTCCCGCTCTTCAGAGATGTCCTCTGCAAAGTTCTAGATGATGGATCAACGCTAGATGTATGAGCAGAGGGACTCGCTGGATTGTTGGGTGCACGCCCGCAGCTCTTCGAGGGACGCAGGACATTTGTATGTGCCCTTGAAGTTTTGGGCGAAGCTGTACACCAAGTCCTCCCAGTCGCGGATTAAGCTGGAAGGGAGGCTGTTGAGCCAGGCGCTTGCGACGCCCTTCTGTTGCAGCTAGAAGAAGTGCATGGCTATGTTCTTGGTTCCGTCGTGGCACATGACGGACTGCAGGTGGTCATCTAGACAGGTTTTCAGCTCCTGGAGGGCATCGAACTTCGGGTTATAACCCAAAGGTAACTTGAAACCCTTCGGCATCTGAGTTTGCCGTATAGCATGGCTAAAGCATCTAGCACCACAAAGCTCGGTGTCTTCGTCATTGGGCTCAATAGAGTAGACGTGTTTTGCGCATGATTTGTCTTCTTTTTGCTGCTTTATCTCGTCATGAGCATCGTAGTCATGATCCCCCCATTGCGGGATATGACATTGTCATGGGGTATCATCGTCTTGTGATGGCGAGTAGTTGCTCTTTTGCACCGCATGTGCTTTTGTCTTCTATTTGGCGAGTTCTCCCGCGAGTGCTGCTTCAACTAGACCGAGCCTAGCTATGGCAGATCTATGGACGATGGATCGTGGTTCCCCTGCCTGAGGCGGTTTGGATAGCATGTATGTATTATCTGCGATGACGGTGATCTACAGAGTCATGGCGTCATGTTGCCCCGTGAATCCACCGACATGAACAAGGAGTCGAGGTTTTGACTGGCATCACGTATTGCCTCCTCGTCCATCATATGTATTTTGAGGGCACCTCCTATGCACCCCAGCATAGTGGCTCCCATGTGAGGAGGATCCGTCGATTGAGGAGAGCTCCGCCCATCAAGCACTCGACTCATCGGCGATTCGTTGACGTTCTTCGAGCTGGGTGTGCAGCGCCTGCTGGTGAAGAAACTCCATATCTAGGTACCAGTGATATGCCATTAGCATCTCGCATGACGCGTCTGCTGGCAGTGGGGTGCCCTTTAGGGCTAGCTTGAGCTTCTCCCATTCGTCATTCGAGAGATGAATCTTTGGGTGCTCGTTGGGGTCATCGCAACCGGCGCCATTACAGGATTTGGGTTAGGTACCGGTGTCGTTTCTGGTGTTGGCGTTGATGATGGCACAATGGTAGTGGTTGATGTAGACATTGCTTCCGCAACTTTTTGGATCAGATCCGACATCATCGTCTCCTTCGAGTGTGTTGAGGGCAAACCTCTAGGGTGGCCCGATCTTTCATGAATCCCACTCAAATCAAGGATGGAGTATGGGGGAAGGAGGGGAGGATGAACACGACGAACTCACGCATGAAGAACGCGATGAACACACACACACAAAACCACGATACACACCAATAGCTCACGCCGGCGGTGACCGATCCGGCTCAATCCCTAGGATCAGCGTCGGGTGGAGGACTCTCTCTCGAACCGGCACGACGAGATGGGAGACTCGGTGAGATCTTGACGTCTTGGCAAAGGGACACCGATGCCAAGGCCTTGTACAACACGGAGGCACGATGCAAACTCCAATGAGGTTTGGGATATTTGGTGCTCCTTTGTCAAAGGAGCATGAGGCAAGAACTAGATAGATCCACAAGGGGTTTCCACTAATTCCAAATATCATGCCTAGGGTTTACAATGGAGGTGGGGGACTATATATAGGCCAACCACAAGTTCAAGGGTAATTCAGGCATTAAATTAGAGTTCTGGGCGAAGTAGAGGGGTACATGGGACAAAGGGCCTAGTTAGGCTCGCATGCCCATCTTCAGGCCGGACAGTCCGGGTCGAGTTGACCGGACAGTCCGGGGTGGCCGGACACTCCGGGTAGTGTCCGTGTTAAGGGGTAACCCTATGGGTGGCCCGATCTTCATGGATCTCGTGGTCAAATCGATGGGAAAGCGAGGGGAAAGGGAGAAGGTAGCGGAAGCGGACGCACACCTCGTGAAGAACACGATGAACGCACGGAAAACTCACACGATACAAGGCCGATTGCTCCCGCCGGCAGCCACCGGTCCAATAGAATCCTCGCAAGGAAAGATCGGTCAACGTGCTCCCTCGATCCCACGCGGAGAGGGAAGAACACCTTGGAGAGGGTCTTGACGTCTTTCCAAAGGGACACCGATGCCAAGGCCTTGTACAACAAGGGAGGCGCGATGCAAACTCCAATGAGGTGGTGACGATAGTCGATCCCCTTTGGTAGAAGGGGATGAGGCAAAACTAGAGATTCCACAAAGGGGGTTTTCTTTAGTCTATCATCTATGCCTAGGGTTACATGAGGGGGTGGGGGCACTATATATAGGCCAGCCACTAGTTCAAGGGTACTTTAGGAATAAAAGGGAAAAGTCTGGGCGGACTAAGGGGTACATGGGCCAAAGGCCCAGCTGGCGACGCGCAGGCCCATACGCTCAGGCCGGAGACTCTGGTGTGGGGTCTAGAGACTCCGGTGTGGGCCGGAGACTCTGGTGTGTCTCCGGTGTTGTCTTCAGAGGGGCCTTCTAGCTGTCCTCGAGCTCGATCTGGGGGTCAGTCCGGACATGGGTCCGGAGACTCTGGGGTATGCAGGCCGGAGACTCTGGTGTCTTCAGGCCGGAGACTTCGGTGTGGCCAGAGACTCCGGTTTGTGCAGGCCAGAGACTCCGGTGCTCCAGCTGCTGCTTCTTCTGTCTTCTCTTCCAAGCCTCCGTCTTGTCAGGCTTGGTGCTCCAGGCTTCCTCCATTGCCTCTGTACTCGTCGGTATGAACCTATCATGGATATGGGACGGAGTATGAAGTAGTACACCATTCAGGAGGGTAGGAAGTGGGCTCGCATACAGGAACGGATTCACCTTTGGAGTCCATGACGACTTGGCATAAGTTGGAGACCATGATGTGGTAACGACCAAAGGTCGGGCCACATCATCTCCCCTCCCTTCAAAAAGAGTCGTCCTCGACTCTACATGCTCATCACAAAGTAGAAGATGTCGAGAGACCTTCTTGATCCTGGGGTTCACCATATAGTCATCCTCGGAATAATTGAATTGGCAACACCTCAATGTTCCTTCACCTTCAATGAAGCCTACAAATCTCACCACAAAAGCGAAGCAACACTCAAAGCATAGCCAATTCATGAAGATTATAGTATGAGTCCTCAAGTAGAGTGAAGTCACCTTAGGATGTAGAGATGGCTTGTTGAAGAGAAGCCATAGGTAACTCTCTACGGTTCGTCTTGTCAACTTATGTTCCATAGAGGTTGACGCGAAAGCAATTGTACCTTCACACAACAAAGACCAAGAAACATATGTTTGTGTGTGATAGAGGAGCATGTCATTTGTGGCATGTCCATTCTTGTTCACAACACTATTAGCACAACTCAAGTATAGCAAACGGGATGCATATGCAAGGTCAAAGTGCATGGAACTCGTTGGAAAATCATCCAAATGTGGAAACTCAAAAACTCCATATAACTTCTTAGAGTGGCACTCAAAGCAATTGACTAAAGCATTGATCAACATCTCTAATGCAAAGCTAGGAGAATTCGGCAAAAACACATGAGGATGGGTATTCAAAACAACATCATTATGTGTGCAAACCAACCATTGGAAAGAACAATTGTTCAATATGTTGGATGCCATACACATATCATCAAAAACAAAGATCATGGGAGTATGTATATCGCAAGCGAAAGCAAAAACAACATTTTTGCAAACAAGCCATATGAAAGAGCAAGTGGTCCTTATGTTTGTTGCAAAAACAATACGAGAGACTTGGAAGCTCTCGTGACAATACATGCTCAAAATGGCATTAAGGTTGCACACAAAACATTGGAAAGAGAAATTGTTCAACATTTTTGTGGCAACACACAAAGCATCAATATCCAATAGCAACAAGACATGATTGTCACAAGGTGAAAGAATACCATCAACATGCTTGCAATCAAACCATAGGAAAGAGCAATTTGTCAACATGAAATATGCAAAGCATGCAAAAGGTATCAGAGCTAGGTTCGATCTTGAACTCACTTGGGGGATGCTCTCTAGAGCTCTTTTTGTCAACTCGTGCTCAACCAAGGTTGACATTCTTGTGCGGGTACCTACACACATCAAACACAAAAGGAAGAACGTGTGTGCATGGTAGAGAAATACATCATCCATCATGATGTATCTCTTCTTGTGCACATCACCATGAGTGTCAATCAAGTATGAAATAGATGCATGGTGAGTATGCAAGTGGTGAACATGCTTATCATGGCATTTACCAAAATCTCCAAAAATTGAGAAAGCTATGGGGGCCATCTCAATAGAATACATATGAGAATTATTGTTGCAAGCAAAACAAGTGAAAGAGCAATTATTCAAGTTATTGCAAGCAACGGGGAAATTGTAAAACATTCATGACAAAGCATTGTCCAAGGGTTATCATTGGTAACATCATTGCAAGTAAAACATTGGAAAGAGCTATTGTTCAACAAAGTGCAAGCAATGATATCATCAACATAACGTTTAGAGCATGGCATGTCTATGGCAACATCATCACATTCAAATAATTTCACATGCTCAACATTATGCAATGGCAAAGTATCACATGGAAATATCAATGAAGCATATGTGATATCACAAACATCATCCATAGCATGCCAATCATCACAAGTCATCATGTCCACTAGTGGGATCATGGCATCATCAACACCTGTATTCTTACCTTGTTCATACCTCTCATATGAAGTGGGTGTTGTGGTAGCATTGGCCTCCATGTGGGCGACTTCTTCATCATGTATGGGGATGGCATCATCTTCATCCACCATGTTCATGTTCTTGGTTGGAGGCATCATCATCTCCAAGCTTGGCGCTTCTTGATCCATGGAACCTAGCACATCATGAGAAAACACACTAGAGGTAGAGGGTGAGTTGTGAGAAATCAAAGTGGTTTCACATGATCTATCAACTACCACTCTCAACTCACTAGGTGTATCACTCATGCCCTCAAAGTGGAAGCACTCAATCTCACATATGGTGGAGTCACTCATCTCACTCTTGCTTTCACTCAAGTGGGCTAAGTGGCTCTCATACTCACATGGGATTGGTACCACATCATCACTCAAGCATGTAGGGGTAGGCTCGATTCTCTCAACTCCACGCGCCTCCTTTGGTGAAGGGAAAGTCCCATGCTCACCATTCTTGACCTTGTCGTCGGCGTCTTGCACCTTGGCTTGTGTAATCCTCTTGACGTATTCGTCCAACTTGGCGAAGTAGAGGTCTTTGTCTTCCTCATTCATGAAGTTGCATGCATCATCTAGGACGTCAGGTCTTGGCATTAAAGCTTGATGGCATGGAGGAGAGCTTACTGTTGGTGCCATTTTGGTGGTGGCACGAGTAGTTGAAGGTGCCCTTTGATGGTGTCGATGTAGGTCATTGGCGTGCCTTGCCAAAGGTTGATGTAGATGGCGCACTTGGTCATCCACATGACTCTCGCGACGATGCTCCTTGTCCTTGGCACTCTTCTTGGTGAGGTGTTGTAATGAGCGCAAAGCATCATTTTTCTTGGCCATCATGCTCATGGTCTTGGCGAAGTTGTTGTCCATGTCGTGCTTGAAGTTGTCCATTTGATGGTGGACCTTGTTACTCTTGAGGTGCGGGCTCTCTCTTGGTCGATGTGACTTGAGGAGCTTGTCGTTGGCGTGCTTGAAGTCGTCCATGCTTGGGGAGTTATTGTTGTTGTAGAACTCCCTGTCACCCAAGCATGTGGAGCCATTGTTGGTGTAGTGCTCCATGCATGAGGAGCCATTGTCGGTGTAGTGCTCCATCATGTCCTCTATACTTGTGGAGTCGTAGTCGTGGTGGCTCATCATGGGTTCTTCATAGATATCATCCTCGGTTCCGGAGTCCCTAGACATGATTCACAAGACCAAGTGGTGTATATGGAAGTGGTAGGGGTTAGGGATGCAACGTCAAACCTTACTTTACCTTGGAAGATAGTATCGTGCAAGTGGCAACACTTGAGAGCAATCAAAACCAAGCAAAGTGAAGTTCACGCGGAACACCAAAACCAACTAACCACTAAACACACACACACACACACAAAGCTTATGGTGGATAGGTATGGAAGGTGGCGTGTCCAAGAACAATCCGAAATCAAGATATTGTAATGGGAAGTAAAGAACCACGATGATCACAAAGAAAAACAAGTCAATCCACAAGATAGGAATTATGTACAAGGAAACACACACGGTGGGATAAATGGGACTTGTGCGACAGAGAAAGTGAGCTAAGAACCAAATGATTACCTAGCGAAGACTATAAGCTCGTGTCGCACAATTGCAAGGAGAGACGCTAGTTCGATTGCAATAAAATTGGTGGGCTACAAGATATGCACCATAAGTACCACCTATTTGATGTTCATCGAGCTTGCGCTTCCTATTCTACGATGCACTTGTTTCTTTCTTTCTTTTTCTTCTTTTTCTTTTTCTATTTTTTTCTCTTTTTCTTTTATTTTTCACTTGCCTCTTGTGCCAACAACTATACAAGATAACTATATGAGATAGCGCGCTCACAACTTTTGCTCGGTATTCTACAAGTATCAAATGTGCATAGCCCAAGCAATCATAGGAGGAACTAGTCTCAATAGGTGTTTGTTGAACGCAAAGATAGTGTGGCTCACAAAGGGATGCAAGTGGGGAGAAGTCGCGGAATTTTTATACGTTTCGTCGCTGATCTTCACCTTTTATTGGTGGATTCCGCCTTGCTCACGGAATTTGGATGGAGTAGATAGCATGAACCACGGAGATGATAATGTAGATCTCTTTCTCCTCTTCAAAACAAGTTAAAGAACACCAAAACCCGAGTTCGTATGCAAAAGTTATGCTCAAAACCGTGAAACAGATTTGCTGTCAGCAGTGGGGGGCAGAGACTCCGGTCTGGAGGTCCGGAGACTCCGGTCTGGAGTGACTCACACTAGAAACTACGGTCCGGGGCCGGAGACTCCGGTCTGGTCGATTACTGCGCGTCCAGAACACGAACGGGACGCGATTTAGGCAGAAAAAGTCGAACCAAAACCTCAAATTGGTGGGGGAAATCAAGGAATTAGGCCATGGGAATGCAGGGGAAGGTAGATCAACAAGTTTAGCAAGTAATCCACGGATCAAAACCTACCAAAACACACTCAAATCATAGATCGATCCAAAACACGAATTGGGGCTGTTTTTGGTGGAATTTTCGAATTTATGGGGAAAAAGACCAAATCGAGGGGAAATCCGTGGCAACCAAAAGCTACTGATACCAGATGTTAAGGGGTAACCCCGTGGGTGGCCCGATCTTCATGGATCTCGTGGTCAAATCGATGGGAAAGAGAGGGGAAAGGGAGAAGGTAGCGGAAGCGGACGCACACCTCGCAAAGAACACGATGAACACACGCAAAACTCACACGATACAAGGTCGATTGCTCCCGCCAGCGGCCACCGGTCCGATAGAATCCTCGCAAGGAAAGATCGGCTAACGTGCTCCCTCAATCCCACATGGAGAGGGAAGAACACCTTGGAGAGGGTCTTGACGTCTTGCCAAAGGGACACCGATGCCAAGGCCTTGTACAACGAGGAAGGCGCGATGCAAACTCCAATGAGGTGGTGACGATAGTCGATCCCCTTTGGTAGAAGGGGATGAGGCAAAACTAGAGATTCCACAAAGGGGGTTTTCTTTAGTCTATCATCTATGCCTAGGGTTACATGAGGGGGTGGGGGCACTATATATAGGCCAGCCACTAGTTCAAGGGTACTTTAGGAATAAAAGGGGAAAGTCTGGGCGGACTAAGGGGTACATGGGCCAAAGGCCCAGTTGGCGGCACGCAGGCCCATACGCTCAAGCCGGAGACTCTGGTGTGGGGTCCAGAGACTCCGGTCTGTCTCCGATGTCGTCTCTGGAGGGGCCTTCTGGCTGTCCTCGAGCTCGATCTGGGGGTCAGTCCGGAGATGGGTCCGGAGACTCCAGGGTATGCAGGTCGGAGACTCCGGTGTGTGCAGGCCGGAGACTCAGGTGCTCCAGCTGCTGCTTCTTCCGTCTTCTCTTCCAAGCCTCCGTCTTATCGGGCTTGGTGCTCCAAGCTTCCTCCATTGCCTCCGTACTCGTCGGTATGAACCTATCATGGATATGGGACGGAGTATGAAGTAGTATACCATTCAAGAGGGTAGGAAGTGGGCTCGCATAGAGGAACGGATTCACCTTTGGAGTCCGTGACGACTTGGCATAAGTTGGAGACCATGATGTGGTAACGACCGAAGGTCGGGCCACATCAGTCCGGGTAGTGTCCAAACTGGCTTCTGAATGTCCATGCCAGGTTGGGGCTAGGGCAGGCCGGACACTCCGCCTAAGTCGCGCCGGACACTCCGGCTGCCGGACACTCTGGCTAGATCCGGGCAGACACTCCGGCTCAGGCAGCTTCAGGACAGGTGCAGCTTCAGGGCTCGTGGGTCGACGCGACGGGGGTTCGTACCTAATGATGCACAGAGTAGTGGTCTGAAGTAGAAAGTCATCCAGGTGTATGTCAAAGTCACATGATGAGAGGAGCGAATTCACCTTAGCTTGAAGGAGCTTGGCTCAGGCACTGGTCATCGGTCCACTTGGGGGACTCGGTGGTGTAGATGTAGGAGCATCCATAGGATGGGCTACATCAGCTCCCACCCTTGGGAAAGAGTCGTCCTCGACTCTTCATGGTTGTCATCTTGAACATCTCCATGGTAGGGTGAGAGATCCTTGACGTTGAATGTATTGCTTGCAAGGTACTTGGATGTCGGTATGTCGATGATGTAGGCATTGTTGTTGATTCGTTTTAGGACCTTGAAGGGGCCATCTCCTCTTGGCATGAGCTTGGAGTCGCGTTCCTTGGGGAAGCGGTCTTTGCTTAGGTGTATCCACACGAGATCACCTTCTTCAAATATCAACTCCTTCTTGTCCTTGTTTAACCTTGAAGCTTGGCGAACGACTTTTTGCTCGATAGTAGCTCTTGTTTCTTCATGCAGTTTCTTCATAGCTTGTGCGCGCTTCTCGACGTCCATGTTGGTGCGCTCATGAAGAGGTAGTGGTAGGATGTCGAGCGCGGTGAGGGGCTCGAAACCATAGACGATTATGAAGGGACTCATCTTGGTTGTTGAGTGCTTGGCTCGGTTGTAGGCGAACTCGGCATGGGGAATGCATTCCTCCCAATCCTTCAAGTTTTTCTTGATCAACACACGTAGAAGAGTTCCGAGGCTTCACCAATCCATAAGGCCTCCACCATGAGATACTTGGAGAAGCAAAAGTTGGAGCGACGATTTCGGAATGCAAAGCTTGTTTTGTTTAAATAGAAAGCCCTTATGTAAATAGAAATCATCAACCCCTTTGTCAATGGAGCACTTTGCGAAAATTGGTTCAAAGAACGGGTCGGAATCATACAAAGATTTTATTTCCTCAAGGCCCAACACGTTGATTTCAAGTCTCGTAAGAAGGCTTGTGTGCTTGCGAGGCAAATCGTCCGCAACTACATTATCTTTGCCCTTCTTATACTTGACACTGTACGGAAAAGATTCCATGAACTCAAACCACTTAGCGTGTCTCTTACTCAAGTTGGCTTGGCCTTTGAGATATTTCAATGACTCATGGTCGAAATGTATGATAAATTCCTTGGGCCATAGGTAGTGTTGCCAAACTTGAAGTACACGAACTAAGGCAAAAAGCTCTTTGTAATAAATTGGATAATTAAGGCGAGCACCATCAAGTTTCTCGCTATGGTAGGCTATAGGACGTCCATTTTGCATAAGGAATCCTCCAATGCCAATACCACTAGCATCACACTCTATCTCATAAGTTTTTGTGAAATCTGGTAACGTAAGGAGAGGTGCTTCGGTGAGCCTCTTTTTAAGTTCATCAAAAGCTTTTTGTTGTGCTTTGCCCCACACGAAGGTGACATTATTTTTTGTAAACTCGTTGAGAGGACAAGCAATGGTGGAAAAGTCTTTCACAAAGTGACGATAGAAACCGGCCAACCCATGAAAACTTCAGAGTTCACTCACATTTGTTGGGATGGGCCAATCTCGTATGTCCTTTACCTTGGAAACATCAACTTCAATTCCCTTCGAAGAAACGACAAATCCAAGAAAAATCAACTTGTCTTTAGCAAAAGTGCACTTGGGAAGATTAGCATAAAGCTTTTCATGTCGAAGGATTTGCAAAACTTCCTTGACGTGTGTTATATGGTCCTCAAGTGATTTGCTATAAACAAGAATATCATCGAAACAGACAACAACACTTTTTCCAATGAGAGAACGCAAGATGTGATTCATAAGGCGCATGAACGTGGATGGGGCATTAGATAAGCCAAGGGCATAACCAACCATTCATACAGACCAAGTTTGGTCTTGAAGGTGGTTTTCCACTCATCACCCTCAGTCGTGCGTATTTGATGGAAACCACTACGAAGATCAATTTTCGAAAAAATAGTGGCTCCACACAACTCATCAAGCATATCATCGAGACGTGGTATGGGATGTCGATAACGCATGATGATATCATTAATTGGATGGCAGTCCATGCATAACCGTAACGTATCATCTGTTTTTGGAACAAGTATCATGGGTACGACACTTGGACTAGTGCTAACTTGGATCAAACCTTTGGAGACGAGTTGGTTGAATTGATGTTCAATCTCCTTTGTCTCCTCCGGGTTCGTGCGGTAAGCGGCGTGGTTGGGAAGTGGTGCACCGGGGACGGGGTCAATGCCATGTTCGATGCCACGAAGAGGAGGTAGGCCATGTGGAAGCTCTTTGGGGAACACATCCTTGACTTCCTGCAAAATAATCATCAAAGATGGAGAAACATTGGTTAATTCATTAGTTCCTTGTGCTAGTCCCTTGCAAAGGAGGACATAGTGCAAGATGGATGGGTTGTTCCGAACATCTCGCATCTCACTTTTGGTGGCAAGGAGAACACTCTTAGTTTTTCCACTCGAGTTTGGCTTGTGGCTCTCACTCACTATGAGGTGGTTCTCTCTCTCACCACTCTTCTCACAAGTAGGTGTTGTGCTTTGCACCCTCACTAAAGCCTTTGCATTGTCCACAATTATTTGGCTAGGAGTCATTGGTTGAAAAACACATGTTTTGTTGAGCCATTTGAAGGTGTATACATTGGTGCGACCATCATGTTGAGCAGCCTTGTCAAATTTCCATGGTTGACCAAGAAGCATGTGGCAAACTATCATAGGAACCACATCACACTCCACCGTATCTTTGTAAGGACCAATGGCAAAGGAGACTGATACGGTATGCTTGATCTTCACAAACCCTTGGTCACTTAGCCATTGTACGTGGTAGGGGTGCTTGTGTGGATGGAGGGTGAGGTTGAGCTTCTCACACAACTCGGTGTTAGCAAGGTTGTGGCAACTCCCTCCGTCAATGATCACCTTGATAGATTTTCCATTGATGTCAGCTCATGTTTGGAAGATATTAGAGCGTTGGTCTTCATGCTCTTGTGCTTGAGTGGTCAAGATCATTGTGACGACAAGCGATGGACTTCCATCATGTTCACACATGAGGAGTTCTTGGTCATCTTCCACTCGTTGTCTTGTCATTGCTTCCTTGACTCGGTCATCAAATTCATCTTCACTCAAGTACCCTTCATCACCATTGTCATGGATGAACAAGACTTTCTTGTTTCCACATTCGGCCGACTTGTGTCCTTTGCCTCCACACTTGTAGCACTCACCGTTGAAAGGTGTGTCGCTCTTTGCTTGTTTGCCACTTGGGGGCAGTTTTCCTTGAGGAAGTGTGATCTTGAAGGAAGGCTTGGAGGTACTTGAGGAGCTTCCATTTCAAGTTTTTGGTGTAGCGGTTGAAGCTTGCTTGTAGGTGAAGTATGTCTTGGGCTTGTTGTACTTGATATCCTCTTGCACTTGACGTTCAGCCTTTGTTGGGATGTGCACAAGCTCAACCATGGTGTTGTATGTTTGGAAATCGACGATGCGCTTTATTGGGTGATTCAAGCCAATGAGGAAACATGCCATAGTTTGCTCCATGCGCTCATCAATGTTGGTGCGGATCAAGTTGAGTTCCATTTCCTTGAAGTACTCTTCCATGGTCTTTGTCCCTTGACGCAGCGATTAGAGGTTGTTGAAGAGGTCACGCGTGTAATGCGCGGGAACAAATCGGGATCTCATATGAGCCTTCATGTCATGCCAAGTTGTGATTGGCGGTTCTTGTCTTGCATCACGAGCAACTTGAACTTTTTCCCACCAAAGGTTGGCGTAATCATCAAACTCAAGCGAAGCCGACCATATTCTCGTTGCTATAGTTGTGCATGCGGAAGATCTTGTCGACTTTGAGTGCCCACGAGAGGTATTCTTCGGGGTCACTGGATCCGGTGAACTTGGGCATTTTGAACTTGAACTTGCCAAATGTTTGTTCATCATTGCGGTCATTGCGACGAGCTTGGTGACCTTGTTGATGATCTTGTGGTTGAAGCGGTGGAACTTGGTTCTCACGACCTTGTTGTGGAACTTGCTCTTGATATTGTTGTTGAGGAGCTTGCTCTTGCTCTTGGCACGGTTGTTGATGGTGTTGAGGCTCTTGGGCCCCATGACGTTGTTGAGGGTGTGGATCCTCATGACGTGGTTGATGACAAAGAGGAGGCTCGTTCCTCGGTTGGTGATGTAGATTAGGCACATGGGCCTCACGGCAAAGATCATGGTCTTGAGCATCTTGACGTGCTGGGCGTCGCTCCACTTGTATCACTTGACGCTCCAAGTTTTTTTGAAGTGGAGGAGGCACCTCGTGAAGACCATGGTGTCGGTGTGAACGTTCATGACGTTGATGACGAGGAGGAGGATCTTGGAGAGCTTCACGTCGATGACGAGCTTGATTCTCCAAATTGGAGTCATCACTTGTTGTGTCAAGTATGTGTCGCGGTCGATGGTGGTAGACTTGCGGTTACACTTACGGTTCTTCTTATGGTTGCTCTTGTTGGATCACTAATGCCCTTGTGTGATGACAGTGTGCTTCTTGCCTTGCTCGTGGCCTTGAAGAGAAATCACCATCATAGCTTGACGTTGCGGTGTGCCATGGGGAAGGTACATAGTTCGAAGAACTTCCATCTTCAACCATGGGGGCATCATTGCGTCTTGGAGCACTTGGGTGTAGATCTTGTTGAAGAGGTGCATGACGACGCGAAGAACTTGAAGAGCTTGATGCGCGTGAGCGTGGCCTTGCCATTCTGTCAATGAGGCGTCGAAGATTGTCATTTGTTTCGGCGACAGAGCGTTGAAGCGCTTCATGTTGGTGGCCGAAGTTGTGATGCATTGCATGCATTTGTCGTTCGAGGCCGTCGAAGCGGTTGTCGATGTTCTTGAACTCGGCTTGCGTCTCGCCAAATTGTTCATATTGTCGCATCTCAAGGGCTTGGCAATGTTCACGGAACTGTTGTCGAACGATGAAGTGACTTGCGCGCGTCATGTACGGTCATTGATCTTCTTCTTGGGGATCTGGTTGGCTCGACTCACCGTGCATATCCATCATGCAAGACACACAAATATTGTATATGAAAGTGGAATATGGTGGTGTTAGCCTTGTACCTCACCTTGGGGATTGCACCAAACTAGAAACCACAAGTGAGAGCTATAAGCATGCAAAGTGGAATTGCAAAGAAAACTCACACTAAAGAAAGAACTAACTCTCAAAAGCTTGTTGGTGGTAGGTTAGGATTGTGGAATGCCAAAGAACCAACCAAAAGAAAAGGGATAGTCAAATGTGGGTAAAGTCCAACAAAACTCAAGTCAAAGGCGAAGGTCAACAATTCAAAGGGGTGACGGGAACCTATGACTATATACACACACGTGGAGATAGTTGGGATTGACACGACTATGAAAATGAGCAAACAAAATGTCCTAACGAAGACTAAGCTCGGTGTCGTGCCAATACAAAGAGAGACCGTGGCTCATTTGCAAAGAAGAAAAATGAGCAACGGATTTGTGCACTTGCCTTGGGGGCTCTTCTTTCTCTCTTGCTTACAAGCTTTGAGACTCTCTTTTGCAAGGGGAGACTATTTTTCTTTTTATTTGTATCTATTTATTTCATTCGGTTTTTTTTTTGCTCTTCCTTGATGCTACCTAGTCACACTTGATATTGCTCTTGCACTCTCACTATCCAAGGACAAATGCACAATGCTCAAGCAAACACAAGATGAGCCACTCTCATGGGATAGGTACACACAAAGGAAGATAGGGGTTAACAAGGTGACGCAAGTTATACCTTCTTTGATGATGAACTTGGCGTCGGTGGTGCGGGATGATGTTCGTGGGACACGTCTCGATGAGAGCGAGAGTTGTCGATGCGGAAGCTTGCTGTTAGTTGCTGACACGCACACGGGACACGAGCAAACAAAGGAAATTAGCCAATGCGAAAAATGAGGCAAAACTATCAAAACTGGCGTTATAGCCGGACACTCTGGTCTGTTTGTGCCGAACACTCCGGTCAGGCCAGACACTCTGGTCGGGTTCGGGCGGACACTCCAGTCGAATCGGTCCGGACACTCCGGCGCGGGTTTCCTCCTCATGTTCTTGAGCAGAAATCCTCGCCTTAAGTCCTCAAATCCGCGAAAAACTAGCCAAATCGGGCTGGGAAAACGCAGGATAATAGACCAACTCCTAAGACAAGGTTTGGTCGGATCAAAACCACAAATAACACTCCAAATCAAGAGATCGATCCAAAGGCAAATATGGGGCTCTTTTTTTGGGGATTATCAAATTTTTGGTGGATAGAAGAAAAATTTGTGGGGGAATTCGTGAGCAACGAATCTCTTGATACCAATATGGTGAGGGCAAACCTCTAGGGTGGCCCGATCTTTCACGAATCCCACTCAAATCAAGGATGGAGTGCGGGGGAAGGAGGGGAGGATGAACATGACGAACTCACGCAAGAAGAAAACGATGAACACACACACACACACACACACAAAACCACGATACACACCAATAGCTCACGCCGGCGGTGACCGGTCCGGCGCAATCCCTAGGATCAGCGTCGGGTGGAGGACTCTCTCTCTCGAACCGGCACGGCGAGATGGGAGACTCGGTGAGATCTTGACGTCTTGGCAAAGGGACACCAATGCCAAGGCCTTGTACAACACGGAGACACGATGCAAAATCCAACAAGGTTTGGGATATTTGGTGCTCCTTTGTCAAAGGAGCATGAGGCAAGAACTAGATAGATCCACAAGGGGTTTCCACTAATTCCAAATATCATGCCTATGGTTTACAATGGCGGTGGGGGACTATATATAGGCCAACCACAAATTCAGGGGTAATTCAGGCATTAAAGTAGAGTTCTGGGCGAAGTAGAGGGGTACATGGGATATAGGGCCTAGTTAGGCTCGCAAGCCCATCTTCAGGCCGGACAGTCCGAGTTGAGTTGACCGGACAGTCCGGGGTGGCCAGACACTCCGGGTAGTGTCCGAACTGTCCTTCTGAATGTCCACGCCAGGTTGGGGCTAGGGCAGGCCAGACACTCCGGCTCAGGAAGCTTTAGGATAGGTGCAGCTTCAGGACTCGTGGGTCGACGCGGCGGGGGTTCGTACCTGATGATGCACAGAGTAGTGGTCTGAAGTAGCAAGTCATCCAGGTGTATGTCAAAGTCACATGATGAGAGGAGCGGATTCACCTTAGCTTGAAGGAGCTTGGCTCGGGCACGGGTCATCGGTCCACTTGGGGGGCTCGGTGGTGTAGATGTAGGAGTGTCCGTAGGACGGGCTGCATCAGAGTGGGTTGCTCAGATCAGAGTTGCAACTGATGTTGCTATACAGGCCATAGGCTGAGGAAGAGGCGTTGAGCTCATTGAAGGTCCCAAGTGGTGGCGGGATCCATGAGGCAGGCATAATTGATGGTGGCATTGACTGCTCTAGGACCAAACAGATCTGGTCCAGAAAGTGTAATGTGTTGATCTTGTCTACCTAGAAATTCAGATCGCCGATCGACATCCTGGCTCCATCACCGACGGAGTCGAAGGCTGGACGTGAGGCCGACACGTGGATGGTGAAGTCAAAGGATCTGAAACAAATCCGTCCCTCCGAAGCCGACAAATCGTAGATCGTCAGAGATGGGGCCATTGAAGTCACGACATCATCGCGCAGGCTTCCCATAGATGGCGCCAATTGAAGTGGGTGATCATGTCAATGCCCATAGTTGATGGACTTGGGTTAAAGGGAAGAGAGACGCGCTAGAGACTTCGTCATCTAACAAACGAACACACGGGGACATGAGGTTTACCCAGGTTCAGGCCCCTAGAGGAAAAACCCTACTCATGCTTGTCTACTCTTAATTGATGATGAACCGAAGTTTTACAAGGGTGCCTAGATAGCAATGGCGCAAATGAGATCTAGCAGGTGTGTGTGTGCGAGAGTGTTCCTTCCCTTCTCATTGCTCCCTTCTGGCCCTTATATGGGGGAGCCAAGTGATATGGGTGGCCCGATCTTCTCAGTAAGCGAGGTGGATATATGATGATAGTGGGTGGAGATAACTTGTATGCCGCTCACGAACCTCTCGATTGATCCTAGATGCCAATGCAACAACTCTCAACCCTTGTAGATATTCGCAACTTCATACACTTGTGCATGTAGCCGCTGACCATGAAGAGGTATTGCAATCTTCTAATTCCCAATAGAACAACAGATCACAAAAAACTTGCAATTGGCTAAATCCTAATGGATCAACTAATCACACTTGAGTGATAGTAGCAAATACACCGATTTGGTGTAGGGAGTCAATTGATTGCAAGTAGCAACTCAACGGATCTAGGTTTACTTTAAATGTGGTCTAAACTGAGCTAAAGGGGCGTCCCAGGGCTTATATGGGTGGCTTGAATGGCCAAAAACCGAAACAAAAATGTGTCTACTCAAACTAATACAAGCCAATTCAGAACAGATCCTTCGGCGGCCGGACATTCCGGTTTGTATTGGACGGACGCTCCAGCTGGCCGGACACTCTAGGAGATATACACCAGACAGTTCGGTCTGGGCGGAAACTTCAGAGTTTCTGGCTGGATTCCGGGTGGCTTCTGATTTGGCATACAGAATGGCTTCCACCTTGGAGCGTCTTGCGGTAGGCCGGATTGTCCGTGTGGTACGCGCTAGACACTCTGGTTTCTGTAGGAAATTTCGCGCCATCCTTGATGATCTTCTCCTCTTCCAGTGTGCCTGCCTCCCGCTCCTCTCTCGTGCATTTATCATCACGTCAGGCTCCCCTTGCAGCAACCCTTCTCCTCCTCGCGACATGCTTGCTTCCTCAATGAACCCCATCATACACAAGTGCATAGACTTAGGTAGTATAAAATTCTCATCAATAAAAACACCAGATTCATTTAGGAGTGAATTCACCTATTGTTCAAGTAGCTTGGTACGAGCTCTAGTAATAGGTCTAATCCTGATTTCATTGGACTTGGTCTTGGCAGCAACATCGACAACTTCATTAGGAGTTGGAGATAGCAAGTTAGTAGGGATGTCTTCATCATCTCCCCCCTTCAAAAGGCGTCGACCTCGACGCTCCAAGGTCTTCTCCATCATATGGTGTCAAATCAGCAACATTGAAACCAACACTGACACCTCCAAATACATCTTGAGGAATACCTATCTTTAAGGCATTATCATTGATCTTGGCATTCACTTTGTAAGGACCAGCACCACGTGGAAGTAACTTGGATTTACGCAATTCTGGAAATCTATCCTTGCGAAAGTGTACCCAAACCATATATCTAGGCTGAAACAACACCTCCTTGTGCTTCTTGTTAGCTCTTTCGGCATTGTCCTTACCCTTGTTTTCAATAGTCTCTTTTGTCTTCACATGTATCTTCCTCACAAAATTTGCTCTCTTCGATGCTTCCATGTTGACTCTCTCTTGGATAGGAAGAGGCAGCAAATCAAGTGGTGTAATGGGTTTGAAATCATAGACCGGCTCAAAATGACAAAGTGTGGTAGAGTGAACCGCCTGGTTATATGCAAACTCCACATGAGGCAAACACTCCTCCCATTTAGTAAGATTCTTCTTGATCATAGCTCGCAGCAATGTCGACAGTGTTCGGTTCACCACCTCCGTTTGACCATCAGTTTGGGGATGACAACTAGTGCTGAATAGTAACTTCGTACCTAGCTTTCCCCAAAGTGTCTTCCAGAAGTAGCTCATGAACTTCACATCACGGTCGGAAACAATCGTCTTTGGTACTCCATGTAAACGTACCATATCCCTGAAAAATAGGTTAGCAATATGTGATGCATCATCGCTTTTGTGGCAGGCAATAAATTGGGACATTTTATAGAATCTATCCACTACCACAAAAATTGATCATGTCCTCTTTTAGTTCTAGGCAAACCTATACAAAATCCATGCTTATATATTCCCATGGTGTAGTAGGTGCAGGTAATGGCGTATACAAACCGTGAGGCTTCAACTTGGACTTGGACTTGGAGTTGTCACCACAAGAAAAGTTTCCTTCCGCAACGACTTGGCCCGACGGTAGTCGTAGAAGGTGCATCTTCCGCGACGAAATTCTTGGCTCGGCCGTGGTCGATGGAAAACTTTTTTTCCTGGTTTCGCGGCCCTCTACTACGACGAATCTACTAAAAATATGGAGGAAGCTCAGCTGGCGCGTGGAAGAAGCAAGATTTTCGTTTCCTCGCGCGATGTTGACTCGCCGAAGTCTTTTGAGGCGTGTGGGTCCCGGACGTCAGTGTCTCCAGCGGACCATACTTTTCGGTCGTGCCTCCCTGATTTTAACTCGATAACATTGCTCAAGGCGTCTGCTGTTTAGTCAGGCTGCTAGGTCCCACATGTCAGCCTCTCATTAGAAGGATCGTGTGTATGATGGAATTTTTTCCTTCGCTCGTGCTACCCTGTTTCGAAGTTGATAGTGCTGCTCGATGCATCTACCATCTAATCAACCTCCTAGGACCCACATGTCATCCTCTCATTAGAAGAAACGTGTGTATGATGGAATTTTTCCTTCGCTGGCGCTACCCCGTTCCGAGTTGATAGCGCTACTCGACGCATCTACCGTTTAACCAACCTCCTGAGCCCCACATGTCATCCTCTCATTAGAAGAAACGTGTGTATGATGGATTTTTTTCCTTCGCTCGCGCTACCCTGTTCCGAACTTATAGCGTTGTTCGATGCATCTACCGTTTAATCACGATGTTGGGCCCCAAATGTCATCCTCTCATTAGAAGAAACGTGTGTGTGATGGATTTTTTACCCTCTGTAGCGCCTTTGTGTTCCGAACTTGATAGCTTTGCTCGCTGCATCAGTCGTTTATTCAGGCTAGTGGGTCCCTTATGTCAACCTCACATTAGAAGAATCATGGGTATGATGGATTTTTTTCTTCTCTAGCGCTACCCTGTTCTGAACTAGATAGCATTGCTCGACGAATCTGTCGTTTGCTCACACTGCTGGGTCCCCCATTTTAGCCTCTCATTAAAAGAAATGTGTACATGCTGAAATTTTTTCTCACTCGCGCCTCCCTGTTTCGAACTGGCTACATTGCTCGATGCAGCATCTGTATAAGGTCGCGCTGCTAGGTCCCACACATCAGCCTCTCTGTAAATGAAACATGCATATGATGGACTTTTTTTGGCCATCTCCGCAGTTTTGACCTTGGAAACTTGATGGGTCCTAGATGTCAACCACCTCTGTGCAAGAAACGTGTCTATGCTGGGTCCTAGCTGACAACCTCTATTTGAAAGAAACGTGTGTATACTGGACTATTTTTTCAGGTCCCAGATGTCAGCCTCAGAGTACAAACATGCTCAGAAAGGCCGAATTAAAAAGATTCTAGGCTAACTCGGGGCGGATGCCCTATTCGTCATGTCTTATATTCCATGGGCTCACTCCTAAATTGAATGGGCTATGGTCGGTGGCCACAAGACCATAAAAAGGCCGAATTAGAAGGTATTGGGCTATGATTGGGGCTGATAGGCTAATTTCATGGGCTATGCTTGGGCCTGCTAGGTCCGACATGTCAACTTCTCTATAAGTGCAATGTGTGTATGATGGAAATACAACAAAGATATTCATAGAAAAATATCATTAATCTTTTATTAGTACTACAACTTCTATATTAGTCTTCTTAAAATATTTTGTGTGTCTATGTTTATCTCTTTTAAAATATAAAAGGGCAGCACTCCTGGCATCTCAATTTAAAAAATGCCACATAATAGGGTATTTTCTTAAAAACATGGGTAGGAAGAGTTTTTTTATTATGAAAGGTGGGGGGCAATGCCGAAAAGGCCGAATTAAAAAGAGTTTGGCTATTGCTCTACGTGGGTTATATTTCATAGGATATGCTCCATGGGATTCATTCTCAAATTTCACTAGGTTGTGCTCAGCTGTTCGTTGACCCGTAAAAGGCCAAACTAATATGTTCTCGACTATGCTCTATGGGATCCTTTCTAAAATTCGTTGGGTTGTGGTCAGCAGTACCTGACCCCGAAAAGACTGAATTAAAATGTTCTGGGCTAAAGAGGGGACGAGTGAGGTACTCCCTCCGATCCAAATTAATGTTCTCGGATTTGGCTAGATTCGGATGTATCTAGCACTAAAACATGACTAGATATGTCAAAATCTAGACAAATGTGAGAACATTAATTTGGATCAGAGGGAGTACTAGATTTCTTCTCCTAGTTAATAAAAATTGCATTGTGATGTGCTCTGCCGGATTCAAAACAAAGACCTCGGCGAGGGCGGGGGAAAGCGATAATTCTTTTTGGCAGATATTCATGTCAAAATTCAGCAGTATAGAATAAGATAGAAAAATTATCAACAGATTTAAAGTTATATTCGGGAGCACTTGACCAATTCAGCAGCATTTCAAAAGTGACCAATGCAGCAATACATATAATGAAATACAATACCAGTACATCAGTATTAGTTGCACAAATGATTTAGTAATAGCAACGACAGAACATATGATAGATTCAGTAGCTTTCCAGCTTGAAATTCAATAGCAGTACAAAGAGAATCAGTTCTTGTTCCAGCTAAAAAAACTTGGCCCACGATCAGTTTGGCCTGTTCTCCGAATAGACTCAATCATTGGAGCAAGCAAAACTGACGATCAAGTTTATACGTGAGTACCTCCTCCTTACGTCAATGCCTCTGTGACCGCCCATAGCAACCCAAAATGCCCAAGACTCATCCAGATAATTGTAACAATGCTAAGTTTCAAAAGAAAAGCAAGATAATCTGATGCACTTCATCTAACCAAGTACCAGTACATCACAGTTTTTTCTACAAAATATTATACTAATAGTAACGATAGAACATTTGACAGATTCAGTAGCATTTGGAAGATTCAACAGTATATAATAGACCGTAAAAATATCAGATAGATTCTCGGTTCATATTCAGCAGCACTTGACAGAGTCAGCACAACATTTCAAAGTGACCGGTTGTGGCAGTACACAGATAGTGACCAAAAGAATTGATAGATTCAGCAATGCGGACATTGAAATTCAATAGATGTAGCAAGGACTGATTCAAAAGGAAAGCGAGACCATATTCTGCACTCGACCGGTCGATCTGAACAAGTACCGAATAAAATCTTTTGATAGGTTCAGTAGCATTTGAAAGATGCAGCAGTACATAATAAGAAAGAAAAATATCGATAGATTCACAGTTGACATTCAGCGTCACTTGGACATATTCAGAAGCATTTCAAAGAGACTGATTCAGTAAAGCGAGACCATATTCTGCACTTCATCGGTCGATCTGAACAAGCACCAGTACATAGTTATTATTGTAAAATAGATTAGCAGAGGAAGAACTCCATAGAAAATACTCAGAACTACCTTAAGCTAGAAACCACGTCTCCCAAAATGATAAGTACTAGTACATACAGTAGGTATTACTACAAAATATATTAGCAGTAGTTGAACTCCATAAAAATACTCCTAAGAACAACTACTAAGAACAGGTAGTAAGTCTTTCTAGTAGTTCAAATACTCCAACGAACATTAAGATGTGTTTATCTCACTCATGAATCTTGTTAATCGGAAGACAGTATTCTAGGGTGAACACCGACGGTTGATGAGCGATCGGGTGCGACATCGGCACCGGCAGGAGCCACTTCAGCTCATCGAACGGGATGCCTTCGGGCAACGCGGTGCTCTCCGGCACGCATAGCCCAGAATTTTTTATCTTTCTCCCCTCAATCACAGTCGACGACCAAAACTTCACCATGTACCGCGGCGACAAGCACGCCACGGACCTGACGCATACGACGGATACGATGTGTCGCGTTTGGTGTGTGTCAAATTGTACCACGAACACAGTACCATTGTCCCCGGATCCGATGATATCTACTATCCGCAGGCCTATTTCCGGCAGAGGCTTAGAGGAGTACCTGCGTGTTTTGTCGTAGAGGAAACTGCGCATAGTCATCGAGTGAGCTTCATAGAGGTGGGCGAGGAGCACCGCCAGCGAGGCGGCGAAAATGCAGCCATCCTCCATGCAGTTGCAAGGGCCATACGCGCATGCAATCTTGTGGTTGTGGACCTGACGGTAGGCTACCAATGTCCCGCAACCATTGTTGGGGCATCTTCTACGTTTTCCGCTGGTGACTCAGAGGTTCAACTCCTTGGAGCATGAGGCTAGCCGGATGGCGCTGGTAGTGTCCATACACATAGCGATCTTGTTGAACACGTCGGGCCGATGTTGCTCCATCCGCTGTACCACCGGTTGGGCCCCGAATCCGCCATCGCGTCCCGATGGTTTGGGGGTGAGGCGGATCAATCTATGACTATTGGGAGGTTTTGGAGGGACCGATGCTGCGGGCGAGATGGCGAGGAAAATGAGTGATGCACACGTTGGATACGATACCAAATACTGCTGGAGATGGGGAAGATGGTATGGCTCTTTGAGCGAGGATTTTTTTGCGTGTTCCTTCATCGGTCTTCTGCTGCAGGACGCAGCTCCATCGAGGAGACTTTAATTATTAGCTAGCTAGTGTAGCACGCCAACGATGTCTAGTACTACTGTAGTAGCATCGAGAAAACTAGTAGTAATTAGCTAGCTAGTCTAGCACGCCAACGCCAACTTTAATTATTGGTTCTTGTACTTGTGCATAGCGTTCGTTGTGCTAAAGTCTAGTATCAATAGAATCTCCTACTTCCTCTGTTTCAAAATATAAGATGGTTTAGCTTTTGTGAAAAAATGTATCTAGACATCTTTTACTACACACTAAAAGTAGTATGTAGGTTCGGAGTGAACCACACACTAAAAGTCGTCTAGATACATTCGTTTCGCACAATTTAAAACATCTTATATTATGGAACAGAGTGAGTAGGTGCTAGAATGGAAAAAAAGATTCGAGGGTTAGCAATGTTGGACTTTGCTAGTCTTGATACAACAGTTAATGTTGAAAGTTAACCATACACCATATAGTGGTAAGATAAGATAAGTTAAATCTCTAAAAAATATGGTCTCGTCATATCAGCTTAACCAAAGACTAGTGCATGAGGCTATAATCGTTCAAGCCAAGGTTGTTTTCATAGAGTACGACCCTTACACAAGCATTGAGGTGATTGTTCAAGTGTATGGCATGTGGTCCGTAATATCCTGTTCATGCTAAAATTTCCATAATTTCTAAAAGAACTCTAGAACCGGTGGACTAAAGTGCATTATGCTAAAGATTCAAAAAAATATAGTCAAGTTCATACGAGTAAATAAACATAGTACCGATACAAGGACATGTTTCAAAAGAGAGGAGACCAACAAGTTGAAAGTTGATGACTTCAGACAACCAAACAAAATAAATAGTTCAACATGGTCCAGAACTATTTCTCTACTTCTAGTACCAACTATTACATATGGATTGCATCAGTACGTATTGTGGCAACATGTCTTGTTTCTTAGTTAAGCATGAGGCCAGTTCCAATCGACAGCGTTCGTGAAGGTTGGTATGAACCAAAGCGGATGCTTCACCGTTCCTGTCCAGAAGCAAGGGTTACTAATTCCCTCAAGGACATTGATTTCAGAAGTAACACCGGAGTCTTTACCACTAAGACTGAAGCGGCATAATTCAGGATGCGCCTCTCTGGAAAGCCATGCTGCAGTTGGTAAGATGTAGACACAGTTGCTTCTCGTCAGATAACCTGAGGTAAGATCTACACCGCCTACGCGCATGATAATCGGATAGTTCACTCCAAGGAAAAGAGAATATGATCCAAGGTCAGCAATCCTTTCCCATGGATTAGCTTGATCAACCTGACCAGTGTTCATTGAGAACACCAAGCAGCCAAACCTAGAAGTATAAGTGGAGATAGTGCGAACGCAGTGTACAACACGAGGAAGAGCAGGACCAGTACGATGGCGGCAATGACAGGTAAGACAACTGGGATCATAAGAAGTGCCAAGCATATATATATATGAAGAAGTCTAGAACCATCTGCAGATCTTGCTAACCACCAAAAACCAAAAAAGTAGTCGTGCTCGTCTCCAGTAGCATTAAGAAATGAATCCACCAACTCGTCTGCGGCAGCTGGTCGTGCCAAGACCAGTGCAGGACCTTCAAAAGGTAGCAAAATGCTTTAATTTATGATTCCGGTAGCATGATATAGTGAATCCTACTGAAAAAATTCCTTCCAATTGAACTGCATGCAAAGTAGCTCGAATATAGGAAAAACAACTACGACCTAGAATCGTACAAAGGAAACAAAGCATTATATAATAGGGAAATTTCCTAGAGAACGGACTCATCTTTTTTTTGAACAAGACAGGCAATTTTTGGCTCGTTTTGTCTAAAAAGGCAAAGAGAATTAACCGGTTAATTTGCAGGGGAACTTGCCGAAACCCCATGCAAATGCAGAAAACATAGGATAGGAAAGACACAGGATTTTACATTTGCATGTCCATTTATACTCTTGCAGGATTGCGGTTGTGTTGGATTACATTGCACGGAAAAACCATTGAACGGATTCTTTTCAGGAGCTTCAAGTATATCTTAAATTCCTATCGAATGAACTAAAAGACATCTGAAAAAATCTACTGTGCATAATTCAATCTGATGAATTAAACGACTGCTATAAGAAAAATTCTTACGGAAAAACTATGATTCGTACAGTTCATAGAGTCTAAAATAACTACTCGTATTTTCATTTAAACGAAACACCCCCTATGTCAATTCAGTACAATAGCTTGGGCACATGAGTAATTAAGCCAGTACACTACATATGAAGGAATAATTACCAGGATGCAGAGGATCCCAAACATGAACGTTGCCATACAGAACGGTGGCGAACACTTGTCCGTCGTGGGTAATTCCATCATTGTAACTGTAAGGGCTCAGGGTGTGGTTAAGAGGAAGTGGAAGAACTATCCATCCATCATCACCGCCCTGAAGGATGGCAATTCTGACGTTGAACACTGCAACAAGCGAGAAATCTTTATATCTCCCAGTAGATGTGGAACTTGGCAAATAGCAATCTTCTGCATTACAGCTGGAAGATCATTATTCAACAAGAACGTGGTTGGCTGGTCGGTTGCTTAGAACGACAATGCTGGGAGAGGAATCTTGCGACAAGTGTACACGTTGCAAAGCTCCAACCTGCCTCTGAAGCTAGCCGTGGTAATCGAATCTACATTAGTGCGTACCCACTGCCCAGAAGTATAGCCTGGTAACATAGCATCGGAGGAGAAACATATCCAGTGGTGACAGCTTGCACGGGAGGCTTTCTATTTTGAAGTAATGCAAGAAATCTTGCGGTATCTTCGTCAGGGGGAATTAAGAACACATGGGAGGCAAAATGGCATTGAAGCATCCAGAGTTGCACTAGCTTTCGCAGATTCAAGAAAAAGTTTGGACGAACCGATTAGGCTGGTTATGAGTTCTTCAAAGGGGCCTTCAGTAAACACGTCATGAAGAAGCTCAGAATCATGCTCATTGTTCTTGCTTGCTGACACCATTGCAAGGCAGCGTTTGTATTTCATTAATTGGGGTTTCGGAAGAGAGGGGGAATCGAGGGTGGCAACTGCCTGAGAGAGACAAGGAAGAGAATCCAAAAGCGGCATATGGCGGCAGCGGCGGCGCGTGGTGTGGAAGGGGAAGACACCGGGAATATAAGGGGAAGACGCCCTGGAGGAGGCGGGGGAATAGGCAAGAGGGAAAAGATGGATTAATCAACACGAGCATGCGCTCCTCAGCTGCATTTCGAGGAGACAGTGACCCGCCGACTCCCTACTCCTTAGTACTAGTAGACGTCTAGATGGTCGGAGTAGTTAAATTGGAGGAGACTGTGACCGGACTGACTCTACTAGACACCTAGGGTACGGGTTGTACTAGAGTACTAATTCGGAAATCCGAGCTCTATAGTATTTTACTTGCATGGACGAGCTCTGTTTTTATTTTTTCACGGAAAAAGATCTGTATTAGGACATCCACTATGTTGTCCATAAGCAAAAAGTAGTCCTTATGGATGACCACATACATAGTAGAGCTTCACCTAAGCTTGTGGCTTGTCCATAAGCAATATAAAATTATTTACTATCTCCTCTCTCTCTCTCTTGCATCTATATACTTTTTGCAGACATATGGGTCCCAGCTTATAGATAAGTTGACTTTATCAGCCACAATGTTGATGTTGCCAAATCTAACACACAACACTATTTAGCATGGGAGGCAAATTTGGCATTAGCTCCACATCGTTGGTCTTGCCAAATATCTGCATAGTGGTCCCTTACATAGAATAAAACAACATAGTAAAGGGTGTTATCTCTCCCCATCGCACGGGAGAGAAGCAGTGCTCTACCACATGATCAGATAGAGTAGTAGTATTTTTATCTAGACGGTGGAATTTGGCATCTGTGCATGGAGTTGCTCTGATTCCCTAGTTTCTTAGATTTGGAACTAACCCTGCAACTTATGGAACTAGTTCCAAAAGCCAAATATCTATTTTGGAACTAGATTTGGCTATACATTATGGGTGCCCAGGGCATCCACTATGTTGTCCATAAGGCTACCCACAAGCCAAAAAGTAGTCCATAAGCCTATCCATATACATAGTAGAGGTTCACTTTAGTGGAATTTCCTTAAGGGTGACCTACAAGCTTATGGGTTGTCCGTAAGCAATAAATAATTATTTTACTTTCTCCTCTCTCTCTTGCTTGTGGGTATTTTTAACAAACATGTGGGTCCCAGCTTAAGATGAACTCGACCTTATACATTGTAGCTATTTCTATAAGTTGTGTGGATCCCATCTTATGGCAAAATTTCACCTTATACATAGGTGATGTTAGGGCATCACCTATGTATGAGGTGAACTTTAGCCATAAGGCGGGACCCACCTCTCTAGTAAAATCTTCCACTATGTATAAAGTGAACTTTAGCTATAAGCTGTGACCCACATGTCTCATCCTACATACTCATTCATGAGAGGGAAGAGAGAGTAAATTATTTTCTACTACTTATGGACAACCCATAAACTTAAGGTCACCTACAAGCTTATGGACAACTCTTATTTCTTCCACTATGTATAAGGTAGACTACAAGCATTGCCACATAGGACTTAAGGTGTGGTTTTTTGCACATAGTGGATGCCCTTATAGCTACTTCCACAGGCTGTGTGGGACCCACCTTATGGCAAAAGTTCACCTTAGGGAATCCACTATGTTGTCCATAAGGGTGTCCACAAGCAAAAAGTAGTCCTTATGGATGACCACATATATATACATAGTAGAGCTTCACCTTAAGGAAATTTTCTTAAGGGTGACCCATAAGCTTGTGGCTTGTCCAAGGGCACCCACAATGTTGCCATTGCCAAATCTGACGTAAAGGTAAATTTGGCTTTGGTATAAAATATAGAAAGAGCTCCACAATGTACTAGTTCCAAATATTTATAACATGGGTCCCACCATCTAGCTAAAACAACACATGAAGCAAATATGGAACTACCCTCACAGTGTAGGGAACTAGTTCCAAAAGCCAAAAAGCAAATTTGGCATCGGAGCAACTATACTTGCTCTGGTTCCCAGTTTTCTCTCATTTGGAACCACCTCCACAATGTAGGGAACTAGTTCCAAAACCAAAAGGCAAATATGGAACCACTTTTGGCTACACATTGTGGGTGTAAGCAATATAAAATTATTTACTCTCTCCTCTCTCTCTCTTGCATGTGTGTACTTTTTGCAGACATATGGGTCCCAGCTTATAGATAAGTTGACTTTATACATTATAGCTACTTCCACAAGCTATGTGGGATCCACCTTATGGCAAAATTTCACCTTATACATAGGTGAGGTGATTCCCTAAGCTTATGGGTCACCCTTAAGCTTTTTGGCTTGTGGACAAGCTCCACTATGCATATGGACATCTCTTAAGGTGTAGTTTTTGGCTTATGGTGTGTTTTTTCATACATAGTGGTAATGAAGCTGTAGGTACATTTTATAGAAAGGACCAGAAGAAAACAAGGAGACACAACCAGGTCCCACAAAATTACAACAAGCACCATGCAAGGATTCATCAAAATGCGGTCCAGTCCCTGTAAGAACAAGCTATGTATTCGCTTTGTCAATTCTATGCCCATGGAAAGCTAGTTTGGAAAGGAGCTACACTTTTAGTCCCGCTTCATACATCCAGGGTGCAAATTAGTCTCACATCTTGTAAATGGGAAAAACTAGCCCCACACCTTGCACCACAGGTGCAGTTTAGTCTATTTCAAACGGATTGAATGGAATTTGAATGAACTGAGCGAATTTGACCGCGTTGAGTTGTCCTTACCGGGTAGTTTTGCGGGTTAGTCCATACTAGTAAGTTGCACCTTCCTTGCACGTCAGACTCAGGTAATATAAGTATGACATATCATCACTATAAAATTATAATACTCCCTCTAGCCCATATTATTGTTCTCAACTTTATCTAGATTCGGATGTACCTAGTTAATAATTTTGACTTCTCGAAAAAGTTGAGAACATTAATATGGACCAGAGGGAGTAGGTAAAGCTCGAAAAAATAATTATACTTCTGAGCCAGATCCATAAAGTATTGGGTGTATATCTGGTTCTTGTGCATTATATAATGTAGATTTCAACCTTTATTAGCTACTTTCGTAACATGTATTTGAGGTTTGTGCATAAATTTCATTGTGCTAAACACTATCAATAGAATCTTGTAGATCCCATAATGGAAAACAAGATACAACTGCTAGCAATGTTGGGATTTGACAATCTTGATTCAACGACCATATAATTGTAAGATGTAAGATAAGATAAGAAAAGAGAGGCGAGGGTAGTTTATGGGCCTATGCAAGGCATCGTTCTTTACAGAAAAGCCCATGTGTTGAAGCTAAAATCTTGGGAATTTGACATGATATGCAAACAGCATATGTCCATGTGCTCATCCAACGTACTTTGCAATGCTCAAGTTGAATTGTCACATATAAAATAATTGATGCTTATGGATTGTGAAGTGTATAAGAAAAGAATCAAATTTGGTTAGATTTCAGCTAACTTGAAACTAACGATCAAATATTGAGTGAAATGCACACATGTGTAGTTTTAGTTAACTTGAGCATTTGCAAAGGACAGTGTTCAGCCAAGCTAAAACGACATCAATCTACGCAAAAATTCTACATGAACTTTCAAAACAAATAGAAGTCGTGGAAGGATACCACTTGTAGGCTGGTACTATTTTACTATCTCAATCACAAAAAGGCACGTTCAGGACAGCTAAACGTGTACGAATTTGGTCAAATACGCTCAAATTTGTTTGAAATGGACTGATTTGCACTAGGGATGCATGCTTTGGGATTGATTTTGTCCACTCTGCAAGATATGGAACTAATTTGTACCCCGGGTGCAAGAAGTGGTACTAAAACTATATTTACCATGATATTTGGCAAGAAACAAGTTATACTGATCCTCTAACTTATACTGTAGAATAAAAGCTAGAGAAGTCGTAGGACCCTAACTTTCCTTCTTCCAAACAATACAATATTAAGGTCTAAATGTCATAAAATTAATTTGTACTACCTCCATCCTAGAGCTTATTAATTAAGGCTTATATTTTTGTACATGTGTTTTGCCATGTGTACATGTGTGGCCATGTGTACATGTATTTGTACGTGTTTGTGTATGCCTGTGTGGTGTGCAGCCATGTACATGCATACGTGTGGATGTTTGCGCGTGTGTGTGATGTGTGAGTGGCCAAGTATCTGCAGGCGTGTACATATACATTTTCATATACATGACATGTTTTAGTATGAGTATATATATGAGAGCGAGCTGTGCTACAAACATATAATCCCTCTGACCCATATTTGTTGGTTTAGATTCATCTAGATATGGATGTATCTAGTCAAGTTTTAGTGCTAGATACATCCGTATATATCTAGAGTATGTGCTATTGTGTTGTATGTATGACATACTCGCCCCACCCGTTAGCACACACACAGAAAACATTACGATTGCTATACCTTATCTTATCTTATCTTACCACTACATAGTGTACGAATAACTTTGAATATTGACCGTTGGATCAAGACTCGCGAATCCCAACATTTCCAGCTATTGGATCCTCTTTTCCATTCTAGCATCTAGAAGATTCTATTGATAGTCTTCAGCATAATGAATGTTATGCACAAACCTCAAAACACACTTCTCCATCATACTAGAATCTTCTCCCTCGTAGCTAATAACCGTTAACTTATGCATGATCTTATCTTATCTTACCACTATATAGTGTACGAATAACTTTCAATGTTGACCGTTGGATCAAGATTCATGAATCCAGCATTTCTAGCTGTTGGATCTTCTTTTCCATTCTAGCATCTAGAAGATTCTATTGATATATAGTATTTGTCATAATGAATGCTATGCACAAACCTCAAAACACACTTCTCCATCATACTAGAATATTCTCCCTTGTTTCTCTAGACCATGTTATCAAAAATTGAATGTGTTCGGTAGCTAATAATCTTTGACTTCTACGTGACATACAAAGTACAAGGACCAAATATACACCCATACTTCTTATCTTAAAACACTTCTCGATCATTCTAGAATCTTTCAGACATTTCTATAGACCATGTTACCAAAATTGGAAGTATTAGGTATAGCTAACAAACATTTACTTCTACGTTGACTTCAACATGATACAAAGTACAAGAACCAAATTTACACCCATACTTTATAGATGTCCATCAAATTTAAAACTTTTTGAGCTTAACCTATTATATAATCATATCTTACCACTATATATATAGTGTACAAATAACTTTGAACTTTGACCGTTGGATCAAGATTGGCAAATCCCAACACTACTAAATAGAATTAAGTTGGATCTTCAATCCATTCTAGCATTTGGAAGATTCTCTATTGATGTTCTTTAGTGCACTTAATGTTATGCACAAACTTCAAAACACACTTCTCGGTAATTCTAGAATCATCTTCATCATTTCTCTAGAGCATGTCGAGTACTAGGTAACTAATAGTAGGTTGATTTCTACATGATACAAAGTACAAAGAACCAAATACACACCTGGTACTTTATGGACGTAGATCTTAATTATAATAGGTAAAGCACAAAAATTTATAAATTTGATGAACATATATATAACTAGTAAATTACACGTGCCCTGCACGTGAGACTCAGATAATAGACGTCTAACACATATCATCACTATATAAAAATTATAATGCAGGTAAAGCAGAAAAAATATAAATTTGATCAACATCTATAAAAAGTATGGGTGTATATTTGGTTCTTGTACTTTGTACAGTATATATATATCATGTAGAAGTCAGCGATTATTAGCTATCTAAAACTTGAAATTTTTGGTAACATGGTCCAGAGAAATGAGGGAGAAGATTCTAGAATGTTGGAGAAGTGTGTTTTGAGTTTTATGCATAGCATTCATTGTGATGAATATCAATAGAATCTTCTAGATGCTAGAATGGAAAAGAAGATCCAATGGCTAGAAATATTGGAATTCGCGAGTCTTGATCTAACGGTCAATATTCAAAGTTATTCCTACATTATATAGTGGTAAGATAAGATAAGAAGTATGGGTGTATATTTGGTTCTTGTACTTTGTATCATCATGTATAAGTCAAAGATTATTAGCTATCTAACACCTGAAATTTTTGGTAACATGGTCAAGAGAAACGAGGGAGAAGATTCTAGTATGATGGAGAAGTGTGTTTTGAGGTTTGTGCATAGCATTCATTACGCTGAAGACTATCAATAGAATCTTCTAGATGCTAGGGGCTTGTTTGATTCGTAGGATAGGAAAAGCATAGGAATAGGAAAAACATAGGAGTACAATGTCATGCCCACTTTAATCCTATAGGAACCCATATATATATGCAAGAAAGTTTATTTGATTCCATCGAAGGAAAAAAAAGATTCTAAGAAAGAGGTTTGGGTGTGGATCGATGTTAGATTTCCTATGCAATCTAGTGCAAAGGATTCCCTAGGAAAATTTCCTATAGGAATCAATAATCATACAAATCAAACAACCATTATAGAAAAAATTCTTATGGGATTAAATCCTATAAATTTCCCATGTAAATCCTTTGAATCAAACATGATGGTCTAGAATGGAAAAGAAGATCCAACGGCTGGAAATGTTGGGATTCACGAGTCTTGATCCAATGGTCAACTTTCAAAGTTATTCGTACACTATATTAAAAAAGTGGTAAGATAATGGAAAGATGAGATAGTGGTAAGATATACTACTCTTGTTGCTCCATGTCACACCCCGAGAAGAAGAAGCACACACACACCCAGAGAGAGACTCACAAAGATTTCTCTTGAAGTTATACTATGAAACTATTTTTAAGGTGTACACTTTGGGTCAATATCTTGAATATCGCCGAGATTTCTGAATGACTCAATATCTTGATATATATTAATTTGCATGTTGGCAACTCTTACACAGATTAAAAAAACAAAGAATATAAAGGAAAATGAATAAACGAAAAGGGTCTGCATGACATCCTCTCATTTGCAGTACCAGCCATGAAAAAAGGTAAACATGAGATTTGAAACATTCGAAAAAGCCGTAGTCACATTAGATATGGCATGAACACTCGAGGGTTTCTCGAGCGGAACGACGGATTAGGTCATCGCCATATCTACATCATAGTTCATGGTAATGTTCCCATATTTGGTAGATGGGTGTGTCTTGCCATTGTATACAATAATGTTGGGGTGGTAGTTTCGAACTAGTATTAGGAAAAACATGTTCAAATTTCTGAGTTGTAACTTTAGGGTCCGTGTTGTAAAAGTATTGGTCCCGGATGTATTTTGGTTTTCTCTTTGGACAATTATGTAATTTTTATGCCTGCCATTGGATTTTAACATGCACATTCTTGGTACTTCGGGGCAGATTCCTCGTTAGAAAGAAAAATAAAAAGTTCTCAATGACCGAAATTATTTTGAGCATGAATATTTTGGATCTGAATGCCCCAGACCCAATTTTCAGAAAAAAAAAAGGACTGTTATACAAAACTTGAGTAGTCCGTACTTCTACTGAACCATGGGCACCAGAAAATTAACCCCAAAGCTGCCAAAGAAAAAATGAATAGCAAGAAGAGATTATTTAACGGGAGGCAGTGCGAGGGAGCAACGAAGGAGTTGAAGGCGGTGCGATGTCAGAGTAAAGCTAGTTTGACGAGTTTTTGACACGAGGTACATGTACCTACTACTAGTAGCACAGTGCTACTAGTAGTACTACTATGTTTTCTCTCTCCTTCACTGTCTCTCACCATCCATCCTCTCACACCCCTCCTATGCAGCGCCCGCATACACCGGCCGACTGATCTCTCCCTCGTCCCATCAGGTCTTGGTACTGCTACCGTGTGTGTGGCCTGTTTTTTTTCCTTTTTTCTTGACAAGAGTCTCTAGCGTGTTGGTCAGCTGCCTTTGTGTATACTAGTAAACTGTACGTGCTTCGCATGACTATTTATTGCGTGCACTCCAATAACTTACCTTATTAAAGCATAACAATATCCTGCATAATTTAGAACTTTGGTGCAATACTTGGTCGACTTAGAACTAAACATCTCCTATCATGTCACACCCCTCCCCAAAAAAATTCAATAGCACCGTAGGCTATATTCTCAATATGTGTGTATATAGTTATTATTAATAGACTTAATGTATGCCTTTTTCTCTATAAAGACTATTGGTTAATAAAAACATAATGTTTGTTAAACTCAAATGTGATTTGTCCATATAAATGACACAGTGACAGTAACCACGGAGAATCATCATACATCTTCCCTTCTCCTTTTTTTGCGAAAAGGATCCTGGCATTAAAAGAAATATCGAACAGTACAAAGCACCTCAACAAAAACTAAAATTACATCGAAATCCTTGAGATGCCCTTCGTCTTCAACCTCAGTTGCCCGCGCCACGAGGAGCAATGGTACCTGCCAGATTGACATGTTTTTTTGCAAAGCTGTCGAGGATATCCCTATGACGGAGGCTGGCGGCCGTGCGGGCGTTGTTCACGCCCGACGTGCCCTGGAATACACACTGCTCAAGGAGGCTGAAGAAGAGGTCCAGCTCGTCATGCTTGGAAAGACGTTGCACGATAACATCTACCTCCATGTAGACGTTTGCCGGTGCAGCGGGCAAAGCCTCAGAGAGCTACAGGGCCATCAGTGCGTGGAACAAATCGTCTCTAGAGAGACCAGCCAGGGAAGTGGTGAGCGCGGCAACAACCTGGAGAGGAACACCTGGACCAAAATTTGGGGCTAAAAGTCAGTTATAGATATGCTAGATGAATGAAGTCCATAGAAGAAAACGATATTGCTGCCGGTAGCATGCATTGTGGCAAACGTACCTGTTGGGTATGCATCACGGCGCATGGCCTGAAGGCGGGCAGTGAGGTCATCCACCATGCCTGTGACGACGCCGAAGCTGGTGAGGAAAGAGTCCACCATCTTCTTGAGCCAGGCTGCGAAGATGGCATCAGAATGGGTGTGTGCCACAGCGCGTGCCAGCATGACAAGGAGGCGCAAAGAGTCGGCCTGGGGGTGGGCGTCCCTGGCTTTCTCTATCAGACAGATGGTGCTCGCCCACACAACCTCCATCTTTCCTTCTCTCTCTCTCTCTCTCCCTCTCTCTCTCTGGATATCGCGTTGCGGCAGACTCCACCGCTGCTCAATCTAGGTACTTTTGTACTCTTGCTTTTGGAAGTGTAGTACATATATATACTATGGAGTACTAGTAGTATTACTCGTACAAGCAATCAACGGTAGAAAGCTACTACCACCGGTATAGTTGGCCTTCAAGTATTAAGTGCCTACCTAACAAGCCTGCATGCTTATCTTGGTAATTGTGCGGCCTCTCGCATAGCCAAATCCCCACTTAGGCTGGTCATAGTGTCAAGTAAGTAGTAGTAACATGCATATGTTACTAGTCTAAGTTACTACCTCCATAGTGGAAAATAACATAGGTGTGGTATCATGCACAGTCTCACTTATTGCAATGTAGACTCATTTTGCCTTGAAATGTGTGATGTTATGGTAACATATCTAGTTACCACAAGCCTCTCTCTAATCATTTAATTACATGCCATATCATCTAGATGCTTAGTTGGCAATACAACTAGGACTAGGTTACTCCCACTATGACTAGCCTTAACACTGAGTATAGTATTCCTGTTCAAAAAAACACGTACTCCCTCCATTTCAAAATACAAGATGTTTTAGTTTTGTGAAAAGAGTGTATCTAGACCTCTTTTAGTGTATATGTTCAATCTAAATGAACATATACACCAAAAGCGGTCTAGATGCACTCTTTTCACAAAACTAAAACATCTTATATTTTGGAAAGGAGGGAGTACTAGCTAGTACTACTATTTTGTTGGTACCAAGACGTGGCCTTGAAAATCGGTGAGAAAATCTTGGGAATGTTATTAGAGCTAGCCTCTTAACTACACCATAATTCTCTCCCCATTGGTTTATTTTTTTCCTTTGTGCTCTACCGCATGTAGAGAGAAATGGTAGATGCCAGAAATTAGGGGCTGCAATAACTAGGACTCTAGAAATTACTCCCCCAATCTCATTGCATTTTACTACTCCCCGTATTCTGTACCTCGAGTCAGGAACCCATCGCAGCTTTGCTCTTGAAGTTATACTATGAAACTATTTTAAAGGTGTACACTATGGGTCAATATCTTGAAAATCGCCGAGATTTCTGAATGACTCAATATCTTGATATATATGAATTTGCATGCTGGCAACTCTTACACAGATTAAAAAAACAAAGGATATAAAGGAAAATGAATAAACGGAAAGGGTCTGCATGACATCCTCTTGTTTGCGGTACCAGAAATGAAAAAATGGTAAACATGAGATTTGAAACATTCGAAAAATCCGTAGTCACATTAGATATGGCCTGAATACTCGAGGGTTTCTCGAGCGGAACGACCGATTAGGTCATGGCCATATCTACATCATAGTTCATGATAATGTTCCCATATTTGGTAGATGGGTGTATCTTGCCATGGTATACAATAATGTTGGGGTGGTAGTTTCGAACTAGTATTAGAAAAAACATGTTCAAATTTCCGAGTTGTATCTTTAGGGTCTGTGTTGTAAAAGTATAGGTCCCAGATGTATTTTGGTTTTCTCTTTGGACCACTATGTAATTTTTATGCCCACCATTGGATTTTAACGCGCACGTTCTTGGTACTTTGGGGCAGATTCCTCATTAGAAAGAAAAAGAAAAAGTTCCTAGTGACCGGAATTATTTTGCGCACGAATATTTTGGATCTGAATGCCCCAGACCCAATTTTTTAGAAAAAAGGACTATTGTGCAAACCTTGAGTAGTACGTACTTCTACTGAACCAGGGGCACCAGAAAATTAACCCCAAAGCTGCCAAAGAAAAAACATAAGAAAAAAACAAAGAGCAAGAAGAGATTATTAACGGGAGGCAAAGCGAGAGCAGTGAAGGAGTTGAAGGCGGTTCGATGTCAGAGTAAAGCTAGTTTGACGGGTTTCTGACACGAGGTATAGGTACCTACTACTAGTAGTACTACTATGTTTTCTCTCTCCTTCGATGTCTCTCACCATCCATCCTCTCTCCCCCTCCTGTGTAGCGCCCCACGCACACCGGCCGGCTGATCTCTCCCTCGTCCCACTGCGTCATGCCGCACATGTGTGCCTTGGTACGGCCGCGTTGTGTGTGTGTGGCCTGTTTTTCCTTTTTTTTCTTGACAAGATTCTCTAGCGTGTTTTGAATTGGATACATAGCACCAATCCTGACCATTGGGCTATAAGATCCAATGGTTCAGAGCAGCTAGATTCGTGTTGAACAGTACCTAGAGAAAACTGCACCATGTTCTAGAACCATCATACTTTAAGTCTTGTTGGAGAAAAATGCATACACTAAGTCTATTAATAATAACTATCTTCTTTTCCATTCTAGCACCTAGAAGATTCGATTGATAATATTCATCATAATGAATGCTATGAAGAAAACTCAAAACACACTTCTCCATCATTCTAGAATCTTCTCCCTGGTTTCTGTAGACCAGGTTACCAAAATTTTAAAGTTTTTGATTGCTAATAATTGTTGAATTCTACATGATATACAAAGTATAAGAACCAAATATATACACCCACACTTTATAGATGTTGATCAAATTTATATTTTCTGCTTTACCTATTACTAGTAAGTTGCACGTGCCTTGCACGTGAGACTCTGATAGTAGACGTATGACATATCATCACTATATAAAATTATAATTGGTAAAGCATAATAAATTATAAATTTGATCAACATCTATAAAGTATGGGTGTATATTTGGTCCTTGTACTTTGCATGTCATTATGCTGAAGACTATCAATAAAATCTTCTAGATGCTAGAATGGAAAAGAAGATCCAATGGCTAGAAATGTTGGGATTCGCGAGTCTTGATCCAACAGCCAATATTCAAAGTTATTCGTACACTATATAGTGGTAAGAGGTAAGATAAGATATCTCTATCTCTACTACTATAATGGAGCAGTTTTGAATTAGATCCATAGCACCAATCTTGATCGTTGGGCTGTTAGATCCAATGGTTTAGAGAAGCTGGATTCGTGTTGAATAGTACCTAGAGAAAACTCCACCATGCATGTTTTAGAACCATCATGCCACCACCCCCAAAATTTCTTAGCACAGTAGGCTATAAATAGTACAGACCTAGAGAAAACTCCACCATGTTCTAGAACCATCATGTCACCACCCCCAAAATGCATGAATTAAGTATATTAATAATAACTATCTACACATATTGAGAATACAACCTACTGTGCTAATAAATTTTGGGGTGATGACATACATGATGGTTCTAGAACATGGAGGAGTTTGCTCTTGGTACTATTCAACACGAATCCAGCTACTTTGATCCATTGGATCTAACAGCCCAACGGTCAGGATTGGTGCTATGGATCCAATTCAAAACTGCTCTATTCTTATCTTATCTTACCACTATATAGTGTACGAATAACTTTGAATATTGACCGTTGGATCAAGACTCGCGAACATTTCTAGCCGTTGGATCTTCTTTTCCATTCTAGCATCTAGAAGATTCTATTGATAGTCTTCATCACAATGAATGCTATGCACAAACTCAAAACACACTTCTCCATCATTCTAGAATCTTCTCCCTCGTTTTCCTAGACCATGTTACCAAAAATTTCATGTTTTAGATCTCCACTACTATAATGGAGCAGTTTTGATTGGATCCATAGAACCAATCCTCACCGTTGGGCTGTTAGATCCAATGATTCAGAGCAGCTGGATTCGTGTTGAATAGTACTTAGAGCAAACTCCACCATGTTCTATAGAACCATCATGTCATCACCCCCAAAATTTCATAGCACAGTAGGTTGTATTCTCAATATATGTATATAGTTATTATTAATAGACTTAATTTATGCATTTTTTTCTCTAATGTATGAAATGTGATTTAACAAACATTAAGTTGTTATTAACCAATAGTCTTGTTAGAGAAAAAATTCATACATGAAGTATATTAATAATAACTATCTATACATATTGAGAATACAGCCTACTATGCTATGAAATTTTGGGGGTGGTGACATGCTGATAGTTCTAGAACATGGTGGAGTTTGCTCTATAGGTACTATTCAACATGAATCTAGCTGCTCCATTGATCTGAAATGTGATTTAACAAACATTAAGTTATTACTAACCAATAGTTTTGTTAGAGAAAAATGCATATTTTAAGTCTATTAATAATAACTATCTACACATAATGAGAATACAGCCTACTGTGCTATGAAATTTTGGGGGTGGTGACATGATGGTTCTAGAACATGGTGGAGTTTGCTCTAGGCCGGTACTATTCAACACGAATCAAGCTACTCTGAACCATTGGATCTAACAGCCCAACGGTCAGGATCGGTGCTATGGATCCAATTCATTCAAAACTGCTCCATTATCTTACCACTATATAGTGTACGACTAACTTTGAATATTGACTGTTGGATCGAGACTCGTGAATACGAACATTTCCATCCATTGGATCTTCTTTTCCATTATAGCATCTAGAAGATTCCATTGATAGTCTTGAACACAATGAATGCACCATGCATAAACCTCTCAAAACACACTTCTCCATCATACTAGAATCTTCTCCCTCGTTTCTCTAGACCATGTTACCAAAAATTTCAAGTGTTAGGTAGCTAATAATCTTTGACTTCTACACATGATGATACAAAGTAGAAGAACCAAATATACACCCATACTTTATAGATGTTGATCAAATTTATATTTTTTCTACTTTACCTATTATAATTTTATATAGTGATGATATGTCAGACGTCTATTATCTGAGCCTCACGTGCAGGGCACGTGCAACTTACTAGTAGTAGTAGAGAGAATACAACCTACTGTGCTATGAAATTTTGGGGGTGGTGACATGATGGTTCTAGAACATGATGGAGTTTTCTCTAGGTACTATTCAACACTAATCCAGCTGCTTTGAACCATTGGATCTAACAACCCAATGGTCAGTATTGGTGCTATGGATCCAATTCAAAACTGCTTTATTCTTATCTTATCTTATCTTACCACTATATAGTTTACGGATAACTTTGAATATTGACTGTTGGATCAAGGCTCGCAAATCCCAACATTTCTAGCTGTTGGATCTTCTTTTCCATTCTAGCATCTAGAAGATTCTATTTTTTTGAATGGTGTAGAATATTCTATTGATAGTCTTCATCACAATGAATGTTATGCACAAAACTCAAAACACACTTCTCCATCATTCTAGAGTCTTCTCCCTAGCTCTTTTCTCTAGACCACGTGTTACCAAAAATTTCATGTTTTAGTAGATAGCTAATAATCGTTGACTTCTACATGATCTTACCACTATATAGTGTATGAACTTTGAATATTGACCATTGGATCAAGACTAGCAAATCACAACACTTACAGACGTTGGATCTTATTTTCCATTCTAGCATCTAGAAGATTCTATTGATAGTCTTCATCACAATGAATGTTATGCACAAAACTCAAAACACACTTCTCCATCATTCTAGAATCTTATCCCTCGTTTCTCTAGACCATGTTACCAAAAGTTTAAAGTTTTAGATAGCTAATAATCATTGACTTCTACATGATATGCAAAGTACAAGAAGGAAATATACACCTAAGAAGATTATTCTACTCCCTCCAATCCAAATTATTGTTCTCAGATTTGTCTAGATACATTTGAATCTAGACAAATCTGAGAACAATAATTTGGATCGAAGGGAGTAGAATGATGGAGTAGTGTTTTTTGAGGTTTGTGCATTGCATTCATTGCGCTAAAGACGTATTATCCATAATATATATTCTAGTAGAGATGCTAGATAGTAGAATGGAAAAGAAGATCCAACGACTAGCAATGTTGGGATTCATGAGTCTTGATCCAACGATCAATATATTCGAAGTTATTCCTACACTGTATACTGGTAAGATAAGATAAGATAAACAATAGTATTTTCTAGAGATGATGCTACAATGGAACAGTAGGTCGAACGGCTGGCAATGTTGGGATTTGCGAGTTTTGATCCAACCGATCAATATTAAAAGTTATTCGCAAAAAATATAGTGGTAAGATACGATAAGAAAGACTATCAATTGTATCTACTAGATGCTAGAATGGAAAAGAAGATCCAACTGGTTGGCAATGTTGGGATTCGCGAGTCTTGATCCAACGGTCAAAATTCTAAGTTATTTGTACACTATAGTGGGTAAAATAATGTACTATCCATAGTGTATCTTCTATTTAGATGCTAGCTAGAATGGACTAGTAAAAGGCATGTGCCACACATGTATATATTGTATGAAATGTGATTTAGCAAACATTAAGTTGTTATTATTAACCAATAGTCTTGTTAGAGAAAAAAGGGCATACATTAAGTCAAATAGTAAAAGGCATGAGCCACACAAGTATATACTGTATGAAATGTGATTTAGCAAACATCAAGTTGTTATTATTAACTAATAGTCTTGTTAGAGAAAAAAGGCATACATTAAGTCTACTAGTAAAAGACATGAGCCGCACATGTATATGATGTATGAAATGTGATTTAGCAAACATTAAGTTGTTATTATTAACCAATAGTCTTGTTAGAGAAAAAGGCATACATTAATTCTATTAATAATAACTATCTACACACATTGAGAATACAGCCTACTGTGCTATGATTATTTGGGGGGTTACATGGTGGAATATGTTCTATGGGTACTGTTCAACACGAATCCAGCTGCTCTGAACCATTGGATCTAACAGCCCAATCGTCAAGATTGGTGCTATTAATAATAACTATCTACACATATTCAAAATATAGCCTACTCTGCTATGAAATTTAGGAGGGGGTGGGGTGTTGACATGATGGTTTTAGAACATGGTGGAGTTTGCTCTAGGTACGCATTAGCTGTTCAACACGAATCCAGTTGCTCTGAACCATTGGATCTAACATCCCAACGGTCAGGATTTGTGCTATGGATCCAATTCAAAACTGCTCTATTATAGTAGTAGAAGAAAACAAGATAACACTGTATAGTGTATGATACAAATAACGCTGAACTTTGATCATTGGATATAGACTCGTGAATCCCAATATTGCTAATTAACCGTTGGATCTTCTATCCATTCTACTCCCTCCGTCTAGAAATATAAGACATCTTAGCTTTGTGAAACAAATGTATCTAGATGTCTTTTAGTCTATAGGACGAAATCTAGATACATTTGTTTCACAAAGGTAAAATGTCTTATATGTGTGAACGAGGGAGTAGCATCTAGAAGATTCTATTGTTAGTCTTCAGCATAATGAACACTATGCACAAATCTCAAAACACACTTTTCAATAATTCTAGAATCTTCTCTAGAGCACGTGGAGTATTAGGTAGGAGTAGCTAGGTTTATTTCTACATGATATAGTACAAAGTAGAAGAACCAAATATACACCCGATACTTTATGGACGTGGCTCGAAATTTAAATTACTTTTTGAGCTTCACCTATTATAGTCCCGTGCAAGGCACGTTCAACTTTATAGTGGATGTCCAAACCATGCTGGGGGTGACAACTGCTTACGGATGTCTCTTCAATTTCTGCGTCAAGTACTGTATCTGAATGGAAATGGTTTTTTTACTCGCGTGGAGACCAGGAGGCCACCTCTCATGGACTCGACCTTCTTCCTCCTCCTCCTCACGACTGTAGCTCTTCTCTGCTAGATTGCTTTGCCCGTTTTCATTCCTTTTTGTTGTGCTATTTCACCTGCGTGACCGGGAACAAGTCCCACCACAGAAGGGCTCGTGCCACGACGGCGAAGATGGCGGAAGAGAAGCAGTCGGCTTGCCATTCTGCCATTATGTTGCTACCGGTACCAGGCGATGCGATGATCAAAGGGTCCCAGTCGAATCCCTCGGCTACAGGCGAGAGGTCTTCAACTAAAGGTTCTTCGAAGTCGCCGCAACCAGGGACAGATACCTTCAGGTAAATCTCTGTTCTTGCGCAACTTTCCATATCTTTGACCGTTTCTTGATTTCTCATTTACCTAAAAAAAGCACGTTCTTCCTCAATGGTATTTTTAGGTCAGGCGGTCTTTGAATTCCATCAACACTCCTGCCTGCAGAATCATCTTCACCGTCGCTGATGGATACTGATACCTTCAGGTAAATCTCTGTGCTTGGGCAACTTTCCATGTCTTTGACCATTTCTGGATTCGCTCATTTCCCTATTAGTACATTTTTTCTCAATGTTGTTTTAGGTCGGGCGGACTTCGCATTCCCGCGGCACTCCTGCGTACAGAATCATCTTCACCATCGCCGATGGAGGCCGATCGGTACAGTCGCAAGGTAAGAAATCATTCGAATTGTGATCTTGTGTCTCTCTTCCTTGATAGTTCTCTGGGTACACTTATGAATTTATGCTCCCTGTTCATCTAACAGAATATTGGCTTCGAGATCAAGTTTAGAGTGAAAAAGGTGATGGGCAATTTCTGCGTCAAGACAGCGGACAGAAGCGCCCTCGTCAAGGAGTGCACTAGACTTTACTCCAAACTTGCCGCTGACAAGGTCGGTCTTAGCCTCCTCAGGAATCTCGCCATGGAATACTTGATTGAGCGTGACAACCTGAAGCGGCGGAACATCAGCATGATGGAGATGTTGGACATAAGCTTCGAATAGATCCAGGAACTCGAGGACTAGAAGGACAAACTCCTGGCCGAGATGGCAAAGCTAAAGCGTGAAACTATCATCGATCTCCATCAATGAGCTGGCACGTGGAATACCTTAGTTAGTACTCCATTTGTTTTCACAATATAATCCTATTTACAAAGCTAAAATAGCTTACAAAAAAGGCTTATATATTATGGAACGGAGGGACTAGTTGATGATCGGATATATAGATTGCAATATGAGCCAGTAAATTGAAAAATCTTTATTACTAGTATGAATGTATGATCGTGTACTTGCTGGTAAAATATTTGGTTATTTGGTGAATGTGATATGCATCATCATCACCAGCCACAATGTTGCTAGAGCCAATTTTGGGTGTGATTATCTTTGCTACTGTACTATAGTAGTAATTAGTAGTTATTATCGCTTCCGTGCAGAGCGGTAGCTACCTTTCCGTTGTTGTCATGCTGCATCTCACCAACTTCACTTGCTCAAAGCCTCCATTCTTCTTTACTCCAAAAAAAAGAGCGTCCATTCTTCCGCCATCTTCGGTTTTGGTCCTGCTGATGGCCGTGGCAGTGGTATCCCATTGATGGTGACTTTAGATCAGGACCCCAACTTTGTCTCTGTACAGCTGCAGTGTAGTATAATCATTGCACCAATACTTACAGGGGAAGGAAGAGGTAGCTGCTGGGGATACCTCCTGAACATATGTACACTCCCCACAATTTATACATTGAAGGGATAACCACTTTTATAGCCATTTAAAAGAGTTTCGGGTGATTTTGTCAAATTAATTCGACCTTTAACTTGATGTGTGCTATTTGGTCGACAATTAGAAAACACTATTTAGTTATTTAGTAGTAGTATATAGATTCTTCCAATTTTTGACTAACTTATGACATCTATTTTGATACGAAGGGAGTAGGATTATGCGTTAGCTACAGACATGGTCTTTATTCTGCATAGTGTCAACCTAGTGGGATAATTCTCTCCTGAGGAGAGAGGCCTATACATTAAAAGGTGTCTAGATATATTCGTTTCACAAAAGCTAAAGCATCTTATATTTTGGAATAGAGGGAGTACATAGGATCTAATAAAGAGGGGGGAGAGGTACATATATGAGTAAAAAAAATAAGAGTTGCAAGAACAAGATGATGAATGAATATTCTATCAATTGTCTTCCCGACAATTTGTCACCCTGTTACGGAAAAATGCAACAAATCCATGAAAAATAAAAAAACATTTATTAGTTTTTACGTGACAACAACTGTGCCCCTTGTTCCCTGGCATACACCCAAAAAATATGTGGAATTTCTTGGACCGACTCAACTGCAGCGAGTCCGTCGCAAAAAGAAAAAGGAAACTATAGAAAAAGGAAACGATGTCGTGAAACTAGGTCGAACTTTCTTATCTTATCTTATTACTACTATATAGTGTACGAATAACTTTGAAGGTTGGCCGCTGGATGAAGACTGGCAAATCGCAACATATCTAACCTCTAGATCTTTACCATTCTACCATCTAGAAGATTCAATGGATAGTCTTTAGCATAACGAACGCTATGCTAAAACTTCAAAACACAATTCTCCGCCATTCTAGAATCTTCTCTGTCATTTCTCTAAGCATGTTACAATTTTTTGAGTATTATTATGTACCAAGAACCAAGTATACACCTAATAATTTATGGATATGATGTGGCTCAAAATTCTTTAATAGTCTTTTGAGCTTTACCTATTATAATTTTATAAGTGATGATATGTCTTACTTTCCATATCATAGCTAGAGATGACATGATAGTATTTTATTTGAGTCTCACGTTTGTTTTTTTGAAATGGGGATACCGCAGCCTCTGCACTCAAAGGATGCACAAATCCCTTTTATTAAAAACCAAGTACCGAGTACAGTTTACGGATCAGATAAGGTTGATACAAACACCAACCATGTGAACAAAGTTAAAGGTGTCACAAGAGAACGCACACACCTCACCTGCAAATTATTATGCAAATACTTACTTCAAGAACATAGTTTGACCATAAATCTGGTCAATAATATATAATTATATTTAATAATTTTAATCAATTTATTTATATTCAAAAGACGATTCCAATGGTACAATTTTTGTGACATACAATTCATAAATTGGTGACCAAATTTATGGTCAAATTATTTTCTTCGAGTACGTATTTGTCTAATGAACCAGAATGGAGGTAGTATACTACATAGTAGTATTTTTTCCATAAAAGGGGAGTGTACATGTTTGATTCGTAGGATAGGAAAATCGTAGGAGTAGAAAAAATATAGGATTGCAATGTCATCCCACTCCAATCTTATAGGAATTCATATGAACCAAAGTGTGTTTGATTCCATCATAGGTGTCTGTTTGATTCAAAGGATTTCCCTAGGGATTTTGTAGGATTAAATCCTATAGGAAATTTTCCTACGACGGCTGTTTGATTTGTAGGATTGATTCCCATAGGATTTTTTCCTAAAGATTCCTTTGTACTAGTTTTCATAGTATAACAAATATCCACCCATACCTCTTTTTCAGATTTCTATGGTGGAATAAAACGCACTTTGGTTCATATGAATTCCTATAGGATTGGAGTGGGCATGACATTGCAATCCAACATTTTTCCTACTCCTACGATTTTCCTTTCCTAGGAATCAAACATGCCCTATAATCTGAAAAAGAGGTATGGGTGGATGTTTGATTTCCTATGAAAACTAGTACTATGGGAATCAATCCTACAAATCAAACAGCCATCATAGAAATTTTCATATAGGATTTAATACTACAAAATTCCTAGGCAAATCCTTTGAATCAAACGGACCTTAGAGTAGGAGTGCTTGAAGCAGAGGCCCTGCTCATGACTGCACATAAGTTTTCGCAGTAGGGACAACACGGAGTCTGCACCTGCGAAAGGATGCTAGTGCGTTCATACCTCCCATCGCATTCGATGCACTTCCTCTAGCTCGGCTCCTAGCTAGTGTAGCAATAATCATAGAGTAGAGATCGCCATTTTTTTGGCGGTTTCATCTATTTTAAAGTGAGATCACCAAAGTTTGAATGACATTGTCGGGTTTTTCTTTGAACTACCCGGCACAACACAATTGAAAAGTTTTGAACCTACCACCGGCGCCCTTGTGATACATATAAAACACGCCGTATCCCACGTCTCTCACTCGACCTCAGAGCTGGAGCATCTCCCACGAATGTGGCCTCGCACCGTCGTCCCTCCCTACCACCACTTCCTCCTCACCAGGTACCGTTGTGAATGAAGGCACCACTCCCTTGTTTAGCAAGATGGAGCGGCTTCCCCACACCGACGACCACCGTGCCGGAGCATGCACAACGTCGCCGGCAAACACGGTATGGTCGCCGCAAAGTCCCATCTGCTTCACGGACTCCCTAATCTCCGGCACCAGAGAGATGGGCAAACGATGCCCCCCTCCCCCCGTTCGACCACACCAACGTGAAGCGTAAACTCATCTCCTCCCCATACGAAGGCTATTGCACACTTTATGCTTTCTTTCGTTATGCACCTTATTACTATCAAAAGTACTTCGTCGTTTGTTGTAGTGTACTGCATCTTGCTCATATACTCGATCGTTACTAAAGTTTGTTAGAGCCTTCATTACCATCATTATGAAGCTCCTCTGACATCTATGGAATATCTCCTAAAATGATTCTAGTCGGGGCGTACAGGTTTATAGATAGCACAGTTGGTATACGTCAACTCTAGCTGACATCTGAAGCCAAATTAGTATGTCATGGCTCCTTATTTAGAGTATAACCAGGCAAGCCCTGCTAATTATGTTATCAGTATTATAGTCAGCCTGCAGGTTAGTGGATTGTATTGGAACTTCATGTGTTTTCTTCTCACTCAGGGTCACATATGGTTAGAGTACTCATAGCGGAAGTACTGTACTAGAGTTGTCATGGGAATCATTGCTTTTCGAGCCGTCAACCTCTGCAAGAACTCCTAATAATTTCTTCTTTTTCACACGATTCCATGATAAATCTGAAAAGCTATTTGCTTCCAATGCAGGAAACGGAGTCAGAACAAGGTCTCGGACTCTACTTAATCTAGTTGAAAATGACAACCGGGCCAAAAAAGACAATAATGTAAAACATCAGCATAAAAAGTTTCGTCCCAATCCTGCACCAGTTGGTCCAGTTGCACTGGCGGCTGCAAATAGAAAAATACACATCCCACAGCCGCTAGTAGCCCATCCGGTTACCCAGGAAGAATTGGCGTGAACGGTTTCAACAAAGAGTTCTCATCAACGAACTGGTTATGATCTCCCAATGACCTTTAGTACTGACAGAGACATATACTCCCTTGCAAATGAGCTTGACACCAAATTTGATATATGTTCAGAGACTAGTAGTAGCATGCCCTTTTATATGTAATATGTATACATTGATATTTTGATGTAATTTTTTTAGTTGCACTACAACGAAGATTTACACGGGGGCCGACGATGGGGAAAAATCTTGAGCAGATGCTTCAAATAACTAAATCAAGACTTCCAATCACATCTATAGCAGGATTCAGAAGGCCACTAGATCCACATGAATCTGCTTATATTGCATCGATCACAGGTGTTTTCGTGAGAAATGATATTCCCATCTTGCCCTCATGGAAACACCACCAAAATACCCTCGAGCATTTTGCAGGTTTACTGTTAAGGGGTAACCTTGTGGGTGGCCCGATCTTCACGGATCTCGTGGTCCAATCGATGGGGAAGCGTGGGGAAAGGGAGAAGGTAGCGGAAGCGGATGCACACCTCGCAAAGAACACAATGAACACACGCAAAACACACACGATACAAGGCCGATTGCTCTCACCGGTGGCCACCGGTCCGATAGAATCCTCGCAAGGAAAGATCGGTCAACGTGCTCCCTCGATCCCACGCGGAGAGGGAAGAACACCTTGGAGAGGGTCTTAACGTCTTGGCAAAGGGACACCGATGCCAAGGCCTTGTACAATGAGGGAGGCGTGATGCAAACTCCAACGAGGTGGTGACGATAGTCGATCCCCTTTGGTAGAAGGGGATGAGGCAAAACTAGAGATTGTACAAAGGGGGTTTTCTTTAGTCTATCATCTATGCCTAGGGTTACATGAGGGGGTGGGGGCACTATATATAGGCCAACCACTAGTTCAAGGGTACTTTAGGAATAAAAGGGGAAAGTCTGGGCGGACTAAGGGATACATGGGCCAAAGGCCCAGCTGGCGGCGCGCAGGCCCATACGCTCAGGACGGAGACTCCGGTGTGGGGTCCGGAGACTCCGGTATGTCTCCGGTGTCATCTCCGGAGGGGACTTCTGGCTGTCCTCAAGCTCGATCTGGGGTTCAGTCCGGAGATGGGTCTGGAGACTCTAGGGTCTGCAGGCCGGAGACTCCGGTGTCTTCAGGCCAGAGACTCCGGTGTGTGCAGGCCGGAGACTCCGGTGCTCCAGCTACTGCTTCTTTCGTCTTCTCTTCCAAGCCTCCGACTTGTCGGGCTTGGTGCTCCAGGATTCCTCCCATGCTTCCGTACTTGTCAATATGAACCTATCATGAATACATGATGGAGTATGAAGTATCATACCATTCAATGGGGTAGGAAGTGGGCTTGCATAGAGGAACGGATTCACCTTTGGAGTCCGTGATGACTTGGCATAAGTTGGAGACCATGATGTGGTAATGACCAAAGGTCGGGCTACATCATTTACTAAAGAAGTTACATGTAAGTCCTCTGTCTCATGGACATACTCCATTGCTCTGTCCCTTGTCTTCTTACCTTGCCGTTTGTTATATATGCTCCTCATTGTTGTCTATAGAGATTTTTCATGTTCGGTAAGAATAGCGAGGAAGTAAAGGTTGTTCTCAAAAGCATATTCTCCGCATGTTTGCGCCAGCAGCGCCACAGGCTAAAGAAGCAACACTTCTCTAGCAAGTGTTTTAAGGTTGTTACAAGAACGTCTCATGTGGATCACATGACTGACGATTAGTGGGGTGATCTTCCCCACCACTGGCTTGATCAAAAGAATGAGGTACTTTGAGAAGACTAAGACTAGATCGCATTGTCAATTCGTATTTATGCATGTGTTTTACAAGTCTCATTTTGTAGGCCATCCCTCAAAGGGACTATTCCAGCCGTAATAAAATCAGTACTAAGTCGTCTGGGATCCTGACATAATTGGGCACCTCTACCAATTGGTAAGGACATGTTGTTCTGTACTGTATATTTTAAATAAGTATGTAATTGATGTTGTGGAATATGTATGCATCTTATCTTTCAACCTCCGTTTCCACCATGTGATGCAATTTATTTTCGTCATTCAAATGCGTATCGAAGTCTAATGGGGATCAAAAAAACAGTTGACTATGTTGGAGAAATTTGAGGGATGCCAGACGGATAGATATGGTGTCATTGAAAAGAAAGTTGTTGTAAGTCTTCTCTGCATTTTGTGATGTTGCACTTGCAGTGATTTTACGTATAAGTTTGATATGCAACCTTGCTTGGACTGCTTCTCAGTTTTGTTTTCATTTTCCTTCATAATTTGCAACTAAAGTCAGTTTCAGTTATGAAGTGTACAAACAGTTGGCATATCATGCACCTCACAATGTTTACACAGGAAGCCACATTTTTAGTCTTGTTAGAAAATGACATCAAAAAAAGATACACGACAAAAAGATCTTTTCACTGAAGTGTATAAGATGTGTTATTAGCACTGCCAATTATAGCAGTTCATGCACATGTTAAACCTGTTTGCATGTTTCTCTGTAGTAACTTCACTTCTCTTACACATGTCTATCAACTGAAAACTTTCCAGGCTGAATTGAAAGAGGAGCTGGCAAATCCTGGGAAAGACTTTTCAGTAAAAACTCCAAAAGAATGTGTGGAATTATTTTCCAAGGTACTACAACGCGGTGCTATAGCCAAGAATATGTTGTTGTGTAATGATGGGTTCCCAGCGAGCTCGTTAAATTCCAAGTTAAAGTTCAAGTCCAACTCCAAGGCCATTTCTTTGCATATTCAAGTTCTAGAGGAACAACTCCAAGCTGAACAATCGTTATCGTGTGCCCTAAGTGTATACAGTGAAAGTTTGATTGCAAAGTTAGAAGAAATTTTAATTCAGCTAGAGCACTCCATAGAAAATAAGGAGAAAGTCATGAAGATGTTCAGTATTTGTGGTTGAGCACTAACAGCTGAGGGGGCGGTGCACTATATATAGGCTAGCCACTAGTTCAAGGGTACTTTAGGAATAAAAGGGGAAAGTCAAAGGACTAAAATTTTATGGGCCAAAGGCCCACTAAGCGCAGCCTTGTGACGCCTCCTCAGGCCGGGGACTCCGGTGTGGGGTCCGTAGACTCTGGTGTGGGCTTTTGGCTGTCCTCGAGCTTGATCTGGGGTTCAGTCCGGAGATGGGTCCGGAGACTCCGGGATCTGCAGGCCGGAGACTCCGGTGTCTTCAGGTCGGAGACTCTGGTGTGTGTAGGACGGAGATTCTGGTGCTCTAGCTACTGCTTCTTCCATCTTCTCTTCCAAGCCTCCGTCTTGTCAGGCTTGGTGCTCCAGGCTTCATTCCTTGCTTCCGTACTTGTCGATATGAACCAATCATGAATACATGACGGAGTATAAAGTAGTATACCATTCAATGGGGTAGGAAGTGGGCTTGCATAGAGGAACGGATTCACCTTTGGAGTCTGTGACGACTTGGCATAAGTTGGAGACCATGATGTGATAACGACCAAAGGTCGGGCTACATCATCTCCCCTCCCTTCAAAAAGAGTCGTCCTCGACTCTACACGCTCATCACAAAGTAGAAGATGTCGAGAGACCTTCTTGATCCTAGGGTTCACCATATAGTCATCCTCAGGAAGATTGAATTGACAACACTTCAATGTTCCTTCGCCTTCCATGAAGCCTACAAAGCTCACCACAAAAGCAAAGCAACACTCAAAGCGTAGCCAATTCATGAAGATTATAGCATGAGTCCTCAAGTAGAGTGAAGTCACCTTAGGAAGAAGAGATAGCTTGTTGAAGGGCAGCCATAGGTAACTCTCTACGGTTCTTCTTGTCAACTTATATTCCATATAGGTTGATGCGGAAGCAATTGTACCTTCACACAACAAAGACCAAGCAACATATGTTTGTGTATGATAGAGGAGCATGTCATTTGTGGCATGTCCATTCTTGTTCACAACACTATTAGCACAACTCAAGTATAGCAAACGAAATGCATATGCAAGGTCAAAGTGCATGGGAATTGTTTGAACATCATCCAAATGTGGGAACTCAAAAACTCCATATAACATCTTAGTGTGGCACTCAAAGCAATTGACTAAAATATTGATCAACATCTTTGATGCAAAGCTAGGAGAATTCGGCAAAAACACATGAGGAAGAATATCCAAAGCAACATCATTATGTGTGCAAACCAACCATTGGAAAGAACAATTGTTCAATATGTTGGATGCCATACACATATCATCAAAATCCAAAATCATGGGGGTATGAGTATCGCAAGCGGAAGAAAAAACAACATGTTTGCAAACAAACCATATGAAAGAGCAATAGGTCCTTATGTTTGTTGTAACAACAATACGAGGACTTGGAAGCTCTTATGACAATACATGCTCAAAATGGCATTATGGTTGCACACAAAACATCAGAAAGAGAAATTGTTCAACATTTTTGTGGCAACACACAAAGCATCAATATCCAATAGCAACGAAACATGATTGTCACAAGGTGAAAGAATACCATTAACATGCTTGCAAGCAAACCATAGGAAAGAGCAATTTGTCAACATGAAAGATCCAAAGGATGCAAAAGGTATTAGAGTTGGGTTCGATCTTGAACTCACTTGGGGCATGCTCTCTAGAGCTCTTTTTGTCAACTCGTGCTCAACCGAGGTTGACATTCTTGTGCGGGTACCTACACACATGAAACACAAAAGGAAGAACGTGTGTGCATGGTAGAGAAACACATCATCCATCATGGCGTATCTCTTCTTGTGCACATCACCATTAGTGTCAATCAAGTATGAGAAATATGCATGGTGAGTATGCAAGTGGGGAACATGCTTATCATGGCAATCATCAAAATCTCCAACATTTGAGAAAGCTATGGGGGGCATCTCAATATAAACCATATGAGAATTATTGTTGCAAGCAAAACAAGTGAAAGAGCAATTATTCAACTTATTGCAAGCAACGGGAGAAATTGTGAAACACTCATGACAAAGCATTATCCGAGGGGTACCATTGGTAACATCATTACAAGCAAAACATTGGAAAGAGCAATTGTTCAACAAAGTGCAAGCAATGATATCATCAATGTAACGTTTAGAGCATGGCATGTCTATGGCAACATCATCACAATCAAATAATTTCACATGCTCAACATTATGCAAAGGCAAAGTATCACATGGAAATACCAATGAGTCATGTGATATCACAAACATCATCCATAGCATGACAATCATCACAAGTCATCATGTCCACTAGTGGGATCATGGCATCATCAACACCCTTATTTTTACCTTGTTCATACCTCTCATGTGAAGTGGGTGTTGTGGTAGCATTGGCCTCCATGTGGACGACTTCTTCATCATCCATGGGGATGGCATCATCTTCATCCACCATGTACATCTTCTTGGTTGGAGGAATCATCATCTCCAAGCTTGGTGTTTCTTGATCCATGGAACCTAGCACATCATGAGAAAACACACTAGAGGTAGAGGGTAAGTCGTTAGGAATCAAAGTGGTCTCACATGACCTATCAACTACCACTCTCAACTCACTAGGTGTATCACTCATGCCCTCCAAGTGGAAGCACTCAATCTCACATATGGTGGACTCACTCATCTCACTCTTGTTTTCACTCAAGTGGGCTAAGTGGCTCTCATACTCACATGGGATTGGTACCACATCATCACTCAAGCATGTAGGGGTAGGCTCGGTTCTCTCAACTCCTTGCGCCTCCTTTGGTGAAGGGAAAATCCCATGCTCACCATTATCGACCTTAGCGTCCCCCTCTTGCACCTTGGCTTGTGTAGTCCTCTTGATGTACTCATCCAACTTGGCGAAGTAGAGGTCTTCGTCCTCCTCATGAGGTTGCATGCGTCATCTAAGACATCAAGTCGCGGCGTTGAAGTTTGATGGCATGGAGGGGAGCTTGCTCTTGGTGCCATTTTGGTGGTGGCACGAGTAGTGGAAGGTGCCCTTTGATGGTGTCGATGGAAGTCATTGGCGTGCCTTGCCAAAGGTTGATGTAGATGGCGCACTTGGTTATCCACATGATGCTCGCGACGATGCTTCTTGTCCTTGGCACTCTTCTTGGTGAGGCGTTGTAATGAGCGCAAAGCATCATTAGTCTTGGCCATCATGCTCATGGTTTTGGTGAAGTCGTTGTCCATGTCGCGCTTGAAGTTGTCCATTGGATGGTGGACCTTGGTTCTCTCGAGGTGGAGGCTCTGTCGTCGTCGACGCGACTTGAGGAGCTTGTCGTTGTTGTTCTTGAAGTCGTCCATGCTTGGGGAGTTATTGTTGTTGTAGAACTCCATATCACCCAAGCATGTGGAGCCATTGTCGGTGTAGTGCTCCATCATGCCATCCATGCTTGTGGAGGCGTAGGCATGGTGGCTCATCGTGGATTCTTCATAGATATCATCCTTGGTTCCGGAGTTCCTAGACATGCTTCACAAGACCAAGGGGTGTATATGGAAGTGGTAGGGGTTAGGGATGCAACGTCAAACCTTACTTTACCTTGGAAGATAGTATCGTGCAAGTGGCAACACTTGAGAGCAATCAAAACCAAGCAAAGTGAAGTTCACGCGGAACACGAAAACCAACTAACCACTAAAAACACACACACACACAAAGCTTATGGTGGATAGGTATGGAAGGTGGCGTGTCCAAGAACAATCCGAAATCAAGATATTGTAATGGCAAGTAAAGAACCACGATGATCACAAAGCAAAACAAGTCAATCCACAAGATAGGAATTATATACAAGGAAACACACACGGTGGGATAAATGGGACTTGCATGTAACATCCCAAAATTTCATCTAAAATCATCATCACTGCACTCATATCATCATGGCATGTTTTTGCATTGCATTTAGAATGTCCTCCAATAAAATTTGGTGAAATTTGGGCCATGGATAAAAGTTGTGAATTGTTATGGAAATATTACCTATTAAGTCCAAGTGAGTACTTGGATTAAAATGGTAGGCAAATATGTTTTATAATACCCTAAAAACCTAGTTTGAGTTTTTACAAATTTTCACAAATTGGTTTGAAGCAATTTGATTCATTAAATCAAAAGTTTTGGAGAAAAACTGAATCAGAAAAAGAAAAGGAGGGAAAATTTCAAACAATTTGCGGACAATTTGGCCCACTACATTATGAGCACTGACCACTCGGACCACTCCCTCTCCCCTTGTCTTTTCTCACTCCCGTCTCTAATCCCTCTCGTGACAAACTGGACCCATACATCACCCCACCCCGTCGTCTTCAACCGCGTCGAGCAAACCCCCCCTTGGCCGTTTTGAATCGATTCGATTAAATCGGTTTCATGATTAAATGCCCCGGTGATTGCCCCTACTAAATCCCCTCTTCCTCCTCGTCATTCCCCCCCCCCCCCCCAGACACCACCCCGGAGAGCCCCCAGGCTCCCCTAATTCTGAGCTCGAACCGCCGCAATCCGACGAACTCCGGCGATGATTCCGGTGAGCCCAGGCCGCCCGGTGCCCTCCCCTTGGTCCCATCTATTTCCCCATCTCTGGCGCACCTCTTGGCCGAGCCACGATTTCTTTGCCCCAGTCGGCGACCACGGACAATTCCGGCGAACTCCGTCTGCCACCGCCATCAGTCGCCTTCTCCGGCAAAGGTAGGGTTCCCGCCGCCTCTTTTTGGTCTTTACTAGATCGTGCAGACGCTTGCGCACCTCGCTGACCTCTTTGCCGGTTGATTTGAGCCCCAGGTCGTCATCTCCGTTGCTGACCGAGAGTTCCGTAAACCGCAACTCGGCGAAGGATCGAGCCAAGCCAGTACCCCCGCATGATAACCTCCATCGAGACCGCCGCGACCTCCCTGACCTCTGGTATGTGTCCACGGTCTCCCAGCCCTCGTAGAGTCGCCAGAACCCCATCGGTAGGCGCTCACTTACCGCCTTGAGACTCGTGAGATGTTTAGCAACCGTTCGATCAGATCCTAGCGGTTAAGATTAGATCACTTAAGCGAAGAATGCGGCTGATCTGATCATCCAACGTCACTTAAATCTGACGGCTCGCATCGATCGATCCGACCGAACGGTATCAGCCAATAGGAAAAGCCACGTGGCAGGACTATTTACATTTAATTAGAAAATGAGATTTAGTATTAAACTTAGAAATTCAATAGCTTTTGATCCACAAATCAGAAAAATGCAAATTTGGTGTCTATGGATTCAGAAAAATGAGACCTTTATTATGGAGGCCTTGTTTCACACTTTTGCCTCTATAAATTTGGAATTATAGACAGAACCTTTTTGAGAGTATTTTGCTCATAAAAATTGTTCTATAAATTATTTTTGGGTATTTCTTATGCATTTAGATGAGGTATTCTATCCTCTGTACTGTAGACTTTGTAAATTATAGAATTATGTGCATATCATTGCATTTTGCATGCACTCATGTTTTTGTAATGTTTTATTGATTGAATTATTATTGTTGTATTAATCTTGTGTAGATTGTGTGGATTGTGAAGTTTGTTGCTGTGAGGATTGTACTTATTCCCCTAACTACCAAGGCAAGTGATATTTCATCTCATGTCCTATTTATTTTCACTATTGCACTAGTGATATTTTGATAGATCTTGACATGATAGAATTATCCCTATATTGCTATACTATGCTATGTTATATAGATTTATCTTGGTAGTATCCACTAGTCAAAGGACTTTGTATGCTAGAATGCTTAGCTATGCTAGTAGAATTTGTGGGTGGAATATACACATAAGACATTATGGAAAGATATTATTTTGTTTAACTAAGAAAACAACTAATGTTAATGAAACACCTGGGTGGAATGGGCTTGCTTGGATTATGTTGAGCGGTTACTCAGGGACCATGTCTATGGTCAGCTGGTGTATCACACTTGTGGACGGCCACCCAGGAACAAAGAGATTGGAGACGTTCTTGTCGTGAAGCTTCTAGTGCAGCCACATGGCATATGGGCTCTGCCTTGACCGACTAAGTTGCGAGAACTTAGCAGAATGAGACGGAGGTGGTAGTGATGATAGGATGGAACGCGTCCGTGGTGGTCTGAGGGATTGCTTCTGAAAAGTCTCGTCTCGATGCATGTCGAGTCTTGTGGGGAAAGTGCACCACCTCTCAAGATGGTAAAACTAAGTACTTAGCCGTGTCCCCGGTTATGGACAACATCTGAGCCTCAAGACAGTGAAGTAGTTCAATAATCTCCTCATTCAAATTTCTCTAAGTTAAAAATTGTGGGTGAACATGGGTAGAGGTTCAGTGATGTCTATCATTGGTACCTTATAGCTTGAATGAAAACCTCTTCAAAAATTATAAGTTGAACCAGCCTTTAGCAAAACCAACCATAACCCCACTTAGCCATATATTCATGCAGTTGTTGGATTATACTAAGTATCTTTGGTATCACTTGCCAATACAATTCCAAATGTATTGACCCTTGTGGATGTAACTTATTATGTTGCAGGATACTCTGATGATGAGTAGGGTTGCGGGTCTACACCCGACATGCTTGCCTGTGGCACATGAAGACTAAGGACTCTATTATTATATGTTATGTGAACTTGTGTCTTAGCCTTGGGCTAAGTGAGTTGTAAGAACTATTATACTACTGGATGTGCGATGTAATAATGACCTTTGTTTCTGTGTACTTCATCTTAAACTGTGGGTGCTAGCATTTCGATCCAGGGACTAGCACTGCAATCACAGGGATCTTAACTTATCATGGTGAGATCTTACAGATGGTATCAGAGCATCGTGTTGCATGTAGGTTCGTAACCCTAGAATGGATTATACTAAGGAAAACCCTTAGGAAAATAACTCTATATTTCAACTTTACACTTGTCTTTTCATCTCGTAAAGTCTTTCCTAATATTCCTTCTCATCTATTTTTGTAGATGTCCACCATTAATGAATCTGTCAAGAAGGGACCACTGATGACTATGACCGTGGAGTGCGAGACAGAATTTCCCAATGTGCTCAAGAACCTCATGCTCGGCTTGGGGATGAATGGTGAAGCCGTGTACAAGGGATTTCCTGTGATAGATGAAGGACAAGAGTATTGGTGGGTGCAACTCCACTTGTACAAGAACAAGGAAGACGATCACAAGAGTACGGGATTTTGCATGTTCACCAACTCTGAGATGCACCCGTCATTCTTTGACTCTGCAAGGAATGCTGCATGGAGGGCTATTGAGGAACTTGGGGAGAGACTCAAGTATAGAATTCTCAATACTCAGGAGGATCTCAATGAGGAGAAGCGTCTTGCCTAAGACTCAAAGGCCACTGTGAAATGCCTAAGTAAGGATATCATAGGCCTAGCATTGGAGCTATGTGACCAAGACAAGCAGATTTCTGCCAAGGATGCTCTGATTGCCACCTTGGTTAAGAAGGAGTGAGATATTAGTTGGACCACCACCCTTGGCGTTTTATCACGTTAGTTTCTCGACCATACCAACCTATGTGGTATGGCAAAAATAAAGTTATGTCTAGAACCTTGAGTGCTTGAGTTGAATTAATGTATTGCTACTTGGAATGTTTTGTTGGTTGAATTCTCTTTTATTGTGTGACTTGTATTTTCTTTCTCTATTGTGTTACTAATTTTCTCCATACTATGCAAAAGATGCCAAACTTTGTCTACAGCATGGCCGAGGATTTCAAGGGGACTCGCTTTGGGACTCGTATCTTGGAGCTAGTCCAAGTGCTCGCTCTTCCGATTCCTACTATCCAGGGACTTCAGCTAAGGAAGTTTCAAAGGAAGGACTTATGGGGATTCAGAGTTACCCAGCCAGGACGTGAGACAGAGCCCCAAACTGGGGAGATTACCTTCAAGGTTCTCCATGATGACATGGAGAGGGGCCTCTACGTCGCTATGCAGGAGCTGTTGGGACGTCTATGTGGACGTCGTTCTTCTGAGATCAAGAGCCACTACTTCCACTTCTTTGGGAGGCGCGACGAGGATGGAGAGCCTATTGTGTTGGATAAGGCCACTAAGGAGTCTATCAAGCCCGTGCGTCACTACCTCCAGGACTTAGAGAGCCTTGTTAGACACCTTGATACTGACAGGACTAATGTGATGCTTAGAAATGATGAACTACGAGTCCAACTCAAGGAGAAGGACAAGGACTTCCAGGAACAGGAAAATCGAATCAAGGAAATGGAGAAGAAGTTTGAAGACCAAGATAAGAAATTCAAGAACCAAGAGAAGAGAGTTCAGGAGAAGAACAAGAAGATTAGAGACTTGGAGACCGAGTTAGAGCTACAGAACATTGAGCTGGAAGCGGATCACGAAGTGACAGAGAGGCTACGCACACAGAAGAGAGAGCTACAGGCGAAGATCGATGCTCTGACTACCAGCTTGGAGGAATACAAGGCAGGATTCGCATCAGCAGGACTTGCTCTAGTGGAGGAGGAAGTCGACATGGAGGAGTAATGATATTGTTCCATCTACCTATCGTTCTATTATTATTGAGTGCATAAGTCATACCGACTTGTGGGTGACTATGCTAGTATGTTATCCTTGCAGACTCTGTTATTGTTGTGATGTTGGAACTTGCATGTGCTTGTTTGTCTGAATTGTTGTTCTATTTGGGTTATCTATCATTACTTACCCTTTCTAAACCCACAAATGCCTCCCCGACGCAACAACGAGGATCACAATGACAATGACAATGGGATGCAGCAGATGATGGCTGCACAGACCCAATTGATGCAAATGATGACTCAATTTATGGCAAACCAGAACCAAAACAACAATAATAACAATAACAACCAGAACAATCCACCACCTTTGGATATGCTGACCAGGTTTCTAAGGCTGAGACCTGCCAAGTTCTCAGGAACCTCAGACCCCATGGTAGCAAATGATTGGTTACGCTCTGTGAATAAGGACCTAGTCACGGTTGGGTGCACAGATGCTGAAAAAGTCAGATTTGCAGCACACTTGTTGGAAGGTCATGCAGCTGCTTGGTGGGATAATTTCCAAATTACCCACCCTATTGAGGAAGTGACTTGGGCAATGTTCGAAGATGGGTTTCGCACCACTCACATCTCTGGAATAATGGGATTGAAGAAAAAGGAGTTCCATAACCTCAAGCAACGCCACCATGATATTTGAATACATCGAGGAGTTCAATAATTTGTCACGTTATGCACCCGTTGACGTTGACACTGATGCAAAGAGGAAGGAGAAATTCCTGGATAGGCTGAATGATGAAATTGCTATGCAACTATCTATCGCATATGTTCCAACTTATCAATCTTTATGTGATAAAGCTACCATCCTGGAAAACAAGATGAAGCTAGTGGAGAGTAGAAAGAGGAAACACCATTTCGATAAGTTTGGATCAGGATCTCCTCACAAGCGCCCTCATGGTGAAGGAAGTGGGAGCTCGAGTTCCACAAGAATGGGAATCATAATAACCATCGTAACAACAACCACAACCATGATGGAAACAATCATCGTGGGCACAACAAAAGTGGATTCAGGAACAACCACAATAATCATGGCCATGGGAACCAAAATGTTCAGAACCGTCACAGTCAGCCAGCAAAGAAAGACATCAGCCAGGTAGAATGTTTCAAGTGTAAGAAGACAGGACACTATGCTAATGAATGCCCAGAAAAAAGAAGTGATGGGGCTAAGCCAAACCCATTCAAAAGGGCCATGTGAATCACATTAATGTGGAGGAAATCCAAGAAGGATCGATCAAGTGATCGGTAAGTTCAAAATTAATGCCTTTTCTGCACTCATCCTTTTCGATACTGGCGCATCGCATTCATTCATTTCAAGAACATTTGTAATCAAAAACGGACTCACCACTGAAACTATTGGATGTCCTATTAAGGTAAGTTCTCCGGGAGGAGAAATGATAGTAAATTCAGGGTGCCGACATATCATCCTAGAAATTGGAAAACACAGGTTCCCGATTAGTCTAATAATCCTAGAGTCCCAAGGATTAGATGTTATATTAGGGATGGACTGGTTGACCCGTTATGAAGGGGTGATTGATTGTGCCAAGTTTAGTTATGCTCACCACCCTAGAAAAGAAAAGGATCAGGTTCAAGTCTAACTTTGAACCCAAGAACAAGGTTAATTCTCTTAAGGGGTTAGCCTAGATAATGTGCCAATAGTGAGGAATACCGGATGTGTTTCGAAGAATTACGACATGCCACCAGATAGGGATGTGGAGTTTCTAATAGACCTCTTGCCGAGCAGGGCCTATAGCAAAGAGACCTTATAAGATGCGGTTGTGAGTTAAAAGAACTCAAGAACTGGGAGAACAGTTGAAAAAGGATTTATCCAACCAAGTTCATCATCACAGGAGCACGGTTTTGTTGTTGAAAAGAAGGACCGAAGCCAAAGACTATGCATAGATTATCGTTCACTTAATGAAGTGACCATAAAGAATAAGTACCCCCTGCCTAGAATAAATGATCTCTTCGATCAACTAAAGGGAGCATGTGTGTTCTCAAAAATTGATCTCCGATCAGGATACTTTCAACTAAAGATTAGAGAACATGACATACCCAAGACTGCATTCACCACTAGATACGGGTTGTATGAATATACAGTGATGCCGTTTGGATTAACTAATGCACCAGCCTATTTCATGAACATGATGAATAAAGTATTCATGGAATTCCTTGACAAGTTCGTAGTGGTATTCATCGATGATATATTGGTATATTCCACAAGCAACAAAGAACATGAGGAACATCTACCTGATTCTAGAGAAACTCGAGAACATAAACTTTATGCCAAGTTCAGTAAATGTGAATTCTGGCTGAACGAAGTGGGTTTTCTTGGGCACATAGTATCTAGAAATGGTATAGTTGTTGATCCAGCAAAAGTGGCAGCTGTGACAGAATGGGAACCTCCTAAATCAATTAAAGAAGTCCGTAGTTTCCTTGATGCGGCGGGGATACTATCGAAGGTTCATTGAGAATTTCTCTAAGGTTGCAAAGCCCATGACAAATCTGCTGAAGAAGGAGAATAAGTTTAATTGGACAGAAGCTTGTGAAACCAGCTTTTAGGAATTGAAAAAGAGACTTGTGTCAGCACCAGTGTTATGTTTGCCAGATCTTGAGAAAGATTTTCAAGTCTATTGTGATGCATCTCACCAAGGATTGGGAGGTGTACTGATGCAACAAGGTAAAGTTGTAGCTTATGCATCAAGGCAACTCAAAAATCATGAAGTAAATTATCCTACTCATGATCTAGAATTGGCATCAGTTGTGCATGCACTAAAAACATGGAGGCATTATCTTATGGGAAAACGTTGTGAGATGTTCACCGATCACAAGAGTTTGAAATATATTTTTACACAGAAAGAGCTCAACATGAGACAAAGAAGATGGTTAGAACTCATCAAGGACTATGACTTAAGTCTACAATACCATCCTGGAAAGGCAAATGTTGTAGCCGATGCATTAAGCCACAAAGTCTATGTGAATGGCCTCAACAAAGGAGAATTGCTGGAGGAGTTGTGTGCTCAATTTAGAGAGCTAAGACTCAAAATTGTGCCTGAAGGGTACCTTGCATCCTTGGAGGTGCATCCCACACTAATGGATAGAATTCAAGAGGCCCAAAAGTTGGACAAAGAAATGGATGAAATCAAAAGTAAAGTTAGTGAAGGAAAGGCAAAAGGATTCCATGTAGATGAACAAGGAATCTTATGATGCAAAGCGTGTCATGTTCCACAGGATCCGGAACTTAAGAAGTTGATCTTACGAGAAGCTCACAATTCACCATATTCAATTCACCCTGGCAACACCAAGATGTATATGGATGTTAAGGGAAGATTTTGGTGGAATAATCTAAAGAAAGATATAGCAGAACATATTGCTCTATGCGACGTGTGTAGTCGTGTAAAGGCAGAACATCAAAAACCGGCAGGACTATTGCAACCGCTACCAATACCTGATTGGAAATGGGATAAAATCGGTATGGATTTCATCACTAGACTGCCAAGAACTAGGTCTGGATACGATTCCATATGGGTTATCGTTGATCGCTTGACAAAAGTGGCCCATTTCATACCAGTGAAGACCACTTATACAAGTGCAAAACTAGCCAAGATTTACATGAATAGGATTGTATGTTTGCATGGGGTACCTAAAAGTATCGTGTCCGACAGAGGAACTCAATTCACTTCGCACTTTTGGCGGCAACTTCACGAGTCACTAGGAACTCGGTTAGAATTTAGCACTGCATTTCATCCTCAAACAGATGGACAGACAGAAAGGACCAATCAAATATTAGAGGACATCTTTGAGAGCATGTGCGTTAGATTATGGATCGATTGGGATGAAAGTCTACCGTGAGAGTTTTCTTACAATAACGATTATCGATCAAGCATAGAAATGGCTCCATTTGAATTCCTTTATGGAAGGAAGTGTACTACACCATTGCTATGGAATGGGGTAGGAGAAAGAAACTTGTTCGGACCAGACCTAATCAAAGAGACCGAGGAGAAAGTCAAGATGGTAAGAGATAGGATAAAGGTAGCTCAATCTCGGCAAAAGAGCTATGCTGATCCAAAGCGTAGAGAGGTTACCTATGAGGTTGGTGATAGAGCTTACCTCAGGGTATCACCACTTATGGTGTAAAGAGATTTAGAATCAAGGAAAACTAGCACCACGCTATGTAGGACCTTTCAAGATTTTGAGTCGCAAAGGAGAAGTGGCGTATGAGATAGAATTACAGAATCTCATCATGATTCATAATGTATTCCATGTTAGTCGACTAAAAAATGTCACCCAGAGATGGAAGAAACTTGCTGAAAGACACTATACCATTGGAGGAAGTTCAGCTAGATAATGATCTCACTTATGAAGAGAAACCTATTAAGATTACAGGCTGCAGAAAGAATTACCCGTACCAAGACCATCAAATTCTGCAAAGTGCAGTGGAACCATCACACTGAATCAGAAGCAACATGGGAGCGAGAGGATGAACTTCGGAGAGATCACCCTCACCTATTTGCTAGCCAACCCGAATCTCGAGGGCGAGATTCATCTTAAGGGGGTTAGATTTGTAACATCCCAAAATTTCATCTAAAATCATCATCACTGCACTCATATCATCATGGCATGTTTTTGCATTGCATTTAGAATGTCCTCCAATAAAATTTGGTGAAATTTGGGCCATGGATAAAAGTTGTGAATTATTATGGAAATATTACCTATTAAGTCCAAGTGAGTACTTGGATTAAAATGGTAGGCAAATATGTTTTATAATACCCTAAAAACCTAGTTTGAGTTTTTACAAATTTTCACAAATTGGTTTGAAGCAATTTGATTCATTAAATCAAAAGTTTTGGAGAAAAACTGAATCAGAAAAAGAAAAGGAGGGAAAATTTCAAACAGCATTGCAGCAATTTGGCCCATGAGCACAGCCCACTCGGACCACTCCTCTCCCTTACATCTTTTCTCACTCCCCCGTCTCTACTCCCTCTCGCTGACAAACTGGACCCACGCCACGTCACCCCCACCCCGTCGTCTTCAACCGCACCGTCGAGCAACCCCCCCCTTCGGCCGTTTTTGAATCAATTCGATTTCGTCAGTTTCTCGCGATTAATTGCCCCGGTGATTGCCCCTACTAAATCCCCTCTTCCTCCTCATCATTTTCCCCCAGACACCACCCCGGAGAGCCCCCAGGCTCCCCTAATTCCGAGCTCGAACCGCATGATCGGCGAACTCGGCGGCGATTCAGTGAGCCCAGGCCGCCGGTGCCCTCCCTTGGTCCCATCTATTTCCCCATCTCTGGCGCACCTACTGACCGAGCCACACGATTTCTTTTGCCCCAGGTCGACGACACGGACAATTCCGGCGAACTCCGTCTGCCACCGCCGTCAGTCGCCTTCTCCGGCAAAGATAGGGTTCCCGCCGCCCCTTTTTGGTCTTTACTAGATCGTGCAGACGCTTGCGCACCTCGCTGACCTCTTTGCCGGTTGATTTGAGCCCTAGGTCGTCATCTCCGTCGCTGACCCGAGAGTTCCGCCGGCAACCGCAACTCCGGCGAAGGATCCAGGCCAAGCCCGAGTACCCCCCGCACCGTAGTAACCTCCATCGAGACCGCCGCGACCTCCACGACCTGGTGCGTGTCCACGGTCTCCCAGCCCTCGAGAGTCGCGAGAACCCCATCGCCGACGCTCGCCGCCCGTCGTTAGCACCGCCAGACTCCGGCGAGATGTTTAGCAACCGTTCGATCAGATCCTAGCGGTTAAGATTAGATCACTTAAACGAAGGGGTACGGCTGATCTGATCCATCCAACGTCACTTAAATCTGACGGCTCGCATCAGTCGATCCGACCGAACCGGTATCAGCCAATAGGAAGCATACGTGGCAGGACTATTTACATTTAATTAGAAAATAGACAGATTTAGTATTAAACTTAGAAATTCAATAGCTTTTGATCCACAAATCAGAAAAATGCAAATTTGGTGTCTATGGATTCAGAAAAATGAGACCTTTATTATGGAGGCCTTGTTTCACACTTTTGCCTCTATAAATTTGGAATTATAGACAGAACCTTTTTGAGAGTATTTTGCTCATAAAAATTGTTCTATAAATTATTTTTGGGTATTTCTTATGCATTTAGATGAGGTATTCTATCCTCTGTACTGTAGACTTTGTAAATTATAGAATTATGTGCATATCATTGCATTTTGCATGCACTCATGTTTTTGTAATGTTTTATTGATTGAATTATTATTGTTGTATTAATCTTGTGTAGATTGTGTGGATTGTGAAGTTTGTTGCTGTGAGGATTGTACTTATTCCCCTAACTACCAAGGCAAGTGATATTTCATCTCATGTCCTATTTATTTTCACTATTGCACTAGTGATATTTTGATAGATCTTGACATGATAGAATTATCCCTATATTGCTATACTATGCTATGTTATATAGATTTATCTTGGTAGTATCCACTAGTCAAAGGACTTTGTATGCTAGAATGCTTAGCTATGCTAGTAGAATTTGTGGGTGGAATATACACATAAGACATTATGGAAAGATATTATTTTGTTTAACTAAGAAAACAACTAATGTTAATGAAACACCTGGGTGGAATGGGCTTGCTTAGATTATGTTGAGTGGTTACTCAGGGACCATGTCTATGGTCAGCTGGTGTATCACACTTGTGGACGGCCACCCAGGAACAAAGAGATTGGAGACGTTCTTGTCGCGAAGCTTCTAGTGCACCCACATGGCATATGGGCTCTGCCTTGACCGACTAAGTTGCGAGAACTCAGCCAGACGGACAGAGGGTGGTAGTGATGATAGGATGGAGCAGCGGTGGTCTGAGGGATTGCTTCTGAAAAGTCTCGTCTCGATGCATGTCGAGTCTTGTGGGGAAAGTGCACCACCTCTCGAGATGGTAAAACTAAGTACTTAGCCGTGTCCCCGGTTATGGACAACATCTAAGCCTCAAGACAGTGAAGTAGTTCAATAATCTCCTCATTCAAATTTCTCTAAGTTAAAAATTGTGGGTGAACATGGGTAGAGGTTCAGTGATGTCTATCATTGGTACCTTATAGCTTGAATGAAAACCTCTTCAAAAATTATAAGTTGAACCAGCCTTTAGCAAAACCAACCATAACCCCACTTAGCCATATATTCATGCAGTTGTTGGATTATACTAAGTATCTTTGGTATCACTTGCCAATACAATTCCAAATGTATTGACCCTTGTGGCTGTAACTTATTATGTTGCAGGATACTCTGATGATGAGTAGGGTTGCGGGTCTACACTCGACATGCTTGCCTGTGGCACATGAAGACTAAGGACTCTATTATTATATGTTATGTGAACTTGTGTCTTAGCCTTGGGCTAAGTGAGTTGTAAGAACTATTATACTCCTGGATGTGCGATGTAATAATGACCTTTGTTTCTGTGTACTTCATCTTAAACTATGCGTGCTAGCATTTTGATCCAGGGACTAGCACTGCAATCACAGGGATCTTAACTTATCATGGTGAGATCTTACATTGCACGACAGAGAAAGTGAGCTAAGAACCAAATTATTACCTAGCGAAGACTATAAGTTCGTGTCGCACAAGTGCAAGGAGAGACGCTAGTTCGATTGCAATAAATTGGTGGGCTACAAGATATGCACAATAAGTACCACCTATTTGATGTTCATCGAGATTGTGCTTCCTATTCCATGAGGCACTTGTTTCTTTCTTTTGTTTTCTTCTTTTTTCTTTTTCTATTTTTTTCTTTTATTTTTCACTTGCCCCTTCCTTGTGCTAACAACTATACAAGATAACTATATGAGATAGCATGCTCACAACTTTTGCTCGGAATTCTACAAGGTATCAAATATGCATAGCCCAAGCAATCATAGGAGGAACTAGTCTCAATAGGTGTTTGTTGAATGCAAAGATAGTGTGCCTCACAAAGGGATGCAAGTGGGGAGAACTCGTGGAATGTTTATACCTTTCTTCGCCGATCTTCGCCCTTTATTGGTGAATTCCACCTTGCTCACGGAATTTGATGGAGTATATAGCATGAACCACAGATATGATGATGTAGAGCTCCTTCTCCTCTTCAAAACGAGCTAAATAACACCAAAATCCGAGTTCGTATGCAAAGGTTATGCTCGAAACCGTGAAGCAGTTTTTTCTGTTTGAGGGGGGCGGCGACTTCGGTCTGGGAGTCCGGAGACTTCGGTCTGGGAGTCCGGAGACTCCGGTCTAGAGTGACTCATAGCAGAAACTCCGGTCCGGGCGATTTCTGCGTGTCAAGAACACGAACGGGACGAGTTTTGGGCAGAAAAACTCGAACCAAAACCTCAAATTGGTGGGGGAAATCAAGGAATTAGGCCATAGGAACGCAGGGGAATGTAGATCAACAAGTTTAGTAAGTAATCCACGGATCATAACCTACCAAAACACACTCAAATCACAGATCGATCCAAAACACGAATTGGGTATGTTTTTGGTGGAATTTTCGAATTTATGGGGGAAAAGGCCAAATCGAGGAGAAATCGGTGGCAACCAAAAGCTGCTGATACCAGATGTTAAGGGGTAACCCCGTGGGTGGCCCGATCTTCACGGATCTCATGGTCCAATCGATGGGGAAGCACGGGGAAAGGGAGATGGTAGCGGAAGAGGCCGCACACCTCGCGAAGAACACGATGAACACACGCAAAACACACACGATACAAGGCCGATTGCTCTCACCAGTGGCCACCGGTCCGATAGAATCCTCGCAAGGAAAGATCGGTCAACGTGCTCCCTCGATCCCACACGGAGAGGGAAGAACGCCTTGGAGAGGGTCTTGATGTCTTGGCAAAGGGACACCGATGCCAAGGCCTTTGGTAGGCACGATGCAAACTCCAACAAGGTGGTGACGATAGTCGATCCCCTTTGGTAGAAGGGGATGAGGCAAAACTAGAGATTGCACAAAGGGGGTTTTCTTTAGTCTATCATCTATGCCTAGGGTTACATGAGGGGGTGGGGGCACTATATATAGGCCAACCACTAGTTCAAGGGTACTTTAGGAATAAAAGGGGAAAGTCTGGGTGGACTAAGGGGTACATGGGCCAAAGGCCCAGCTGGCGGCGCGCAGGCCCATACGCTCAGGATGGAGACTCCGGTGTGGGGTTCGGAGACTCCGGTATGTCTTTGGTGTCGTCTCCGGAGGGGACTTCTGGCTGTCCTCAAGCTTGATCTGGGGTTCAGTCCGGAGATGGGTCTGGAGACTCTGGGATCTGCAGGCCGGAGACTCCGGTGTCTTCAGGACAGAGACTCCGGTGTGTGCAGGCCGGAGACTCCGGTGCTCCAGCTACTGCTTCTTTCGTCTTCTCTTCCAAGCCTCCATCTTGTCGGGCTTGGTGCTCCAGGCTTCCTCCCATGCTTCCGTACTTGTCAATATGAACTTATCATGAATACATGATGGAGTATGAAGTATCATACCATTCAATGGGGTAGGAAGTGGGCTTGCATAGAGGAACGGATTCACCTTTGGAGTCCGTGATGACTTGGCATAAGTTGGAGACCATAATGTGGTAATGACCAAAGGTCGGGCTACATCATTTACTAAAGAAGTTACATGTAAGTCCTCTGTCTCGTGGACATACTCCATTGCTCTGTCCCTTGTCTTCTTACCTTGCTGTTTGTTATATATGCTCCTCATTGTTGTCTATAGAGATTTTTCATGTTCGGTAAGAATAGCGAGGAAGTAAAGGTTGTTCTCAAAAGCATATTCTCCGCATGTTTACGCCAGCAGCGCCACAGGCTAAAGAAGCAACAGTTCTCTAGCAAGTGTTTTAAGGTTGTTACAAGAACGTCTCATGTGGATCACATGACTGACGATTAGTGGGGTGATCTTCCCCACCACTGGCTTGATCAAAAGAATGAGGTACTTTGACAAGACTAAGACTAGATCGCATTGTCAATTCGTATTTATGCATGTGTTTTACAAGTCTCATTTTGTAGGCCATCCCTCAAAGGGACTATTCCAGCCGTAATAAAGTACGAGTACTAAGTCGTACAGGATCCCGCAGCATAATTGGGCACCTCTACCAATTGGTAAGGACATGTTGTTCTGTACTGTATATTTTAAATAAGTATGTAATTGATGTTGTGGAATATGTATGCATCTTATCTTTCAACCTCCGTTTCCACCATGTGATGCAATTTATTTTCGCCCGTCCAAATGCAGACGAAGTCTAATGGGGATCAAAAAAACAGTTGACTATGTTGGAGAAATTTGAGGGATGCCAGACGGATAGATATGGTGTCATTGTAAAGAAAGTTGTTGTAAGTATTCTCTGCATTTTGTGATGTTGCACTTGTAGTGATTTTACGTATAAGTTTGATATGCAACCTTGCTTGGACTGCTTCTCAGTTTTGTTTTCATTTTCCTTCATAATTTGCAACTAAAGTCAGTTTCAGTTATGAAGTGTACAAACAGTTGGCATATCATGCACCTCACAATGTTTACACAGGAAGCCACATTTTAGTCTTGTTAGAAAATGACATCAAAAAAAGATACACGACAAAAAGATCTTTTCACTGAAGTGTATAAGATGTGTTATTAGCACTGCCAATTATAGCAGTTCATGCACATGTTAAACCTGTTTGCATGTTTCTCTGTAGTAACTTCACTTCTCTTACACATGTCTATCAACTGAAAACTTTCCAGGCTGAATTGAAAGAGGAGCTGGCAAATCCTGGGAAAGACTTTTCAGTAAAAACTCCAAAAGAATGTGTGGATTTATTTTCCAAGGTACTACAACGCGGTGCTATAGCCAAGAATATGTTGTTGTGTAATGTTGGGTTCCCAGCGAGCTCGTCAAATTCCAAGTTCAAGTTCAAGTCCAACTCCAAGGCCATTTCTTTGCATATTCAAGTTCTAGAGGAACAACTCCAAGCTGAACAATCGTTATCATGTGCCCTAAGTGTATACAGTGAAAGTTTGATTGCAAAGTTAGAAGAAATTTTAATTCAGCTAGAGCACTCCATAGAAAATAAGGAGAAAGTCATGAAGATGTTCAGTATTTGTGGTTGAGCACTAACAGCTGAGAGGGTGGTGCACTATATATAGGCTAGCCACTAGTTCAAGGGTACTTTAGGAATAAAAGGGGAAAGTCCGGGCGGACTAAGGGGTACATGGGCCAAAGGCCCGACTAATGTGTGGCGCCTCTGCTTCAGTAGGGACTCGGTGTGGGGTCGATGAGACTACGGTGTGGGCTTTTGGCTGTCCTCGAGCTTGATATGGGGTTCAGTCCGGAGATGGGTCAGGAGACTCCGGGATCTGCAGGCCGGAGACTCCGGTGTCTTCAGGTCGGAGACTCTGGTGTGTGCAGGACGGAGACTCTGGTGCTCTAGCTACTGCTTCTTCCATCTTCTCTTCCAATCCTCCGTCTTGTCAGGCTTGGTGCTCCAGGCTTCATTCCTTGCTTCCGTACTTGTCGATATGAACCAATCATGAATACATGACGGAGTATAAAGTAGTATACCATTCAATGGGGTAGGAAGTGGGCTTGCATAGAGGAACGGATTCACCTTTGGAGTCTGTGACGACTTGGCATAAGTTGGAGACCATGATGTGATAACGACCAAAGGTCGGGCTACATCATCTCCCCTCCCTTCAAAAAGAGTCGTCCTCGACTCTACACGCTCATCACAAAGTAGAAGATGTCGAGAGACCTTCTTGATCCTAGGGTTCACCATATAGTCATCCTCAGGAAGATTGAATTAACAACACTTCAATGTTCCTTCGCCTTCCATGAAGCCTACAAAGCTCACCACAAAAGCGAAGCAACACTCAAAGCGTAGCCAATTCATGAAGATTATAGCATGAGTCCTCAAGTAGAGTGAAGTCACCTTAGGAAGAAGAGATAGCTTGTTGAAGGGCAACCATAGGTAACTCTCTACGGTTCTTCTTGTCAACTTATATTCCATAGAGGTTGATGCGGAAGCAATTGTACCTTCACACAACAAAGACCAAGCAACATATGTTTGTGTGTGATAGAGGAGCATGTCATTTGTTACTATATATATGAAGTATGAATCTTTATGTTACAGAAAAGAAACTATGCTAGATGCAAAAAAATAAATTATTTCTGTGTTTTGTGCAACAAATGCCACAAACTAGTTATGTGTGGATGCACCAATCTGTACTAGTGTGATACAGTACATTATGTTACAAGTGATGCTGTCTTGGATCATTGATCATAAGGTTCAGGTTCTCAAAACAATACCTTGTCCCTTAGTTGCACACCATATTCATACACGTCATGTGATAAATGGAAATACATTTTTGAATCAGAGCTCAACATTTTCTTTCACGTCTGAATGGACTGATGAACAGATGGAGTACAGCCCGCAAAAAAACCTTATACAATTTTTATGTTCCGTTACTTGGAGTAGTCACATTCAAAACCGTACTGGACCGCAAATCCTCCCGCCATCCCTCGTAATATTTTTGAATCTAAGATCATGGTATCCAATTTTCTACCCCTCCGTCCAGAAAAAGGCTACTTTGAGCAAGGTCCTGGATGATCAGTTCATGTGACCAGGCCTTGGATTCGTGAACAGAGGGAGGTATGGTCTACTAGCAGTTATTACTTGGACTGTCACCAAATTCAAATTCTGAATCGAGAGGCAAAAGCTTCCGCCTACACGAAATATTTGGGCCCCATGTTTAATCTTTCGTATACTGCGAAATTCCGTTTGACATATCGTACTGATGACCAATAGGGATTGTGAAATTGCTGGGTTGGGTGGTGGGGTTCGCTCGTAATTTTTGTTACTAGGACTATAGCCAAATTCAAAATCTTAATCGAGGGTAAAAACCTACAGCCCAAACAATTTCGCAGATGGAGTCAACATTATTTTTTCTATGGGAATTTTTTTATTCCTAAACATAGGGAGTAGCATTTTTTTCAAATTATTACTTGTACTCTAGCCAAATTCAAAATCTCAGTTGAGCGGCAAAATTTACCAATGTTCTGCGCAATTATGTAATGGATGGTCAGTTGATGTGACTCTCGGCCTTCAATTCCTGACCAGATTGCGTACTAGTCTAAAACTTTATTTTTCTATTATTACTTCGCCACTAGCCAAATTCAAAATCGTAAAATCGAGTGGCAAAATCCCAACCGACTCATATGCATTTCACGCCCCTCCATTTCAAACATTTTTAGGCAAAATCTCCCACCGATGGAGTACCATTTTTCTAGTATTACTTGGACTCTTGCCAAATTCAAAATCTCAATCGAGCGGCAAAATCACACACCGACCTTGAAGCATTTCCCGCCCCACCGTTTCAAAAACTTTGAACAAAATCTCCTGTCGGGGAGTATCATTTTTCTATTATTATTATTTGTCCTGTAGCCAAATTCAAAATCTCTATCGAGCGGCAAAACACACACCGACCTTGAGAATTTCCCACCCCACCGTTTCAAAAACTTTGAGGCAAAATATCCCATCATGGAGTACCAATTTTCTATTATAGTATTATTATTTGTTTGGTAGCCAAATTCAAAATCTCAATTGGGCGGCAAATTCACACACTGACCTTGAAGCATTTCCCGCCCTGCCATTTCAAAAACTTTGAGGCAAAATCTCCCAGCATGGAGAATCCTTTTTCTATTATTATTTGTCCGGTAGCCAAATTCAAAATCTCGGTCGAGCGGAAAAATCACAAACCGGCCTTGAAGCATTTCCCGCCCCACCGTTTCAAAAACTTTGAGGCAAAATCTCCCACCGGGGGATTACCATTTTTCTATTATTAGCCAAATTCAAAATCTCAATCGAGCGGCAAAACCAGAGGCCAACTTAGAAGCATTTTGCGCCCCTCCGTTTCAAAAACTTTTGACGTTAAAATTCATTTTCTACCCATTGTTTCGACGCCCTATGGCACGCTAAAGTCGGTAGATTGGGGGCACGATCGTAATTATTTTTCTGTTCACCTCTATAGACCCGATTCGTGCAGTTTTTCCAGCTGGCCCTCCCAAAATCCCAGGCTTCTCTCCCACGCCCTCACCTCCATGACCACCACGCGCACCACCCTGTGGCAATTCCACGGCTGCCAGAGCTGCTTCATCAATGCCCACCCCATCGAAAGCTACCCAACCGTACCGGAGCAGCATCACCTGTCCACCAGACAAGATCTAATTCAACAAGTTCCATGTCCACTGCTCCAGACCAGCTACACGGTCGTCACTGTTGCTGCACCGGCATCGGCCGCCCAAGATCTGCTTCCTCGATGATAACAACCACCGCAACCGCAGCACCCTCAGTGACCTAGACGTCACTCGCAAGCTACTGATGATGCTTAGACGCCTCTCTGACCAAGGTAACCAGATCTCCAACCCGTTTTTGTTTTGTCAGCGGTATAGCAGGTTCAAGCCTGTCGCAGTGAACTGCATTTGTTGAGGGCAAACCTCTAGGGTGGCCCAATCTTTCACGATTCCCTTTCAAATCGAGGATGGAGTGCGGGGAGAGGTGGGGACGATGAACACGATGAACGCACGCATGAAGATGCGAAGAACACACACACACAAAACCACGATACACACCAATAGCTCACGCTGGTGCTGACCGGGCCGACGCAATCCCTAGGATCGGCGTCAGGCGGAGGACTCTCTCTCGAACCGGCACGGCGAGATGGGAGACTCGGTGAGATCTTGACGTCTTGGAAAAGGGACATCGATGTCAAGGCCTTGTACAACACGGAGGCACGATGCAAACTCCAACGAGGTTTGGGATATTGGTGCTCCTTGGTCAAGGAGCATGAGGCAAGAATTAGATAGATCCACAAAGGGGTTTCGACTAATTTAAATATCATGCCTAGGGTTTACAATGGAGGTGGGGGACTATATATAAGCCAGCCACTTAAATGGGGGTACTTTAGGAATAAAAGACAAGTTCTGGACGGAAAAGGGGTACATGGGCCGCAGGCCCAAAGGCCTTTTCAGGCCTGGCGACGGTCGGTCCGGAGACTCTAGTGTGGTGGACCGGAGACTCCGGTCTAGACCGGAGATTCCGGTCGGTCTCCGGACCGGCCTCTGGAGGGGCCTTCGGATTGTCCCAGGGCTCGTTTCTGGGGGCAGACCGGAGGTGGGGCTAGAGACTCCGGTGTCTTCAGGCCGGAGACTTTGGTGGACCGAAGACTCCGGTGTGCGCAGACCGGAGACTCCGGTCTGAGCAGCTCCAGCGGCTCCTGCTTCATGCTCTACTCCTTGTTCTCCATCCTTGGGTGCTTGGTGACGTGTCGAAACTTCATACCTGATGATGCATAGGGTAGTTGCATGAAGTAGCATGCCATCCAAGGAGGTATCAAATTGGCACGAGGAGAGGAGCGAGTTCACCTTAGCTTGTAGGAGTTTGGCTCGGGCACGAGTCATGGGTCCACTTGGGGGACTTGTTGGTGTAGATGTAGGAGCGTCCGTAGGACGGGCCACATCAGCTCCCCCCTTGGGAAAGAGTCATCCTCGACTCTTCATGGTTATCATCTTGAACATCTCCATGTTAGGGTGAGAGGTCCTTGACATTGAATGTATTGCTTGCAAGGTACTTGGAGGTTGGTATGTCGATGATGTAGGCGTTGTTGTTGATTCTCTTGAGGACCTTGAAGGGACCATCTCCTCTTGGCTTGAACTTGCAGTCACGTTCCTTGGGGAAGCGGTCTTTGCTTAGGTGTATCCACACAAGGTCACCTTCTTCAAAGATCATCTCCTTCTTGTCCTTGTTTAATCTTGAAGCTTGGCGAAGGACTTGTTTTTTGATAGTAGCTCTTGTTTTTTCATGAAGCTTCTTCATAGCGTGTGCGTGTTTCTCGACGTCCATGTTTGTTCGCTCATGGAGAGGTAGTGGTAGGATGTCGAGTGCGGTGAGGGGCTCGAAACCATAGACGATCATGAATGGACTCATCTTGGTTGGTGAGTGCTTGGCTCGATTTTAGGCGAACTCGGCGTGTGGAATGCATTCCTCCCAATCCTTCAGGTTTTTCTTGATCAACACACGAAGGAGAGTTCCAAGGCTTTGGTTGACAATTTCGGTTTGGTCATCAGTTTGAGGATGTGAGGCGGATGAAAAGAGGATCTTGACGCCGAGCTTGGCCATGAGGGTCTTCCATATGTAGCTCATGAATTTGACGTCGCGGTCGGAGACGATTGTCCTTGGCACACCGTGAAGACGGACGATTTCCCTGAAAAACAGATTTGCAACATGTGAAGCATCTTTGGTCTTATGGCATGGTATGAAGTGTGCCATTTTGGAAAAGCGATCCACAACAACAAAGATAGAATCATGACCATGCTTAGATCTAGGCAATCCTAACACGAAATCCATGCTAATGTCGGACCAAGGTGTATGAGGAATAGGCAATGGCATATAAAGACCATAAGGATTATCTTGCAACTTAGCTTGAAGACAGGTCGTGCATCGTTGAACATAGCGCTCCACGTCGCGCTTCATCTTGGGCCAAAAGTAGTGAGTGGAGAGCATGTCCAAAGTCTTGTTACGGCCAAAGTGACCCATGAGGCCTCCACCATGAGATTCTTGGAGAAGCAAAAGTTGAAGCGACGACTTCGGAGTGCATAGCTTGTTTTGTTTAAATAGAAAGCCCTCATGCAAATAGAAATCGTCAACTCCTTTGTCATTGGAGCACTTTGCGAAAATTGGTTCAAAGAACGGATCGGAAGCATACAAATATTTTATTTCCTCAAGACCCAACACGTTGATTTCAAGTCTCGTAAGAAGGCTTGTATGTTTGCGAGACAATGCGTCCGCAACTACATTATCTTTGCCCTTCTTATACTTGCAATGTACGGAAAAGACTCCATGAACTCAACCCACTTAGCGTGTCTCTTGATCAAGTTGGCTTGGCCTTTGACATATTTCAACGACTTCTGGTCGGAATGTATGATAAATTCCTTGGGCCAAAGGTAGTGTTGCCAAACTTGAAGGACATGAACTAAGGCAAAAAGCTCTTTGTCATAAATCGGATAGTTGAGGCGAGCACCATCAAGTTTCTCACTATGGTAGGCTATAGGACGTCCGTTTTGCATAAGGACTCCTCCAATGCCAATACCACTAGCATCACACTCTATCTCAAAAGTTTTTGTGAAATCCGGTAACGCAAGGAGAGGTGCTTCGGTGAGCCTCTTTTTAAGTTCATCAAAAGCTGTTTGTTGTGCTTTGCCCCACATGAAGGTGACATTCTTTTTGGTCAATTCATTAAGGGGACAAGCAATGGTTGAAAAGTCTTTCACAAAGCGACGATAGAAACCGGCCAACCCATGAAAACTTCGGATTTCACTCACATTTGTTGGGATGGGCCAATCTCGTATGTCCTTTACCTTGGAAACATCAACTTCAATTCCCTTCGAAGAAACGACAAATCCAAGAAAAATCAACTTGTCTTTAGCAAAGGTGCACTTGGGAAGATTAGCATAAAGCTTTTCATGTCGAAGGATTTGCAAAACTTCCTTGACGTGTGTTATATGGTCCTCAAGTGATTTGCTATAAACAAGAATATCATCGAAATAGACAACAACACTTTTTCCAATGAGAGAATGCAAGATATGATTCATTAGGCGCATGAAGGTGGATGGGGCATTAGACAAACCAAAGGGCATAACCAACCATTCATAGAGACCAAGTTTGGTCTTGAAGGCAGTTTTCCACTCATCACCTTCAGCCATGCGTATTTGATGGTAACCACTACGAAGATCAATTTTCAAAAAAATAGTGGCTCCACACAACTCATCAAGCATGTCATCGAGACGTGGTCTGGGATGTCGATAACGCACGGTGATAGCATTGATTGGACGGCAGTCCATGGATAACCGTAACGTATCATCCGTCTTTGGAACAAGAATCATGGGTACGGCACTTGGCTAGTGCTAACTTGGATCAAACCTTTGGAGACGAGTTGGTTGATTTGACATTCAATCTCCTTTGTCTCCTCTAGGTTCGTGCGGCAAGCGGCGCGGTTGGGAAGTGGTGCACCGGGGATGAGGTCAATGCGATGTTCGATGCCGCGAAGAGGAGGTAGTCCATGTGGAAGCTCTTCGGGGAACACATCCTTGAATTCGTGCAAAACACCCATCAAACATGGAGGAACATTGGTTAATCCGTTAGTTCCTTGCGCTAGTCCCTTGCAAAGGAGGACATAGTGCAAGATGGATGGGTTGTTCCGAACATCTCTCATCTCGCTTTTGGTGGCAAGGAGAACACTCTTAGTTTTTTCACTCGAATTTGGCTTGTGGCTCTCACTCACTATGAGGTGGTTCTCTCTCTCACCGCTCTTCTCACAAGTAGGTGTTGTGCTTTGCGCCCTCTCTAAAGCCTTTGCATTGTCCACAATTATTTGGCTAGGAGTCATTGGTTACAAAACAAATGTTTTGTTGAGCCATTTGAAGGCGTATACATTGGTGCGACCATCATGTTGAGCAGCCTTGTCAAATTGCCACGGTCGACCAAGAAGCATGTGGCAAACTGTCATAGGAACCACATCACACTCCACCGTATCTTTGTAAGGACCAATGGCGAAAGAGATCGATCCAGTATGCTTGATCTTCACAGACCCTTGGTCACTTATCCATTGCACGTGGTAGGGGTGCTTGTGCGGGTGGAGGGTGAGGTTGAGCTTCTCACACAACTCGGTGCTAGCAAGGTTGTGACAACTCCCTCCGTCAATGATCACCTTGATAGATTTGCCATTGATGCCGGCTCGTGTTTGGAAGATATTGGAGCGTTGGTCTTCATGCTCTTGTGCTTGAGTGGTCAAGATCCTTGTGACGACAAGCGATGGACTTGCGTCATGTTCACACATGAGGAGTTCTTGATCATCTTCCACTCGTTGCCTTGCCATTACTTCCTTGACACGGGCATCAAACTCATCTTCACTCAAGTACTCTTCATCACCATTGTCATGGATGAACAAGACTTTCTTGTTTCCACATTCGACCGACTTATGTCCTTTACCTCCACACTCGTAGCATTCATCGTTGAAAGGTGTATCACTCTTTGCTTGCTTGCCACTTGGGGGCAGTTTTCCTTGAGAAAGTGTGGGCTTGAAGGAAGGCTTGGAGGTACTTGATAAGCTTCCATTGAAAGTTGTTGGTGTAGCAGTTGAAGCTTGCTTGTAGGTGAAGTACGTCTTGGGCTTGTTGTACTTGATGTCGTCTTGCACTTGACGTTCAGCCTTTGTTGCTATGTGCACAAGCTCAACCATGGTGTTGTATGTTTGGAACTCGACGATGCGCTTGATAGGGTGATTCAAGCCAATAAGGAAACGTGCCATTGTTTGCTCCATGCGCTCATCAATGTTGGCGCGAATCAAGTTGAGTTCCATTTCCTTGAAGTACTCTTCCACGGTCTTTGTCCCTTGACGAAGCGCTTGAAGGTTGTTGAAGAGGTCACGCGTGTAGTGCGCGGGGATGAACCGAGATCTCATGTGAGCCTTCATGTCATGCCAAGTTGTGATTGGCGGTTCTTGTCTTGCATCACGAGCAACTTGAACTTGTTCCCACCAAAGGTTGGCGTAATCATCAAACTCAAGCGAAGCCATGGCGATCATCTTCTCGTTGCTATAGTTGTGCATGCGGAAGATCTTGTCGACTTTGAGTGCCCACGAGAGGTATTCTTCGAGGTCATTGGATCCGGTGAACTTGGGCATTGTGAACTTGAGCTTGCCAAAAGTTTCTTCATCGTTGCGGTCATTGCGACGAGCTTGGTGACCTTGTTGATGATCTTGTAGTTGGGGAGGTGGAACTTGGTTCTCGCGTCCTTGTTGCGGAGCTTGCTCTTGATATTGTTGTTGAGGAGCTTGCTCTTACTCTTGGCGCGGTTGTTGACGAAGAGGAGGCTCGTTCCTCGGTTGGTGATGTTGGTTAGGCACATGGGCCTCACGGCGAAGGACATGGTCATGAGCCTCTTGATGTAGTGGGCATCGCTCAATTTGTATCACTTGATGCTCCAAGTTTTGTTGAGGTGGAGGAGGTGCCTCGTGATGACCATGGTGTCGGTGCGGACGTTTGTCATGTTGATGACGAGGAGGAGGATCTTGGAGAGCTTCACGTCGATGACGAGCCTGATTCTCCAAATTGGAGTCATCACTTGTTGTGTCAAGTATGTGTCGCGGTCGATGGTGGTAGACTTGCGGTTGCACTTGCGGCTGCGCTTGTGGTTCCTCTTGTGGTTGCTCTTGTTGGATCACTAGTGCCCTTGCGTGATGATGGTGTGCTTCTTGCCTTGCTCGTGGCCTTGAAGAGAGGTCACCACCATAGCTTGACATTGCGGCATGTCGTGGGGAAGGTACATAGTTCGAAGAGGTTCCATCTTCAACCACGGGGGCATCATTGCGTCTTGGAGCACTTGGAGGTAGATCTTGTTGCCGAGGTGCATGACGACGCGAAGAACTTGAAGAGCTTGAAGCACGTGAACACGGTCTTGACATTCCGTCGATGAGGCGTCGAAGATTGACATTTGTTTCGGTGACGGAGCGTTGAAGCGACTCATTTTGGTGACCGAAGTTGTGATGCATTGCTTGCATTTGCCTTTCGAGGCCATCGAAGCGGTTGTCGATGTTCTTCAACTTGGCTTGCGTCTCGCCAAATTGTTCATCTTGTCACGTCTCAAGGGCTTGGCAACGTTCACGGAACTCTTGGTGGACGATGAAGTGACTTGCGCGCGTCATGTATGGTCCTTGATCTTCTTCTTGGGGAGGTGGTTGGCTCGGCTCACCGTGCCTATCCATCATGCAAGATAGACAAGTATTGTATATGGAAGTGGAATATGGTGGTTTTAGCCTTGTACCTCACCTTGGGGATTGCACCAAACTAGAAACCACAAGTGAGAGATATAAGCGTGTAAAGTGGAAATGCAAAGAAAACTCACACTAAAGAAAGAACTAACTCTCAAAAGCTTGTTGGTGGTAGGTTAGGATTGTGGAATGCCAAAGAACCAACCAAAACAAAAGGGATAGTCAAAAGTGGGTAAAATTCAACAAAACTCAAGTCAAAGGCGAAGGTCAACAACTCAAAAGGGTGACGGGAACCTACGACTATATACACACACGTGGAGAAAGTTGGGATTGACACGACTATGAAAATGAGCAAACAAAATGTCCTAACGAAGACTAAGCTCGTTGTCGTGCCAATGCAAGGAGAGACCGTGGCTTGTTTGCAAAGAGATAAAATGAGCAACGGATTTGTGCACTTGTCTTGGGTTCTCTTCTTTCTCTCTTGCTTACAAGCTTTGAGACTCTCTTCGGCAATGGGAGACTATTTTTCTTTTGCTTTTTCTTTGTATCTTTTTCCCTTTTTTTTGCTCTCCCTTGGTGCTACCTAGTCACACTTGATATTGCTCTTACACTCTCACTATCCAAGGACAAATGCACAATGCTCAAGCAAACACAAGATGAGACACTCTCATAGGATAGGTACACACAAAGGAAGATAGGGGTTAACAAGGTGACGCATGTTATACCTTCGTTGGTGATGATGAACTTGGCGTCGGTGGTGCGGGATGATGTTCATGGGCTGTGGTGTCGATGAGCGCGGGGGTTGTCAATGCGGAAGCTTGTTGTTAGTTGACGACACGCACACAGGCACAAACAAACAAGAAGAAATTAGCCAATGCAAGATTAGAGGCAAAACTGTCAAAATCAGGCGTTAGGCCGGAGACTCCGAGGTTTCAGGCCGGAAACTCCGGTGTAGGCCGGAGACTCTGGTGTGGGTAGGCCGAAGACTCCGGTGTAGGCCAGAGACTTCGGTGTGCAGGCCGAGACTCGGTCTGAGTCGATCGGATCATGAATCGCTCGTGTTCTTGAGTGGAAATCCACGCCTTGGGTCCTCAAATCCGCGAAAAATTGGCCAAATTGGGCTAGGAAAACATAGGATAAAGCTGGACCAACACCTAAGACAAGGTTTGGTCGGATCAAAACCACAAATAACACTCCAAATCAAGAGATCGATCCAAAGGCAAATTTGGGCTGTTTTGGGGGGATTTTCGAATTTTTTGGTGGATAGAAGAAAATTTTGTGGGGGAAATCGTGAGCAACGGAGCTCTTGATACCAATATGTTGAGGGCAAACCTCTAGGGTGGCCCAATCTTTCACGATTCCCTTTCAAATCGAGGATGGAGTGCGGGGAGAGGAGGGGAGGATGAACACGACGAACGCACGCACGAAGAACGCGAAGAACACACACACACACAAAACCACGATACACACCAATAGCTCACGCCGGTGGTGACTGGTCCGGCGCAATCCCTAGGATCGGTGTCGGGTGGAGGACTCTCTCTCGAACCGGCATGGCGAGATGGGAGACTCGGTGAGATCTTGACGTCTTGGCAAAGGGACACCGATGCCAAGGCCTTGTACAACGCGGAGGCACGATGCAAACTCCAACGAGGTTTGGGATATTGGTGCTCCTTGGTCAAGGAGCATGAGGCAAGAATTAGGTAGATCCACAAAGGGGTTTCCACTAATTCCAATATCATGCCTAGGGTTTACAATGGAGGTGGGGGACTATATATAGGCTAGCCACTTAAACGGGGGTACTTTAGAAATAAAAGACAAGTTCTAGACGGACTAAGGGGTACATGGGCCGCAGGCCCAAAGGCCTTTTCAGGCCTGGTGACGGTCGGTCCGGAGACTCCGGTGTGGTGGACCGGACACTCCGGTCTGGACCAGAGATTCCAGTCGGTCTCCGGACCGGCCTCCGGAGGGGCCTTCGGATTGTCCCAGGGCTCGGTTCTGGGGCAGACCGGAGGTGGGGCCGGATAATCCGGTGTCTTCAGGCCGGAGACTTTGGTGGACCGGAGACTCCGGTGTGCGCAGACCAGAGACTCCGGTCTGAGCAGCTCCAGCGGCTCCTGCTTCATGCTCTGCTCCTTGTTCTCCATCATTGGGTGCCTGGTGACGTGTCGAAGCTTCGTACCTGATGATGCATAGGGTAGTTGCATGAAGTAGCATGCCATCCAAGGAGGTATCAAATTGGCACGAGGAGAGGAGCGAGTTCACCTTAGCTTGTAGGAGTTTGGCTCGGGCACGAGTCATGGGTCCACCTGGGGGACTTGTTGGTGTAGATGTAGGAGCGTTCGTAGGACGGGCCGCATCAGCATTTTTGTAATCGTGCTTGTACATAGTCACTAGGCACGCCTGTTCTTCATGCTAGTACATACAAGGTCATTAGACATGTTGGTTTGCATTCGCTGCTCTACAAATATCAAGTCATGCACATGTCTGTTATTTTTTCATGCACATGTTCTTATCTTAGTTGCTCCGTACACCAGTAAATGCCTCCTATTGTGTAGTTCTTGCAAAATGTAATGTCAGTGGAAAATATTAGTGTGGATTCCCTCCTACACAGTTACTGACTCTATCTGGTTATTCCTGAGCTAAGTTCCTGCTATTATTTCCTCCCTGGCATCGTTCTGCTATCATGTGGTACCCATTCAAACTCTTCATACTAGTTCGATTATAATTCTGTTGTTGCCATCTAGTTCTTCAAAAGCTGCAACACTGACTATTTTCGTTTTCTTTGTGTAGAGCTCAAAAAGGCAACATTGAACATGTTGTTTTGCACAGTCTACAGGTCCACCAGTGATGCCATTACATATTTTCTGTATCTGGTGTTGGTTCGTCCTAATCAATGACATAATTATTCTTTATTGTATAGTTCATTCGTGTTTCCCATTCCTGCTCGACAAGTTCTGGTATGATGCGGTTATAATTTCTATGTGGTTCATTCTTAGCTATGACAGTAATTGCATGCCATTGTGTAGCTCACCGCAAATTCTCAGTCACCCAATGTCTCTTGCATTCCAGGAGATACCACTGCTTCCATATATATTTGCTGAAATAACCTGGCTAGTTTATACTAAAATTCTAAGAAACACTTTGTTTGATTGCTCCTTTCATTGTTGGCATACTTGTCCCATGCTTGTTTGTCCTGTTCTATAGGTTCACAAGCCACACCATTATATCTCGTATCTGGTTCTGGTTCGTCCTAGGCAACGACATAACTATCCTCTACTATATAGTTCATTCATGGTTTGCATTCCTGCTCTACAAGTTCGTATTATGCAGTTATAATTCCTATCTGATTCATTTTTAGCTATGAGTAGTTTGTCTTCTTTGATGTATTAACTTGTTATTAGTTAGTTTCAGACTGCAATTATTGCTATCACCACCAAAGAGGGGACTACAAGATCATATCTCCAAGTGGTTTTCCAATATAGCTGTCACACTCAAAGGGAGATGCAGTTGATGAATTGAGAAAGCAAATTGAGGACTCTGCTATCAACTTGATTCGCAACTGAAGTGCTGAATTTTCTCTCCCTTTTGTTCATATTTTGTAATATTTTTAAGAAATTTGCAGCTGATGTAATATCTAGATAACTCACATAGGCCATGTAGGCATTTAGTTGACACCGTCCACGCATGGCGGTACCATAACTGTGCCAGCCAGGTCAATCAGGTTTCAGAATTACCAAAACAGTAACGGTAACTAGCCAAAACAGTAACAGACCAAAACAGTACCAGTAACTGGCCAAAACAGTAACATGCCAAAACAGTAATAGACCGAAACAGTAATAGGCCAAAACACTAACAGGACAAACAGTAGCAGGCCAAAACACGCCAGACGAGCGGTGGCAATCCGGCCGGTAATAGGCGAATACTAATAGGCGGAAGCGATAACAGTCGAATAGTAGCAGGCCGAGAACAGGCAACCAACGACAAGAACGAGCCGTAATGAGGACCACAACGATATGAGACATGAATAGTAGACGGCGAACGATGCGGACCTTCTCAAAAGTGGGTCGTTCGTAGGCGGCCCAGGACGAGCTGTGAGAACAGTGACGGGCTGATCGTGGGCTTTAACAGTATCAAGCCTACTTGACGCAGCCTGTTAACGGGTCGCACAGTATTCGAACAGTGTGGGCTTTTGTAGGCTGAAAAAAGTAACGGGCTTGACATTCGCGGGTCGCTGCTGATCATATCTTTGGGTCCATTTCAAACATTGTCGGACAAAACAGTAACGGGCCATAATCTTATTGGGCTCTCTTGATGGGTCGGCCCACTTAATTATGAGCAGGCCTTGGCTGGGCCTGGATTCTACCACGGTTTCCATGGCCGTTAACAGCGATAACTGGTCGTTAACAGTGTTTGCCACGTGGCATTTTAAATGACATCGGCAGTCAACGCGACTTGCGAACAGATCTACAACGGAACAAGTTTTCGTGGCTGAAGGGTGCGATCCGTCGCGGTCAGAAAAAAACGTGGTAGATTCTTTTGTGACGGGGCTTTTACCACGATGGGTATCTGTCGTAGAAGACTTTTTAGCCACGAAAAACGGGCCTTCAACCACGAAAATCGTCCGTTGTAAAATCCAAATTTTCTTGTGGTGTGTTGCAAGTAATGCATCTCTTTACAAACCTATCCACATCATGCCTCATCTGAAGCTAGTAAAAATGATCAGCGAGCGTGAGTAGCGTCTTCTCACGCCCAAAGTGACCCATCAAACCTCCAGCATGTAATTCCTATAACAACAAGAAACACACAGACGACTCCGGAACACATAGTTTGTTAGCACGAAACAAATACCCATCATGGATGTGAAATTTATCACATGCCCTCCCAGTAGTACACAAACGGTATGGTTTAGCAAAATCATGATCAATTGCATACAAATCACATAAACTCTCTAAACCAAGAACTTCGATATCCAATTGTGTTAATAACATGTTCTTCCTAGATAGAGCATCAACAAGAACATTATCTTTTCCCTTCTTATGTTTAATGATGTATGTAAAAGACTCAATGAACTCAACCCACTTAGCAAGACGCCTATGCAAGTTAGATTGATCCTTCATATATTTCAAAGCTTCATAATCAGAATGTATGATAAATTCCTTCAGCCACAAATAATGTTGCCAAACCTCAAGAACTCTAACAAGCGCATAAAATTCTTTATCATAGACATGATAATTTAACTTTGCACCAGAAAATTTCTCAAAAAGTATGCAATGGGACGACCCTCTTGCGTCAACACACAACCAATTCCTATGCAACTAGCATCACATTCAATCTCAAATTGCTTAAAAATCTGGTAGTGCAAGCAAAGGTGCAGAAGTTAACAATCATTTCAGTTCATCAAAATCATGACCTTGGGCTATGCCCCACTCAAAAGGTACACCTTTCTTAATTAGTTCATTTATAGGTGCAATAATAGTACTAAAGTCTTTCACAAAACGTCTATAGAAACCAACTAGACCGTGAAAACTTCGTACTTGACTCACGTTCATGGGAGTAGGCCAATTTTGAATTTCTTCAATTTTAGATGAATCTACCTCTACTCCAACATATCCTAGAAATATTACTTTATCTTTGCAAAATGTACACTTTTCAAGATTACCATATAGCTTAGCATCTCGTAACACTTGCAAGACTTGTCTAATATGATCAATATGTTCATATTCATTGCGGTTGTAGATTAATATGTCATCAAAATACACAACCACAAACTTGCCAATAAAATTCCTTAAGACATGGTCCATTGTAAACACCCGAATTTTTAAGTCCATATGCCTGTTATCCCGTACATCGCAATCCCAGGATTACCATTTTTGCAAGACATAACAGAATTGGTACCACAGTACATCATCCATTACAAACCATAATAGTCTTACGAATAGTTGATCTCATGATCAAGTCTTAATACATATCAAAGCGGCAAAAATAAACGTAGTAGACTCCATCTTCATTGTCATAGGCAATGCTGACGATGGGAGATGATCCTAGTTATCGTAGACCTCCTGATGTTCGTCTTTGGGATAGTCCTCTTCATAGTCTGCCCATGGGAATAGCCAGGGACAAAGCCATGAGTACTCTTAAAGTACTCGCAAATTATCACTAACACATATAAGGTAATACTAGTAGGAATCCTAAGCTCTAGTCTTGTTTGCAACAAGCCAATTTTATTTTAGAAGCACCTAGTAGTAAAGCCTATTTTAGTTCCCTAGATTACTCAAGTGGGAACCTAGTTTTAAATTCCACAACCAGTGTGGTCAAGTCAAAGTCATAGTTCAAGTCCCAAGTCATTTTGAAAACATCTGACAACGGAACAGTATGGCCACTCCAACTGTCCATAACCGCGGACGCGGCTATTAGAATAGTTTGACACTCTGCAAAGGTGGTACACTTTCACCACAAAATTCGATACATCCGTCAGGGATAATCCTGGATCATCATACTTGGTATGCGGATAATCAATCCTAACCTTTCAATTACACAACCTAGTATAGGCACCTCCCCTATGAGTTTGGCCTCCCAGCCATGGCCAACTGCCATCTCGGGAACTGCATAGGTGGACCTTCATATTCACGAGGTAGCCTCAGCTCAGCCTCTTTCCACGAGGGAACCCATACTAAGACATATAAACTTCCAGTTAAGCCCTACCCAACTTAGGTATTGTGGTTGTATGGTAAAATTGGAATGGTATCGCATTCGAACCCAACCATCAGTTTTTATCAAAGTCAAGGCACATGCCTCATTCAGTAACATCTCCAAATCATTGGGTTTCAGAACATATGTCAAAACATTTCAATAGAATGACTCCTCATTCCAAGGTTTTCATAATCATTTTCTCCAAGTGTTCCCATCTAAAGTGGTCAAGTTTAGTTTAGCACTAGCCAGTATTAATGAGAGTATCACTATTGAGGGGTGATAATCAAGTATACCTACCCAAGACTAGTTCTATGATCTTGATGATATCCATCCTATTTTCCACTAATCTCAATTAATTAACGAGGTAAGAAACTTTGGTGGTAAAAGAATAAAGCTTGCAAGTAAAACTTGGGATTCGTATAATCAACATTGCATAACCAAGCATGCCTAGTGCATCTGGCATAGGTTAGCTTGCATGGATGGCTTGCCTTGGTTGGTGCAGTTGTTGAAGTTCTCTTCTTCGTAGTAGTAGTACTCCTCCTCTTCGTAGCCCGGGTCGGTACTAGCGTCTATAAATAAATACGAGGTACACAATCACCAAACAATACTTAGATACTTCTATTTAGCACACAAGGGCTCACACTAGATGGTCTAGCATCATCTCAATCATCTCATGAAATATTGACATATTCTTATTTATCTTATTTTGGAAATGCAATTTCTACTCATTAAAAAAATACTTAAGATTTAATATTCTCCTATTAAAATATGGGATCAAGTTGACACATGTCATCACCACATATTCCAATACTTGGGAATGTGATTTAAAGGGGTTGACATATTTTACAAAGTTTAATATTGCTATTTAATAATATTAAAGTGACTAGAAATGCCTATATAGCATTCTTTTAATACTAGCCCATGATTAATGCAGGTAAAACTAAATATTTTTACATCTTCATATAGAGCATGGAAAATGTGATTTTTGAGAGTTGGAATCAACTCAAAAGCATTTATGGTTGATTTTAGAAAAATGTTTGAAGTTGGAAAAGTCTCTGTCTTGTTATTTTTACTATGGGTGATCTATAATTTCAAATGGTTTGAATCCAACAAGAGTGTGTAGAGATTTTCAATACCATTCTAACAAAATTTGAATCATGCAATTTGGTTAAGTAAATCTCTTTGAATTCAATTTTGAAACTACTAACAAAATAGGGTTTTGATTTAAATGAAAAATCTAAGTTTGAATCTCTGGCCTATGCGCGGGAACAAACATGGGCCGGCCTAGCTACACGGCGAGCACGCAGCGGGCTACACTTAGGCTGGTCCCACGCGTCAACGATTGTATCTAAGCGAAACGGTATCAGCTAATCTCAGCCGCGTGATTAGACACCAATCAATGGCTCTAGTTCATCGTCTCCGTCGCACTGAGCGTGCGAGATTATAACCCTAGCGCTACGGTAAGGGTCATCGAGGGCTTACTAGGGCTCCATCTAGGTCCGACGATGGGGGCGAACGAACTGGTAGACGATGGCGACTCGAATGGTGGTCGCGGCAGCTCCTAGGGTGGCTCTAATCAACGGCTCCGTTCCTCCACAGCAGCGCGGGCTCGGGCAAAATTCTGGTGATGTGGTGCTTGCCTTGCTCCAGGGAAGGGTCAGGGGTGTTTCTGAGGGAGAGGGGAGTCGAATGGTGTGCAAATGGAGGCAGGGGAGGGGTCTATTTATACCCCCGACGAGGGAGCATTGCAGCATGGCTTGGGCTCATCAGCGACGTTGCTACAGGGCGCTATCGGCATGGCAGAGGGCATAGGTCGACGTGGTGGTCTGCGGTGATCGTCATGCACATAGTGGCACGACGAGGAGCGGTCTTAATTGGTCGGGGGCATCCGCACACTATTCAGGTACCGTTGGTGTTCGTCATGACGTACGGTGGTCACGGGGCGTGCGGCGTTGAACGGTCGTGTCTGGGAGGTTGCTGGTGACACGGCGAGTGCAGTTACACAAGGAGAGAGCGAGGCGCGGCGTGGCTGCGCGGGGACAGCTCGGTTCTCTGGCGTGCGCCCGACATGGTAGAGAAGTAAATGGGCGCGCGAATGCTGGTGCCTCCACTACTTGTCTTTGGCCGAGGCGTGCGATGGGGGGTGCGGTGAGGTCACGTCTGTCTCCTCGTGGTCATGGTAGAGGGCGGCGCGGCATGTGGTGTCGTGTCCATGCTCGACCGTCATGGCATGCTCAGGTACGGGCTAGCACTGGTCATTGCGGCGAGTGAGCGGTGCTAGCTGCACGGGCTCGTACTGGGGATGATCGTGGGTGAGTAGTGGAGCTGCGTCGAGTACAGAGATGATCACTAGATTGATCACAATAGTAAATAGTTGGTATATCTGTACTCTGCCTGCTAAGTCTCTGATTAAATGGCCGCATGAAAGAAATATTTGAATTTTCAAGTTCTATTTCTGTGTGTGTTGATCACATGCTTGAGTGTCTCTAGTTGCTAGGATTGGTCAAGTGGAGATGGTTTGAGTGGTTTTTGAAAAATGGCCATCTAGATACATACACTTGATTCAATTTTGAAATGTCCCTCAAATGGATTTGAATTTGTTTATGTAAGTTTGTAAAGCTCACTTGTGTTCATTTTCACTTGGTCTAGCAATGGGGGAAAAGAAGTAGAATTATTTCTGTTGGAAAACATTTACTAGAGATGCCCAAAGTGGGCTAGGTGTTAACTTTGGCCAAAATGACCATTAGGTCATATGCTTCATATATTGATTTTCTTTTGATTTGTTTTTGTTTGGTTTTGACCTAGATGATCTTGCTTTGATCCTTAAACTAATCCTTATCATCTATAACAATCAAACATGGCATAACAAGCATTCACACATCATTATCAAATACACATGCATTCATAAGGGTTTAAGATTAAAAAGTGTTAACCCTAATCTTGTTTGATTGGAGAATGATAATCTTATTAATATTTTTGAGATGTTACAAACCTTCCCTCCTTAAGTAGAATATCGTCCCGAGATTCAGGAAAAACTAGGAACTAAAGAGATTGGGGAACTCAGTCCTAATATAATCTTCTCGCTCCCAAGAGGCTTCCTCTTTAGTATGGTTACTCCATTGGATCTTTAGAACTTGATACTTCTGGTCCGGATGGTTCTGAAAGCTTCTTCCAAAATACGAATGGGTACTTCATGATAAGTTAGATCCTTGTTGATATTTATGGCTCTATGATCAATGTTCTTGAAAACTCCGGTCTTCTCCAAAACTTCTAGGCATTTCCTAAGTAACAAGATATGAAACACATCATGTACGGCTGACATCTCTTCCGGCAGTTCTAGCTGATAGGATACTTCTCCTCGACGACTTAAAATCTTGAAAGGTCCGATTTATCTAGGGGCAAGCTTCCCTTTCAGTTGAAAACGTTGCATTCCTTTCAAGGGTGATACCTTGAGATACACAAAATCTCCGACATTGAAGGTCAGGTCTCGACGTCTTTTGTCAGCGTAACTCTTCTGTCTGGATTGGGCGGCCTTGAGGTGTTCACAGACCTTGTGAACCTTCTCTTTGGCTTCTCGTAGGATGTCTGGTCCGAACATCTGACTCTCTCCTACTTGCGACCAATTCAAGGGGTACAACACTTCCTTCCATACAAAAACTCAAATGGGGCCATTTGCAAACTGGCTTGATAACTGTTGTTGTATGAGAATTCTGCGAAAGGCAGACAATCTTCCCATTTAGATCCATATTCTAACACACAGGCTCTCAGCATATCTTCTAGTATCTGGTTTACTCTTTCTGTTTGTCTGTCGATCTATGGGTGATAAGTTGTGGTGAAGTTCAGTTTGGTTCCTAGTCCTTCTTGGACTTTCTTCCAGAATCTTGAGGTAAACTGGGTTCCTCGATCTGACACAATGGTCTTGGGGGTTCTGTGCAGACTGACTATCCTAGCAATGTACAACTCCACTAGCTTCGAGCTTTGATAGGTGGTCTTGACGGGTATGAAACGAGCTACTTTGGACAGTCTATCTACTATGACCCAAATAGAATCATTTCCCCTACTAGATGTAGGCAAACTTGTGATGAAATCCATTCCAACAGAATCCCATTTCCATTCCGGAATCTGCAATGGTTGCAAAAGTCCTGCGGGTCGTTGATGTTCCGCTTTGACTCTCTGACAGATATCACACTTGGCTATATAGCTTCCGACTTCTCTCTTCATTTTATGCCACTAAAACTGCTCCTTCAAATCCTGATACATCTTGGTTCCTCCCAGGTGAATAGAATAAAGAGTATCATGGGCTTCCTGCATAGTGACTTGTTTCAACTCTGAATCTGCTGGCACACAGATACGTCCTTTATACCACAGAACTCCTTCTTCATCTTCAGTGAATCCGGGTACCTTCCCTGTACCAATACGACGCTTAATTCCGTAGATACTTGCATTTCCTTTCTGGGCTTTCTTTATCTGACTGATCAACATGGGTTAAAGTTCTATACTGGCTAGAAATCCTTTGCTAACTAGCTCCATTCTAAAATTCTCCAACTCCTCATGCAAACTGGGCTGGTCTTCTTTAATCATGGTGTTTAATCTACACGGCAGTGTACTAAGAGCATCCGCTACCACATTGGCTTTGCCGGAGTGATAGTGAATGTCAAGGTCATAATCCTTGATTAACTCTATCCATCTCCTTTGCCTCATATTTAGCTCCTTCTGGGTGAAAATATTCTTCAAACTCTTGTGATCCGAATAAATCTCACAGCGATTACCCATGAGGTAATGACGCCATGTCTTCAAAGCTAACACTACGACTGCCAATTCTAAGTCATGGGTGGGATAGTTCTGCTCATGTTGCTTTAGTTGTCGGGACAGATATGATATTACTTTGCCTTCATGCATCAACACACATCCGAGACCAACCTTGGATGCATCACAATATACATCAAAAGGCTTCGCGATATCCGGCATGATCAAAATTGGGGCTGAAATCAATCTCTTCTTGAGCTCTTGAAAACTTGCTTCACATTTGTCCGTACATTCAAACTTCTTATCTTTCTTCAATAGCTGGGTCATCAGCCTTGCGATGCTTGAAATCCTTCAACGAACTTGCGGTAATATCCAGCTAATCCAAGAAATGCGCGGACTTCAGTCTGAGTGGTTGGGGCTCTCCATTCTTCAACATCCTTAATCTTGGCGGGATCGACAGCAACTCTGCCTGCCGACAAGATATGTCCTAGGAATCCTACTTCCTTTAACTAGAACTCACATTTGCTAAACTTTGCATACAATAGATGCTCCCTAAGGGTTTCAAGGATGGTTCTTAGGTGCTGCTTGATATGTCCAAAACGTATCTACTTTCCCGAACACTTTTGCTATTGTTTTTCCTCTAAACTTGTGTGATTTGGATACAACTAACACGGACTGACATTGTTTTCAGCAGAATTACCTTGGTGTCTAGTTTTTGTGCAGAAAATCAACTATCACGAAAAATCCCGAAAAATATGCCAAAAATCCTATTTCACCAGAAGACTCAAGGAGCCAGAATACGAGACGGAGAGGGGCTAGGGCAGCCACCACACAGCGTGGGCTGGCCAGCGCCGAGGTGGTCTGGTTGCCCCAGGCACCCCCTCGGTCTCCCTCTTCGCCTATAAGGTGCCTCTTGACCTAAAAACCAAGGGGGGTCGACATTTTTCTAGAAAGAGTTCCGAGCACCCCCACCACCAGATTCCACGATTCGGAACCAGGAACTCCGTTCTGGCACTCTGCCGGGACAGAGAATTGGAGGAGATCATCGCCATCATCATCATCATCGCTTCTCCATCCACCATCAATGTTTCCCCCATCTATGAGTGAGTAATCCCCCGCTGTAGGCTATGGGGATGGTAGGGATTGGAAGAGATCGTTCATGTAATGCCATCGGATTGTTAGGGCATGGTGCCTAGTATCTATTATTAGTGCTTTTTGACTTTGTTGCAACTTGTTATGCTTAATGCTTGTCACTAGGGCCCGAGTGCCATGATTTCAGATCTGAACATGTTATTGATTCATTATGATAGTATTGTTTTTGGTCTTACCTGCAAGTTGTATACACGTTGTTGTCGAAACCAAAGGCCCCAAGTGACAACAATCGGGATAACCGGAGGAATGGCTTTGATGTGAGGATCACATGTGTTCACGAGTGTTAATGCTTTGCTCGGTGCTCTATTAAAAGGAGCACCTTAATTGCCGAGTTCCTTGAGGCCCTGCTACAAACGGGCTGGCAGGACAAAAGATGTTGTGCAAGTTCTCATTGCGAGCACGTATGACTATATATGGAACACATGCCTAGGATTACTTAGTACTTGGATGTTTTATCTTACTTATCTGCAAATGCATATGTTCTGATTGCTATATGAATTGTCTTGTCCATGCAACGCCCGTCCATCCATCCCTATGCCTACCACGCTTTAATCCTACTGTTTCCTGTAATTGTTACTACTGTCTTTACTTTTACTACTGTTGTTACTTTACTATTGCTATTACAAAACTGTTTCTACTGATAAACTGCTATGAGCAAGATTGTTTCCAGGTGCAGCTGAATTGACAACTCAGTTGTTAAGGCTTATAAATATTCTTTGTCTCCCCTTGTGTCAAATCAATAAATTGGGTTTCACTTCCCTCGAAAATACTGCGATACACCCCTATACTTGTGGGTCATCAAGACTATTTTATGGCGCCGTTGCCGGGGAGCATAGCTTTATTTATTAAGTCCACTTGGAATCACTATTGTTCGCTGCCATCCATCCATCATGGGTAAGTCTCGTGATGGAAAGGTTCCTATTTTACCATCCACTACAAGAAGAGGTATGGTTCTGAACACCTCTGTTGCTCTTGATTCACCATCTATTATGAGTAAGCTCCTTACACCACCACATACACATGCTACACACACTGCTACTACTGCTGAATCTGAAACTTCTGATACTTATGATGTTGCTTCTACTGTGCTTGATAAGAGTGGTTCATTAGGTCCTTTCCTAGATGCTACGGTTGCTAGAACTATAGCTGGAAATACTGAAACTCCTAATGAAGACACTACTACACCTGTCAGTTCACCTGAGTCTAGAGAGAGCTATGATATTGAAGACGGTTATATAGAGATGACCGATGAATTTATTAAAGAATGTCAAAACACCCATGATAGGAGTGTTATTAAGAGTCTCCTTGAGAGGCGTACTATAAAACCCAAATTGTCTCCTAATGCTAAGTTTGCTGCATCTCCCATAAACATTAAAGATAAGGATTATGATTTCTCTCTTGATCTATCTTACATAACTATTGTTGAGAAAGAACCTTTTTGTGGGACTAAGAATGAAAGTGCGGTAACACATATGACTGAGCTTTCTACCATGAGCGGCTTATTTTCTGATGATATTAAGATGCGCACCTACTTTGTTGCTAAAATTTTCCCTTTTTCACTGAAAGGAGAAGCTAAAACTTGGTTTAATAATTTACCTCCTGGATCTATTGATAGTCCTGATTGCTTGATTAGTACTTTCCTGCAGAAATATTTTCCTCCTAGTGCTAGACATGCTATTTTGAAGGAACTTTTTGATTTTAAACAAGGAGAAAAAGAGATATTACCTGAATCATGGCCAAGGTTTTGTGCTTTGATTCATGCACAGGCTGGATGTCCATTACCTAAGAATGAGCTTCTTGATATATTTTATAATGGACTAACTGAAGAATCTAGGACATACCTGGATAGTTGTGCTGATTGTGTTTTTAGGAATAGGACTCCCAAGGAAGCTGAGGAATTAATGGCTAAAATAAGCAAGAATTATGAAGACTGGACTCCTCCTGAACCAGCAATACCTGAAACAATTATACCTGAATCAACTATTCCTGTGCCTATTCCAACATCAAAGAAGAGGGGAGTTATTGAACTAAATGATGAAGTGATGAAGGAAGCTAAGAAATGTCTTAAGGAGAAGGGAATTAAAGCTGCAGATGTCAAGAATTTACCTCCTATAGAAGAATTATGTAAGCCAATTTCCCACTCATCCACTATTGAGGTACACTCTCTCCAACATTTTGATGAAGGTGATATCCCTTACTCTAAACCTCCCGATCAATGCTTAGAAGAATTTGATGTTTTTATTGTTAAGCAAGATAATTTTAATAAAAGGGTGCAAAATCATTTGATGAAAAACACTAGAGCGATTGTTGAATTGAAGGATATTGTGGAAAGAACCTCTAATGATGTTAAAATGCTTGTTGAACATTTTCAAATGGTTCAAACTCAAATTGATCAGCTTATTAAAGTGCAAAAATACTTGCTAGTTAATGCTGCTAAAGAAAACATGCTTATGAAATTAGAACTATAAGTGGTGTTGCTACCCAGGATCCTCTATATCCTGAGGGGCATCCTAAAAGAATTGAGCAGGATTCTCAACGAGTTGAAAATAGTGGTACTACTCCTAAGAAAAGAAAGAAGAAACATAAAACTATTGTAGAACCTTCTAAACCTGCTAAAGATCCTAATAGTATATCATCTCGATCTTTGAAGCTAAAAGTGGTAATGAAGAAAATGATGTTCCTGATAAAGAAAAAGTTGAAGAAGAACCTGAAAGGCACACTAAGAATACTAAATACACTAAAGAAGATTTTGTTGCTAAGAAACATGGTAATGAAAGAGAGCCTTGGGTCCAAAAACCTATGCCTTTCCCTGATAAGAAACACAAGTCAAAGGAAGATGAACACTATAATAAGTTTTGTGAGTGGATGAAACCGTTATTCTTGCAAATTCCTTTAACTAATGCTATTAAATTGTCTCCTTATTCAAAGTATATGAAGGATATTGTCTCGAATAAAAGGAAGATCCCTAATGAAGAAATTTCTACTTTGCTTGCTAATTATTCCTTTAATGGTAAGGTTCCAAAGAAACTTGGAGACCCAGGGATTCCAACTATTCCGTGCTCTATTAAAAATAGTTATGTTAGAACTGCTTTGTGTGATTTCGGAGTTGGAGTTAGTGTTATGCCTTTTTCTCTCTACAAGAGACTTCAACTTGAAAAACTAATACCAACTGATATATCTTTGCAAATGGCTGATAAATCTACTACTATTCCTGTTGGTATATGTGAAGATGTACCTGTTCAAGTGGCTCATAATTGCTTGATATTAACATATTTTATTGTGCTTGAAATGCCTGAAGATGATAATATGTCTATTATTCTTGGGAGACCTTTTCTTAATACTGCAGGAGCTGTTATTAATTGTAATCAAGGAAAGGTGACTTTCAATGTTAATGACAAGGAGCATACTGTCTATTTCCCCAAGAAGATTGATAGGACTTATGGTTTGAATTCAATTGAACATGTTGAGGGCATTCAAGTTGGAGAAATATATTGTCCCATACCAAGAGAAAAATATGAAACTATTATGATTGGGACCATTGCTATCGAGGTTGAGGTAACACATCACAAACACACACTACTACTACTAAGCAGATGGTTTTAAGAACCATTTTGTCATGCTACGATACAATGGGACCGGATACAAACTCACACCTACGACAGTGATCTAGTGCGACTACTCCTCGTCAGAACTGGCGGGTTCTTCATCATCTAGGAAGTTTGCGTCATCCTTGTCGGTGTGGAACTCCATGGCGACATCCTCACGATAGTCATCATCATCACTGAGGTAAGAGGTGATATCCCCACGAATATCCTCACCCTCTTCTTCCTTCTCCTCAAGCTGAATCTCCTGGTCATGGATGGTCTCCTCAAGGGTTGCCACCTTCTGGCGGAGACGAGCGATGATGCGGTCCTTCTTGTCATGCTGGCGACAAAGTGACTTGCGCTCCTTAGCTAGGATGGCGAGGGTTTGGTTCTTCTCGACTGCAACTGTCTGATTCTGGTTGGCGTAGGCACGGGCGTTGTCCAACTCCTTCTGAGTCTCGTGTAGCATGAAGTCAAGGTGATCCACATGGTGCTTCAGCTCCGGATATCCTGGCATGGCCAAGGGCTGTCCCATAGAGTAACGTCTTGCATAGTGGGCGAAGCGGGTGCCATTGATATGGTTGATGTTCTGCGCACACAGACGCGCAAGATCTTCCTGCATTTCTCTAGCTAGTCCATCCAGCCAGTTGTATTTCCTTAAGGTGAACTGTATCTTCTCAGAGGTGGGTGGCTCCATCTTGACTCTCAGGTCCGCAATGATCAACCACTGCAGTTCTCCTCCTGACTGATCATTGAGTTGCGCTCCAAAGAACTCGGGGTGCGGCCATCCAAGAAACTCCGCTAGCTGGCTTAAGTCCCTCTCGAAGATGAGCTCTCCTCCATTGCCCAACTGGTAGAACTTTCTGTACTTGACTTCCATCTATAAGCAATTAGGATGAGTAAGTTAGTGAGGTGATCAAGTGTGTCAAAAATTATGTAGAATTGCAAGAATTTTGAGGGACATGTGAACTCCTTTTTGAAAGAATCTCAAGGATAAGAGTGAGAAGAGGTTTTCAGAAATACTCAATTCCTTTGTTTTGAAACTAGGTTTTTCAGATGTCCATTCTAACTAGGGTCTCCTATGGTCAGGATGGCTCTGATACCAACTTGTAAACACTCGGATTTTTAAGTCTAGATGCCTGTTATGCCGTACATCGCAATCCTAGGATTACCATTTTTGCGAGACATAACAGAATTGGTACCACAGTACATCATCCATTATAAACCATAATAGTCTTACGAATAGTTGATCTCATGATCAAGTATTAATACATATCAAAGTAGCGAAAAAACATAGTAGACTCCATCTACATTGTCATAGGCAATGCTGACGATGGGAGATGATCCTAGTTATCGTAGACCTCCTTATGTCCGTCTTCTAGATAGTCCTCTTCATAGTCTGGCCATGGGAATAGCCAGGGACAAAGCCATGAGTACTCTTAAAGTACTCGCAAACTATCACTAACACGTGTAAGGTAATACTAGTAGGAATCCTAAGCTCTAGTCTTGTTTGCAACAAGCCAATTTTATTTCAGAAGCACCTAGTAGTAAAGCCTATTTTAGTTTTCTAGATTACTCAAGTGGGAACCTAGTTTTAAATTCCACAACCAGTGTGGTCAAGTCAAAGTCATAGTTCAAGTCCCAAGTCATTTTGAAAAGATCTGACAACAGAATAGTATGGCCACTCCAACTGTCCATAACCGCGGACGCAGCTATTCGAATAGTTTGACACTCTGTAAAGGTGGTACACTTTCACCACAAAATTCGATACATCCGTCAGGGATAACCCTGAATCACCATACTTGGTACGCGGATAATCAATCCTAACCTTTCAATTACACACCCTAGTATAGGCACCTCCCCTATGAGTTTGGCCTCCCAGCCATGGCCAACTGCCATCCCGGGAACTGCATAGGTGGACCTTCATATTCACGAGGTAGCCTCAACTCAGCCTCTTTCCGCGAGGGAACCCATACTAAGACATATAAACTTCCAGTTAATCCCTACCCAACTCAGGTATTATGGTTGTACGGTAAAATTGGAATGGTAACGCATCCGAACCTAACCATCAGTTTTTATCAAAGTCAAGGCACATGCCTCATTCAGTAACATCTCCAAATGATTGGGTTTCATAACATATGTCAAACATTTCAATAGAATGACTCCTCATTCCAAGGTTTTCAAAATCATTTTCTCTAAGTGTTCCCATCTAAAGTGGTCAAGTTTAGTTTAGCACTAGCCACTATTAATGAGAGTATCACTATTGAGGGGTGCTAATCAAGTATACTTACCCAAGACTAGTTCTATGATCTTGATGGTATCTATCCTATTTTCCACTAATCTCAATTAATTAACTAGGTAAGAAACTTTGGTAAAGGTAAAAGAATAAAGCTTACAAGTAAAACTTGGGATTGGTATAATCAAGCATGCATAACCAAGCATGCCTAGTGCATCTTGCATAGGTTAGCTTGCATTGGTTGGTGCAATTGTTGAAGTTCTCTTCTTCTTCGTAGTACTCCTCCTCTTCATATCCTGATGTCTATGCACTTATATTCTTATAGATAGTTGTTGGGCCTCCAAGTGCAGAGGTTTGTAGAATAGCAGCAAGTTTCCCTTAAGTGGATCACCCATGGTTTATCGAACTCGTGGAGGAAGTGGTCAAAGGTATCCCCTCTCAAGCAACCCTGCAATCAAGATACAAGAAGTCTCTTGTGTCCCCAACACATCCAATACACTTGTCAGGTGTATAGGTGCACTAGTTCGGCGAAGAGATAGTGAAATACAAGTGGTATGGATAATTATAAGTGGTAACGGTGCCAGAAAATAGATTGATGGCGTGGAAGAGACTAAAGGAAAATTGAAATCAACATAGCAGCAAGCAAACATGTAATAGATCTAGTTGCAAACGGTGTTTCAATGCTTAGAAACAAGGCCTAGGGATCATACTTTCACTAGTGAACACTCTCATATAAATATTATCTCTTTATGATACTACTCTGAACTACTCTCCGGTTGGACACTCTACTCCATGGTAGGGCTATAACAACACTCCTCAAAGTTCACTTCCCCCATCTAGATAACCCCACACTGTCACCTTGAGCTCTAGATGGTTCCAACAAACACCACAATTTCATAGAAACATCCAACTCCAAATATAACTCATAACAAGTATTTATAATCTCTAGTCTAAGTGCCACCATGGTGTGCACGCTATCACTTTCACACACATGGGGAGAGCAGAGATCTATTAAAGCACTTGAGTAGCAAGGTAGATCTACTTGATTACAAAGCTCATGATCACAATATGATCATGCATAGAGAGAGATGAACACATAGCTACCAGTAGAACCCTTAGCCTCGAGGAAGAACTACTCCCTCATCATCATGGGAATCAGCAACGGCGATGGAGATGGTGGTGGAGATCAATGGAGATGGCTCCGGGGGCACTTCCCCGTCCCGGCAGGGTGCCAGAACAGAGACTTTCTGTCCCCCGAATCTCCCCTTCGGTGGCGGCGGCGCTGTGGAACTTTTCGTGGCTGGAGGCTGGTCGATTTAGGGTTTTTGCATCGGGAGGCGTCTTATAGGCGAAGAGGCAAGGTCGGTGGGCGTCTAGGGCTAGCCCGCGCCACCATATGGTGTGCCCACCCTAGTGCCCTACTCCGTCTCTGATTCGTGTTTCCGTGTTGCTCCGGGAAAAATAGGCATATTGGCTTTTGTCCCGTCAAATTCTGAGAATATTGATTTTCTGACTTTCCTGGAACCAAAAACAGCAGAAAACAAGCAACTGACACTATGGCATATTGTTAATAGGTTAGCCAGAAAGTGTATAAAAAAATACTCCAAAGTGTGGACAAAACATAAGAAAGTGGATACTAAACAAGCATGGAAGATCAAAAATTATAGGTACGTTTGCAACGTATCAACATCCCCAAGCTTTAACTCCTGCTCGTCCTCGAGTAGGTAAGTGATAAAAAGAAAGAATAATTTTTGAGGTGACATGCACCATCATAAACTTGATCAAAGTATTTGTAAAACATTGATAGCTGGGATCATAGTACTTCAACATAGCAGGAAAGATAAAGTTCTAACAATAAGACATAGCAACTATGTTGCAACATGAAAAGGCACAAACAAAAGATTCATGAATAACAATGCTTTGCAAGATGTTTGTTTGTTTCACATAAAGAAAACATAGCATAGTGGCATTCAGTTTGTCCCTCATAGAGTAGCAAACATAAATGCATAGGACACCTTCAAAGTTCATAAGAGTGACTAGATACAAATAGTTTAAGAACAAGCAATATCAAAATTATGCATCAATCAACAAGTCTTGGGACAATGCACATTAAACTAAGAATGGCCACTATGCTCTCTCAATAGGTGCATAAAGATAGAAGATGGAGACTCAACATAAAAGTAAAAGAAAGGCCTTCATAGAAGGAAGTAGGGATTCAAGTTTTATAAAGAGCTTCCAAAAATTATGGTACTTATTAGCTTTCAGCTCTCATTGCCCCTATCATAAGCATCTTTAGGTGATTAAGGTTAAAGTGACACAACTAAGAGGATATGCTTGACGAAGTATAAGTTGGAAATCTCATGTCCCTTGAATACGAGGGTCGCTCCTCATGCTACTCAAGTTTAGTTACCGGTAAGTTCTTGTTATAGTAAGTACATGTGTATCATAGAGAACCACCAACGGGGTACCCCTTGCCCGATGATACGAAAGAATCCCCATATCAAAATGACAAGGCAAGCAGACAACAAGCATCTCAACAATCTTCTTATTTACCATGGGAAAATGGTGCTTTTTTCTCTCTTTCCTCTTTTCTCATATCTCTTTTTTCTTTTTCTCTTTTTTCTCAATATCTGACTCTTTTTTTATAAGAAGAATGCTTCATAGACAGCTCATTATGGTTATGCTGCAGGTTTCCACCATGACAGCATGGATTAGACCGGCGGCCCAGGCGTTTCTCTAACACACATACATAACTCCATGGACTTACAAGCTCCCCTTTCATTTCGCACCGACGACATCCATAAACAAAAGAGCATGATATCAACTAGGTACAAAGTACAAGTGCAATGTTGAAAGCGTTCCCCATGACAGCATGGTTCTGCTAATCCCCAACATATAAGTCCAAGCATATACAACATAGACGACACAATGGTTCAAGTTTATTAAGGGCAAGAAAAGTAAAGTGTGCCATTAAGTTCGTGAGAGCTTTAATCACTAGTTTTCTCATAACAAGTTTAATTCGGAAGTTAGATAAAAACATGAATATACTTGGAATAGCAAATGCTAATAGGTAGGTATGGTGGACTCTTTGGAATAACTTGGTTTTAGGAGTTGGATGCATGAGTGGAACTCATACTTGGTTATGGAGGCTAGCAAAAGACTGGGAGCGACCAACTAACAGAGCAATAATGGCCATAATCATGCAAAGCGACAAAACATTATTAATTAAAGCATAAAGTGATATTACAAGTTGAAAACTAAAGGATTATGAAGGCTATGGTGACTTAGGATAGTCATAACATGGTGTGAGCATGTGCCAAGTCAACCCAAATAAAACATCAAAGGAGAATACCACAATACTATGCTTTAATATGCTAAAAAAACATGATTCTTCAAAGGCACATTAAGCAATCTCAATTGTTTATAACATGTCATGCTACAGCAAAGATCACTAAGCATAAAGCCAAAACAATATCAAGCATGGCATGACAAAGCATAGGCCACAGTCAAAAACAAACTCCTTTTACCACTTAAGCATGAACTTTCCTACTCTTTCCAATCCAAACCAAACTATTTGAAAACCAATGTATAAATGAGGGGGTCCAACCAATTTATTCAAGCAAACTAAGCAAACCAAGCAAACGAAAACCAAAAACAAAAACAAAGATGCTCCAACAACAACACAACTATGCATGAAACAATAAAAAAGAAGTGTTTGGAAGAAACCTGAGATTTTTTTATTGATGAAGAAGGGGATGCCTTGGGCATCCCCAAGCTTTGACGCTTGTACTTCTTGGATATTTCTTGGGGTGACATGTGTGGCATCCCCAAGCTTGAGCTTTATTCCATTCTTCATCTCATTACATCATTCTCTCCATACACCTGAAATTTTTCCTTCATACAAAACTTCACACAATCTTTATTAGCAACATTAGTGTACGCAAGATAATAAGTCTTTGGGTTCGGTTTCAACACCAATAAAACTTCCATTAAAACACAAGCTACTGTAGTACTTCCCTCAAAAATCTCAAATCCCCAAAGAGAACTCAAAAAGGAATCAACAAGAAGCAAATGCAAATAATGATAGAAATCTGTCAAAATAGACCAGCAGGTAAAAACCAATTTTTTAGAAGACCTTCTGTTGCTCAAATCGAAAAGTGTTGAACTAACGAAAGTTAGATAACAACCTGGGGCAGAAGCATAAAAATTCACGCTTCAAAACGACGTACAGAGATTTTACACGAATTTTTAAAGTGAAGCACAAAAATCTGTTTCGGAACAGCAACTTTCCCAAGCATTACTTCTCTCTCATTAGAGGTTACTCTTGGCACAAAAAGCAAATAAAAAGGATAAGGAGCGGTTATTACTGAGGTAATAAGATCCAAGACTCATCTAAAACTTTTAGGTTATCTCCCAATAAGTACTTTTCTTTAACGCCTTTAAGTTAGGCATGATAGTTTGAGAAGATGCTCACATAAGAAATATGAATTTAAGTAAAAGAGAGCATCAAGAAGCAAATTCAAAGCTCATTTAAGTCTAACCCACTTCCTATGCATAGGAATCTTGAAAAGAAACAAGTCATGAAAGCACAAAGCAACAAGCATAGTAGAGCAAAACAAGTGCAACTTCAAGACTTTCAACATAAAGAGGGGAAACTTAATATTATTGAGATGCATAAAACCATGTTTCCCTCTCTCATAATAACTTTCAATAGCATCATGAATAAAATTAACCATATAACTATCACATGAAACATTCTTATCATGAGCCACATGCATAAAAGGATTAATACTCCCCACATAAACATAGTCATTTTTATTAATTGTAGTGGGAGCAAATTCAACAAAATAGCTATCATTATTATTCTCATCACCATAATCATCAAATATAGGAGGCATGTTGTAATCATAATTAATTTTCTCCTCAATAGTAGGTGGATTGAAAATATCATATTCATTATTGTAATCATCATATATTGGAGGTGTAGTATCATGATAAGCAATAGAATAATTATCTTCCAAAGTGTGTTCATTTGTAAACATATCATCATTGGAAGGAACATGGATAGCACTAATAGTACAACAATTATCAATATCATCATTTTCAGAATTGGTACCGAAGAGATTTTCAATATCAAAAGTAGTGTGCTTTTCCCAATCATGGTCACTAATATAGGTAATAGGCATAGGAACATCATCGAGTTCAGACTCATCAAAAACTATAATAGGAGCAACATGCTTAGGGGAAAATACCGTTTCCTCTCTCCTTTTACTCCTCCTCTTCTTCTTTTTCTTCTTCTCTTTAGGAGGGAGAGGCTTGAAAGGAAGCTTCTCCATATACCCTGGTTCATTGTTAGAGACAATAGAAGAAACTTTGGAGGATTCCTCCTTTTCATTAATAAGACCAAAACACATATTAGTCCTGTCATATTTTGGTAAAATCTCATCATTCATAATATTTTGTATGTAAGTATTTGTGTGGCAATTATCAACACAATAAAGATGACAACCATGCAGGATGCTACTCATATCAAAAGCACTCATATCTACCAAAGAAGTTTTTCTTGATAATTCTTCACACCCCAAAAATAATGTGAGTTCATCATGCTGATTAGGAGTGATCATGTCATCACAATACAAACTTGCAGTACTCATTGGATTAGAAGGGCTATTATTATGGCTTGAGCATTGAAAATTGAAATGACCCACTTCAAAGCAAAGTTCACAAATAAAAGGATAGATGGCACAAACTTTTTTACCAAGATCATTTAGATCCCTATACCATGTTCTAGTTTTTTCATTCCTGTGGGTGATACAATATTCGTCTTCAATTTGATTATTCTCACAAGGTCTATGTATTCCACAAAAATTAACATGCTTATAAGAAATCATACTTTCAGAGGTTTGAGCATGTTTATTGCTATCATTAATAACAATTTCATTTTCCATGCAAGTGTCTTTAAAAGGCTCATGATACATGTCCCATTTTTATTTAGGATCATTAATATGAGAAGCAAAGGTTCTAAAACAATCAATAAGTATTTGAGGATCAAGACCATATTTAGCACTAAGCTCTTGAAAATCAACAGTTTCAGCGAAAGACTTAATGCAATCATACTTATAGTTTATACCTGGTTCTTTACCTTTGTTGTTATCCCAATCTTCGGTATTGCTTTGAATTGTTTCAAGAAGATCCCACTTAGCTTTGACATCCTTACTTGTGAAGAATCCCACTAAACAAGTATCTAGATAGTCCTTATAATGTCCTGAAAGCCTTGCATAGAAATTATTAATAACAATATTACTGGAGAGCTCATGAATGGGACATTTGAGCATTAGTGACTTCAATCTCCCCATGCTTGGGCAATACTTTCTCCATCATGTGGATGAAAATTATAAATGTAATTCCTATCTTAATGAATTTCATGAGGAGGATAAAATTTAGAGTAAAAGAGAGATTCAAGTTCCTTCCACTCCAAATGATGAGGATCATCTAGTAGCTCATACCACTCCCTTGCTTTGCCCTTGAGTGAAAAAAGGAATAGCTTCCTCTTAACTTGGTTCATTGAAATACCTGCACACTTGAACAACTCGCATAATTCATGTATAAATAGTAAATGATCTCTAGGATGGACAGTTTCATCTCCCAAATAACAGTTGTTCATAACACGTTCAACAATTTTTATAGGTATTTTAAAAGAGATGCTTTCAGTATGTGGATTTAAAATATCACAAGTATCATTAGAATTACCACATATGGGAGATAAAGTATCATCAGAGCAAATTTTCTTCTTTAAAGCTAGGGAACTAAAAAGATCATTTTCATAAAAACTAACTTCCCCAAGCTTAGACGTTTCCATAGCATTAGTAACAAAGGTGTTCAAAAGATTCATACTAATAACATTGCTATTAGCATGCAAAGAAAGTTCCATGGGTTTTTTAATTTTCTTTTCAGACAATTCATGTTCTACATTAGGAAAAATACTAAAAAGCTCTCTAATTTTGTTGTTGTTTTCCATTAAGCCTAACTAGTGAAAACAAGAAACAAAAAGACAAAATTGCAGAATCTAAAGGAAATACTTGTCACATCCCAAAATTTTCCAAATTTTGAAACGTGAAAATTTTAAACAAAATGAAGAACCAAGTTCTTTGGAATTCAGAAGGAACAAAAACTTTTGGAACACTTAAATATAATGCCTCCAAAACCCAAGCCAAACAAAATGATTTTGTTTGTGAATTGGTGTGCATGTTTTAAAATCCCAAATCATGAAGCATGCATGAGCATCTTGACTTGGTTGCATTTTAAAAACCTAAGAGAAGTGAAAAATATCTCAAACCCTAAAACTCTAATTATTTGTTAACACTAAGAACAACACAATACTATGGATATACTCCATATGTATATTAAACAAAAGAACTCATATGAGGGCTAAAAAGATAAAGGACAAAATAATAAAACAATAGAAATTGGTTTCATCCAATTTGGAGCCATGGATAAAAAGATATGAATTATTTTGAGAATATATTTAATAAAGGCAATATTAGCTATTAAAACCAAATTGAATAAATTTGGTTAGAAATTTTTTGAGTTGGAAAGTAAATGTGCTCTATAATGCCCTAAAACCTAATTTGAGTTTTACAAATTTTTATAAATTTGTTTGATTCAAATTGGATCATTAAATCAAAAGATATTTAAGAAAACAGAAAAAGAAAAAGAAAAACTGTAGAAAAAAACCAGAAGCAACAGCTCGGCCCAAACCCTAGCCCACTAAGCCCACCCGGCACTCCCCTCTCCCCTTCTCTGTATTTCCTCACCCCCTCATTTCTACCCCTCCCGCTGACAGGTCGACCCCACCTCCACGTCACCCGCCACCTCAGCTTCTTCCACGCGAACGGCCGGCACCCCTCCTCTCCTCTGCCGTTACCAAGTTCGGCCGAATTCGGGCGTTTCCACGAATTAATCTCCACTCCGACGATGCCCTCTTAATCCTCACTCCCTCCTCTTTGTTTTCCCCTCAAACACCACCACCAGAGAGCCCCCAGGCTCCCCAAATTTCGAGCTCGAACCGTCGCTGTCCGACGGACTCCGGCGATGATTCCGGTGAACCCAGGTCACCCGGCGCCCTCCTCTCTGTCCTGTATGGTTTGCCGTATCCTGGCGCGTGTTTTAACCCCGGCTATGTGCCTTCTCGTGCTCCAGGTCGACAACACGGACAACCCCGGTGAACTCCCTCTGTCGTCGCCGTCCGTCGAGTTCTCCGGTGAGGTTAAGGTTCCCGCCCCCCTTTTTAACCTCTGTTAGATCATGCTGACCCGGGCGCCCCTCACTAACCCCTCTCTTTGCCTGTTCGAGCCCCAGATCATCGTTACCGACGAAGAATCGTGATCGAGGCAGAGCACCCCACCCTCCACCGTGACCTCCATCGAGACCGCCACGACCGCCTCGACCTCTGGTGAGAGTCCACGGACCCCTGCCCCTTTAGGACCACCGGGACACCATCGTCCGATGAACCGCTGCCGCGCACCGTCGCCAGCGCCACTAGTCTGTGGTCGACACGCTGAGCGTCGTCCGATCCGTCGTCTGCGGCTAGGATTAGATCGGCGAGCGAAACGGTACGGGCTAATCTAGATCACCTATTGCCACTTATAATCCAACGGCCCACGTTGTTGATCTGCCTGAACCGGTACCGGCCAATAAGAACACGCCACGTCGTCCAGGCTATTTATTTAAATTAGAAAATAGACAGAATAATTGTTAAACTTAGAAATTCAATAACTTTTGATCCACAAATCAGAAAAATACAAATTTGGTGTCTATGGATTCAGAAAAATAAGACCTTTATTATAGAGGCCTTGTTTCACACTTTTTCTTCTGGAAAATTTGAATTTTAGGCAGAACCTTTTTAGGAGTATTTTACCCATAAAAATTGTTTTGTAAATTATTTTTGGGTGAATCTTTTTGCTATGGATGGCAAATTGAACCCTCTGTCCAGTGAGACCAAAATATAAATTTGGTTGACTATCCCTAATAGCATGGGAATTATTTAGTGAGTCTAGCCTTTCCAAATGCTAGAAATTATTGCTAATTGTTACAATTGCACAAATGGTTGCATTTGTAATCTTGCAATTGTAAAATGTTCAGAAAACACTTAGTATTGTTCAAAACCTTGTTATAACAATTTGTGCAATAAAATTTCCATCTTGCATGCTTGCATATTTTGCATGATTTTTGTATTGCCATTAGTGTTGACTTTGTGCATGTTTTGTCTTGATTGTTTTGTTTGATAGATTGTGTGGATTGTCAAGTGTGTTACTACAAAGAGTGTACCAACACCACCAACTACTAAGGCAAGTGGCACTATCATCCATGTCCTACTATTTTTCATTACACTTAGTGGATTTTTGTAGTATGCTTGATAGGACTACTATGATACTATGCTATGCTATATCCTATTAGGATATCCTTTATATATCCCTTAGTGGAAATACTGTAGTTGTAGTATGCTTAGCCCTGCTATAGATTCAGGGTGGAATATACCATATTGTGATTATATGAAGTGTTGGAAAAAAATATATGTTTTATATAATAAAACAAGGACTCAATGAATCACCTGGGTGGAGTGTGGATACTCAGTTGAGAATAAGGTGGCAACGAAGGGAACCATGTCTATGGCTATCTCTTTCGTGTGTGCACTAGAAGAATACCACCCAGGAACTTAGAGATTGAACATGTTTCTCGTACAGTGGCTTTCATGTACAGCCACATGCCAAATGGGCTCTGGCCTAGTCAATTACATAGTGGAAGACCCATGCATTGGTACCTCTTCAGGTTAACTGGAATTATGCATTGGAGGTTTATCCTTGCATTGGTGCCTAGTAGATGTGCTGGCATTATGTATTGGGAGGACTTCTATGGAAAGACTTTGTCACATTCTCGATCTGCCGGTACTCCATCTTGGTGAGTACTAATCCAGCGGCCACTGGTGGCGTCAAGACGAGATTGTGTCTTGTGGGTAAAGTGTACAACTTCTGCAGAAGATTAAATTCTAAGTACTTAGCCGTGTCCCCGGTTATGGACAACTCTGAGCAACTAAGGCCTGAAGCTATGGAAGATCTCGACATTCTAATTTCTCAAAGTAAAACTTAATGGTGACAACAAGAGATTAGAAGAACTTGGAGTTTGCCAAGGAGTTCAGAAAGTTATTGAAAGATCAAAACTATTTTTTTACAAACATAGGATAAAACCATATTGCTTTCTGCAAATGAGCCTAAGATCTACTTAGCCAAATGTGCATGTAGTGATAGTCCAACTTATATTCACAAACTTGTGACACTTGCCAATACATTCAAAGTATTGGCCCTTTGTGGCTGCAACCTATCATGTTGCAGGTTATTCTATTGATGAGTATGGATTGATGATAGAGGTTATGAGTCTGCACCCAACATGTTTGCCTGTGGCACATGAAGATGAAGGACTCCATGCTTTACTTGTATTCTGCTGCTTTGTAATAAGATAGCCTATGGCTATAGGTTTGTAATAAAGTATTCATATTCTAGATCATGCGATGTAATATGACCTTTGTATCTTGATATTACATCTTAAACTATGGGTTCTAGCTATTCGATCCAGGGACTAGCACTGTAATCACAGGGATTTAAACCAAGCTAGGTTTGGGTCTTTACAGATGGTATCAGAGCATTGTGTTGCCTGTAGGTTCGTAACCCTAGGAATTGGACAAACCCCTTGTTAGGAGTGAACTTATATTTTTATACTTATTAGATTTTCTCGTATACCTTGATCATTCTTTACTGAATCTCTCCTCCTTCAAACATGTAGAGGACCAGCCTTTGCTTTCTCCAAGGACTTTGAAGATGGATCATGCCAACAAGGAGATCAAGATACAAGTTGGGACAAGTCCTCAAGCAACCCTGCAACCCTACAAGGTGGTCAAAGGTATCTCCTCTCAAGCAACCCTGCAATCAAGATACAAGAAGTCTCTTGTGTCCCGAACACACACAATACACTTGTCAGGTGTATAGGTGCACTAGTTCGGCGAAGAGATAGTGAAATACAAGTGGTATGGATAATTATAAGTGGTAACGGTGCCAGAAAATAGATTGATAGCGTGGAAGAGACTAAAGGAAAACTGAAATAAAGATAGCATCAAGCAAACATGTAACAGATCAAGTTGCAAACGGTGTTTCCATGCTTAGAAACAAGGCATAGGGATCATACTTTCACTAGTGAACACTCTCATATAAATATTACTCCCTCCATCCCAAAATATAAGGCGCCTAAGGATTAGTCAAAAGTCAACATTTTTTAAGTTTAACCATGATTATACACAAAAACATAAAAATTTATAATACTAAATTAATATCAATAGATTCACCATAAAGTATATTTTCTTAATATGTCCATTCAATATTGTAGATGTAGATATTTTTTCTAAATATTTGGTCAAGGTTAGTAAGGTTTGACTTTTGACCAATCCTTAGATGCCTTATATTTTGGGACGGAGGGAGTATCTCTTTATGATACTACTCTGAACTACTCTCCGGTTGGACACTCTAATCCATGGTAGGGCTATAACAGCACTCCTCAAAGTTCGCTTCCCCCATCTAGATAACCCCACACTGTCACCTTGAGCTCTAGATGGTTCCAACAAACACCACAATTTCATATAAACATCCAACTCCAAATATAACTCATAACAAGTATTTATAATCTCTAGCCTAAGTGCCACCATGGTGTGCACGCTGTCACTTTCACACACATGGGGAGAGCAGAGGTCTATTAAAGCACTTGAGTGGCAAGGTAGATCTACTTGATTACAAAGCTCATGATCACAATATGATCATGCATAGAGAGATAGATGAACACATAGCTACCGGTAGAACCCTTAGCCTCGAGGAAGAACTACTCCCTCATCATCATGGGAATCAGCAACGGCGATGGAGATGGTGGTGGAGATCGATGGAGATGGCTCCGGGGGCACTTCCCCGTCCTGGCAGGGTGCCGGAATAGAAACTTTTGTCCCCCGAATCTCCCCTTCGGTGCCGGCGGTGTTGTAGAACTTTTCGTGGCTGGAGGCTGGTCGATTTAGGGTTTTGCATCGGGAGGCATCTTATAGGCGAAGAGGCAAGGTCGGTGGGCGGCCAGGAGGCCCACACCACCTGGTGGCACGGCCAGGGCTAGCCCGCGCCACCATATGGTGTGCCCACCCTAGTGCCCTACTCCGTCTCTGCTTCGTGTTTCCGTGTTGCTCTGGAAAAATAGGCATATTGGCTTTTGTCCCGTCTAATTCCGAGAAAATTGATTTTCTGACTTTCCTGGAACCAAAAACAGCAGAAAACAGGCAACTGGCACTGTAACATCTTGTTAATAGGTTAGTCCCAAAAAGTGTATAAAAATACTCCAAAGTTTGGACAAAACATAAGAAAGTAGATACTAAACAAGCATGGAACATCAAAAATTATAGATACGTTTGCAACGTATCATAGCCCGGGTCGGTACTAGCGTCTATAAATAAATACGAGGTACACAATCACCAAACAATACGTATCTACTTCTATTTAGCACACAAGGACTCACACTAGATGATCTGGCATCATCTCAATCATCTCATGAAATATTGACATATTCTTATTTATCTTATTTTGGAAATGCAATTTCTACTCATTAAAAAAATACTTAAGATTTAATTTTTATCCTATTAAAATATGGGATCATGTTGACACATGTCATCACCACATATTCCAATACTTGGTAATGTGATTTAAAGGGGTTGACATATTTTAGAAAGTTTAATATTGCTATTTAATAATATTAAAGTGACTAGAAATGCCTATATAGCATTCTTTTAATACTAGCCCATGATTAATGCAGGTAAAACTAAATCTTTTTACATCTTCATATAGAGCATGGAAAATGTGATTTTTGAGAGTTGGAATCAACTCAAAAGCATTTATGGTTGATTTTAGAAAAATGTTTGAAGTTGGAAAAGTCTCTGTCTTGTTATTTTTACTATGGGTGATCTATAATTTCAAATGATTTGAATCTAACGGGAGTGTGTAGAGATTTTCAATACCTTTCTAACAAAATTGGAATCATGAAATTTGGTTAAGTAAATCTCTTTGAATTCAATTTTGAAACTACTGATAGAATAGGGTTTTGATTTAAATGAAAAATCTAAGTTTGAATCTCTGGGCTATGCGCGGGAACGAACATGGGCCAGCCCAGCTACGCGGCGCGCACGCAGCGGGCTACACTCAGGTTGGTCCCACATGTCAGCGACTGTATCTAAGCGAAACGGTATCAGCTAATCTCAGTCGCGCGATTAGACAGCGATCAACGGCTCTAGTTCATCATCTCCGTCACAATGAGCGCGCGAGATTCTAACCCTAGCGCTATGGTGAGGGTCGTCGGGGGCTTACCAGGGCTCCAGCGAGGTCCGGCGATGGGGGCGAATGAACTAGTAGACGACGGCAAGTCGAATGGTGGTTGCGGCAGCTCCTAGGGTGGCTCCAATCAACTGCTCCGTTCCTCCACAACAGCGGTGGGCTCCGGCGAAATTCCGGCGATGTGGTGCTCGCCTTGCTCCAGGAAAGGGCCAGGGGTGTTTCTGAGGGAGAGGGGAGTCGAATGGTGTGCAAATGGAGGTAGGGGGAGGGGTCTATTTATACCCCCGATGAGGGAGCATTGCGGCATGGCTCGGGCTCGTCGGCGACGTTTCTATAGGGCGCTATCGGCATGGAAGAGGGCATAAGTCGACGTGGTGGTCTGCGGTGATCGTCATGCGCATAGTGGCACGGCAAGGCGCAGTCTTAATTGGTCGGGGGCGTCCGCGCTCTGTTCGGGTACCGCTGGTGTTCGTCATGGCGTATAGTGGTCACGGGCGACGGGCCGAACGGTCGTGGTCCGGGAGGTCTTGGTGACGCCTTGAAAGTGCGATTACAAGGAGAGAGCGAGGCGCGGCATGGCTGTGCGGGGACAGCTCGACGCTCTAGCGTGCGCTCGGCATGGCAGAGAGGTAAATGGGCGTGTGAATGCTGATGTCTCCACTGCTTGTCTTTGGTCGAGGCATGTGCTGGGGGGTGCGGTGAGGTCACGCTTGTCTCCTTGTGGTCGTGGTAGAGGGCGGGGAGGCGTGTGGCGTCGTGTCCATGCTCGGGTATAGGGTAGCACTGGTCATTGCGGTGAGTGAGAGGTGCTAGCTGCACGGGCTGGTACTAGGGATGCTCGTGGGCGAGTAGTGGAGCTGCATCGAGTACAGAGATGATCACTAGATTGATCACAGCAGTAAATAATTGGTATATCTGTACTCTGCCTACTAAGTATTTGATTAAATGGCCGCATGAAAGAAATATTTGAATTTTCAAATTCTATTTGGTGGGTGTGTTGGTCACATGCTTGAGTGTCTCTGGTTGCTAGGATTGGTCAAGCGGAGATGGTTTGAGTGGTTTTTGAAAAATGGCCATCTAGATACATACACTTGATTCAATTTTGAAATGCCCCTCAAATGGATTTGAATTTGTTTCTGTAAGTTTGTAAAGCTCACTTGTTTTCATTTTCACTTGGTCTAGCAATGGGGGAAAAGAAGTAGAATTGTTTCTGTTGGAAAACATTTACTAGAGATGCCCAAAGTGGGCTAGGTGTTAACTTTGGCCAAAATGACCATTAGGTCATATGCTTCATATATTGATTTTCTTTTGATTTGTTTTTGTTTGGTTTTGACCTAGATGATCTTGCTTTGATCCTTAAACTAATATTTATCATCTATAACAATCAAACATGGCATAACAAGCATTCATACATCATTATCAAATACACATGCATTCATAAGGGTTTAAGATTTTTTTTGTTAACCCTAATCTTGTTTGACTGGACAATGATAATCTTATTTAATATTTTTGAGATGTTACATTCATTAATCTCATGAAAGTACTAGGTGCATTAGTTAAACCAAAAGGCATTACTAACCAATCATATAAACCAAACTTAGTCTTAAAGGCAGTTTTCCATTCACCCCCTTCCTTCATCCTAATTTGATGATAACCGCTACACAAATCAATCAGAGAGAAAACAGTAGCACCACTCAAATTCATCTAACATACCTTCCAAACATGGAATAGGATGACGATAACGAATAGTGATGTTATTTATAGCTCTACAATCTACACACATGCGCCATGTACCATCTTTCTTAGGAACTAAAATAACAGGAACAACATAAGGGCTTAAGCTCACACGGATATAACCTTTGTCGAGAAGCACTTGCACTTGTTTCTGAATTTCCATCATTTCTTCGGGGTTTGTGGGATCAAGTAAATTTGATGCTCAATACCTTGCAATGGTGGTGCAGGTACTTCTTCTAGAAACACGTCGTTGAATTCCTGTAACACATTAGAAAAACCAAGATAAATAGGTGTCATATCGTTAGAAATCAAAACATCACTCTTGTACATGAGCACAAGAGGCACGGCTGCAGGATCCTCACTAAATTTTCTCAAGTCATCTATGGTGGGTAATATAAGCAAATTGGTCACTCTCTCACTTTTCGTTATATCACTCACGATTGTTACATTCTCATGCCTATCAACTAATGTAGGTGCATCCTCTAAATTGACTTCAGATTTCTAACGAGGTTCATTCACAATATATTGTGGTGACATAGGTTGCAAATTGATTTTTCTGCCCTTGAACTCCAAGTGATATGTATTAGCTCGGCCATTATGTTGCACTGAATGATCAAATAGCCATGGTTGACCCAACAACAAATGACAAACCGTCATACGAACCACATCAAAATCAATGGAATCCTTGTATGATCCTATCTCAAAATCAACACGCACCATGTGACTAACCTTCATCTCACCATTGTCACTTAACCACTGAATATAATATGGATGAGGGTGTGGTATATATTTAAGTTTCAGCTTGGCACATAACTCCTTGCTTGCTAAATTGCGGTAACTACCACCATCAATGATTACCTTGCAAGATTTATTTGGTCCAACAAGTGCCTTTGTTTGGAACAAATTGCATCGCTGACTTGCAGCACTAGACTGAGGTGTCACATTGAGAGTCCATTGTGAAACAATAATGGTTGGTGCCTGCGAAGCAAACGCATCAACACCATCATCACTAGGGTAACCATCATCATCTGGAGCATCCGGATCAGCATCATCTCCTATCTCATATTCATTAGCCTTATTAATATACATGACCTTCTAGTTAGGACAATCCCACTTGAAGTGACCCTTGCCACCACATGTATGGCACTCCATATCACGATTACACGTCGTAGACATGTTAGAACCGGTACCACTCGCTGCAGGGGTTGTTTTCTTTGTGTTGGAAACATTGGAAGTAGGTCACATTGATGTAGACGGACGATCAACGGGACTTGTACTAGATGTGGGCGCATAAGAACTAGTCTGAGAGGAAAAACGCCCACCTCCTATGGAACGAGCTTTGATTAGAGCTTCTTCGGCAAACTGTGCTTCAGCCTCACGTGCATGATGTAATAATTCATTCATATCGTGATATTAATGGTGCCGAACAACACTCTTGATGTTAAACTTCAGTCCATGGAGAAAATGCTGCATGGTCATCTCAATCGACTCACGTACTCTTGCTCGTTGTAGGAGCATCTCCATCTCCATGTAATATGCATCAACGGTCATATAACCTTTCTTCACTTGTTGTAACTTGTCGAAGACAGAACACAAATAATTGGGAGGAACAAAACGAGCTCACATAACCTCCCTCATGGTGCACCAAGTAATGATAGGCATATCACCATCTTCTTGCCTTGCTTGTACAATTCCATCCCACCATCGTAATGCATAACCATCAAACTCTAAACTAGCAAGCTTGATCATTCTATCTTTGGTACAGTCATGTAAGCGCCATAATTTCTCTATCTTTAGCTCCCAGGTGAGGTACTCTTTAACATCAGGGCCTCCCTCAAATCTAGGTATGGAGAATTTGGGCTTACCCAATCCATCATCAGGTTGTGCAGGTGCATGTAGTGGATAATGTTTTGCACCGGGGGGAAGCCACGCCACGGCCTCCATGAGCATCACCATGGCCTCCATGGCCATCACCACTACCGTTGCCAACCACAGGGGCAGCGGCCAAATTATCATCATCCTCAACATGTGGGTGGTGTTGTTGTTCCTCTAGCAACCTCAAACCATTCACAGACTCTATCAAAGATTGTGTACTTGTTTGAATTGTATTAACTTGTGTTTGGATTCCCGTGACTATTGTCGCAGTATCTTCCACCTGCATTTGTGTTGACTAAACATCTTTTGCAATTTTGTCTGTTGTGCGAGTAACGAGCCCTTGTAAACGATCTCGCAATTCTCCATAGTCTCGCCAAGTAACGGTGGTATCATCATCCTTTTTATGCATCACATGAACATCACTAGAAGACATGATTAGTAGATTAGTGCACTAAATCAAAAATCTTTCGATGGCTCCCTCACAACTGACTCACAACTGCAAGAAAAGGAAATATTACCGTTCCAAAGTAAATTAGTAAAGCTTACCAACTTGGATAAATGACACGTGCATGGATGTGATGAAGAGAATACCGAGGGTACAAGAACGATCACACGACAAAGCATGAGTATGTAGTGAAGCTGCAGGTATGGTTACCTAACTATACCAAAGCAAGTTCTAGTGCCGATTATGTGACAAATACCCAAGGAAACACACATGGTGGAGATAAACGTGGCAAAACAACTTATGAATAAGAATATTGCAATGCACAAGAGAGACACTAGTAATAGCTCAAAATAAACAGGGAAAAGATTGCTCAATCTACAAGTGCTATTAGAAAACTAGGCCTCCAATCAAGCTTTGATATCTCTTTTGTCACTTTTCTCTTTTTTAATACTTTTTTTTGAATTTTCAACTATTTGACATAATGCAATACGAATGCAGAATTAATGAGCAAAATTAGCCGGATACTCCGGTGTATTTGGCCGGATATTCCGGGCCACCGGATTGTCCGGTGTAAAGCGGCTGGACACTCTGATCTAAACTGGACGAAAAAATTGCACTTAGAAACTCTAATGAGCATCCTGTTCAGAGCAAAACAATTAGTCTCGTCGGTACGTTCCTAGGAACAGATGTTGTAGAAAGGTTGTAACTAAGTTAAACACAAAGGTACGCTATGTGGACTTGGATAAGTAGATGTAAACTAGCGGAAAATGGTGATGAATGACTCAAAAACAAAAAACAAACGAAAATAACAAGGAACAACCTAGACACTATGACTCATACTAGAAGAGATTGGATCAAATACACGACAATGACCCGCAACTACGACTCAACTCTGATGCAATCTAGGCTATGGCAAAGACTAACTCTAATATTTTTGTATAGCTTTTTATGTATAGGATGAAAAACAACTAACTATGGATGGATTTGTGGATGCTTACCGAGGAAACGTTGGAATATGATACCAAGATGATATGGGGTGGCCCGATCTTCTCAGTAAGCGAGGTGGATATATGATGATAATGGGTGGAGATAACTTGTATGCCGCTCACGAACCTCTCGATCGATCCCTCATGCCAATGCAACAGCTCTCAACCCTTGTAGATATTCACAACTTCACACACTTGCGCGTATCCGCTGACCACGAAGTGACATTGCAATCTTCTAATTCCCAATGGAACAGCAGATCACACAAAATTTGCAATTGGCTAAATCCCAATGGATCAACTAATCACACTTGATTGATAGTAGCAAATACACCGATTTGGTATAGGGAGTCAATTGATTACAAGTAGCAACTCAACGGATCTAGGGTTTACTTTAAACGTGGTCTAAACTGAGCTAAAGGGCGTCCCAGGGCTTATATGGGCGGCTGGGACGGCCAAAAACTAAAACAAAAACGTGCCTAACTAAAACTGATACAAGCCAATTCGGAACAGATCCGTTGGCGGCCGGACATTCCGGTCCACATTGGCCGGACACTCCGGCCGGCCGGACACTCTGTGTGATATACACCGGACAGTTTGGTCTGAGCGGAAACTTTAGAGTTTCCAGCTGGATTCCGAGTGGCTTCCGATTTGGCATACAGAATGGCTACCACCTTGGCACGTCTTATAGTAGGCCAAATTATCCGGGTGGTACGCGTCGGACACTCCGGTTTCTTTAGGAAATTCCGCGCCATCCTTCATGATCTTCTCCTCTTCCAGTGCGCCTGCCTCCCGCTCCTCCCTCGTGCATCCTTGGATGATCATCACGTCGGGATCCTCTTGCAGCAGCCCTTCTCCTCCTCGCGTCATGCTTGCTTCCTCAATGAACCTGATCATACACAAGTGCATAGACTTAGGTAGTATAAAATTCTCATCAATAAAAACACCAGATTCATTTAGGAGTGAAATCACCTGTTGTTCAAGTAGCTTGACACGAGCTCTAGTATTAGGTCCAATCCTGATCTCATTGGACTTGGTCTTGGCAGCAACATCGACAACTTCATTAGGAGTTGGAGATAGCAAGTCAGTAGGGATGTCCTTATCACCAGGTCTCGGGGTACATCCAAGTCGGTTACATATTAAGGGTGAAACCCTTAGATTCCTATCTAATCCTTCCATATCCACCAAGGAGTCGCATCCTTCATGGGCTTGGCCTCACTTGAATCGTCATGGGTTTCACCGTCATCGGTAAATCGTCACGTGGGCCTCATGTTGGGCTGGACCAGATAGGCCAATAATAGGTACCCGTAGGGCATACCTATGTCACATCCGTCCAAGCAATGAGGCCATCCTGGTACATGCGCTCGTTGGGCCTCACCGGTGGCGGTGGTGGTGGCACCACGGGGAGGAACAAGACACTGCGAGCTCGGAGCGGTAGCTGCGTCTGCGTCACAGCATGTCATCGTGTGGGAGAAGGTGTTGGCGCTAAACCGGTCACCTGTGGCGCATCGAAGAAGGCGTGGCGGCTTGGGCGAAGTCCATGCCGAGCGAGGACATCGTCGACGTCGAGGCCATCCAAGTAGGCATGGTTGCCGTCCCTGTTGAAAGGGCCGTCATAGGGCACAACCTCACGATGCACGTCATCCTCGTGCTCCCGATGTAGGAGTTTGACCAAGTATCCTTTGTCTAGCCAGCCAAGGTCTTGTTGGTTGATAACTAGCAGCAGGGACTAGCGATAGGCGATGATCCCCCGCAAGTCATTACTGATGGGGAGGGGCGGGATGATGTTGCCATCATGGTCGATGTTCCACCTGCCTGGTAGGCGCCAGTTCGGCGACACGAGGAGGTTCGCCTCGTACAGGACCCTCGCCTTACTGAGGGTTAGGTTGTGTGACCTCGCGCCATCGCTCCTTCCGCCGTTGCTCCTGCTGTCGTTGACCTCGTGGTCGTTGCGTGGCATGGTTCGTCACTTGAGGAAACTAGATGAGGAGGAGAGCCGAGGGGGGATGAGTGGGTTCTCGATAATGGAAGGGCCCTTTTATGGGCGCCACAGGTAGGCCGAATGGCCACACACCATTTACTCTAGCTCGTCTCCTAACGAGATGAGCCGTCACGCGCGCGTTGCCGTCTGAAACAGGCGAAGACCCACGTGGGCGTGTACGAGAGCAACACATGTCATCAATACCATTGATCGTCCACGTTGAGTGGCTGCGAACTGGGCCAGACGCAAACAGATGCAAATCATCCGACGTGACTTGCGTTGCCGACAGCCCCGGACCCCAACCTGACCCCTAGTTATCGGGAGCGGTAAAGGGATGCCAGACAGTTTAGTGGGCGAGCCAAACTGCCGGCACCGGTTGGAGGCCACCAGTGTAGGCCATTTTTAGCCTCTACCCCAACTCGGTTTTGGGGGCGCCGGTGGATATGCTCTTAGAGCAGCTCTAACGGAGACTGTAAAAAGGTCTAAACCCTTGAAAGTCCGGTGACTTTATAGTTTGTCGTGATTTTGTCGAGCTAGCGAAGATTGTAAAAGACCCCGACTCGTATATCTTTTTACAGTGGCCTGAGAACGCGCCTCGCGGTCTGTACATGTAGCATCCCGAGGAGCGGTTACGGGTTGAACCCTTACTTTCTCCACCGCTCAGGTTCGCCGGCCGCCGTCCGTACACCGTCCCTCCAGCAGTAAAATCCTTGCTGCTTAGGAAAAAATGGTTGTCCGTGTCAGGCTCCGGCGGCGCGGCCACATCACGGCCAGAATTTGTCCTTGAGGGGGGCTAAGTGAAGGCTTTAGTATTGTAGAACTTCATGAGGGGGCAAATATGTCTGAATTGTTAAGAAATTTGTGTTTTGATGCTGAGTATTCTTCACAAAATAAGATCATTGGGGGTGGCCTAGCCCCTCTCGCCCCCTTGTCTCCGTACCTAGGCCATACCGTGTAGGCGAGCTAGCTAGCAGCGGCTAGCTAGCTAGATGCCTGGCATGCAGCTAGCTAGGAGCGTGGCACATGCGTGACCAGCGATGCTGAAAGCGGTGTGAGGAGGGATGGTCAGGGGAGGTCCTGCATGGCCATGAGAAAGCAGCCGACGGCGGGTAGGAACGCGAGGAAGCAGGGCCGACTCTTACCCATGGCAATCATGTGCAAGGGCCTAGGGCCCATGCATGTGGGGGCCCATGATTGTTGCATCTTTTAATATCCCTGTCGAGCCATTGTTTAGTTCTAGGATAAAAAAATCCAACTTGCAGAGCAAACGTGCCGGATAGTCAAGTCCATAGATCGTTCTCTATATTTCAACAATTGTTCGTGTTCGGCTGTTCCGTCTCTTCTACTGTCCAGTCGCACGTACACGCTGTCTCTAGACCATTAATATATTTAGATGTCTAGATTTGAATGTATTTAGTCATGTTTTAGTGCTAAATACAACCAAATCTAGCAAACCAAAGGATATTAATTTGGATCGGAAGGAGTACCGGGAATCAATCAATCGAACTGAGAATCCATCTACGCCTCGCTGCTCGGCATGCCCTGCTCGCCGCTTTCCAGCAAATGGTACGTTTTCATGCTAGTGTCTTAGTCATGGCTAGGTGGTTCAATGATCTTTTCTAAGTTCTATTACTACCTCCGATACATATTAATGTTCTTATATTTATCTATATCTTAATGTATCTAATCATGTTTTAGTGTTATATATCCGAATCTAGACAAATCTGTGAATATTAATTTGGATCATATAAACTAGATTTGTCTAGATTCACCTGTATCTAGACAAATTTTAGTGTTTAGTACAAACTTTTTTTTTCGAAATAGTACACACAAACTAGACAAGTTCTAAGTAACATTTCCCGATAATGAAGTATTCTTTTTACAATTGTAAGTGCTCCAATGTTATCCAGAAAATATAAGTCTATTTTTAGTTTTTTTAGTTGTTGGAAGACATTTTTTAGTGCTTAACAATTGTTTTTCTACTGTACCATTCAATTTAAGAATGTCTGGTTGGATTTTATCACTTACTATTTTGTGAATAAAAGTAGACACGTGTAGCTCTAAATATTTATATACGGTACATATATAGCCTTTGGGCCCACGTGTCTGCTTCGCCTAGGAACCTGCAGAACATAGAGCCGGTCCTGCGAGGAAGATGATGAAAAAAAACAAGAAAATGTGGGTCCCGTGTGATACAGTCTGGGTTTACAAAATCTATTCTGCGCCGTGTGTTTTTAAACTATAAATACGTTCGCCATTAAGAAACAGTAAAACTGAACCATCTAGGAGCCTCTCAGCGTTTTGAGATCCTTGTCTGTCCGATTGCACTACTGAACGCGGCAGATCCTCCCGTCATCCCGTTGCGCATGTTTAGTCGCTTTTTTACCGTGTCAGCCACCTGATCCGCTCGTCCGAACGTGACTGGGCCGCTGCTCTGGAGAACGATCTAGACACCTTCTCGGTAACCGGGCCCCACGATCGTCATTGGGCCGCTACGTTTATTTAGAAGGATTGGGCTGCTTCGCTGGTGTCTGTGTTGCGAGTTGTGCTCCGCCTTGACTGAAGACCATGGACACTTTAAGTCACCACGCTGCTGGCTTCATTGCTCCAGGTAATTAATGGCATACTCTAAATAAAAGGTAATTAATGGCATCGAAGGTGTGCGGCCACTATTGTTCCGTTCTCTTGATTCCCGTTTGTAGTGGACACTGTTTGTGGCCTGCCCCTATCTCCCCTACTTCATGAGGCTTTTTATCTTCTCCGTTGCATTGTTCCTCTTATTGGTTCATGTGGCAGCTACGCTTGATGTAAGCTCAAGCTCCCTTTTCTTGCTTGGAGACATTTAATCTCTCTCTCTCGTCTTATTTCCACTGATTTAATAGTTTCTAATTCCTGCTGGTATCTTGTGATTATCCTGGGAATATGACTGACCACGGCGACAGGCGATGTGGAGTAGGCGAGGCGGCGACATCAATGGATCGAGGACACATAGGAAGATGCAGAGAAGATTGCGGCTGCGACAGCGTCTCGATGCTGGAATAAAAAGAGGAGGAGGGGTAGAACGCATGACGGGCTAGCATCCTCGACGAGGCATGCCTGATAGTCCACATGGAAAGGTTAAGTTTTACTGTTTGTTATTTGTTATTGGTGATCTTTGCAAACTATGATGGGTAGCTCTTTGGTAGATGTATTATATCAGACCGAGAGCACTTCATTATTATGGAGCCTGGCGTCATGTTACGTTCAGTTTCCACACACATCACACATGAGTAGACTATATGTGCGATAGATTTCTGTATCTTCTACTTGGCCAGCGGCTTCAATAGCTCTCTTAGCAATTTTTTCCTTTAGCTGCGTTGAAATAATTGCCATGAATACAAGGACAATCCCCCTTTTTTATTGCAATGAACAGGTAACGTTGCAATGTTCTTCTTCAATCTCTCTTATTAAGGAAATAACTACCAACTGACAATGCAGTTTAAACATAGGCAAAGTTAACAGGCATTCCAGCTAATTGTCTCATGATGTTGTGTGAGGGGTCACTTTGGTTGTATTGGACTATCATTGGTTCACCATTTGAATAGGTATACTTTGTAATGGTCTTCGGTCTCCCATTAGTAAGGAAATAAATTAAAGTCACGAATCACTTTAAAAGTAGGCATATTTACAAGCATCGAATACATTTCTATTTCATCTAATTGTCTTACGCATGTTTGACACGATCGGTCACTTTTGCGTTTTAGAGTGGACTGTCATTGGTTCATCATTATCCGTTTCTTGGATGGGTCGGTAAGAGGTTTAGACTTGGTAATTACGGCTTATGCTTATGTTAATTTTGGTGAACTAGGATAAACCTTTCCTTTTTGCTCATTAAATTTCAAATTTTCCCTTGAGTTCATTAGGTTGTATTACCTTTGATTCGGTAGAGACTTGATTATTTCCTCACTAGCATAAAAATTTAGATATTGTAATCTTTCAAAATAAATCATGTTGGGTTCAACTAGCAGCCTGACATGTTTCCAATCTTGATTGAGTAGTGATAGCCTTTTTTCTCGTTTAATATTTATTTTTAGAGAGGTTTAATATTTCATTCTCTATTTGAAGCATGCCATTTAAATATTATGATTTTACTTATTGTGATCTAATTCTTTTATTTGAGGAAACAAAATCTGGCCAATATGACATCGGTATTCCATCTCCCACACATTCTTAAGTTGCAGCTAGAAGATTTAGGTGACTGGTTTGCAATTTGCAGAGGCTTCCCTTTCTAACGTAAAAAAGATTCAGGTTAGAAAAACTTGGTTTGTGTACTTTTCAGGCTAACTCGTGTGCACTTTTCTATGGGTAAACAAAGTGTAAATTGAACTCTATTTCAGTTGCATATTAGATTGAAAACGCTACACTATGTCTAGATAAGTGGATAACAAACCTGCGCAGATCATAAATAATTTGTCCATGTTATTTAGAAAGAGCTCAGATTTTAATGTTTTCAGGGTAATAGTCTTTTGTTTGATCTTATTCGGCTTGTTCTGTTGTTATGTCAAACTAAAGTTAATTACCAAAAAACCGAAGTAAGTTATTGTTGACGTTCATAAGGAATTCATGGATGGCGGAAATCAGTTATGTGCATAATAACAATATACTGTTTATTACCATTCTCTTATAATCACTCAAGTTCTTGCGTATTTATTAGATGATGTTTTTTGCTCGGATCTACCACGAGGGGTATTTTTAGTTTGTGTGTTGCACTTCATGTTAGCATTCAGAGCATCAGCCACTAAAATAAAGTGCATTAGTCCTCACCAATGCAGGACTTGAGTTCTTCAAAACATGGCCTTCATATTAGAGTTGATTGTTTTGTGCAAGAGTATAAGATGCAAGACTTAAGGATAGGATTTGTGATGTTTTACTCTGTGCCTTTTTTATACCATCATATCATGAATATGATATATACAAAATGGTACTAACAAAGTAATTATGTGAGCGTATTAGTTCTGAGTTTATATAAATATGTTACTCCGTACATAACATGTATCATCGCATTGTGATTCAAATTATTCATATTTTAATAAATGTTTCTATTTTCTTGAATTTACAAATATTTTTTTCTAAATATGGAAGGACGTGGCAACGCGCGCTTTCATGGTCTAGTGCCTATAAACACGATGTAGAGTTCCCGTTTTTACAGCTCGGTTAGAGTTGCTTCGGGGGCCTGGGTCACCCGAACAAGGCCCAACAACAAACAAGAAACACTCCAAGGGTATGGATGATATTTCGCAGAGGTTGACTTTCCTCCTGTAATTTCACTCCCGCCGAGAAGACAAACTTTCCCACTCCACTCGAATTAAAACCCTAGCGGCTACACCTTCGCTCCCCGCCGTTTCCTCCCGTCGCCGGCGCGCCGCCACCGCCAAAGAGATTGAGCCCTGATAGGTGTCGCGTGTTCGCGCTCTATCCGGCTCTCCCTTCGCCGCCGCTAGCATGATCTGCGCAAGTAAGCTCTTAATGTCTCATCCACTCATCCCTTATTTGCTTCAAAACCCTAGCTCTCCGATCCGTCTACCCGTGCTCTAATTTGTCTTGCCTGGCTTCTCCGCTCGGCCTTAAGTTTCTGGCGAGGTGCCGGATGAGCCGGTGGTATCGATGAGGTCGGGGCTCCTTTTCGAGCGTCGGCTCATCGAGCGGTACATTGAGGTCGGTAGCCACGACTTAGAAACTTAGATCTGTCTCGCATTTCTTTATCCTGTGTGCACTAAGATTGTGTGGCTGTGGTGGTGGCGCAGGACCATGGAAAGTGCCCGGTCACCAAGGAGGATCTCTCCATGGACGACATCGTGCTGGTGAAGACCAACAAGGTGAGTCTTCTTTTGAGTGTTAACAAATTTTTGAAAGAGCGCTTCATTAGCATGTTAGGGTGGATTGTCCTATGTACGGTTAACTGGTGTGGCTATATATTAATTAGCTAGAAGTAACTTCCACATCACCTGTCAAATATTCATAGAAGAGTTGGCTCAATCTTTGAAAAAACCATTTACTAGCTCTGTTATTCACAGGTTGTGAAGCCCAAGCCTTTGCAGACTGCAAGTGTTCCTGGACTCCTCGGGATCTTTCAAAATGTAAGTGGTTTTCTGAGTAAAAATGTGATTCTGAACTGTTGATAAACATACTTTTTGTAGTGTGTTATAATTAGACGTCAAGCCTGACAGTGAATTTTATACTGTGCTTTTAACGTCAAAGATAAGCACGTTCTTGGCTTCATGCAATGGCGTGGAATTGTTTAAGTGTATTCCTCCATTGAATACTTCACTATCTAGTTACCGAACAGAAAAATAATTGATTCCAAGTGTAGCCATCCCAAATGTTGAATTATCTCTTTGGTATCTACACAGATGTAACTTACGCTGCATTAGAGCTAGAAAAATTGTATGATTGTTGGTTAGGTTGTTACAGTAATATTTGCTGCTTCATTTTTTTTCATATTCTGTGGAGTGAGAATGATCTCATTTAACTACTGAGAATATGTTCCTTTCTTGCGAAGGCTACATTGTAGTACTATGTGCCTGACCCCTGTCATATTCTCAGTAGAATTGTTCTTTTTTCTGATTTGCAGGAGTGGGATGCTCTTATGCTTTCTAATTTTGCTTTGGAGCAGCAGCTTCATACAGCAAGACAAGAGCTTAGTCATGCACTATATCAGGTCTTTTTTTGAGCTATGCAATTATTTCTTGACATCTCCCTGCAAAATAGTAAGAATTTTTTTGTTCTCCTTCAAAAATCTTGGTCCGTGTTAGTTGATAGCGTTTAGACCATCAGTTTTTGCTGATCGAGGGCCTGCTTGAGGAATCTGAGCTCTCTATCGATTCATAGTTATGAAACCACGGATTATTGTGAACATTCCAGTGACCCCACTTGTTTTATGAATTGGCTGGTGATAGTCTCGGTAGATGGAGTTCGATTTTGAATCATTCATTGTTGGAACCATGTTTTCCCCTCTCTTCTGATTATACACAATAAACTTGACCTAAATTTTTTCATGCTGGAAATTGTATCTTAACTTAAACTATGCACAATGAACACGATTTTAGAGGTGTTGTTTCGAACCTGTGCTTTAGTTACTGACCTGGACTCAATTCTTCTGTCCAAGGTAAGGATTTTTGTGTGATGGGTTTGTTTTGTTGTGTGCCTTTGGAGGAACTTGTATTCTACATTCTTAGATCTGATAACAAGCTAGCAAATTATTGCGCTTATGTGGGTGGTCGACCGCTTATTTCTAGCACTAGCACACCTGAACATATTATGTGATGAAGTGGTCAATGCTGTGCTTTTGTGTGTTGATCTGTCTAATGTCATAATTGATTAATTTTAACCAAATGCCTCTCTGTAGTCATCTGCCATCATGATTATCTGTAGATAACTTTGGGTTTGTGCTGTCATTATGCTTTGCCCCAGTAGTTAAATTTTTGTACACTCCATAGTTTCTATGGCGTCGGTAAGTCGTCGCTATATCGACGATATAAAGCTGTGGCGCCCCTACAGGTCAAGACCTCGGGCCTCGCGATACGCTAGCTGAGCAGGCAGGCGCAGGAAGGAAAAGCAGCGCGTGGGAGTGAAAAATAAGGGCGGGGAGGGAAAAGTAGCGCCTGCAGAGGCATGTGCTGTTGTTATCAGAGAGAAAGAGATGAAAAGAGAGAGAAAAGCAGAGGTTGTATGGCTTCTCCCGTAAGTTCTGGTCAAAAAGAGAGATTCCCCTGTGAACTGTACTGTGTAGGTCAGAGGGCAGCCAGCTTTCTTTCTTTTCTTTTTTATCTGTTCTATGAGGGTAGGCTCTTCTGCGCTTTTTTCCTATGTGTTTGCAAAGGGTTCTACACTTATTCTAGGTTAGGTTGTGTGCACTGGTTTAAATTGCTATTTGGCATGAGTGATTTGAGTCATACTAAGTTAGTGTTATGATTCAATTTGTTTTCATACTAAGTTCAGTTGTGTTTATGATGTCGCCTCGCCATACGCCACAAGCGTTATAAAGTTATGAAGGGGGTGGGTCGCCATAAAACGCATTACGCCATTAAAACTACGCTACACTCTGATATTTTATCTTTTGCTAAGTTGATCAAGTATGGACTATGAAGTAAGATATACATAATTCATAATTCCTTAATAGATTTTATTCTAGGATTTTGCACAATAATAAAGATTATAGATAATACCATATTACTTCCCCTTCATTATTTCACTTATTGTTCTTGGGATAATGTGCGTTACTCCTAGCCTGGATTAATAAAAGAACTGTCAACAGCCGAAGTTAGGTGCATCGAAATAACAAAATGGTCTAAGTCTCGGAGTTCTGGAGTTGACATGTATTTAGAAAGTAAAATTGGAAGGTAAGATGTCATGTTTCATGAATAGAGGGAGTAAAATATCCTCTGATCTGGTTCTGTCCTGGTTGTCAAAGCTATTCTAGTTTCTTTAGCATAAATAAATCTTATTTATGAAACTGTGATCTGGAGTTATCTGGGTAAAGAAAGTTTAATCTACAAAAACTTAATGGAGTCAGGTTATTCCGTTCAATGTTTGGTTAAATTAGCAAGTTTGTATGCTTATTTTTACTTCTACATGCAGCCTATATAGGTGAATCCATGAAGGGTAAACTCAGTTATAGTCTTGCATGAAAGAGAACACCACCCATGATCCATCGACTATCTCTTTACTAGTTCTTTTTGCCCCTTCCAGCATGATGCTGCCTGCCGTGTTATAGCCAGATTAAAGAAGGAAAGAGATGAGTCTCGAGGACTTTTGGCTCTTGCTGAGAGACAGATTCCGGCGTCGATGACGGGAGCTGCACCTGCAGCTGTTCTTTCCAACGGAAAAAGAGGTTCCTACTAGAAGCTGTGCAAGTATATCTTTAGATATAGTTTTTGATTTCTCATAGTTTAGCTTTGTTGGATACAGCAACGGAGGAGGAAATTGGTCCTGATGGAAAGAAGATTCGTCCTGGTATCAATCCTGTCATGATTGATGAATTGATGGAGTGTAATACCATGCTTTCTGCCCAGCGTAAGAAACGGCAGGTACATACCCTGCTCTGTAATATGTGTTTGTTGTTTCAGAATTGTGACCTCTCTAGAGAGTTAGCTTGTTTCATGTTCACAATATGCAGGAAGTTAGCTTTACCTTATAGGGACCATATCAGGTGAATATGGACGTAAAACTGAAAATCTGAACATTTTTGTTCCTGTGCACAAGATCATTTCAAGATGTCTTTAGACTCTCCCACGTCTGAGATGTTGTTTTTGTAGAAAAATGGCTGCAATCCAATGGCTTGCTTGACATAATAGAATTGGACCCCCCCCTCTGTCGCGCGCGTGAAGTGTGCATCTGCTTTTGTGCTAGGGTTTGAGTATGAGAAGCATGGAGATTATTCACTGTTTCAAATTTCAAATAATATGCAAAACGTTCGCACCCTTCGTCCACTTTGGGCTCTGTCCACGAATGTTTGGAACTTTGGATCTGAACTATTTTTTTCATGCCCCAATTTAAGTGTGAAAAGCAAATAAACGGTTAAACATGGAACTGTTTTTGTATCCGAACCATCATATTTACTTGCACCAAACTGCTTCCAGAGAAAAAGGTAAGTGGATATTAAATATATTGGCTCCTGTGGAGGAGCAAAACCGCAGGAGCTGTGCACATGGGGGGGGGGGGGGTCAGACACAAGAAGGTGGTGCTGGGTAGAGGAGTCTCCTGTCGAATCGAGGGGAGCTGTGTACCGGGTCCACCAGTGACGAAGGACCTTAGGAGGCGGCAATTGAGGATATGTGGAGGCTGTCCCTAAATCGTGAGAGGAAGGTGTAACAGAGGGAAGGGAAATAGGGAGAGCTACGTGAGAGATAGAGATATACCAGGGAAGTGTGAAGTCAGATGAGACGGGGGCTATTTTGTAAAAAAGGTCAAGGTTGGAAGGGTAGTAGATCTTCCCGTCAAAACGCAATGAACTGTGCAGATTGTAATATTCAGAAATATGTGGATTTGCACATAATATGTTACCGTATCTTATATGGTGCATTGTTGTAAAACTACTTTCATTACATGGCTTTGTTGGTGAAACGAGACAACAGTTCTATCTGTCCTCGCTCAGGTACCACCAAGTTTGGCATCAATTGATGCACTGGAGAGATATACTCAGATCTCTAGTCATCCACTCCACAAGACAAACAAGCCAGGCATTTTATCTATGGATATGCATCCTTCAAAGGTTAGATTGTTAATTTACCTTGCTTTGCTATGTGTTTATCCTGGTGGTTAAACTGGATGTGAGGTTGCATATTATGTAACTGCCGAACATTTTATCAATACATTTACTTGTGTGTGGCAACATGGTGCATTAATTTGAGCAGAGCTTAGCAAACATAGATTTGTCCATTTACTGTGATGTTTTAGTTCGATTACTAAGTTATTAATTTACTGGATCAATAGGATATTATGGCAACTGGGGGTATCGATACAAATGCTGTGCTCTTTGATAGGCCATCTGGTCAAATCCTGTGCACACTTGCTGGTCACTCCAAGAAGGTCTTTCCTCACCCTCGTGCTTTTGATGCATCCTTGATTTACTTTTTTCATATATTTTGAAGTTAATCATAACATAGGAACTTTCTAACTTATAGATAACAACTTTAAAATTTGTTCATCGGGAGGAGCTTGTCATAACTGGGTCGGCAGACAAGGTATGCCACTTTTCAAACTAGTCACATAAAATGGTTTAAATAATGACGTGTTCATTTTATTACCTGCTCGTCTCTTTCATTTAGTAGTTGTGTCATTTAAATGCTTGCATACATGACAATCATCTTCCCTTTTTATATCTATACTGATCAACATGTTCTATAGACCATTTTGGATTGCTTATCTGCACCTTGTGTTTTGCTCGTGAGATGGTTTTCAGAGGCAACAAAGTAGGCTAAAATTTTCCAGTACCACAACGTTGCCAATGCTTATGAATTATTGCTAATAGTTGTACATATTGTGATATAAATTGCAAAGATGATCCAACTTAATCCAAGACTAAGCTGGGTATGACCAATGGAACTTCTGACTCCTTAGTGGACTTGTTGGGTGTGGCTTTGCTTCCAAAATGACTAAGCAATTTGTTGAGTTTAGTAGGCTCCTCTTTGAACCCAACCAATGCATATGTAAGCAAATCGGTTGTTCAAATATGTAAAAAAACCTATTACTTTGCTAACTCTCCCCACGTTCCAGCCTCCTTATTTTTTTTAAAAAAACGAACTTCTTAAAAACAAAGTTTGCTTGATATGCTTAACTAGAGGATATCTTTAAATAAAATATACTCCCTCCGTACGGAATTAACCGACTCACATTTTTCTAGATTTGCATGTATCTACACACTGAAACGCGTCTAGATACATGTGAATCTAGACAAATGTGAGTCAGTTAATTCCGGATGGAGGGAATAGAATTATTGAACTACGGAAGTAATGAAAAAGTTATGTAGTTGGACCATTTGTTCTTTCCTTTTGATTTGAGCTTCTCCAGAGAAGATGGTACACTAAAAATGAGATTCATTGCGCTGTTGGCATGGTTCTCCAGACCGCTGTTTGTCGCTTGCTCATCCTCTGGAGCATGCTGTGACCCTGTTGGCTGGTAAGAGTATACTGGGGTTATGCTATGAATAGCTCTCTGTTTATGACTTGTAAACATTATTTGAAAGGTGATTTATCTAGAAAGAATCCTATAGAAAGCTTTAGTTGGTGTGTTCCGTTCTTCAAACACAGACATGCTTGAAACCTTATGTTGAGATGTTATACCTGCCTGCTTATGTTGGTCACCAAACTACTACCACCTTCTCCAAGTCATGGGAATATTTCCTTTACATGCTCACTTATGGATAATCATAATTGAAATAAAAATTGCTATTGCTTTTATTGATTTCCTGATGTTGCTCTTCTTGCACTGACAAAATTCACGGCAGAAACGCGAGACCTGATCAGTCCTTTTAGCCCTCGAGCAGGAAATTGTGGGTTTCAGTATTACAATGATATCAGTTTTCGTAGTTAAGTAAGTCTTTGCTGACCTGTTTACGAACTCTGCAGACTGTTCGGATTTGGCAAGGGGGTGAAGAGGGAAACTACAGTTGCATCCACACGTTGACAGATCATACTGCTGAGGTTAGTTCTTTTATTTAGGTGAATGTTGCTTTTGCTGAACAGATCTCACACGCTTGAGGTTATAATTTCTGGTCCATGGGATTATGGTTTAAGGCCGGCTGATACACTTGTTCCATGCGATTTTTATAATCCCATTCTGTGACATTTTCTTGGTATCATATTAGATTGGACTGCATCTAGAAAAAATGATTATCTTGCCAAAATTGTTGGCGTTTCCTGTTTGAATTACTTCTCAACTTGAGAAACAATGATGATAAACAGGAGACAGAAGTTCTACTGTGACATTGGTGATGGTAGATATACTATGCTTGAAACAGAAGTTCACACAGAAGATCCCTTTATTCAAGGTTTCTTGCTCATCGTACTTTAGGTGCTGACCTGTTACAGTGATTCATGTTATGCTGTTACATGTGCAAATGCCTTTTTTTGTGCACCACATTGCATGCAAATCATAGTAATGCTTTGACACAGTTGCTAATATTTTTTTTCCGTAAAATATCCCTCACATTGAACAATTTTTTTATTAGCTCATTTTTTTTTTAAATCTCAGATCGAAGCTGTTACAATCCATGCAACTCAGAAGTACTTTGTGACCGCTGCCAAGGATAATACATGGTGTTTCTATGATATATTGTCAGGGTCTTGTCTCTCACAGGTCCACTCACACAGGCTACAATAGACACTTCCCATGTGTGCGCTTACATACATGTGTATGCAATGCTAAAAGATTTTATATCAGGTTGGCGAGGCATCAGGACAAGAGGGATATACATCTGCTTCTTTCCACCCAGATGGTCTTATCCTTGGAACAGGAACTACTGAAGCTATTGTCAAAATTTGGGATGTAAAGACACAGGTTGGTACTGCAATTGTTTTCAAGAATATGCATCAGATGGTCATGCATTTCTGTTCTTGAAATATATTTCCTAATGAACATTTATTTGTCTGTAGTCGAATGTTGCAAAGTTTGAGGGGCATGCTGGACCAGTCACTGCTATGTCCTTCTCTGAAAATGGCTACTTCTTGGCGGTATGCATGCTTCCCATAAGACAATGTGCACAATGTTTGATGTCTTTGTATTCTGATATCTTCACCATGCCCTTACAGACTGCTGCTCTTGATGGTGTCAAGCTTTGGGATCTACGGAAATTGAGAAATTTTAGGACTTTCTCGCCATATGATTCGGACACACCAACAAATTCTGGTAAGGAACTTTTTATGTCACTTCCGTGCTCAATACAGTAGAGAATTTCGGAGCATATAAATGAGTAAGTTTTGAAATAGTGCACATGCATAGCTTTATGCCTTCTCTTTTGTTCTGCAGTGGAATTTGATTTAAGCGGAAGCTATCTTGCTGTTGCTGGCTCAGATATAAGGTTTGTTCTTGATTTCTGGCATAGTGGCATTGCTACTGGAGGGGCATAGTTCTAGACGTGATATATTGACCTCGTGGACTTTTGTCAACTGTGTTACAATTTAGATTGGATATTTTGTATCTCCTGTCTGTGGTTGCAGGGTTTACCAAGTAGCTAACGTTAAGACGGAATGGAATCTTATCAAGACCCTACCAGATTTGTCAGGAACAGGTTCGGACCCCTCCTTGGTCCTGGTTGAGTTTGGCATGCACTATAATTGAGGTGAACTAACTTCTTTTGACTACTATCCTTTGACAGGGAAAGTGACCTCTGCGAAGTTTGGAGTGGATGCTAAGTATATCGCAGTAGGTTCTATGGACCGTAACCTACGGATTTTTGGGCTGCCTGGAGATGATCAAATGGACGATGATTCAAAACCATCGTCAGAGTGAGGTCAGAGTGAGGAAACGCACTATACTTGGTCTTGTTTGTTGCTCCCTGCGCTCTCGTTTGACAGTGGATGGATGATTGAATATGCACCGAGGCACAATAGAAGAGGATAGCAGGGTCCTTGGGGAGCAATGGTGTGGGCTTCATCCGATGTAAACAGACTGCAACATTATGTACTGTAGACTTCACTAATTTTCTGATGAGACTATGATTTATTTTGAAGATGAATACAATTGCGAAGAGCTCGTGCCAAGACACTTGAATCTAGAATGTCCAAGTTTCTCTATGTCGTTGTGGCACTAAGCTGTTATTTGACAAGTTAATGCAAAACAATTTAAAAATCATGCATTGTGCAGTTTCTACTGCTGCTACCCTCACGATTTGACTTCTCTTGTTTGAGTCTTGCAAAATTACAAGTGGCATTCATCATATCCTTCGATAAGGGCGTCTCCAATGCCCCCAAGCAAACAGATCGACTTTGTCCGAAGCGGTTTGACGGACCGAGGCCACAACCCAATGATGACCTGCAAATGGAACCGGAGCTGTGGAGTGGTCTGCTTTGGCACATCTGCGGCCCAAACTTGCACCTGGTTTGTTGGGGAGGGGGCACTGTCCGCCCGAGTCTTCCATATGGCCTGCTAGTCAGCGGCGGGGGAGGATAATAGACGAGCTCTAGGTCATTTTTAATGGGGACTGCCATAGACAGTTCCCATTGGTCAAACGCAAACCCCTCCCCAAACACTAACTCCCCTAGCTCCCTTGCCATCGACAACCGGCGTCGAAGATGACATAGCCGTGGGGACGGTGGTTCAGGCCCGGCCGCAACGACCATGAGGGCGAGTCATCGTCCGGCGGCGGCAGTAGGGGCAATGTCGTCCTCGCTCTGGCTTTCGATCTCGCTTCGTGTATCACTTGCCAACCGGCCCATAGCCCACCGCGGGCACCGCCGCACCCCCACTCTTACCGGCGGGTGAATGTGAGCCTCGAGGTGGCCCGCATGCTGGCGGAGGCGGGCGCGTCATGCCCGTGGCCTGATGTGCACATGCCGGCAGGGTGGCACTTGAACCAGGTCTGTGTGCCTATGTCGGCCATCCCTGCACTAGGGCCTATGTGCCGACAGAAATTTTCCACCGCCGAGCCCACCTCCCTCCGGATCTACGCAGCGACCTAGCCTACTCGATCCACTCCGGCCCGTGGGACGTTGGTTCGAGGCAGAGCACGAGGCTCGCTGTGCGGCCATTGAGGCCCACCTCAAGGGCCTCGACGACAAGGAGGAGGATTACTAGGAGGACTCTGGCACGGAGGAGGACGCAGAGGAGGAGGGCGACTACAACTTCTTCGGGTCGTCCTACCGTGTGCAGCCAGGCGTACTGGATTGATCCTGGTTCAGAGGCGCCAACACGATCGAAGGCCGAGGTGTGGCCGTAACACCAGCTCATCATCTGTTATGGGTCTCCTTGTGGATTTACCGTTGGAGTGAACCGATCTTCACAGATTTGAGGTGGGGAGTGAGGAAACACGCGATGAACACGATGAACGCAACTCTAATGCAAGATAAAGATACAAACACATCCCAAATCACACCCGATTCAATTTGCTCCTGTTGGTTTGAACAACCAATCCAATAGAATCCTCGGCGAGAGACCTTGCGGTAGAATCACCAAAGGAGAGATCGACAAGTGGATGATAGAATCCAAACCAAGGAGAGAGTAGCAACTAAGTAGAATCCCAAAGGGAAGAGACCAAACACTACTAGAATCCTTGATAGGGAGAGACCAAACACTTGAGGAGGGTCTTGACGACTTGGAGAATGGCACCGACTCCAAGGCATTGTACAAATCATAGTCTACTATTGAGAGGGGGTTCTCATCTAGGGTTAGGCACATGCCTTAATTCATCATCATCTCTAGGGTTTCAAGGAGGGAGTAGGGGCATATATATAGGCCAACCACGAGCTAGGGGTATTTTAGGTATAAAGGGGAGTTTGGGGGCCGTTACATGGGCCAGGCCCAACTCACAGCACGCATGCCCGTTTCATTTACGCTGGAGACTCTAAGGTCTGGGGGGCGGAGACTCCGGGGTGGTCTTCAGACTCTAGCCGAGTCTTCGGGGTGGCATGCAGAGACCGTTCGGCAGGGGTCCGGAGTCCGGTCCGGAGACCTGGGGGCGGAGACTCTGATGCAGCAGGCCGGAGACTCCATGGTGGGTGTTGCTCTCCAGCTTGGTCTTCGGAGGGGTGTACTGAACTCTACAGGCAGAGGGGCGGAGTCTTGCCCGGAGTCCGGGCCAGAGACTCCAGTGTCTAGGGCCGGAGACTCCAGTCTTGCTCCAGCAGCTTCTTGCGTCTTCTCTTCTAGGCCTCTTACTTGGGTGTCTTGGCTCCAGGTTCATCCTTGTCGCTTCCTGTTGGCATCATGATCACAGGCCTAGTCACACAATAGATATTTGGCTCAAGTAGTATCCTATTCACATGATAGCCAACGGATGGTAAGAGATGGAAGGGATTCACCTTTGTAGGAGTAGTTGGTGTAGCATGATGTGGACCAATGGTGATTGCCATATGTTGGGCCGTATCATCTCCTCCTGCTTGAAAACGAGTCAACCTCGACGATGTCCTTTCATCGTGCAAGGGAGAATGTCCGCCCTTGGCCTTGTTTTTGGACATGGACGGATCACCGGTGTCGAAGCCATTCTGAAACATGTTGAAGAGCTTGTGGTACTTCTTGCCATCATGTAGTGGTTGGAGATCTTGTAGCATAATCCTTGTAGGTGGTGGTCTATATTGGGTACCTTGCAAAACTGACAACAAAGAGAGAGAATTGTATGGTGGATTGTTAGTACATGTCACACTCAAATCTCTCTTCTCACATTTGGTGGCTTGCATCGTGGCACTCATGATTTTTCCACTCAGTTCGGGCTTGTGGCAGTCACTCTCTTGATGGTGGTTCACTCTCTCACCACTCATCGCACAAGGGTCCTTAGCTTGCTTTATCTTGTGCACGGAGGTCATGTTAGATGCGATAACTTGGCTTGGCGTCATGGGTTGGATCACGAATGTCTTGTCGTTCCACTTGAAGGAGTATTGGTTAGTGGAACCATGATGTATAGCTCTTCTATCGTATTGCCATGGTCTCCCAAGTAGCATGTGGCACACGGACATTGGCACGACATCACACTCGACGGTCTTCATATGGGCAATCTTGAAGGAGACGTTGACCTTTGATGTTATCTTGAGTGTTCCATTGTCATCAAGCCATTTGACGTGATATGGGTGATGGTGCTCAATGCATGGCAACTTGAGTTTCTCACAAAGCTCCGTACTCGTGAGGTTGTGGCAACTACCTCCATCAATGATCACCTTTATGGACTTGCCATCAATTCCGGCACGAGTTTGGAAGATATTGAGGCGTTGGTCCTCTCTTGGGATAGAGTTTGTTGTCAAGACTTGAGCTATGACAAGGGTAGGGCTCCGATCATGCTCGCATACAAAGGTGTCATCCTATTCCATTACGACTGTCCTTGCAATTGCTCGTTGTGTTAGAGCTTCATATTCCTCTTCACTAACGGAGTAGGTTGCGCCATTCTCATCCGTAAGCATCACCCTTGTGTTTGTGCACTCATATGACTTGTGGCCCTTCACTCCACACTTGAAGCAAGTGACTTGACTATCCGAAGTCGTGTTGGAGGAGGATGCTATAATGTTCTTTGTTTGCTTGGATGAGCTTGGTGCTTGTCTTCTTGGCTTGTTGGAGGCATTTGCATTGATGGATGCAAAGTATGCCTTTGTCTTCTCATAAGCATTCTCTTTTTGCAAGTGATGCTCGACTTTGGTAGCTTGATGGAGGAGCTCAATGAGGTTCTTGTAAGGTTGGAAGTACACAATCTTCCTTATTTGGCGGCTCAACCCATTGAGGAACCTTGCTATTGTTTTCTCTTCGAGCTCTCTCACATCGGCTCGCATCATAGTTTTTTCCATTTCTTTGTTAAACTCTTCAATTGACTTGGTGCCTTGCCTCAAATTTTGTCGTTTGTCGAAGCGATCTTGTCTATAATGCTCGGGGACAAACCTCTTGTATATCACTTCCTTCATCTCTGTCCAAGTTTCAATTGGAGGTTCCTCTTGATTCTCACGGTGTTTTTGGTAGTATTCCCACCAAACATTTGCATAGTCCTCAAATTCAAGGGATGCCATTGCAACTTTCTTATCTTCGGAGTAGTTGCAAAGTCAGAAGATTTTGTCAACTTTGAGCTCCCAATCAATGTATGCATCAATGTCTTCTTCTCCCTTGAACTTGGGCATAATGAACTTAAGCTTCCCAAACTTGCCATCTTCATGCTCATGGTGGTGGTTGCATCATTCTTGTCGCATGCTTGCTTCACTTGGAGCATGTTGTGGAGTAGGAGCACGATTGTCTCGAGGCGGTGGTGGGGGAGGAGCTTGATGATCAAAGTCTCTTCTACGCCTTTGCTTGGGATCATTTTCACTTATTGGTTATTGATGACGATGGTGGGGTTGAGCATAGCGGTTGTTGTGTCTCGCGCGGTGTGCATTCTCATCCTCACTTGTATCCCATTGTGGTGCTCGATGGACTTGTTGTTGTTGGCGATGGTCATGTTGCGGGTGTTGGCGCCTATCATTGCGGTTGTCTTCACCATGATGTTATTGTTCTTAAGGAGGTGGTTGCACTTGTACCCTCTCTTGTTGTGGAGGGTGACCATGTTCTTCTTGGTGTTGCGGATGCGCATGATGATCATGGTGCCGATGACGTCTTGCGTGGCGTGGTTGTTGAGCTTGTGGATCCACTCCTTGTTCATGGCGATGATGAGCTTGTTGTTCCCCATTGTGGTGGTGGGGTTCTCCATGATGAGAGTGGGAGCGCAAAATTTCTCCATGACGACTTGAGGAGCGCGCGCGAGACGAACTTGATGAGCTTGAATGGTGTCCATGACGGTTGCCAAGGTTGGCAATAGCTTGGTGAAGATCTTGGAATTGAGCATTGTGTTCCACTTGGCGTTGCCGGTCACGGTAGTCGAACTCTCCGAAAGTTTCATCAAGCCGGTTCTCAAGCCTCTCAAATTGGGCATGGAATTATTGGCGTTGTCCCCATAAGTTGTGGCGCATGGCGAAACCATCTTGGTTGTTGAAGTTGCCATCTCCACTATCTCCGCTTCCCCTAGACATGTTGTATGACCACAATTGAAAGGAAGGGTGGTATTGGTGGTATGGTATGTGCTACCTTGCCTCACCAAGTCAAAACTTGGAAAGGTTGTTCTTGCCGAGAGCAAAGAGAATACACAAGACACACACACACACACACATAAAGGCCTATGGTTGAAGGTTAGGAAAGTGGATAGCAAATGGAACAACCAAACGAAAAGGTTATTGTAAAAGGTGGGTAAAATCCAAGAAGAACGAAATCAAAGGAAAAGGTCCAAAAGGGTGACGAGAACCTATGACTATACACACACGGTGGAGATTAATGTGGCTAACACGACTATGAAAATGAGCAACAGACAAAATTGATCCTAACAAAGACTAATACTCAGTGTCGTGCCAACACTAGGAGAGACCGTATCCCATTTGCCAAAAGATTGAGAAGCAATGGATTTGCACGCTTGCCTTGCTCTTGCTCGCACTCTTGCTTAGAAGCTTTGGACTCTCTTTTGCTATTGGTATCTTTTTCTTTTTCTTTTGCTTAGAAGGTTTTTTTGTACCTCTTTCTTTCTATGATATGGAGTCAAGGTTTTTTATTGCCTCTACACTAAGACTTATGCAAGAGCAAGCGCACAATGCTTCGACAAACACAAGATGATCTACTCTCGATAGGTTAGGGAACACACAAAGGAAGAAGGGGTTAACAAGGGTGGTGCAAGTTATACCTTATGGTGATGTCATACTTGCAACCGTTGGTAGAGGGATGATTCGATTTCCGTGGTGTTGATGTCGAGCACGATTTTTTGTTGGCATTGCGGAAGCTTTGTTAGTTGACCGACATGCATACAAAACACAAACGTCAAAAGGAAATTAGTCAAAAAAGGAAAAGATGAGAAAAATTCCTGTTAGGCCGGAGACTCTGGGGTCTGGTGGCCGGAGACTCCGGGGGACTAGAGACTATGGTGTTGGTGGCCAGAGACTCCGGTGTCGGGGCCAGCACCACGAACAACTCGTGTTCTTGAGCGGAAATATGGGCCTTCGATCCTCAAATCCATAAAATTTCGACCAAATTGGGCTGGGAAACGCAGGCAAGAGGTAGGCCAACTCCAAAGACAAGTTTCTATTGGACCAAAACCACAATCAACTCACCAAAACGAGAGATCGATCCAAAAGCAATTTGGGGCTATATTTTTGGTATTTTTCAATTTATGGTGGAAATCGAAGGGCGAAGTCAAATCTGTGGCAACCAAAAGCTGCTAATACCCGTTGTTATGGGTCTCCTTGTGGATTTACCCTTGGAGTGGACCGATCTTCACGGATTTGAGGCGGGGAGTGAGGGAACACGTGATGAACATGATGAATGCAACTCTATTGTAAGATAAAGATACAACCACACGCCAAATTACACCCGATTCGATTTACTCCCGTTGGTTCAAACAACCAATCCAATAGAATCCTCGGTGAGAGACCTTGCGATAGAATCACCAAAGGAGAGATCGACAAGCGGATGATAGAATCCAAACCAAGGATAGAGTAGCAACTAAGTAGAATCCCAAAGGGAAGAGACCAAGCACTACTAGAATCCTTGATAGGGAGAGAACAAACACTTGAGGAGAGTCTTGACGACTTGGAGAAGGGCACTGACTCCAAGGCCTTGTACAACTCATAGATCTACTATTGAGAGGGGGTTCCCATCTAGGGTTAGGCACATGCTTTAATTCATCATCATCTCTAGGGTTTCAAGGAGGGAGTGGGGGCATATATATAGGCCAGCCATGAGCTAGGGGTATTTTAGGTATAAAGGGGATTTTGGGGGCCATTACTTGGGTGTGGCGCCCCGCAAAAACCACTACTAGAAAATCGCGTTGTTTTTGTGCATTGCATCATCATGACCGCATGCTCATGTCATCATGCCACATTGCATTTGAGCATCGTCATGTCCTCTTGCATTTGCTTGCATAAAACTATCTTCGAAAAATCTATTTTTGTCTTCTGAACGCCCCGTCTTTATTCAAACACAAAACCTGGGTCTCCGGAATATTTTGCTTTGTCTACCAACGGTTTTCAAAAGCCCCGTTTTAAATATTAAAATATTTATTTTATTTTTAGGGGCAGCCGTACCGGGCCGATCCGACCCAGTCGGCCACCCCCAGTACAAAACCGGTCTATCTAAACCCTTTTCCTACCCCAACCTAATCTACCCACCCTTGCCCCACCTCATCCCACCCAATCGGTGCTCGCCACCTCAGCTATCCTCCCTCCATCCACCAACCACCATCTGCCACCTCGCCCCACCCCACTGCCCGGGCCACCTCCATCCCACACGCACGCACCCAACCTACTTCCCTCCCCTCGGACATCTGCCAGCCCGGCCCCACCACGTGCACTCCACACCGACAGAGCCCCCACCTACCAGCGCCCCCGACCACCCCCGCCCCCCCCCCACATCGCTTTCGCGCCCACAGACTGTGAGCCAGCCAGCCCGGTCCCCACCTGGACACGCCTCCCACGCGCGCCCCACACACACCCGCCCCGCCACATGCTCCCGGGCCCACCCCGCGGTAGCCGCCCCAGGCACGCCTCCCCCGACGCTCCTCTCCCCCACCTCGTCTCCCTCGCATCCTCCCTCTTCCTCCTCCCGCCGCCAGGCACCGACGGTGCCCCCTCGCATCGCCGCGCCGGCCGCCTCGAATCCCCGACGTCCTCGGCCTCCTCCACTCCTTCCCGCCAGCGAGCTGCTGCCGATGCCCCCGCCTCGCAGCTCCTCTGCCGCCGCCAGAGCCCCTCCCCGCTTCCCGGCGCCGCCCCGACGGGCACCTCTCCTCTGTGTCCCCGGCCGCCGTCTTCCCCCTCTCCGGTGCCCTCTACAGCACCAACCCCACGAGCTGCCTCCTCTGGCCGCGCCTCCCTCCGCCTGTGGCGCCGCCGCCCCGTCCGCCTCTCTGCATCGCCTCCCCCGAGCCCGGCCGCGGTCCCGAGCCCGACCACGACCCTGTCGCCAGCGCCTCTCTCCGGCCCCGCCACCCGAGCTGCTCCCTGCCGTCTCCTTCCTCTACATCCGGCCACCCCGCGTCGCCTGTGCCGCCGCTAGCGACCACGACGTCCGCCGCCCATCCCCAGCGCCTCCCAGGGCCCCGCCACCGCGGCCCGACCTCCCTCTGCCTGGCCTCGTCGTGCGCGCGACGGCGCCTGACCCCGCCTTTCGGTGCTCCTCTATGTGGCCTTGGCCGCTGTCATACGTGCAAGGTGGAAGTTCATCTGTGGTGCAGTGCTGTTGTGTACTCCGCTCAGTCGACCTGGCAGTTCCTGCGTGTGCGCTTCGATCAAGCCGTGTGGGTCTCCTCTGTTGCTCCGCGCCGCCAACGTTAGGAACGCCAAGATCTCCTTCACGGATGCATCGAGGATGCCGAAAAACCAAAGACCCGTGTTGCCGAAGGTTGACACCGAAGAAGTGTCGAACCCGAAGAATCGCCGACAAGGACCGTCCCTACACCAAGATCTGCTTCCGAACACTTCGACCGAAGCCGAATCAAGATCTCCCCGGATGCGACAAGTTCTCCTTCCCGGATGCGATGCCCGAGAACCCGGATGCCAAGGACGTTGACACGGATACGCCAAGTACTTCCTCGAGGACGCCAAGATCTTCATCCCGAACGACAAGACCGATGACATGGCCCGACCACCGCAGATTCGACAAGATCTTCGCGACGACAAGATCGACACCGACCAGGGCGAAAACCGATGAGCCGCCGACACCGAACCAAGTCCTTCGACAACCTCCGAACCCCGAACCCGAAGACCCGGTTGCAAGAAGATCTACCTCCGTTATCCGAGAACGATCCCGCCGAGACCGAACCCCAGATCCGGACCCTGAGACCGACCCCGAACCCCTCGGAGCCCAAGTTCGCCGAACCCTAATGTGATTCCCTATCCGAGACCCCATTATTTTTATAATATGACATTACCAACTGGTGCATATTAAATTGTTCATGCATGCATACTTGTCTGTGGTTTGGGGGCATTATGCCAATTCATCTCATAATTAAACATGGAGTCTATATGCGGGATATCTTTGTCTTATCCCGGACTCCATTTAAATTGGCATAGCGAACCGAAGCCCTGTTTTGTCTTACTAATCCAACATTTAATTTGCGGGGTAGATAAATAACTTGAACCGTTTAATTAAATGTCGGGACCCCGGTTCCGTTAATAATTGCCTAATTGCATCGCATCTTGCCATGTCATACATCATACATGCATCATATCGATCTTTTACCGTAGTAATAAATAGTGCATCCGGTGTTTATTCTAGTGTTTTGGATCTTCGCGGATAAGGCCGTTGAGTGGATGCGAGTGTCGATCCGATCTTCGGATGAACCTTCGACAATGTTTTCAGGCAAGCACCTCCCCCTTTCTACCTATCTTACTTTTATAGTATTTATTCCCTCCTGTTGATCTATTGCTATCTGTGTTGCGATGCTCTAGTTTTCGTACCCGGAACATCCCTTGCAGCCTTATATTGCCTTGGACACATCCTATTACCTGTTGTTTGGTAGATAGTTGGACCTGCGCGTCGTAGTCGCGTGCTCAAGTGCTGTTGTGTGTCGTCAAGTACCACAGTTGTTGGAGTATGGCCGTGTGTTTAATGTTGGATATGATCATGGCTTTAATTATTGTTTAATAACTAAAATTGAAGTAGGTAAATGCAGAGGCACCGGTGGGTAATAGACAATATTTGGATTTTAACTGCTCACTGGTGTCCCGTAGGACCCCGAGTTCTTGACACCTGTTCCGAGATCGAGCGCGCTAACCACAGGTGGGGTGTGTGGGCACACCCATCGATTAGTACCTGATTTCAAAGTATTGTACTGGGGGCCACAAAGTAGTTTGGGGCTTTATTACTATTTTGTACTTATGCCATGCTTTACTGCTTAATTTAAAATTGTGCGAGGTACTGCACCTGTACTGTTTAGGGAAGCGGAGTGTTTTCGCGGTATCGACAAGCCCAGTCACATTTTCGGGTTCCCAGTCGTTTACAGCCACTGACGCAAACCCTGAGTCCGTCTCAGAGACCGGCCGACTTCGTTGTGGGTAGCGTAGTGGGGTGGCCCCCATGTACTTGCTTTGGGTCTGGGAAACGTCATGACTTAGGCCCCGCCGACATACCGATGGGTGTATGTTAACTGATCTGGCAAAAAGGGTCGAAGTGCGTGTGGATACTTTGGTGCACCCCTGCAGGGTTAAATCTTTTCGAAAAGCCGTGTCCGCGGTTATGGACGACTTGGAGCATAGTTCTCGATCATAGACAACCATAACTAAAGTTTACTGTTATAATTTGACTTATATCCGATATGACTAGTAATCAGCTTCACTGCAACGGAATGGCTAAATAAAAGTACCAACAACTGCTGGGTTTGGGATATTTCATGCTAATTGTATCTGACTAGTAAGTGTTGCAACTACAACGGAATGGTTAACTAAAAGTGCCCACTGCTTATTATATCAGGATGACTATCTATACCTGACTAGTAATTGATGCAACGATAACTGAATAAATAAAACTGCCAACGGTGTGAGTTCCTCGGTTGACTTCCTCGTTTGGTCTCGAGGGGGAAACACCAGGAGGGGTATGTTTGGTGGTAGTATCAGGTTGGTTCCGAATAGGTCTTTCTTATCTCTCTCTCTGATAGACGACAGTTGTATCGAGTCTCTATAGGTTGTTCAGTGCATGCCGCTGCGCCGATCCACCATACCTATGTAGGCGAGGACCGCCAATTCTAGTCTCGCTGCATGGCCTCGATCGACCGCTCTCTCTTTTTCCTTTGCCCTGTGTCGGCACCCCTTTTGTTTAAGCAGGTTTTGAGATCGACGTCGTTAGCAGGGTTACCCTTCCGGCCTGGCCTGGGCAGGGTTATGGACGCCATTGGTTATTCTTCAGGGCTCTTAGCCCCATTTGCATCTTGCCCGTAGTCGGACGCTCTATCGTTTTCAAGGTGATTGGATCTTGTACTGTATATTTGTATTCTTGACTCATGGAGTCGTGTTGTATATATATCTGTTTTGTGGGTTCCATCGTGGACTATTGTGTAATGATATTACTTCGTTTTCCACCCGCACGAAAGTGCCTGGTGGGCACCTTTGAATCGTTTCTATGCGGGTTTGGCGGGATTCGCTAAAACTTGCATAGGGCCGATTCTGAGGGTGTTACAGAGTGGTATCAGAGCCCAGCAGTTGCGATACCCCACAAGTCCAGCCTGTAGGATAACCTAGCTAACGGCCGAAGTAGAGTGTCAAAACTATTTTTGCAAAATCGGTTGGATAGTTCTGATTAGGTCTGATTTTACTCCTTACCCCTCTGCTGCTCTCCTCTCACCTCTGCGTGTTTTGAATCCGCTCTCTTCTCTCTCTTCGAGTCCAGGATTTCTCGTGGTTGGGTTCCATCGTACCTTCAGGGTTTCGCTTCCTCCTTTGGTAACGGTGTTGCTACATCTGGTCTTCATGCTATCCGAGGAATCCTTCGTCTGGTGGACTTCTCTTTGTTCCTTCTCGTGCCTTCCGGTGTTTTCCGACGCGACGACATCATCTACGCCAGATCCGATGCAGAGTCTGCATCACTCCTTTGTTTCTGAACCTCGATTGTCGAGATCTTCAGTCTGATTCCAAGAATGGTTGCACGCTTTTCTACTAATTGTGCAGAGTAATAGTTTGGGTGCGTGATGGATTGGCCCCCATGCCGACTACTCACTCTATTCGCTTGTGTACATTGAAGTGGATGAGAATTCATAGGTTCTCTCTTTCTATCGAAGTTAGAGGTGGCTTTATTTGTGGATACCTCTACCTTCGCCCTTTGTTACCGGAGTGCTCTCTCGACGTTCACGGACAACGACCTCTTGTTAGTGGTGTCGCGAGGATCTACACGATGCGAGAAGATTCAGATCGCCGCCCTTCTTCCCGGTACCATGAGGCGGATCTCGAGGGCGAGATCCATTGTTAGTGGTGTCGAATTGTGGCGCCCCGCAAAAACCACTACTAGAAAATCGCGTTGTTTTTGTGCATTGCATCATCATGACCGCATGCTCATGTCATCATGCCACATTGCATTTGAGCATCGTCATGTCCTCTTGCATTTGCTTGCATAAAACTATCTTCGAAAAATCTATTTTTGTCTTCTGAACGCCCCGTCTTTATTCAAACACAAAACCCGGGTCTCCGGAATATTTTGCTTTGTCTACCAACGGTTTTCAAAAGCCCCGTTTTAAATATTAAAATATTTATTTTATTTTTAGGGGCAGCCGTACCGGGCCGATCCGACCCAGTCGGCCACCCCCAGTACAAAACCGGTCTACCTAAACCCTTTTCCTACCCCAACCTAATCTACCTACCCTTGCTCCACCTCATCCCACCCAATTGGTGCTCGCCACCTCAGCTATCCTCCCTCCATCCACCAACCACCATCTGCCACCTCGCCCCACCCCACTGCCCCAGCCGCCACCCTCCATCCCACACGCACGCACCCAACCTACTTCCCTCCCCTCGGACATCTGCCAGCCCGGCCCCACCACGTGCACTCCACACCGACAGAGCCCCCACCTACCCGCGCCACCGACCACCCCGGCCCCACCCCCACATCACTTTCCGCGCCTGCCCACCAGACCCCGCGCGGGCCAGCCCGACCGTCCCCACCTGGACACGCCTCCCACGCGCGCCCCACACACACCCGCCCCGCCACATGCTCCCGGGCCCACCCCGTGGTAGCCGCCCCAGGCACGCCTCCCCCGACGCTCCTCTCCCCCACCTCGTCTCCCCCGCATCCTCCCTCTTCCTCCTCCCGCCGCCAGGCACCGACGGTGCCCCCTCGCGTCGCCGCGCCCGGCCGCCTCGACTCCCCGACGTCCTCGGCCTCCTCCACTCCTTCCCGCCAGCGAGCTGCTGCCGACGCCCCCGCCTCGCAGCTCCTCTGCCGCCGCCAGAGCCCCTCCCCGCTTCCCGGCGCCGCCCCGACGGGCACCTCTCCTCTGCGTCCCCGGCCGCCGTCTTCCCCCTCTCCGGTGCCCTCTACAGCACCAACCCCGCGAGCTGCCTCCTCTGGCCGCGCCTCCCTCCGCCTGTGGCGCCGCCGCCCCGTCCGCCTCTTCAGATCGCCTCCCGAGCCCGCCACGGTCCCCGAGCCACGACCACGCCCGGCGCCTCTCTCCGGCCCCGCCACCCGAGCTGCTCCCTGCCGTCTCCTTCCTCTGCATCCGGCCACCCCGCGTCGCCTGTGCCGCCGCCAGCGACCACGACGTCCGCCGCCCGTCCCCAGCGCCTCCCAGGGCCCCGCCACCGCGGCCCGACCTCCCTCTGCCTGGCCTCGTCGCGCCGCCTGCGGCAGCACGTCGGAGCGCCCTGACCCGCCTTTTGGTGCTCCTCTATGTGGCCTTGGCCGCTGTCGTACGTGCAAGGTGGAAGTTCATCTGTGGTGCATTGCTGTTGTGTACTCCGCTCAGTCGACCTGGCAGTTCCTGCGTGTGCGCTTCGATCAAGCCGTGTGGGTCTCCTCTGTTGCTCCGCGCCGCCAACGTTAGGAACGCCAAGATCTCCTTCACGGATGCATCGAGGATGCCGAAAAACCGAAGACCCCTGTTGCCGAAGGTTGACACCGAAGAAGTGTCGAACCCGAAGAATCACCGACAAGGACCGTCCCTACACCAAGATCTGCTTCCGAACACTTCGACCGAAGCCGAATCAAGATCTCCCCGGATGCGACAAGTTCTCCTTCCCGGATGCGATGCCCGAGAACCCGGATGCCAAGGACGTCGATACGGATACGCCAAGTACTTCCTCGAGGACGCCAAGATCTTCATCCCGAACGACAAGACTGATGACATGGCCCGACGACCGCAGATTCGACAAGATCTTCGCGACGACAAGATCGACACCGACCAGGGCGAAAACCGATGAGCCGCTGACACCGAACCAAGTCCTTCGACAACCTCCGAAGCCCGAACCCGAAGACCCGGTTGCGACAAGATCTACCTCAGTTATCCGAGAACGATCCCGCCGAGACCGAACCCCAGATCCGGACCCTGAGACCGACCCCGAACCCCTCGGAGCCCAAGTTCGCCGAACCCTAATGTGATTCCCTATCCGAGACCCCATTATTTTTATAATATGACATTATCAACTGGTGCATATTAAATTGTTCATGCATGCATACTTGTCTGTGGTTTGGGGGCATTATGCCAATTCATCTCATAATTAAACATGGAGTCTATATGCGGGATATCTTTGTCTTATCCCGGACTCCATTTAAATTGGCATAGCGAACCGAAGCCCTGTTTTGTCTTGCTAATCCAACATTTAATTTGCGGGGTAGATAAATAACTTGAACCGTTTAATTAAATGTCGAGACCCCGGTTCCGTTAATAATTGCCTAATTGCATCGCATCTTGCCATGTCATACATCATACATGCATCATGCCGATCTTTTGCCGTAGTAATAAATAGTGCATCCGGTGTTTCTTCTAGTGTTTTGGATCTTCGCGGATAAGGCCGTTGAGTGGATGCGAGTGTCGATCCGATCTTCGGATGAACCTTCGACAATGTTTTCAAAGTAGCACCTCCCCTTTCTACCTATCTTACTTTTATAGTATTTATTCCCTCCTGTTGATCTATTGCTATCTGTGTTGCGATGCTCTAGTTTTCGTACCCGGAACATCCCTTGCAGCCTTATATTGCCTTGGACACATCCTATTACCTGTTGTTTGGTAGATAGTTGGACCTGCGCGTCGTAGTCGCGTGCTCAAGTGTTGTTGTGTGTCGTCAAGTACCACAGTTGTTGGAGTATGGCCGTGTGTTTAATGTTGGAGATGATCATGGCTTTAATTATTGTTTAATAACTAAAATTGAAGTAGGTAAATGCAGAGGCACTGGTGGGTAATAGACAATATTTGGATTTTAATCGCCACCGGTGTCCCGTAGGGACCCCGAGTTCTTGACACTGCTCCGAGATCGAGCGCGCTAACCACGTGTGGGTGTGGGCACCCCCATCGATTAGTACCTGATTTCAAAGTATTGTACTGGGGGCCACAAAGTATTTTGGGGCTTTATTACTATTCTGTACTTATGCCATGCTTTACTGCTTAATTTAAAATTGTGCGAGGTACTGCAGCTATACTGTTTAGGGAAGCGGAGTGTTTTCGCGGTATCGACAAGCCCAGTCACATTTTCGGGTTCCTGTCGTTTACACATACCATCGACGCAAACCCTGAGTCCGTCTCGGAGACCGGCCGACTTCGTTGCGGGTAGCTTAGTGGGGTGGCCCCCATGTACTTAATTTGGGTCTGGGAAACGTCATGACTTAGGCCCCGCCGACATACCGATGGGTGTATGTTAACTGATCCGCAAAAGGGTCAAGTGCGTGTGGATACTTTGGTGCACCTCAGGTTAAATCTTTCAAAAGCCGTGTCATGGTTATGGACGACTTGGAGCACAGTTCTCGATCATAGACAACCATAACTAAAGTTTACTGTTATAATTTGACTTGTATCCGATATGACTAGTAATCAGCTTCACTGCAACGGAATGGCTAAATAAAAGTACCAACAACTGCTGGGTTTGGGATATTTCATGCTAATTGTATCTGACTAGTAAGTGTTGCAACTACAACGGAATGGTTAACTAAAAGTGCCCACTGCTTATTATATCAGGATGACTATCTATACCTGACTAGTAATTGATGCAACGATAACTGAATAAATAAAACTGCCAACGGTGTGAGTTCCTCGGTTGACTTCCTCGTTTGGTCTCGAGGGGGAAACACCAGGAGGGGTATGTTTGGTGGTAGTATCAGGTTGGTTCCGAATAGGTCTTTCTTATCTCTCTCTCTGATAGCCGACAGTTGTATCGAGTCTCTATAGGTTGTTCAGTGCATGCCGCTCGATCCACCACCATACCTATGTAGGCGAGGACCGAATTCTAGTCTCGCTGTGTCGCCTCGATCGACCGCTCTCTCTTTTTCCTTTGCCCTTTGTCGGCACCCCTTTTGTTTAAGAAGGTTTTGAGATCGACGTCGTTAGCAGGGTTACCCTTCCGGCCTGGCCTGGGCAGGGTTATGGACGCCATTGATTATTCTTCAGGGCTCTTAGCCCCATTTGCATCTTGCCCGTAGTCGGACGCTCTATCGTTTTCAAGGTGATTGGATCTTGTACTGTATATTTGTATTCTTGACTCATGGAGTCGTGTTGTATATATATCTGTTTTGTGGGTTCCATCGTGGACTATTGTGTAATGATATTACTTCGTTTTCCACCCACACGAAAGTGCCTGGTGGGCACCTTTGAATCGTTTCTATGCGGGTTTGGCGGGATTTTCTAAAACTTGCATAGGGCCGATTCTGAGGGTGTTACATTGGGCCAGGCCCAACTCAGAGCACGCAGGCCCGATTCACTTACATCGGAGACTCTGGGGTGGCCGGAGACTCCGGGGTGGTCTTCAGACTCTGGCTGAGTCTCTGGGGTGACATGCATAGAACGTTCGGCGGAGGTCCGGAGTCTGGTCCGGAGACCTGGGGAGGAGACTCCGGTGCAGCAGGCCGGAGACTCCGGGGGTGGAGAGGTCAGAGACTCCAGGTTTAGTGGAGACTCCATGGTGGGTGTTGCTCTCTGGCTTGGTCTCCAGAGGGGTGTACTGAACTCTATAGGCAGAGGGGCGGAGTCTTGCCCGGAGTCTGGGCCGGAGACTCCGGTGTCCAGGGCGGAGACTCCGGTCTTGCTCAAGCAGCTTCTTGCATATTCTCTTCCAGGCCTCTTGCTTGGGTGTCTTGTCTCCAGGTTCATCCTTGTCGCTTCCTCTTGGCATCAGGATCACATGCCTAGTCACACAATAGATATTTGGCTCAAGTAGTATCCCATTCACATGATAGCCAACAGATGGTAATATATGGAAGGAATTCACCTTTGTAGGAGTGGTTGGTGTAGCATCATGTGGAGTAATGGTGATTGCCATATGTTGGGCCGTATCATCATCGTCAAGGAGGAGCAGGGACCGCCCAATGACAGAGGAGGAGGAGACCGAGGCCGCCATCCTCCTATCCCAGCTGAAGGAGGAGCGGAAGTGGGAGGGCATGGGGGAGGCCCTCCATGATTCGTGGGTCACCGCGCAGGACCGTGTTGCTCACTCGACGCCACCGCTGCCGCCTCTGGCAGCGTCTGTGCCTTAGGCCACCACCAACTGCTTTGTTTAAACTTTAAAGAAACTTAAAATAGTTATCTGATACCTTCGATCCGGATTATGGATGTAGTATAGCTTCTTTTTCCCTAGTAGACATAGGTTATCGAATCCTCGGGAAGCGAATGCATAGTGAAGTTACTTTAACGGACCTTTGGGAGTTTTAGAATTCCTTTTGTGTTTTTACCGGACCAATAACTTGCGTCTTTTGTTGTTGTCAATGATGGAGAGAGAGGGCCTAGGGCGTTTGGTTTCACCTGTAGCTGTGCAAAACATTTGATGGGAATAAAAGATAAAAATAAAGTATGCATGTACTTGTTAGGGAAAGATAAATTATATGTGGGCAGTGCATCCATAATTGCTATTGCCTCCGCAACCGCTTATAGCAATAACCTACTAGTCTCATCCATAGAAGAAAGATAACTAATGATATGCATAGTGATGCCACCGTTAATCCCAAGTAAATCCCTCACATACAGCCATACTACCCCTTCTATCACTAGGGTTCCCAACCTACAGATCAGTCATTACTCATACTCCCTATACCTGGATCAACCCTCGGGGTCTTGGCTACCTGACAAGTCCTTGGATTGAGGCAAGAGAAGATACAATAATCATCATGTCATACAAACTAATACACGATCCCATCTATGATAAATAATATGCACAATCGCTACATGGCTAGGCCGAAGCCCTTAGCCCAAGGAGAATTACTCACACATAGAGATGAGATCAACAATCACAAACATTGTAATGAAAATCATAAGATTGATAGCAATAGTCTTATAATATCGCCAATCGAAGAAGAGATCTACTATTACAAGTGGTGGAATATGGCTATGGAGATGGAGAAGGGTTTTGAGATCTGGAGGCGACTGGTGATCTGTGGCAGCGACTTTTTGGCGAGGTCTAGCTTGTTTTCTCATTGCCTGAGGCTTCTTTATATAGGGGTCCCTTCACGAAAGTTGTTCTGTTTGACCTAACGGTGGCGGCACCAACTATACGACCGGAGCTATATGGATAGAAGTTTTGCTCCGATCATATAGTTGGTCGTTAAAGCGTCTGCCTCCGCTTTACTGCTCCTAGTTTCTTCTAGTTGTTGGAAATCTCGTATCTTTGACTTTAATGTAGTGATTCCCATCTTCAAACGACATTATATGCGCAGGAAAAATATAAAAGAAAGGATTGCATACCCCTCTGAATATTAGGCATTAGTGGCAGGGTTTAGAGAGATATTTCATCAAAATTATGAATAATATCCAGTTTAAATGTGGACGTAGATGGCTATATTTTAGAGCCATCAACCTCCCCAAGCTTAAACTTGATCGTCCCCGAGTAAGAAAACCAAAATCAAAAAGGAACTCAACATTTAAACTGAAATAACGAGATGGTGATCTTACTCATGATTGGTAGATTCATGTTTCCTCCACTTCATAAATCTGAAAAACTTCAGCATAGATAGAGTAATGGCAAGCATATCATATGGGTTTTATGCATCCTTATAGTGCAAAAAAATTATTGTTAGCATGGTTGATTCAAATGAGTAAACTTTATTCCATGTCATGTAATCAACTCATAGGCTTGCCTTTGAACAATAAATATAATCATGTAAATTAAGAGTGTGAGAGTTGTCATGAAAAGCATATACACTAGAGTATCTCAATTATCCCACATCAATAAATCAAGACTTTTTAAGCACTACTTTTCTATTCATTGTCCTTCAAGAATTTTAGTTTTTAAGTAATTGAGAGTATGCCAAAGATTTTTATTAGTTTATCGGGCTGTGATGGACACTCGTGGCATCACTAAGGTTTTTGTTCCTTTTGCATAATGATTACTCATAATAGCTATAGGAGTGATTCCATCATGATTACAGCTACCCGGGAGTGCCCAGAATCTTACCCACTATAGCATTGCTGCTACAAGTGTTTAATCAACTCATAGCCGAAATCTAGGAGTTTCCTCCATGAAGATCGTTCGTAGGCCAGTAGAGTTGTTGGCATCCCATGAAGTTTGACACGTATAAAGTGATATGGGCACGATATGCGCGAGGGAGGAGTGGGAGGTAGGCGCAAGGGAGATCATCAAGATGAAAGAACGTTCAATTCGGACAGACAGAAGTCCTGAAATTGAAACGGACATGGATTCCTCATACGAACTCCGAATCAAGCAAATAAGCACTTGTTGGATAGATAATTCCAAGATCTTTCCAATGAGTACTTTCACGTCTCAAGAACCCGGATAATACGGCCCCCACACCCCGGATAATCTGGCCATGCTTCGGAAATTCTGCTAAGGACTTCGTGCACGACGTTCTATACGCCCCCCGGATAATCCGGCCCACTTAGACCGGATAATCCGGCCCTATAAGTTTCCGTCCGATCTGGACGTACCAGATTGTATCAGACACGTTTTTGTTTCACGTCGTTTTGACGTTCCGGCTGCCATATAAGCCCCAAAATGCCATCTAGATTAGGTTAGCTAGAAATTGTGTCTAAAACTATTGTGTGAGTTGGTTAGTGAGCATCCCTCCGGGGACGGCGATGCCGTGTTATCTATCATATTGATATTGTCACAGAGGTTCTTGTGTTCATCAAGGATTGTCGTGTTTTGGTTTGAGGCGTGGTGATCTTCATCATGTTACTTGCTGGATTGATTCCTCTTCTTAAGGTTGCGTTCATCGCGTGATTGGGAGATTACCAACCGGGTTGACTCGCTATGAAAGATTGGGACAAAACTCAAGGATCACCAGGGTGATCCGTATCATGTGGTATCAGAGAACCAGGTTGCTCATGGCGAGATTGTGTTGATTGATCGGCTGAGTGTGTTCTTGGTGGAGATCAGAGAGTTGAGGCGGAGCAGATTGGATCTCGACGTCCGCACACCGGAGTGTTCGACGGTTTCCGCCCGGAGTGTCTGGCCGACCTGGATAGTCCGACCCTCCAACATCGGACAATCCGGCCCTGAATATTTTTGGTTCTACAGTCATGCTAGGAAGCATGCCGTCGTGTCAGGGTGATTTTTTTGGCAAATGGTGCACTTCTGGGAAGAGATCTGGTGATGTGTACAATGATTATCTTGACATCTTGCACGGTGTAGTATGTGATGATTCTCAAATCAGTTGGAGACTGGTCCATATGGTGACATATGAGGAATATGAGTCGTGGGAACGTCATATGCAAGATGGTTTTTACAGATGCTATACATACGAGTATTTGGATAATCCTACACGTATGCATCTTGCATTATGACGTGTGGATGAGGAGATAGCTCGTTGGTGGGATAAAGAGGTGCGTGAGAAGGATATTGTTGATGCAACTTGGAAGTACTTCCGTAATTTTTTGCGTTGCTATTTTATGTCTCCTCATCATAAGGTATTTTGTACCAAGCCCGCGAAGGCAGTACAGCAGTCGCCCAAAGTTGTAGTTATGTCTATTCCATCTCATGTAAAGGAGGCTCCAGTAGTTGTTCCAGTGCAACCGGTCAGCGTGGCAGTGCCAATTTTTTTTGAAGAGAAGCAACCTGATGTTGACAAGGTTGTTATGTGCGCTGCAACTGTAGTGGAGGATGTTGTACCATTGAGTGGGCTGAATTTGCAACTCAAGAAGGTACAAGGCGATGCTTGCATTACAGTTGACAAGGGCCAGCATTGGAATTTATTTCAGGCGTAGTGTATGATCAAAGGCAAAGCATGCAAGTTGATTGTTGATGGATGAAGCTGTACTAATGGCATTAGCATGGAAATGGTGGCAGCGTTGGGGTTGTCCACATGGCGTATTCCTGAACCTAAGCATCTACAATGGTTAAATAGTTGTGGTATGGTGAAGGTAACTCATAAGGTGCGTGTGCCGTTTACAGTTGGTGATTATGTTGATGAGATTGAGTGCGATGTGTTGACATTGGAGGTATGTGGGCTGTTACTTGGTCATCCATGGCAGTATGATCGTAATGCTACACATGCTGGACGAGTAAATACATATTCTTTTATGCATGGTGGCAAACAACAGACTTTGAAGCCTATGCAGGATGATCACATAAAGTCTGATGTAGAGCTGGTGGTACATAAGGAGAATGTGCGCAAGGCTAAGCCAAAATCTAGGCTAGCTAAGGTGCAGGATGGAGAGCATGATGCACAATGCGACAATGTTGATATTGCTTCAGCTATGCCTGTAGATGACAAGCCAGTGGAACTTGTTAGTGCACGGACGTCCAGATCCAATCTGCTCCGCCTCAACTCTCTGATCTCCACCAAGAACACACTCAACCGATCAATCAACACAATCTTGCCGTGAGCAACCTGGTTCTCTGATACCACATGATATTGCTCACTGAGTAAACCCAGCGCTCTGATACCAAGATGATACGGATCATGTTGGCGATCCTTGAGTTTTGTCCCGATCTTTCACAGCGAGTCAACCCGGATGGTAATCTCCCAATCGCGCGATGAACGCAACCTAAAGAAGAGGAATCAATCCAGCAAGTAACAGGATGAAGATCACCATGCCTCAAACCAAAACACGACAATCATTGATGAACACAAGAACCTCTGCGACAATATCAATATGATAGATAACACGGCATCGCCGTCCCCGGAGGGATGCTCACCAAGAAACTCACACAATAGTTTTAGACTCAATTTCTAGCTAACCTAATCTAGATGGTGTTCCGGGGCTTATATGGCAGCCGGAGCATCGAAACGACGTGAAACGAAAACTTATAGGGCCGGATTATCCGGTCTAAGTGGGCTGGATTATCCGAGGGCCGTACAGAACGTCGCGCACGAAGTCCTTAGCAGAATTTCCGAAGCAGGGCCAGATTATCCGGGGTGTGGGGGCCGGATTATCCGGGGTCTTGAGACATGGAAGTACTCATTGGAAATATCTTGGAATTATCTATCCAACAAGTGCTTATTTGCTTGATTCGGAGTTCGTATGAGGAATCCACGCCCGTTTCAATTTCAGGACTTCTGTCTGTCCGAATTGAACGTTTCTTCTTCTTGATGATCTCCCTTGCACCTACCTCCCGCTCCTCCCTCGCGCATATCGTGCCCATATAATCTCTTGCGCCTTCCTCCTGCTCCTCCCTCGCGCATCCTTGGGCGATCATCATGCTAGGCTCCTCTTGTAGCCCTTCTCCTCCTCGCGCCATGCTTGTTTCTCCAACGAACCTGATCATACATAAATGCATAGACTTAGGTAGTATAAAGTTCTTATAAATGAAAGCATCATGGTCAACTAGGAATGAATTCACCTGATAGTCATTATTGATTTGACTCAATATTTCCTTCCAATTCAGGCAGTCAGAATCATAATAATCCCTGTATATATCCTCATCATCCTCCCTTAATTCATGAAAAGCCGTCCACAGCTTTGGGTAAGCTCAAAGTGGAAGAAACAAAAAGAACAACGTGTACGCAAAGTATATGTATATATAACATGTTGTATTATTGTTGTTCACATGAAAAGTATGTCCAATATACATCAAGCAACTTAAATTGCAGGTATAAGTGAAGTACAAAGAATCATGATCATGGTGAATAACGACTAAATCGATAGTCTTGTACTTCAATATTAAATTGAGTTTTCGCAAAGAAGATCTATGATCAAATTTGTGCACAAGATCAAACCAATTAAATCTATGTGAAACCAAATTGATTCATGCCATGCTTCAACTGCGCTACTCTGATTATTATGAACATGATCATGTTGTCTAGTATGTAAGATGCAACTCAATTTGCAAATATCAAGGAAGTCTAAAGTAGTAACATAACTAGAGAAAGACTTTTGGGACAAACACAATGAATATGAAAACTTGGGTTCTATTCTAGCAAGATCAACTAGACCAGAATGTATTTCCATAATATCTCGAACATGAACTATTGTCCCATAGCAAATATTTTGTGACACATTGCATATATGGCTGAAAATAGCTTGTTTCAGTTCAGCGATTCTGTCACAAGTAATGCATAAGTGATCCACAAGAAAATTTTCATCCATGCTCTATTCACCAATTAGATTGAAAGTGAAACAAGGAGAATATGTGCTAGAATTTAGACATGAAATTTCAGAAATCTTGTCCATAGCACAACTCATACTCATAGGTTCATTTAGCATGATGGAATACAAAATATCAGTAGGTGGTATTCTAGCAAGTATTTCCTTATGTGTTATTAGTACCACATGATCAAAATTTGAATTTGGTAAACTATCAGATGGTGATGAAATAGTAGTGTAAGGCAAATCACAAGGAGGCTTCAGTAAAGGAATAGACTCACAATATGTCGCACATGTTGGCTGAAGCTCCAAATCAGTACCAATGTCATCAACAATCTCCTCAGTTGTAGTAGGTACTAAAACATCCTCCGCTAGTGACAATGCACAGTTCGACGATGCAGGTTGTAAAATAGATTGCTCCCTTTCTTCAAAAGCAACTTGCATAGCACAAAAAACAATACCAGGAGTAGAGATGATTACATTAGTAGAAATATCCTCACATGTATTAGCATCTACTACACTGATGTTTTCTTTTTCTCTCATACTCTTAGAATGGATGCTCTCAACCTCACGTTTAGTGGAATCACACAGCTCACTTTTGATAACACTTCACTCAACTTGGCTATGTGGCTCTCATTCTCACATGGGTTGTAATGCACACCGTGTTCAAGATGACAAATAATAGAATTGTCACCATTCATCATGACCTTGTACTTAGTAGACAAACTGAAATCTTTTGTCCTCTCCTTGGAAAGAAGATGATACTCATGAAATTTGTCGGCTGAAATCCTAAGCATAGCATGCCTCTTCATGTTCCATTTGAAAGAAATCCTTCCAACAACAGGACATATTTGAGCGTCAAACCTCCTTCTCCAAGGTTCTCCCAATAGTATGTGACAAGACTCAAGTGGTATAGGAGATACATCATAGCGCACAATCTCAGTATGCTCTTTAAAAGTCATAGGAACATCAGCGGTGTGTGAAATCAGCAATGTGCCATATGATGAATGCAAGAGATTTGGCACCACACGGGTACATGTGGTGCAGCTTTTGTTCAACTTCAATGCTGATCAAATTAATAGTAGAGTTGCTATCAATGGTAATGGAAGCACATCGCTCACCAATCATCACATTATGGTGGAAAAGACCATCACCATCAAAAATACCGCGTTCTTCCTTCGAAAAAGTTCCACTACAATGCCAATTGTGGAAGAATTTGTACCTATAGGTCTCCACATTATCTGTAACATCATTGGCCTCCATTTTCAACATCACATCAGCACTACTAGAAGACATGATTAGTACATTAGTGCACAAAACAAAATCTGGTGGTGGAACTCTCACAACTCACTCAAAACTGACAAGAAAGTAGATCTTACCGTTCCAAAGTGAATAGTGATGCTTACCAATTCGAAATCAAAGACTTATGCACTGATGTGATGAAGTGAATATCAAAGGTATAGAGAACGATCATAGGGCACATAGGTTATTTATGGTGGAGCTCTAGGTATGGTATCCTATCTACACCAAAAACAAGTCCTAGTGCTGATCGTACAACAACCCAAGAAACACACACATGGAGATAAAAGTGGCAATGCAACTATGAAAGGTGTTGCACTACGCTAGAGAGACACTAGCAAAGCTCAAAGTAAACAGGCACAAGATTGCTCAATCTACCGGTGCACAAAGATATCATTAGGCCTCTTGCTCAATTCTCCTTTTCTTTTTCTCTTTCTTTTGTATAGCTTCTTTTTCTTTTTGCTTTTTCTTTTGCTATGTTGCTTTTTCTCTTTTTTGAATATATGTCACACACGGCCAAATTACAAAGCACAACACCAAAATCCTAGGAGCAGCCTGTAGGAGTGGAAACTAGTCTCAATGGTCAAGTTCCTACACCTTTGAAATAGAATGGCTATGGCTAAAGTTAAGGAAAAGTGCAACTTTTACACTTTGTAAGTCTGGCTGCCGTGGCAGAAAAACAACGCAAAAACGTGCCGTGGCAGAAAAATTTCCTGCCGCGGCAGAAAAAAGGACGAAAACGTGCCGTGGCAGGAAACCGAGTCGTGGCAGAGAAGGACTTGCGGCAGAGAAACATGCCATTTCTGTGCCGCGGCAGAAGTCGGCATTTTTTTTTGCAATTCCTACTTGCAGATGACGGTGATGATAGATAACTAGCCTGTAGCTATGAACTCTCCCGCTCGATCCCTGATGCCAATGCAACAGCTCTCGAACCCTGTAGAATATTCACAACACCACGCTCTTGCGCACGTAGCCATCGACGAGGAATGGTAGTTTGCAATCTACTAATTCTCGATGGAACAACAGATCACACTCAATTGTAGTAGTATAATTCGATCACAAGGTAATTCCAGAGGTTCTAGATAGAAACAACTCCAAAATAGTTTTAACATAGTCTAACCTAGACTAGAGGGCATTCCCAGGCTTATATGGCCGCCGGAACGTCCAAAAAACGCGAAATAAAAACGTGTTTGATATAGTCAGATCCGTCCGGATCTGATGGAAACTTTTAGGGACGGATTATCTGGTCTAAGTGGGCCAGATTATCCGGGGAAACTTTTAGGGACGGATTATCCGGTCTAAGCGTGCTCAGGTTCACTAAGGAGACAAGCATGGCACGAGAAGGAGAAGGGCTGCGTCAAGAGGAGCCAGACATGATGATCATCCATGAAGGCGCGAGGGAGGAGAGGGAGGCAGGCGCAATACAAGCAAGGAAGATCATCAAAGAGAAGAAAAGTTCAATTCGGACAGACAGAAGTCCTGAAATTGAAACGGACGTGGATTCCTCATACGAACTCCAAATCAAGCAAATAAGCACTTGCTGGATAGATAATTCCAAGATCTTTCCAATGAGTGTTTCCACGTCTCAATACCCCGGATAATCCGGCCCCCACACCCCGGATAATCCCGCCCTGCTTTGGAGATTCCGCTAAGGACTTCGGCGCGACGTTCTGTTCTGGGACGGATATTTGACCGGACTTTTCCCTACACCTTTGAAAACTAGTCTCAATGGGAAAGTTTCTACACCTTTGAAATATAATGGCTATGGCTAAAGTTAAGGAAAAGGGCAATTTATACACTTTGTAAGTCTGGCTGCCGTGGCGTAAAAAACAGTAAAAAACGCGTGGCGAAAAAATTTCATGCATGCGTAAAAACGACCGAAAACGTGCCGTGGCAGGAAACCGAGTCGTGGCAGAGAAGGACTCGCAGCAGAGAAACATGCCATTTCTGTGCCGTGGCAGAAGTCGGCAATTTTTTTTTTGCAATTCCGACTTGCCAAGTAGTACACAACTAGGACTCTTTGCTTGGATCGGATCTGACTTGATGGTGGCAGAAACAATTGATGGGAAACTCGGCTAAAACAACTAGAAAGCAAAAAAAAATCTACGAAGAACAGATCTAGATCTAAACTAAATGACGAACATGTCCAGCAACTATTACTCGTCTACGATGCAATCTAGTCTATGGAAACTCTTTTTGTGGGCCTTTTTCTGTATAGGACTAAAAACACTCTCTAATCTATGGATGGATTGTGGATTGCTTACTGATGCAACGAGGAAATCTGATACCAAGATGATATTGCTCACCGAGTAAACCCAGTGCTATGATACCAAGATGATATGGGGTGGCCCGATCTTCTCAGCAAGCTCTTATCGATGGTAATGGTGGATGGTTGATAACTAGTGCGTAGCTATGATCTCTCCCGCTCGAGCCCTGATGCTAGTGCAACAGATCTCAAACCTTGTAGGATATCCACAACACCATGCTCTTGCGCATGTAGCCGTCTACCATGAATGGTAGTATGCAATCTACTAATTCCCAATGGAACAACAAATCACACTCAATTATAGTTGGTAGATTCGAACATAGGATAATTCTAGAGGTTCTATGAAAGAAACAACTCCAAAATATTTTAACGTGGTCTAAACCTAAAACTAGTGCACCCCATCTGTTTATGCGTCTGTGGGTAAGGTGGCTAAGGGGTGAGTTGGTCCCACCCAACTAGGGTACAAACCGACCCAAAATTGGGTTTGGCTCAGAGTTCTGCCGTGGCAGAATTTGGGCCCGTTTCTCTACCGCGGCAGCCTACCGTGGCAGAAAAGGACTCTGTTTCTGTGCCACGGTAGAAAAACGCGTCGTTTCTCTGCCATGGCAGATATCCTGCCATGTGTCTATCTTCTTCTTGGTATCTCCTTGCACTTCCTCCCTCTCCTCCCTCGCGCATTCTTCATTGATCAACACGCCATACTCCATATGCTTCAGCTCCTCGCTCCGTGCTACGCCTTCTTCTCCCATGTACCTGATCATATAATAGCAGAAAGACTTAGGCAATATAAACTTCCTTTAAATGAAAGCATCATGGTCAACTAGGAATGAATTCACTTGATAGTCATTATTGATTTGACTCAATATTTCCTTCCAGTTCAAATAGTCCGAATCATCATAATCCTTGTATATATCCTCATCATGTCGGTAAGCATCCACAAATCCATCCATAGATTAGAGAGTGTTTTTTGTCCTATACAGAAAAATCCTTACAAAAAGATTTTCCATAGACTAGATTCCATCTTTTTCGAGTTTTAGTTGCTGATTGTATCTTCTCGTAGATCCGATCTGCAGGTTTTTCCACGTAGGAGTCTAGTTTTTCGTTTGTGTCTAGGTTTAGGGTTTGATCTTGTTTTCCGCCGTGTCAACCATCACCGTGTTCCGCAAGTTTTTCCTCGTTTGTCTGAGTCCACATAGCGTACCTTTGTTTGCATACCATAGACACAGCCTATCTACAGCATCCATGCCTAGGAACATACCCACGAGACTAGTTGCTTTGCTCCGACAAGCTGCTCATTAGGGTTTGAAGTGCAAATTTTATGCACTACCAATTACTCAGATCGCATATGTTCCACTCACCATTTATGGCCCTAGCAGGACGATTTCTTGTTTTGTCGTTCCTAGAGCGTTTAACTCCTGTCATATCATGTTGGGAACAAAGTGGTGTAATCAATTCTAGGTTGTGTTTAGTAATGAGTGTTCTGATCCTACTGTCTTTTGGAATGGTACACACACCTGGTTAACACGTTACGTATTAAGCAATTTCAGGAGATTAGGCATCAAAACCTATGTGTACCTGTAACCACCAACATAAAACCACTTGTTGATCCTGTCGTAGAAGAACCGAGAGTGAGAGTTGATGAGACAAATGAGGTTTCTACTAATGTAATCATCTCTACTCCTAGTGTTGTTTCTTGTGATATCCAGGTTGCTTTTGAAAAAAGGGAGCCGTCTATTTTACGACCTGTATCACTGGACTATGCATTGTCACTTGAGGAGGATGTTTTAGTACCTACTACAACTGAGGAGATTGTTGATGACATTGGTACTGATTTGGAGCTTCAGCCAACATGTGCGACATATTGTGAGTCTATTCCTTTACTGAAGCCTCTTTGTGATTTGCCTTGCACTACTGTTTCAGCACCATGTGATAGTTTACCAAATTCAAATTTTGATCATGTTGTACTGATAACACATAAGGAAATACTTGCTAGAATACCACCTGCTGATATTGTGTATTCCATCATGCTAAATGAACCTGTGAGTATGAGTTGTGCTATGGATAAGATTTATGAAATTTCATTTCTGAATTCTAGCACATATTCTCCTTGTTTCACTTTCAATCTAATTGGTGAATATAGAATGGATGAAAATTTTCTTGTGGATCACATATGCATAACTTGTGATAGAATCGCTGAACTGAAACATGCTGTTTTCAGCCATACATGTTGTGTATCTTGCTGTGGGACATATGCTAAAATTTGTGATAGTATGAAACTAAATTCAGATCTAGTTGATATATTACAACCAACACAAGTAATTTTACCTATGTTGGATTGTTGTAATCTTGCTAGAATAGAACCCAAGTTTTCATATACATTGTGTTCGTCCCAAAAGTATTTGTCTAGTTATGCTACTACTTTAGACTTCACTGATATTTGCAAATTGAGTTGCATCTTACGTACTAGACAACATGATCATGTTCATAAAAATCAGAGTAGCGCAGTTGACGCATGACATGAATCAATTTGGTTTTCACACATATTGAATTGGTTTGATCTTGTGCACAAATTTGATCATAGATCTTCTTTGCGAAAACTCAATTTAATATTGAAGAACAAGACTATCTATTTAGTTGTTTTTCACCATGATTCTTTGTACTTCACTTATACCTGCAATTTAAGTTGCTTGATGTATACTGGACATACTTTTCATGTGAACAAAAATAATACAACATGTTATATATACATATACTTTGCGTACACGTTGTTCTTTTTGTTTCTTCCACTTTCAGCTTACCCAAAGCCGTGGACGGCTTTTCATGAAGAAAGGGAGGATTATGAGGATATATACAAGGATTATGATGATTCTGACTGCCCAAACTAGAAGGAAATACTAAGTCAAATCAAAAATGACTATCAGGTGAATTCATTCCTAGTTGACCATGATGCTTTCATTTATAAGAACTTTATATTTCCTAAGTCTTTGTGCTATTATATGATCAGGTACATGGGAGAAGAAGGCATAGCACAGAGCAAGGAGCTGAAGCATATGGAGCATGGCGTGTTGATCAATGAAGAATGCACGAGGGAGGAGAGGGAGGAAGCGCAAGGAGCTACCAAGAAGAAGATCAACACATGGCAGGATCTCTGCCGCGGCATAGAAATGATGCGTTTTCCTGCCATGGCAGGCTGCCGCGGCACAGAAACAGAGTCCTTTTATGCCACGGCAGAAACCTGAGCCGAACCCAATTTTGGGTCAGTTTGTACCCTAGTTGGGTGGGACCAACTCGGCCACCCCCTTAGCAGCCGCACCCCCAGACTCATAAATAGATGGGGCGCACTACTATCTAGGTTGAGACCACGTTAAAACTATTTTGGAGTTGTTTCTATCTAGAACCTCTGGAATTACCTTGTGATCGAATTATACTACTGCAATTGAGTGTGATCTGTTGTTCCATCAAGAATTAGTAGATTGCAAACTACCGTTCATGGCCGACGGCTACGTGCGCAAGAGCGTGGTGTTGTGAATATCCTACAGGGTTCGAGAGCTGTTGCATTGGCATCAGGGTTCAAGAGGGAGAGTTCATAGCTACAGGCTAGTTATCTAGCATCCACCATAATCACCGCCATCCGCTTACTGAGAAGATCGGGCCACCCCATATCATCTTGGTATCAGATTTCCAGTGTTGCCTCGGTAAGCATCCACAAATCCATCCATATATTAGAGAGTGTTTTTCGTCCTATATAGAAAAAGCCTTACAAAAAGATTTGACATAGACTAGATTGCATTGTTTTCGAGTTTTAGTTGCTGATTATATCTTCTCGTAGATCCGATCTGCAGGTTTTTCCTCGTAGGAGTCTAGTTTTTCGTTTGTGTCTAGGTTTAGGGGTTGATCTTGTTTTCCGCCGTGTCAACCATCACCGTGTTCCGCAAGTTTTTCCTCGTTTGTTTGAGTCCACATAGCGTACCTTTGTTTGCATACCATAGACACAACCTATCTACAACATCCGTGCCTAGGAACGTACCCACGATACTAGTTGCTTTGCTCCGATAGGCTGCTCATTAGGGTTTGAAGTGCAAATTTTTTCGTCCAGGTAGACCGGATTATCCGGCCCCTAATTGCTAAGAATTGTTGCATCACGTATTGCATTGTGTCAGATAGTTGAAAAATCAAAAAAAAAGGAGAAAGAAGAGAAAAAAGTTGTTAAAAAAAAGAGAAAAGAAAAGAGATACAAAAGTAAACAACAAAAGGAAGATATCAAGGTTGATTGGAGGACTAGTTTTATAATAGCACTAGTAGATTGAGCAATCTTGTGCCTGTTCTATTTGAGATATTACTAGCGTCTTTCTTGTGCTTTGCCATAGTCCTTTTCATAAGTTGCTTTGCCACATTTATCTCCAGCATGTGTGTTTCTTGGGTTTTTGTACGATCAACACTAGGACTTGTTTGCGGTGTAGATAGGATACCATACCTATAGCTCCACCACAAATAACCTGTGTGCCATGTGATCGTTCTCTATACCTTTGATATTCACTTCATCACATCAGTGCATCAGTCTTTGATTTCATTTGGTAGAGCATCTCTATTCACTTTGGAACGGTAAGATCTGCTTTCTTATTAGTTGTGAGTGAGTTGTGAGAGTTTCCACCATACAAATTTTGATTTTTGCACTAACCTACTAATCATGTCTTCTAGTGATGGTGATGTTGTGTCGCAAAAAAGAAGGATGAGGAGCTTGTTAATTGGCATGAATATGAGGCTTTGAAGTCCCACTTGACACGTGTGTTTACTCACACGACAGATGCCATTGACAAGAATATTCAGGACATGAATATGAGATTGGATCAGAATGTTGGAGCAGTCAATACTATCCAAACGCAAGTGGCTGCACTCAATGTCAATGTCGCCACTTTGCAGCATTCCATCGAGGACTTGATAGCCGCCATACATAGAAGGCAGGAACCTCAACATGATGATGCCTTTGATGACTTTGATGAGGGTAGCGCTGTTGATGCTTCTCCACATGTTGGCAGGGGACGTGATATTCCCCCTGTACATGCACCTGCTCATGGCCGTGGGCTTGCTCCTCTTGGGCGTGCTCAACGTGTTCCCAACCAAGCTGCTAATGATGGTTTGGGCAAGCCAAAATTCTCGATTCCCAAGTTTGATGGTTCTATTGACCCTGAAGATTACCTCACATGGGAGTTGAAGATTGAGAAGCTCTGGCGTTTATTTGACTATCCTGAAGACAAGAAGGTCAAGCTTGCATCATCTGAATTTGGTCGTTATGCTTTGCGTTGGTGGGGTGCTCTTGTGCAGCATAGAAGGGAGGACAATGAACTTCCTGTGATGGATTGGCGCGAGATGAAGCAAATCATGTAGGCTCATTTCGTACCAACCAATTATTTGCGATCAGTTTTTGATAAATTGACGCAATTGAAGCAAGGCACCATGACAGTTGATGAGTACTACATGGAGATGGAGATGCTTATGCAGCATCCTAGAATTCGTGAGTCCATTGAGATGACCATGTAGTGATTCCTAAACAATTTGAAGTTACTGATCAAGAGCATTGTTCATCATCACAAGTATGAGACTATGAATGAGTTGTTGCATCATGCAAGAGAGGCCGAATCCCAGTTGGCGGAAGAGGCGAAGTCACGTGCTCGTTTTCCGTCCTCCATCATATTTTCGGCCAGATCTACACCTCCCACTGTCACGCCAGCAGCTGCTGCTGCTGCTCCTTTTACACCATCGGCCAAACCAGCAAGTACACCTTCGTTTGGTTATAATGCTCGGAAACCCGCTGCTAGCTCGGGTTCCAACATGTCTACTGCACGTACTCACGATGTGGTGTGCCATACTTGTGGAGGTAGAGGACACTACAAGAAGGATTGTCCAAACAACAAGGTTATGTTTGTTAACGGACAAGGCGAAGTAGAGAGTGGAAATTAAGCTTCTGATGATGATATTGATGATGGCGAGGATGGTGCTGATGCGTATCCTGAGCGTGCACCAACTATTGTCGTATCTTCACGTATACTTTGTGTGCAACCGGTTGAGGAATCCCAGCATTGCAACTTGTTCCAAACAAAAGCTCTAGTTGGACCTAACAAGGCTTGCAAGGTCATTATTGATGGAGGTAGCTGCAGAAATCTTGCAAGTAAGGAACTATGTGCCGAACTAAATTTGACATACTTACCTCATCCCAAGCCATACTATATACAATGGTTGAGCAACAATGGTGAGATGAAGGTAAATCATATGGTACGTGTGAATTTTCAAATAGGGTCATACAAAGATTCTATTGATTTTGATGTGGTTCCTATGACTGTTTGTCACCTACTATTGGGTCGGCCTTGGCTTTATGATCGCCATGTGCAACACAATGGCCGAGCCAATACATATCACTTGGAATTCAAAGGGAAGAAGATTACTATGCAGCCAATGACACCACAAGATATTGTGAATGATTCTCGCCAGAAATTTGAGGTGAACTCGAAGGAAGATCCTGTAGCTCGGCGAGATTGTGTGACAGCTGTTCCTAATGTAATCGAGCCTAAATTGAGTGATATAATGAAAAGTGAGAGAGTGCCTGGGTTATTGATATTAGCCACGAAGGATGATATGAGAGAATTTCGTGAGGATCCTACAACCATGCCACCTGTGCTCATGTATAAGCGCGAGGTATTGGTTTCTAACGACATGACCCCTGTTTCTCTTGGTGTTTCTTCTGTTTTGCAGGATTTTGGGGATGTGTTTCCAGAAGATGTACCCGCAGGATTGCCTCCATTGCATGGTATAGAACATCAAGTGGACCTGATTCCTGGCGCCACACTTCCCAACCGTGCACCCTACAGGACTAATCCCGAAGAAACTAAGGAAATTCAGAAGCAAGTACAAGCGTTGCTGGAAAAAGGGTTCATTCGTGTTTCTCTTAGCCCTTGTGCTGTTCCTGTTATTTTAGTTCCTAAGAAAGGTGGTAGCTGGCGCATGTGTGTTGATTGTAGAGCGATTAATAATATCACTATTCGATATCGTCATCCTATTCCATGCTTAGAGGATATGCTAGATGAATTGAGTGGTGCTGCTATTTTCTCTAAAATTGACTTGCGTAGTGGTTATCATCAAATTAGGATGAAAGAAGGGGACGAGTGGAAAACTGCTTTCAAAACAAAATTTGGCTTGTATGAGTGGTTAGTCATGCCGTTTGGTCTTACTAATGCACCTAGTACATTTATGCGATTAATGAATCATGTTTTGAGAGATTTTATTGGTCGTTTTGTGGTTGATTACTTTGATGATATACTTATATACAACCACAACAAAACTGAACATTGCACTCATATTCGACAAGTTTTGCAAGTGTTGCGTGATAATAAATTGTATGCTAATCTTGAGAAGTGCACATTTGCAAAACATAAGGTCATATTCCTAGGATTTGTTGTATCTAAGCATGGAGTAGAGGTTGATCAATCTAAAATTGAATCAATTCAGAATTGTCCTACTCCCATGAATGTAAGTCAAGTGCGTAGTTTCCACGGCTTAGCTGGTTTCTATAGGCGCTTTGTGAAAGATTTTAGCACCATTGCTGCACCTTTGAATGATTTGGCAAAGAAAGGTGTTCCTTTTGTATGGGGAGCGGCCCAAGACATTGCATTTGATACATTGAAACGTTTACTTACTTCTGCACCATTACTTGCATTACCTGCTTTTTCGAAGCAATTTGAAGTTGAGTGTGATGCTAGTGGTATAGGCATAGGTGGCGTTTTGATGCAATAGGGTCGGCCTATAGCTTATTTTTCTGACAAATTGACTGGTGCTTGTTTGAATTATTCTATCTATGATAAAGAATTGTGTGCACTTGTTAGAGTACTTGAGGTTTGGCAAAATTATTTGTGGCCAAAGGAATTCATCATACATTCTGATCATGAAGCATTGAAATAATTGAAAGCTCAATCAAACTTGCATAGAAGATTAGCTAAATGGGTTGAGTTCATTGAGTCTTTTCCTTACATCATTAATTATAAGAAGGGAAAAGAGAATGTTGTTGCTGATGCTCCATATCTTTGATGATATGGGCACGATATGCGCGAGGGAGGAGCGGGAGGCAGGCGCAAGGGACATCATCAAGAAGAAGGAGCGTTCAATTCGGACAGACAGAAGTCCTGAAATTGAAACGGACGTGGATTCCTCATACGAACTCCAAATCAAGCAGATAAGCACTTGTTGGATAGATAATTCCAAGATCTTTCCAATGAGTACTTCCACGTCTAAAAGACCCTGGATAATCCGACCCTGTTTTTTGGAGATTCTGCTAAGGACTTCGTGCGCGACTTTCTGCATGGCCCCGGATAATCTGGCCCACTTAGACCGGATAATCCGGCCCAAAAAATTCCCATCATATCCGGACGGATCTGACTGTACCAGTCACGTTTTCGTTTCACATCGTTTCGACATTCCGGTGGCCATATAAGCCCTAGAACGCCCTCTAGATTAGGTGATATGGGGTGGCCCGATCTTCTCAGCAAGCTCTTGTTGATGATATGGTGGATGATAGATAACTAGTTCATAGCTATGGTCTCTCCCGCTCGATCCCTGATGCCAGTGCAACAGATCTCGAACCTTGTAGGATATTCACAACACCACACTCTTGCGCACGCAGCCGTGACCATGAACGGTAGTATGCAATCTAGTAATTCCCAATGGAACAATAGATCACACTCAGTTATAGTTGTAGAATTCGAACACAAGGTAATTCTAGAGGTTCTATGAAAGAAACATCTCCAAAATATTTTAACGTGCTCTAAACCTAAAACTAGTGCGCCCCATCTATTTATGAGTCTGGGGGTGCGGCGGCTAAGGGGATGGCCGAGTTGTTCCCACCCAACTAGGGTACAAACCGACCCAAAATTGGGTTTGGCTCAGGTTTCTGCCGTGGCAGAGTTTGGGCCTGTTTCTCTGCTGTGGCAGAAAAGGACTCTATTTCTGTGTCGCGGCAGCCTGCCGTGGCAGGAAAACGCATCGTTTCTCTGTCGCGGCAGAGATCCTGCCAGGTGTTGATCTTCTTATTGGTAGCTCCTTGCGCTTCCTCCCTCTCCTCCCTCGCGCATTCTTCATTGATCAACACGCCATACTCCATATGCTTCAGCTCCTCGCTCCATGCTACGCCTTCTTCTCCCATGTACCTGATCATACAATAGCACAAAGACTTAGGCAATATAAAGTTCTTTTAAATGAAAGCATCATGGTCAACTAGGAATGAATTCACCTGATAGTCATTATTGATTTGACTCAATATTTCCTTCAAGTTCAAGCAGTCAGAATCATCATAATCCCTGTATATATCCTCCTAATCCTCCCTTTCTTCATGAAAAGCCGTCCTCGGCTTTGGGTAAGCTGAAAGTGGAAGAAACAAAAAGAACAACGTGTATGCAAAGTATATGTATATATAACATGCTATATTATTGTTGTTCATATGAAAAGTATGTGCAATATACATCAAGCAACTTAAATTGTAGGTATAAGTGAAGTACAAAGAATCATGATCATGGTGAAAAACAACTAAATAGATAGTCTTGTTCTTCAATATTAAATTCAGTTTTCTTAAAGAAGATCTACGATCAAATTTGTGGACAAGATCAAACCAATTCAATATGTGTGAAAACCGAATTGATTCACACCATGCTTCAACTGCGCTACTCTGATTATTATGAACATGATCATGTTGTCCAGTATGTAAAATGCAACTCAATTTGCAAATATAAGTGAAGTATAGAGCATTAACACAACTAGGCAACGACTTTTGTGACAAACACAACCAATATGAAAACTCGAGTTCTATCCTAGAAAGATTAAAACAATCCAACATAGGTAAAATTACTTGTGTTGGTTGAAATATATCAACTAGACCAGAATGTATTTCCATAATATCTCGAACATGCACTATTGTCCCATAGCAAACATTTTGTGACACATTGCATATATGGCTGAAAACAGCTAGTTTCAATTCAGCGATTCTATCACAAGTAATGCATATGTGATCCACAAGAAAATTTTCATCCATGCTATATTCACCAATTAGATTGAAAGTGAAACAAGGAGAATATGTGCTAGAATTTAGAAATGAAATTTCAGAAATCTTATCCATAGCACAACTCATACTCATAGGTTCATTTAGCATGATGGAATACACAATATCAGTAGGTAGTATTCGAGCAGTTATTTATTTATGTGTAATCAATACCACATGATCAAAATATGAATTTGGTAAACTATCACATGGTGCTGAAATAGTAGTGTACGGCAAATCACAAGGAGGCTTCAGTAAAGGAATAGACTCACAATATGTCATACATGTTGGCTAAAGCTCCAAATCAGTACCAATGTCATCAACAATCTCCTCAATTGTAGTAGGTACTAAAACATCCTCCGCAAGTGACAATGCACAGTCCGACGATGCATGTTGTAAAATAGATTGCTCCCTTTCTTCAAAAGCAACCTGCATAGCACAAGAAACAATACCAGGAGTAGAGATGATTACATTAGTAGAAATATCCCCACATGTATTAGAATCTACTACGCTGATGTTTTCTTTTTCTCTCATACTCTTAGAATGTGTGCTCTCAACCTCACGTTTAGTGGAATCACACAGCTCACTTTTAATAACACTCTCACTCAACTTGGCTATGTGGCTCTCATTCTCACATGGGTTGTAATGCATACCGTGTTCAAGATGACAAATAATAGAATTGTCACCATTCATCATGACCTTGTACTTAGCAGACAAACTGAACTATTTTCTCCTCTCCTTGCGAAGAAGATGATACTCATGAAATTTGTCGGCTGAAATCCTGAGCATAGCACGCCTCTTCATGTTCTATTTGAAAGAAATCCTTCCAACAACAGGACATATTTGAGCGTCAAACCTTCTGCTCCAAGGTTCTCCCAATAGTATGTGACAAGAATCAAGTGGTATAGGAGATACATCATAGCGCACAATCTCAATATGCTCTTTAAAAGTCATAGGAACATCATCGGTGTGTGAAATCAACAATGTGCCATATGGTGAATGCAAGAGATATGGCACCGCACGGGCACATGTGGGTAGCTGCAGCTTTTGAACAACTTCAACGCTGATCAAATTAATAGTAGAGTTGTTATCAATGGTAATGGAAGCACATTGCTCACCAATCATCACACTATGGTGGAAAAGACCGTCACCATCAAAAATACTGCGTTCTTCCTTCCAAAAAGTTCCACTACAATGCCAATTGTGGAAGAATTTGTACCTATATGTTATGGGGTAACCCCGTGGGTGGCCCGATCTTCACGGATCTCGTGGTCAAATCAATGGGAAAGCGAGGGGAAAGGGAGAAGGTAGCGAAAGCGGACGCACACCTCACGAAGAACACGATGAACACACGCAAAACACACACGATACAAGGCCGATTGCTCTCACCGGTGCCCACCGGTCCGATAGAATCCTCGCAAGGAAAGATCGGTCAACGTGGTCCCTCGATCCCACGTGGAGAGGGAAGAACACCTTGGAGAGGGCTTGATGTCTTGGCAAAGGGACACCGATGCCAAGGCCTTGTATAATGAGGTGGCGTGATGCAAACTCCAACGAGGTGGTGATGATAGTCGATCCCCTTTGGTAGAAGGGGATGAGGCAAAACTAGATATTCCACAAAGGGGGTTTTCTTTAGTCTATCATCTATGCCTCGGGTTACATGAGGGGGTGGGGGCACTATATATAGGCCAGCCACTAGTTGAAGGGTACTTTAGGAATAAAAGGGGAAAGTCTAGGCGGACTAAGGGGTACATGGGCCAAAGGCCCAGCTGGCGGCGTGCAGGCCCATACGATCAGGCCGGAGACTCCGGTGTGGGGTCCGGAGACTCCAGTCTAGGACGGAGACTCCGGTCTGTCTCCGGTGTCGTCTCCGGAGGGGCCTTCTGGCTGTCCTCGAGCTCGATCTAGGGGTCAGTCTAGAGATGGGTTCGGAGACTCCAGGGTTTGCAGGCCAGAGACTCCGGTGTCTTCAGGCCAGAGACTCCGGTGTGGCCGGAGACTCCGGTGTGCGCAGGCCGGAGACTCCGGTGCTCTAGCTGCTGCTTCTTCCGTCTTCTCTTCTAAGCCTTCGTCTTGTTGGGCTTGGTGCTCCAGGCTTCCTCCCTTGCCTCCGTACTCATCGGTATGAACATATCATGGATATGGGACGGAGTATGAAGTAGTATACCATTCAAGAGGGTAGGAAGTGGGCTCGCATAGAGGAACGAATTCACCTTTGGAGTCCATGATGACTTGGCATAAGTTGGAGACCATGATGTGGTAACGACCGAAGGTCGGGCTACATCATCTCCCCTCCCTTCAAAAAGAGTCGTCCTCGACTCTACACGCTCATCACAAAGGAGAAGATGTCGAGAGACCTTCTTGATACTAGGGTTCACCATATAGTCGTCCTCGAAATGATTGAATTGACAACACCTCAATGTTACTTCACCTTCAATGATGCCTACAAAGCTCACCACAAAAGCGAAGCAACACTCAAAGTGTAGCCAATTCATGAAGATCATAGTATGAGTCCTCAAGTATAAGGAAGTAACCTTAGGATGTAGAGATGGCTCGTTGAAGGTTAGCCATAGGTAACTCTCTTAGATTCGTCTTGTCAACTCTTTATCCATAGAGGTTGATGCGTATGAAATAGTACCCTCACACAACAAATACCAAGAAACATATGTTTGTGTGTGATAGAGGAGCATGTCATTTGTGGCATGTCCATTCTTGTTCACAACACTATTAGCACAACTCAAGTATAGCAAACGGGATGCATATGCAAGGTCAAAGTGCATGGAAATTGCTTGAACATCATCCAAATGTGGGAACTCAAAAACTCCATAAAACATCTTAGTGTGGCACTCAAAGGAGTGGACAATATTAGTCAACATCTTTGATGCAAGAGTAGGAGAATTCGGCAAAAACACACATGGAAGAACATCCAAAACAACATCATTATGTGTGCAAACCAACCATTGGAAAGAACAATTGGTCAACATGTTGGATGCCACACACAAATCATAAAAACCAAATATCATTGGGATATGAGTATCACGAGTGGAAGCAAAAGCAACGTGTTTGCAAACAAACCAGATGAAAGAGCAAGTGGTCCTTATGTTTGTGCAACAACAATACGAAAGACTTGGAAGCTCTCATGACAATACATGCTCAAAATGGCATTATGGTTGCACACAAAACATTGGAGAGAGAAATTGTTCAACATTTTTGTGGCAACACACAAAGCATCAATATCAAAAAGCAACGAGACATGATTGTCACAAGGTGAAAGAATACCATCAACATGCTTGCAAGCAAACCATAGGAAATAGCAATTTGTCAACATGAAAGATGCAAAGCATGTAAAAGGTATCAGAGCTGGGTTCGATCTTGAACTCACTTGGTGGATGCTCTCTAGAGCTCTTTTTGTCAACTCGTGCTCAACCGAGGTTGACATTATCGTTCGGGTATCTACACACATCATAGATAAAAGGAAGAACGTGTGTGCATGGTAGAGAAATACATCATCCATCATGACATATCTCTTCTTGTGCACATCACCATTAGTGTCAATCAAGTATGAAAAATGTGCATGGTGAGTATGCAAGTGGGGAACATGCTTATCATGGCAATCATTAAAATCTCCAAAAATTGAGAAAGCTATGGGGGCCATCTCAATAAACTATACGAGAATTATTGTTGCAAGCAAAAAAAGTGAAAGAGCAATTATTCAACTTATTGCAAGCAACATGAGAGATTGTAAAACATTCATGACAAAGCATGGTTCGAGGGGTACCATTGGTAACATCATTGCAAGCAAAACATTGGAAAGAGCAATTGTTCAACAAAGTGCAAGCAATGATATCATCAACGTAACGTTTAGAGCATGGCATGTCTATGGCAACATCATCACAATCAAATAAGTTCACATGCAAAACATTATGCAAAGGAAAAGTATCACATGGAAATATCAATGAAGTATATGTGATATCACAAACATCATCCATAGCATGCCAATCATCACAAGTCATCATGTCCACTAGTGGGATCATGGCATCATCAACACCCGTATTCTTACCTTGTTCATACCTCTCATATAAAGTGGGTGTTATGGTAGTATTGGCCTCCATGTGGGCGACTTCTTCATCATGTATGGGGATGGCATCATCTTCATCCACCATGTTCATCTTCTTGGGTGGAGGCATCATCATATCCAAGCTTGGTGCTTCTTGATCCATGGAACCTAGCACATCATGAGATAACACACTAGAGGTAGATGGTAAGTCGTTAGAAGTCAAAGTGGTCTCACATGACCTATCAACTACCACTCTCAACTCACTAGGTGTATCACTCATGCCCTCCAAGTGGAAGCACTCAATCTCACGTATGGTGGAGTCACTCATCTCACTCTTGTTTTCACTCAAGTGGGCTAAGTGGCTCTCATACTCACATGGGATTGGTACCACATCATCACTCAAGCATGTAGGGGTAGGCTTGGTTCTCTCAACTCCATGCGCCTCTTTTGGTGAAGGGAAAATCCCATGCTCACCATTCTTGACCTTGTCGTCACCATCTTGCACCTTGGCTTGTGTAGTCCTCTTGACGTACTCGTCCAACTTGGCAAAGTAGAGGTCTTCATCTTCCTCCTCCATGAAGTTGTATGCGTCATCTAGGACGTCAAGTTTGGGCGTTGAAGCTTGATGGCATGGAGGAGAGTTTGCTCTTGGTGCCATTGTGGTGATGGCACGAGTAGTTGAAGGTGCCTTATGATGGTGTTGACGGAGGTCATTAGCGTGCCTTGCCAAAGGTTGATGTAGATGGCGCACTTGATCATCCACATGACGCTCGCGGCAATTCTTCTTTTCCTTGGCACTCTTCTTGGTGAAGCGTTGTAATGAGCGCAAAGCATCATTAGTCTTGGCCATCATGCTCATGGTTTTGGCGAAGTCGTTGTCCATGTCGCGCTTGAAGTTGTCCATTGGATGGTGGACCTTGGTGCTCTCGAGGTGGAGGCTCCCTCTTGGTTGATGCGACTTGAGGAGCTTGTCGTTGTCGTTCGTGAAGTCGTCCATGCTTGGGGAGTTATTGTTGTTGTATAACTCCATATCACCCAAGCATGTGGAGCCATTGTCGGTGTAGTGATCCATCATGTCATCCATGCTTGTGGAGGCATATGCATGGTGGCTCATCGTGGATTCTTCATAGAAATCATCCTCGGCTTCGGAGTCCCTAAACATGTTTCACAAGACCAAGTGGTGTATATGGAAGTGGTAGGGGTTAGGGATGCAACGTCAAACCTTACTTTACCTTGGAAGATAGTATCGTGGAAGTGGCAACACTTGAGAGCAATCAAAACCAAGCAAAGTGAAGTTCACGTGGAACACCAAAACCAACTAACCACTAAAAAAACACACACACAAAGCTTATGGTGGATAGGTATGGAATGTGGCGTGTCCAAGAACAATCCGAAATCAAGATATTGTAATGGCAAGTAAAGAACCACGATGATCACGAAGCAAAACAAGTCAATCCACAAGATAGGAATTATGTACAAGGAAACATACATGGTGGGATAAATGGGACTTGTGCGACAGATAAAGTGATCTAAGAACCAAAGGATTACCTAGCGAAGACTATAAGCTCGTGTCGCACAAGTGCAAGGAGAGACGCTAGTTCGATTGCAATAAATTGGTGGGCTACAAGATATGCATAATAAACACCACCTATTTGATGTTCATCGAGCTTGCGCTTCCTATTCTATGATGCACTTGTTTCTTTCTTTCCTTTTCTTCTTTTTCTTTTTCTATTTTCCTTCACTTTTCTTTCCTTTTTCACTTGCCTCTTCCTTGTGCCAACAACTATACAAGATAACTATATGAGATAGCGCACTCACAACTTTTGCTCGGAATTCTACAAGGTATCAAATGTGCATAGCCCAAGCAATCATAGGAGGAACTAGTCTCAATAGATGTTTGTTGAACACAAACATAGTGTAGCTCACAAGGTAAAGCAAGTGGGGAGAAGTCGCGGAATTTTATACCTTTCGTCGCCGATCTTCACCCTTTATTGGTGGATTCCACCTTGCTCACGGAATTTGGATGGAGTAGATAGCATGAACCACGGATATGATGATGTAGAGCTCTTTCTCCTCTTCAAAACGAGCTAAAGAACACCAAAATCCGAGTTCGGATGCAAAAGTTATGCCCAAAACGGTGAAACAGATTTGCTGTCAGCAGTGGGGGGCGGAGACTTTGCCAGAAACTCCGGTATGGACCGTAATCTCCGGTCTGGGGGCCGGAATCTCCAGTATGGGGGCCGAAATCTCCGGTCCGGAGGTTCCAGGACGTGTAGAACTCGTCTGGGACACGATTTTGGTGGAAAAACTCGAACCAAAACACCAAATTGGTGGGGGAAATCAAGGAATTAGGCCATGGAAACGCAGGGGAAGGTAGATCAACAAGTTTAGCAAGCAGTCCATGGATCAAAACCTACCAAAACACACTCAAATCACAGATCGATCCAAAACACGAATTGGGGCTATTTTTTTGGGTATTTTCGAATTTATGGGGGAAAAGACCAAATCGATGAGGAATCCGTGGCAACCAAAAGCTACTGATACCAGATGTTATGGGGTAACCCCGTGGGTGGCCCGATCTTCACGGATCTCGTGGTCAAATTGATGGGAAAGCGAGGGGAAAGGGAGAATGTAGCGGAAGGGGACACACACCTCGCGAAGAACGCGATGAACACACGCAAAACACACACGATACAAGGCCGATTGCTCTCACCGGTGCCCACCGGTCCGATAGAATGCTCGCAAGGAAAGATCGGTCAACGTGCTCCCTCGATCCCAGGCGGAGAGGGAAGAACACCTTGGAGAGGGTCTTGACGTCTTGGCAAAGGGACACCGATGCCAAGGCCTTGTACAACGAGGGAGGCGTGATGCAAACTCCAACGAGGTGGTGACGATAGTCGATCCCCTTTGGTAGAAGGGGATGATGCAAAACTAGAGATTCCACAAAGGGGGTTTTCTTTAGTCTATCATCTATGCCTCGGGTTACATGAGGGGGTGGGGGCACTATATATAGGCCAACCACTAGTTCAAGGGTACTGTAGGAATAAAAGGGGAAGTCTGGGCGGCCTAAGGGGTACATGGGCCAAAGGCCCAGCTGGCGGCACGCAGGCCCATATGATCAGGCCGGAGACTCCGATGTGGGGTCCGGAGACTCCGGTCTAGGCCGGAGACTCCGGTTTGTCTTTGGTGTCGTCTCCGGAGGGGCCTTCTGGCTGTCCTCGAGCTTGATCTAGGGTTCAGTCCGGAGATGGGTTCGGAGACTCCGGGGTCTGCAGGCCGGAGACTCTGGTGTCTTCAGGCCGGAGACTCCGGTATGCACAGGCTGGAGACTCCGGTGCTCCAGCTGCTGCTTCTTCCGTCTTCTCTTCCAAGCCTCCGTCTTGTCGGGCTTGGTGCTCCAGGCTTCCTCCCTTGCCTCCATACTCGTCGGTATGAACCTATCATGGATATGGGACGGATTATGAAGTAGTATACCATTCAAGAGGGTAGGAAGTGGGGTCGCATAGAGGAACAGATTCACCTTTGGAGTCCATGACGACTTGGCATAAGATGGATACCATGATGTGGTAACGACTGAAGGTCGGGCTACATCACTATAGGTCTCCACATTATCTGTATCATCATTGGCCGCCATTTTCTGCATCACATCAACACTACTAGAAGACATGATTAGTACATTAGTGCACAAAACAAAATCTGGTGGTGGAACTCTCACAACTCACTCAAAACTGACAAGAAAGCAGATTTTACCGTTCCAAAGTGAATAGTAATGCTTACCAATTCGAAATCAAAGACTTATGCACTGATGTGATGAAGTGAATATAAAAGGTATAGAGAATGATCGCATGGCACACGAGCTATTTATGGTGGAGCTATAGGTATGGTATCCTATCTACATCGCAAACAAGTCCTAGTGCTGATCATACAACAACCCAAGAAACACACACGTGGAGATAAACGTGGCAATGCAACTGTGAAGGGTGTTGCACTATGTTGGAGAGACACTAGCAAAGCTCAAAGTAAACAGGCACAAGATTGCTCAATCTACCGGTGCACAACGATATCACTAGGCCTCTTTCTCAATCATCAACCATATCCACTGACAAGTGCTTGATGAGAAGATCGGGCCACCCCATATCATCTTGGTATCAGATTTCCTCGTTGCCTCAGTAAGCAATCCGCAATCCATCCATAGATTAGAGAGTGTTTTTGTCCTATACAGAAAATAGCCCCACAAAAAGATTCGCCATAGCCTAGATTACATCATAGATGAGTAATAGTTGCTGGTCATGTTCATCAATTAGTCTAGATCTGTTTTTGTTTTCATCATTTTCTTTTTTCTAGTCGTGTTCATCATCTGTCTTCCGTGCCATCTAGCTGATCCGATCTAGGTTGAGAGTCCCTGTGTGTTACTCCAGGTCGAGTCGGTTTGCATTAATTAAAAAAAGTCCTTACTGATTCTGCCGTGGCACGGAAAAGCCCACTTTCCCTGCCGCGAAACCGAGTCCAACAGCGACTCTGCCACGGCACCCTTTTTCTGCCACAGCCGCCGCCGCCACGGTGCGCTTCATGGTTTTCCGCCAGCTGTCATCCGCCACTGCACGCTTTCCACTGCTTTGCTACGCCGCGCAGGATGCCGCCGATTGCTTGCCGCCACGGCAGGATTTGTTCTGCCACGACAGGATTTTGAGCTGTTTTTCTGCCATGACACCGTAATTACAAAGTGTGATCAATTTGCACTTTTCCAAAACTTTTAGCCACAGCCAATCTACTACATAGGTGTAGGAACTTGCCTATTGAGACTAGTTTCCGCTCCTACAGGATGCTCTTAGGATTTTTGGTGTTGTACTTTGTAATTGGCTGTGTTTTAGCTATAAAATAAAAAAAGAGAAAAAAGCAAGATAGCAAAAGAAAAAGTATAAAAAAGAGAGCTATCCAAAAGAAAAAAATTGTGGAAAAGGAGAATTTGAGCAAGAGGCCTAGTGATATCTTTGTGCACCAGTAGATTGAGCAATCTTGTGCCTGTTTACTTTGAGCTTTGCTAGTGTCTCTCGAGCGTAGTGCAACACCCTTCATAGTTGCATTGCCACGTTTTTCTCCACTTGTGTGTTTCTTGGGTATTTGTACGATCAGCACTAGGACTTGTTTGCGGTGTAGATAGGATACCATACCTATAGCTCCACCATAAACAACCCGTGTGCCCTGCGATCGTTCTCTATACCTTTGATATTCACTTCATCACTTCAGTGCATCAGTCATTGATCTTGTTTGGTAGAGTATCTCTATTCACTTTGGAACGGTAAGATCTCCTTTCTTATTAGTTGTGAGTGAGTTGTGAGAGTTTTCACCATACAAATTTTGATTTTTGCACTAACCTACTAATCATGTCTACTAGTGATGGTGATGTTGTGTCGCAGAACAAGAAGGATGAGGAGCTTGTCAATTGGCATGAATATGAGGCTTTGAGGTCTCATTTGACACTTGTGTTTACTAACACCACAAATGGAATTGACAAGAATCTCCAGGACATCAATATGAGGCTGGATCAGAATATTGGAGCGGTTGATACTATCCAAACGCAAGTGGCTACACTCACTACCAAGTTCGCCACTTTGCAGCATTCCATTCAGGGTTTGACAGCCACCATACATAGAAGGCAAGAGCCTCAACCTGATGATGCCATTGATGATTTTGATGAGGATAGCACTGGCAGGGGACGTGCTATTCCCCCTTCCCATGCACCTGCTCATGGCCGTGGGCTTGCCCCTCTTGGCCGTGCTCAGCGTGTGCTCAACCAACCTGCCGATGATGGTTTGGGCAAGCCAAAATTCTCAATTCCCAAGTTTGATGGTTCCATTGATCCTGAAGATTACCTCACATGGAAGTTGAAGTTTGAGAAACTCTGGCGTTTATTTGATTATCCAGAATATAAGAAGGTAAAGCTTGCAGCATCTGAATTTGATGGTTATGCTTCGCGTTGGTGGGATGCTCTTGTGCAACATAGGAGGGAGGACAATGAACTTCCTGTGATGGATTGGCGCGAGATAAAGCAAATCATGAAGGATCATTTCGTACCAACCAACTACTTGCGATCAGTTTTTGATAAATTGACACAATTGAAGCAAGGAACCATGACGGTTGATGAGTACTACATGGATATGGAGCTGCTTATGCAGCATGCTAGATGTCGTGAGTCCATTGAGATGACCATGCAGCGATTCCTAAATAATTTGAAGTTGCCAATCAAGCGCATAGTTCGTCATCACAAGTATGAGACCATGAATGAGCTATTGCACCATGCTAGAGAGGCCGAATCCAACTTGGCAGAAGAGGCGAAGTCACGTGCTCGTTTTCCATCCTCCAGCAGATTTTCGGCCAGATCTACTCCTCCTATAGCTGCGCCACCAGCTGCTGCTCCGTTTACACAATCGGCCAAACCAGCAAGTACACCTTCATTTGGTTCTAATGCTCGGAAATCCACTGCTCCTGCTGCTAGCTCGGATTACAACATGTCTACGACACGTACTCATGATGTGGTGTGCCATACTTGTGGAGGTAGAGGACACTACAAGAAGGATTGTCCAAACAGCAAGGTTATGTTTGTTAACGAACAAGGCGAAGTAGAGAGTGGAGATGAAGCTTCTGATGATGATATTGATGATGGTGAGGATGGTGCTGATGCATATGCTGAGCATGCACCAACTATTGTCGTATCTTCACGTGTACTTAGTGTGCAACCGGTTGAGCAATCCCAGCGTTGCAACTTGTTCCAAACAAAAGCTCTAGTTGGACCTAACAAAGCTTGCAAGGTAATTATTGATGGAGGTAGCTGCAGAAATCTTGCAAGTAAGGAACTATGTGCCAAACTGAATTTGACATACTTACCTCATCCCAAGCCATACTACATATAATGGTTGAGCAACAATGGTGAGATGAAGGTAAATCATATGGTACGTGTGAATTTTCAAATAGGGCCATACAAAGATTCTATTGATTTTTATGTGGTTCCTATGACTGTTTGTCACCTACTATTGGGTCAGCCTTGGCTCTATGATCGACATGTGCAACACAATGGTCGAGCCAATACATATCACTTGGAATTCAAAGGGAAGAAGATTACTATGCAACCAATGACACCATAAGAGATTGTGAATGATTCTCGCCAGAAGATAGAGGTGAACTTGAAGGAAGATTCTACCACTCGGCGAGATTATGTGACAACTGTTCCTGATGTAATTGAGCCTAAATTGAGTGATATAACGAAAAGTGAGAGAGTGCCTGGGTTATTGATACTAGCCACCAAGGAGGATATGAGAGAGTTTCATGAGGATCCTACAGCCATGCCACTTGTGCTCATGTATAAGGGCGAGGTATTGGTTTCTTAACAAAATGACCCCTATTTCTCTTGGTGTCTCTTCTATTTTGCAGTACTTTGGGGATGTGTTTCCAGAAGATGTACCCACAGGTTTACCTCGAGTGCGTGGTATAGAACGTCAAGTGGATCTGATTCCTGGCGCCACACTTCCCAACTGTGCACCATACAAGACTAATCCCAAAGATACTAAGGAAATTCAGAAGCAAGTACAGGCGTTGCTGGATAAAAGGTACATTCGTGTCTCTCTTAGCCCTTGTGCTGTTCCTGTTATTTTAGTTCCTAAGAAAGATGGTACATGGCGCATGTGTGTAGATTGTAGAGCGATTAATAACATCACTATTCGAGATCGTCATTCTATTCCACGCTTAGAGGATATGCTAGATGAATTGAGCGGTGCTGCTGTTTTCTCTAAGATAGACTTGTGTAGTGGTTATCATCAAATTAGGATGAAAGAAGGGGATGAATGGAAAACTGCTTTCAAAACTAAATTCAGATTGTATGAGTGGTTAGTCATGCCGTTTGGTCTTACTAATGCACCTAGTACTTTCATGCGTTTGATGAATCATGTTTTGATAGAGTTTATTGATCGTTTTGTGGTTGTTTACTTTGATGATATACGCATATACAGCCACACTGAATCTGAACATTGCACTTCGACAAGTTTTGCAAGTGATACGTGATAATAAACTGTATGCTAATCTTGAGAAGTGTACATTTGCAAAAGATAAGGTCATATTCCTAGGATTTGTTGTTTCTAAGCATGGAGTATAGGTAGATCAATCTAAAATTGAATCAATTCAGAATTGGCCTACTCCAATGAATGTAAGTCAAGTGCATAGTTTCCACGGTCTCGCTGGTTTCTATAGGAGCTTTGTGAAAGATTTTAGCACCATTAATCCACCATTAAATGATTTGACAAAGAAACGTGTTTCTTTTGTATGGGGCGCGGCCCAAGACATTGCATTTGATACATTGAAACGTTTGCTTACTTCTGCACCATTGCTTGCATTACCAGATTTTTCAAAGCAATTTGAAGTTGAATGTGATGCTAGTGGTATAGGCATAGGTGGCGTTTTCATGCAAGAGGGTCGGCCTATAGCTTATCTTTCTGAGAAATTGACTGGTGCTCGTTTGAATTATTCAATCTATGATAAAGAACTGTATGCACTTGTTAGAGTACTTGAGGTTTGGCAACATTATTTCTGGCCAAAGGAATTCATCATACATTCTGATCATGAAGCATTGAAATACTTGAAAGCTCAATCAAACTTGCATAGAAGATTAGCTAAATGGGTTGAGTTCATTGAGTCTTTTCCTTACATCATTAACTATAAGAAGGGAAAAGAGAATGCTGTTGCTGATGCTCCATCTAGGAAGAATATGCTATTAACCAATCTTGATGTTAAAATTCCTGGATTAGAAGCTATTTGTGCACTTTATGCAACTGACCATGATTTTGCTGAACCATATCGTTTGTGTTCTATTAGAAACGCATGGGATAAGTATCATATCCTTGATGGCTATTTGTTTCGAGCTAACAAACTATGTATTCCAGAATCGTCGTTGCGTTTGTTCTTAGTGCAGGAATCACATGCTGGTGGTTTGATGGGTCACTTCGGGCGTGAGAAGACGTTGCTCATGCTCGCTGATCACTTCTATTGGCCCAAGATGAGGCGTGATGTGTACAGATTTGTGAGCCGATGCATTACTTGCCACAAGTCGAAATCCGAGCTGAACCCTCATGGTTTGTATACACCTCTCTCTACACCTACTACTCCATGGGAAAACATTAGTATGGATTTTGTGCTAGGTCTACCTAAAACTCAGAGAGGTCATGATTCTATATTTGTGGTTGTGGATATGTTCTCTAAGATGGCTCATTTTATTGCCTGCCACAAGAGCAATGATGCATCGCATGTTGCTAACCTGTTTTTCAGGGACATCGTGAGATTACATGGAGTACCAAAGACGATTGTTTCTGACCGTGATGTGAAGTTCATGAGCTACTTTTGGAAGACCTCATGGGGGAAGCTAGGAGCGAAGCTGCTGTTCAGTACTACATGTCATCCCCAAACAGATGGTCAAACGGAGGTGGTGAATAGAACATTGTCACAGCTGCTAAGGACCATGATTAAAAATAATATGCGGGAGTGGGAAGAGTATTTGCTATATGTTGAGTTTGCTTACAACAGGGCTGTGCATTCAACTACTCAGCTTTGTCCTTTTGAGGTGGTGTGTGTGGCTTCAAGCCATTAATGCCACTTGATATGTTGCCTCTGCCATTACATGAGAGAGTTGATATGGAGGCATCAAAACGTGCTGATTACGTGAAGAAAATACATGAGAAGACTAGAGAGGCAATTGAGAAGAAAGGCAAGAACATTGCTGCTGCAAGGAATCAAGCAAGGAAAGAAGTGTTGTTCGAGCCTGGAGATATGGTTTGGGTACATCTGCGCAAGGACAGATTTCCACTACTTCGCAAGTCCAAATTGAAGCCACGTGGTGCTGGTCCTTACAAGGTGCTAGCCAAAATTAATGATAATGCCTACTCAGTTGATATACCTATTGAGGAGTTTGGTGGCGCTAGCAACAGTTTCAACGTTACTGATTTGTCACCATATGCTAGAGAAGACCTTGGAGCGTCGAGTTCGACGCCTTTTGAAGGGAGGGGGGAGATGATGAGGACATCCCTACAATTACACCTACCCCAATTGATAATGAAGATGTTCCAATTGCAAAGAAGGATCAATCCAATGAGATAAGGATTGGACCAATCACAAGAGCTCGTGCTAAGCTACTAGAACAACAGGTGAACTTGTTTCTTAATGAACCTTGTGTTTTAATCAATGAGAATTTTATACTACCTAAGTCTTTGAATTATTGCATGATCAGGTACTTAGGAGAAGAAGGCATAGAAAGGGGCGAGGAGCAAATGGAACAAGGCGTGTTGATCAATGAAGAATGCACGAGGGAGGAGAGGGAGGAAGCGCAAGGAGCCGTTCAAGACAAAGATCAACAAGAGGAGGGAGTTCTCTGCCGCGGCAGAGAAAAGGCCCGTTTCTCTGCCACGATAGGCTGCCGCGGCAGGAAAACCGAGTCCGGCTCTGCCACGGCAGGCTGCCGCGACAGAGAATCAGCGTGAAAGTCTGCCACGGCAGAACTTCTGGCCGAGCCACTTTGTGGCTGGTTTGTATCCAGTTTGGGTGGACCCAACTCGGGTTCCACCATAGGCCACCACCCCTGGACTCATAAATAGATGAGGGCACCGTAGATTAGGGTTTTAGACCATGTTAAAATGTTTTGGAGTTGATTCTTTCATAGAACCTCTGAAATTACCCTTTGTTCGAATTCTACAACTATAACTGAGTGTGATCTGTTGTTCCAGCGGGAATTAGTAGATTGCAAACTACCGTTCGTGGTCACGGCTGCGTGCGCAAGAGCGTGGTCCGATCTTTCACGAATCCCACTCAAATCGAGGATGGAGTGCGGGGGAAGGAGGGAAGGATGAACACGATGAACCCACGCATGAAGAACGCGATGAACACACACACGCAAAACCACAATACACACCAATAGCTCACGCCGGCGGTGACCGGTATGGTGTAATCCCTAGGATCGGCGTCGGGCGGAGGACTCTCTCTCGAACCGGCACAGCGAGATGTGAGACTCAGTGAGATCTTGATGTATAGGCAAAGGGATACCAATGACAAGGCCTTGTACAACGCGGAGGCACGATGCAAACTCCAACAAGGTTTGGGATATTTGGTGCTCCTTTGTCAAAGGAGCATGAGGCAAGAACTAGATAGATCCACAAGGGGTTTCCACTAATTCCAAATATCATGCCTAGGGTTTACAAAGGAGGTGGGGGACTATATATAGGCCAGCCACTTAAACAGGGGTACTTTAGGAATAAAAGACAAGTTCTGGACAGACTAAGGAGTACATGGGCCGCAGGCCCAAAGGCCTTTTCATGCCTGGCGACGGTCGGACCGGAGACTCAGTCTAGGCAGGAGATTCAGTCGGCCTGACCAGCCTCGGGAGGGGCCTTGATTGTCCCAGGGAGTGCGAGGTCGACCGGAGTGGGCTGGAGTCTCCGGGTCTTGGTCGAGACTTTGGTGGACCAGAGACTCGGTGTGCGAGACCGGAGACTCAGCACTCTGGCAGCTCGCTTCATGCTCGGCTCCTTGTTCTCCATCCTTGGGTTCTTGGGGATGTGTCGAGGCTTCGTACCTGATGATGCATAGAGTAGTTGCATGAAGTATCACACCATCTAAGGAGGTATCAAATTGGCATGAGGAGAGGAGCAAGTTCACCTTAGCTTGTAGGAGTTTGGCTCGGGCACGAGTCATGGGTCCACTTGGGGGACCTGTTGGTGTAGATGTAGGAGTGTCCATAGGACGGGCTGCATCAGCTCCCCCCTTGGTAAAGAGTCGTCCTCGACTCTTCGTGGTTATCATCTTGAACATCTCCATGGTAGGGTGAGAGATCCTTGACATTGAATGTATTGCTTGCAAGGTACTTGGAGGTTGGTATGTCGATGATGTAGGCGTTATTGTTGATTCTTTTGAGGACCTTGAAGGGACCATCTCCTCTTGGCTTTAGCTTGGAGTCACGTTCCTTGAGGAAGAGGCCTTTGCTTAGGTGTATCCACACAAGGTCACCTTCTTCAAAGATCATCTCCTTCTTTACCTTATTTAATCTTGAAGCTTGGCGAAGAACTTGTTGTTCGATAGTAACTCTTATTTCTTCATGAAGCTTCTTCATAGCTTGTACGCGCTTCTCGACGTCCATGTTCATGCGCTCATGGAGAGGTAGTGGTAGGATGTCGAGCGCGGTGAGGGGCTCGAAACCATAGACGATCATGAATGGACTCATCTTGGTTGTTGAGTGCTTGGCACGGTTGTAGGCAAACTCGGCGTGGGGAATGCATTCCTCCCAATCCTTCAAGTTTTTCTTGATCAGCACACGTAGAAGAGTTCCGAGGCTTCGGTTGACAACTTCGGTTTAGCCATTAGTTTGAGGATGCGACGCGGATGAAAAGAGGAGCTTGACGCCGAGCTTGGCCATGAGTGTCTTCCATAAGTAGCTCATGAATTTGACGTCGCGGTCGGAGACAATTGTTCTTGGCACACCGTGAAGACGGATGATTTCCCTAAAAAACATATTTGCAACATGTGAAGCATCGTCGGTCTTATGGCACGGTATAAGTGTGCTGTTTTGGAAAAGCGATCAACGGCAACAAATTTAGAGTCATGACCATGTTTAGATCTAGGCAATCCTAGCACGAACTCCATGCTAATGTCGGACCAAGGTGTATGAGGAATATGCAATGGCATATAAATACCATAGGGATTAGCTTGCGACTTAGCTTGAACACATGTCGTGCATCGTTGAACGTAGCGCTCCACGTCGCACTTCATCTTGGGCCAAAAGTAGTGAGTGGAGAGCATGTCCAATGTCTTGTCATGGTCAAAGTGACCCATAAGGCCTCCACCATGAGATTCTTGGAGAAGCAAAAGTTGGAGCGATGATTTTGGAATGCAAAGCTTGTTTTGTTTAAAGAGAAAACCCTTATGCAAATAGAAATCATCAAACCCTTTATCAATGGAGCACTTTGCGAAAATTGGTTCAAAGAACGGGTCGGAAGCATACAAAGATTTTATTTCCTCAAGACCCAACATGTTTATTTCAAGTCTTGTAAGAAGGCTTGTGTGCTTGCGAGACAAAGCGTCCGCAACTACATTATCTTTGCCCTTCTTATACTTGACAATGTACAGAAAATACTCCATGAACTCAACCCACTTAGTGTGTCTCTTGCTCAAATTAGCTTGGCCTTTGAGATATTTCAACGACTCATGGTCGAAATGTATGATAAATTCCTTGGTCCATAGGTAGTGTTGCCAAACTTGAAGGACACGAACTAAGGCAAAAAGCTCTTTGTCATAAATTGGATAGTTAAGGCGAGCACCATCAAGTTTCTCGCTATGATAGCCTATAGGATGTCCATTTTGCATAAGGACTCCTCCAATGCCAATACCACTAGCATCACACTCTATCTCAAAAGTTTTTGTGAAATCCGGTAACGCAAGGAGAGGTGCTTCGGTGAGCCTCTTTTTAAGTTCATCAAAAGCTTTTTGTTGTGCTTTTCCCCACACGAAGGTGACATTCTTTTTCGTCAACTCGTTGAGAGGACAAGCAATGCTGGAAAAGTCTTTCATAGGCGACGATAGAAACCTGCCAACCCATGAAAACTTCGGAGTTCACTCACATTTGTTGGGTTGGGCCAATCTCGTATGTCCTTTACCTTGGACACATCAACTTCAATTCCCTTCGAAGAAACGACAAATCCAAGAAAACTCAACTTGTCTTTAGCAAAAGTGCACTTGGGAAGATTAGCATAAAGCTTTTCATGTCGAAGGATTTGCAAAACTTCCTTGACATGTGTTATATGGTCCTCAAGTGATTTGCTATAAACAAGGATGTCATCGAAGTAGACAACAACACTTTTTCCAATGAGAGAACACAATATATGATTCATGAGACGCATGAAGGTGGATGGGACATTAGATAAACCAAAGGGCATAACCAACCATTCATAGAGACCAAGTTTGGTCTTGAAGACTGTTTTCCACTCATTACCTTCAGCCTTGCGTATCTGATGGTAACCACTACGAAGATCAATTTTCGAAAAAATAGTGGCTCCACACAATTCACCAAGCATGTCATCGAGACGTGGTATGGTATGTCGATAACGCACGGTGATAGCATTGATTGGACGGCAGTCCATGCATAACCGTAACGTATCATTCGGTTTTGGAACAAGTATCACAAGTATGGCACTTGGACTAGTGCTAACTTGGATCAAACCTTTGGAGACGAGTTGGTTGATTTGACATTCAATCTCCTTTGTCTCCTCCGGTTCATGCGGTAAGCGGAGCGGTTGGGAAGTGGTGCACCGGGGATGAGGTCAATGCAATGTTCGATGCCGCGAAGAGGAGGTAGTCCATGTGGAAGCTCTTCGGGGAACACATCCTTGAATTCCTGCAAAACACTCATCAAAGATGGAGGAACATTGGTTAATTCATTAGTTCCTTGCGCTAGTCCCTTGCAAAGGAGGACATAGTGCAAGATGGATGGGTTGTTCCGAACATCTCTCATCTCACTTTTGGTGGCAAGGAGAACACTCTTAGTTTTTCCACTCGAGTTTGGCTTGTGGCTCTCACTCACTATGAGGTGGTTCTCTCTCTCACCGCTCTTCTCACAAGTAGGTGTTGTGCTTTGCGCCCTCGCTAAAGCCTTTGCTTTGTCCGCAATTATTTGGCTAGGAGTCATCGGTTGCAAAACACATGTTTTGTTGAGCCATTTGAAGGTGTATACATTGGTGCGACCATCATGTTGAGCAGCCTTGTCCAATTGCCATGGTCGACCAAGAAGCATGTGGCAAACTGTCATAGGAACCACATCACACTCCACCATATCTTTGTAAGGACCAATGGCGAAGGAGACCGATACGGTATGCTTGATCTTTACAGACCCTTGGTCACTTAGCCATTGCACGTGGTAGGGGTGCTTGTGCGGATGGAGGGTGAGGTTGAGCTTCTCACACAACTCGGTGCTAGCAAGGTTGTGACAACTCCCTCCGTCAATGATCACCTTGATATATTTGCCATTAATGCCGGCTCGAGTTTGGAAGATATTGGCGTGTTGGTCTTCATGCTCTTGTGCTTGAGTGGTCAAGATCCTTGTGACGACAAGCGATGGACTTGCGTCATGTTCACACATGAGGAGTTCTTGGTCATCTTCCACTCGTTGCTTTGCCATTGCTTCCTTGACTCGGGCATCAAATTCATCTTCACTCAAGTACTCTTCATCGCCATTGTCATGGATGAACAAGGCCTTCTTGTTTCCACATTCGGTTGACTTGTGTCCTTTACCTCCACACTTGTAGCATTCACCATTGAAAGGTGTATCATTCTTTGCTTGTTTGCCACTTGGGGGCAGTTTTCCGTGAGGAAGTGTGGGCTTGAAGGAAAGCTTGGAGGTACTTGAGGAGCTTCCATTGAAATTTGTTGGCGTAGCGGTTGAAGCTTGCTTATAGGTAAAATATGTCTTGGGCTTGTTGTACTTGATGTCCTCTTGCACTTGACGTTCAGCCTTTGTTGCGATATGCACAAGCTCAACCATGGTGTTGTATGTTTGGAACTCGACGATGCACTTGATTGGGTGATTCAAGCCAATGAGGAAACATGCCATTGTTTGCTCCATGCGCTCATCAATGTTGGCGCGAATCAAGTTGAGTTCCATTTTCTTGAAGTATTCTTCCACGGTCTTTGTCCCTTGACGAAGCGCTTGAAGGTTGTTGAAGAGGTCACGCGTGTAATGCGCGGGGACGAACCGGGATCTCATGTGAGCCTTCATGTCATGCAAAGTTGTGATTGGTGGCTCTTGCCTTGCATCACGAGCAACTTGAACTTGTTCCCACCAAAGGTTGGCGTAATCATCAAACTCAAGCGAAGCCATGGCGACCATCTTCTCGTTGCTATAGTTGTGCATGCGGAAGATCTTGTCGACTTTGAGCGCCCATGAGAGGTATTCTTCGGGGTCATTGGATCCAGCAAACTTGGGCATTGTGAACTTGAGCTTGCCGAAAGTTTCTTCATCATTGTGGTCATTGCGACGAGCTTGGTGACCTTGTTGATGATCTTGTGGTTGATGCGGTGGAACTTGGTTCTCGTGACCTTATTGCGGAGCTTGCTCTTGATATTGTTGGTGAGGAGCTTGCTCTTGCTCTTGGCACGGTTGTTGACGGTGTTGAGGCACTTGGGCCCCATGAGGTTGTTGAAGATGTGGAGCCTCATGACGCGGTTGATGATGAAGAGGAGGCTCGTTCCTCGGTTGGTGATGTTGATTAGGCACATGGGCCTCACGGCGAAGAACATGGTCATGAGCCTCTTGACGTGGTGGGCGTCGCTCAACTTGTATCACTTTACGCTCCAAGTTTTGTTCAGGTGGAGGAGGCGCCTCGTGATGACCATGGTGTCGGTGCGGACGTTCATGACATTGATGACGAGGAGGAGGATCTTGGAGAGCTTCACGTCAATGACGAGCTTGATTCTCCAAATTGGAGTCATCACTTGTTGTGTCAAGTATGTGTCGCAGTCGATGGTGGTAGACTTGCAGTTGCACTTGTGGTTCTTCTTGTGGTTGCTCTTGTTGGATCACTAATGCCCTTGCGTGATGACAGTGTGCTTCTTGCCTTGCTCGTGGCCTTGAAGAGAAATCACTATCATAGCTTGACGTTGCGGCGTGCCGTGGGGAAGGTACATAGTTCGAAGAACTTCCATCTTCAACCACGGGGGCATCATTGCGTCTTGGAGCACTTGGGTGAAGATCTTGTTGAGGAGGAGCATGACGACGCGAAGAGCTTGAAGAGCTTGATGCGCGTGAACGTGGCTTTGCCATACCGTCGATGAGGCGTCGAAGATTGTCATTTGTTTTGGCAACGAAGCATTGGAGCGCTTCATTTTGGTGGCCGAAGTTAAGATGCATTGCGTGCATTTGTCGTTCGAGGCCATCGAAGCAGTTGTCGATGTTCTTAAACTCGGCTTGCGTCTCGCCAAATTGTTCATCTTGTCGCGTCTCAAGGGCTTTGCAACGTTTACGGAACTCTTGTCGAACGATGAAGTGACTTGCGCGCGTCATGTACGGTCCTTGATCTTCTTCTTGGGGAGGTAGTTGGCTCGACTCACCGTGCCTATCCGTATATGGAAGTGGAATATGGTGGTGTTAGCCTTCTACCTCACATTGGGGATTACACCAAACTAGAAACCACAAGTGAGAGCTATAAGCGTGCAAAGTGTAATTGCAAAGAAAACTCACACTAAAGCAAGAACTAACTCTCAAAAGCTTGTTGGTGGTAGGTTAGGATTGTGGAATGCCAAAGAACCAACCAAAAGAAATGGGGTAGTCAAATGTGGGTAAAATCCAACAAAACTCAAGTCAAAGGCGAAGGTCAACACTCAAAGGGGGTGACGGGAACCTACGACTATATACACACAAGTGGAGATTGTTGGGATTGACACGACTATGAAAATGAGAAAACAAAATGTCCTAACGAAGACTAAGCTCGTTGTCATGCCAATGCAAGGAGAGACCGTGGCTCGTTTGTAAAGAGGAAAAATGAGCAACGGATTTGTGCACTTGCCTTGGGCGCTCTTCTTTCTCTCTTGCTTACAAGCTTTGAGACCCTCTTTTGCAAGGGAAGACTATTTTCCTTTTTCTTTTGCTTTGTATCTTTTTCTTTTTTTGCTCTCCCTTGATTCTACCTAGTCACACTTGATATTGCTCTTGCACTCTCACTATCCAAGGACAAATGCACAATGCTCAAGCAAACACAAGATGATCCACTCTCATGGGATAGGTACACACAAAGGAAGATAGGTGTTAACAAGGTGACACAAGTTATACCTTCGTTGGTGATGATGAACTTGGCGTCAGTGGTGCGGGATGATGTTCGTGGGCCACGGTGTCGATGAGCGTGGGTGTTGTCGATGCGGAAGCTTGTTGTTAGTTGACGACACGCACACGGGCACAAACAAACAAGAGGAAATTAGCCAATGCAAGATTAGAGGCAAAACTGTCAAAATCAGGCGTTAGGGCCAGAGACTCCGGGGTTTCAGGCCGGAAACTCTGGTTCAGGCCAGAGACTCCGGTGTAGTCCGGAGACTCCGGTGTGCAGGCCGGAGACTCCGGTGTGCAGGCCGGAGACTCCGGTCAGGAGTCTGATCACGAACTGCTCGTATTCTTCAACGGAAATCCACGCCTTCTGTCCTCAAATCCGCAAAAAATTGGCCACATTGGGCCGGGAAAACGCAGGATAAAGCTGGACCAACTCCTAAGACAAGGTTTGGTCGGATCAAAACCACAAATAACACTCCAAATCAAGAGATCGATCCAAAGGCAAAATTGGGTTGTTTTTTGGGGATTTTCGAATTTTTGGTGGATAAAAGAAAAAAATTTGTGGGGGAATTCGGGAGCAACGAAGCTCTTGATACCAATATGTTGAGGGAAAACCTCTAGGATGGCCTGATCTTTCACGAATCCCACTCAAATCGAGGATGGAGTGCAGGGGAAGGAGGGAAGGATGAACACGATGAACCCACGCACGAAGAACGCGATGAACACACACACGCAAAACCACGATACACACCAATAGCTCATGCCAGCGGTGACCGGTCTGGTGCAATCCCTAGGATCAGCGTCGGGCGGAGGACTCTCTCTCGAACCGGGATAGCGAGATGGGAGACTCGGTGAGATCTTGACATCTTGGAAAAGGGACACCGATGCCCAGGCCTTGTACAACGCGGAGGCACGATGCAAACTCCAACGAGGTTTGGGATATTTGGTGCTCCTTTGTCAAAGGAGCATGAGGCAAGAACTAGATAGATCCACAAGGGGTTTCCACTAATTCCAAATATCATGCCTAGGGTTTAAAAAGGAGGTGGGGGACTATATATAGGCCAGCCACTTAAACAGGGGTACTTTAGGAATAAAAGACAAGTTCTGGACGGACTAAGGAGTACATGGGCAACATGCCCCAAAGGCCTTTTCATGCCTGGCGACGGTCGGACCAGAGACTCTGGTGTGGTGGACCGGAGACTGCTGTCTAGGCCGGAGATTCCGGTCAGTCTCCAGACCAGCCTCCGGAGGGGCCTTCAGATTGTCCTAGGGCCCGGTGCAGGGGTCAGACCGGAGAGTGGGCCGGAGTCTCCGGGGTCTTCAGGCTAGAGACTTTGGTGGACCGGAGACTCTGGTGTGCGCATACTAGAGACTCCGGTCTAAGCAGCTCCAGCGGCTTCTGCTTCATGCTCTGCTCCTTGTTCTCCATCCTTGGGTGCTTGGGGATGTGTCGAGGCTTCGTACCTGATGATGCATAGAGTAGTTGCATGAAGTAGCACACCATCCAAGGAGGTATCAAATTGGCACGAGGAGAGGAGCGAGTTCACCTTAGCTTGTAGGAGTTTGACTCTGGCACGAGTCATGGGTCCACTTGGGGGACCTGTTGGTGTATATGTAGGAGCGTCCGTAGGATGGGCTGCATCACTTCCTATTTAAACAAAACAAGCTTTGCATTCCGAAGTCATCCCTCCAACTCTTGCTTCTCCAAGAATCTCATGGTGGAGGCCTTATGGGTCACTTTGGCCATGACAAGTCATTGGACATTCTCTCCACTCACTAATTTTGGCCCAATATGAAGCGCGACGTTGAGCACTACGTTCAACGATGTACGACATGTGTTCAAGCTAAGTCGCAAGCTAATCCCTATGGTCTTTATATGCCATTGCCTATTCCTCATACACCTTGGTCCGACATTAGCATGGATTTGGTATTAGGATTGCCTAGATCTAAGCATGGTCATGACTCTATATTTGTTATCGTGGATCGCTTTTCCAAAATGGCACACTTCATACCGTGCCATAAGACCGACGATGCTTCACATGTTGCAAATTTGTTTTTCAGGGAAATCGTCCGTCTTCACGGTGTGCCACGAACAATCGTCTCTGACCGCGACGTCAAATTCATGAGCTACTTATGGAAGACCCTCATGGCCAAGCTCAGCGTCAAGATCCTCTTTTCATCCGCGTCGCATCCTCAAACCGATGGATAAACTGAGGTTGTCAACCGAAGCCTCAGAACTCTTCTACGTGTGTTGATCAAGAAAAACTTGAAGGATTGGGAGGAATGCATTCCACACGCCGTGTTCACCTACAACAGAGCCAAGCACTCAACAACCAAGATGAGTCCATTCATGATCGTCTATGGTTTCGAGCCCCTCACCACGCTCGACATCCTACCACTACCTCTCCATGAGCGCACCAACATGGACGTCGAGAAGCGTGCACAAGCTATGAACCACAACTACATTATCTTTGCCCTTCTTATACTTGACAATGTATGGAAAAGATTCCATGAACTCAACCCACTTAGCATGTCTCTTGCTCAAGTTAGCTTGTCCTTTGAGATATTTTAACGACTCATGGTCGAAATGTATGATAAATTCCTTTGGCCATAGGTAATGTTGCCAAACTTGAAGAACACGAACTAAGGCAAAAAGCTCTTTGTCATAAATTGGATAATTAAGGCGAGCACCATCAAGTTTCTCCCTATGGTAGGCTATAGGACGTCCATTTTGCATAAGGACTCCTCCAATGCCAATACCAATAGCATCACACTCTATCTCAAAAGTTTTTGTGAAATCCGGTAACACAAGGAGAGGTGCTTTGGTGAGCCTTTTTAAGTTCATCAAAAGCTTTTTGTTGTGCTTTGCCCCACACGAAGGTGAACACAGTTGAACTGTTCTGGCAAAAATCTGTTTATTGCTCTTTTGTATCTAGATGTTGATGCAAATATTTTTAAACTATTTTGTAGTTATATGCTGTTAAGATAAACTCCTGGAACTGTGCTTGTTGTGTGTTTTCTTGCGTGATACCTGTTTGCCATTGTCTGTAAGCATATGGTTATTGCATGAGCATTATACATGGGTAGAGATTATTTCCTTAGTTGCTTCTTTCTAATCTTACTTGTGCTGAACCACAGATGGCTCCTCGCCGAGTACCTGGTGAGATAGCTCAGCTCATGGCACAGTTGACCCAAGTGATGACACTGTTCATGGCAAATCAGAACAACAATAACAAGAACAACGGGAACAATCAGCCACAGGGAGATGCTCTCACTAGGTTCCCGAGGCTGAGGTCAGCTAAGTTCTCCTCTGCACCTGAGCCCATGGTTTCTCTCGACTGGCTCCATTCTATGAACAAGGACTTGGTGACCGTTGGTTGCACTAATGCTGAAAAGGTGAGGTTTGCTGCTCACTTGCTGGAAGGATCAGCTGCTTCCTGGTGGGATGCTTTCCAAATCACCCACCCGCTGGACACAGTTACTTGGGCCATGTTTGAGGAAGGGTTCAGGACGAACCACGTCTCTGCCGGGACCATGTGAGCCTGAAGAGGAAGGAATTCCGCAACCTGCGCCAAACCAACCACACTGTGGCAGACTACATAGAGGAATTCAACAACTTGTCCTGCTATGCCCCTGAGGATTTGGACACTGATTCCATGAGGAGGGAGAGGTTCCTGGATGGTCTCAGTGATGAGCTTTCACTTCAGCTGTCTGTGGTTTATTGCCCAACATTTTAGGAACTGATGGACAAGGCTAGGATCTTGGAGGGGAAATAGTAGCAGGTGGAGAGACGCAAGAGGAATAACAGCCATCACTCCTCAGGATCGCACCATCGTGCTCGCACCTCTTATGATGGACATTCTGGATATTCTAGGCATGGCGGAGATGACCGCTTCCACCGTGGAAGTAATGGACATCGCCACAATGGTCACAGGAGCAACAATCACCACCGTGGAGGAAATGACCGCCACCATAATGGTCACAGGAGCCACCACAACAACTCTGGGAGGAACAATGGACATGACTATGTGAGCAAGAAGGAACTCAGCAATGTGGAGTGTTACAAGTGCAAGAAGCTGGGCCATTATGCTAGTACCTGCCCGGAAAAGAACATAGGAGTAGGACCCAAGCTTGGACCCAACCAGAAGGCGAATGTGAACCATGTGGATGTGGAGGAAGTCCGTGATGAGCCGGATCTCGTGATTGGTAAGTTTCCAATTGTTTCCCATATTGCACTTGTACTATTTGATACTGGTGCATCGCATTCATTCATATCAAGGGCATTTGTGGATAGACATAAGTTAGCCACTGAGTCACTAAAAGGGACTATTAGAGTGAGCTCACTAGGAGGAGAGATGTTAGCTAGTAAGGGATGTCGTGATCTTACCCTAGGGATTGGAGCACACAACTTCCTAGCATATTTGGTAGTCTTGGAGTCACAAGGACTAGATGTAATACTAGGCATGGAATGGTTGTCCGAGCATGATGGCCAGATAGATTGTGGACAACGTGCCATCTCTCTCATGACACCACAAGACATAAAGATTAAGTTCAAGTCAGCAGCACGTCTTAGGGGTGCTAAGACAAACTCTCTTAAGGGGGTTAGCATGGACACCGTACCCGTAGTGAGAGAATACCCCGATGTGTTTCCGGAAGAATTACCAGGGATGCCACCGGACCATGATGTGGAGTTTCTCATTGACTTAATGCCGGGGAATGGACCAATAGCCAAGAGACCATACAAGATGGATGTGGATGAGCTGAAGGAGTTGAAGAAGCAACTTAGAGAACAATTGGACAAGGGATTCATTCAGCCAAGTTCTTCATCTTGGGGTGCACCTGTTCTATTTGTGGAGAAGAAGGACAGTAGTAAGAGACTGGTGGTAGACTATCGATCGCTTAATGGGGTTACCATCAAGAATAAATATCCTCTGCCCAATATAAATGACTTGTTTGATCAGTTGAAGGGAGCAAAGGTATTTTCCAAGTTTGATCTAAGATCAGGATATTTCCAATTAAAGATCCGTGAGCAGGACATACCAAAGACCGCCTTCACCACTAGGTATGGTTTGTATGAGTATACAGTTATGTCTTTTGGACTAACAAATGCTCCAGCATATTTTATGACCATGATGAACAAGGTATTCATGGAGTACTTGGATAAATTCGTCATGGTGTTCATCGATGATATATTGATTTATTCTAAGGATGACAATGAGCATGAGAAGCATTTGCGCCTAATTATGGAGAAGTTGAGAGAGCATAAGCTATATGCTAAGTTCAGCAAGTGCGAGTTTTGGTTGAACACTGTTGGTTTTCTCGGACACATAGTGTCAGGTGAATGAGTTGTAGTTGATCCCAACAAGGTATTGTCAGTTACTGAATTGGAGTCTCCCAAAAGTGTGGGAGATATTCGGAGTTTCTTGGGGCTTGCTGGATACTACAGGAGGTTCATAGAAAATTTCTCCAAGGTTGCGAAGCCAATGACTGAGTTATTGAAGAAGGAGAAAAGGTTTGAGTGGACATAAGAGTGCGAAGCTAGTTTCCAGGAACTGAAGCAACACTTGGTGACCGCACCTATCTTGTGTTTGCCTGATATTCAGAAGGATTTCCAAGTGTACTGCGATGCATCTCGTCAAGGACTTGGAAGTGTGTTGATGCAAGATGGGAGAGTGGTATCCTACGCCTCACGCCAACTTAAACACCATGAGCATAATTACCCCACACATGACTTGGAACTAGCGTCGGTTGTGCATGCGCTCAAGGTATGGAGGAACTATTTGATGGGTAAGCATTGTGATGTATTCACGGACCACAAAATCTTGAAATACATATTCACACAAAAGGAATTGAATATGAGGCAAAGGATATGGTTGGAGCTCATAAAGGATTATGACATGAGCCTGCAATATCATCCCGAGAAGGCTAATGTTGTAGCAGGTGCGCTAAGCCGCAAAGTGTATGCTAATGGTTTGATCGTGGGAGAGTTACCCAAGGATTTGTGTGAACAATTCAAGGATTTGAGGTTGGAGGTAGTATCCGAGGGGTATTTGGTAACACTAGAAGTCAAACCAACGCTTCTGGACATGATCATGGAGACTCAAAAGAAGGATAGCGACATGGAAGGAATAAGAGCAAACATACCTGAGGGTAAAGCAAAGGGATTTCGCGAAGATGAGCAAGGAGATCTATGGTATGGAGATCGTCTGTGCGTGCCCAACGATCAAGAAATTAGGAAGTTGATTCTCCAGGAAGCCCATGACTCGCCATACTCCATACATCCTGGTAACATGAAGATGTACATGGATTTGAAGGAAAGGTTTTGGTGGGTTAATATGAAGGGAGATATCACAGAGTATATCGCTTTATGCGATGTCTGCAGTAGAGTGAAGGCTGAGCATTAGAAGCCAGCGGTATTGCTACAACCATTGCTAGTACCTGATTGGAAGTGGGATAGAGTTGGAATGGATTTTATCACAGGACTGCCCAGGACGAGGTCAGGATATGACTCTATTTGGGTAGTGGTTGATCATTTGACCAAAGTAGCTCACTTTATACCCGTGAAGACCACCTATACTAGCGCTAGATTGGCCAAGATCTACATGGAAAAAATTGTGTGTCTACATGGAGTTCCCAAGAGTATTGTTTCAGATAGAGGCACCCAATTTACCTCTCACTTTTGGTGCCAACTGCATGAGTCATTGGGAACGAGATTGGAGTTCAGTACAGCTTTCCACCCTTAAACGGATGGAAAGACAGAGAGGGTGAATCAGATTTTAGAGGATATGTTGAGAGCCTGTGCTCTAGCTCATGGCTCTAGCTGGGATGAGAATTTTCCTTATGCTGAGTTTTCCTACAACAACAGCTACCAGACTAGCATCAAGACGTCACCGTTCGATGTGCTATACGGTAAGATATGAAGGATACCATTATTATGGGATGGTGTAGGTGAGCGTTAGTTGTTTGGACCTGATTTGATCAAGGATGCTGAGGAGAAGGTCAGTTTGATTCGAGATAGGCTGAAGGTAGCACAATCAAGGAAGAAGAGCTATGCTGATGCTAAACGCAAGGAAGTGGTGTATGAGATTGGAGATCGAGCCTACCTCAGAGTTTCGCCTCTGTGTGGAATTAAGCGATTTGGAATTATGGGCAAGATGGCACCTCATTTATAGGGCCCTACATAGCACGCAAATGAGAGGTTGCGTATCAGTTAGAGATGCCAGAGGCTCTATCCACTATTCACGACGTGTTCCATGTGTCCCAGCTGAAGAAGTGCCATCCGGAGATGGTTGATACACCATTGAGAGACACTGTGTCACTAGAAGAGGTTCAGCTGGAGAATGACTTGACTTGTGAGGAGAAGCCGGTCAAGATCTTGGAAACATCGGAGAGGTTTACACGCAGCAAGACAATCAGGTTTTGCAAGGTGCAATGGAGCCATCACACCGAAGAGGAAGCCACTTGGGAGCGAGAAGATGACCTCCGAGAGGACCATCCACACCTATTTGCTAGCCACGGCAAATCTCGAGGACGAGATTCATCTTAAGGGGATTAGTCTTTTCACATCCCAATTATTAGAATTGGTACTGCATGTCATACATGTCATTGCATCATGTTCATCTTTGCAAAAATTTAGTTTTCAAAGCTTTTTGCTAAAACACCACACCAGTGCATGTTCATCGCTTATAGGTGACTAGTAGGGTTTTTACCTTGCATCTGCAAGAATGGCACTATATAAACATTCCAGATGCATAGGTGCGTAGAGTTTTCCAATACAAACCTGTGGAAATTTGTTTCACTCGGTTTGGAGTATTAGATCAAAAGTTATGGCCAAAGTTCAGAAGTTGCAGAAAATTTCAGACAGAAATTTAGACAGATTCAGATTTTCAGGTCCAGTTACAGTTCAGAGAAAAAAAAGAAAAAAAACAATCGGCACAGCCCACTGCAGCTGCCGAGCCAGCTCAGCCGCGGCGGCCCGCCCGGGGCCCAGCAGCAGCAGCAACGCAACACAGCGCTATCCGCCTCGCCCGGTAATGCCGACAGGTGGAGCCCACCCGTCAGCCGCACGACTCGATCGTGCTCGACCCGGAGTCCACCATCGCCGCTGATTCTCCCGAGAGCCGTCGTTTCCGTTAGGGATTCGCATCCCAGCCCCAACCAAGCACCGCCCCTTAAAGCTTTCGATCTCCTCTTCGAAATCCCCTTCCAAACCTCCTCTATTCCGCCGCCACGTCGCGGAAATTGCTCGCCCGAGTAGGAGCACCGCCGCCGCCATTGGAGACGCTACGAGCTCTAGCTCGAGTTTCCGCACCCTATCTCCTGGCTAGCACCACCGCAGTGCCGCACCTCCACTTTTCTGACCCTTGTTCTTCTCATACATCCGTTGGACCGTTGTCGCCGAAGCTCGCCGGGGTGCGCCACCAGCCGCGCCGCTCCATCCGTGAATCGGCGCCGCTCAAGATCGCCCATGTCTGAGCTGACCCTGCCTCTACACCCGCCACACCCTGCCGCTCACCGTAGACCACCCCTTCGCTGCCAAGACCCACCGGAGCGCCACCCGCCATCAACGCCGACTCACCGCTGCCACTGCACCTTGCTGAGCAAGGTGAGCTTCCTCCCAGCCTGTAACTACCTCGGTGAATTACGCTCCTAGTACAAGCCTGGATGATCAGAAATGGTTGAAATAGTACGGTGGGGCCCAAATGCCACTCACAGGTAGACCTTTCGGCCGTCCCAACCATTTCCAAACATCGGGACAAGAACGTATGGCGAATCGGCAAAGCGAAGGGATCAACTACATACACAAATGAGTATGTATGCAAGCCACCATACAATAGTACATCAGAGCCATTCCATCTAAAAAGAAAGGAAATATAGCAACGCCATACGGCAAGATCCAAATATCCTAGATAGATATAATAGTTTAGGATATCTCCTCATACATCAAACATCAGAGTATCAGGCGGAAGCGGAAGACAAAATCCGAGTACGGATAAGAAGCAAATCGGCATAAGATGCCCCATAAATAAGCACATCCCGCCCACAGATCTCACGGATCCCGTTCGGAATCTCTACACCGAATGATCGTTGCCCACATCGTCTGTCTCTTCCACCCAAGATCCATCTTGCAGTGTACCTGTCCATCTGAACCAATAATTTATCGTAGGAGACCCTAGGGGTACTAAAGAAGTCTTTATGCCTCTAAAGGGAACACAACCTGGGGTGACGCAATTGCAGCAAAAGATAAACCCTAGCAATTCTATAGATACTCGCTAACCATCCGCCTAACCAGAGATAGACGGATGTCCGTGAATTAATAACAACAGTTATAACAGTTATAACGGTAATCTTAACAGATCCATCCTCCTCCTCGCTTACCGACGAGGAAGCGGACGAACAACCCCCCCATCAGTTGGCAGTTTTTATCCATTCCGTGAGTATTGCACTATTTACTAGTCAGGTACCTAGTCTAGTTAAATTAAAAGCGGTACTTTAGTTATTCTTGTCTATGATCGAGAAACTGTGCTCCAAGTCGTCCATAACCGCGGACACGGCTTTCAGAAATTTTATACCATAGGGTGCACAAATAGCAACACACACTCGATATGCCTCGGAAAAACCAAATCAAAACCCAACGAGGCAGTCACGACAAAGCGATCACAGGATTCAGAAATATTTCAGGGGGCCACCCCATTGAGCTACCCGCAACGAAGTTAGCTGACTCCGAGACGGACTCAAGGTTTGCGTCAATGGCTGTGAACGACTGGGAACCCGAAAATGTGACTGGGCTTGTTGACACCGCGAAAACACTCCGCTTTCCTAAACAGTACAGTGTGCTCCTCGCACAATCTTAAATAAAGCAGTAAAGCATGGCATAAGTACAGGATAGTAAATAAAACCTCAAACTAGTTGTGGCCCCAAGAAATAAGAATGAATCAAGCTCTGGCTCAGGGGGGTCCATAAGCCTCCCGGATGTGGATAGCGCGAATATTCTTGGAACAGGAATCAAGTACTCGGTCTTACGGACACAAGTGAGCCTGAAAAACCAAATAGCGAATATGGCTCACCGATGCCACTTTCATTAGTTATCCCATTACTACTCAGGTTAAGTTGTATAGGTACCTCGTTATCCATCAGACACTCACATACCCTACACATGCTGTTCTACGACTCGCATGGCTCAAACAACTCCTGTAGTAATGGCTCATGGGATGGAGGAACAAGCTTCGGTGGGGTTCAAAAGTAAAGGCTATGCAATACTTGGGATTCAATTTAATGCAAGCGCGACTCAATGATGCAAGAATAAGATAGAGGCAGTCGGTACTATATGTATGCAAGCATGTGGTAGTGCTTGCCTGGCAGCTCAGTTGAAGCAAAGGATGGATCTGGGTAGTGCTCCTGGTTCTCTTGATATATCCCCTGCTCAGTGTCTATTCGAAGAAGAACCAAACAAACAAGGGCCAACATAAATAAAGTGTGCAATCATATGAATAAATGCGACAAGCAAACAATCATGCTATGATGAATGATGCACAATTTGCATGGCAATAAGGTAGCATGGCATGGGTGAGGTGTGGAACACAAGAATAAATCATTTTATTGAGTTTTAGCTCCATTTTAATCTCATATTAGTTGCTGTACTCTTTATATTTATATGATGCATGCTTCAAATCAAACCAAGGAATGCATAAACAGAAAGGTCTCGTCGATCTAATCATTTTAGACATATCATTTGTTAAATTTGGATTTATAAATCAAAAGTTATTAATTATTTAAGAAAAAGGGGCATTTATTGTAATTTAAATAAACTTGGAAATTTAAGTGTTCAAAATATATTTTGGATTGCATATTTGAATTCCTCACATTTTTCTGATTTGAAAACATATCTTATTTGTATTATTTGGATTAATATTTGAAAAGTTATTTGAAAACAGAATTATATTTGAATTTGAAATAATTTGAAAAAGGATTTGAAATTAAAATGTAAAAAACTAACTTTTCTCACACAGGCAAACTAGCCGCGCATGAAAGGATAGTGACATGTGGGCTCATCTTGGCTACACGTGGCGGAAAGGTTTTCCTCACATTGGCGTGGCCCCGTGACGCCGACAGATGGGACGGCTCGCAGCTCACTGATGAAGAACGGTGGGGGCCCACGTGGCGCGAGGGAGTGCGGTTGAGGGTGCTTAACTAGGGGCCTATCCGCAAAACTTCCGTGAGATGCATGGGGACCGATTGAGCGCGGGTTCTGGACGCAAAAAGCGGGGTGTAGCGTAAAACGACCATGGTCAGTCAGGCTTCTTCCTCGCAGAGACCGATCGGTGCTTTCGGACGCAGACTTGAGGATCGAACCAGGACCTGCGGGCGCTGGGGGTGGCGAACAGTGCGGTGGGTTGGGCTAGGTGGCGAGAGAGGTGGTCAGGGGCCTAGCTAAGGTTTCTGCGACCAGGGGACGAGCAGACGACGCACGCCGGCACAGAGGGTGCTCGACGGGCGCCGGCGGCTGACAACGACGGTGAAAGCGAGGTGTCCAGGGAGGAGGTGGGCTCACCGCGAGTGTGTCGGAGGCGTTGGATCGGTCGGTGTGGGCGACGATCGGTGACGCACGCAGAGACGGCGATCTAGGGTTTCATGGCCGGGCGCTGCTTGTTCTCGGTGCTCCTCCTCTCACAGCGACAGTGACGATGCAACGATGGGACCGTGAGCTTCCCGACACCAGGAGCGCCACGCCACCGGGCTGGTAGAGGGAGACTGGAGGTCAAGGTTGGCGGCGAGGTGTGGCATGTGGAGAGGAGAGAGGGGAGAGGGCAGGGCGCCTGGGTAGATCTGGGGGAGGCGAGAGAGGGGTGAATAAGGCAGAGGAAGCGAGGATGCCGTGGGAGGTGGTGACGATAAGGTGGCTCGACCACCTTTGTCCTCCTCCTCACGTGCTCTGGGGGCAGGCCGGCAGGGGCAGGTAGGGGAGCTGCCAGGTGGGGTAGGGCAGGCTAGGGTCGGGGTGGTTCGGGCTGGGGCCCCTAGGGCAGAGAGAGCACGAGAGGGAGAGGTGAGGGTAGCCTCGGGTAGGGTAGATCTAGGCTCGGGTTTGAGCTAGGTGGGGAGCTAGGGTTGGGGTGGTTCGGGCTGGGTGAGGGACCAGGTGGGGCCTGCATGGCAGGTAGAAGGGAGGCCGAAAGAGAGGGGGAGATGGTAGCTTAGGGTTTAGGTCATGGTGGGGTTTAGGAGAGAGGGGGGTTATGGTGATGATGATGGAGTAGGTTAGATGACTAGGGTTAGGGTTTAGGGTTAGAGTTAGATGAGGGCAAGGTAGATTAGGGTTTACTATGGACAAGGTCAAGCCAAGAACAACTAAGATCAAACAAAAACAAAACAAGAAAAGAGGGGGAGGTGGTGTAAGCATGATCAAATAAGTTCAAGCTAAAAGAGAGAGATGAGAGGGTGAGAGGATTCCCAAAAACCAACTAAAATCCAAATGACAAGCTTAAAGGGTACTTGCATGGCCCATGCAAAATATTTAATGCCATGAGGGTTCTTGTGAAAACAATATTATTACATGGCATTAATATTATGCATTCCCAAGATTGGAATAAAAGCCAAGCAAAAGAAATGAAAGGATGCCCCATGTGGAGTAGTTGGAGATGGCCATGTTGGATTATATTTGGGGCTTGCTAGTGTGTATATGCCACTAGGTATTTAATAAGCCCTCAAAAATACCCCAACATGATGATAACCCCAAAACCACACATATGGAAGCTAGGAAAGGTTCCACTCACAAGGCATGCAAAGGTGGCCATGTGGCTCTCATGTTTCAATATTGTGAAAACAACATGATGCTAAGATGAGAGCATGTGGAATAGAATTGGATCCATCCCAACCCACATGAGCTAGAGGTAAACTCAATAAATGCTAAGCTCATATTTAGTTGGATGGTGGAATTATAAGGTGGTGAAAGAAAAAGGTGGTGGAATTAATAAGAGATATGCCCCCAACTCAACTTGGTCATTAAGCAATATATCAAGAACCAAATACAATATCAAGAGGCAAATACAATTAATAATGCATATGAGATAAGAACCAAATGGAAAAGGGTTTGATATGATGCTCAAATGCAAGGAGGCATGATGACATGAGCATGATACAATGATGATGCAACAATTATATATAGGAAGGTAGCATCTATATAGACTAGGCTAGTAGCATTGTAATTGATAGACAATTGGGATGCTACACAGCCGTTGGATCTCAGATGAATGGCCTAGATCGGCCGCTGACTGGCCCAGTGGACCGCTGACTGGTCAAGCCTTGGTCACATACATCACTTTGACCGCAGTCGGCCAGGAATATTCCTCACGATTTTCAGTTTATTTAAATTCCAGAAAATATGTCTAACTTCAAAAATTCGTATAAAAAGATCTACTGGGCCAAAAATTACAAATAATATACCATTGAACTCCCAAAAATGCATAGAATTTTATTCTGTAATAAAATTGCAAGTATACTGTACGAATATACTTGAAGTTAATTAAAGGCATATTGCACTATATAAATTGCAGAAAAAGATCTGTAACACCTTTTTGCGTGATTCCAATTGCCCCTGGCTTTATTTTCGATTGTCCACACAGTAGTATTTTTTCCCAGGTTTAACAATGCTGTTTACTATAGAGGCTTAGTGTTTTTCCTAAAGGCCTATTAATTGGGATAACAAATTGCATTGTTTTTGTTTTCATCGCATTAAAGGTTTTTCCATGCATCATACAACAGTAATAAACATCAGAGAACATCGAGATGTTACTGAAACCTTTATTAAGCTATCATGCATGCATTTGTGCACTTGTCTATGATTGTGTATGTTTGTTTATGTGTTGATTTGTATCGTGTATGATGAGGGCATCCCTACAATGATACCTACCCTAATTGCTAATGATGATGTTCCAATTGCAAAGAAAGATCAATCTAATGAGATAAGGATTGGATCAATCCCAAGAGCTCGTGCTAAGCTACTAGAACAACAGGTGAACTTGTTTCTTAATGAACCTGGTGTTTTAATCAATGAGAATTTTATATTACCTAAGTCTTTGAATTATTGCATGATCAGGTACTTAGAAGAAGAATGCATAGCAAGGAGCGAGGAGCTAATGGAACAAGGCGTGTTGATCAATGAAGAATGCGCGACGGAGGAGAGAGAGGAAGCGCAAGGAGCACACAAGATTGAAAATCAACACTTGGTGGACAATCTCTACGCGCGGAAGAACGCCACTTTTCGCCACGCTTACGACTGCCCACGGCACAAAAACAGAGTCCTTTTACGCCCGGTAGGCGCATGGCAGAAAGCGGGCAATTCTGCCAGACGAAACCTGAACCGAACCAACTTTAGGTCGGTTTGTACCCTTAGTTGGGTGGGACCAACTCGGATCCACCCTTAGGCCGCCGCCCCCAGACTCATAAATAGATGGGGCACACTTCTATCTAGGGCTAGACCACGTTAAAATATTTTGGAGATGTTTCTTTCATAGAACCTCTGGAATTATCCCTTGTTCGAATTCTATAACTATAATTGAGTGTGATCTGTTGTTCCATTGGGAATTAGTAGATTGCATACTACCGTTCGTGGTCACGGCTGCGTGCGCAAGAGCGTGGTGTTGTAAATATCCTACAAGGTTCAAGAGCTATTTCATTGGCATCAGGGATCAAGCGGGAGAGTTTATAGCTACATTCTAGTTATCTTTCATCCACCATCACCATCGACAAGTGCTTGCTGAGAAGATCGGGCCATCCTATATCATCTTGGTATCAGATTTCCTCGTTGCCTCGGTAAGCAATCCACAATCCATCCATAGATTAGAGAGTGTTTTTAGTCCTATACAAAAAAAGTCCCACAAAAAGAGTTGCCATAGCCTAGATTGCATCATAGACGAGTAATAGTTGCTGGTCGTGTTCATCCGTTAGTTTAGATCTAGATTTATTCTTCGTAGATCTGTTTTTCTAGTCGTTTTCTAGTCAATTTCCTCCATTGTTTCAGCCACGACAAGGTCAGATCCGATCTAATCTGAGAGTCCTAGTCTATTACTCTTGGCCGAGTCAGAACTAAAAAAAACAATTCCTACCGACTCTGCCGCGGCACGGAAACAACCTATTTTCCTGCCGCGGAGTCCCGCTGTGCCACGACTCGGATTCGCTGCCGTGACACGTTTTTGACGTGTTTTCTGCCACGGCAGGATTTCTGCCACGACACGATTTTTCCCTGTTTTTCTGCCACGACAAGAAATTTTACAAAGTGTGAATTTGCACTTTTCCTTCAACCTTAGCCACAATCATTCTATTACATAGGTGTAGGAACTTGCCCATTGGGACTAGTTTCCGCTCCTACAGGCTGCTCATAGGATTTTGGTGCTGTACTTTGTAATTGGCCGTGTGTGATATATCAAATCAAAAAGAAGAAGAGAAAAAGCAATATAGCAACAGGAAAAAAGGGCTATACAAAAGAAAAAGAAAAATTATGGAAAAAGAAAATTTGAGCAAGAGGCCTAGTGATATCTTTGTGCACCGGTAGATTGAGCAATCTTGTGCCTGGTTACTTTGAGCTTTGCTAGTGTCTCTCGAGCGTAGTGCAACACCCTTCATAGTTGCATTGCCACATTGTTCTCCACGTGTGTGTTTCTTGGGTATTTGTACGATCAACACTAGGACTTGTTTGTGGTGTAGATAGGGTAACCTATGTGCCCTGCGATTGTTCTCTATACCTTTGATATTCACTTCATCACATCAAGTGCATCAGTCTTTGATTTCGTTTGGTAGAGCATCTCTATTCACTTTGGAACGGTAAGATCTCCTTTCTTATTAGTTGTGAGTGAGCTATGAGAGTTTCCACCATACAGATTTTGATTTTTGCACTAACCTACCAATCATGTCTTCTAGTGATGAAGATGTTGTGTTGCAGAAAAAGAAGGATGAGGAGCTTGTTAATTGGCGTGAATATGAGGCTTTGAAGTCCCACTTGATACGTGTGTTTACTAACACGACAGATGCCATTGACAAGAATCTCCAGGATATGAATATGAGATTGGATCAGCATGTTGGAACGGTTGATACTATTCAAACACAAGTGTCTACGCTCAATGTCAATGTCACCACATTGCAGCATTCCATTGAGGGTTTGACAGCCGCCTTACATAGAAGGGAAGATCCTCAACATGATGATGCCTTTGATGATTTCGATGAGGGTAGCACCGTGGATGCTGCTCCACATGTTGGCAGGGGACGTGTTATTCCTCCTGCCCATGCACCTGCTCATGGCCGTGGGCTTGCCCCTCTTGGGCGTGCTCAACGTGTTCCCAACCAAGCTGCTAATGAAGGTTTGGGCAAGCCAAAATTCTCAATTCCCAAGTTTGATGGTTCCATTGATCCTGAAGACTACCTCACATGGGAGTTGAAGATTGAGAAACTCTGGCGCTTATTTGACTATCTAGAAGATAAGAAGGTCAAGCTTGCAACATCTGAATTTGATGGTTATGCTTTGCGTTGGTGGGATGCTCTCGTGCAACATAGGAGGGAGGACAATGAACTTCCTATGATGGATTGGCGCGAGATGAAGCAAATCACGAAGGCTCGTTTCGTACCAACCAACTACTTGCGATCAGTTTTTGATAAATTGACGCAATTGAAGCAAGGCACAATGATAGTTGATGAGTACTACATGGAGATGGAGCTGCTTATGCAGCGTGCTAGAATTTGTGAGTCTATTGAGATGACCATGCATCGATTCCTAAACAATCTGAAGTTGCCAATCAAGAGCATAGTTCGTCATCACAAGTATGAGACCATGAATGAGCTATTGCACTATGCTAGAGAGGCCGAATCCCAGTTGGTAGAAGAGGCGAAGTCACGTGCTCGTTTTCCATTCTCCAGCAGATTTTCGGCCAGATCTACTCCTAATACAGCTGCGCCACCAGCTGCTGCTCCGTTTACACCATCGGCCAAACCAACAAGTACACCTTCATTTGGTTCTAATGCTCGGAAACCCGCTGCTCCTGCTGCTAGTTCGGGTTCCAACAAGTCTACGACACGTACTCGTGATGTGGTGTGCCATACTTGTGGAGGTAGAGGGCACTACAAGAAAGATTGTCCAAACAACAAGGTTATGTTTGATAATTAACAAGGTGAAGTAGAAAGTGGAGGTGAAGCTTCTGACACTGATCTTGATGACAACGAGGATGATGTTGATGCATATTCTGAGCATGCACCAACTATTGTCGTATCTTCACATGTACTTAGTGTGCAGCCGGTTGAGGAATCCCAGTGTTGCAACTTGTTCCAAACAAAAGCTCTAGTTGGACCTAACAAAGCTTGCAAGGTAATTATTGATGGAGGTAGCTGCAGAAATCTTGCAAGTAAGGAACTATGTTCCAAACTGAATTTGACATACTTACCTCATCCCAAGCCATACTACATACAATGGTTGATAAACAATGGTGAGATGAAGGTAAATCATATGGTACGTGTGAATTTTCAAATAGGGCCATACAAAGATTCTATTGATTTTGATGTGGTTCCTATAACTGTTTGTCACCTACTATTGGGTCGGCCTTGGCTCTATGATCGCCATGTGCAACACAATGGCCGAGCCAATACATATCACTTGGAATTCAAAGGGAAGAAGATTATTATGTAGCCAATGACACCACAAGAGATTGTGAATGACTCTCGCCAGAAGATAGAGGTAAACTTGAAGGAAGATACTACCACTCGGTGAGACTGTGTGACAGCTGTTCCTGATGTAATTGAGCCTACATTGAGTGATATAACAAAAAGTGAGAAGTGCCTGGGTTATTGATACTAGCCACCAAGGAGGATATGAGAGAGTTTCGTGAGGATCCTACAACCATGCCACTTGTGCTCATGTATAAGGGCGAGGTATTGGTTTCTAACGACATGACCCCTATTTCTCTTGGTGTCTCTTCTGTTTTGCATGACTTTGGGGATGTTTTTCCAGAAGATGTACCCGCAGGTTTACCTCCATTGCGTGGTATAGAACATCAAGTGGACCTGATTCTTGGCGCCACACTTCCCAACCATGCACCTGACAGGACTAATCCCGAAGAAACTAAGGAAATTCAGAAGCAAGTACAAGCGTTGCTAGATAAAGGGTACATTCGTGTCTCTCTTAGCCCTTGTGTTGTTCCTGTTATTTTAGTTCCTAAGAAAGATGGTACTTGGTGCATGTGTGTAGATTATAGAGCGATTAATAACATCACTATTCGATATCGTCATCCTATTCCACGCTTAGAGGATATGCTAGATGAATTGAGTGGTGCTGTTGTTTTCTCTAAGATAGACTTGCGTAGTGGTTATCATCAAATTAGAATGAAAGAAGGGGATGAATGGAAAACTGCTTTCAAAACTAAATTCGGCTTGTATGAGTGGTTAGTCATGCCGTTTGGTCTTACTAATGCACCTAGTACTTTCATGCGTTTGATGAATCATGTTTGGGAGAGTTTATTGGTCATTTTGTGGTTGTTTACTGTGATGATATACTCATATACAGCCACACCCAATCTGAACATTGCACTCATATTAGACAAGTTTTGCAAGTGTTACGTGATAATAAACTGTATGCTAATCTTGAGAAGTGTACATTTGCAACAGATAAGGTCATATTCCTAGGATTTGTTGTATCTAAGCATGGCGTAGAGGTAGATCAATCTAAAATTGAATCAATTCAGAACTGGCCTACTCCAATGAATGTAAGTCAAGTGCGTAGTTTCCACGGTCTCGCTGGTTTCTATAGACGCTTTCTGAAAGATTTTAGCACCATTGCTGCACCTTTGAATGATTTGACAAAGAAAGGTTTTCCTTTTGTACGGGGCGCGGCCCAAGACATTGCATTTGATACATTGAAACGTTTGCTTACTTCTGCACCATTACTTGCATTACCTGATTTTTCAAAGCAATTTGAAGTTGAATGTGATGCTAGTGGTATGGGCATAGGTGGCGTTTTGATGCAAGAGGGTCGGCCTATAGCTTATTTTTCTGAGAAATTGACTGGTGCTCACTTGAATTATTCAATTTATGATAAAGAATTGTATGCACTTGTTAGAGTACTTGAGGTTTGGCAACATTATTTGTGGCCAAAGGAATTCATCATACATTCTGAGCATGAAGCATTGAAATACTTGAAAGCTCAATCAAACTTGCGTAGAAGATTAGCTAAATGAGTTGAGTTCATTGAGTCTTTTCCTTACATCATTAATTATAAGAAGGGAAAATAGAATGTTGTTGCTGATGCTCTATCTAGGAAGAATATGCTATTAACAAATCTTGATGTTAAAATTCCTGGATTAGAAGCTATTTGTGCACTTTATGCAACTGACCATGATTTTGCTGAACCATATCGTTTGTGTGCTCTTAGAAATGCATGGGATAAGTATCACATACATGATGGCTATTTGTTTCGAGCTAACAAACTATGTATGCCAGAATCGTCGTTGCGTTTGTTCTTAGTGCAGGAATCACATGCTGGTGGTCTGATGGGTCACTTTGGGCGTGAGAAGAAATTTCTCATGCTCGCTGATCACTTCTATTGGCCCAAGATGAGGCGTGATGTGTACAGATTTGTGAGCCGATGCATTACTTGCCACAAGTCGAAATCCAAGCTAAAGCCTCACAGTTTTTAGACACCTCTCTCTGCACCTACTACTCCATGGGAAGACATTAGTATGGATTTTGTGCTAGGTCTACCTAAGACGTAGAGAGGTCATGATTCTATATTTGTGGTAGTGGATAGGTTCTCTAAGATGGCTCATTTTATTGCCTGCCACAAAAGCGACAATGCGTCGCATGTTGCTAACCTGTTTTTCAGAGACATCGTGAGATTACATGGAGTACCAAAGACGATTGTGAATGATTCTCGCAAGAAGATAGAGGTAAACTTGAAGGAAGATACTACCACTCGGCGAGACTGTGTGACAGCTGTTCCTGATGTAATTGAGCCTAAATTGAGTGATATAACGAAAAGTGAGAGAGTGCCTGGGTTATTGATACTATCCACCAAGGAGGATATGAGAGAGTTTCGTGAGGATCCTACAGCCATGCCACTTGTGCTCATGTATAAGGGCGATGTATTGGTTTCTAACGACATGACCCCTATTTCTCTTGGTGTCTCTTCTGTTTTGCAGGACTTTGGGGATGTGTTTCCAGAAGATGTACCGACAGGTTTACCTCCATTGCATGGTATAGAACATCAAGTGGACCTGATTCCTAGCGCCACACTTCCCAACCGTGCACCTTACAGGACTAATCCCGAAGAAACTAAGGAAATTCAGAAGCAAGTACAAGTGTTGCTGGATAAAGGGTACATTCGTGTCTCTCTTAGCTCTTGTGCTGTTCCTGTTATTTTAGTTCCTAAGAAAGATGGTACTTGGCGCATGTGTGTAGATTGTAGAGCGATTAATAACATCACTATTCGATATCGTCATCCTATTCCACGCTTAGAGGATATGCTAGATGAATTGAGTGGTGCTGCTGTTTTCTCTAAGATAGACTTGCATAGTGGTTATCATCAAATTAGAATGAAAGAAGGGGATGAATGGAAAACTACTTTCAAAATTAATTCGTCTTGTATGAGTGGTTAGTCATGCCGTTTGGTCTTACTAATGCACCTAGTACTTTCATGCGTTTGATGAATCATGTTTTGGGAGAGTTTATTGGTCGTTTTGTGGTTGTTTACTTTGATGATGTACTCATATACAACCACACCGAATCTGAACATGGCACTCATATTAGACAAGTTTTGCAAGTGTTACGTGATAATAAACTGTATGCTAATCTTGAGAAGTGTACATTTGCAAAAGATAAGGTCATATTCCTAGGATTTGTTGTATCTAAGCATGGCGTAGAGGTAGATCAATCTAAAATTGAATCAATTCAGAATTGGCCTACTCCAATGAATGTAAGTCAAGTGCGTAGTTTCCATGGTCTCGCTGGTTTCTATAGGCGCTTTCTGAAAGATTTTAGCACCATTGCTGCACCTTTGAATGATTTGACAAAGAAAGGTGTTCCTTTTGTATGGGGCACGGCCCAAGACATTGCATTTGATACATTGAAATGTTTGCTTACTTCTGCACCATTACTTGCATTACCTGATTTTTCGAAGCAATTTGAAGTTGAATGTGATGCTAGTGGTATAGGCATAGGTGGCGTTTTGATGCAAGAGGGTCGGCCTATAGCTTATTTTTTCTGAGAAATTGACTAGGGCTCGTTTGAATTATTCAATTTATGATAAAGAATTGTATGCACTTGTTAGAGTACTTGAGGTTTGGCAACATTATTTGTGGCCAAAGGAATTCATCATAAATTCTGATCATGAAGCATTGAAATACTTGAAAGCTCAATCAAACTTGCATAGAAGATTAGCTAAATGGGTTGAGTTCATTGAGTCTTTTCCTTACATCATTAACTATAAGAAGGGAAAAGAGAATGTTGTTGCTGATGCTCTATCTAGGAAGAATATGCTATTAACCAATCTTGATGTTAAAATTCCTGGATTAGAAGCTATTTGTGCACTTTATGCAACTGACCATGATTTTGCTGAACCATATCGTTTGTGTGCTCTTAGAAACGCATGGGATAAGTATCACATACATGATGGCTATTTGTTTCGAGCTAACAAACTATGTATTCCAGAATCGTCGTTGCATTTGTTCTTAGTGTAGGAATCACATGCTGGTGGTTTGATGGGTCACTTTGGGCGTGAGAAGACGTTGCTCATGCTCGCTGATCACTTCTATTGGCCCAAGATGAGGCATGATGTGTATAGATTTGTGAGCCGATGCATTACTTGCCACAAGTCGAAATCCAAGCTGAAGCCTCACGGTTTGTATACACCTCTCTCTGCACCTACTACATGGGAAGACATTAGTATGGATTTTGTGCTAGGTCTACCTAAAACTCAGAGAGGTCATGATTCTATATTTGTGGTAGTGGATAGGTTCTCTAAGATGGCTCATTTTATTGCCTGCCACAAAAGTGACGATGTGTCGCATGTTGCTAACCTGTTTTCAGGGACATCGTGAGATTACATGGAGTACCAAAGACGATTGTTTTTGACCGAGATGTGAAGTTCATGAGCTATTTTTGGAAGACCATATGGGGGAAGCTAGGCACGAAGCTGCTGTTCAGTACTACATGTCATCCCCAAATAGATGGTCAAACGGAGGTGGTGAATAGAACATTGTCATAGCTGCTAAGGACCATGATTAAAAAGAATCTGCGGGAGTGGGAAGAGTGTTTGCCACATGTTGAGTTTTCTTACAACAAGGCTGTGCATTCAACTACTCAGCTTTGTCCTTTTGAGGTGGTGTATGGTTTCAAGTCATTGACGCCACTTGATATGATGCCTCTGCCATTACATGAGAGAGTTGATATGGAGGCATCAAAACGTGCTAATTACGTGAAGAAGATACATGAGAAGACTAGAGAGGCAATTGAGAAGAAGGGCAAGAACATTGCTGCTGCAAGGAATCAAGCAAGGAAAGAAGTGTTGTTCGAGCCTGGAGATATGGTTTGGGTACATCTACGCAAAGATAGATTTCCACTACTTCGCAAGTCCAAGTTGAAGCCACGTGGTGCTGGTCCTTACAAAGTGCTAGCCAAAAGTAATGATAATGCCTACTCAGTTGATATACCTATTGAGGAGTTTGGTGGTGCTAGCAACAACTTCAACGTTGCTGATTTGTCACCAAATGCTGGAGAAGACCTTGGAGCGTCGAGGTCGACGCCTTTTGACAGGGGGGGGATGATAAGGACATCCCTACAATGATACCTACCCCAATTGCTAATGATGATGTTCCAATTGCAAAGAAAGATCAATCCAATGAGATAAGGATTGGACCAATCACAAGAGCTCCTGCTAAGCTACTAGAACAATAGGTGAACTTGTTTCTTAATGAACCTGGTGTTTTAATTAATGAGAATTTTATACTACCTAAGTCTTTGAATTATTGCATGATCAGGTACTTAGGAGAAGAAGGCGTAGCACGGAGCGAGGAGCTAATGGAACAAGGCGTGTTAATCAATGAAGAATGCGCGAGGGTGGAGAGGGAGGAAGCGCAAGGAGCACAGAAGATTGAAGATCAACACTTGGTGGACAATCTCTGGACATGCGAAGAGAACGCCACTTTTCTACGCCACGGCAGCTACTATGGCATGAAGCGAGTCCTTTTACGCCGCCATTGCCATGGCAGAAAGCAGGCAGAATTCTGCCACGGCAGAAACCTGAACCGAACCAACTTTAGGTCGGTTTGTACCCTTAGTTGGGTGGGACCAACTCGGATCCACCCTTAGGCCGCCGCCCCCAGACTCATAAATAGATGGGGCGCACTTCTATCTAGGGTTAGACCACGTTAAAATATTTTGGAGATGTTTCTTTCATAGAACCTCTGGAATTACCCTGTGTTCGAATTCTACAACTATAATTGAGTGTGATCTGTTGTTCCATTGGGAATTAGTAGATTGTATACTACCGTTCGTGGTCACGGCTGCGTGCGCAAGAGCGTGGTGTTGTGAATATCCTACAAGGTTCGAGAGCTGTTGCATTGGCATCAGGGATCGAGCGGGAGAGTTCATAGCTACAGGCTAGTTATCTTTCATCCACCATCACCATCGACAAGTGCTTGATGAGAAGATCGGGCCACCCCATATCAGTGTAGATTGTGATGAGTGCAACGCTTGTTTCTATGAGGATTGTACTCTCGACTCCTACCGCCAAGGAAAGTAGATGCTATTTTGTTCATACCTCGTCCTACTATTTTTCTCCTATGCATGTGTAGTGTATTTCTATAGATATTGTGTAGGGATTACTATGCTATGCTATATCCTATATATTGTGGTAGGAATTCCTTGTAGTTGAGCCCCATTCAGTAGAAGTGCTTAGACCTGCTGTGAAGACGGGGGAAAGGGATCACATTATGGTGATGTATGTGCTTGTTTAAAACTAAAACAACATAATGTTAATGAACTACCTGGGCAGAATGGTTGGTTTGTCAATAGAGTGTGGATAATGGAGGGGAATGCCGCCCAGGGTGATAAGGGGTGGCCTGATCTTCTCGTTGAGCATGTCGTAGATGATGGTGGATGTAATGGGGATAACTTGTGGGATGTTGTGAATCACCGGCTGTTCCCGCGTTGCCAATGCAACAGATCTCAACCCAGATGGTATTCACAACTTCACATACTTGCGCACGTAGCCGCCGACCACGAAGCAGTTTGCAATCTACCAATTCCCAATGGAACAGCAAAAAACACGAGAACTTTCAGTAGAAAACTCCAGATCGAATCAAAGTGGAGGTATGGTAGATATTCCTGATCGAATCAAAGAGGAACATATAATTTCAGATGAATGCTTGCAGCAGTTCAACGAAACAAGTATTGGTTTCATCTAAACATGGTTTAACCCTAATTGCGGCGGCTGTGGGGATACTTAAAGAGGTTGGGGCGAGCTCCCCACAAACCAGGCCTAAAACCAGCCTTATTTTGGCCCAAACTAACCCGGTTCGACTCAAACTGATACATATCGACCCATAGATGGGTTCGGCCTAATTGGCGCGCAGGCCAAACATCGTCGAACACCTCAAACGTGTATTTCTTGGTGCGCCACATCCCTCTCTTGATCATACATGATTTCCTCATTGTCTCCTAGTGCGCCTTCCTCCCTCTCCTCCCTCGCGCACACATTGGTGATCAACACGTCTGGTTCCTCTTGATGGATCTCTTCTCCTCCTCGCGCAATGCTTGTGTTATCAACAAACCTAGTAATCACACACAGTGCAATAACTTAGGTAGTATAAAATTCCGATTATCACAAACATTAATTCCAACTAGGAAAGAATTAACCTTATATAAATTATTGGTTAGGCTTAATATTTCCTTCCATCTGAGACAATTAGAATCATCATATTCATAGAATATATCCTCATCATCCTCCCTTTCTTCATGAAAAGCCGTCCTCGGCTTTGGATAAGCTGAAAATGGAAGAAACAAAAAGAACAACGTGTACGCAGAATAGATGTATTTATAACCCATTGTAGCAGTTTTAGAAAACACAATGATTATTCCCAAATGTCAATATGGAAACATGTAACACAACTTGACATCTGGAAGAAGTGACCATTGCATCAAATAGTAACCATAATTGCAGATGTAAGTGAAGTTCATATAGTCAGGATCACAAAGAAAAACACATATGTATATATTCTTATTGTTCAGTATCAACTCTAGTGTTCTCACAGAAGATCTATGATCAAATTTCATGGTAGCCAAATCAACCCAACTCAGAAAATGCAAATCATTAGAAAGTGGATACCATGCTTCAACTGCACTACTCTGATATGTATAACAAGTAGATGACCAAACAGTGGTGCAATTAGTTTTATGTTCAGTATTATACCTAGTATGTAAGAAGCAACTTATTTTGCAAATATAAGTGAAGCAAAAATCAGTACAACTAGGCATCAATTCGTGGACAGACAACAAGAATATGATAAATCACATCCAATTCTAGGAAAAACCGAACCAACCAACATATGTAAAGTTACTTTTGTTGGCTGCTCAATATCAACTAGAGCAGAATGTATATTTATACTATCGGGAACATGAGCTACTGTCCCAAAGCAATCAGAAATTCGCACATTGCATACTTGACTAAAAACATTAAGATCGAAATCAACAAGTCTATCACAAGTAATGCATATGTGATCCACCAGAAAACAATCATTCATGCTATATTCACCACTTAGATGAAAAGTGAAACAAGAAACATAGGTGCTAGAATTTAGATATGAAATTTTAGAAATCTTATTCTAAGCACAATGCAATCTAATAGGTTCATTTAGCATAATAGAATATAAAATATCAGAAGGTGGAATACGAGCAAGCACTTCCTTATGTGTAATCACTACTACATGCTTAAAATTCAGATTTTGCAAAGCATCACATGGTGCTGAAATTTTTGTGCTTGTCAAGTCACAAGAATCAACTAGCAAAGGAATAGACTGACCGAATGCCTCATTGGCTGGTTGCATACCCAAATCAGTACCATTATCAATGTCATCCTCCTCAGATATAGTAGGTACTAGAACCTCTTTCTCAAATGATGATGCAGGTTGTACCACTTGCTGCTCCCTTTCTTCAAAACCAAGTTGCATATCACAAGACACAACACTAGGAGTAGAGATGATCATGTTAGTAGAAACCTCATAAGTCTCATCAACTCCCACTCTTAGTTTTTCTGGATCAACATGGAGTTTTATTATGGTGGTTATAGGTGGACGTAAGTTTTGACACCTAATCTCCTGAAATTGCTTAATGGTACTAGGTGCTAACCACGTGTGCTTCCTATTCCAAAATATGGAAGGATAAGAATAACCACTATAAAAAACAACCTGAAATTGATCACACCAATGTTTTCCCAGCATAAGATGATAGGAATTAAACACTCTAGGAACTACATCACACCGAATATATTTAGTATGGCCATAAATGGTGAGAGAAAGCAATGTGTCCGGACTAACTTGTAGTGCATGATTAGAAGTGGCTAGCGAATATGGAAAAGTTTTTGAATATGTATGCAACTGTAGCTTTTCAACAACCTAAACACTAACCAAGTTCATTAACGAACAATTATCAATGATAATAGCAGCATGTCTACCATTGATGTCTGCCGTGAAGTGGAACAAACCCGAAGTAGGCGCCACTCCAACATCCTCCTCCCAAAAAGAGTTGATGCAAAGAAACTTCAATGGTAATGGAAACCTCAAAGGATCAGTTTTCATTGTTAGTTAATACAAATAAGGTGGTAGCAAAGCATATATACGGTGGAAACTCTCAACTCACTCAAAACTGAAAAGAATGTGGATCTTACTGTTCCAAAGTGAATAGGATAGTTTACCAACTTGTATTAGCAGCACATACACGGATGTGACGAAGCGAATACCGAGGGCAAAAGCTATCACACGACAACCAGGGGTATAAGGTGGAGCTTGGTATGGATACCTAACAACACCAATTCAGAAATCCTAGTGCTGATCGTATGACACAGACCCACGGAAACACACACGGTGGAGATAAATAGGGAAATTGCAACTATAAAAAAAGAGCTAAAAATTGATATATGTTGGAGTAATGCTCGTGTTGCAATGCACAAGGAGAGACGCTAGCAATGTCTCAACGAAATAGGCATAAGATTGCTAAACTGAGCAGCCCGCAGAGCACTAAGCATGCTAGTCTCGTAGGATAGTTTTAGACACTAAGAAAGGCTTACTAAGGCTCACAAGGATAGGTACGCTATGTGGACTCAGTAAAAAAAATTGACCTAAGAATTGGTCTCTGCCACGGTAGAAAAACGGTCTAAAATCCTGCCGCAGCAGGATGGCGGCAGAATTTTTTTCTCGTACTAGCACAGACTGGTCTGTCCCCAGGCATGGACACAGCGATGGATTTTTTTTAACGTGAGGCAGCTCACGCAAAGGCCGAGACTCGTCTATGGTCAAGCGAGGCTAGCGATCTATTCTTTTTTTACTTGTTGGAAACGTGAAGAGACTCACGTCCAGATCACGATCAGATTGCTTTTTTCTTCTTTCTTTCTAAACGGATCTACAACCCCAAATCAAACAACTAGAGAACATATCTAGTAGATCTAAAATCCAAGAACACGACGAACAGCCTCAAGAACAAGAGAAACAGTCTAGAAACAGTCTATGGACTCCGACAAAGGAACAAAAACAGACGAAGATTAGACAAAAACTACGACTCAGATTTAGAAGAAAGGCTACACAAAAGGACTACGATCAGCAACAAGAACTCACGAACAGTGTTATCTAGGCTATGGCAAAGAACTATGAACCCTAATCTTTTTGTGTGGCTTTTTCTGTATAGGACAAAAACAACTAATCTATGGGATGAATTGCTCACCGAGTAAACCTGAGAATCTGATACCAAGATGATAAGGGGTGGCCCGATCTTCTTGTTGAGCATGTCGTAGATGATGGTGGATGTAATGGGGATAACTTGTGGGATGCTGTGAATCACCGGCTGTTCCCTCGTTGCCAATACAACAGATCTCAACCCAGATGGTATTCGCAACTTCACACACTTGCGCACGGAGCCGCCGACCACGAAGCGGTTTGCAATCTACCAATTCCCAATGAAACAGCAGAAAACACGAGAACTTTTAGTAGAAAACTCCAGATCGAATCAAAGTGGAGGTATGGTAGATATTCCTGATCAAATCAAAGAGGAACATATAATTTCAGATGAATGCTTGCAGCAGTTCAACGAAACAAGTATTGGTTTAATCTAAACATGGTCTAACCCTAATTGCGGCGGCTGTGGGGATACTTAAAGAGGTTGGGGCGAGCTCCCCACAAACCAGGCCTAAAACCAGCCTTATTTTGGCCCAAACTGACCCGGTTCGACTCAAACTGATACATACCGACCCATAGATGGGTTCGGCCTAATTGGCGCGCATGCCAAACATCGTGGAACACCTCAAACGTGTATTTCTTGGTGCGCCACATCCCTCTCTTGATCATACATGATTTCCTCATTGTCTCCTAGTGCGCCTTCCTCCCTCTCCTCCCTCGCGCACACATTGGTGATCAACACGTCTGGTTCCTCTTGATGGATCTCTTCTCCTCCTCGCGCAATGCTTGTGTTATCAACAAACCTAGTAATCACACACAGTGCAATAACTTAGGTAGTATAAAATTCCGATTATCACAAACATTAATTCCAACTAGGAAAGAATTAACCTTATATAAATTATTGGTTAGGCTTAATATTTCCTTCCATCTGAGACAATTAGAATCATCATATTCATAGAATATATCCTCATCACAGGGTACTGAGAAGGATTGGTTCTCTTTGTTAAAGTAGCTTACGTGTGCAACCATGTGCCAGTAAGAAATGGATGGCTGGTTGGACTTAGTAGGTCATGGTGATCCGAACCCAGCGTAGCCAGAGATGTAGTGAATGGTAGGTTGGGACCGGTGCGTAGTGGGGTTTGGAGATCTGCTTCCCGAAAAGTCTCATCTTGGTCTTCTCCCTATCATCACACAATATGAGTATGGTGGTACGAGATGGGTTGGCCAGGTCATATGGGTAAAGTGTACAAACCCCTGCAGGGTGTAAAACTAAGTACTTAGCCGTGTCCCCGGTTACAGACGACTGAGTTGCTTGATGTTGAGACTATGACATATTCTCACTCATCCTTATTTCCTAATTACTAAAACTTGATGGGTGAACCTAATGGGTTGCTGTGAAACAAATGGTTTACGAAAGTAGGATAAATGTGTTCGAAAAGTGCAAGCTAGCCAAAGGTCCACTAGCCAAATAAGCATGTAGATGCTAGGTGCATTGTCTCTTTTACATTAGCGCTACTTGCCATACATTCCATGTATTCACACTTCGGGGCTGCTACGTTTCATGTTGCAGGTTATTCTAATTCCGAGTGATCGTATAGGTCGCGGTACTCCACTCGACACCTGTTCCCTTGTGGGCAATTTGAAGATGGAGTAGTTATCTTTATTTATGTTGCTACTTGAATAATGTGTAAGCTAGCTCTCGAGCTAAGCGAATATTGTAATAATTGAATCTTCTGGATCTTCGTTATTTACGATACACGGATTATTAATTTGTTATTTCATCTATGTTCTATGTAAGCCAATGAACCGATCCAGGGATTGGCATGTTGCATAGAAGCTACAATCTTTTCAGTACTATAGTATTACATATCCATAGCACAACTCATACTCATATGTTCATTTAGCATGATGGAAAACACAATATCAACTGGTGGTATTTGAGCAAGTATTTCTTTATGTGTAATCAGTACCACATGATCAAAATTGGAATTTGGTAAACTATCACATGGTGCTGAAATAGTAGTGTAAGGCAAATCACAAGGAGGCTTTAGTAAAGGAATAGGCTCACAATATGTCGCACATGTTGGATGAAGCTCCAAATCAGTACCAATTTCATCAACAATCTCCTCAGTTGTAGTAGGTAGTAAAACATCCTCCGCAAGTGACAATGCATAGTCCGACGATGCAGGTTGTAAAATAGATTGCTCCCTATGTTCAAAAGCAATATGCATAGCACAAGAAACAATACCAGGAGTAGAGATGATTACATTAGTAGAAATATCCTCACATGTATTAGCATCTACTGCACTGGTGTTTTCTTTTTCTCTCATACTCTTAGAATGGATGCTCTGAACCTCACGTTTAGTAGAATCACACAACTCACTTTTGATAACACTCTCACTCAGCTTGGCTATGTGGCTCTCATTCTCACATGGGTTGTAATGCACACCGTGTTTAAGATGAAAAATAATAGAATTGTCACCATTCATCATGACCTAGTACTTAGTAGACAAACTGAACTCTTTTGTCCTCTCCTTGCAAAGAAGATGATACTCATGAAATTTGTCGGCTGAAATCCTGAGCATAGCACGCCTCTTCATGTTCCATTTGAAAGAAATCCTTCCAACAACAGGACATATTTGAGCGTCAAACCTCCTTCTCCAAGGTTCTCCCAATAGTATGTGACAAGACTCAAGTGGTATAGGAGATACATCACAGCGCACAATCTTAGTATGCTCTTTAAAAGTCATAGGAACATTAGCGGTGTGTGAAATCAGCAATGTGCCATATGATGAATGCAAGAGATATGGCACCGCACGGGCACATGTGGGTAGCTGCAGCTTTTGTACAACTTCAATGCTGATCAAATTAAGAGTAGAGTTGTTATCAATGGTAATGGAAGCACATCGCTCACCAATCATCACACTATGGTGGAAAAGACCGTCACCATCAAAAATACCGCGTTATTCCTTCCAAAATGTTCCACTACAACGCCAATTGTGGAAGAATTTGTACCTATAGGTCTCCGCATTATCTGTAACATCATTGGCCTCCATTTCCTGCATCACATCAACACTACTAGAAGACATGATTAGTACATTAGTGCACAAAACAACATCTGGTGGTGGAACTCTCACAACTCACTCAAAACTGACAAGAAAGCAGATCTTACTGTTCCAAAGTGAATATTGATGCTTACCAATTCAAAATCAAAGACTTATGCACTGATGTGATGAAGTGAATATCAAAGGTATAGAGAATGATCGCAGGGCACACAAGTTATTTATGGTGGAGCTCTAGGTATGGTATCCTATCTACACCACAAACAAGTCGTAGTGCTGATCGTATAACAACCCAAGAAACACACACATGGAGATAAACGTGGAAATGCAACTATGAAAGGTGTTGCACTACGCTGGAGAGATACTAGCAAAGCTCAAAGTAAACAGGCACAAGATTGCTCAATCTACCGGTGCACAAAGATATCACTAGGCCTCTTGCTCAATTCTCCCTTTCTTTTTCTCTTTCTTTTGTATAGCTTCCTTTTATTTTTGCTTTTTTTGCTATGTTGCTTTTTCTCTCTTTTTTTGAATATATGTCACACACCGCCAAATTACAAAGAACAACACCAAAATCCTAGGAGCAGCCTGTAGGAGCGGAAACTAGTATCAATGGGCAAGTTCCTACACCTTTGAAATAGAATGGATGTGGCTAAAGTTAAGGAAAAGTGCAATTTTTACACTTTGTAAGTCTGGCTGCCGTGGCAGAAAAACAACGCAAAAATGTGCCGTGGCAGAAAAATTTCTGCCGAGCGTAAAAAACGAAAAAGTGCTTAGTGGCAGAAACCGAGTGGCGTAGAAGGACTCGCGATAGAGAAACAGGCCGTTTCTGTGCCACGGCAGAAGTCGGGAGATTTTTTTTCTGACTTGCCAAGTAGTACACAATGAGGACTCTTGTATGGATCGGATCTATCTTTGTGGCGGCGGAAAAATAATGGTGGAAACAACTAGAACAACTAGAAAACAAATCTGCAAAGAACAGATCTAGATCTAGACTAAAAGAGGAACACGACCAGCAACTATTACTCGTCTACGATGTAATCTAGGCTATGGAAACTCTTTTTGTGGGCCTTTTTCTGTATAGGACGAAAAACAAGATCTAATCTATGGATGGATTTGTGGATTGCTTACCGAGGCAACGAGGAGCTCTGATACCAAGATGATACGGGGTGGCCCGATCCTCTCAGCAAGCACTTGTCGATGGTGATGGTGGATGATAGATAACTAGCATGTAGCTATAAACTCTCCTGCTCGATCCCTGATGCCAATGCAACAACTCTCAAAACCTTGTAGGATATTCACAACACCACGCTCTTGCGCACACAACCGTGACCACAGACGGTAGTATGCAATCTACTAATTCCCAATGGAACAACAGATCACACTCAATTATAGTTGGTAATTCAAACACAGGGTAATTCTAGAGGTTCTATGAAAGAAACATCTCCAAAATATTTTAACATGGTCTAACCCTAAAAACCATGATTTACAGGCCTATATAAAGGCTGCTGGACGTCCAACATAGAGTTGGGGTCAAAACCAAACATATCTCTAACTTTCCTAACTTAAAAGGACTCTATTTGTAAACTGACAGAAAAAACGTCTGTCGACTTGTTTTGGTTGCCGCGCATAGCTCGTATCGAACCGGGAGACGTGCAAGTACCCGTTGGAAAGATCTTGGAATTATCTTTCCAGCAAGTACTTATTTGCTTAATTCGGAGTTGGTATGTGAAAACCATGTCCGTTTCAATTTCAGAACTTCTGTCTGTCCGAATTGAACCTTCCTTCTTGGTCGCCTTCTAACTCTCGGTCGCCTTCGTTTTGATGATCTTCTCTTGCGCCTTCCTCCCGCTCCTCCCTCACGCATCCTCGGGCGATCATCATGCCGGACTCCTCTTGTAGCCCTTCTCCTCCTCGCGCCATGCTTGTTTCTCCAACGAACCTGATCATACATAAATGCATAGACTTAGGTAGTATAAAGTTTTTATAAATGAAAGCATCATGGTCAACTAGGAACGAATTCACCTGATAGTCATTATTGATTTGACTCAATATTTCCTTCTAGTTCAAAAAAAAGTGCTGGTGTTTCAAAAAAAAGCCACGATCTTTTCTGTTGGAATTGATCCCAGGATCTATTACGTGTGAAAAAAAGGAAATATTTGATACGTACATATTTTGCTTGGTTTGTTACGTGATAATTGTTGAAGGCAAACCTCTAGGGTGGCCCGATCTTTCACGAATCCCACTCAAATCGAGGATGGAGTGCGGGGGAAGGAGGGGAGGATGAACACAACGAACTCACGCACGAGGAACGCGATGAACACACACACACAAAACCATGATACACACCAATAGCTCACGCCGGCGGTGACCGGTCAGGCGCAATCCCTAGGATCGGCGTCGGGTGGAGGACTCTCTCTTGAACCGGCACAGCAAGATGGGAGACTCGGTGAGATCTTGACGTCTTGGCAAAGAGGCACCGATGCCAAGGCCTTGTACAACCGGAGGCACGATGCAAACTCCAGCGAGGTTTGGGATATTTAGTGCTCCTTTGTCAAAGGAGCATGAGGCAAGAACTAGATAGATCCACAAGGGGTTTCCACTAATTCCAAATATCATGCCTAGGGTTTACAATGGAGGTGGGGGACTATATATAGGCCATCCACTTAAATAGGGGTACTTTAGGAATAGAAGACAAGTTCTGGACGGACTAAGGGGTACATGGGCCGCAGGCCCAAAGGCCTTTTCATGCCTGGAGTCGGTCGGACCGGAGACTCCGTCCTAGCCAGAGAATCTGGTGTAGCCTCCGGACCAGCCTCCGGAGGGGCCTTCAGATTGTCCCGGAGCCGGGTCTAGGGGGTCGAACCGGAGGTAGGGCCGGAGTCTCTGGTGTCTTCATGCCAAAGACTTTGGCAGGCCGGAGACTCCGGTGTGCGCAGACCGGAGACTCCGGTCTGAGCAGCTCCAGCGACTTCTGCTTCACGCTGTGCTCCTTGTTCTCCATCCTTGGGTGCTTGGTGATGTGTTGAGGCTTCGTACCTGATGATGCATAGAGTAGTTGCATGAAGTAGCACACCATCCAAGGAGGTATCAAATTGGCACGAGGAGAGGAGCGAGTTCACCTTAGCTTGTAGGAGTTTGGCTCGGGCACGAGTCATGGGTCCACTTGGGGGACTTGTTGGTGTAGATGTAGGAGCGTCCGCAGGACGGGCTGCATCAAGAATATTCATGCGGGCCAGGCAAGGAAAGGCTAATTTTGATACATGGAGATTTTTGTTTCGAGGAGAGTACGTGAGAAAAAGGAAACTAGTCTAAGAATTAATTGCTTCCGATTTTTGTGCTGATTTGGAAGATCCCAGGCACCAAGCATGGAGGTGATCGATCGGAAGGACGTTTCCGTCCGCTTCAGCATGGAGTCCGGCCAGATCTAGGCGGAAAAGAAGGAAAGTTAACAAAAAAAGTGAAGGAGTCCAACCACATCATTTCCACTTACATGAGGAAAGGAAAAGAACAAGAGTTGCACTTTTAGGTGAAGTAGCCAGCTTGAATTTTTTTGCTGCTGTGCATGTTGCTGCGGAACATTTTGCACCTATTTTTTTGGCTGCTGTGGACTGTTTTTATCCGTCGTACTAGTTTGAGCTGCTTTTTCCTGCCACGATTCAGATGGTCAGAATTCCGCTATAATTCAAATATGGATTCTTTTCCAGGAGATACTTTTGGCTTGAGGTGTACACGTGGCAAAAAGTCTAGTGCTGTTTTCAATGGCTATCCCAATCTCCTGGATGGAGTGGCACGTGATGCATCTGAGATTAGGTGGTGCCTACATAGACTTGCGACAGTTGAGGAGTACCAAGATTGGGAAAGGCACATGGAATGGGGTTTCCATCGATGCCGCAAATACAATAACAAGTTTAGTGGGTATGATGGGTTTGTTCTTGCTCACCGGCGTGTGCACAAGGAGTTAGACAGTTGGTGGTCAGAGGTGGTTGACATAGATGGTTTTTCTCATACTTGGGAGGACTACAAAAGTTTTCTCCGTCATGGTTTCATACTACCGTATATGGAGGAAATCGAGCAGCCACCCAAGGTTGTGAATGGGATAGTGGATGTTGGCAAGAGTATAGCTCTTATACCGAAGGTCGCGATGGCTGTGACTACTCATGAGAAGTTGACAGTTGTTCCATTGCCGACAGTTAGCAAGGTGGCAGCCAAGATTTCTGAAGCGTTAGCGGTTGATGTTGTTAGGGATGATGTTGGTAAGGATGTCGTGTAGGATGTTGTACCATTGAGTGGGCTGAATTTGCAACTCAACAAGGTACAAGGCGATGCTTGCATGACAGTTGACAAGGGTCAGTGTTGGAATTATTTCAGGCGCAGTGTATGATCAAAGGCAAAGCATGCAAGTTGATTATTGATGGAGGAAGCTGTACTAATGGCATTAGCAAGGCAATGGTGGTAGAATTGGGGTTGTCCACATGGCGTATTCCTGAACCTAAGCATCTATAGTGGTTCAATAGCTGTGGTATGGCGAAGGTAACTCATAAGGTGCGTGTGCCATTTACAGTTGGTGATTATGTTGATGAGATTACGTGCGATGTGTTGCCATTGGAGGTATGTGGGCTGTTACTTGGTCGTCCATGGCAGTATGATCGCAACGTTACACATGCTGGAAGAGCAAATACATATTCTTTTGTGCATGGTGGCAAACAACAGACTTTGAAGCCTATGCAGAATGATCACATAAAGTCTAATGTAGAGCTGGTGGTACATAAGGAGAAGGTGTGCAAGGCTAAGCCAAAATCTGGGCTAGCTAAGGTGCAAGATGGCAAGCATGATGCACAGTGCGACAATGTTGATATTTCTTCAGCTATGCCTGTAGATGACAAACCAGTGGAACTCATTAGTGACAAGCCAGTTGATGTGCATCCTCTTATTGCTGAGAGGAAGGATGTTGCAGCATGTGTTTAGAAGGTTGTTTGTGTTGACACAGGTGTTCAGACGGATGATAGTTGTGCTCCTGATGTTCCAGTGCATGTGGTGCAGCGGGGTAACAAGAGCAGTTTTGTTAGCACACCTGTGAGGCGTTTTGTTGGGACAGCTGTGCGGATGCATAGAAGCAAGGATGGACATGTTCATTAGTTGTGTGGTCCAGGCATTACTCATCTTATGCTAGGTCGTGCAAAGAAGGTCCATGTTCAGCAACCACGGGTTCCAACAAGAGTTGAGAAGAAGAAGACGGTGTCGCCTAGGTCTAAGCTCTTATGGAGACGCAAGGAGGTGCAGGCGCCGAGGGCTATATCAAGTCGAGCAGGCCAAGGGGGAGGATGTGGTGAGGAAGGCAAGCAAGACTTGAAGATGGCAAAGACGCGTGAAGCGATTGTTCATATAACGCCACCTTTCCGACCCGACCCGCAAGCGTTGGGGACAATGCTTCTTGAAGGGGGGATGATGATATGGGCATGAAGGAGGAGGTGAAGCCTAATTTCAGGACTCCACCAAGCTAGGTGATGTGGGCGCATCCCATTGATGATTGGCACGCCAAGACGACCTACGATATGTAATGATAAGTCTAAGGTTGTGTCAAATATTGTTGCTATGTTATTGAGTCCGAGTCTAGGTTAGGTTCGAGCCTGTTGTGTGTTCGGTTTGGGTCTATCCAACCGACTAGTTGCAGGCCTCCTATTTAAAGGAGCCAGCCACCTAGGGTTTAGGGGAGTTCAGTTGTTTAGTCTACAAACTATATTGTGCTCCACCGTGTATCATCCCTCTGGGGACGGCGATACCGTTTATCATATTATTGTTGCGGAGGTTCTTGTGTTCATCAAGGATTGTCGTTCTTAGGTTTGAGGCGTGGTGATCTTCATCACGTTACTTGCTGGATTCGATCCTCTCCTTCAGGTGACGTTCATCGCGTTATTGGAAGATTACCATCCGGGTTGACTCGCTGTGAAAGATCGGGACAAAACTATAGGATCATTGGCTTGATCCGTATCATAATCCCTACACTATGTAGTGGTGGTATGCATGGTATTGTAAGAGATAAGAGACAAATATAAAGGTAAGATAAGAAGTACTGCGAATGGTCGATCTAATGGTGGGTCTCGTAGGAAGCCATGTGCTTTGAGAGTTAACACGGTGGGTAGAATTACAATTTACATCAAGGACCTCATAAAAAATGAAAATTGCATCCAAGTCCATGCATTTAGCACAAGGACGACCCTAAAAGTAATCAATGAAGTGTGTGTTTTGAGCTAGAGGTTTACGTATACTAGATGTCATCGTGCTAAAGACTATTAGTAGAATATTTCTAGATGCTAAGAATAGAAAAGAAGATCCAATGGTTAGCAATGTTTGGATTTGCCAGTCTTGATCCAACGGTCAATGTTCAAAGTTAATCCATACACTATATGTAGTGCGTGGTATGGTACGTTATTGTAAGAGATAGGACAAGATAAAGATAATATAATAAGAAGTACTACGTGTGGCCGATCTAATGGTTGGTCTAGTAGGTGCGATGTGCTTGAGAGTGAACACGGTCGGTGGAAGTACAAGTTACATATCAAGGACCTCATAAACAATGAAAATTGCATCCAAGTCCATGCATTTAGCACAAGGACCCTAAAACTGAGCAATGAAGTGTGTGTTTTGAGGTTTGCGCATACTAGCATTCATCGTTCTCATCAAGACTATTAGTAGAATCTTTTTAGATGCTAGGAATGGAAAAGAAGATCCCACAGTTAGCAAAATGTTTGGATTTGTGAGTCTTGATCCAACTTGTCGTCAAAACTCTTGTTGGATGGTTTCTCATATATTAATTGTGACCCCCGATGGGTACCTCCAAAAGCTTTTTCATAGAACATTCACAGTAACCTAAAATTTACTTATCAAGTTCAAATCTGACCTATTTTCGATAAATCGACATAAAGTCATTCAAGTGGGTGGAGTTAGGTAGGCAGTTTTGAATTGGATCCATAGTACCAATCGTGGCCGATGGGCTATTAGATCCTATGGTTCAGAGTAGTTGGATTCATGTTGAACAATATCTAGAGCAAACTCCACCATGTTCTAGATAGTTATTATTAATATACTTAATGTATGCCTTTTTCTCTAACAAGACTATTGGTTAATAACAACTTAATGTTCGTTAAATCACATTTCATACAATATATACGAGTGTGGCATGTGCTTGTGTTTGTGTGTGTGTGCATGTACGTGTGTGTGTCCGTGTGAAAACTTTGGCTTGTGGCATTTATTTAGATCAATATTCTTCAGACTTCCTTTATGGGGGAGAATGTGTTGAGGGCAAACCTCTAGGGTGGCCTGATCTTTCACGAATCCCACTCAAATCGAGGATGGAGTGCGGGGGGGGGGGGAGGAGGGGAGGATGAAAATGACGAACTCACGCACGAAGAACACGATGAACACACACACGCAAAACCACAATACACACCAATAGCTCACGCCGGCGGTGACCGGTCCGGCGCAATCCCTAGGATCAACGACGGGCGGAGGACTCTCTCTCGAACCGTCACGGTGAGATGGAGACTCGGTGAGATCTTGACGTCTTGGCAAAGGTACACCAATGCCAAGGCCTTGTACAACGCGGAGGCACGATGCAAACTCCAACGAGGTTTGGGATATTTGGTGCTCCTTTTTCAAAGGAGCCTGAGGCAAGAACTAGATAGATCCACAAGGGGTTTCCACTAATTCCAAATATCATGCCTAGGGTTTACAATGGAGGTGGGGGACTATATATAGGCCAACCACTTAAACATAGGTACTTTAGGAATAAAAGACAAGTTCTGGACGGGCTAAGGGGTATATGGGTTGAAGGCCCAAAGGCCTTTTCATGCCTGGCGTTGGTCGGACCAGAGACTCCGGTGTGTAGGCCGAAGACTCCGGTCTAGGCCGGAGAATTCGGTGTAGCCTCCGGACCAGCATCCGGAGGGGCCTTCAGATTGTCCTAGAGCCTGGTGCAGGGGGTCAGACCGGAGGGTGGGCCGGAGTCTCCGGGGTCTTCAGACCGAAGACTTTGGCAGGCCGGAGACTCCGGTGTGCACGGACCGGAGACTCCGGTCTGAGCAGCTCCAGCGGCTTCTGCCTCACGATCTGCTCCTTGTTCTCCATCCTTGGGTGCTTGGTGATGTGTTTGGGCTTCGTACCTGATGATGCACAGAGTTGTTGCACGAAGTAGCACACCATCCAAGGATGTATCAAGTTGGCATGAGGAGAGGAGAGAGTTCACCTTAGCTTGTAGGAGTTTGGCTCGGGAACGAGTCACGGGTCCACTTGGGGGACTTGTTGGTGTAGATGTAGGAGCGTCCGTAGGACGTGCTGCATCAGAATGATCATGACATGACTCGGAAAATTGAGAATGTCCTTTCCTGGTAATTGGAAACTCACACCGACAACATTGTTTACTACAAGAAGATGCACCCATCTACCTCTGAAAAGACATTTAATTCAAGAGCAGTCTATCATGCTTACTTGTAGCTCAAGTCTAACTTAATTTCATTAAATTAATGCAATATCTTAGCAAGAAGTTGAATCGTACCTATATATCAACAAAACTCTTGGTGGTTTCCCATATATTAATTGACCCCTCCCCCGATAGATATGGGTACCTCCAAGAGAGATCTTTTGTCAAACTTTCAAAGCAACCTACAATTTACTTGTTGCAGTTTAATTTGTACCTAATAATTTTGATAAATCAGCATAAAATCAATCAAGTGGGCGAAGTTAGCTAGGAAGTTTGAGAACTCATAAAACATGGGAAATCGTAAGTACGACATGTTGGTCCACGATATATGTTTGAAAACTTGCCTCGTGTGTCATTCAGATCCATATTCTTCAAACTTGCTTTACGGGAAAGAACAATGTCGTCATCACACTCGGAAAATTGAGAATGTTCTTTCCTGAGATAGTAGGAAACTCATAGTGATGGAATTGTTTACTACAACAAGATGCACCTATAGACCTCCGAAAAGACATTTAGTTCAAGAGCAGTCTATACCGCACTTACTTGTAGCTCAAGTTTGACCTAATTTCATTAAATTGTCAAGATGCAAAATCTATCTTAGCAAGAAGTTAAACCTATTGTCAAAACTCTTGGTGTTTTGTGATATATTAATTGACCCCTCGATGGGTACCTCCAAAAGCTTTTTCGAAAAACTTTCAGGGCAACCTACAATTTTCTTAGACACGAGGCTAGTAAATTTCTAAGCTACGTATAGCAAGGGCGTGTGCAGTGTCTAGAAGTAGCTATGAAAACTACTTTGGGTCCAGCGTTTAGAACTGAAGTGGGTCCACACAACCATGCTAAAAAAGAAAAATAGACTGTTATCCAGTGAATAGTGGGCCCTCCCAATTGATTCTCTTAGATTTAAGTCTAGCACTAGAATCACCTTAAAGAATCTTTTTGTTAGCACTACCCACTCCACCGTTAAGATATATGTTTAAGACTTGACATCGTGCTTGCTTTGATGTCTGGGGCCAATGGGCTCACTACCGTGGGGCCCCATTGTTATTAGTGGTCTAGTTATATCCTATAGCAACCAACGAATGTTAGCTCTGACTCCTCTATCTCTTCCTTCTCGATGAAGCCTCAACGCTCGGATTTGAAGGATGGTTACGAGGGCAGTAGGTGCCTATGGTGACTTTGTCAAGCTCAAGCCCCCCACCGGACAGTCTGAAGACACAATCTTTCGCAGGTGCTCATAGGGGTAGGATGTGCATTCATGCGTTCATAGGGGTGAGTGTGTGTATGCATTTGTGAGCGTGTGTGTTTTGTAGTGGATTTTCGCAAAACTGAGAGAGATGGGCCTTCTGTTTGTATTAAGTTTTTGATGCAGCCCGTCCTATGCACGTTCCTACATCTACACCAACAAGTCCCCCAAGTGGACCCATGACCCGTGCCCGAGCCAAGCTCCTTCAAGCTAAGGTGAATTCACTCCTTGTCTCATGTGACTTTGATACATCCTTGGATGGCTTGCTACTTCATGCCAATACCTTATGCATCCTCAGGTACGAACCCCATGAAGAAATGCCAAGAGAAGGAGCCAAGCCAACACGAACCGGAGTCCCAGGCCAAACCGGCGCCAGGACCGGCGGACCAGAATCCTCGCCGGAACGTCCGGCGCACGCCCCGGCGGACCAGCGAACAGAAATACCGACGTGCGCTGACAACTTCCGGCGCCGACCGAACAGCGCATCTGTGAGCCGTTCCGGTTTCGACCGGAAATTCCGGCGGTGACCGGAAATTCCGGCACCGATTCTGGCACCGCCGAGCTTATTATCGGAATCATCCCCTTGGACATCAACGTGGGTTTGATGCCCGAGAATATTCCTATTTCGTCCAGTTTTAACCCTTTTATGCCTAAAGTACCCCTGAACTAGTGGCTGGCCTATATATAGTCCTCCACCTCCATTGTAAACCCTAGGCATGATATTTGGAATTAGTGGAAACCCCTTGTGGATCTATCTAGTTCTTGCCTCATGCTCCTTGACAAAGGAGCACCAAATATCACAAACCTTGTTGGATTTTGCATCGTGCCTCTATGTTGTACAAGGCCTTGGCATCGGTGTCCCTTTGCCAAGACGTTAAGATCTCACCGAGTCTCCCATCTCGCCGTGCCGGTTCGAGAGAGAGTCCTCCGCCCGATGCCGATCCTAGGGATTGCGCCAGACCGGTCACCGCCGGCATGAGCTATTGGTGTGTATCATGGTTTTGCGTGTGTGTGTTCATCGTGTTCTTCGTGCATGAGTTCGTCGTGTTCATCCTCCCCTCCTTCCCCCACACTCCATCCTCGATTTGAGTGGGATTCGTGAAAGATCGGGCAACCCTAGAGGTTTGCCCTCAACATATTGGTATCAAGAGCTTCATTGCTCACAAATTCCCCCATAAATTTTCTTCTATCCACCAAAAATTTGAAAATCCCCAAAAAGAGCCACAAATTTGCCTTCGAATCGATCTCTGGATTTGGTGTGTTTTTCGTGGTTTTGTTCCACAGATCTGTTGCTTTGGGTACCGATCTACCTTTCTAGAACCTTTTCCCAGCCAACTTAGACAAATTTCCGAAAATTTTGACCGATTTGACTTTTGGAATTCGTCACGAACTCAAACCGGCACCAGGCTCGGTGGACCGGCCCAGCCGCTAGAAATTTCGGCGACAGTTTCGGCGAACCGGAATAGCCACCAGAATTTCTGACGGCAGGCTCGGCACCACCGGTTTGGCCGCCGAAAACTCAGTTTCAACCATTTTTGTCCGTTTTTCCTCTTGTGTTGTTCGTGTTTAATGTGCGTGTTGCCAAACTCACTTCAAGCTTCCACAATAATATTCACACCCCGCGTCATCGACACCGTGACACCGAACATCATCCCCAACACCGGTAGCAAGTCATCAATACCAAAAGTATAACTTGCTCCACCTTGTTAACCCTTCGTCCTTGTGTGTATCTATCCTATGAGAGCAACTCATTTTGTGTTTGCCTAAGCATTGTGCACTTGTCCTTGGAAAGTGAGAGTGTGAGAGAAAATACAAGAGTTAACATAGTAGTATAGAAAGGGAGAAAAAGAATAAAAATAAGAGAGAAAAAGAAAAAGCAAAAGAAAAATAGAAAGAAACATAGTCTCCCAATACAAAGAGAGTCTCAAGCTTGTAAGCAAAGAGAGAAAAAGAGCGCGACCGAGGCAAGTGCACAAATCCATTTCTTATTTCTCTTTTGGCGAATGAGTTGTGGTCTCTCTGGCATGACACCGAGCGTAGTCTTCGTTAGGACCTTTTGGGCTCATTTTCATAGTCGTGCTAACCACATCTATCTCCATGTGTTTGTATCCTAGTGTTTTGTAGATCGCCTCCTATTTGCTTTTGATCTTTTGGTTCTCTACCACGTTTGACAATAACCTTTTCTTTGGATCGTTTCGTTTGGTTTTCCACAACCCTAACCTTGCACCCGCAGCTTTGAGAGTTTTAGCTTTCATTCTTTAGTGTGAGTTTTGTTTGCGTTTTCACTTTCCAAACCAATAGTTCTCACTTGTGGTTTCTAGTTTGGTGCAATCCCCAAGGTGAGGTACAAGGCTAACACCACCATATTCCACTTCCATATACAATCCATGTGTGTTTTGCATAATGGATAGGCACGGTGAGTCGAGCCAACCACCTCCCCAAGAAGAAGATCAAGGACCATACATGACGCGCGCAAGTCACTTCATCGTCCGCCAAGACTTCCGTGAATGTTGCCAAGCCCTTGAGACGCGACAAGATGAACAATTTGGCGAGATGCAAGCCGAGTTCAAGAACATCGAAAACCGCTTTGATGGCCTTGAAAGACAAATGCACGCAATGCATCACAACTTTGGCCATCAAAATGAAGCGCTCCAACGCTCCGTCGCCGAAACAGATGACAATCTTCGATGCCTCATCGACGGAATGGCAAGGCCACGCTCACATGCATCAAGCTTTTCAAGTTCTTCGCATCGTCATGTTCCTCTCCAACAAGATATCCATCCAAGTGCTCCGAGACGCAATGATGCCCCCGTGGTTGAAGATGGAAGTTCTTCGAACTATGTACCTTCCCCACGGCACGCCGCAACGTCAAGCTATGATGGTGATTTCTCTTCAAGGCCGCGAGCAAGGCAAGAAGCTCACCGTCATCACGTAAGGGCACTATTAATCCAACATGAGCAACCACAAGAAGAACCGCAAGTGCAACCGCAAGTCTACCACCATCGACCGCGACACATACTTGACACAACAGTGATGACTCCAATTTGGAGAATCAAGCTCGTCTTTGACCTGAAGCTCTCCAAGATCCTCCTCCTCGTCATCATTGTAATGAACGTCCACACCGACACCATGGTCATCACGAGGCGCCTCCTCCACCACATCAAAACTTGGAGCGCCAAGTGGTCCAAATTGAGCGACGCCTAACACGTCAAGACGCTCAAGACCATGATCTTCGCCGTGAGGCCCATGTGCCTAACCAACATCACCAACCGAGGGATGAGCCTACCCTTCGTTGTCAACCACGTCAAGTTGCCCACACCCTCGCCACAATGAGGCCCAAGCGCCTCAACCACGTCAACAACCGCGCCAAGATCAAGAGCAAGCTCCACAACAACAACATCAAGAGCAAACTCCGCAGCAAGATTACGAGAACCAAGTTCCACCTCCTCAACCACAAGATCATCAACAAGAAGCTCATCGCAATGACTGCAATGATGAAGAAAATTTCGGCAAGCTCAAGTTCACTATGCCCAAGTTCACCGGATCTAGTGACCCCGAAGAATACCTCTCGTGGGCACTCAAAGTCGACAAGATCTTCCACATGCACAACTATAGCAACGAGAAGATGGTCGCCATGGCTTCGCTTGAGTTTGATGATTACGCCAACCTTTGGTGGGAACAAGTTTAAGTTGCTCGTGATGCAAGACAAGAGCCGCCAATCACAACTTGGCATGCCATTAAGGCTCATATGAGATCCCGCTTTGTCCCCGCGCATTACACGCGCGAGCTCTTCAACAACCTTCAAGCTCTTCGTCAAGGGACAAAGACAGTGGAAGAGTACTTCAAGGAAATGGAACTCAACTTGATTCGTGCCAACATTGACGAGCGCATGGAACAAACTATGGCACACTTCCTTATTGGGTTGAACCACCCAATCAAGCGCATCGTCGAGTTCTAAACATACAACACCATGGTTAAGCTTGTGCACATCGCAACAAAGGTTGAACGTCAAGTGCAAGAGGATATCAAGTACAACAAGCCCAAGACGTACTTCACCTACAAGAAAGCTTCAACCGCTACACCAACAACTTTCAATGGAAGCTACTCAAGTACCTCCAAGGCTTCCTTCAAACTGCCCCCAAGTGGCAAACAAGCAAAGAATGACACACCTTTCAATGGTGAGTGCTACAAGTGTGGAGGCAAAGGGCACAAGTCGGCCGAATGCGGAAACAAGAAAGTATTGTTTATCCACGACAATGGTGAAGAAGAGTACTTGAGTGAAGATGAATTTGATGCCCGAGTCAAGGAAGCAATGGCAAGGCAACGAGTGGAAGATGACCAAGAACTCCTCATGTGTCAACATGACGCAAGTCCATCGCTTGTTGTTACAAGGATCTTGACCACTCAAGCACAAGAGCATGAAGACCAATGCTCCAATATCTTCCAAACACGAGCCGGCATCAACGGCAAATCTATCAAGGTGATCATTGACGGAGGGAGTTGCCACAACCTTGCTAGCACCGAGTTGTGTGAGAAGCTCAACCTCACCCTCCATCCGCACAAGCACCCCTACCACGTGCAATGGCAAAGTGACCAAGGATCCATGAAGATCAAGCATACCGTATTGGTCTCCTTCGCCATTGGTCCTTACAAAGATATGGTGGAGTGTGATGTGGTTCCTATGACAATTTGCCACATGCTTCTTGGTCGACCATGGCAATTTGACAAGGCTGCTCAACATGATGGTCGCACCAATGTATGCACCTTCAAATGGCTCAACAAAACATGTGTTTTGCAACCAATGACTCCTAGCCAAATAATTGCAGACAATGCAAAGGCTTCAGCAAGGGCGCAAAGCACAACACCTACTTGTGAGAAGAGCTATGAGAGAGAGAACCACCTCATAGTGAGTGAGAGCCGCAAGCCAAACTCGAGTGGAAAAACTAAGTGTGTTCTCCTTTCCACCAAAAGTGAGATCAGAGATGTTCGGAACAACCCATCCATCTTGCACTATGTCCTCCTTTGCAAGGGACTAGCGCAAGGAACTAATGAATTAACCAATATTCCTCCATCTTTGATGATTGTTTTGCATGAATTCAAGGATGTGTTTCTCGAAGAGCTTCCACATGGACTACCCCCTCTTCGCGACATCGAACATCGCATTGATCTCATCCCCGGCGCACCACTTCCCAACCGTGCCGCTTACCGCATGAACCCGGAGGAGACAAAGGAGATTGAACGTCAAATCAACCAACTCGTCTCCAAAGGTTTGATCCAAGTTAGCACTAGTCCAAGTGCCGTACCCGTGATACTTGTTCCAAAAACGGATGATACATTACGCTTATGCATGGACTGCCGTCCAATCAATGCTATCACTATGCGTTATCGACATCCCATACCACGTCTCGATGACATGCTTGATGAATTGTGTGGAGCCACTATTTTTTTGAAAATTGATCTTCTTAGTGGTTACCATCAAATACGCATGGCTGAAGGTGATGAGTGGAAAACTGCCTTCAAGACCAAACTTGGTCTCTATAAATGGTTGGTTATGCCCTTTGGTTTATATAATGCCCCATCCACCTTCATGCGCCTCATGGATCACATCTTGCGTTCTCTCATTGGAAAAAGTGTTGTTGTCTATTTCGATGATATTCTTGTTTATAGCAAATCACTTGAGGACCTATAACACATGTTAAGGAAGTTTTGCAAATCCTTCGACGTGAAAAGCTTTATGAAAATCTTCCCAAGTGGACTTTTGCTAAAGACAAGTTGATTTTTCTTGGATTTGACGTTTCTTCGAAGGGAATTGAAGTTGATGTTTCCAAGGTATAGGACATACGTGATTGGCCCATCCCAACAAATGTGAGTGAACTCCAAAGTTTTCATGGGTTGGTCGGTTTCTATTGTTGCTTTGTGACAGACTTTTTGACCATTGCTTGTCCCCTCAACGAGTTGACAAAAAAGAATGTCACCTTTGTATGGGGCAAAGCACAAGAAAAAGCTTTTGATGAACTCAAAAAGAGGCTCACCGAAGCACCTCTCCTTGCGTTACCGGATTTCACAAAAACTTTTGAGATAGAATGTGATGCTAGTGGTATTGGCATTGGAGGAGTCCTTATGCAAAATGGACGTCCTATAGCCTACCATAGCGAGAAACTTGATGGTGCTCGCATTAATTATCCAATTAATGACAAAGAGCTTTTTTACTTAGTTCGTGTTCTTCAAGTTTGGCAACACTACCTATGGCCCAAAGAATTTATCATACATTCCGACCACGAGTCATTGAAATATCTCAAAGGCCAAGCCAACTTGAGAAAGAGACACGTTAAGTGGGTTGAGTTCATGGAGTCTTTTCTGTACATTGTCAAGTATAAGAAGGGCAAAGATAATGTAGTTGCGGATGCATTGTCTCACAAACATACAAGCCTTCTTACGAGACTTGAAATCAACGTGTTGGGTCTTGAGGAAATAAAATCTTTGTATGCTTCTGATCCGTTCTTTGAACCAATTTTCACAAAGTGCTCCAATGACAAAGGAGTTGATGGTTTCTATTTGCATAAGGCTTCCTCTTTAAACAAAACAAGCTTTGCATTCCGAAGTCATCCCTCCAACTCTTGCTTCTCCAAGAATCTCATGGTGGAGGCCTTATGGGTTACTTTGGCTGTACCAAGACATTGGACATGCTCTCCACTCACTACTTTTGGCCCAAGATGAAGCGCGACGTGGAGCGCTAGGTTCAACGATGCACGACATGTGTTCAAGCTAAGTCGCAAGCTAATCCCTATGGTCTTTATTTGCCATTGCCTATTCCTCATACACCTTGGTCCGACATTAGCATGGATTTCATATTAGGATTGCCTAGATCTAAGCATGGTCATGACTCTATATTTTTTGTTGTGGATCGCTTTTCCAAAATGGCACACTTCACACCGTGCCATAAGACCGACGATGCTTCACATGTTGTAAATTTGGTTTTCAGGGAAATCGTCCGTCTTCACGGTGTGCCACGAACAATAGTCTCCGACCGCAACGTCAAATTCATGAGCTACTTATGGAAGACCCTCATGGCCAAGCTCGGCGTCAAGATCCTCTTTTCATCCGCATCGCATCCTCAAACCTATGGACAAACCGAGGTTGTCAACCGAAGCCTCGGAACTCTTCTACGTGTGTTGATCAAGAAAAACTTGAAGGATTGGGAGGAATGCATTCCACGTGTCGAGTTCGCCTACAACCGATCCAAGCACTCAACAACCAAGATGAGTCCATTCATGATCATCTATGGTTTCAAGCCCCTCACCGCGCTCGACATCCTACCACTACCTCTCCATGAGTGCATGAACATGGACGTCGAGAAGCACACACAAGCTATGAAGAAGCTTCATGAAGAAACAAGGGCTACTATCGAATAACAAGTCCTTCGCCAAGCTTCAAGATTAAACAAGGATAAGAAGGAGATGATCTTTGAAGAAGGTGATCTTGTGTGGATACACCTAAGCAAACACCGCTTCCCCAAGGAACACGACTCCAAACTCAAGCCAAGAGGAGATGGTCCCTTCAAGGTCCTCAAGAGAATCAACAACAACGCCTACATCATCGACATAGCGGCGTCCAAGTAACTCACAAGCAATACGTTCAACGTCAAAGATCTCTCACCCTACCATGGAGATGTTCAAGATGACAACCATGGAGAGTCGATGACGACTTTTCCCAAGGGGGGAGTTGATGCAGCCCGTCCTACGGACGCTCCTACATCTACACCAACAAGTCCCCCAAGTGGACCGATGACCCGTGCCCAAGCCAAGCTCCTTTAAGCTAAGGTGAATTCATTCCTTCAAGCTACGAATGGCCTTCTACTTCATGCCAATTCCTTATGCATCCTCAGGTACGAACCCCATGAAGAAATGCCAAGAGAAGGAGCCAAGCCAATGCGAGCCGGAGTCCCAGGCCAAACCGGCGCTAGGACCGGTGGACCAGAATCCTCGCTGGAACGTCCGACGCATGCCCTGGCGGACCGGACCAGCGACCGGAAATACCGGCGCGTGCCGAGAACTTTCGGCGCTGACCGAACAACACCTCTTTGAGCCGTTCTGGTTTCGACCGGAAATTCTGGCGCCGATTCCAGCGCCGCCGAGCTTATTGCCAGAATCATCCCCTGGACATCAACGTGGGTTTGATGCCCGAGAATATTCCTATTTCGTCCAGTTTTCACCCTTTTATGCCTAAAGTACCCCTGAACCAGTGGTTGGCCTATATATAGTCCCCCACCTCCATTGTAAACCCTAGGCATGATATTTGGAATTAGTGGAAACCCCTTGTGGATCTATCTAGTTCTTGCCTCATGCTCCTTGACAAAGGAGCACCAAATATCATAAACCTCGTTGGAGTTTGCATCATGCCTCCGCGTTGTACTAGGCCTTGGCATCAGTGTCCCTTTGCCAAGACGTCAAGATCTCACCGAGTCTCCCATCTCGCCATGCCGATTCGAGAGAGAGTCCTCCGCCCGACGCTAATCCTAGGGATTGTGCCGGATCAGTCACAGCCGGCGTGAGATATTAGTGTGTATCGTGGTTTTGCGTGTGTGTGTTCATCGCGTTCTTCATGCGTGAGTTCATCGTGTTGATCCTCCCCTCCTTCCCCCGCACTCCATCCTTGATTTGAGTGGGATTCGTGAAAGATCGCGCCACCCTAGAGGTTTGCCCTCAATAGTTTTGCTCGGTTTTCCCAAAGTAATTGTAATGGTCACTGGTGTCTAGGGTCTATGGGCTCACTACCGAGGGCCACATTATTAGTGGTTCAATTACATCCCATAGCAGCCAACGAATATGAGCTCCAACCCCCTAGCACTTCCTTCGCCACGAAGCCTCGGCGCTCGACTTTGAAGGATGGTTATGAGGGTAGTGAGAGGCGACGTTCCCATCAATATATAGCGAGGTGCCTATGGTGACTTCGTCAAGCTCAAGCCCCGCGGGATCAGTGTCAAGATCTAGTCTTTCTGAAGTGCTCATAGGTGTAGGGTGTGCGTACCTACATTCATAGGGGTGAGTGTGTGTACACATTTGTGAGCGTCTCCGTTTTGTAATGGGTTTTTGCAAAAAGAGAGGGGGGCCTTTGGTTTATTTACTTATTGAGTTTTGATCTGTTTTCCAAAAGTACTCCATGTGATGCAAGTCAAACTAGGTGAGTGATGTTTGGGGGCCCACGGGCTCTCTAGCGCGGGCCCCAGTTATCAGTGGTCGAGTTAAATCCAATACAGAGTAGTAGCCAGCGAATGTGAGGACCGGCTTCCCTACCTCTTCCTTCTCCATGAAGCCTCTGCGCTAGGCTTTGAAGGCGTGCTATTTTTTCGAGCAATGTCGGCGGATTCAGTCATGCCGGTCCGGCGAACGACGGGGGACCTTGATGCGCAAGGCGGCCATCTTAGGGTAAGTACGCTAGAGTTCACGGTCTCAGTTTATTTTCTCGAATTCAGCTTATGGGTTCTCTCCTTTTGGGGGTTTTCTCTATTCTGCCCGTCTCGATCCATGATGTTTCTTGGGTTCAGATGCTGGCACAAATGGTAGAAGTGGAGTGGTACGACATTGTTACCGATGCGGATCTCCGGCTCTGGTGCGACTATGCCCTGGCGCCCCGTCGCCGCGTCGCGTTCGAGCGAACAAACTTTGGCTGCAGGTTCTTGGGTTGCAACTACGAATGTGAGCGCTGCACGTTCGTCCACTAGGTAGATCTACTGCACTCACTTTCGCTGCAGCGCGCGATGATGTCGCTGTGGTTACAGCTCGAGATCCGCGATAACCTCTAAGAGGAGGAGCAGGAGCGCCATCAGATGCATGCCAAGGAGATGGCTGCAGAGTTAACAGATGTCTCCAACTCACTGCACTCAGTCGTAAATAGGATAGATGCTCTTAGATTTGGGTAGTTAGAGCTGGACATTAGGTTCTTAACCAAGTATGGTCTGCAATCTAGATATTGAGCATACTCATGATGCTTTTGGTGGCTGGCTGTAGATTCCACTAATAATTAAATAATCCCCTTTTGTTTACTAGTACTCACCATCTCATAGTACTGCCACGGTAAATTACACTAGGTTAATTAATATGGGAGTAGTTGACAGTCTGCTTACAGCCCTTCTGGAGTATGTGGTTACTACTAATTGATCTAGTTTATGTGTTACTAGTATCTCTATCTATATACGAGATCGCTACATTTTTTGCACATTTGTGCACCTCCCCCGTCGCGCACCTTCTTTACCCAGCAGCGTCCACCTTTCTATCGCATCAGTGCAATCTCCGGTGAGTCCGCAACCATCTGGATGGTTGTTTAGGTGATTGCTATTTGAAATAGTAGATCTATATGCCACATTAGGAAGTTGGGATCACCATGGATGTAGCCATGGAATTAGTTATAAGGTCCACTGAAAATAGGTAAGTATATGCTGCCAAGAAGAGTCTTTTGAGGATGGGAAGCTTGCCCCTGGCTTTATTTCACAGAACGGTCCTCTGATGAACAATGCAGATGTAATTTGCTGCATATCGTTCATAAACAGATTATTGTTTGCCGGTGTCCTGCATTGCTAAGTTCTTTAAATTATATTGTTTGTTAAAGGGAAACACGCCCAATCCTTAGCATCGGATTAATGCACGTATCCTTCTTTGCATTGCAAACTTGATGTGTTCTTTCCTAAAATTTACTGGTTTTGCTGCATTTCATTTAGCATCATGCGCATGCCCACCCATGGAGGAGGCATTATTGTAGTGACCTCGGATCAAGTAAGATCCTAAGTCCCTGTGATTAACATGCTAGTCCCTGGATCAATAGCTAGCACTCACAGTCGATGAAATATCATGTAAAACACAAGCCTTTATTACATGAATCGAATAATCCAGAGTTTACATTATTACAACAGAAGCGATGTAAATACAACTTGGAGTCCCATCAATGCCACAGGCAGGTTGAGTGAAGACCCGCGATCCTAGCGCACCTTTCAACGATCTCTGAAATTCTGCACATGAAACGTGCAGCCAACAAGTTGGGTCAATACTTTGAATGTATTGGCAAATTACACCAAGGAAAGAAAGGACTATCTCTACATGCAAGGCTAGTTTAGGCTGTAGAGTTCATTTGCATAAAGCTAGTTTTCTTAAGTAGAGAGAAGAATGGAAGATTGCCCTACTTTGTAAACATTTGCTTTGATAAAATAAGGTCGAGTGGCACACGAGGATATTACGCACCAAGTGTCCAAACAACCAGACACTTGGATATTACGCACCAAGCGTCACTTGGATATTACACACCAAGTTTCCCAAAACCCCACCCATTAGCGATATTACGCACGCCATGGGGTTTTAAAACTTTGTTTTAGAAAAGAGAGAGGAAGATCCTTCAGAGGCTCCATCCTTCAGACGCTCATTGTTGTTCTGTTACCGTGAACATGGCTGATCGATCAGATTGCAATACTCTCGAGAGCTTGTGCACTTTACCCACAATCCACGATCAAGTCATTTTACAGACAAGACCATGGCGAGGCTTTCCCTTAGTAGCCCCTCTACCTTTCGGATCCAACCGTGCCCAGAATCCTCCAAATGTTGGTACCCAGGTGAGGTTTCCCACTAAGTACTAGGCCAAGACAGAGCCCATAATGTATTGTGGTTGCACTAGAAGCTTCTGAATTCTGAAACATGGCAGACTTCTTTGATTCCTGGGCGGCCGTCCTCCACCAAATATCACAACGTTGAACCGACAACCATTCCGCCCAGAAGAAAACTTAGTTTTATTTTGAAGTGGATTTGAGAAGAAAAGTTTGCTCTAGAGAGCCTTTATACTTAGAAAATTTCTTGTCTTTCGAACCCCCCAACGGTACTTTGTATATATAGCATAGCAAGCAATACTTAGCAAAAACAGGGGTAACCTATTAGGACGGGAAATCCTAAGTATAGAGCTACTCATGGCATACTACAAAATCATCGCACTTGCAAAATAATACTAAGGAAAAATTCTACTAGAGTATCCTACACATGCATACTACAGAATTTTGAAGATCACATGCATAGAATCAAAACTGAGACAAAATTATGAACAAGTGGTGTAACTTGCCTTATGTTGATAATATGGGTGTTAGATTGTATTTCTCCGCAGCAATCGCACTCTCCGAACAATCTAATACGAGGACAAGGTAGTTCCAATAAAAACAAATGCAAACATAGCAAACACAACAAGGATGATCGAAAACATGCATGATGATTTAACATGACACAATGGTTATAATTAGTATTATGAACATTAATATATCATATGATGCATGTATGAGTTCATTTAATGCAATAGGGTATTTTATCATTAAATGTCGATTTCTGTAAAGGGGTTTTAATAGTTCTGTTGAAACCTCTGTACTAATTGCCGTATTAAATTGTATCTAAAGTGTACTGGATAGAGGGCATTAATACGAACCAGTAGCAATTGGATTCAACTTAATCGGAGTTATAAATCTTTTCTTATGATTTAAATAGTGTTTAATGGAGTTTAAATCATTGAAACAATTTCTGTTGTCTAAAATTCAAACTAAATATAGATCTGTAATCTACATGATAATGTGATTCTAGAGACATATTATTCATATTTTTCTGAGTTATAAATTATTTACTATGAATATAATACTCTAAAAGTCCATTAAAACTATTTAAATTACTACAGCAATTTTACACTGCAAAATTTGGATCTAACAGCATATTAATGTTTAATATGAAATTATGAATCCATATACACTTTATTTGTATTTTTAGGATCTACAGATAATTTACTATGATTTATTTAGTCTAAAAAGCTCATTAAACCATTTAATTTATTACAGTAAATAGGTACTGTACAAGTTATATCTAATCTTGTATTAATATTCTACATAATTTTCTGAATCCGTAGGTATATTATTTATAATTTTTGGACATGTATTCAATTTTATATGAATTTTACAAGTTTGGACAAAATTCTGTCTATTTAAATCAATTTCAATTATGCAGGAATATTCCGTGGAATATGCTTTGCTACGTGGATGACTGCGATGTTGGCTGGACTGGCATCGACGTGGCTGCTGACTAAGCGAGTGACGCGGCGACGACGTGGACAACGACGTGGCGCCACACGGTTGGCCCGTACCGGTTCAAGCTTGGTCTAATCAGGGACGTCCAGATCAGATCCAACGGTTGGGAGCAGAAGGTTGCGCAGGCCCTCGCCGGGGATGACGTCAGTGGCGGCGGGAGATGGTGGCTGGCGGCACAGACGGTGGTCTTCGACGCCGCTCCGGTGGTCAACGGTGACGGGGAATAACACCACGGGACGGAGGAGAGGACGAGGAGGAGGATGGCGTAGTCGACGTCTTCCTTTGCTTCCGTGAGCGACGATCGCGAGAGGACGCAGTCGGCGACAGTGGAGCTCGGCGAGTGCATGCAGGCTGCGGTGTTCTGTGGAAAAGGAAGGAGGTCGAGGCATCGCAGCGAGAGGAGAGGTTAGGGGCAAAAGGAGGCAGCGGGTGCTCGGGGACGTCGACATCGACCTCGTCTGGCTTCAATGGCGGCGACAACGCAGAGGCAAGATCGGATTCGATCTGGAGCGGTGCTAGGGTTTGGGAAAGGAGGAAAAATTGGAGGAGATCGAAGTAGTGGTATAAGAGGGGAGGATTTCTTGGAGTAGAGGGCACGGATTCGAACCGAGGACGGATAAATCGTGCGGATTTGAATCTGTACCGTGTTCTTCAGGGACTCTGGCTGGAGGTGGAAGAAGATGGGGTGGGCCCTACAGCGGGAGAGAGGGAGAGGGATCTGTGGGCGGGCGGGCGGTGGTTAGGTGGGGGGTGATGCTGTCACACTTCTTACTTCCATTTGCACGTAGGTTAGGGATGGGTCGGCTAGGGCTGGTCCGGTTAGGTTAGTTGTTTCCCTTTTTTTTTCTGTAGTCTTTTTCTTTTATTCTTTTTCTGTTTTTCCTTTATAACTTTTGTTTTAGGGCTCCAAATTGAACCAAATCAATTTCTAGAAATTTATAAATTCAAAACACACCTTTTAGGATGTATAGAATATGGTTTTACCAAAGTTGAAAATATCCATAATGCCATTTGCTTACAAGGCATTACATGGCTAGTTGCATTAATAAAGAATTTGGGTTTAGAATTTTTAGGAAAAATATCCCAAATTTATTTCAGGACATACAGGGAATACTTTTCATCAATTTTAATATGTACCCAAACAATAGGTCATGTAGTACTCAAGAATTGGGAAATCCCATAAAGGGTAGTGGATAATCCTTTTTGGACAATACTATTTCCTTTTTAGGGTTTATGTGCAATGATGGTCATGCATGCTTAATGATTTTGAATTTTTGAAATCTTGCACTCCAATTCTACAATCCATAATCAATCCATGCCCTTTTTCCCATATGGCTACTTAGGTCATAACAAAAGAATATAAGATTTTGAATTCAAGGTTGAGAGGATTTTCTATTCAAAAAGTTTCTTCTCTTTGAGAATTTTCAACATAGTCAAACAATCAATCAAACTTATTTATTTATTTCACACTCCAAAATTAGGAAAATTTTGGGATGTGACAGACTACCACCCTTAAAAGAAATCTCGTCCCGAGATTTGGGAAGGCTAGAAAGAAAGAAAGGTTCGGGGTCCTCTAGGATGCTACCACCCTTAAAAGAAATTGACTAGGTCACTTCTCGAGGATTCACTTAGCTCAGATTGGTTCTCCTTTAGACTTTTATTGGCACAATGTCTCTAGCACATTCTAAACATCATGATTGATAGTTTCCGAGAAGGCACTTCTTAAACTAGTAAAACTCTCATGGTGGGCAAATAGGGAACGTTTACTTCACGGTTCCCATAATTCACGGTTGGGATTCATCCTTACCGTATATTCCTATGCTTAGCAATGGATGCTTTTAGAAGGGTGTAACAATATACCATTCTAGGGTTTAGGCTCAACGTCGACTCTCTGCTAAGGTTGAAAAGGGCACTCAAGATTCGCAAAGCCAACAGTACAAGAGCGAATAATAAGAGTAGTAGGAATGGTGATCAATCCATCCTGCACCCAAATAATTACCATGTACGAGGATAGGTGAATCACGTTTTTCTATCACTCGGGCATTCTTACTTGCCTTGAAGAATGTTTCCATGGGCCAGTTTGGGGAAAATGGGCATTCCTTTCATATGTCGAATTGCGAAGTGATAACTTTGGGTGCGGTGTCTAGAGTCTTGAATCCATCTCTTTGTCGTGTCCTCGCGGAGCTTCATGAGGTCTTGGCGCATTCCGTCTCTGACTTATTGATTCAGTTGATGTTCCACCGGGTGGAGGTGCATTGAGCGGGGTTGTGATTGGTCCCTTCGCATAGGAAGAATGTAACTTGAGAGGTGGGACATTCTTCTGATTGGTGCCTTCCTTCACAAAGAGGGCGCGATCATGATGCTCCTTGGTGATATGCCCTATTTCTCCATAGATCGTGCAAGCTAAATGTTTTGGGACTTCAACTTCTTGGATTTTTGGTATACGAGACGAGATTGAAGTAGAACCACTTTAAATTCTTCCTAAGATATCACCCCTTGATGATCATCAATGGTGTGTTGCATCTCCCACCAAGTTGGAGCGTCGTCCTTTAGGAATTGGGTGGCATAATGAAGCATTCTGTTGACTTCAATGTTGGCATCCTTCATTCTTTCTTCAACCTGGAGCATCCACTTCTTTGCATCAGCGTGGCTCTTACGCTTGGTGGAGTTGAGTTCCTTGTCCTCCTTATTGATATGGTCCATCCGTCGAGTTGACCAAGGTTTAGAGTAGGAACAAATGGAGTATGGAAAGAAGAAGAATAACCCATACAAGATTTTTTTTTAGAAAATAGGTTTTCATTAGCTATGGTAATAACCATACAGGATAGCAAACAATTTGTCGCATCTATATTTAGCGAATCTTATCCGGGTTTGGTTCCTAATAGGTCACTTGGAATCTTCGAGGCTTCGAGTCTCCAAAAGTCTTCGTGCTCTTGATAGTCTTCATGTTCTTCATAATCTTCAATCTTTCGAGTTCTTCAGTTAATAACATTGACTTAAGGCCTTTGAAGTCTTTAATCTCGTAGCTTCAGTCTTGGAACATCTTTCATGGAGGTCTTCAAGTCCCGACTTAATCGAAATATTGAGATGATCTTCTTTGAAAAGGTAGTCTTGAGAGAGAAGTTTCTTCTTGAAGTGCATAATGGACATCTCTAATGTTGAAAAGAAGAGGCTTAAGAAATTTTAAAACCCCAAAGGTAGATGATGAGAAGTATGAGAGTTTTCTGAAATAACTTAGAAAATATTTGTCCTAAGGTTTTTCCATGTCTAGGGTCACGATCTACAGTCAACTTATGCTCTGATACCATCTGTAGTGACCTCGGATCAAGTAAGATCCTAAGTCCCTGTGATTAACATGCTAGTCCCTGGATCAATAGCTAGCACTCACAGTCGATGAAATATCATGTAAAACACAAGCCTTTATTACATGAATCGAATAATCCAGAGTTTACATTATTACAACAGAAGCGATGTAAATACAACTTGGAGTCCCATCAATGCCACAGGCAGGTTGAGTGAAGACCCGCGATCCTAGCGCACCTTTCAACGATCTCTGAAATTCTGCACATGAAACGTGCAGCCAACAAGTTGGGTCAATACTTTGAATGTATTGGCAAATTACACCAAGGAAAGAAAGGACTATCTCTACATGCAAGGCTAGTTTAGGCTGTAGAGTTCATTTGCATAAAGCTAGTTTTCTTAAGTAGAGAGAAGAATGGAAGATTGCCCTACTTTGTAAACATTTGCTTTGATAAAATAAGGTCGAGTGGCACACGAGGATATTACGCACCAAGTGTCCAAACAACCAGACACTTGGATATTACGCACCAAGCGTCACTTGGATATTACACACCAAGTTTCCCAAAACCCCACCCATTAGCGATATTACGCACGCCATGGGGTTTTAAAACTTTGTTTTAGAAAAGAGAGAGGAAGATCCTTCAGAGGCTCCATCCTTCAGACGCTCATTGTTGTTCTGTTACCGTGAACACGGCTGATCGATCAGATTGCAATACTCTCGAGAGCTTGTGCACTTTACCCACAATCCACGATCAAGTCCTTTTACAGACAAGACCATGGCGAGGCTTTCCCTTAGTAGCCCCTCTAACTTTCGGATCCAACCGTGCCCAGAATCCTCCAAATGTTGGTACCCAGGTGAGGTTTCCCACTAAGTACTAGGCCAAGACAGAGCCCATAATGTATTGTGGTTGCACTGGAAGCTTCTGAATTCTGAAACATGGCAGACTTCTTTGATTCCTGGGCGGCCGTCCTCCACCAAATATCACACATGTTGACCCGACAACCATTCCGCCCAGAAGAAAACTTAGTTTTATTTTGAAGTGGATTTGAGAAGAAAAGTTTGCTCTAGAGAGCCTTTATACTTAGAAAATTTCTTGTCTTTCGAACCCCCCAACGGTAATTTGTATATATAGCATAGCAAGCAATACTTAGCAAAAACAGGGGTAACCTATTAGGATGGGAAATCCTAAGTATAGAGCTACTCATGGCATACTACAAAATCATCGCACTTGCAAAATAATACTAAGGAAAAATTCTACTAGAGTATCCTACACATGCATACTACAGAATTTTGAAGATCACATGCATAGAATCAAAACTGGGACAAAATTATAAACAAGTGGTGTAACTTTCCTTATGTTGATAATATGGGTGTTAGATTGTATTTCTCCGCAGCAATCGCACTCTCCGAACAATCTAATACGAGGACAAGGTAGTTCCAATCAAAACAATTGCAAACATAGCAAACACAACAAGGATGATCGAAAACATGCATGATGATTTAACATGACACAATGGTTATAATTAGTATTATGAACATTAATATATCATATGATGCATGTATGAGTTCATTTAATGCAATAGGGTATTTTATCATTAAATGTCGATTTCTGTAAAGGGGTTTTAATAGTTCTGTTGAAACCTCTGTACTAATTGCCGTATTAAATTGTATCTAAAGTGTACTGGATAGAGGGCATTAATACGAACCAGTAACAATTGGATTCAACTTAATCGGAGTTATAAATCTTTTCTTATGATTTAAATAGTGTTTAATGGAGTTTAAATCATTGAAACAATTTCTGTTTTCTAAAATTCAAACTAAATATAGATCTGTAATCTACATGATAATGTGATTCTAGAGACATATTATTCATATTTTTCTGAGTTATAAATTATTTACTATGAATATAATACTCTAAAAGTCCATTAAAACTATTTAAATTACTACAGCAATTTTACACTGCAAAATTTGGATCTAACAGCATATTAATGTTTTATATGAAATTATGAATCCATATACACTTTATTTGTATTTTTAGGATCTACAGATAATTTACTATGATTTATTTAGTCTAAAAAGCTCATTAAACCATTTAATTTATTACAGTAAATAGGTACTGTACAAGTTATATCTAATCTTGTATTAATATTCTACATAATTTTCTGAATCCGTAGGTATATTATTTATAATTTTTGGACATGTATTCAATTTTATATGAATTTTACAAGTTTGGACAAAATTCTGTCTATTTAAATCAATTTCAATTATGCAGGGAATATTCCAGGGAATATGCTTTGCTACGTGGACAGTGACTGGGCGCTGACCTGCTGACTGGCATCGACGTGGCTGCTGACTAAGCGAGTGACGCAGCGACGACGTGGACAGCGACGTGGCGCCACACGGTTGGCCCGTACCGGTTCAAGCTTGGTCTAATCAGGGACGTCCAGATCAGATCCAACGGTTGGGAGCAGAAGGTTGCGCAGGCCCTCGCCGGGGATGACGTCAGTGGCGGCGGGAGATGGTGGCTGGCGGCACAGACGGTGGTCTTCGACGCCGCTCCGGTGGTCAACGGTGACGGGGAATAACACCACGGGACGGAGGAGAGGACGAGGAGGAGGATGGCGTAGTCGACGTCTTCCTTTGCTTCCCGTAGCGACGACTGCGAGAGGACGCAGGTCAGCAGCGACAGTGGAGCTCCGGCGAGTGCATGCAGGCTCTGCGGTGTTCCTGTGGAAAAGGAAGGAGGTCAGGGCGAAGCATCGCAGCGAGAGGGAGAGGTTAGGGGCAAAAGGAGGCAGCGGGGTGCTCGGGGACGTCGACATCGACCTCGTCTGGCTTCAATGGCGGCGACGACGCAGAGGCAAGATCGGATTCGATCTGGAGCGGTGCTAGGGTTTGGGAAAGGAGGAAAAATTGGAGGAGATCGAAGTAGTGGTATAAGAGGGGAGGATTTCTTGGAGTAGAGGGCACGGATTCGAACCGAGGACGGATAAATCGTGCGGATTTGAATCTGTACCGTGTTCTTCAGGGACTCTGGCTGGAGGTGGAAGAAGATGGGGTGGGCCCTACCTGTCAGCGGGAGAGAGGGGAGAGGGGATCTGCGGGCGGGCCGGCGGTGGTTGCCTGGTGGGCTGATGCTGGTCATACATGCTACTTCTTACCGCTGCTGATGTAGGTTAGGGATGGGCCGGCTAGGGCTGGTCCGGTTAGGTTAGTTGTTTCCCTTTTTTTTCTGTAGTCTTTTTCTTTTATTCTTTTTCTGTTTTTCCTTTATAACTTTTGTTTTAGGGCTCCAAATTGAACCAAATCAATTTCTAGAAATTTATAAATTCAAAACACACCTTTTAGGATGTATAGAATATGGTTTTACCAAAGTTGAAAATATCCATAATGCCATTTGCTTACAAGGCATTACATGGCTAGTTGCATTAATAAAGAATTTGGGTTTAGAATTTTTAGGAAAAATATCCCAAATTTATTTCAGGACATACAGGGAATACTTTTCATCAATTTTAATATGTACCCAAACAATAGGTCATGTAGTACTCAAGAATTGGGAAATACCATAAAGGGTAGTGGATAATCCTTTTTGGACAATACTATTTCCTTTTTAGGGTTTATGTGCAATGATGGTCATGCATGCTTAATGATTTTGAATTTTTGAAATCTTGCACTCCAATTCTACAATCCATAATCAATCCATGCCCTTTTTCCCATATGGCTACTTAGGTCATAACAAAAGAATATAAGATTTTGAATTCAAGGTTGAGAGGATTTTCTATTCAAAAAGTTTCTTCTCTTTGAGAATTTTCAACATAGTCAAACAATCAATCAAACTTATTTATTTATTTCACACTCCAAAATTAGGAAAATTTTGGGATGTGACAATTATCGAGTGACAAGTGTTTTTATGTATCAAGCTGCTTTGCTGGAATTTTAGTGACCTATGCTTTGTCCCCGAAAACATTTTTTTCGATAAAGAGCGCTTTATTACTAAAAGTGTCCCCTAAAATATACTGATCATTTTTGTTGCATCATGATTTGCAGAAACAAAGTCATTCTGATCTGTTGCCACTTATTACTAAGGTCATGACTGCTCATGTGCCAGCTAAGAAGGCAAACCCTGAAGTACGGCCCTTTTCATGTCGGTTCTGTTTCCCATGTTTGAGAAATATGCCTCTATGGTTCTTTGCCATTTGCGGTACCACTATGGAGCTTGCACGATGTGTGCAGCTGAATGTGGATTGTGAAATGAGAATTTGGTTTAATTTTTTTGAAATGAGAATCTGGTTTAATTTTGGATTTGCTATCTGCAGTTTCCACCTTACTCATATTGCTCATGGCGTAATGGTGCTGGTCACTACAAGGATTTGACAATTGCCCGTCTCCGAGAGAAATACAAAGCTTATAGACACATGATTTCATGCCTTCAAGAGAAAGTGAAACACCAGGACGAACAGATTAGGCACATGAAGGAAGAAGTGTCCACATCCACTAAGCGGATAGCTGATTTGACTGCAGGATGGAATACATCAATTTTAGTTGCTCATGATGCTGCTGTTGATTTTCAAAAGTTCGTGGCTGACAACTTAGTCCCCGAGTTGCCTGATGTGGATGGCGACGAGCTGATTGGCCAGGTGTACGACCGGATCTTGGAACAGGTGGGAATGCCAGCTGACAATCTTTTCAATTCGGCTCTAGAAGCAGATGAGACCCTGACAGAAATTCGAGATTCTCCACGCCCATATAGTCCTGATCCTGCAAAAGATGAGGAAATCTCTAAACCATATTGACCGCTCTACTTTCATTTTTGAAGGGTTTGGGTCTCTTGTGAGGATCACTGTTTGTTAAGTCAGGTACTATAACTGTTTTTTTGCTCTGCTGGTGTGTGGTGTCCACGGATATATATATTTGATGTACTATTATGACATATATATTGGACTTGACTTTATGTGACTATATTTGGCAACAACAGTCATCTTATTCAAACTTGTGGTGGTTTTTTATCTTTCAATTTTTTTCCTTCTGAGATCTGTTAATGATGATGTTAATGTTAGTTGCGAGTGATTTTTTAGCATGTTTCTGGTAGTAAACTAAAACTTGTAGTTGTAGATTGTGGAATTTCAGGTCGATGTTTGAAGTCTAGATTTTGATGTCATAGAAAGGGCAGGCTTCTACTACTTGGAATATTTTACCCAGCAATTGATTGTATCACACGAATAAGTGCACAAACTTGATGTCTGTAGGCAGGAAACTAAGCAATGCAAGTGCACAAACGTGTATCAGTCGTGTGGTTGCTACTATTAATACAGCCATGGTTTCCCCTAAAAAGGCGAGGTTCGCAAAAAAATAAAAATAAATACTGGGGCGAAAGTTAGTTTCAAGTTCGAGGTAACTCAGTCGTGTGCCCCTCGACCCCATCATCATCTTCTCCGCCTGGCCACCCTCCCTCGACCGGAACGTCCCTGCCGCTCCACCATTGAACACCACCGCACCGCCGTTCACTGGTATGTACATCCCCAACCTCCAGCCATTACGGGCTTTCCAAAGGATAGAATGCATTTATTATTGGGCATTGGGAGATAAATAAGCTCATGGCGTTTACATGAAATGGAATCAGCGTTGGCGGATGCATTTGCTGCGTCGGCGGATGCTTGTAAAGCAGAGGTGGATGCTGAAGCAGCACCAACGAATACATGTGAAGCAAATGGGGAGGCCTATACTTGTACCGCATGGGAGTCTTGGGCAATGTTGAGCGATGCTTGGAAAGCGGTGGAGGCACAGTCGAAATCCTCGCCGGCTGCTACTGGAACAAATTCGGTTATGTTGGCTGCCGCTACCAAAGCGACGACTACGTGGGATGCTCGAAATGCGTCAGCTCATGGTCGTGCTTCTTCAGCGTCAACGGTTGTGGCTCGTCATTCATCAGCGGCGTCTGCTCCATCTGTTCAGAACTCGTCGACCCCATTATAAGTTCTACGTTGGATTTTGTCTTCCTGACTTCCTCCCTCTTTTGTGTATTCTGCTCTAGGGTTTTTTCTGGACATAGTGGATATTAGTTTAAACTAGTAGTACTGGGAACATAAAAATCTATTTAATAACAAACTAGTGATCCGAATGGGATGAAACTTTCACAGGATTCAAACCTAGGCACCGATGATTTACTGATTTTTTGTCAATTTTTTTCGAATAGTTTTACTTTTTAGTTCAAAATCTGAACTACTGTCATACGTTTGATCTAAGATGGAAGGTGGATCCTGGGCAAGTCACCGTGAGACTTGGGTTCACCAAGTCAATGAAGCTGCGTCCGTTTTTTCTCCTCTTCTTTATGATAAAACCAGAAAATTCAGGTGGGGGCCTTTCTGTCCTCCCCGGTGACCTAAAAAAAGTTCTTCATTCCCTTTGCCCAGTTCAGATATGCTGAAGCATTTTGCGGTGCTTTAGTACTACTCCGGTTGATTGCTTGTGCTGTTTAGGTCTTTTTGGTTGATAGACTCTGCTTTTTAGGTAGTTTTTCACATGGGTGCAGTTTAGGAAATTTCGATGATAAATTTTCATGTCAAAATGTAGGATGCATTGTGGTGTTTACTTAATTCTTTTTTAGGGTTGTGCATTGTGCATTGCGCTGTTTACTTAATTCTGATGATGCACTTGTGCTATTTGCATCATCCTACCAGCTTTGGTGGAAGAACATATGTAACAATCAACGACTTGCCAAGCGATGTATTTGGTCAGATTCTTGTTAGGCTTCCTCCGCACCCATCCTGCATACTGAGGGCATCAATCGCCCAAAAATGTTGGATGGACTTCATGGGAAGCAACGATTTCAAAAGGCTAACCCTGTCGCACAACAGAGGAATGCCGTTACTTGCGTTTTTCACCAACAGCTCCGAGGACGCTCGATTCTTAACATATCATAATCTTGACCAATCCATCTTCCAGAAGCTGAACAGGCTGGTGGAAGTACATAAAGCCTACAAACCATATGTACTTGGATGTCGCAATGGTAGGGTGCTACTTCATTATACGCAATGGTCTAACATGATAAAGGCCTGGGATCCTATCAGTGGAAGTGAAACAGTGATACTAGAACCACCAATTTGGCGGAGACGTGAGTATGATAGCGGCATAATTCTCTGTTCGAGAAATCATGGGCAATTGTCTTCATACTGTTGCAGCAATTTCTGGGTTGTTTAGATAGTAACCAATGGTAACCAAGCACTGGTGAGGAGGTACTCATCAGAGTTAGGAAAATGGGAGGACTGGATTGAACCTGCTAAGATGCTGGCTAACACTGATCGTAGGCCGTCAACTCTCATAGGGGACATTTTGTACTGGCCAACAATGAACACCAGATATATAATTGCCTTCGATAACGTGACAACAAAACTGTGTTATATTGTGATATGGGGTGGCCCGATCTTCTCAGCAAGCACTTGTCGCTGGATATGGTGGATGATAGATAACTAGCGTGTAGCTATGAACTCTCCCGCTCGATCCCTGATGCCAATGCAACCGCTCTCGAACCTTTTCGGATATTCACAACACCACGCTCTTGCGCACACAGCCATGACCACGAACGGTAGTATGCAATCTACTAATTCCCAATGGAACAACAGATCACACTCAATTATAGTTGTAGAATTCGAACAGAGGGTAATTTTAGAGGTTCTATGAAAGAATCAACTCCAAAATATTTTTACATGGTCTAAAGAATAAAGCTAGAGCGCCCCCATCTATTTAAGGGTCCAAGGGGCAGCGACCTAAAGATACAAACCCACCCAACTTGGGTTCGGTCAAACTGACTCTGCCGTGGCATAGTTGTAGTCGCTTTCTCTGCCGCAGCAGCCAGCCATGGCAGAGTTGGACACTGTTTTCCTGCCGCGGCAGCCTGCCGTGGCAGAGAACTGGGTCTTTTCTCTGCCACGGCAGAGAACTTCCATCTCTTGTTGATCTTTGTCTTGGACAGCTCCTTGCGCTTCCTCCCTCTCCTCCCTCGCACATTCTTCATTGATCAACACGCCTTGCTCCATTTGCTCCTCGCTCCTTGCTATGCCTTCTTCTCCTAAGTACCTGATCATGCAATAGTTCAAAGACTTAGGTAGTATAAAATTCCCATTAATAAAAACACCAGGTTCATTAAGAAACAAGTTCACCTGTTGTTCTAGTAGCTTAGCACGAGCTCTTGTGATTGGTACAATCCTTATCTCACTGGATTGATCCTTCTTTGCAGTTGGAACATCTTCATTATCAATTGGAGTAGGTGTAACTATAGGGATGTCCTCATCATTTCCCCCCTTCAAAAGGCGTTGACCTCAACGCTCCAAGGTCTTCTCCAGCATATGGTGAGAAATCAGCAACGTTGAAGCTCTTGCTAGCGCCACCAAACTCCTTAATAGGTATATCAACTGAGTAGGCATTATCATTAATCTTGGCTAACACCTTGTAAGGACCAGCACCACGTGGCTTTAATTTGGACTTGCGTAGTAGTGGAAATTTGTCCTTGCGCAAATGCACCCAAACCATATCTCCAGGCTCGAACAACTCTTCCTTCCTTGCTTGATTCCTTGCAGTAGCAATGTTTTTGCCTTTCTTCTCAATTGCCTCTCTAGTCTTCTCATGAATTTTCTTCACGTAATCAGCACGTTTTGATGCCTCCATATCAACTCTCTCTCATGTAATGGCAGAGGCAGCATATCAAGTGGCGTCAATGGCTTGAAGCCATACACCACCTCAAAAGGACAAAGCTGAGTAGTTGAACGCACAGCCCTATTGTAAGCGAACTCAACATGTGGCAAACACTCTTCCCACTCCCACAGATTCGTTTTAATAATGGTCCTTAGCAGTTGTGGCAATGTTCTATTCACCACCTCCGTTTGACCATTTGTTTGGGGATGACATGTAGTGTTGAACAGCAGCTTCGTTCCTAGCTTCCTGTAACACCCCGTCCACTCCTGGGCCCGGGGGGTGTCACTCCTGGCAGCTTAATAGGATATCTAGACTGACCCCACAGACCAACACTAGTCTTTTCTGCGCACTTTGTCCTCACTGCGCACCGGTTACAATTCGTCGGTCACCCATCCTAGAATTGCTCTAGGCCAAGCACGCTTAACCTTAGAGTTATTTTCGAATGAGCTTCTGGAAAAGAAGTTGCAACTTGTTGATATGGGTATCCTATCAATCCTATTAAGCCACGTGCTTGGATCTCACATACACCCACCCTTTAGAAGATCGATGCCCTCATCGATCAAGCACACCCCAGGAACGTTCCCTCTTGGCACGCGTCTGTGCGTCCAGTGCCGGCACATGTGCCATGCCGTGTCCACTCCAGGCCACACGCGACATGCTCCACATGTCCCGCCACTGACCCGCACACACCCGTGTAATCGCAAGGGTCGGCTCTGATACCACTTGTAACACCCCGTCCACTCCTGGGCCCGGGGGGTGTCACTCCTGGCAGCTTAATAGGATATCTAGACTGGCCCTACAGACCAACACTAGTCTTTTCTGCGCACTTTGTCCTCACTGCATGCGCTTTGATTCTACTTCGGTCGGTCACCCATCCTAGAATTGCTCTAGGCCAAGCACGCTTAACCTTAGAGTTCTTTTCGAATGAGCTTCTGGAAAAGAAGTTGCAACTTGTTGATATGGGTATCCTATCAATCCTATTAAGCCACGTGCTTGGATCTCACACTTCCCCCATAATGTCTTCCAAAAGTAGCTCACGAACTTCACATCATGTTCAGAAACAATCGTCTTTGGTACTCCATGCAATCTCACGATGTCCCTGAAAAACAGGTTAGCAACATGCGACGCATCGTCTCTTTTGTGGCAGGCAATAAAATGAGCCATCTTAGAGAACCTATCCATTACCACAAATATAGAATCATGACCTCTCTGAGTTTTAGGTAGACCTAGCATAAAATCCATACTAATGTCTTCCCATGGAGTAGTAGGTGCAGAGAGAGGTGTATACAAACCGTGAGGCTTAAGCTTTGATTTCGACTTGTGGCAAGTAATGCATCGGCTCACAAATAAGTACACATCACGCCTCATCTTGGTCCAATAGAAGTGATCAGCGAGCATGAGCAACGTCTTCTCATGCCCAAAGTGACCCATCAAACCACCAGCATGTGATTCCTGCACTAAGAACAAACATAACAACGATGCTGGAATACATAGTTTGTTAGCTCGAAACAAATAGCCATCATGGATATGATACTTATCACATGCGTTTATAATAGCACACAAATGATATGGTTCAGCAAAATCATGATCGGTTGCATAAAGTGCACAAGTAGCTTCTAATCCAGGAATTTTAACATCAAGATTGGTTAATATCATATTCTTCCTAGATAGAGCATCAACAACAACATTCTATTTTCCCTTCTTATAGTTAATGATGTAAGGAAAAGACTCAATGAGCTCAACCCATTTAGCTAATCTTCTATGCAAGTTTGATTGAGCTTTCAAATATTTCAATGCTTCATGATCAGAATGTATGAAGAATTCCTTTGGCCACAAATAATGTTGCCAAACCTCAAGTACTCTAACAAGTGCATAAAATTCTTTATCATAGATTGAATAATTCAAACAACCACCAGTCAATTTCTTAGAAAAGTAAGCTATAGGCCGACCCTCTTGCATCAAAATGCCACCTATGCCTATACCACTAGCATCACATTCAACTTCAAATTGCTTTGAAAAATTAGGTAATGCAAGCAATGGTGCAGAAGTAAGCAAATGTTTCAATGTATCAAATGCAATGTCTTGGGCCGTGCCCCATACAAAAGGAACACCTTTCTTTGTCAAATCATTCGAAGGTGCAACAATGGTGCTAAAATGTTTCACAAAGCGCCTATAGAAACCAGCGAGACCGTGGAAACTATGCACTTAACTTACATTCATTAGAGTAGGCCAATTCTGAATTGATTCAATTTTAGATTGATCTACCTCTACTCCATGCTTAGAAAAAACAAATCCTAGGAATATGACCTTATCTTTTGCAAATGTACACTTCTCAAAGATTAGCATACAGTTTATTATCACGTAACACTTGCAAAACTTGTCTAATATGAGTGCAGTGTTCAGATTCGGTGTGGATGTATATGAGTATATCATCAAAGTAAACAACCACAAAACGACCAATTACTCTCTCAAAACATGATTCATCAAACGCATGAAAGTACTAGGTGCATTAGTAAGCCCAAACGACATGACTAACCACTCATACAGGCCGAATTTAGTTTTGAAAGAAGTTTTTCATTCATCCCCTTCTTTCATCCTAATTTGATGATAACCACTACGCAAGTCTATCTTAGAGAAAACAGCAGCACCACTCAATTCATATAGCATATCCTCTAAGCATGGAATAGGATGACGATATCGAATAGTGATGTTGTTAATCGCTCTACAATCGACACACATGCGCCATGTACCATCTTTATTAGGAACTAAAATAACAAGAACAGCACAAGGGCTAAGAGAGACATGAATGTACCCTTTATCCAGCAACGCTTGTACTTGCTTCTGAATTTCCTTCGTTTCTTTCGGATTAGTCATGTAGGGTGCACGGTTGGGAAGTGTGGCGCCAGGAATCAGGTCCACTTGATGTTCTATACCACGCAATGGAGGTAAACCTGCGGTACGTCTTCTAGAAACACATCCCCAAAGTCCTACAAAACAGAAGACACACCAAGAGAAATAGGGGTCATGTCATTAGAAACCAATACCTCACCCTTATACATGAGCACAAAAGGCATGGCTGTAGGATCCTCACAAAACTCTCTCATATCCTCCTTGGTGGCTAGTATCAATAACCCAGGCACTCTCTCACTTTTGGTTATATCACTCAATTTAGGCTCAATTACATCAGGAACAGTTGTTACACAGTCTTGCCGAGTTGTAGTATCTTCCTTCAAGTTCACCTCTATCTTCTGACGAGAATCATTCACAATTTCTTGTGGTGTCATTGGCTGCATAGTAATCTTCTTTCATTTGAATTCCCAGTGATATGTATTGGCTCGGCCATTGTGTTTCACATGGCGATCATAGAGCCAAGGCCGACCCAATAGTAGGTGACAAACAGTCATAGGAACCACATCAAAATCAATGGAATCCTTGTATGACCCTATTTGAAAATTCACACGTACCATATGATTTACCTTCATCTCACCATTGTAGCTCAACCATTGTATGTAGTATGGCTTCGGATGAGGTAAGTATGTCAAATTCAGTTTGGCACATAGTTCCTTACTTGCAAGATTTTGGCAGCTACCTCCATCAATAATGACCTTGCAAGCTTTGTTTGGTCCAACTAGAGATTTTGTTTGGAACAAGTTGCAACGCTGGGATTCCTCAACCGGTTGCACACTAAGTACACGTGAAGATACGACAATAGTGGGTGCACGCTCAGCATATGCATCAGCACCATCCTTGTTGTCATCAATATCATCATCAGAAGCTTCATCTCCACTTTCTACTTCACCTTGTTCATTAACAAACATAACCTTGCTGTTTGGACAATCTTTCTTGTATTGCCCTCTGCCTCCACAAGTATGGCACACCACATCACGCGTACGTGCCGTAGACATATTGGAACCCGAGATAGCAGCAGGAGAAGCGGGTTTTCGAGCATTAGAACCAAACGAAGGTGTACTTGCTGGTCTGGCTGATGGTGTAAACGGAGCAACATCTAGTAGCGCAGCTGTAGGAGGAGTAGATCTGGCCGAAAATCTGCTGGAGGATGGAAAATGTGCGTGTGACTTTGCCTCTTCTGGCAACTGGGATTCGGCCTCTCTAGCATGGTGCAATAGCTCATTCATGGTCTCATACTTGTGATGACGAACTATGCTCTTGATTGGCAACTTCAGATTGTTTAGGAATCGCTGCATGGTCATCTAAATAGACTCACGAATTCTAGCACACTGCATAAGCAGCTCCATCTCCATGTAGTACTCATCAACTATCATGGTGCCTTGCTTCAATTGCATCAATTTATCAAAAACTGATCGCAAGTAGTTGGTTGGTACAAAACAAGCCTTCATGATTTGCTTCATCTCACGCCAATCCATCACAGGAAGTTCATTGTCCTCCCTCCTATATTGCACGAGAGCATCCCACCAACGCAAAGCATAACCATCAAATTCAGATGCTACAAGTTTGACCTTCTTGTCTTCTGGATAGTCAAATAAGCGCCAAAGTTTCTCAATCTTCAACTCCCATGTGAGTTAATCTTCAGGATCAATGGAAACATCAAACTTGGGAATTGAGAATTTTGTCTTGCCCAAACCATCATCAACGGGTTGGTTGAGCACACGCTGAGCACGCCCAAGAGGGGCAAGCCCACGGCCATGAGCAGGTGCATGGGCAGGGGGAATTGCACATCCCCTACCAACATGTGGAGCAGCATCCACAACGCTACCCTCATCGAAATCATCAAAGGCATCATCAGGTTGAGGCTCTTCCCTTCTATGTATGGCGGCTGTCAAACCCTCACTGGATTGCTGCAAAGTTGCGAAGTTGGCAGTGAGTGTAGCCACTTACGTTCGGATAGTATCAACCGCTCCAATATTCTAATCCAGCCTCATATTTATGTCCTAGAGATTCTTGTCAATTCCATCTGTGGTGTTAGTAAACACAAGTGTCAAATGAGACCTCAAAGCCTCATATTCACGGACAAGCTCCTCATCCTTCTTTTTCTGCGACACAACATCACCATCACTAGTAGACATGATTAGCAGGTTAGTGCAAAAATCAAAATTTGTATGGTGGAAAACTCTCACAACTCACTCACAACTAATAAGAAAGGAGATCTTACCGTTCCAAAGTGAATAGAGATACTCTACCAAACAAGATCAACGACTGATGCACTGAAGTGATGAAGTGAATATCAAAGGTATAGAGAACGATCGGAGGGCACACAAGTTATTTATGGTGGAGCTATAGGTATGGTATCCTATCTACACCGCAAACAAGTCCTAGTGTTGATCGTACAAATACCCAAGAAACACACACGTGGAGAAAAACATGGCAATGCAACTATGAAGGGTGTTGCACTACACTCGAGAGACACTAGCAAAGCTCAAAGTAAACATGCACAAGATTGCTCAATCTACCGGTGCACAAAGATATCACTAGGCCTCTTGCTCAAATTCTCTTTATCCACAATTTTTATTTTGTATAACTCTCTTTTTTTATACGTTTTCTTTTGCTACCATGTTTTTTCTCTTTTTTTTTGATTTTATAGATAACACCCAGCCAATTACAAAGTATAGCACCAAAAAATCTTAAGAGCAGCCTGTAGGAGCGGAAACTAGTCTCAATAGGAAAGTTCCTACACCTATGTAGTAGATTGGCTGTGGCTAAGGGTTTTGGAAAAGTGCAAATTGATCACACTTTGCAATTATGGTGTCGTGGCAGATAAACAGCTCAAAATCCTGTCATGGCAGAACAAATCCTGCCGTGGCAGAAAACTAGGCAGAAATCCTGCCGTGGCAGAGTGGCGGCAGCAAAACGCATAGAAAACGTGCCGTGGCAGAACGGCGGCAGCGCGTAGCAGAAAAAGTGTGTCGCGGCAGAGTTTGGATCGGACTCGTGTCGTGGCAGAAAAAACGAGCGTTTCCGTGTCGCGACAGAAATCGGTAAGTCTAATTTTTTTGTGAATCCGACTCAGCCAAGAGGGAATAACCAAGACTCTTCAAGGTAGATCGGATCTGACTATGGCGTGGAAGAACAGGTGATGAACACGACTAGAAAGAAGAAACGATGAAAACAAAAACAGATCTAGACTAATTGATGAACACGACCAGCAACTATGACTCGTCTACGATGTAATCTAGGCTATGGTGTATCTTTTTGTGGGGCTATTTTCTGTATAGGACGAAAACACTCTCTAATCTATGGATGGATTGCGGATTGCTTACCAAGGAAATGAGGAAATCTGATACCAAGATGATATGGGGTGGCCCGATCTTCTCAGCAAGCACTTGTCGGTGGATGGTGGATGATAGATAACTAGCCTGTAGCTATGAACTCACCCGCTCGATCCCTGATGCCAGTGCAACAGCTCTCGAACCTTGTAGGATATTCACAACACCAGGCTCTTGCGCACGCAGCCGTGACCACGAACGATAGTATGCAATCTACTAATTCTCAATGGAACAACAGATCACACTCAATTATAGTTGTAGAATTTGAACACAGGGTAATTTCAGAGGTTCTATGAAAGAATCAACTCCAAAATATTTTAACATGGTCTAAGGAATAAAGCTAGAGAGCCCCCATCTATTTAAGGGTCCAAGGGCCGGCGACCTAGGGATACAAACCGACCCAACTTGGGTTCGGTCAAACTGACTCTGCCGTGGCAGAGTTGTAGTCGCTTTCTCATGGCGGCAACTAACATGTGAGTTGGACTCTGTTTCCTGCCATGAGCCTAAATGTGAGAGAACTAGGGCTTTTCTTTGCCGCGGCAGGGAACTTCCATCTCTTGTTGATCTTTGTCTTGGACAGCTCCTTGCGCTTCATCCCTCTCCTCCCTCGCGCATTCTTCATTGATCAACATGCCTTGCTCCATTTCCTCCTCGCTCCTTGCTATGCCTTCTTCTCCTAAGTACCTGATCATCCAATAGTTCAAAGACTTAGGTAGTATAAAATTCTCATTAATAAAAACACCAGGTTCATTAAGAAATAAGTTCACCTATTGTTCTAGTAGCTTAGCACAAGCTCTTCTGATTGGTCCAATCCTTATCTCATGGATTGATCCTTCTTTGTAATTGGAACATCTTCATTATCAATTGGGGTAGGTGTAACTGTAGGGATGTCCTCATCATATTGAGTGCCCCCATGAGACACATGATATTTCCAGACGCAATTTTGTCATCGCTAAGGGGCATAATGGAAATGTTTCCCTTGCGGTTATAAGAGACTTCAGTCTAAACACGTGGTCCAGTGCAAGATCATCAACGGGCAAATGGGAAGCTTGGGTGCCTCATATAAAGGTTGAGTTGGATACTCTCCTTAGCCTTGATAAATCATGGGCATATGGTGGGAAAGATACAGTAAGGTTACTCTATGCATTTGAGGATAGAGAAGTGGTGGTTATATGGGTGAAGGAGGGAGTATTCGAATTAGATCTCAGCAGCATGAAGTCTAAGAAGTTCAGATCTCGTAAACATTGGTGTACTTTACATCCCTTGATACGGATCACGCCGATGATCCTTGAGTTTTGTCCCGATCTTTCACAACGAGTCAACCCGATAAATGATTCTTCCAATCACGCGATGAACGCAACCAGAAGAAGAGGAATCAATCCAGCGAGTAACGTGATGAAGATCACCACGCCTCAAACCTGAGCATTACAATCTTTGATGAACATAAGAACCTCCGCAACAATAATCTGATAAATGGTATCGCCATCCTTGGAGGGATGATACACGGTGGATGATAGATAACTAGTGCGTAGCTATGATCTCTCCCGCTCGATCCCTGATGCCAGTGCAACAGATCTCGAACCTTGTAGGATATTCACAAAACCACACTCTTGCGCATGCAGCCGTGACCACGAACGGTAGTATGCAATCTAGTAATTCCTAATGGAACAACAGATCACACTCAATTATAGTTGTATAATTCAAACATAGGGTAATTCCAGAGGTTCTATGAAAGAAACATCTCCAAAATATTTTAACATGGGCATGAAGGAGGAGGTGAATCCTAATTTCAGGACTCCACCAAGCTAGGTGATGCGGGCGCATCCCATTGATGATTGGCACGCCAGGACGACCTACGATATGTAATGATAAGTCTAAGGTTGTGTCAAATATTATTGCTATGTTATTGAGTCCGAGTCTAGGTTAGGTTCGAGTCCGTTTGTGTGTTCAGTTTGGGTCTATCCAACCGACTAGTTGCAGGCCTCCTATATAAAGGAGCCAACCACCTAGGGTTTAGGGGAGTTCATTTGTTTAGTCTAAAAACTATATTGTGCTCCACCATGTATCATCCCTCACGGGACGGCGATACCATTTATCAGATTATTGCTGCGGAGGTTCTTGTGTTCATCAAGGATTGTCATGCTCAGGTTTGAGGCGTGGTGATCTTCATCATGTTACTTGCTAGATTCGTTTCTCTTCTTTAGGTTGCGTTCATCGTGCGATTGGGAGATTACCTATCTGGTGGACTCACTGTGAAAGATCGGGACAAAACGCAAGGATGATCTGCTTGATCCGTATCAGGTGGTATCAGAGCTCTTGTTGATCACAACGTGTTTTTGGATCATCTGTTGACAATTTTTTGACAAGCAGTTTACATATCGGTTGGGAGAAGAGATTGGATGTTTGAAGTTTTCAGAATTGATCGATTGGCACCAAGTCAGATCGGTTCTGGTTCGTCATTGAAGTTTTGTCGGCGTCGAGTTCATCCAGATTGAGTTATTGGCTAGCTGCGCGTTGGCAGTTTTTCTCAGATCCGATTGATTTGAAGAGTTCGGGACGATCACATCTGCTAGATTGGATCGGTTCCAGTTAAAAGAAAAGAGAGAAGGAAGTCCACCTGCCGTACGCCTCGCGTTTCCCCCGCGTCCGTCTCGTGGATCAATCGTGATCGAGGGAAGCAGCGCGCGTGCCTGGCGAACGAGGTCCCCACGTGTGCCTGGCGATCGAGGCAGTAGCCAAAAAAAGGAGAAAACTAATCCCGTTTCACGTAAAAGAAATAAGAAAAAAGGGGCAAGCGATCGTCCTGCCTATGACCGAGGGATTACCCCGATCCCCATTTGGCGATCTCGCTCGTGCATGTCTCGGTTCCTAGTGGGCTGGCCCATTAGCTCTCATCGAGCGCTCTAGTCTCTGCTCACTCCACCTGGTGTCGAGCGCTCCCGATCAGACGACAAGGATTTTTGCATCTGGTTTCGTGCGTAGGGATTTTTGCCGCTGCGATGGATCTTCAGGACAATGTCGGTGGTTTGTCAGCAAGGGACGTGTACACTGATTTTTTAGACATGACGAATCATGTACCCGTTGATTTGTCAAAAAGGACATGGTACCTACTACATACTGCAACCTCAGCAGAATACAAGTTATGGGAAGCGACAATGCAAGCTGGTTTTCGCTTATGTGTTGATCTTTCTCCAGATCTGCAGTTTGATGACAATATCGCTTATCGTCTTGCAAAAAGGCATGAGGATGCGCGAATTTTCCGGTGGTGGAATGTGGACACACGTACGCGAGGTGTCTCAATGAATACTGTTTGGTAGGACTACAAAAAAATTTATGTGCTAATTTTTTGGCACCATTAGAGATAGAGGACAAGGTGATTGTTCCGGAGGATGTTGTACCATTGGGTGGGCTGAATTTGCAACTCAACAAGGTACAAGGCGATGCTTGCATGACAGTTGACAAGGGACAGCGTTGGAATTTATTTCAAGCGTAGTGTATGATCAAAGGCAAAGCATGCAAGTTGATTATTGATGGAGGAAGCTGTACTAATGGCATTAGCAAGGCAATGGTGGCAGCATTGGGGTTGTCCACATGGCGTATTCCTGAACCTAAGCATCTACAGTGGTTAAATAGCTGCGGTATGGTCAAGGTAACTCATAAGGAGCGTGTGCCATTTACAGTTGGTGATTATGTTGATGAGATTGAGTGTGATGTGTTGCCATTGGAGGTATGTGGGTTGTTGCTTGATCGTCCATGGCAGTATGATCGCAACGTTACACATGCTAGAAGAGCAAATACATTTTCTTTTGTGCATGGTGGCAAACAGCAGACTTTGAAGCCTATGCAGGATGATCACATAAAGTCTGATGTAGAGCTGGTGGTACACAAGGAGAAGGTGCGCAAGTCTAAGCCAAAATCTGGGCTAGCTAAGGTGCAGGATGGAGAGTATGATGCACAGTGTGACAATGTTGATATTGCTTCAGTTATGCCTCTAGATGACAAAACAGTGGAACTTGTTAGTGACAAGCCAGTTGAAGTGCATCCTCTTCTTGCTGAGAGTAAGGATGTTGCAACATGTGTTCAGAAGGTTGTTTGTGTTGACACAGGTGTTCAGACAGATGATAGTTGTGCTCCTGATGTTCGAGTGCATGTGGTACAGCGGGGTAACAAGAGCAGTTTTGTTAGCACGCCTATGAGGCGTTTTGTTGGGACAGTTGTGCGGATGCATAGAGGCAAGGATGGACATGTTAATCAGTTGTGTGGTCCAGGCATTACTCATCTTATGCTAGGTCGTGCAAAGAAGGTCCATGTTCAGCAACCACGGGTTCCAACAAGAGTTGAGAAGAAGAAGACAGTGGTGCCTAGGTCCAAGCTCGTATGGAGACGCAAGGTGGTGCTGGCGCCGAGGGCTGTATCAAGTCGAGCAGGCCAAGAGGGAGGATGTGGTGAGGAAGGCAAGCAATACTTGAAGATGGCGAAGACACGTGAAGCGATTGTTCATATCAAGCCACCTTTCTGACCCGACCCGCAAGCGTTGGGGACAACATTTCTTGAAGGGGGGATGATGATATGGGCATGAAGGAGGAGGTGAAGCCTAATTTCAGGACTCCACCAAGCTAGGTGATGCGGGCGCATCCCATTGATGATTGGCATGCCAGGACGACCTACGATATGTAATGATAAGTCAAAGGTTGTGTCAAATATTATTGCTATGTTATTGAGTCCGAGTCTAGGTTAGGTTCGAGTCCGTTTGTGTGTTCGGTTTGGGTCTATCCAACCGACTAGTTGCAGGCCTCCTATATAAAGGAGCCAGCCACCTAGGGTTTAGGGGAGTTCATTTGTTTAGTCTAAAAACTATATTGTGCTCCACCATGTATTATCCCTCCCGGGACGGCGATACCATTTATCAGATTATTGCTGCGGAGGTTCTTGTGTTCATCAAGGATTGTCGTGCTCAGGTTTGAGGCGTGGTGATCTTCATCATGTTACTTGCTGGATTCGTTTCTCTTCTTTAGGTTGCGTTCATCGTGCGATTGGGATATTACCTATCTGATGGACTCGCTGTGAAAGATCAGGACAAAACTCAAGGATCATCGGCTTGATCCGTATCATCCCTACATTATGACACCTGGTTAGTGCAGTCATTCATGTGCAACCCTTGCATTTTTGAACACCTATGATTTTTCTGATCATTTTGTTCATTTCCTTCAGCAACCGACGTGATTCGGAGTGCTAAATCAAAGAAACGAAAAGGAAGTCCTGTCAGCAACATAGCTGATTCAGACTACAACATCAAGGAGATGAAAATAACACTCTGATGAACAAGCAAGGCTTGTTTGGGCAAGCATGTGTTTGTCCAGGTTGTGTTATTTGGAGCTGCAGCCTGATATTTGTTTGTTTTGGTAGCTCATGGAACTGTGGCGGCACCTTTGTTTGTGCTACAATCACAGCGGCAGGGGCTGGAATATTAGAGCTATCTGTTCGTTTTGGGGGCCTATGTGTGTCTGAAATGATGTTCTCTATATAGTAGTGTATGCGTGATGACATCTTGTTTTATTTGTTCTACATATACTTTAGATGGTCTTTGTGTTTTGATAGTATGCTGTAGTAGGAGTATTTGTTTTGCAGCAGGCTTTTTTATTTGATCTGAATTAGTACTACCATTTAGTTAGTGCTTCCTGTAGAAGAGTCTGTGCCGACACCTAAATAATTACTAGACACATGCTTGAATCAGAGCTAATTCAGACATTTGTTTGTTGTTATGTTAAACAAACATTCTTGTATCAGAGATCTACATTTTCATACGCATGGTAGATAATCACTCTCCCTGACTTGGATCCCTGAAATAGAGGGAGAACAGCCTATTTTTTTAATTATTCTTTGGACAATCTCTAAATTCAAAATCACTGTCGACCGCCAAAACCTACTGCCTACCCCGTTTGAATCGGAGGCATGAGTTTATGTGAGTCTCGCCTTAAATTCCTGACCAGATGGTGTTCGAACTACAAAACCTTTTTTCTAGTAATAAAAACTTGGCCGGCATCCAAATTCAAAATCGTAATCGAGCGGGAAAATAATCCACCGACCCCGAAGCATTTTGCACCCCCTCTGTTTCAAACATTTCCAGGCAAAATTACCCACCGAGGTAGTACCATTTTTATATTATTACATGGAACCTAGAAAAATTTAAAGTCTGAGTCAAGCGGCAAAATTTACCGCCTATGCTGTGTGAATGGAAGGTATCCAAGTTTCTGTGCAAAAAAATTGTTTATGGATGATCAGTTGATGTGACTCCCGGCCTTGAATTCCTAGACAGATAGCGTACGATCTACTACCTTTTTTCTATTAGTAGATGGAGGCTAGCCAAATTCAAAATCTCAATCGAGCGACAAAATCACCCACCTACCAAGCATTTCCCGCCCCACCATTTCAAAAACTTTGAGCCAAAATATCCCACCGACCAGGGGAGTACCATTTTTCTATCATTATTATTAGATGGGCACAAGCCAAATTCAAATTCTCAATAGAGCGGTAAAAACACACACCGACCTTGAAGCATTTTGCGCCCTTCCGTTTCAAAAACTTTAGAATTTAAAATTCCAAATCTACCCATTGTTCAGACGACAAATGGGCATGCTAAAGTCGGTAGCTCGGGGGCATGATCATAATTATTTTTTCTACTCACCTCTATGGTCCCTGTTGAGGGCAAACCTCTAGGGTGGCCCGATCTTTCACGAATCCCACTCAAATCGAGGATGGAGTGCGGGGTAAGGAGGGGAGGACAAACACGGCGCATTCACGCACAGAGAACGTGATGAACACACACACGTAAAACCACCATACACACCAATAGCTCACGCCGGCGGTGACCGGTCCGGTGCAATCCCTAGGATCCGCGCCGGGCAGAGAACTCTCTCTCGAACTGGCACGGCGAAATGGGAGACTCGGTGAGATCTTGACGTCTTGGCAAAGGGACACAGATTCCAAGGCCTTGTACAATGCGGAGGCACGATGCAAACTCCAACGAGGCTTGGGATATTTGGTGCTCCTTTGTCAAATGAGCATGAGGCAAGAACTAGATATATCCACAAGGGGTTTCCACTAATTCCAAATATCATGCCTGGCGTCGGTCGGACCAGAGACTCCGGTGTGCAGGCCGGAGACTCCGGTGTTGAGGCTTCGTACCTGATGATGCATAGAGTAGTTGCATGAAGTAGCACACCATCCAAGGAGGTATCAAATTGGCACGAGGAGAGGAGCGAGTTCACCTTAGCTTGTAGGAGTTTGGCTCAGGAACAAGTCATGGGTCCACTTGGGGGACTTGTTGGTGTAGATGTTGGAGCGTTCGTAGGACAGGCTGCATCAGCTCCCCCCCCCTTGGGAAAGAGTCGTCCTCGACTCTTCGTGGTTATCATCGTGAACATCTCCATGGTAGGGTGAGAGATCCTTGACATTGAATGTATTGCTTGCAAGGTACTTGGAGGTCGGTATGTCGATGAAGTAAGTGTTGTTGTTGATTCTTTTGAGGACCTTGAAGGGACCATCTCCTCTTGTCTTTAGCTTGGAGTCACGTTCCTTGGGGAAGCGTTCTTTGCTTAGGTGTATCCACACAAGGTCACCTTCTTCAAAGATCATCTCCTTCTTGTCCTTGTTTAACCTTGAAGCTTGGTGAAGGACTTGTTGTTTGATAGTATCTCTTGTTTCTTCATAGCTTGTGCGCGTTTCTCGACGTCCATGTTCGTGCGCTCATGAAGAGGTAGTGGTAGGATGTTGAGCGCGGTGAGGGGCTCGAAACCATAGACGATCATGAATGGACTCATCCTGGTTGTTGAGTGCTTGGCATGGTTGTAGGCAAACTCGGCGTGGGGAATGCATTCCTCCCAATCCTTCAAGTTTTTCTTGATCAACACACGTAGAAGTGTTCCAAGGCTTCGGTTGATAACTTCGGTTTGGCCAGCTATTTGAGGATGTGACACGGATGAAAAGAGGAGCTTGACGCCGAGCTTGGCCATGTGTGTCTTCCATAAGTAGCTCATGAATTTGACGTCGCGGTCGAAGATGATTGTTCTTGGCACACCGTGAAGATGGACGATTTCCCTGAAAAACAGATTTGCAACATGTGAAGCATCGTCGGTCTTATGGCACGGTATGAAGTGTGCCATTTTTGAAAAGCGATCCACGACAACAAATATAGTCATGACCATGCTTAGATCTAGGCTATCCTAACATGAAATCCATGCTAATGTCGGACCAAGGTGTATGAGGAATATGCAATGGCATATAAAGACCATAGGGATTAGCTTGCGACTTAGCTTGAACACATGTCGTGCATCGTTGAACATAGCGCTCCACGTCGCGCTTCATCTTGGGCCAAAAGTAGTGAGTGGAGAGCATATCCAAAGTCTTGTCACAGCCAAAGTGAACCATAAGGCCTCCACCATGAGATTCTTGGAGAAGCAAAAGTTGGAGCGACGATTTCAGAATGCAAAGCTTGTTTTGTTTAAAGAGAAAGCCCTTATGCAAATAGAAATCATCAACCCCTTTGTCAATGGAGCACTTTGCGAAAATTGGTTCAAAGAACGGGTCAGAAGCATAAAAAGATTTTATTTCCACAAGACCCAACACGTTGATTTCAAGTCTCGTAAGAAGGCTTGTGTGTTTGCGAGACAAGGCATCCGCAACTACATTATCTTTTCCCTTCTTATACTTGATTATGTATGGAAAAGACTCCATGAACTCAACCCACTTAGCGTGTCTCTTGGTCAATTTAGCTTGGCCTTTGAGATATTTCAATGGCTCATGGTCAGAATGTATGATAAATTCCTTGGGCCATAGGTAGTGTTGCCAAACTTGAAGGACACAAACTAAGATAAAAAGCTCTTTGTCATAAATCGGATAATTATGGCGAGCACCATCAAGTGTCTAGCTATGGTAGGCTATAGGACGTCTATTTTGCATAAGGACTCCTCCAATGCCAATACCACTAGCATCACACTCTATCTAAAAAGTTTTAGTGAAATTCGGTAACGCAAGGAGAGGTGCTTCGGTGACCCTCTTTTTAAGTTCATCAAAAGCTTTTTGCTGCGCTTTGCCCCACACGAAGTTGACATTCTTTTTCGTCAACTTGTTGAGAGGACAAGCAATGGTGGAAAAGTCTTTCACAAAGCGACGATAGAAACCAGCCAACCCACGAAAACTTCGGAGTTCACTAACATTTGTTGGGATGGGCCAATCTCGTATGTCCTTTACCTTGGAAACATCAACTTCAATTCCCTTCGAAGAAACGACAAATCCAAGAAAAATCAACTTGTCTTTAGCAAAAGTGCACTTGGGAAGATTAGCATAAAGCTTTTCATGTCGAAGGATTTGCAAAACTTCCTTGGCATGTGTTATATGGTCCTCAAGTGATTTGCTATAAACAAGAATATCATCAAAATAGACAACACCACTTTTTCCAATGAGAGAACGCAAGATATGATTCATTAGGCGCATGAAGGTTGATGGGGAATTAGACAAACCAAAGGGCATAACCAACCATTCATAGAGACCAAGTTTGGTTATGAAGGCGGTTTTCCACTCATCACCTTCAGCCATGCGTATTTGATGGTAACCACTACGAAGATCAATTTTCGAAAAAATAGTGGCTCCACACAACTAATCAAGCATTTCATCGAGACTTGGTATGGGATGTCGATAACGCACGGTGATAGCATTGATTGGACGGCAGTCCATGCATAACCGTAACGTATCATCCGTCTTTGAAACAAGAATCACGGGTACGGCACTTGGACTAGTGCTAACTTGGATCAAACCTTTGGAGACAAGTTGGTTGATTTGACGTTCAATCTCCTTTGTCTCCTCCGGGTTCGTGCGGTAGGCGGCAATGTTGGGAAGTGGTGCACGATGAGGTCAATGCGATGTCGATGTCGCGAAGAGGAGGTAGTCCATGTGGAAGCTCTTCGGGGAACACATCCTTGAATTCCTGCAAAACAATTATCAAAGATGGAGGAACATTGGTTAATTCATTAGATCCTTGCGCTAGTCCCTTGCAAAGGAGGACATAGTGCAAGATTGATGGGTTGTTCCGAACATCTCTCATCTCACTTTTGGTGGCAAGGAGAACACTCTTAGTTTTTCCACTCGAGTTTGGCTTGTGGCTCTCACTCACTATGAGGTGGTTCTCTCTCTCACCACTCTTCTCACAAGTAGGTGTTGTGCTTTGCGCCCTCGCTAAAGCCTTTGCATTGTCTGCAATTATTTGTCTAGGAGTCATTGATTGCAATACACATGTTTTGTTGATCCATTTGAAGGTGTATACATTGGTGCGACCATCATGTTGAGGAGCCTTGTCAAATTGCCATGGTCAACCAAGAAGCATGTGGCAAACTGTCATAGGAACCACATCACACTCCACCGTATCTTTGTAAGGACCAATGGCGAAGGAGACCGATACGGTATGCTTGATCTTCACGGACCCTTGGTCACTCAGCCATTGCATGTGGTAGGGGTGCTTGTGCGGATGCAGGGTGAGGTTGAGCTTCTCACACAACTCGGTGCTAGCAAGGTTGTGGCAACTCCCTCCGTCAATGATCACCTTGATAGATTTGCCATTGAGACCGGCTCGTGTTTGGAAGATATTGGAGCGTTGGTCTTCATGCTCTTGTGCTTGAGTGGTCAAGATCCTTGTGACGACAAGCGATGGACTTGCATCATGTTCACACATGAGTAGTTCTTGGTCATCTTCCACTCGTTGCCTTGCCATTGCTTCCTTGACTCGGGCATCAAATTCATCTTCACTCAAGTACTCTTCATCACCATTGTCATGGATGAACAAGACTTTCTTGTTTCCACATTCGGCCGACTTGTGTCCTTTACCTCCACACTTGTAGCACTCACCATTGAAAGGTGTGTCATTCTTTACTTGTTTGCCACTTGGGGGCAGTTTTCCTTGAGGAAGTGTGGGCTTGAAGGAAGGCTTGGAGGTACTTGTGGACCTTCCATTGAAAGTTGTTGGCATAGCGGTTGAAGCTTTCTTGTAGGTGAAATACGTCTTGGGCTTGTTGTACTTGATGTCCTCTTGCACTTGACGTTCAGCCTTTGTTGCGATGTGCACAAGATCAACCATGGTGTTGTATGTTTGGAACTCGACGATGCATTTGATTGAGTGATTCAAGCCAATAAGGAAACGTGCCATTGTTTGCTCCATGCGCTCATCAATGTTTGCACAAATCAAGTTGAGCTCCATTTCCTTGAAGTACTCTTCCACGGTCTTTGTTCCTTGACGAAGCGATTGAAGGTTGTTGAAGAGGTCACGCGTGTAGTGCGCGGGGACGAAGCGGGATCTCATATGAGCCTTCATGTCATGCCAAGTTGTGATTGGCGGCTCTTGCCTTGCATCACGAGAAACTTGAACTTGTTCCCACCAAAGGTTGGCGTAATCATCAAACTCAAGCGAAGCCATGGCGACCATCTTCTCGTTGCTATAGTTGTGCATGCGGAAGATCTTGTCGACTTTGAGTGCCCACGAGAGGTATTCTTCGGGGTGATTGGATCCAGTGAACTTGGGCATTGTGAACTTGAGCTTGCCAAAAGTTTCTTCGTCGTTGCGGTCATTGCAATGAGCTTGGTGACCTTGTTGATGATCTTGTAGTTGGGGAGGAGGAACTTGGTTCTCGTGTCCTTGTTGCAGAGCTTGCTCTTGATATTGTTGTTGAGGAGCTTGCTCTTGCTCTTGGCACGGTTTTTGACGGTGTTGAGGCACTTGGGCCCCATGAGGTTGTTGAGGATGTGGAGCCTCATGACGCGGTTGATGATGAAGAGGAGGCTCGTTCCTCGGCACATGGGCCTCACGGCGAAGAACATGGTCATGAGCCTCTTGACGTGGTGGGTGTCGCTCAACATGTATCACTTGATGCTCCAAGTTTTGTTGAGGTGGAGGAGGCGCCTCGTGATGACCATGGTGTCGGTGCGGATGTTCATGACGTTGAAGATGAGGAGGAGGATCTTGGAGAGCTTCACATCGATGACAAGCTTGATTCTCCAAATTGGAGTTATCACTTGTTGTGTCAAGTATGTGTCGCGGTCAATGGTCATAGACTTGCGGGTGCACTTGTGGTTGCACTTGCGGTTCCTCTTGTGGTTGCTCTTGTTGGAGCACTATAGCCCTTACGTGATGATGGTGTGCTTCTTGCCTTGCTCGTGGCCTTGAAGAGAAATCACCATCATAGCTTGATGTTGTGGCATGCCGTGGGGAAGGTACATAGTTCGAAGAACTTCCATCTTCAACCACGGGGGCATCATTGCATCTTGGGGCACTTGGATGTAGATCTTGTTGAAGAGGTGCATGACGACGCGAAAAACTTGAAGAGCTGGATGCGCGTGAACATGGTCTTGCCATACCGTCGATGAGGCGTCGAAGATTGTTATTTGTTTCGGCGACGGAGCATTGGAGCGCTTCATTTTGGTGGCCGAAGTTGTGATGCATTGCATGCATTTGTCGTTCGAGGCCAACGAAGCGGTTTTCGATGTTCTTGAACTCGGCTTGCGTCTCGCCAAATTGTTCATCTTGTCGCGTCTCAAGGGCTTGGCAACATTCACGGAACTCTTGGCGGACGATGAACTGACTTGCGCGCGTCATGTATGGTCCTTGATCTTCTTCTTGGGGAGGTGGTTGGCTCGACTCACCAAGCCTATCCATCATGCAAGACACACAAGTATTGTATATGGAAGTGGAATATGGTGGTGTTAGACTTGTACCTCACCTTGGGGATTGCACCAAACTAGAAACCACAAGTGAGAGTTATAAGCGTGCAAAGTGGAATTGCAAAGAAAACTCACACTAAAGAAAGAATTAACTCTCAAAAGCTTGTTGGTGGTAGGTTAGGATTGTGGTAAGTCAAAGGCGAAGGTTAACAACTCAAAAGGGTGACGGGAACCTACGACTATATACACACACGTGGAGATAGTTGGGATTGACACAACTATGAAAATGAGCAAACAAAATGTCCTAACGAAGACTAAGCTTGTTTTCGTGCCAATGCAAGAGAGACCGTGGCTCGTTTGCAAAGAGGAAAAAAGAGCAACGGATTTGTGCAATTGCCTTGGGCGCTCTTCTTTCTCTCTTGCTTACAAGCTTTGAGACTCTCTTTTTCAAGGGGAGACTATTTTTCTTTCTCTTTTGCTTTGTATCTTTTTTTTTGGCTCTCCCTTGATGCTACCTAGTCACACTTGATATTGCTCTTGCACACTAACTATCCAAGGACAAATGCACAATGCTCAAGCAAACACAAGATGAGCCACTCTCATGGGATAGGTACACACAAAGGAAGATAGGGGTTAACAAGGTGACGCAAGTTATACCTTCGTTGGTGATGATGAACTTGGCGTCGGTGGTGCGGGGTGATGTTCGTGGGCCATGGTGTCGATGAGTGCGAGGGTTGTTGATGTAGAAGCTTGCTGTTAGTTCACGACACGCACACAGGCACAAACAAACAAGAAGAAATTAGCCAATGCAAGATTAGAGACAAAACTATCAAAATAAGGAGTCAGGGCCGGAGACTCCGGGGTTTCAGGCCGGAAACTCCGGTTCAGGCCGAAGACTCCAGTGTGGATAGGCCAGAGACTCCGGTGTGCAGGCCGGAGACTCTGGTCTGGAGTCAGATCACGAACTGCTCGTGTTCTTGAGCGGAAATCTATGCCTTGGGTCCTCAAATCCGCGAAAAATTGGCCAAATTGGGCTGGGAAAATGCAGGATAAAGCTGGACCAACACCTAAAACAAGGTTTGGTCGGATCAAAACCACAAATAACACTCCAAATCAAGAGATTGATCCAAAGGCAAATATGGGCTGTTTTTTGGGGATTTTCGAATTTTGGTGGATAGAAGAAAAATTTGTGGGGGAAATCGTGAGCAACGAAGCTCTTGATACCAATATGTTGAGGGCAAACCTCTAGGGTGGCCCGATCTTTCATGATTCCCTTTCAAATCGAGGATGGAGTCCGGGGAGAGGAGGGAAGGATGAACACGACGAACGCACGCACGAGGAACACGATGAACACACACACAAAAAACCATGATACACACCAATAGCTCACGCCGGCGGTGACCGGTCCGGCTCAATCCCTAGGATCGGCGCCGGGCGGAGGACTCTCTCTCGAACCGGCATGGTGAGATGGGAGACTCGGTGAGATCTTGACGTCTAGGCAAAGGGACACCGATGCCTAGGCCTTGTACAACGCGGAGGCACGATGCAAACTCCAACGAGGTTTGGGGATATTGGTGCTCCTTAGTCAAGGAGCATGAGGCAATAATTAGATAGATCCACAAAGGGGTTTCCACTAAGTCCAATATCATGCCTAGGGTTTACAATGGAGGTGGGGGACTATATATAGGCCAGCCACTTAAATAGGGGTACTTTAGGAATAAAAGACAAGTTCTGGACGGACTAGGGGTTACATGGGCCGCTGGCCCAAAGGCCTTTTCATGCCTGGCGACGGTTGGACCAAAAACTCCGGTGTGGTAGACCGGAGACTCTGGTCTGGGCCGGAGACTCTGGTCGGTCTCCGGACTGGCCTCCGGAGGGGCCTTCAGATTGTCCCAGCGTCTGGTTCCGGGGGCAGACCGGAGGTGTGTCCGGAGACTCCGGTGTCTTCAGGCCGGAGACTCCGGTGTGAGCAGACCGGAGACTCTGGTCTGAGCAGCTCCAGTGGCTCCTGCTTTAGGCTCTGCTCCTTGTTCTCCATCCTTGGGTGCTTGGTGATGTGCCGAAGCTTCATACCCGATGATGCATAGGGTAGTTGCATGAAGTAGCAAGCCATCCATGGAGGTATCAAATTGGCACGAGGAAAGAAGCGAGTTCACCTTAGCTTGTAGGAGTTTGGCTTGTGCACGAGTCATGGGTCCACTTGGGGGACTTGATGGTGTAGATGTAGGAGCGTCCGTAGGACGGGATGCATCAGCAACACGTTGATTTCAAGTCTCGTAAGAAGGCTTTTATGTTTGCGAGACAATGCGTCCGCAACTACATTATCTTTGCCCTTCTTATACTTGACAATGTACGGAAAAGACTCCATTAACTCAACCCACTTAGCGTGTATCTTGCTCAAGTTAGCTTGGCCTTTGAGATATTTCAACGACTCGTGGTCGGAATGTATGATAAATTCCTTGGGCCAAAGGTAGTGTTGCCAAACTTGAAGGACACGAACTAAGGCAAAAAGCTCTTTGTCATAAATCGGATAGTTCAGGCAAGAACCATCAAGTTTCTCGCTATGGTAGGCTATAGGACGTCCGTTTTGCATAAGGACTCCTCCAATGCCAATACCACTAGCATCGCACTCTATCTCAAAAGTTTTTGTGAAATATAGTAAAGCAAGGAGAGGTGCTTCGGTGAGCCTCCTTTTGAGTTCATCAAAAGCTTTTTGTTGTGCTTTGCCCCACACGAAGGTGACATTCTTCTTCGTCAACTCGTTGAGAGGACAAGCAATAGAGGAAAATTCTTTCACAAAGCGACGATAGAAACCAGCCAACCCATGAAAACTTCGGAGTTCACTCACATTTGTTGGGATGGGCCAATCTCGTATGTCCTTTACCTTGGAAACATCAACTTCAATTCCCTTCGGAGAAACGACAAATCCAAGAAAAATAAACTTGCCTTTAGCAAAAGTGCACTTGGGAAGATTAGCATAAAGCTTTTCATGTCGAAGGATTTGCAAAACTTCCTTGACATGTGTTATATGGTCCTCAAGTGATTTGCTATAAACAAGAATATCATCAAAATAGACAACACCACTTTTTCCAATGAGAGAACGCAAGATATGATTCATTAGGCGCATGAAGGTTGATGGGGAATTAGACAAACCAAAGGGAATAACGAACCATTCATAGAGACCAAGTTTGGTCTTGAAGGCGGTTTTCCACTCATCACCTTCAGCCATGCGTATTTGATGGTAACCACTACGAAGATCAATTTTCAAAAAAATAGTGGCTCCACACAACTGATCAAGCATGTCATCGAGACGTGGTATGGGATGTCGATAATGCACGGTGATAGCATTGATTGGACGGCAGTCCATGCATAACCGTAACGTATCATCCGTCTTTGGAACAAGAATCACGGGTACGACACTTGGACTAGTGCTAACTTAGATCAAACCTTTGAAGATGAGTTGGTTGATTTGACGTTCAATCTCCTTTGTCTCCTCCGGGTTCGTGCGGTAGGCGGTGCGGTTTGGAAGTGGTGCACCGGGGATGAGGTAATGCGATGTTCGATGCCACGAAGAGGAGGTAGTCCATGTGGAAGCTCTTCGGGGAACACATCCTTGAATTCCTGCAAAACACTCATCAAAGATGGAGGAACATTGGTTAATTCGTTAGTTCCTTGCGCTAGTCCCTTGGAAAGGAGGACATAGTGCAAGATTGATGGGTTGTTCTGAACATCTCTCATCTCACTTTTGGTGGCAAGGAGAACACTCTTAGTTTTCCACTCGGATTTGGCTTGTGGCTCTCACTCACTATGAGGTGGTTATCTCTCTCACCGCTCTTCTCACAAGTAGGTGTTGTGCTTTGCGCCCTCACTAAAGCCTTTGCATTGTCCGCAATTATTTGGCTAGGAGTCATCGGTTGCAAAACACATGTTTTGTTGAACCATTTGAAGGTGTATACATTGGTGCGACCATCATGTTGAGAAGCCTTGTCAAATTGCCACGATCGACCAAGAAGCATGTGGCAAACTGTCATAGGAACCACATCACACTCCACCTTATCTTTGTAAGGACCAATGGCGAAGGGGACCAATACGGTATGCTTGATCTTCACGGACCCTTGGTCACTTAGCCATTGCATGTGGTAGGGGTGCTTGTGCGGATGGAGGGTGAGGTTGAGCTTCTCGCACAACTCGGTGCTAGGAAGGTTGTGACAACTCCCTCCATCAATGATCACCTTGATAGATTTGCCATTGATGCCGGCTCATGTTTGGAAGATATTGGAGCGTTGGTCTTCATGCAATTGTGCTTGAGTGGTCAATATCCTTGTGACGACAAGCGATGGACTTGCGTCATGCTCACACATGAGGAGTTCTTGATCATCTTCCACTCATTGTCTTGCCATTGCTTCCTTGACACGGGCATCAAACTCATCTTCACTCAAGTACTCTTCATCACCATTGTCATGGATGAACAAGACTTTCTTGTTTCCACATTCGGCCGACTTGTGTCCTTTACCTCCACACTTGTAGCATTCACCGTTGAAAGGTGTATCACTTTTTGCTTGCTTGCCACCTAGGGGCAGTTTCCCTTGAGGAAGTGTGGGCTTGAAGGAAGGCTTGGAGGTACTTGAGGGGCTTCCATTAAAGTTGTTGGTGTAGCGGTCGAATCTTGCTTGTAGGTGAAGTACGTCTTGGGCTTGTTGTACTTGATATCCTCTTGCACTTGACGTTCAGCATTTGTTGCTATGTGCATAAGCTCAACCATGGTGTTGTATGTTTGGAACTCGACGATGCGCTTGATTGGGTGATTCAAGCCAATAAGGAAACATGCCATTGTTTGCTCCATGCGCTCATCAATGTTGGCGCGAATCAGGTTGAGTTCCATTTCCTTGGAGTATTCTTCCACGGTCTTTGTCCCTTGACAAAGCGCTTGAAGGTTGTTGAAGAGGTCACGCGTGTAGTGCGCGGGGACGAACCGGGATAACGAGCAACTTGAACTTGTTCCCACCAAAGGTTGGCGTAATCATGAAACTCAAGCGAAGCCATGGTGACCATCTTCTCGTTGCTATAGTTGTGCATGCGGAAGATCTTGTCGACTTTGAGTGCCCACGAGAGGTATTCTTCGGGGTCATTGGATCCGGTGAACTTGGGCATTGTGAACTTGAGCTTGCCAAAAGTTTCTTCATCGTTGCGGTCATTACGACGAGCTTGGTGACCTTGTTGATGATCTTGTAGTTGGGGAGGTGGAACTTGGTTCTCGCGTCCTTGTTGCGGAGCTTGCTCTTGGTATTGTTGTTGAGGACCTTGCTCTTGCTCTTGGCATGGTTATTGACGTGGTTGAGGCGCTTGGGCCTCATGGTGACGCCAACGGTGACCGGTCCGACGCGATCCCTAGGATCGGCGTCGGGCGGACGACTCTCTCTCGAACTGGCACGGTGAGATGGGAGACTCAGTGAGATCTTGACGTCTAGGCAAAGGGACACCGATGCCTAGGCCTTGTACAACATGGAGGCACGATGCAAACTCCAATCATGTTTGGGGATATTGGTGCTCCTTAGTCAAGGAGCATGAGGCAAGAATTAGATAGATCCACAAAGGGGTTTCCACTAACTCCAATATCATGCCTAGGGTTTACAATGGAGGTGGGGGACTATATATAGGCCAGCCACTTAAACAGGGGTACTTTAGGAATAAAAGACAAGTTCTGGATAGACTAGGGGTTACATGGGCCGTAGGCCCAAAGGCCTTTTCATGCCTGGCGACGGTCGGACCGGAGACTCCGGTGTGGTGGACCGGAGACTCCGATCTGGGCCGGAGACTCCGGTCGCTCTCCGGACTGGCCTCCATATGGGCCTTTAGATTGTCCTAGCGCCTGGTTCCGGGGCAGACCGGAGGTGGGTCCGGAGACTTCGGTGTCTTCAGGTCGGAGACTTTGACAGGCTGGAGACTCTGGTGTGAGCAGACCGGAGACTCCGGTCTGAGCAGCTCCAGCGGCTCCTGCTTCACGCTCTGCTCCTTGTTCTCCATCCTTGGGTGCTTGGTGATGTGCCGAAGCTTCATACCTGATGATGCATAGGGTAGTTGCATGAAGTAGCATGCCATCCAAGGAGGTATCAAATTGGCACGACGAAAGGAGCGAGTTCTACTTAGCTTGTAGGAGTTCGGCTCGTGCACAAGTCATGGGTCCACTTGGGGGACTTGATGGTGTAGATGTAGGAGCATCCGTAGGATGGGCTGCATCACGACTACTCTGTGCATCATCAGGTACAAACCCCCGCCGCGTCGACCCTCGAGCCCAGGAGCTACACCTGCCCTGAAGCAGAGTGACCCAGAGTGTCCGCCCGGATCCAGCCGGAGTGTCCGGCCCGACCGGAGTGTCCGGCCTGCCCCAGCCCGAACCTGGCGTGGACATTCAGAAGGTCAATTCGGACAATTCCCGGACACCACCCAGAGTGTCCGGCCGCCCCGGACTGTCCGGTCATTCCGACCCGGACTGTCTGGTCCAAGTGATGGGCCTGCGAGCCTAGCTGCGCCCTATGGCCCATGTACCCCTCTACTTCGCCCAGAACTCTACTTTAATGCCTGAATTAGCCCTGAACTTGTGGTTGGCCTATATATAGTCCCCCACCTCCATTGCAAACCCTAGGCATGATATTGGAATTAGTGGAAACCCTTATGGATCTATCTAATTCTTGCCTCATGCTACTTGACTAAGGAGCACCAATATCCCCAAACCTCGTTGGAGTTTGCATCGTGCCTCCGCGTTGTACAAGGCCTAGGCATCGGTGTCCCTTTGCCTAGACGTCAAGATCTCATTGAGTCTCCCATATCGCCATGCCGGTTCGAGAGAGAGTCCTCCGCCTGACGCCGATCCTAGGGATAGCGTCGGACTGGTCACTGCCGGCGTGAGCTATTGGTGTGTATCGTGGTTTTGCGTGTGTGTGTTCATCGCGTTCTTCGTACGTGCGTTCGTCGTGTTCATCTTCCCCTCCTCTCCTCGCACTCCATCCTCGATTTAAAAGGGAATCGTGAAAGGTCGGGCCATCCTAGAGGTTTGCCCTCAACAGAGTAGTTGCATGAAGTTGCACACCATCCCAGGAGGTATCAAATTGGCACGAGGAGAGGAGCGAGTTCACCTTAGCTTGTAGGAGTTTGGCTCGGGCACGAGTCATGGGTCCACTTGGGGGACTTGTTGGTGTAGATGTAGGAGCGTCCATAGGATGGGCTGCATCAGTCCCGATTCCCCCAGTTTTTCCCACCGGCCCTCCCAAAAACCCCAAGCTCATTTGTCCCCTCCATGACCACCGCGCACATCGGCTTGAGCTGCAGTCTCATGCACCGCCGTGCAACCGCTTCACCGACGCTCACCCACCAGATCTAGGAGCTGCGGCACCACGCCGATGGCGTCATCGACCACCCAAGCTTTGCTTCCTCGCCGCCAAAAGCTACCCAACCGTATCGGATCCGCTTCACCGGTGTCCACCGGGCGTGATCTAGTTCAATGAGTTCCATGTCCACCGCTCCAGACCAGCTGCACGGCCGTCGCCGTTCACTGCACCGGATCTGCCTCAGCGATGCTCTCGTCCACCACTTTCTAGCCGGCATCGACCGCCCAAGATCTGCTTCCCCGACATGAACAACCACCGCAACCACAGCACCCTCGGTGACCTGGACGTCACTCGCACGGTACCGATGATGCTTAGACGCCTCTCTGACCAAGGTTGACCAAATGTCCAACCCGTTTTTGTTTTGTCAGTGGTATAGCAGGTTCAAGCATGTCGCAGTGAATTGCATTTTTGTATTCGTGGTAGTACATACAAGTCATTGGGCATGCCTGTTCTTCGTGCTAGTACATACAATGTCATTAGACATGTTGGTTTGCATTCGCTGCTCTACAAATATCAAGTCATGCACATGTCTGTTATTTTGTAATGCACATGTTCTTATCTTATCTGCTCCGTACACCAGTAAATGCTTGCTATTGTTTAGTTCTTGCAAAATGTAATGTCAGTGGAAAATATTAGTGTGGATTCCCTGCTACACAGTTACTGAATCTATCTGGTTATTCCTGAGCTAAGTTCCTACTATTATTTCTTCCCTGACATCGTTCTGCTATCCTATGGTACCTGTTCAAACTCTTCGTACTAGTTCAATTATAATTTTGTTGTTGCCATCTTGTTCTTCAAAAGCTGCAACACTGACTATTTTCGTTTTCTTTGCGTAGAGCTCAAAAAGGCAACACTGAACATGTTGGTTTGCACAGCCTACAGGTCCACCAGCGATGCCATTATATATTTTTTGTATCTGGTGCTGGTTCGTCCTAATCAATGGCATAATTATTCTTTACTATATTCATTCGTGTTTTCCATTCCTGCTCAACAAGTTCTAGTATGATGAAGTCATAATTTCTATGTGGTTCATTCTTAGCTATGATAGTAACTACATGCCATTGTGTAGCTCACCGCAAATTCCGAGTTACCCAATGTCTCTTGCATTCCAGGAGATACCACTTCTTCCATATATATTTGTTGAAATGACCTGGCTAGTTTATACTGAAATTCTAAGAAACACTTTGTTTGATTGCTCATTTCATTGTTGGCATACTTGTCTAATGCTTGTTTGTCATGTTCTACAGGTTCACAAGCCACACCATTATATCTCGTATCTAGTTCTGATTCGTCCTACGCAACGACATAACTATCCTCTACTATATAGTTCATTCATGGTTTGCATTCCTGCTCTACAAGTTTGTATTATGCAGTTATAATTCCTATCTAGCTCATTCTTAGCTATGAGTAGTTTGTCTTCTTTGCCGTATTAATTTGTTATTAGTTAGTTTCAGACTGCAATTATTGCTATCGCCACCAAAGAGGGGACTACAAGATCATATCTCAAGGTGGTTTTCCAATGTAGCTGTCACACTCAAAGGGAGATGCAGTTGATGGATTGAGAAAGAATATTGAGGACTCTGCTATCAACTTGATTTGCAACTGAAGTGCTGAATTTTCTTTCCCTTTTGTTCATATTTTGTAATATTTTTAAGAAGTTTGCAGCTGATGTAAAATCTAGATAACTCGCATACGCCATGTAGGCATTTAGTTGACGCCGTCCACGCATGGCTATACCATAACTGCGCCAGCGAGGTCGATCAGGTTTCAGAGTTACCGAAACAGTAACGGTAACTGGCCAAAACAATAATATGACAAAACAACGACAGACCAAAACAACAACGGTAACTGGTTAAAACAGCAACATGCCAAAAGCGATATGAGGCGAAAGCGTAACATGCGAAAAACATTAACATGCCAAAGCGATAAGCGAAAACGATACCAAGCCAAGAATAAAGTTGAAACGATAGGCCAAAACAGTAACAGGCCAAAAGCGAATGAGCCTAAGCGATAACAGGCCAAATAGTATCAGGCCAAAACACTAGCAGACGAGAACAGTGGCGATCTAGCACAGTAACATGCCTAAATACTAACATGCCAGAACAATAACAGGCCTGAATAGTAACATGCCAGAGCAGGGGAAACCAGCATAGTAACGGGCCAGAACAGTAAAGGGCCACAACAGTAAAGGACATGAATAGTAAACGACCAGAACAGTAACGAGACAGAATAGTAAAAGGCTAGAACAGTGTCGGACCTTCTCAAAAGTGGATCGTTCGTAGGCGGCCCATGACAAGCTGGGAGAACAGTAACGGGCTGACCGTGGGCTTTAACAGTATCGGGCCTACTTGACGCAGCCTATTAATGGGCCGAACAGTATTCGAAATGTGTGGGCTTTTGTAGGTAAAGCGATGTGAGCCTAACATTCGCGTCATTGGCCACATCTTTGGGCCCATTTCAAACATTGTTGGACAAAACAATAAAGGGTCGTAATCTTATTGGGATTTCTTGATGGGCCGACCCACTTAATTATGAGCAAGCCTTGTCTGGGCCTGGCTTCTACCACGGTTTCCGTGGCCGTTAACGGCGGGTGCCACATGGCATTTTGCATGACATCAGCAGTCAACATGGCTGGCGAACAGATCTACGACGGAACAAGTTTTCGTGGCTGAAGGGTGCGATCCGCCACGGTCAGGAAAAACATGTGGTAGATTCTTTAGTGACGGGGCTTTTACCACAATGGGCATCCATCGTAGAAGACTTTTTAGCCACGAAAAACGGGCCTTCAACCACGAAAATCGTTCGTGGTAAAAGCCAACTTTTCTTGTAGTGTCTATTTTTTTTGAATGGGAACAGGGGCTAGAAGACCCCAGAAGCTACACATTAAACCACGTGGCAGGTACAAATTACAGAAAGGACCTTTGCATAAAGCACCCTAGCAAAACTAGATAAAACTGAAAAGGGCCTCTCACTAAGAAAAAACACCATAGGGCTAAAAGATAAAAAGCAATCAAGCCCTCTCGTGCCTCCACCACCAAACTCCGGCGACCTCCAACGAACAACAAGGTCAAGTGAGACTGTTGCTCGTGATGCTCCACTATCCGGAGAAGAAGCGGTATCGCCGGCTACCTTGCAGTCCGTGGGGACGAACCACTTGCTAACTGCAAGGTGTCGAGCACCGACACGACGCTTCGAAGAAGGGCCTCCGATGGAGGTTGAACCCCATGGTCGCCTTTCGACCAGAACGGGCAGTGGCCCGGCGGCACCACCACCACCAAAGGACCACTGTGAAGAGAATCTCGCGGGCGCAGTTTCACCAAAAACTGACTCCAGCCCCATCTTCGACGTCATGCCCATCTCCCTACTAACCCTCGCCCCCACGGCAGGCCTGTAGAGGGAGGAAGGGCAAACCGCCATCAATAGAGTGAAGAGGTCGGAGAGCTTTATGAACGAGCCACGAGAACCACACCTCCCTCTGCAGCCTCCATCCATAGGAGCTAGAAGAAGAAGGAGGCACCATGACCTCCCGCTGCCACTCGGCAACAAGCATGAGTAACTCGCCGGCAGCGCACGAGACAGCCGCACCGCAGATCCAAGCTCGCATCCCCCACTGCCACGGTCGGCCAAAGCAGGGCCTAGGACAAGAAGCAGCAGCAAGCACGCAACCCAAGCAGCGAGACTCCCTCCCGATAGCCGTCGAACGCGCTCGAACTCGCACCCCCGCCGCCATGGCTGGCCGGTGGCAAAAGAGGGCTCGGGGAGGCCAGCAAGGAGGGAGGCCCGCCCAGCAGCTTTATTGCGGAGATCCTCGGGATCTCGACCACCGTCGTGCTCGCCAATCGACGGAGCACCGCTGCCAAAGAGATCAAACGAGATGCCCAAGATCCAGCTACGTGGAGCTTGAGCCCTACTCCAACTACTGGCAAACCGTCACGATCTACATCTACGGGCTAACCTACAAGCGCCGGCGCCTCTCCTCCGCCTCTCTCGACCAGCAGCGTCGATGAGGTTGGCTTTAGAGCGGCCCGGCATGCAGGATTGCTCAGAGGGGGACTGCAGCAGGGGGGGAGAAGGGGAGGAAGAGAGACGGGTCAGCTGGCGCTCCAAAGTTTAGATAAGTTTCCTCAATGGTGATGCAATGACTCTGGTGAATCCATGTGGTTTAGGAAAATAACACACATGCAATGACTAAGGTTTAGAAAAAGAACACACATGCAATGACTCTGGTGGTGGTTTAGGAAAGGACACACATGCAATGACTCTGGTGGATCCGTGTAGTTTAGGAAAGGAATACACATGTAATGACTCTGGTTCTGGTTTAGGAAAAGAACACATATTCAATGACTCTAGTGGATCAATGTGGTTTAGGAAAGGAACACATGCAATGACTCTAGTGGTGGATTAGGAAAGGAACACACAGGCAATGACTCTAGTGGTGGTTTAGGAAATGAACACACATGCAATGACTCTGGTGGATCAATGTGGTTTAGGAAATGAACACACATGCAATGACTGTAGTGGTGGTTTAGGAAAAGAACACACATGCAACAACTCTGGAGGTGGTTTAAGAAAATAACACACATGCAATGACTCTCGTGGTGGTTTAGGAAAATAACACATATGCAATGACTCTAGTGGATCAATGTAGTTTAGGAAAAGGAACAACATGCAATTACTCTGGTGGATCCATGTGCACACATGAAATGATTCTGGTGGATCCATGTGGTTTATGAAAGGAACATACATGCAATGACTCTAGTGGTGGTTTAGGAAAAGAACACACATGTAATGACTCTAGTGGTGGTTTAGGAAAAGAACACACATGCAATGACTCTGGTGGATCAATGTGGTTTAGGAAAGGAACATACATGCAATGACTCTAGTTGATCCATGTGGTTTAGGAAAAGAACACACTTGCAATGACTCTGTTGGATCCATGTGGTTTAGAAAAGGAATACACATGCAATGACTCTGGTGGATCCACGTGGTTTTGGAAAGGAACACACATGCAATGACTCTGGTGGTGGTTTAGGAAAGGAACACACATGCAATGACTCTGGTGGATCCATGTGCTTTAGGAAAAGAAGACACATGCAATGACTCTGGTGGTTTAGGAAAAGAACACACATGCAATGACTCTGGTGGATCCATGTGGTTTAGGAAAAGAAGACACATGCAATGACTCTGGTGGATCCATGTGGTTTTGGAAAGGAACACACATGCAATGACTCTGGTGGTGGTTTAGGAAAGGAACACACATGCAATGACTCTAGTGGATCCATGTGGTTTAGGAAAAGAAGACACATGCAATGGCTCTGCTGGTGGTTTAGGAAAAGAAGACACATGCAATGACTCTGGTGGTGGTTTAGGAAAAGAACACACATGCAATGACTCTGGTGGATCTATATGGTTTAGGCAAGGAACACACATGCAATGACTCTGGTGGTGGTTTAGGAAAAGAACACACATTGATATGGGGTGGCTCGATCTTCTTAGCAAGGTCTTGTCGATGGTAATGGTGGATGATTGATAACTAGTGCGTAGATATGATCTCTCCCGCTCGAACCCTGATGCTAGTGGAACAGATCTCGAACCTTGTAGGATATTCACAACACCACACTCTTGCGCATGTAGCCGTGACCACGAACGGTAGTATGCAATCTACTAATTCCCAATGGAAAAACATATCACACTCAATTATAGTTGGTAGATTTGAACACAGGGTAATTCTAGAGGTTCTATGAAAGAAACAACTCCAAAATATTTTAACATGGTCTAAAACCCTACCTACGGCGTCCCCATCTATTTCTGAGTTTAGGGGTGGCGGACTAAGGGGGAACCCGAGTTGATTCCACCCAACCTGGATACAAACCGGCCACAAAGTGGCTCGGCCACATGTTCTGCCGTGGCAGACTTTCACACGGTTTCTCTATCGCGGCAGCTTGCCGTGGCAGAAAACAAGCGCGTTTCTCTGCCGCGGCAGAGAAGTTCCTCCAAGTGTTGATCTTTGTCTTGTACAGCCTCTTGCGCTTCCTCCCTCTCCTCCCTCGCGCATTCTTCATTTATCAACATGCCATGTTCCTTCAACTCCTCGCTCTGTGCTACGCCTTCCTCTCCTAAGTACCTGATCATACAATAATTCAAAGACTTAGGTAGTATAAAATTCTCATTAATGAAAACACCAGGTTCATTAATAAACAAGTTCACATGTTGTTCTAGTAGCTTAGCACGAGCTCTTGTGATTGGTCCAATCCTTATCTCATTGGAATGATCCTTCTTTGCAATGGGAACATCTTCATTAGCAATTGGGGTAGGTGTAACTGTAGGGATGTCCTCATCACACATGCTATGACTCTGGTGGATCCATGTGGTTTAGGAAGGGAACACACATGCAATGACTCTGGTGGTAGTTTAGGAAAACAACACACATGTAATGACTCTGGTGGTGGTTTAGGAAAGGAACACACATCCATTGACTCTGATGGATCCATGTGGTTTAGGAAAGGAACACACTAGCAATGAATCTAGTGGTGGTTTAGGAAAAGAACACACATTCAATGACTCTAGTGGATCAATGTGGTTTAGGAAAGGAATACATGCAATGACTCTAGTGGTGGTTTAGGAAAGGAACACACATGCAATGACTCTACTGGTGGTTTAGGAAAAAACACACATGCAATGATTCTGGTGGATCAATGTGGTTTAGGAAAGGAACACACATGCAATGACTCTGGTGGATCCATATGGTTTAGGAAAAGAACACACTTGCAATGACTCTGGTGGATCCATGTGGTTTAGAAAAGGAACACACATGCAATGACTCTGGTGGATCCATGTGGTTTAGGAAAGGAACACACATGCGATGACACTAGAGGTGGTTTAGGAAAAGAACACACATGCGATGACTTTGGTGTTGGTTTAGGAAAAGAACACACATGCAATGTCTCCAGTAGTGGTTTAGGAAAACAACACACATGCAATGACTCTGGTGGATCAATGTGGTTTAGGAAAGTAACACACATGCAATGACACAGGTGAATTCATGTGGTTAGGAAAAGAACACACTTGCAATGACTCTGGTCGATACATGTGGTTTAGGAAATGAACACACATGAAATGACTTTGGTGGATCCATGTGGTTTTGGAAAGGAACACACATGCAATGACTCTGGTGGTGGTTTAGGCAAGGAACACACATGCAATGACTCTGGTGGATCCATGTGGTTTAGGAAAAGAAGACACATGCAATGACTTTGTTGGTGGTTTAGGAAAAGAACACACATGCAATGACTCTGGTGGATCCATGTGGTTTAGGTAAGGAACACACATGCAATGACTCTGGTGGATGCATGTGGTTTGGTAAGGAACACACATGCAATGACTCTGGTGGTGGTTTAGGAAAACAAAACACTTTTAGTGACTATGGTGCTGGTTTAGGAAAGGAACACACATGCAATGACTCTGGTGGTGGTTTAGGAAAAGAACACACATGCAATGACTTTGGTGGTGGTTTAGAAAAGGAGCAGACATGCAATGACTCTGGTGGATCCATGTGGTTTAGGAAAGGAACACACATGCAATGACTCTGGTGGATCAATGTGGTTTAGGAAAGGAACACACATGCATTAATTCTAGTGGTGGTTTAGGAAAGGAACACACACAATGACTGTAGTTTATAGTTTAGGAAAAGAACACACATGCAATGACTCTAGTGGTGGTTTAGGAAGAGACCACACATGCAATGACTCTGTTGGTGGTTTAGGAAAAGAACACACATGCAATGACTCTCGTGGTGGTTTAGGAAAAGAACACACATACAATGACTCTAGTGATGGTTTAGGAAAAGAACACACATGCAATGACTCTGGTGGATAGGAACACACATGTAATTACTCTAGTGGATCCATGTGGTATAGGAAAGGAACACACATGCAATGAATCTGGTGGAGCCATGTGGTTTATGAAAGGAACACACATGCAATGATTGATACGGATCACGCCGATGATCCTTTAGATTTGTCCCGATCTTTCACAGCGAGTAACACAGATAACAATCCTTCCAATAACACCGATGAACGTCAGGTGAAGAAGAGGAATCAATCCAGCAAGTAACCCGATGAAGATCACCACGCCTCAAACCAAAGCTCGATAATCCTTGATGCACACAAGAACCTTCACAGCAAATCACTCGATATAATAGATAACAGTATCGCCGTCCCCAGAGGGATGATACACGGTGGAGCACAATATAGTTTTTAGACTAAACAACTGAACTCCTCTAAACCCTAGGTGGCTGGCTCCTTTATATAGGAGGCCTGCAACTAGTCGGTTGGCTAGACCCAAACCGAACACACAAACAGACTCGAACCTAACATGGACTCGGACTCAATAACATAGCAACAATATTTGACACAACCTTAGACTTATCATTACATATCGTAGGTCGTCCTGGCGTGCCAATCATCAATGGGATGCGCCCGCATCACCTAGCTTGGTGGAGTCCTGAAATTAGGCTTCACCTCCTCCTTCATGCCCATATCATCATCTCCCCCCTTCAAGAAGCATTGTCCCCAACGCTTGCGGGTCAGGTCGGAAAGGTGGCGCGATATGAACAATAGCTTCACGCGTCTTGGCCACCTTTAAGTCTTGCTTGCCTTCCACTCCGCAACCTTCCTCTCAGCATGCTTGACTTGGAACATCCCTTGGCGCCTGCACCTCCTTGCGTCTCCATACGAGCTTGGACCTAGGCACCACCGTCTTCTTCTTCTTCTCAACTCTTGTTGGAACCCGTGGTTGCTGAACATTGATCTTCTTTGCACGGCCTTGCATATGATGAGTAATGCCTGGACCACACAACTGACGAACATGTCCATCCTTGCCTCTATGCATCCGCACAACTGTCCCAACAAAACGCCTCATAGGTGTGCTAACAAAACTGCTCTTGTTACCCCGCTGCACCACATGTACTGGAACATCAGGAGCACAAATATCATCCGTCTGAACACCTGTGTCAACACATACAACCTTCTGAACACATGATGCAACATCCTTCCTCTCAGTAATAAGAGTGATAAGGGGTGGCCCGATCTTCTCAGCAAGCACTTGTCGATGCTGATCGTGGATGATAGATAACTAGCCTGTAGCTATGAACTCTCCCGCTCGATCCCTGATGCCAATGCAACAGCTCTCGAACCTTGTAGGATATTCACAACACCACACTCTTGCGCACGCAGCCGTGACCACGAACGGTAGTATGCAATCTACTAATTCCCAATGGAACAACAAATCACACTCAATTATAGTTGGTAAATTCGAACACAGGGTAATTCCAGAGGTTCTATGATAGAAACAACTCCAAAATATTTTAACGTGGTCTAAACCCTAACTTGTGACGGCTACGGAGGTTTATATGAGGGCTGGGGCGTCCTCCCCTCTAAACGGGCCTAAAAATAGCCATATCTTGGCCCAAACTGACTCGGTTCGACTCAAACTAATACATACCAACCCATATATGGGTTCATCCTTATTGGCACAGAGTCCAAATGTCGTGGAACACCTCAAACATGTAATTCTTGGTGCGCCATCTCTCTCTCTTGCTCATAGGTTATTTCCTCACTGCCTCCTAATGCGCATGCCTCCCGCTCCTCCCTCGCGCACTTGTTGATATTGGAAATCAGCGCTTATGCTTCTTGCTGCAACTCTCCTCCTCCTCGCGCAACGCTTGTGTTATCAATAAACCTGATCATACAAAGATGCATAGACTTAGGTAGTATAAAGTTCTCATTAAGTAAAACATCAGGTTCAATTAGGAATGAATTCACCTGATAGTCATTATTGATTTGACTCAATATTTCCTTCCAGTTCAGGCAGTCATAATCATCATAATCCCTATATATATCCTCATCATCAGCAAGATGATATGGGGTGGCCCGATCTTCTCAGCAAGCACTTGTCGATGGTGATGGTGGATGATAGATAACTAGCCTATAGCTATGAACTCTCCCGCTCGATCCCTGATGCCAATGCAATAGCTCTTGAAACTTGTAGGATATTCACAACACCACGCTCTTGTGCACGCAGCCATGACCATGAATGGTAGTATGCAATCTACTAATTCCCAATGGAACAATAGATCACACTCAATTATAGTTGGTAAATTCGAACACGGGGTAATTCTAGAGGTTATATGAAAGAAACAACTCCAAAATATTTTAACGTGGTCGAAACCCTAAATTGTGACGGCTACGGAGGTCTATATGAGGGCTGGGGCGTCCTCCCCTCTAAACGGGTCTAAAAACAGCCATATCTTGGCCCAAACTGACACGGTTCGACTCAAACTAATACATATTGACCCATATATGGGTTTGGCCTTATTGGCACGCAGTCCAAACATCGTGGAATACCTCAAACATGTAATTCTTGGTGCGCCATCTCTCTCTCTTTCTCATACGTTTTCCTCACTGCCTCCTAGTGCGCATGCCTCCCGCTCCTCCCTCGAACACTTGTTGATATTGGAAATCAGCGCTTATCCTTCTTGCTGCAACTCTCATCCTCCTCGCGCAATGCTTGTGTTATCAATAAACCTGATCATACAAAGATGCATAGACTTAGGTAGTATAAAGTTCTCATTAAGTAAAACATCAGGTTCAATTAGGAATGAATTCACCTGATAGTCATTATTGATTTGACTCAATATTTCCTTCCAGTTCGAGCGATGTAATCATCATAATCCCTGTATATATCCTCATGATGCTCCCTTTCTTCATGAAAAGCCGTCCTCGGCTTTAGGTAAGCTGAAAGTGGGAGAAACAAAAAGAACAACGTGTATGCAAAGTATATGTATATATAACATGTTGTATTATTGTTGTTCACATGAAAAGTATGTCCAGTATACATAAAGAAACTTAAATTACAGGTATAAGTGAAGTACAAAGAATTATGATCATGGTGAAAAAAAACTAAATAGATAGTCTTGTTCTTCAATATTAAATTGAGTTTTCGCAAAGAAGATCTATGATCAAATTTGTGCACAAGATCAAACCAATTCAGTATGTGTGAAAACCAAATTGATTCATGCCATACTTCAACTACGCTACTCTGATTATTATGAACATGATCATGTTGTCTAGTAAGTAAGATGCAACTTAATTTGCAAATACCAGTGAAGTCTAAAGTAGTAACATAACTAGACAAAGACTTTTGGGACAAACACAAAGAATACGAAAACTTGGGTTCTATCCTAGCAAGATTAAAACAATCCAACATAGGTAAAATTACTTGTGTTGGTTGCAATATGTCAACTAGACCAGAACGTGTTTCCATAATATTTCGAACATGAACTATTGTCTCATAGCAAAAAAATTATGACACAATGCATATATGGCTAAAAACATCTTGGTTCAGTTCAGCGATTTTATCACAAGTAATGCATATGTGATCCACAAGAAAATTTTCATGCATGCTATATTCACCAATCAGATTGAAAGTGAAACAAGGAGAATATGTGCTAGAATTCAGAAATGAAATTTCAGAAATCTTATCCATAGAACAACTCATACTCATAGGTTCATTTAGCATCATGGAATACACAATATCAATAGGTGGTATTCAAGCAAGTATTTCGTTATGTGTAATCAGTACCACATGATCAAAATTTGAATTGGGTAAACTATGACATGATGTTGAAACATTAGTGCAATGCAAATCACAAGGAGGCTTCAGTAAAGGAAAAGACTCACAATATGTCACACATGTTGGCTGAAGCTCCAAATCAGTACCAATGTCATCAACAATCTCCTCAGTTGTAGTAGGTACTAAAACATCCTCCGCAAGTGACAATGCACAGTCCGACGATGCAGGTTGTAAAATAGAGTGCTCCCTTTCTTCAAAAGCAACCTGCATAGCACAAGAAACAATACCAGGAGTAGAGATGATTACATTAGTAGAAATATCCTCACATGTATTAGCATCTACGGCACTGATGTTTTCTTTTTCTCTCATACTCTTAGAATGGATGCTCTCAACCTCACGTTTAGTGGAATCACACAAATCACTTTTGATAACACTCTCACTCAGCTTGGCTATGTGGCTCTCATTCTCACATGGGTTGTAATGCACACCGTGTTCAAGATAAAAAATAATAGAATTGTCACCATTCATCATGACCTTGTACTTAGTGGACAAACTGAACTCTTTTGTCCTCTCCTTGCGAAGAAGATGCTACTCATGAAATTTGTCGGCTGAAATCCTGAGCATAGCACGCCTCTTCATGTTCCATTTGAAAGAAATCCTTCCAACAACATGACATATTTGAGCGTCAAACCTTCTGCTCCAAGGTTCCCCCAATAGTATGTGACAACAATCAAGTGGTATAGGAGATACATCACAACGCACAATCTTAGTATGCTCTTTAAAAGTCATAGGAACATCAGCGGTGTGTGAAATCAGCAATGTGCCATATGATGAATGCAATAGATATGGCACCGCATGAGCACCTGTGGGTAGCTTCAGCTTTTGTACAACTTCAACGTTGACCAAATTAAGAGTAGAGTTGCTATCAATGGTAATGGAAGCACATCGCTCACCAATCATCACACTATGGTGGAAAAGACCATCACCATCAAAAATACCGCGTTCTTCCTTCCAAAAAGTTCCACTACAACACCAATTGTCGAAGAATTTGTAACTATAGGTCTCCACATTATTTGTAACATCACTTGCCTCCATTTTCTGCATCACATCAACACTACTAGAAGACATGATTAGTACATTAGTGCACAAATCAAAATTAGTATGGTGGAAACTCTCACAACTGATAAGAAAGGAGATCTTACCACTCCAAAGTAAATAGAGATGCTCTACCAAACGAAATCAAAGACTGATACACTGATGTGATGAAGTGAATACCAAAGGTATAGAGAATGATCGCAGGGCACATAGGTTATTTATGGTGGAGCTGTAGGTATGGTATCCTAACTACACCGCAAACAAGTCCTAGTGCTGATCGTATGACAAAGACCCACGGAAACACACACGGTGGAGATAAATGGGGCAATTGCAACTATGAAAATGAGCTCAATAAAGTGAGGTATGTCGGAGGAACGCTCATGTTGCAATGCACAAGGAGAGACGCTAGCAATGTCTCAACGAAACGGGCACAAGATTGCTAAACTGAGCAGCCCGTAGACACAAAGAAAGGCTTACTAAGGCTCACAAGGATAGGTACACTATGTGGACTCAGTAAAAAAATAAACAAAAAGGAAAAAAAATTAACCTGAGAATTGGTCTCTGCCACGGCAGAAAAAGGCACAAAATCCTGCCGCGGCAGGAGCTCGGTAGGAAAAAAATTCTCGTACGATGACAGACTTCTCTGTGGTCAGGCGAGGGGTCCGAATTTTTTTTTTTCGATTTTTGTTTCATCCTGAGGCTTCACGCACGCAAAGGCTGAGACCCGTCTATGGTCAAGCGATAGCGATCGGGAGTCTTTTTTTGTTTTTTTTTGCTTTTGCCTTTGCTTCAACGTGAAACGCACAAACAGCTAGATAGAGATCTGATTGGTTTGCTTTTTTTTTCTTCCTGAAACGGATCTACAACTCCAAAACTACAAAGGTAAACAGATCTAGTAGATCTAAGACTCAAGAACACGACGAACAGTCTAGAAATAGTCTAGAAACTCCGACAATAGATCAAAACAGATGAAAACTAGACAAAAACTATGACTCAGATTTACAAGAAAGGCTACACAAAAGGATTACGATCAACAACCGGAACTCACGAACAATGTTCTCTAGGCTATGGCAAGAAACGCTGAACCCTAATATTTTTGTGTGGCTTTTTCTGTATAGGACAAAAACAACTAATCTATGGATGGATTTGTGGATGCTTACCGAGGCAACACTGGAAATCTAATACCAAGATGATATGGGGTGGCCCGATCTTCTCAGCAAGCACTTGTCGATGGTGATGATGGATGATAGGTAACTATCCTGTAGCTATGAACTCTCCCGCTCGATCCCTGATGCCAATGCAACAGCTCTCGAACCTTGTAGGATATTCACAACACCACGCTCTTGCGCACGCAACCGTGACCACGAATGGTAGTATGCAATCTACTAATTCCCAATGGAACAACAGATCACACTCAATTATAGTTGGTAAATTCGAACACAGGGTAATTCCAGAGGTTCTATGAAAGAAACAACCCCAAAATATTTTAACGTGGTCTAAACCCTAACTTGTGACGGCTATGGAGGTTTATATGAGGGCTAGGGCGCCCTCCCCTCTAAACGGGCCTAAAAACAACCATATCTTGGCCGAAACTGACTTGGTTCAACTCAAACTGATACATACCGACCCATATATGGGTTCGGCCTTAATGGCACGCAGTCCAAACGTCATGGAACACCTCAAACATGTAATTCTTGGTGCGCCATCTCTCTCTCTTGCTCATACGTGATTTCCTCACTGCCCCCTAGTGCGCATGCATCCCGCTCCTCCCTCACGCACTTGTTGATATTGGAAATCAGCGCTTATCCTTCTTGCTGCAACTCTCCTCCTCCTCGCGCAACGCTTGTGTTATCAATAAACCTGATGATACAAAGATGCATAGACTTAGATAGTATAAAGTTCTCATTAAGTAAAACATCGGGTTCAATTAGGAATGAATTCACCTGATAGTCATTATTGATTTGAATCAATATTTCCTTCCAGTTTAGGCAGTCAGAATCATCATAATCCCTGTATATATCCTCATCAAAGAGGATGCACTTCAACTGGCTTGTCACTAACAAGTTCCACTGGCTTGTCATCTACAGGCCTAGCTGAAGCAATATCAACATTGTCGCACTGTGCATCATGCTCTCCATCCTACACCTTAGCTAGCCCAGATTTTGGCTTAGCCTTGCGCACCTTCTCCTTATGTACCACCAGCTCTACATCAAACTTTATGTGATCATCCTGCATAGGCTTCAAAGTCTGTTGTTTGCCACCATGCACAAAACAATATGTATTTCCTCTTCCAGCATGTGTAACGTTGCGATCATACTGCCATGGACGTCCAAGTAACAGCCCACATACCTCCAATGGCAACACATCGCACTCAATCTTATCAACATAATCACCAACTGTAAATGGCACATGCACCTTATGAGTTACCTTCACCATACCGCAGCTATTGAACCACTGTAGATGCTTAGGTTCAGGAATACGCTATGTGGACAACCCCAACGCTGCCACCATTGCCTTGCTAATGCCATTAGTACAGCTTCCTCCATCAACAATCAACTTGCATGCTTTGCCTTTGATCATACACTGCGCCTGGAATAAATTCCAACGCTGGCCCTTGTCAATTGTCATGCAAGCATTTTCTTGTACTCTCTTGAGTAGAAAATTCAGCCACTCAATAGTACAACATCCTCAGAACTAACCACCTTGTCTAGCTCCTTGGACTTCTCCCAAAATCTAGTGCGCAAAAATTGCTTCAAATCTGCCCAACTAGGTGTTGTTATGCCCTTTTCGGTCCTCTCTTCCTTCCACCAACTAGCCACAGTCTCATCCACACGCCGGTGTGCAAGAACAAATTCAGTGCAACCACCAAACTTGACCGGAATCTCCGCCCCGGTCGGACTGTCCGGCCTGCGCGCCCCAGACTGTCCTCCCCCCCGCTGACAGAAAAATTTGCTTCACGGTTTTAAGCATAACTTTTGCATACGAACTCGGATTTTGGTGTTCTTTAGCTTGTTTTGAAGAGGAGAAAGAGATCTACATCATCATATCCGTGTTTCATGCTATCTACTCTATCCAAATTCCGTGAGAAAGGTGGAATCCACCAATAAAGGGTGAAGATCGTCGATGAAAAGTATAAAAATTCCGTGTCTTCTCCCCACTTGTTTTCCTTTGCGAGCTACACTATCTTTGTGTTCAACAAACACCTATTGAGACTAGTTCCTCCTATGATTGCTTGGGCTATGCACATTTGATACCTTGTAGAATTCCGAGCAAAAGTTGTGAGCGCGCTATATCGTATAGTTATCTTGTATAGTTGTTGGCACAAGGAAGAGGCAAGTGAAAAAAAGAAAAAAAGAGAGAAAAAGAAAAGGAATAAAAAGAAACAAACAAACAAGTGCCTCATAGAATAGGAAGCGCAAGCTCGATGAACATCAAATAGGTGGTACTTATTGTGCATATCTTGTAGCCCACCAATTTATTGCAATCGAACTAGCGTCTCTCCATGCACTTGTGCGACACGAGCTTATAGTATTCACTAGGTAATCATTTGGTTCTTAGCTCACTTTCTCCATTGCACAAGTCCCATTTATCCCACCGTGTGTGTTTCCTTGTACATAATTCCTATATATTGTGGATTGACTTGTTTTGCTTTGTGATCATCGTGGTTCTTTACTTGCCATTACAACATCTTGATTTCAGATTGTTCTTGGACACACCACCTTCCATACCTATCCACCATAAGCTTTTTGTGTGTGTGTTTTTAGTGGTTAGTTGGTTTTGGTGTTCCGCATGAACTTCACTTTGCTTGGTTTTGATTGCTCTCAAGTGTTGCCACTTGCACGATACTATCTTCCAAGGTAAAGTAAGGTTTAACGTTGCATCCCTAACCCCCTACCACTTCCATATACACCACTTGGTCTTGTGAATGATGTCTAGGAACTCCGGAGCCGAGGATGATTTCTATGAAGAATCCATGATGAGATACCATGCATATGCCTCCACAAGCATGGATGACATGATGGAGCACTACACCGACAATGGCTCCACATGCTTGGGTGATATGGAGTCCTACCACAACAATAACTCCCCAAGCATGGACGACTTCAAGAATGACAACGACAAGCTCCTCAAGTCGCGTCGACCAAGACGGAGCCTCCACCTCGAGAGCAACAAGGTCCACCATCAAATGGACAACTTCAAGCGCAACATGGACAACGACTTCGCCAAAACCATGAGCATGATGGCCAAGACTAATGATGCTTTGAGATCATTACAACGCCTCACCAAGAAGAGTGCCAAGGACAAGAAGCATCGTCGCGAGCGTCATGTGGATGACCAAGTGCGCCATCTACATCAACCTTTGGCAAGGCACGCCAATGACCTCCGTCGACACCATCATAGGGCACCTTCAACTACTCGTGCCACCACCAAAATGGCACCAAGAGCAAGCTCTCCTCCACGCCATCAAGCTTCAATGCCCAAACTTGATGTCTTAGATGACGCATGCACCTTCATGGATGAGGAAGACAAAGACCTCTACTTTGCCAAGTTGGACGAGTACACCAAGAAGATGTCTACACAAGCCAAGGAGGCCATGGCAAAGGATGAGCAAGATCCAAGACAAGGGCCTACACCACAAGATGGCGACGACAAGGTCAAGAATGGTGATCATGGGATTTTCCCTTCACCAAAGGAGGCACAAGGAGTTGAGAGAACTGAGCCTATACCTTGTGCTTGAGTGATGATGTGGTACCAATCCCATGTGAGTATGAGAGCCACTAAGCCCACTTGAGTGAAAACAAGAGTGAGATGACTGACTCCACCATACGTGAGATTGAGTGCTTCCATTTGGAGGGCATGAGTGATACACCGAGTGAGTTGAGAGTGGTAGTTGATAGGTCATGTGAGACCACTTTGATTTACAACGACTTACCCTCTACCTCTAGTGTGTTATCCCATGATGTGCTAGGTTCCATGGATAAAGAAGCGCCAAGCTTGGACATGATGATGCCTCCGACCGAGAAGATGAACATGGTGGATGAAGATGATGCCATCCCCATACATGATGAAGAAGTCGCCCACATGGAGGACAATGCTACCACAACACCCACTTCATATAAGAGGTATGAACAAGGTAAAAATAAGGGTGTTGATGATGCCATGATCCCACTAGTGGACATGATGACTTGTGATGATTGGAATGCTATGGATGATGTTTGTGATATCACATATGACTCATTGGTATTTCCATGTGATACTTTGCCTTTGCATAATGTTGAGCATGTGAAATTATTTGATTTTGATGATGTTGCCATAGACATGTCATGCTCTAAACGTTACACTGATGATATCATTGCTTGCACTTTGTTGAACAATTGCTCTTTCCAATGTTTTGCTTGTAATGATGTTACCAATGGTACCCCTCGGATAATGCTTTGTCATGAGTGTTTCACAATTTCTCCCGTTGCTTGCAATAAGTTGAATAATTGCTCTTTCACTTGTTTTGCTTGCAACAATAATTCTCATATGGTTTATATTGAGATGGGCCCCATAGCTTTCTCAAATTTTGGAGATTTTAATAAATGCCATGATAAGCATGTTTACCGCTTGCATACTCACCATGCACCTATGTTACACTTTCTTGACACTAATGGCGATGTGCACAAGAAGAGATATGTCATGATGGATGATGTGTTTATCTATCATGCACACATGTTCTTACTTTTGTGTTTGATGTGTGTAGGTATCCGCACAAGAATGTCAACCTCGGTTGAGCACGAGTTGACAAAAAGAGCTCTAGAGAGCATCCCCCACGTGAGTTCAAGATCGAACCTAGCTCTGATACCTTTTGCATGCTTTGCATCTTTCATGTTGAAAAATTGCTCTTTCCTATGGTTTGCTTGCAATCATGTTAATGGTATTCTTTCACCTTGTGACAATCAGGTTTCGTTGCTATTGGATATTGATGCTTTGTGTGTTGCCACAAAAATGTTGAACAATTTCTCTTTCTAATATTTTGTGTGCAACCATAATGCCAGTTTGAGCATATATTGTCATGAGAGCTTCCAAGTCTCTCGTATAGTTGTTGCAACAAACATAAGGACCACTTACTCTTTCATATGGTTTGTTTGCAAACATGTTGTTTTTGCTACCGCTTGCGATACTCATACCCCCATGATTTTGGCTTCTGATGATATGTGTATGGCATCCAACATATTGAACAATTGTTCTTTCCAATGGTTGGTTTGCACACATAATGATGTTGCTTTGGATATTCTTCCTCATGTGTTTTTGCCGAATTCTCCTAGCTTTGCATCAAAGATGTTGATCAATATTTTAGTCAATTGCTTTGAGTGCCACACTAAGATGTTATATGGAGTTTTTGAGTTCCCACATTTGGATGATGTTCAGTCAATTTCCATGCACTTTGACCTTGCATATACATCTCGTTTGCTATACTTGAGTTGTGCTAATAGTGTTGTGAACAAGAATGGACATGCCACAAATGACATGCTCCTCTATCACACACGAACATATGTTTCTTGGTGTTTGTTGTGTGAAGGTACAATTGCATACGCGTCAACCTCTATGGACAAAGAGTTGACAAGACGAATCGAAGAGAGTTACTAGGGCTACCCTTCAATGAGCTATCTCTACATTATAAGGTCACTTCCTTCTACTTGAGAACTCATGCTATAATCTTCATGAATTGGCTACTCTTTGAGTATTGCTTCGCTTTTGTTGTGAGATTTGTAGGATTCATGGAAGGTGAAGGAACATTGAAGAGTTGCCACATCAAGCTTCTCAAGGACGACTATATGGTGAACCCCAAGATCAAGAAGGTCTCTCGACATCAACTTCTTAGGATGAGCATGAAGAGTCGAGGACGACTCTTTTTGAAGGAGGGGGAGCTGATGCAGCCCGTCCTGCGGATGCTACTACATCTACAACGCCAAGTCCCCAAGATCGTCCCTAAGTCAACCAAGAAGATGGACCTGGAGCAGCCAGCTCCAGAACCAGAGTCTCCACCGTAATCGCCCCGGAGAGTCCGCCCGATGCTAGCCGGAATGTCCGGTGCAGCCGGAGTGCCCGGCCAGATCCAGCCAGAGTGTCCGGCCTACCCCAGCCTCGTCCTGGCGTGGACAATCAGTCTGCTACATTGGACTCTACCCGGACACTACCCAGAGTGTCCGGCCGCCCCAGACTGTCCGGTCCACCCGACTCGGACTGTCCGGCCTAAGTGATGGGCCTGCGAGCCAACATCTGGGCCCCTGGCCCATGTAACCCTCTATTCCGGACCAAACCCTAGTTTTATGCCCAAACTACCCTTGAACTTGTGGCTGGCCTATAAATAGAGCCCCCACCCCCTCATGTATCCCTTAGGCTTAGATGATAGACTAAAGAAAACCCCCTTTGTGGAATCTCTAGTTTTGCCTCATCCCCTTCTACCAAAGGGGATCGACTATCATCACCACCTCGTTGGAGTTTGCATCGCGCCTCCCTCGTTGTACAAGGCCTTGGCATCGGTGTCCCTTTGCCAATACATCAAGACCCTCTCCAAGGTGTTCTTCCCTCTTCGTGTGAGATCAAGGGAGCACGTTGACCAATCTTTCCTTGCGAGGATTCTATCGGACCGGTGGCCACCGGTGAGAGCAATCGGCCTTGTATCGTGTGTGTTTTGCGTGTGTTCATCGTGTTCTTCGCAAGGTGTGCGTCCGCTTCCACTACCTTCTCCCTTTCCCCTCGCTTTCCCATCGATTTGACCACGAGATCTATGAAGATCGGGCCACCCACGGGGTTACCCCATAACACAAAGGTTTGATCCAAGTTAGCACTAGTCCAAGTGCCGTACCCGTGATTCTTGTTCCATAAACGGATGATACGTTACGGTTAGGCATGGACTGCCATCCAATCAATGCTATTACCATGCATTATCGACATACCATACCACGTCTTGATGACATGCTTGATGAGTTGTGTGGAGCCATTATTTTTTTGAAAATTGATCTTCGTAGTGGTTACCATCAAATACGCATGGCTGAAGGTGATGAGTCGAAAACCGCCTTCAAGACCAAACTTGGTCTCTATGAATGGTTGGTTATGCCCTTTGGTTTATCTAATGTCCCATCCACCTTCATGCGCCTCATGAATCATATTTTGCGTTCTCTCATTGGAAAAAGTGTTGTTGTCTATTTCGATGATATTCTTGTTTATAGCAAATCACTTGAGGACCATATAACACATGTCAAGGAAGTTTTGCAAATCCTTCGACATGAAAAGCTTTATGCTAATCTTCCCAAGTGCACCTTTGCTAAAGGCAAGTTGATTTTTCTTGGATTTGTCGTTTCTTCGAAGGGAATTGAAGTTCATGTTTCTGAGGTAAAGGACATACGAGATTGGCCCATCCCAACAAATGTGAGTGAACTCTGAAGTTTTCATGGGTTGGCCGGTTTCTATCGTCGCTTTGTGAAAGACTTTTCAACCATTGCTTGTCCCCTTAATGAATTGACCAAAAAGAATGTCACCTTCGTGTGGGGCAAAGCACAACAAAAAGCTTTTGATGAACTTAAAAATAGGCTCACCGAAGCACCTCTCCTTACGTTACCGGATTTCACAAAAACTTTTGAGATAGAGTGTGATGCTAGTGGTATTGGCATTGGAGGAGTCCTTATGCAAAACGGACGTCCTATAGCCTACCATAGCGAGAAACTTGATGGTGCTCGCCTCAACTATCTGATTTATGACAAAGAGCTTTTTGCCTTAGTTCGTGTCCTTCAAGTTTGGCAACACTACATTTGTCCCAAGGAATTTATGATACATTCCGACCACGAGTCGTTGAAATATCTAAAAGGCCAAGCCAACTTGAGCAAGAGACACGCTAAGTGGGTTGAGTTCATGGAGTCTTTTCCGTACATTGTCAAGTATAAGAAGGGCAAAGATAATGTAGTTGCGGAAGCATTGTCTCACAAACATACAAGCCTTCTTACGAGACTTGAAATCAACGTGTTGGGTCTTGAGGAAATAAAAACTTTGTATGCTTCCGATCCGTTCTTTGAACCAATTTTCGCAAAGTGCTCCAATGACAAAGGAGTTGATGATTTCAATTTGCATGCGGGATTTCTATTTAAACAAAACAAGCTATGCATTCCGAAGTCGTCGCTTCAACTTTTTCTTCTCCAAGAATCACATGGTGGAGGCCTCATGGGTCACTTTGGCCATAACAAGACATTGGACATGCTCTCCACTCACTACTTCTAGCCCAAGATGAAGCGCAACGTGGAACGCTACGTTCAACGATGCACGACATGTGTTCAAGCTAAGTCGCAAGCTAACCCTTATGGTCTTTATATGCCATTGCCTATTCCTCATACACCTTGGTCCGACATTAGCATGGATTTCATGTTAGGATTGCCTAGATCTAAGCATGGTCATGATTCTATATTTGTTGTTGTGGATCGTTTTTCGAAAATGGCACACTTCATACCGTGCCATAAGACTGACGATGCTTCACATGTTGCAAATCTGTTTTTCAGGGAAATCGTCTGTCTTCACGGTGTGCCAAGGACAATCGTCTCCGACCGCGACAACAAATTCATGAGCTACATATGGAAGACCCTCATGGCCAAGCTCGACGTCAAGCTCCTCTTTTCATCCGCATCGCATCCTCAAACTGATGGACAAACCGAAGTTGTCAACTGAAGCCTCAGAACTCTCCTTCGTGTGTTGATCAAGAAGAACTTGAAGGATTGGGAGGAATGCATCCCACACGCCAAGTTCGCCTACAATCGAGCCAAGCACTCAACAACCAAGATGAGTCCATTCATGATCGTCTATGGTTTCGAGCCCCTCACCGCACTCGACATCCTACCACTACCTCTCCATGAACGTACGAACATGGACGTCGAGAAACGCGCACAAGCTATGAAGAAGCTTCATGAAGAAATAAGAGCTACTATCGAACAACAAGTCCTTCGCCAAGCTTCAAGATTAAACAAGGACAAGAAGGAGATGATCTTTGAAGAAGGTGACCTTGTGTGGATACACCTAAGCAAAGATTGTTTCCCCAAGGAACGTGACTCCAAGCTCAAGCGAAGAGGAGATGGTCCCTTCAAGGTCCTCAAGAGAATCAACAACAACGCCTACATCATCGACATACCAACCTCCAAGTACCTTGCAAGCAATAGATTCAATGTCAAGGCCTCTCACCCTACCATGGAGATGTTCAAGATGATAACCATGAAGAGTCGAGGACGATTCTTTCCCAAGGGGGGAGCTGATGTGGCCCGTCCTACGGACGCTCCTACATCTACACCAACAAGTCCCCCAAGTGGACCCATGACTCGTGCCCGAGCCAAACTCCTACAAGCTAAGGTGAACTCGCTCCTCTCCTCGTGCCATTTTGATACCTTCTTGGATGGTATGCTACTTCATACAACTACCCTATGCATCATCAGGTACGAAGCTTCGACACACCACCAAGCACCCAAGGATGGAGAACAAGGAGCAGAGCATGAAGCAGGAGCCACTGGAGCTTCTCAGACCGGAGTCTCCGGTCTATGCACACCGGAGTCTCCGGTCCACCAGAGTCTCTGGCCTGAAGACACCGGAGTCTCCGGCCCCACCTCCGGTCTGCCCCCAGAATCAGGCCCTGGGACAATCTGATGGCCCCTCCAGAGGCCAGTCCGGAGACTGACCGGAGTCTCCGGTCCACCACACCGGAGTCTCCGGTCCGACCGTCGCCAGGCATGAAAAAAGGCCTTTGGGCCTGCAGCCCATGTAACCCTTAGTCCATCCAGAACTTGTCTTTTATTCCTAAAGTACCCCTGTTTAAGTGGCTGGCCTATATATAGTCCCCCACCTCCATTATAAACCCTAGGCATGATATTGGAATCAGTGGAAACCCCTTTGTGGATCTATCTAATTCTTGCCTCATGCTCCTTGACTAAGGAGCACCAATATCCCCAAACCTCGTTGGAGTTTGCATCGTGCCTCCACGTTGTACAAGGCCTAGGCATCAGTGTCCCTTTGACTAGACGTCAAGATCTCACCAAGTCTCCCATCTCGCCGTGCCGGTTCTAGAGAGAGTCCTCCGCCCGACGCCGATCCTAGGGATTGCATCGGACCGGTCACCACCGGCGTGAGCTATTGGTGTGTATCGTGGTTTTGTGTGTGTGTGTGTTCTTTGCGTTCTTCGTGCGTGCGTTCGTTGTGTTCATACTCCCCTCCTCTCCCCGCATTCCATCCTCGATTTGAAAGGGAATCATGAAAGATCGGGCCACCCTAGAGGTTTTCCCTCAACAGGGGTAGATGATGAGGACGTCCCTATAGTTACACCTACCCCAATTTCTAATGAAGATGTTCCAATTGCAAAGAAGGATCAATCCAATGAGATAAGGATTGGACCAATCACAAGAGCTCGTGCTAAGCTACTAGAACAATAGGTGAACTTATTTCTTAATGAACCTGGTGTTTTTATTAATGAGAATTTTATACTACCTAAGTCTTTGAACTATTGGATGATCAGGTACTTAGGAGAAGAAGGCATAGCAAGGAGCGAGGAGGAAATGGAGCAAGGCATGTTGATCAATGAAGAATGCGCGAGGGAGGAGAGGGATGAAGCGCAAGGAGCTGTCCAAGACAAAGATCAACAAGAGATGGAAGTTCCCTGCCGCGGCAAAGAAAAGCCTCGTTTCTCTGCCACGGCAGGCTGCCGCAGCAGGAAAACCGAGTCCTTCTCTGCCACGGCAGGCTGCCGCGATAGAGAAAGTGGCTAGGACTATCCATAGTTGGGTGGGACCAACTCGGTTTCACCCTTAGGCCTCCACCCCTTGAACCCTTAAATAGATGGGGGCGCTCTATTATCTAGGTTTAGACCACGTTAAAATATTTTGGAGTTGTGTCTTTCATAGAACATATGGAATTACCCTATGTTCAAATTACCAACTATAATTGAGTGTGATCTGTTGTTCCATTAGGAATTAGTAGATTGCATACTACCGTTCATGGTCACGGCTCCGTGCGCAAGAGTGTGGTGTTGTGAATATCCTACAAGGTTCGAGATCTGTTGCATTGGCATCAGCGTTCGAGCGGGAGAGATCATAGCTACGCACTAGTTATCTATCATCCACCATATCATCGACAAGAGCTTACTGAGAAGATAGGGCCACCCCATATTAGTGTTGCTTTCATAAACCATATGGATCCACTAGAGTCATTGCATGTGTGTTCCTTTCCTAAACCACATGGATCCACCAGAGTCATTGCAATTGTGTTATTTTCCTAAACCACCAGCAGAGTCATTGCATGTATCTTCTTTTCCTAAACCACATGGATCCACTAGAGTCATTGCATGTGTGTTATTTTCCTAAACCACCACTAGAGTCATTCCATGTGTGTTCCTTTCAAAAACCATATGGATCCACTAGTCATTGCATGTGTGTTCCTTTCCTAAACCACCTGGATCCACCAGAGTAATTGCATGTGTGTTCCTTTCCTAAACCACATTGATCCCGCGAGTTATTGCAGCGTGTTCTTTTCCTAAACCATCACCAGAGTCATTGCATGTGTGTTCTTTTCCTAATCCACCACTAGAGTCATTGCATGTGTGTTTTTTCCAAAACTACCACTAGAGTCATCACATGTGTGTTCTTTTCCTAAACCACCACTAGAGTCATTGCATGTGTCTTGTTTTCCTAAACCACATGGATCCACCAGAGTAATTGCATGTGTGTTCCTTTCCTAAACCACATTGATCCACCAGAGTCATTGCATGTGTGTTCTTTTCCTAAACCACCACCATAGTCATTGCATGTGTGTTCTTTTCCTAAACCACCACCAGAGTCATTGCATGTGTGTTCTTTTCCTAAACCACCACTAGAGTCATTGCATGTGTGCTCTTTTCCTAAACCACAAGGATCCACCAGTGTCATTGCATGTGTGTTCCTTTCCGAAACCATATGGATCCACCAGAGTCATTGCATGGGTGATCCTTTCCTAAACCACATGGATCCACCAGAGTCATTGCATGTGTCTTATTTTCCTAAACCACATGGATCCACCAGAGTCATTGCAAGTGTGTTCTTTTCCTAAACCACATGGATCCACCAGAGTCATTGCATGTGTGTTCCTTTCCTAAACCACATTGATCCACTAGTCATTGTATGTGTGTTCTTCTCCTAAACCACCACCAGAGTCATTGCGTGTGCGTTCTTTACCTAAACCACCACTAGAGTCATTGCATGTGTATTCCTTTCCTAAACCACATTAATCCACCAGAGTCATTGCATGTGTGTTCCTTTCCTAAACCAAATGGATCCACTAGAGTCATTGCATGTGTGTTATTCTCCTAAACCACCACCAGAGTCACTGCATGTGTCTTGTTTTCCTAAACCACATGGATCCACCCGAGTCATTGCATGTGTGTTCTTTTCCTGAACTACTACCAGAGTCATTGCATGTGTGTTCCTTTCAGAAACCACATGGATCCACCAGAGTCATTCATGTGTGTTAATTTTCTACGCCACCACCTGAGTCGTTGCATGTGTGTTCTTTTCCTAAACCACCACTAGAGTTATTGCATGTGTGTTATTTTCCTAAACCACAAGAATCCACCAGTGTCATTGCATGTGTGTTCCTTTCCTAAACCACATGGATCCACCAGAGTCATTCCCCGTGTGTTTCTTTCTTAAACCACATTGATTCAACAGTCATTGCATGTGTGTTCTTTTCCTAAACCACCAGTAGAGTCATTGCATATTTGTTCCTTTCATAAACCACATGGATCCACCAGAGTCATTGCATGTGTGTTCCTTTCCTAAACCACATGGATCTACCAGAGTAATTGCATGTGTGTTCCTTTCCTAAACCACCACCAGCGTCATTGCTTTTGTGTTCTTTTCCTAGACCACCACCAGAGTCATTGCATTTGTGTTCTTTTCCTAAATCACCACCAGAGTCATTGCATGTTTGTTGTTTTCCTAAACCAACAACAGAGTCATTGCATGTGCCTTCTTGTCCTAAACCACATGGATCCACCAGAGTCATTGCATGTGTGTTCTTTTCCTAAACCACATGGATCCACCAGAGTAATTGTTGAGGGCAAAGCTCTAGGGTGGCCCGATCTTTCACGAATCCCACTCAAATTGAGGATGGAGTGCGGGGAGAGGAGGAGAGGATGAACATGACGAACTCACACACGAAGAAGGCGATGAACACACACACGCAAAACCATGATACACACCAATAGCTCACGCCGGCGGTGACCGATCCGGCGCAATCCCTAGGATCGGTGACGTATGGAGAACTCTCTCTCGAACCGGCACAGTGAGATGGGAGACTCGGTGAGATCTTGACGTCTTGGCAAAGGGACACCGATGCCAAGGCCTTGTAGAACGTGGAGGCACGATGCAAACTCCAACCAGGTTTGGGATATTTGGTGCTCCTTTGTCAAAGGAGCATGAGGCAAGGACTATATAGATCCATAAGGGGTCTCCACTAATTCCAAATATCATGCCTAGGGTTTACAATGGAGGTGGGCGACTATATATAGGCCAACCAGAAGTTCAGGCGTAATTCAGGCATTAAAGTAGAGTTCTGGGCGAAGTAGAGGGGTACATGGGCCATAGGGCCCAGCTAAGGCTCGCAGGCCCATCTTCAGGCCGGACAGTCCAGGTCGAGTTGACCGGACAGTCCGGGGTGGCCGGACACTCCGGTTAGTGTCTGGGTAGTGTCCGAACTGGCACATAGAATGTCCGAGCCCGGACCGGGCTGGGGTAGGCCAGACACTCCGGCTGAGTCGTGTCGGACACTACGGCTGCGCCAGACACTTCGGCTGGATTCGGGCGGACACTCCGGCTCTAACAGCTTCAGGACAAGTGCAGCTTTAGGGCTCGTGGGTCGACGCGGTGGGGGTTCGAACCTGATGATGCACAGCGTAGTGGTATGAAGTAGCAAGCCATCCAAGTGTATGTCAAAGTCACATGATGAGAGGAGCGAATTCACCTTAGCTTGAAGAAGCTTTGCTCGGGCACGGGTCATCGGTCCACTTGGGGGACTTGGTGGTGTAGATGTAGGAGCATCCGTAGGACGGTCTGCATCAGCTCCCCCCCTTGGGAAAGAGTCATCCTCGACTCTTCATGGTTGTCATCTTGAACATCTCCATGGTAGGGTGAGAGATCCTTGTCGTTGAATGTATTGCTTGCAAGGTACTTAGATCTTGGTATGTTGATGATGTAGGCGTTGTTATTGATTCGTTTGAGGACCTTGAAGGGACCATCTCCTCTTGGCTTGAGCTTGGAGTCGCGTTCCTTGGGGAAGCAGTCTTTGCTTAGGTGTATCCACACAAGATCACCTTCTTCAAATATCATCTCCTTCTTGTCCTTGTTTAACCTTGAAGCTTGGCGAAGGACTTGTTGCTCGATCGTAGCTCTTGTTTATTCATGAAGTTTCTTCATAGCTTGTGCGTGCTTTTCGACGTCCATGCTGGTTCGCTCATGAAGAGGTAGTGGTAGGATGTCGAGCGCGGTGAGGGGCTCGAAACCATAGACGATCATGAAGGGACTCATCTTGGTTGTTGAGTGCTTGGCTAGGTTGTAGGCGAACTCAGCGTGGGGAATGCATTCCTCCCAATCCTTCAAGTTCTTCTTGATCAACACATGTAGAAGAGTTCCGAGGCTTCGGCTGACAACCTCGGTTTGTCCATCAGTTTGAGGATGCGACGCGGATGAAAAGAGGAGCTTGACGCCAAGCTTGGCCATGAGGGTCTTCCATAAGTATCTCAAGAATTTGACGTCGTGGTCGGAGACAATTTCCGTGCCACACCGTGAAGACAGACAATTTCCCTCAAAAGCAAATTGGCAACATGTGAAGCATCGTTGGTCTTATGGCACGGTATGAAGTGTACCATTTTGGAAAAGCTATCCACGACAACAAAGATAGAATCATGACCATGCTTAGATCTAGGCAATCCTAACATAAAATCCATGGTAATGTCAGACCAAGGTGTATGAGGAATAGGAAATGGCATATAAAGACCATAAGGGTTAGCTTGCGACTTAGCTTGAACACATGTCGTGCATCGTTGAATGTAGCGCTCCATGTCGCGCTTCATCTTGGGCCAAAAGTAGTTAGTGGAGAGCATGTCCAATGTCTTGTCACGGCCAAAGTGACCCATAAGTCCTCCACCATGAGATTCTTGGAGAAGCAAAAGTTGGAGCGACGATTTTGGAATGCAAAGCTTGTTTTGTTTAAAGAGAATGCCCTTATGCAAATAGAAATCATCAACTCCTTTGTCAATGGAGCACTTCGCGAAAATTGGTTCAAAGAACGGGTCGGAAGCATACAAAGATTTTATTTCCTCAAGACCCAACACGTTGATTTCAAGTCTCGTAAGAAGGCTTGTGTGTTTGTGAGACAAAGCGTCCGCAACTACATTATCTTTGCCCTTCTTATACTTGACAATATACAGAAAAGACTCCATAAACTCAACCCACTTAGCATGTCTCTTACTCAAGTTGGCTTGGCCTTTGAGATATTTCAATGACTCATGGTCGGAATGTATGATAAATTCCTTGGGCCATAGGTAGTGTTGCCAAACTTGAAGAACACGAACTAAGGCAAAAAGCTCTTTGTCATAAATTGGATAATTAAGGTGAGAACCATCAAGTTTCTCGCTATGGTAGGCTATAGGACATCCGTTTTGCATAAGTACTCTTCCAATGCCAATACCACTAGCATCACACTCTATCTCGAAAGTTTTTGTGAAATCTGGTAACGCAATGAGAGGTGCTTCGGTGAGCCTCTTTTTAAGTTCATCAAAAGCGTTTTGTTGCGCTTTGCCCCACACGAAGGTGACATTCTTTTTCTTCAACTCGTTGAGAGGACAAGAAATGGTGGAAAAGTCTTTCACAAAGCAACGATAGAAACCGGCCAACCCATGAAAACTCCGGAGTTCACTCACATTTGTTGGGATGGGCCAATATCGTATGTCCTTTACCTTGGAAACATCAACTTCAATTCCCTTCAAAGAAACGACAAATCCAAGAAAAATCAACTTGTCTTTAGCAAAAGTGCACTTGGGAAGATTAGCATAAAGCTTTTCATGTCGAAGGATTTGAAAAACTTCCTTGACATGTGTAATATGGTCCTCAAGTGATTTGCTATAAACAAGAATATCATTGAAATAGACAACAACACTTTTTCCAATGAGAGAATGCAAGATGTGATTCATAAGGCGCATGAAGGTAGATGGTGCATTAGATAAACCAAATGGCATAACCAACCATTCATAGAGACCAAGTTTGGTCTTGAAGGCGGTTTTCCACTCATCACCCTCAGCCATGCGTATTTGATGGTAACCACTACGAAGATCAATTTTCGAAAAAATAGTGGCTCCACACAATTCATCAAGCATGTCATCGAGACATGGTATGGGATGTCGATAACGCACGGTGATAGCATTGATTGGATGGCAGTCCATGCATAACCGTAACGTATCATCCGTTTTTGGAACAAGTATCACGGGTATGGCATTTGGACTAGTGCTAACTTGTATCAATCCTTTGGAGACGAGTTGGTTGATTTGAAGAGGTCACGCATGTAGTGCGCGGGGACGAACCGGGATCTCATGTGAGCCTTCATGTCATGCCAAGTTGTGATTGGCGGCTCTTGCCTTGTGTCACGAGCAACTTAAACTTGTTCCCACCAAAGGTTGGCGTAATCATCAAACTCAAGCGAAGCCATGGCGACCATCTTCTCGTTGCTATAATTGTGCATGCGGAAGATCTTGTCGACTTTGAGTGCCCATGCGAGGTATTCTTCGGGGTCATTGGAGCCGGTGAACTTGGGCATTGTGAACTTGAGCTTGCCAAATGTTTCTTCCTCATTGCGGTCATGGTAGCGATTGTTGCCATGTTGATGATGGTCTTTATCTTCCATGTGATCATTGCGACGAGCTTGTTGCCGATCTTGTGGTTGAGGAGGTGGAACTTGGTTCTCGTGACCTTGTTGTGGACCTTGCTCTTGCTCTTGGTTTGGTTGTTGACGATGTTGGGGCACTTGGGTCTCATGAGGGTGTTGAGGATGTGGAGCCTCATGACATGGTTGATGATTAAGAGGAGGCTTGTTCCTCGGTTGGTGATATTGGTTAGGCACATGGGCCTCACGGCAAAGACATGGTCTTGATCCTCTTGACGTGGTGGGCGTCACTCAACTTGTACCACTTGACGCTCCATGTTTTGGTGTGGTGGAGGAGGCGCCTCGTGATGACCATGGTGTTGGTGTGGACGTCCATGACAATGATGACGAGGAGGAGGATCTTGGAGAGCTTCACGTTGATGACGAGCTTGATTCTCCTCATTAGAGTCATCACTTGTTGTGTCAAGTATGTGTCGCGGTCAATGGTGGTAGACTTGCGGTTGCACTTGTGGTTCTTCTTTTGGTTGCTCTTGTTGGATCACTAATGCCCTTGCGTGATGACGGTGTGCTTCTTGCCTTGCTCGTGGCCTTGAAGAGAAATCACCATCATAGCTTGACGTTGCGGCGTGCCGTGGGGAAGGTACATAGTTCGAAGAACTTCCATCTTCAACCACGGGGGCATCATTGCGTCTTGGAGCACTTGGATGTAGATCTTGTTGAAGAGGTGCATGACGACGCGAAGAACTTTAAGAGCTTGCAACACGTGAACACGGTCTTTCCATTCCGCCGATGAGGCGTCACAGATTGTCATTTGTTTCGGCGATGGAGCGTTGAAGCGCTTCATTTTTGTGGGCGAAGTTGTGATGCATTGAATGCATTTGTTGTTCGAGGACGTCGAAGCGGTTGTCGATGTTCTTGAACTCGGCTTGTGTCTCGCCAAATTGTTCATATTGTCGCATCTCAAGGGCTTGGCAACGTTCATGGAACTCTTGTCGAACGATGAAGTGACTTGCGTGCGTCATGTACGGTCCTTGATCTTCTTCTTGGGGAGGTGGTTGGCTCGACTCACCGTGCCTATCCATCATGCAAGATACACAAGTATTGTATATGGAAGTGGAATATGGTGGTGTTAGCCTTGTACCTCACCTTGGGGATTGCACCAAACTAGAAACCACAAGTGAGAGCTATATGCGTGCAAAGTGGAATTGCAAAGAAAACTCACACTAAAGAAAGAACTAACTCTCAAAAGCTTGTTGGTGGTAGGTTAGGATTGTGGAATGCCAAAGAACCAACCAAAAGAAAAGGGATAGTCAAAAGTGGGTAAAATCTAACAAAACTCAAGTCAAAGGCGAAGGCGAAGGTCAACAACTCAAAGGGGTGACGAGAACCTACGACTATATACACACATGTGTAGATTGTTGGGATTGACATGACTATTAAAATGAGCAAACAAAATGTCCTAACAAAGACTAAGCTCGTTGTCGTGCCAATGCAAGGAGAGACCGTGGCTCGTTTGCAAAGAAGAAAAATGAGCAACGGATTTGTGCACTTGTCTTGGGAGCTCTTATTTCTCTCTAGCTTACAAGCTTTGAGACTCTCTTTTGCAAGGGGATACTATTTTTCTTTTTCTTTTGCTTTGTATCTTTTTTTGCTTTCCCTTGATGCTACCTAGTCACACTTGATATTGCTCTTGCACTCTCACTATCCAAGGACAAATGCACAATGCTCAAGCAAACACAAGATGAGCCACTCTCATGGGATAGGTACACACAAAGTAAGATAGGGGTTAACAAGGTGATGCAAGTTATACCTTCGTTGGTGATGATGAACTTGCCGTCGGTGTTGCGGGATGATGTTCATGGGCTGTGTTGTCAATGAGCACGGGGATTGTTGATGCAGAAACTTGTTGTTAGTTGCTGACACACACATGGGACACGAGCAAACAAAGGAAATTAGCCAATGCGAAAAATGAGGCAAAACACAAAAAGCGGCGTTCTGACGGACACTCCCCATCTATCTTGGAAACTCTAGTCAAGCCGGACACTCTGGTAAGGCTGGACACTCCGGGCAGGTTTGACCAGACACTCCGGTCGGGCCGGACACTCCGGTCAAATCGGTCCAAACACTCCGGCGCGGGTTTCCTTCTCGTGTTCTTGAGCAGAAATCCTCGCCTTAAGGCCTCAAATCCGCGAAAAACTGGCCAAATCGGGCTGGGGAAACGTAGGATAAAGCTGGACCAACTCCTAAGACAAGGTTTGGTCGGATCAAAACCACAAATAACACTCCAAATCAAGAGAAGTATCCAAAGGCAAATATGGGGCTCTTTTTTTTGGGGGATTTTCGAATTTTTGGTGGATAGAAGAAAAATTTGTAGGGGAATTCATGAGCAACGAAGCTCTTGATACCAATATGTTGAGGGAAAACCTCTAGGTTGGCCCGATCTTTCACGAATCCCACTCAAATCGAGGATGGAGTGCGGGGAGAGGAGGAGAGGATGAACACGACGAACTTACGCACGGAGAACACGATGAACACACACACGCAAAACAACAATACACACCAATAGCTCACGTCGGCGGTGACCGGTCCGGCGCAATCCCTAGGATCGGCGACGGGCTGAGAACTCTCTCTCGAACCGGCATGGCGAGATGGGAGACTCGGTGAGATCTTGATGTCTTGGCAAAGGGACACCGATGCCAAGGCCTTGTACAACACGGAGGCACTATGCAAACTTCAACGAGGTTTGGGATATTTGGTGCTCCTTTGTCAAAGGAGCATGAGGCAAGGACTATATAGATCCATAAGGGGTCTCCACTAATTCCAAATATCATGCCTAGGGTTTACAATGGAGGTGGGCGACTATATATAGGCCAACCAAAAGTTCAGGCGTAATTCAGGCATTAAAGTAGAGTTCTGGGTGAAGTAGAGGGGTACTTGGGCCTTAGGGCCTAGCTAAGGCTCGCAGGCCCATCTTCAGGCCGGACAGTCCGGGTCGAGTTGACCGGACAGTCCGGGTTGGCCAGACACTTCGGGTAGTGTCCGGGTAGTGTCCGAAATGGCACATAGAATGTCCGAGCTCGGACCGGGCTGGGGTAGGGCGGACACTCCGGCTGAGTCACGCGGACACTCCGACTCTGGCAGCTTCAGGACAGGTGCAGCTTCAGGGCTCGTGGGTCTACGCGGTGGGGGTTCATACCTGATGATGCACAGCATAGTGGTATGAAGTAGTAAGTCATCCAAGTGTATGTCAAAGTCACATGATGAGAGGAGCGAATTCACCTTAGCTTGAAGAAGCTTGGCTCGGGCTCGGGTCATCGGTCCACTTGGGGGACTTGGTGGTGTAGATGTAGGAGCGTCCGTAGTACGGGCTGCATCAGTAATTGCATGTGTGTTCCTTTCCTAAACCACCACCAGAGTTATTGCATGTGTGTTCTTTTCCTAAATCACCACTAGAGTCATTCCATGTGTGTTCCTTTCATAAACCACATGCATCCACCAGAGTCATTGCATGTGCGTTATTTTCCTGAACCACCGGAGTCATTGCATGTGTGTTCTTTTCCTAAACCACCACCAGAGTGATTGCATGGGTGTTCCTTTCATAAACCACATGGATCCACAAGTTTCATTGCATGTGTGTTCCTTTTCTAGACCACCACCAGAGTCATTCCATGTTTCTTCTTTTCCTAAACCACATGGATCCACCAGAGTCATTGCGTGTGTGTTCTTTTCATAAACCTCATGGATCCACCAGTGTCATTGCATGTGTGTTCCTTTCCTAAACCACATGGATCCACCAGAGTCATTCCATGTGTGTTTCTTTCCTAAACCACCACTAGAGTCATTGCAAGTGTGTTCTTTTCCTAAACCACGACTAGTCATTGCATGTGTGTTCCTTTCCTAAACCACATTGTTCCACCAGAGTCATTGCATGTGTTTTTCCTAAACCACCACCAGTCATTGCATGTGTGTTCCTTTCATAAACCACATGGATCCACCAGTCATTGAATGTGTGTTCCTTTCCTAAACCACATGGATCCACCAGAGTCACTACGTGTGTGTTATTTTCCTAAACCACCACCAGAGTCATTGCATGTATCTTCTTTTTCCTAAACCACTTGGATCCACTAGAGTCATTGCATGTGTGTTCTTTACCTAAACCACCACTAAAGTCATTGAATGTGTGTTCATTTTAAAAACCAGATGGATCCACTAGAGTCATTGCATGTGTGTTCCTTTCCTAAACCACATGCATCCACCAGACTAATTGCATGTATGTTCCTTTCCTAAACCACATTGATCCACCAGAGTCATTGCATGTGCGTTCTTTTCCTAAACCACCACCAGAATCATTGCATGTGTGTTATTTTCCTAAACCACCACCACAGTCATTGCATATGTGTTCTTTTCCTAAACCACCAATAGAGTCATTGCCCATGTGTTCATATCCTAAACCACCACTAGAGTCATTGCATGTGTGTTCCTTTCCTAAACCACATTGTTCCACCAGAGTCATTGCATGTGTATTCTTTTTGATGACGACATCCCTACAATTACACCTACCCCAATGACTACTGAAGATGCTACAGCTGTTGCAAGAAAGGATCAGTCCAATGAGATTAGAAGTTGACCTATTACAAGAGCTTGTGCTAAGCTACTGGAACAATAAGTGAATTTACTCCTAAACAAATCTGGTAATTTGATTGATGAGAACTTTATACTGCCTAAGTCTATGCATTTATGTATGATCAGGTTCGTTGGAGAAACAAGCATGGCGCGAGGAGGAGAAGGGCTAGAAGGGAAGCCCAACATGATGATCGCCCAAGGATGCACGAGGGAGGAGCGGGAGGAAGGCGCAAGAGAAGATCATCAAGACGAAGGCAAAAAGATCTGCCATGACCGGAGTGTCCGGCCATATCCACCCGGACTGTCCGGCCTGGTCGAGAGGCAAACTGGCATGGACATTCAGTATGCCACTTCGGACACTACACGGACGCCACCCAGAAACTTCAAAGTTTCCGGCCAGACCGGACTGTCCGACACACTTCACCCGGAGTGTCTGGCCCGACCTGACTGTCCGGCCGATTTCGACCGGAGTGTCCGCCCGCCGACCGAATCTAGTTCGAGTCGGTTTGTATCAGTTTGAGTCGTTTGTGTTTAGTTTCGGTTTCTGGTCGCTCCAGCCGCCCTTATAAGCCTTGGGACGACCTCTAGTTAGGTTTTAGACCACTTTAAAATATTTTGGAGTTGTTTCTTTCATAAAACCTCTGGAATTACCCTGTGTTCGAATCTACCAACTATAATTGAGTGTGATCTGTTGTTCCATTGGGAATTAGTAGATTGCATACTACCGTTCGTGGTCACGGCTGCATGTGCAAGAGCGTGGTGTTGTGAATATCCTACAAGGTTCGAGAGCTGTTGCATTGGCATCAGGGATCAAGCGGGAGCGTTCATAGCTATAGGCTAGTTATCTATCATCCACCATCATCATCGCCATCCGCTTATTGAGAAGATCGGGCCACCCCATATCATCTTGGTATCAGATTTCCTGTGTTGCCTCGGTAAGCATCCACAAATCCATCCATAGATTAGAGAGTGTTTTCGTCCTATACAGAAAAAGCCTTACAAAAAGATTTGCCATAGACTAGATTGCATCGTTTTCGAGTTTTATTTGCTGAT